>OY974082.1:887210-2340229 GCA_963854165.1 Sylvicola cinctus
AATGGCATATCATTAATTCATTCTTTATTGTCATACCGACATGTCATGGTATATTTTTGCGTCTCCTCTTACCGTATTTGATCTCAATATTAATAATTATAATGCCAAGCACAACATGAAATCATTCATTTCCTCATCACTTTTTCACTAACTAAGTTTATTCAAGATAATCCAAGTAAAAAGTTAGACTTTAAGCAAAGGCTTTCCCATTACTTTTAATCGCCTCTATTATAATCTAAATGAAGTGGCTGTATACAGCACTGTTGCTCGAATGAAATCACTTAAAGGCATTACAACACTACACAGTACCCCCATAAGTATAGAATTTCAACCCCCAAAAACCCTAAGACCCTTTTCTAACTACATATCTATGCGTAACGAATATAAGTGCCACTATATTCGACAGTGTACAATGCATAATTACGTATTATACTACATACAGCAACTGTATAGTGAAGTCGATGGCCGCACCATCCCCATAAGAAACGCAACAACATTATCCATAATTAGTGCTATTGTCTGGGACCGCTCGCATAACCAACTTAAGTGCCGCACAAACTTCGCATCTGGTCCCATCAGATGGTTTTCGGATAACACACATCACTAAGGGCTGGGCAATGCCTGCCAGCCTGCCATGCTGTATAACGAACGCCAAATCGGATGGCCGGAACAATAACCGCGTTAGCTGCGATCTTCCATGCACGCACACATTTCTCGAATGTGTCGTTCATTTATCTGAAATGGGAGCTAAAAAGTTGCGTCACAAAAGACTGAACGGGGGAAGTGGGTGGGGCAATGTGTTATCGCGCAAGCAAAATGAGAAGGGTGGCTGTGTGTGTATATTCCAGAATTTGCTTAAACACAATATAATAATGGTTGGATGTGTGCCGTCTTTTCGATGTTGCTTGTTAATGATCGTATAAGTTCAAAAAAGTTATTCACAAGTGATTGATAAAATGGTCGTTGGATTTTAATTAAAAGCTATAATCCTAAAAAGTTTCTCAGGATTAAGCGGTAGATCCTGCTGCTGTACTGATGCTGCCACAATTGAACTGTCGTCGAATTAAGTCAATATCGTTCAATATAATATGTGGGTGTGGCTGGGTGTGTGGCAGATTGACATGCAAACTTCTATTGTTCTTCACAGTGCTCGTCTTTTTTGATGTTTTGTATCATATAATGAGTGAATTGAAAATGAAGAAGGCTTCTGGTTTTAATTAAATACGTGCGCACTGGAGTTGCTATTCGGATTGTCTTCAAATTTCCTTTAAATATTGCTTACAATTTGGTTAAAGGCTAGAAGGGAGCAAGTGGTACGATATTTTTGGATGTTGATTATAAGAAGGCAATGTGTCTGAAATTGAATTGTTGTACAACATTGCAACCGATTATCATAATGACAGAAGGGTTGTTTAGAACATTGCTTCTACATTTAAGATTGAACCACTGTATGAGAGTAGCGTTTGCATGGTAACAACAAAAGTGCTGTTTTGTGTTCTTCTTTATTTGGGTAATTGAGTTGGAGATGCTTTCTTGTTATTACCAAATATACTTAAATGCGATTTATGGTAATTTTGTTCCATATGTACAGCACAAAAGAAGTTGGAATCTGTTTGAAAATGCTGAAGAATACAAAAAGTCATTAATTTTGATGTTATTTGAGTGCTAATTGTATTAGTGACTGTGCCATTTCACAAAACTGCGAACGCTAAAACTTTTCCGTCAATAACTTGCGCACACACAAAAAGGTGCATGTTGACTTTTCCGCCCAGCCTACCACATTGCAATGTCCTAGTGCATTTATTCACTTTGTGTATTCCGCCACGTTTTCCTTTCTTGATGCACAAGCATTCCCCATATGTACGCTATAACGTTGCTGTGCACATTCTCCAGCAGGGATTCGCACGAAACAACGGCACGCTCAACAGCAACAAAATTAAATGGAAAACAAGTCCAGCGCCAAAGTGCCGCGACAAACATTCACATATGAATTTAACTATTAAACGGCGCCTTGCTGTTGATACAGAAGATTTGCTGTAAATTGCAATATACACGGACACACATGCACACACACATTTGTGCCAGACCATTCGGCGCCTCAATAGATTTTTATGGCTTTAATTCATTTTTATGTGTAAGAGCAACAACGTTTTGCTTCCAACCCCTTTTCCGTTGTGAATGTTTCCATTATACGAGTACTTTGCGTTAGTTAGTTCTCGCACTCAATTTTCATGTCAGCCCACATATTCAGCGAACAACATTTGAAACAATGTAATTATAATAAAAGTGTGTTTGAACATTCGTTCCTGTAATTAAGGGCAATTATGAATCATTTCAAATTATTTTATTGCAAATTACAGGCGGAGCGCGGCACTATGTCGCGACAATCGCGTTTTTGTTTCAAATGTATTTTATAACGGTGTGTGTATTAAAATAATTGAATTTCAAATCAAATATTGAAAATTGTTGTGCGAGTGTAATTTGCCGCACAAAATTTGTTAAAATATAAGTTGTGGTGGCTTTTGTCCAACAATTTTAAATTTTAAATTTGAAATTATTACGACGAACACTCCCAGAGTCATAAATCCTTCCGTTCGCAATTTTTCCGAAAAAAATATTAAATAATACGCCTGACTCCAAAAATGTTGTAACTTTTGTGTGTCAGTATGTCGACAACCAAAAGTCTAATTCAGTTCACATCTCAATTCTCTCCTTCCTGGGATGTAATTTCTTCATATTTTTAATCATTATATACACGACGGGCTATGAACATTGCATATAACATCTCGGTTACAGATTTGAATAAAAATCTGTAGAAAAATCCTACCATTTTTCATACAGTATTAAAAAAAAAAAAAAAATTTCATTACCATTTAGTATTCTATGCCCTATGGTATATAAGGTTACGAGTAGGTCTCCATATCAATAAGATTGTTAATATCTACAACCTAAGTTGTTAAATAATAAATAAAAAATTCCTAAATTGCGATCGAAAGTAGATGTACGAATGTGCGTGTTTGCAAACATTGAACATGGCGGATTTAATTCGTTTGAAACATCAAAAAAAATTTTAAAAGAGAGTATAATAACAGAACGTACCTTATTTGAAGCATTTGCACGAACAACTATATGCCTTAATAGCTTTAATACTTCTGGGAAATCATGTTTGGTGTAGACGACTTTTAATATTGTTTTCTATTTCGCACCGCCTCCCCATATTACACATGTGAAGTTATCTAAGGCAATTAACATCGACAAGTTTAACGAACATGTTGACATAATGGATATTGTGAAAGCTTCAGCTATCCAGTCATAACGAATCAATTTTATTAATGCAAAATCCATATGCATAAAATATAAAAGAAAATTAAATTCTGTTCCAATAATTTTCTATTCAATTTTATGATGTTGCATAGATTGTTATGGGATTGATTACAAGTTTTGAACCTTGTAAAATAATGTGATGTGTAATTTTCTTTGTTGGCTTGCTTCATGAATTATGAATCCTAATGGTTGTTATTTCAATTTTATGATTTTATGAAAATTTTAGTTAAAAGCTCTGTGCCCCGGGGTTGTGATTCGCATTTCCGTATCTAGTAACGCAGGCTGATTTGGATTTCCAAGTTAGATGCTTCTTTCAATCAGACAAGTAACAATGTTGAACTGTGTAAATTTATAAGCTGTTAGAATTAATGGTTTTTGAGTTCCTGTCATTATTAAAATATAGAAAATATATCATAAAAATCGTTAAAGCCGTTTTTGTGCACGCGAATATCGTGCAAGTCACATAATACATACGTCTTTCCTAAACCTCATTTTTGGACTTATAGGGAGTGTCAAAATAAATTTCTGCATCATCAACATATTTTCTAACAATTTTGAGAACGAGAATTTAATTTAAAATTAGCGTTTTTTCCAGATCTTGACTGAAGAGCATTCATGCCAAATCCGACGTTCATTACTACTAGAATATCATTATGTGTGAGCTTAACAAAACAGACACATAAACATTTTGTATTGTCTGCAGCGAGTTCAAAGGTGAATATCAGAAGAAAATGATTTAATAGTCTGACTCGCCTTTCAAGAGTCATGTATTTTTAATCTTTGTCGTCAGGTTTACAATCAGTTGTTGATACGCAAGCTGAAGGAAAAATCATTGAAGCCGACCACCATCTCGATGGAAGGAACCAAAAAAATAACCTATCTGAAATTTAATTATGTACTCGTACAAGTGGAACGTGACTAGAATGCGATTAAAAACCATTTTTTCCACCCTTGTCGGCCCTTATACAAAATTTACAGATAGCCACAGTTCAAAGGTTATGAATGTATTTGCTATTATATGTAAAAAGATGTGCACCGTCTATAACTGTAAAACGTGAAAATGTATAGAAAACATAAGCGAGTCGCGACACTAAGGCATGTTCGTATACTGCACACTGCACAGTGTAAACGGTAGAGAAAATTGTATGTTGCCGCTGAAATACGTGATGCTGAGATGGGGAGGAGGTAAATCATATGACGATGAAAGTGCGGTATAACTGTGCTGATGATAAAAGTTTGATGCACCACTTTGCGGTGTTTCAGTATAACTTCTTGTAGTATCCTCAAAGCCGATGAAATGGAAAAAAAGAAACGAAAAAAAAACGCTAAACATGGTGACCGGAGTGTACGCAGAGAACGCCCTCTTATTTATGCGCAAATGGTCCTTCGTGTTCCGTTGAGTCAAGAGTCAAGTTTTAATTGGGGACTCGAGTGGAATTTTTATGACAATTGTTAACCCGTTGAAGGGGGGGGGGGTACATGCGGCATGTAAAATGTTTATAGAGGTTAAAGAATAACAAGAATGCACTACAGAAAATCATGGCGGCATGCGCTTTGGACTGGCTCATGGCTGGATAGTGAGGGAAGCGCAATGAGAAAAATTTTGCAGGAAGGGTGCCACCATCGTCGGATATGGCGGTTTAATTTAAGCTTTGGCAATTACCCCGTGATTTTGATTTTGTGATTTTTATCTACTGATGCTGTGGTGGTGGTGGGTTTAGAGAGCTAAACTGTGGTGGCGTATAGATGGGGATTGGGGAAGGCTAGAATGATGTAGTGTTCAATTTGTGGGGGGGGGGGTAATGGGAATTTGTGTGCAATTAATGTGTCACACAATCGTATGGTTAGTTGTGTGCAAAAAACCACAACCAATTTGTTTTATATGTGCTGCAGTTTAATGCAATTTTTGCATTGGCATGGTAATTTTATGTTGCAATTAATAAACATTGTGTGTGTGTGTGTGTCTGCGCACCATTAAAGGTCATGCAATTGTAATTTAAATATTGTTCGGCATGATTACGAGTAAAAGTGGATTGGCCATTTATTTTGATTCGGGATATCGATTTTAAGAATTATTTTCTAATACTGCAGTTCAATCAATACAATAACTAAATTTGTTTGATGCACTTAACAGTTTAAAGAAATTAAATGGTAAAATGGATGGTGTTTAATGTTTATACAAAGGTGAATTTAAAAAAGGCATTGCGGTTTCTTTCATAAAAATTTCTATTGAATTGCAACAGCATTTGTATGCATTGATACACAATACTCATTGCACATAGAGAGTGAACTTAATATTTGTGAATTGAAAATCATGTCAATGAAACCAACATTTGTACTCAAATGCCACGCAGTAGAAGGTGTTTTACAGTATTCATAATATTACTTGAAACGTACATTCATTACTACCTGTTTGCCAAATTTGCGCATTTTTAATCAAATCTTGAAAAGCTCTCGGAATTTATTACTCTTTAGAGTAATGGCAACTCAATGATTTTAATGAAAAGGCTTTGAAAATTTAAACATCAACTATTTATATTGCAAAGCTGATTAATTCCGATGTGGTTTTATTTTGCTTTGCTGTTGAAAGGTTCGTATTTTCGTTTACAATCAAACTTTTGCTAATATTCCTATAAAATATTGATCTCATCTTACATCTTGAATGCCATTTTGCTCTTGCCACTTAAAACATGTCCACCTATTGTGCGGTGCTTTCCTTTTACCGATGGATTAAAGCTAAAAAACGTTGAATGAGCTAAAATGGTTCACTGACACCCACCCACAATTTGTTCACTTACCGAAAAAGAGAACACAACTGACGTCGTCTGGAGTTTCTTTCCAAGCTTTCAAGTTTTACGTGACTGCGACGATATGTTATATACCAATCCAGCGACCCTGCATCACACACATACACACACTGACACATTCTCCACTCCACACGTCTCTAATCATTTCACCTTCAACCAACATCTCCCATTATCCATTTCTTATAGCTGCTGCTAAACACCACCCAATCCGCCCACATTTATAAGTCTTGGGAATTTGAAATTTTATGGAAACTACGTCTTATGCATGTGGAAAGTTTAAAAAAAGGAAGGTGTGGAGGGACTACCGTATTCGTCTTCCTATTTATCGTTAAATTTAATGCAAGTGCATATATTTTGTGCGACATGTCATGCAGAATAAGCGCGCGGACAAAACACTGCACCATATTAGCTTATTTATTTGGTTTTGAATTATTCGACGTCTCATTTCACATTTGTGTGCGACGACATCGCTGTATGGGTGGACACCCCTTTCCCTCACCCCATCGTTAGTGTTTGTGTGAGTGTGTACCTTTTAACCTGCAAGAATATTTGTTCGCATGCACCATTTGAACACCTATAAGCTCTTATTGCCCATAAATTGGAAGAAATTTGATACAATGCGCCAAACAAGAAATAAAATGATGACATGGCTCGTTTCACTCAGCACAGCTCCTATTTATTATTATTATGTCATATATATTGTATGTATGCTGCATAGGGGTGTATAATACACCCTCCTGATGGAACACACACATAATTTTTATGTGCTTTTTTTATAATATATTAAAATGATATATTTAGGAATGGCTCCGGTTTAACACTGGATGGATGTATAAAATGGGTTTAGCTGCTGCACATTGGGGACATTGCTCCTTCTCAAATATCATCTCAATAGTTTCTTTCCAATGATGCGCACTGTTTATGTGTTATTAAATTTTCCAACATTTTCCCTTAATACGATGAATGGTGCAGTGCGCCAACGGCATTCTCATAATATAACTTCCATTTTGCTGTGAGGTGTACACCAGCATATAGTTAAAACTTTATTAGTGCACACCGTCTCCAGAAATTGAATTGTTTATGTTTATGATGAATTTTCAATGCGAATGATCTCCAACATTTATTTGTTTATGACCGACGACCGTGTCTAGTTTCTTGTTATTATAGTTTTATGTATTAACTTATGCTCCAGCATCTGGAAGCTAAACGTGTCTCCTGGTTGGCTTAAGTCACCTTAAATGCGACCATCATATTGTATATAGAGACACATAAATTGTGATGACCTGCAAGAGGTGGTGCGGGCCCAAATGTGCTGACGCTGAATTTTGCGCTGCAATAATTTCCGGAAATGTTATGGACTCCAATAAAAGCACATGAAGATACGTATAGCAATGCGAGTGGAAGTATAAAGTAACAAAAACCACTCAAGAGTCATATTGCCCGTTTTGCCGAGGCGCAAGAATAAGGTGTTTGCCACCGAATTTACGACTCTCATTTGGGCCGACAGATTGGAATGCAGCAAAACCGCATATGGGTGGGATAATATTATATAAATGCGGCTGCGACTCTCTGCTATCATGCCGGAGCAGATTTATGGTGTGGCAGTCAAACTTTTCCAAAAATACCGTCGCCGTTTACATAATATGCATAAATGCGGAAGGAGACTGGGGGGAGGAATAATATAATAGCGGTCCCACGAGCGTGGCTCTCGAGGGCTGACATTTTAGAGGGCATTTTACAATATAGTATAATACGTGTCTGGTAAACGAATTGCTCAAACATCTTGAAAAATTCAAAATTTCTAACCATAAACCATTTGAGAAATGTTAGGCATGAGATGTTATTCCACCAGCCATGGGTTTTGAGTAGAACACATATATTGTAGGCATACATCTCATATGGTTGAAAACCACAGCCGATAGACTTGTGGATGCACACAACCGACTGATTTCACAGAATCCATGAGAGGACATAAATCATGTGGAAACCTTCATGACTATATCAAACTGAAAACACAATTGGGGATGGTTTCATGTAGCTGTCATCAATCACTTTGTGGGGAGTTGGGTGCATTCAGGTATTTAATAATTTACAAACAAATGCAATTAATATAGGCCTCACTTATTAAGACTAATACACAATAGTTTAATGAATGACTGAATTTACCTAACTGCATTATGGATGACAATACTATTGGTAATTATTTTCAAAACCCGCATGAAAACTTAATATATTATGTACGATAATTTAAAGGTATTTTGACGTCGTCTCATGAATTAATTAAGTCGTTTACTTTAAAACATTTTTTTTTTGATTTGATGAGGGCTTCAAATCAAAAAAAAAATAACTAAACTTACTTTTTAAAGGTGATTTAAAAAACTTTTTAAAAAATGCAATTATTATACCTTCAAGGTCATTAATATCTCATTACCTACAACTTTCTTTGCCTTTACTTGTTGTTAAGACACTATGGCTTTAACAGCCCCTTTATATTTGAGGGAAATCTGCCCCAGAGAAATTTTTTTTCGTGATGATGATTACGATAACCATAAAGCTGAATCGTTTAATGAGTTCACCTACCTTCATTAGTGCCTCACAATGCCTCGTAACGACTTGGATTCAAAAGTCACAGTTGGGAAGTACATCTGCAGGCGCCCAAATGTGCAAATTCCATGAAATTCAAACGATCAAAATAACCTATAAGAATTGTTCGAAACATTTAAAGTCCTTGATGGCGACATATCAACTTCACGGACAAAAGCTCAATGACAAGCAAACTTATACACCTACACCCCCTACCCTATCAACGCGCATCCAAAGAAAAAGAGGCATTAGGTATTTAATTTCCAAAGACATTTTTATTCGGATGCCGGGATTACTTGGTAATGAAATTTTATGATTATCGCGTGTAACCAATTTCGGCCTCGTTTTTTCTCCATTTTTCCCGCTTCCTTGTGATTTGCTCTTTGGTATTCTATGTGGCACGTTACTATGTGTATAAATTGGCCCACCAACATACATACAAATTCGTGCTTGAACGCGCTACACAAATGTGTGTATACTTATTTATTAATACCTACAGAAGAAGATATATTTGCCATTAAAATTACGGGGCATGGTGAGAAATCGGGTGAACACACAATCCAAACAATGGAAGGTGAGTCGCAGAAATACGCGTTACAGGAATGTATGCACGCGTATTGTAGACGAGTGCGGAAACTTACTCCCACGCGCTTTCTCCCTTCGATTTTGTATTTCATTTTTTCCCGTATTTTTAGCTTGAAAATATTCGCTTGGATACACACTTTTATATTGCAGCGCGATGTTTCATTTTAGGTTTTCACTCTGCCACCCCCATTCCCAGTAACATACAGTCAGCCAGCCATTCTGTTCGATATACGGCTCCATATTGCTGATGTTGAACGCGCACACACAAATAAAACACACAACGCAAACCAATGAGGGCGGAAAACACAAACCCATTAAATAATAACATCACTCACTTTACGACGAGGTTCACCTATAAAATTAAACCCAATGAAGATTATTAAAGAATTGATGGCAAATCAAATACATTATGCGCGCTGTTGTGTTTGATTTTTGATGGAGGGGGGATACTTATTGAGGCTTGTGGCTTATGCATTGAAATGTTGGCGTGAATGGTAATTAAAAGTTGATTAAAACTTTAAAGGCATGTTAAAATTAGGACGATGGGACTGATCACTGATCTAATTGGTGCGGGAAATTGCTTGACATTTTACTGACATTTAAATTAAGTGCTACTATGGGGCGGGGGGCTTAAAGCGTCGTTCAAAATATTGAGCGTTGCTTGTGTAAGACTGACATTTTAAAGTCATTTCCGATTTATTTCAAATAATACTATTGCGTTGGACTAAATTGATCAAAATGATTTTTGTTTTCGTTGCATACAATAAATTTTCAATCATGTGTTGTACCGAGAGCGACTTTGTGTTAGATTATTTTCCTGTCGCAGTACATTAAATTATTTCTCAATTACAATGTGGCCTTTGTTAAAGGAAATGCAATGTTCTGTACACTTAAATGCTCATCCATCAATAATTTACATAAATTATGCAACTGCAGTTAACTCAAATAACATCCACCCACAAGGAATCGTTCCTGCATAATGTAATTTGTATTACAAACATCCTATTAATAAAATAACAATATAAAGAATGCTTAATTAATGCGTACACTATTTTTATTTAATGTTATAAACCCTCCAAATATAATTATGATTAAATGGACTACGGGCGGCGCATATTATACGCTCCATCGCATTGCCTTTTTCAATATTTAATTATTGTCAATATTTTATTTAAAATATCACTTATTTCACAATAAACAGCCGATTTATACATGTTTAATGGGGGCTTATTGAAAATGTGTGCGTCCCCATGGATTGCGCACACACACGAGCAGTGAGGCACTCATGTAGCCCTCCACAGCATTCATATATTATATAATGTGTGCATTCGCTATATCTATTTCATTTATCGCATTTCCTCCGTTTATCTGTTCATGTGATCCACAATATGTGCAATGTGCATTGGATTGTTTGCGAATTGAATTCGCGTTGTGCACTCAATGTGTGAACACTGAACATATGTATGTCCGGCTTGTGTTGGAACAGCGTTTTCGCTAATTTTCACAGGACATTTTTTTCCCCCAACAATCATTGTGAACTTCTAAAAGCCTTGTGTGTTTAGATAATAACATATGTCAAAATTGTATTTTTGCATGAGCTTTTGAATGAAATCGAATAATTGGTGACTTTTGTGCACATTTCTTTAGTGACCTTTTAAGGGTTGTAAAATTTTTAAAGTAATTTAGTTGTTTTAGGTGCTTTTATGACTTCAAAAATATACGTATGACCAAAATGACAAACTACGTTAAATTGCAGGTGT
Organism: Sylvicola cinctus; assembly: GCA_963854165.1. Taxonomy (NCBI): domain Eukaryota; kingdom Metazoa; phylum Arthropoda; class Insecta; order Diptera; family Anisopodidae; genus Sylvicola; species Sylvicola cinctus. The sequence goes on from OY974082.1 coordinate 898,270, forward strand.
TTAATAACCAAAATATCAAACTGTGTATATCGAGAATTGCCTTCGTCTGTTGTATCATCACAATTCAGGCAAATCATTGTTTTACAACGTCATGCTGCTGCTGTGTGAATAAGAAGCGATTGAATAATTTCCAACCCACACCCTCCCCTTCACACACAATCGCGTTGTTCTCACAAACAGCATGCAATCGCATTTGTTTATTGCTTGAAAGTGAGTCCACAATTGGCAATAGCATTATGATAAATGACCTTTAGCGTTCATAATAACTACTCAATATGCGGGTGTAGCAATCCAACCCCCTTTTCATATTCAAAGCACTCAAACAGGCACTCTTTAATGAAGTAAATATTGTATTATATGTGCTGTGCTTATGTTTGCACTAAAGTATGAGTGAATACTGTATGAGAATACACAATATAAGTATTTGTAGTTTGTGGGCCGATTGGGTCGTTTGTTCTCAATGTTTAACCCCTAATTCGGTTAAAGGTGGTGTGTATTAAGACATTGTATTCGCAAAGTCGAGTAACATGTCGGAATGTGTTCTTAATTAAGGAATCAATCAAAATAATAATGTCTGGTTTCAAGAGAGGGTGTGAATATATTTTGTGTACGGAATTATGGTTGTTTTGCAATGTAAAGACATTCGATATAGCCTTACTTACCTATAAACATTAAACAATACTTGTCGTGTGTGAAATGAATCCACAAATGAACAGTTGCCGCTTGTACTTGAATATATTTGTGTTAGGCTGTACGTATTATATTAGGTGATTTAAGACGTACATAATATCCTTACGAGTAGACATTTATGGTGTAGAAATGTTGAGATGGAATGATATAGCTCAATACGTGAGCTTCATGTGAATTAGCATGCATAAATGTGTATGCGAGTTGAATTTCAATTTGAATGCAAATTAATTACATTTCCGGTCAACGCTATGGAGTGTTAAAGGGTCGATTAGATTTTAATTATTCTTTTCATCATTTTTATTACAAGATAAGACGGAAAAGCTGTTTAATTAAAACTTGGAATGCGATGGTTTTCTCAGCATCATAATACATTTTTATCATTAAATTTTTAGAGAAGAGAAATTTTCAATAATTTTTTAAAGAACTTTGTTTTAAAGTGATTATTTTACATTCTTTTAAAATTATGACCTTGAATCAAAACACATTTGAAATTATGAAATTTGATCAATTTTTTTTGTACTTCCGTATTTTAATCTGAACAAAAACTGGCGTTGAACCCAAACTTTCAAGTAAAAATAAAAGCCATGGAAGTGACTTGACTTTTAAAACATAAGTAAAATTGAAATACTTTTTGAAACAATTAATGTCCAAACCAAATTAATTGTTAGAGCAATATCTCAGAACAAGAGAATATAAATTGCAATCTAATATCATTTGCTACAAAATATATTAAATAACAGGCTGCGTCTTTATTGCCTCTTGCAAATACCCCGAATACCCAAAGGTAACAAACTTTGGACCAACAATAAAAGTGTACTTAAAGTTAACAAAAAGCTTTTTTGGGAGTTGTTCAATTGTGGCGGGCTCTCCAAACTTCCTCTAATAACATCCCTCAGTGTTGCGACACATTACTCCGTACACTAACTTTAATTAACCGCACCAAAGGAAATGCAACCAACAGGAGTTTCGCATAATTGCAACAATGTTATTCCAACTGAAAGTTTCGCCATATATAACTATGTAGCGGGTGCACGTTTAATCGATGCACACTATACACTACAACATATGAAAATAAACACCTCGCAACATTCATTGCATTAACAGTCAGCCACATAAGTGCCATGCTCCGTCCTATACAAAACATGTAATATGAAACACATTTTATGGGCTTCCATAAGGTAACTATGCTCGCACAGTGTACGGTGAATGTTGATGCTGATTCGTGTAGGTATACGAATAAACGCACATTCACCACATAGTTGGGGAATTAATTGTTTTGATGCCTTAAATCACATCCTCATACAGTGATGTTAAACAATCCTTGGAATAATCTGCTTGCAGAAATGCACACGAGCTTGGGGCGAAGAGTGAACGGTATGTGACGAGGGTGCGGGTGTACAAAAGGGTCTGGCACGGAGAAATGTACTTATAAGCTTATACGGTTTGTCATACCATGTCTACGTATTCACATAGTACATGTGGCCTAAATGTCTTTTATAACGTTTCGTCTTACCATTTTTGTGTGTAATATTGCGGATACCGAATGGGAAGAACCTGGTGTGTTTCAGGTCGACGCAATAAATTTCAGTTTCAAAAAGCATAAATTTCTGCTCCGTATAGAAACTTATGCTATAATATTGTAAAGTGGAGGGGTCATTTCAAATGATTGTGGGCGGATTAAATTCCCTCTTCCGTCGCCCGGAATCAACTTTAAATAAATGGTCGTTTATTGTGTAAATGTGCTAAGCTGTGGAGAGAGTACAAAAACGAACCACAAGGCCGTCCCACTTCTCTCCTCCTCAACCATAAAAACATATTTTGAGGTGTTTCGCAATCATGGAGGCGAGGCTCATCGGCTAACTATTTTACAAACTGAGTGGTTGCAATAATGAGTTTTAGAGTTTTACGGTGTGAATAATTTCACTAAAGGAATTACTTTACTTCCATCTTGGGGGTAAGTAGGCGAAAGTTAAATTGTAAAAATACACACATCCATTCCGAACGGAAATAATTTCCGTATTTTACTAAGTGCAATAATTGAAAACTCAACACACAAATATTTTTCCATGCTTTTGGAGCTTTATTTAATGTAAAAATGTTCGGTTGATTTAAATATTCCCATAGGTAGTTGCGACTAACCTAAAGGCATAGGATTTAATATGACCATTTTTCCTGATTTAAAGATAAAATTTTCTTTCAAAAAGTTCAAGTTTTGCAAATTGAACATTTTTGGTTTATTTCCAATTCTTTGAACAAATGTTTTTTCTTTTCTGTGCAAAATTATTATCCTCAAAGTTAACAATTGCATTATTTTACAAAAGTTTCCAACACTATGAAAATAATTTTATACGAATTTACAGGTAGAAGTGGAAGGATGCTGTGCAATTTGCAAACAATAACACGTCATACTGAGACTACGTATATTGAAATGCCAGAGAATGCACATTCAAAATATCTCTGCATTCACCTACATCGCAGTGGGATATAGTTATGGTACGCTACAAGTATTCCCTAAGATAACTTTTCGAAATTGATCGAGCAGTTCCCTAATTCTCAAAAATTTCCGTTTCGTATCACTTTATTCGCAAGGATTTATTTCGGACATTCACTTAAAACTTTTGCAACCATATTTATATCAAGATGAAATTGTTCATCCCGCATTCATTGTCCTTATTCCTTATATTTCAAATCGAGAACAATAATAATGATATGTAGAATAATAGGAACGAGTAAGTATATACATGTTGAAGTTGCACACTATCAGGATTTACTAACTCGATGCGAACTTAAGCTCCACCACCTTTAAATGTTCACTTCACAGATTGCTGGCTTGGCTTTTATTCTTTAAAGTTTACCATTCACAATAATGCTTAATGTTTATATATTTATGTGTGTACTTTAATATGTGGTTGTATTGTGAAATGTGAACAATAGCAAAGCATTTAGAATGAGCAAAATAGAAGTAACCAAGCATTGTCTTTGCCAACCATTTGAGAACAGTTGCATCTGATTCTGAATGGATGAGATTTTCTATGTACATATTACGTATGAGTGCACCATACAAGAGACATGATATGGAGATGAATTATCCCCCTTTTTGGCATTCCTTTAATTGCTGTTGCTAGATTTTTCCTACTGTGACTTTATTTAATATTGCAAGAGTGCAGCGCATTTTTCCGTTATTTGCCAAATCAGAAATAAACATTGTAGTGAATTTATTTAATTTTGTATGATTTTGCTGGCCTTATTTTGTTTTTGATTGATGTAATTTCCCAAAGTAAATATTTATATTCATTATTTATTCCATTTGTAAAGCGGAACATCTAATTTTTTTTAACTCTTTCCTCACATTCCTTCAGGTATTATAAACTTTACTGTATCTACATAGACAGCAATCTGTTTGTCGTGCGTACGTTAAGTTACCACTTCCTAAATTATCTTTCTTACTTGAGTTCCATTGTGCCAGCCTTTTATCTTCAATCTGTACCAGTTTGCGGTGAATATCTAAAACCTTCTTAAAAATTTTAAATTATAAAGGTACCTTTTCGAGAACATTTTATGGATTTGCTGATTTGTAAAAGACTCATGTGAATTAAATCAAAACTCCTAACCCAAAAAAGTAATCATTGCAGTTGAACAGAAAAAAATTATGTTTGCAAATAAAATATTTTAATGCGTTAAGTGATTGCTTTATAAAATTGTCATTTAAACAGTCTGAAAAGAAAAATGAAAAACAATTCACGGATTATTTTAAAATAACGCATTTATTGCTCTAATTAAAAATATCTTATAAATAATTAATATTATTGTAATTTATGTTTTGTGTTGTTTTTCTCATTATTTGATTTTTTTGTCATTTTTTCTCAATTGAATCCTTTTTTTCTCATTTAAATAATTTTGAATTATTGTGTTTTTATTTTTTAATATTATATTGTTGTTGCTCTTAATATGCTAGTGGCGACGTCACAGTCAATAGACCGGCCGTCAAACTTTTTAATATCAATTTCATTGTGTGTTTACGGTTACAAAAAACCTTCAAATAATTTGTTTTAATTTCAATTTAATTATGATAAATTTATAATTAGTTTTTTAGGGTTTTTAAATATTTATATTAATGTATAATTTTTTAAATTTATATTTAAATGTTGTGTGAGCCTATTCTTTTTTTTTAATTCTCTTAAGAAAACTTAATCGCAATTCATTCACAATTTTTATTTGATTTCATCCCAATGAACGATTCTCCGTTATTTAATTTTATTTCTGATATTTTTCATTCCCCAGGAAATTGGCGAGGTGGAGAGTGAATTGAAAAAAGGGTTCACTCTCGCAATCTCTTAAATTTTCATCACTTTTGTTTACATTCTACTTATCCTTAGACCTTTTTGTGTTTGCATTTCTATTCATTTCATTTCTTTTTGTTGTTGTGGAGTTCTAGAAACTTTATCATCGCAATTAGTTTGCTTATTGAATTAATTAAATGTTAATATAAATTACACATCCCACTATACAAAACTTGCCTTACCGGCTGTCTGTTGAACACTGCAACTGGTCGCTCTTTTTGTATGTCGTTTCTTTTCTCAGTAAGTAGCGCGAAGATTGATTGATTAGCTTCGATGGTACACTTTTCGTTGCATTAACATACAGGTACCTCCAGATATGACTGACTCGGTCATATAAAGATCACAATAATATAAATTTTAATTTATCCATTTTGTTTTCCATTCAACACTTTTCATTTTTATGCATTTCAATTTTAATTTGTTAGTTATTTTATTGAACTCGTTTCTTATAATTAATTATTTGGTTTGTTTTGTTTCAAATATATAATTAATTTTTTTTGCATTTTTTATAATAATAAATATTAATAATAATAATTAATATAATTTATAATATTATGTATTTATTTCACGCAATTGTCAATTTCTTCACATTCTTTCCTGCACTTGATGTGATTCACAGAACAATATAAAAGAAATGATACCGCAAAACTGTGACGTGGATTGGATGAGTGCCACAGTGACTCGTGAAATATGACTCCCCCCACAACACCCTTTTCCTCTACCTATTTTATATCGCTCAACAATTGTAAGGTCATTCATATTTTTATTTGAATATCGTTACATCTTCACCATACTAACTAACTAATATGTCCTTTTTCACAATGCAGACTTTGTGTTATCGATGTTATGAAATTATTGTTAAGACTCCAAGTGAGGGGGTGCAAAATTTATGTGTTTTGTATAGACGTAGCTGCATTTGAAGTGAGCCAAAGCACCCACCCCTTTCCAGTTGTTGTTTACTGCGGCTTTAAATGATGTGTTGGAACGGTATAATATTATGACACCTCCTGTCTCATTTCATCCGGCTTGGATATCCAGGAGTTGTAGGGCAAACACACATAACGGCAGGGTCGTTGGCCTTGTGTTGTGATTTCGGCAGTGGCATCTGTTCGAACAAGCAAATACGAGTTAAAGGTTAATTAATTGTCGACAATTTAACAACTTATTCAGATTGTCTGTCTGTCTGTAGGTTTTGGTTAACACAGTGGGGACTGTTTATATATTTGATGTTGCATTTGGGGGGCGTTTACTATTGAACTGCAGGCTTTGTGTAATTTAATTCCGGATTTGAAGTGAACTTCTGAATATCGGGGCAGGAGTTGCATAAGGAATGATTTTGAGTACTTCGGCATACAGGATTTGTGAAAACAATTGCAATACGATATGCCATTGTTATCACATCAATATCAGTGTCTAAATGTAGCCAAAGTTAGAATACCAACTATTATTAAAACTCTGAATTTAGCAATACTGCTGTTCTATGTTGAATAATAAATGTTAACTAGTATCATTATGATAATAATCTCATTAAAAGTAATTAGCTGTATGTGTTTTATTTACAGATTTATGAGTAGGGATCAAACTTCATCGGAAACCACACCACCACAATATCAATTTGTAGAGCTTCACCCTAATCCTTAAATCACATTACGAGCGTGGGTACTACAACATTAAATCATTACGATATCAATCCGTGTTTGAGTTGCCTTGCGTTTCCTCTCTGCAGGCAAAAGTCGTTGAGATTATAAAAATGCTAACGCTCGCAATATCATCGCAGCGTTTACGTATTATGTTTGTGTAAGTAGGTGTGACGGTGTATGGTACTGGGTGAACTTATTAAGTAGGGTGGTTATGATTCGGAATATAATAACTTACATGAAACCAGCACATATGGCTGCTGCATCTGTTGATATGAAGCAACACTTGGCTGATACGTTGGTACTGGTGATTTATCAGCCGATGTTGGTTTCTTGTATGTGTAACTGCTGGGATAGCTATCATGATGAATGTAACCATTTGATTTTATATCTACCTGAAATATTTGAAATAAAAAAGCATGTATAGTTAACTGCATTGTATTTTGTGCAATGACATTATTTATGTTACCAGCAATTATTATTATTGTGTATGGGAAATAAATATAATAAAATAGAAGTGTTGTATTGGATGACCTACCTCGCGATCACATCTTGTGTATTTCTTCTGAGCAATTGGAACTGTTTGCGGTACTACTGGTGGCAAGGTTGAGGTAACTATCGATGGATCTTGGCTCAAAAGTGTGGGCACTATATGTGTTGGGGCGTAATAGGGACTGTAAGTGCTAACTGGTATTCCGTTACTGTAGTAGGGAGTAGCAGCCTACAAATATAGAGTTGTAAAAAGGGGATAAAGTAAACAATATTTCCTTTTAGCTAATTTAAAAATAAATTTATTGTCTCTACAATATAACTGTTTGTATAAGTTATAGTCACGATTTTCGTATGATTTTGTATACCGGTAAATTCTGAATTATTTCTATTCAAAACAAATTTCCGAAAATGATTTAAAGTGAAAAAAATTTAAAAGCTTTCATCCAGGAATAATTTAAAATAATTCAAAGGATATATTTAAGTAGAATGACATGTAATTAGTGCAATTAATATAACAATTGAGAGATTAAGTGCAGATGCAAGACTAAACCGATGGGAAAACACATATTTTTGGGGAAAACTGCTGTCTAAATTATTTTAATTTGTTCGCTCAAATAGAATTACGTTGGCTAACTAACCATATTTGGAACTTGGCCAAAAACAACGGGCTGCCTATGTACGATGTTAATCTGTTGCATTAGTGCGTTTTTCAGTGCCAAGTGATTTCTGCCGTTAATTAAGAGTTGATCCTTGAGATGCTGTGGTGGATGAAAATATTTACATGGTGGTTTCTCACGGTTGCAACGGCCCTGTAATTTCACGAAAAATAATGTTGGTTAATTTAATAATTACAAGTAAATTAAAAATATGTTAAATTTGTGTTCAAAATTTTTAGTGAATACAATATGTTTAAAGTGGAATAGTGTTTTGTTGAATGTTTAAAACATTAAAGAAATTTGAAATAGTTAGTTCCGAACTACTATTATAAGTAATTCACATAGAATTTGAAAAAAACATCCCCTACGAAAGATTAAACGTCAACCTAAGGGATTATTATGGCAGCAGAAAGTCTTTATACTGTTTAATTTCTAAAAGCTCTTACGGCAACGTAAATACGTTCACAGAATTTTATAGAATTTAAATTCATGTTTACAGAATAAAATTCATTTATAAAACTCTTGTTACAATTTATCCAAAGCCAATTTACTCTCGTTTCGTGCAGTTACTTTTAATTACATATATCTGTGATATACGTGCTCGTGTACTACCGTAATATTTTTATCAGCATTCCGTTTTGGATAATAAAGTTTCGTAATTAGGTCGCTGCATTCCAATAAAATAAAAACGGAAGAGGCGTCACTGTTTGGACAAACCATCAAATGAAATGTTCACGTAAAGCTTGTGAACATAGGTCACGAACTTTTATGGAACTTCAAAGGAACACCATAATCAGCAGAAATACTTTATTTTTCTTCTAGGTTTTTTTTTTTTTTGAACAACTTCAGTCCCAACTCCCTACTCGTTAGTCCTAACAGTTTTTTCTCCATGCATTCCCACTTCATTTCGTTTATTTATACGGACTCACTGATATAAGCTGGCTTGTGAAAATGACGCAAAGTTTTTGAGATAATCAGTAAAAATATATACCTACACACGCAATCTATGGCAAGAATAATACACAGGAGAGAATGAAACAGATAAAAAATAAAACTCACAAAAACGCAGAAAAACAACAAATTGTTTGAGTAACGAATGAAGAATAAAGGGAATCACTTGAATATTTAAAAGAATTACACAAAGATAGAAAGTCTCGACACGCCAAGCTTTCGCCAACAAACTTTTAAATACTGCTTTGTGTTTTTCTCTATGTACGCGAATACCTATCATTCACATAGAAATAGAATGTATATAAAAGATGAGAAAAAAATTCAAGTTCTTGTATATAGGGCTTGGTTTTTGACTTTTCCCATTCAGATAGATTTGCTCATCCATTTAATTACTCATCTCTCGGGTCACTAGTGGAGTTTAAATTTTCTTAAAGGATTAAGCAATTTCGTGAGACTTAATTTTCTTTATCGCTTTAGCAGACGACCGACGCCACGCGACGCGACGACTCGGCGAGGGGGTGTTCAAGGCGTTCACATCCGCATTTGGTGTATTATAAAAACAAAATGGGAAAATTATTTCATTTCCTAACGAAAATTTGTTTCAGCTGAAATCATATCGCATGAGTGTGTTGGAGATTTTATGAATGTTAGTGAAATGGGGAAACACTGTATAAAAACGACAATATAACGTAAATATAAATAGTATACATAGAAGCTGCCTTTTGGTGTGAGTGTCTCCCCCGTCTTTATATATCCGACATATATTTACGTGTGCTTTTCTGCTGAATAATAAAAACTTTTAATGTGATTTATTTTTTGCCTTACTTTTGCGCTCCGTTTCTGTTTCTGTTTTCGCATTTCTTATTCAGTTATGTGTACTGGCACCCCCATTGTCCCTCGCTCCGCAGCTGCGCCTCAAGAAAGCTGCTGGCAAAGCAGCATATATATATTCAAACACTTATTTGGGTACAAACTCAGAAACAAACGCGTTTGGAAAACAAAACGAAATAAGAACGCCATGCCTATTATGTGGAACATTATTGTGTTGGTTTGCGTGTGATACCACTGGTGTTGTATAACCTCAAGCAAACCAATAAATTCACTTAAACATCCCCTAGCCCATAGCTGTTATGGCGTCCGCGTCACCCGCACGCAGCATCCCTTAATAACACCGTGCTGCGTGTGGCACAAAATGTACACAATATGTAGATGGTGGCGTACCTTTTTTGTATATATATTTAGACCATTGGCTTATTTCCATGATTGTGTTTTGGCATTTGGAAAATCGAGAGATAGTCTGGCAAATTGGAATAACAATTGTTGGTGTGTGTGTGTGTATAAAATTACATTAAGGCGACACAATGTGGCGCAAAAGTTTAAGTGCGACAAGTCACACAATTCACATTACACGTGTTTTGCCAAAGTGTTCGGCAATTGCTGGGGGAGCGGCGGCACAGAGACAAATCATGAAAGACGTATCCATACAGTTTAAGCACAAACCCACAAGAGTATAATTGCCCCAGAACGAGTAAGCGCGAGCCTCCTGTTGTTGCCACCCCGCACACAATTCACATAAAGCTCACTAAAGTTTATATGTCCTCAGATAAGCTGGTCGTGTACACACTTTACAAAGCCCCATAATGCAAGTCCATGCAGACATGTATAATATGTTATCTAATATGTGCGAGTATGTCTCGTGTGTGTATAAATTCTGGATATACTCATGCAATGAAAAGACCCTTTCGCTATTGTTTTGTGTGTGTACCATAAGCACAATTACATTTTCAACACTTCATCATTTTATCTTCAGTGAGCTTTGATGCGAAATGAATATAAAGATATACATATAGTGTGGAGCAAGTGAGGCGTAGTGCCGGGTTGATGGGAGCAAGTGGAGCGTCGATCCTTGTGTGTCACGTTTTGTGAGACTATTGCGTGTGTGTTTGCGTCATTATACACTCGAGATGGTTCTTCTACGTACTGCTCGTTGTGAATGTGTTAGGGTGCTGAAAAAGCTTCTCATTTTGCTCAATGCTTTCAGTTTTGGTATATTATGATGTGTTTGTATTTTAGTTGCTATTGTTTCACTTTTTCATGTACATTATGTATTTGTAGTACTACATAAATAAGCTCTTTTATCTACATATGTATGTGTGGCATACGCTAATCTGCTGAAAACGTGTCAGACATAAACAAAGCCAGCAAAACCCACTGAGGGTGATTCTTTGTGCTAATGCTCCCGCTTGTGGTATCGAAGCAAAGATTTCTATGTGCTATAAAGGAAACTTAATAGCATGTATCAATGATAAATATGTTCATATCATAAACATAATACAGTTATATTATATTCCAAGCACATAATACTGCTGAATGGGTATAGAGCGAAATTGGGTTAGTCGATTACACAAAGCATCGTGACTTTCATAAACCAAATATTAATGAATTAATATACATAATATGGTTCAAATATACGAGTAGTTGTTGCGCAAACAATTTTAATGCAAAAAACACTATTTCATTTCACAAAACTCTGGTTATTCAGCAAAAAGCAACAACTAACACAATTGCATCATCAATAACTACAACATAAGGTCACACCACATTCATCGTGTAGGTACATTGTACATGTACTTTTATTCACCATCACCAGCACTCGATGGCCAATTGCCAAAACATAGCAGACATCCCTAACAATCCATTCAAGTTTGCGCGCAATCATTGAGATGGCACACAATTAATTATGATTGAGTCGAAAAGCCGTTTGATACTCTTCATCATCACAGCACCATTATCTTTCCCTCCATTATTATCATCATCAATTGTGATAGCTTTTAAAATCGATCATAATTTCGCAGCCACCCCCAAAAAAAAACCCAGTCAACACAACTCTACCCTCCATCACAATTAGAAGCCTGCAGCAAACATCCACGCAGCTGGTCTTTCACTTATACTTGTACATCGAAACGCTTTCTGATGGAATTTATCACGACCCTCACTCACTTATACAAGAGGTTAATAATTTAACGTCAATCTCCAATGTCGTCTTCTAATGCACTCCTGGAGTGACGGAAACATGCACACAAATGGGAAAAAAAACAACACGGAGAACAACACTGTGATATCGAGTAAACGCGCAGTGTCATCGCTACATGCACAACTTGTGGGGCTTCCGCATGTTAGAAAAGCTCACAAAGCAATTATTCACCAAATAGCCTTATTGCCTAACTGTGTGTAGCTGGTAAAGATGTATATTGTATATAAATTATATTGTGTATTTTGTTAAATAAAATAAATCACCTTAATGCTATCATAGCAAGCAGTGACACGTCCATTTAGCACCTCCACGTTTGCGGGTGGATGGGCGAATTTGCAGTCGGTGTCTGTACGTGTGCATTTGTTTCGTTGAAATTCCCGACACACTTCCAGTTGCAGCCAACGCGAATCCTTGCCATTTGGCACACTGTTCACATTTATCATGATGGATTTGTTGGGTTTTTGTGGATATTTTTCGAAGTTGTTTTTTTTTTGTTTTTTTGTTTTTTTCCTCTCCTTTTTTAAACTAATTTTTTATTTAGTATTTAGTATTTTTACAGAGGATTGGGGAAAGAGGAAAAAGGTATTGGAATGTTAAGGGTGTGCTTGGATGATTTTTTTGGGATGGGGTGGGCTCCGTACGTGCGGTAATGCTGCGCCCTCACACCGCTTGTGTGTTTATACTTTGTCGTTCTAAATGAAGTAATAAAACACACTGTGGTTAAGTATTTAAATTATGCGACGGTTTTCGCAACCATATGTGCGAATAAATGCAAACAAAATTATGGTAAATGTGATATTCAAGATAATGCTGACTAATAAACATGAGACACTTAATTATGAGGTTTTCTACGCTCGCATGTTGTATTTCTGTCAAACAATATTTACATTTACTTAGACACAATTTCATCTTTAATTACAAAAAAAACACAATTTTATATGGAATTCACCACCACGTTATCATTTTGGATGTGCCAGAGGATTTAAAGAGAATAATGTGGTATATTTTGTCGAGGGAAATTTAAGAGTGGTCGTCAAGAATTAAACTTAAAAACATTTAAGTGAAGATATTCTTTATAGTAAAAATGCAGGACACTCTTTAAAAGAAATATGTGTAAGGAAAAGATTTTAAAATAACTAAAAAAATCTGACCCTGATTTTTAATGACTTTACTTTCGTCACTTCAAAACCTAAATGCTTTTGTACAACCACACTCACTCAATATGCATTCTGTGACGCTTTTAATTTACATTCAGCAAGTGACTGGAAAAGCATAAGAATGAACACAATATAAATCCGCAGTCTCTGCACCACGTATTTATGTACATAAATACATAAATTTCGGTTGATTTGCAAGTGATTTTCCGACCGCATTGCCCTACATTCGACTCCATTGTTCCCCCATATTGTTGGACGTTTTATACATCCTTTTGTCCCCCTATCATTTCACCATTTCATATACAGTTATAACTACATACATCACTCACTCACATTTATATTTTGCGAGTAACAATCCATCTTAGCATTCCTCTAGGAAACCTTTATTTGGGCTGCCTCATATTTGTGTGCAGCTTTTTCTACATAATTGCCTAACTATATAAATACCAGCAGCATCCACATAGTTACACAATATATGCGATAAGGACGAAATGGCAGACAACCGAGAAAAGGCTTACCGCACCACTTCTTTTTTTCGGAGCGTTTCTTGAATAGCATACGTTTATGTATAATTACACTTTATGTGCCATGAGATATTTGATAGAGCTCTAGAATTTAATCATATGGCCATGGGAAAGAATTATCCTTAATGAAACCGCACAAATGTTATACATAGAAGTGTATGGGTTCGGTCTATTTAATTCTTCAGCTAAATTTAGGATTTTGTTCCGTTATTTGGATCACAAAAGCAAAATTATTTCATAGGACAATTTAAATGGAATGTGAGTGTGTCCTTGTTTATTGCATCTTGCCGAAAAGTGTAAAATAGGAAGAGTTTTTGAGTGTTTTGCGAGTTGTTCCAAATATGGTCTAAATATTGGCTTCAATTTTGAACAGAAATGTTCAAATAGCAAAATGAAAGGAAGAATTCATTCTCTGCACACGTCTGTGGTGAAAAATTTACCCCCATTCGAATTCCGCACAATTCAACTGCATAGTTTGCACAGTGCCAGTCTGCGGTAGGTGGTCACATGAATTCCATATATTTGTTATATAAAATGCCGCAACAAAAAATATAAATTTTGGGTAATGAATTAAAATGCAGCAATTTTGATGAGTTTAAGTGACTTTGAGAGCATGCATGATAAATCCGTGTCAACAATGCATTTAATTCTCACCTTTAATATATTTTAACTTTTTTTATATCATTCAATATTTTCACTGCATAAGTTTTTGTACTTTTAAAAATTTTTGTAAATTTTATCAAATTTTTTTTTCGTTCACTTTATTTCAGAAAAAATATTTTTTTCACAAATTCGACACGACATTTATGCCACGTTATGCCAGTCAACGGTATGACGACGATGCGACTGTGATTGATCGCGAAATCTCACTGCACTGCAAAACGTTTCGATTTCAGTATTCCACTCAATCAAAGACAAGTGTCTTGACAAAATATAATGTATTAATATTAAATACAAGATTTTGTAATATGCTTTTTCTCTTGCTTATAACTTGTGTGTATTTTTGCGAAGAAAAATATCAGCACCTCGGCTTTGTTAGTCCGGTTAACCGTTTGAAGACTGAGTACGAACTGAGATCGAAATTTCACTTTCATCTCTTTATGTTACCAACAGAAATTTAGAGCAGCCTGACGGATGTGCAATGGGGGGTGCGCATTGGACTGAAAAAGGTGCCTTCCTGTGTTCACATATGCACACAACGTTGCGTGTGTACATATACGGTTTCGCCGAGTACGTACACGACACGATGAGGGGGTGAAATGAGCGCGACTGCGCGTTATCGGGGGATGCATGGTGTTGTGTGTGTTAACAAACGTGTACAGATAGGCGACGCAAATTTTGCTCATTTTTTTTGCATTTGCCAAATTAATGTGGTTTTGTTGTTGTGCAACACCCCTCTTGTTTTAAAACTTGGTGCAATTGGGGAAGTTTGGTTGATGCAGCGCTAAAAGGGGAATATTAAGGAAATGTTCATTTGTACCGAGTTGTTGCAAGGACGAATACAGGGCAAAATAGCAATATTTGCAGATGAAATGGCAATTGGTTTGACATTGCCGAAAAAGGGTCGACATTTATATTAAGTACATATATACTTCATACGAACAATTTCTTTAAACTATTAAATTAAATTTTTTAAAAGGATTCTAATCATAAAGTTGTATAATGCATAGTTATAACTGTTAATGACTTTAAAATATCTAATAACAATATTCAAATAATTTTTATAATTTTTAAATATATGTATTTTATTTTGACATAATTTGAAATAGTTTAATATAATTGAAAACAAAGCGGAAATTGGGCCAGCATGACTTGCCTACGATCTTGACCCATAACATTTTACAAGAATCCAATTACCTTAATTCGTTGTTTTCATTGGATTTTAAAATAAGAAAAGAAAAAAAATTTGGGAAACGTAATATATGCTAATTCATGTTTAGTAGAATTATTTAGGTAAGCGTAACAAAAAACATCATAGGAATGAAAAGCAATTCCCATTCTTATAAATTAAAGCGCACAAAAACATAAGTCTGGCTAATAACGCCCTCGTCTACGACCTTCATTATTTTTAGAACATAATACATACTTCACAGTTCAATATGAACTGCAGATTGCTTGCCAAAACAATGTTGAGTATCGCATTTAAATTGTTTTGTCATCTCAGAACAGAAATTTAATCATTCGGCGGTTCTATGAATTTTATATATTAAATTGTAATGCCGGTAGAAAAATTAATGATTCGATTTCAAAGGGAACTGAAAACCGCTAATATTTTTCTTTTAATCGTCTTCGCAAAAAAATGACTTCACCACAAAAATACTGAGAAAAAATGAATTCCGTAAATTCCCGCTTTTATTTACTTATTAATGGGTTGAGGGTTCTCCTTTCTACAGCTAACTACATAGAGAAAAATAATTTTAGTGTAAAAAGATCCTCAGATAATTAAAATATAATTTTATTAAATTAACAAACATTACTATTTTAAATTTTAATTTTAATTCAATCTTTAATATTTATAATATTAAATATCTGCAAATACATTATTATCCCATATATAATTCACCTAATCAATTCGATCCAATCATCACCATTGCTTTGTTACTCGTCTTGCGTCGCGTCGCATCGCTTAGTATCGCCCACCAATTCAAGGAATGCTAAAATTACAAAACTAAATTATACATGCACAATAACCGCGTTCTTGTTCTGCCATAAGTCATCGACCGTCTGCCAGGACCTATACCCAGAGGCGACAGGCGTAATAAATATGACGTGGAGTCGTGTACAGGCTACAGCCCTTACCTTAATGTAATCGATGTACAACATGAAAGGCACATCGATTCAAATCAAAACATATGTTCGTGCGCTATATTAATAATAGATGCCTGTTTGGCGCCGAAATGCTTACATATACGAGTAAACGCGATACCTATGTGACTAATGAGTTTGTTTGTAAAATGATTGCTGGTATCAAATTGAATTGTGCTTCTTCTTGCATATTAAAAGACCACGCGCAATTCCGTTTGTTTTCGTTCCGTATATTGTTGGTGGGACGTACGGCGTAACCGAGTCGCGACGTCAGCGGTGACGGAGCATGGACAACTCGGCGACAGCAGCTAGAATTTTGTTTTTGAGGTCTAACACAAACAAGGAAATATATTACGAAACGGCACGTCCAACATTAACAGGAAACAATCAAGAAACAGTTGACGGATGAAAGATTTCTTTCAGTCAAATCGATATCAATCACAACTCACCGCATCATTTCACAGCGCAAACAGAGATCGATAGCGATTGACGCGGTATGCACTGTTACACAACTTTCCTGGCCCATCTTCATTGCTGTGTATTTGTATATGATTATCGGTGTAGGTTTAGTTATTTAAGATGAAATCGAAATGCCGACACAATTTCGGGATGAATTGAATATATATTTAGGCATTAGGCTGCTCAGTGCTCACATTTACCTGCAAAGTGATCAGCATGGAACGTGGTACACAACGCTGGGTAAATAAGGCTCAGTGGCTTCATGCGGAAAGGTGAAATTTTCTTTTGTGTTGAAAATGGGGCCAACAAAGTAACGATACTTATGTGTGTGTATGCGTATTTACATTATAAGTATACAATGAGAGTTCGCACAAACCGAGAATATAAGTCTGAAATTTCGCGGCTGTTTTGGGGGTGGTTCCATGCGGGTGTGGGTATACAAGCGACTGCCGACTGTGGCATAAAGGGCGCCACGCGTTGTATAGACGAAACGAACGAAAAACATTCAACCCTCAAAATTAGAAAAGTAAATTTAATTTCACCCCAATGAAAGAGCGAATTTATTGTCTTGATTAGATTTTTAAGCACTTTTTCGTGAAGTTTAATGTTTTGAAATGTATAAAATTGGTGTATAAGTGTTTGTATATAGGTGTGCTTGGCGTGTGCTGTGAAATGGTGTCTGCGGAGGAGTGGGTATGGTGTTGGTTCCGAGCGTCATCGTTGTAACCGAATTCGCGCAGTCTTTTATACCGAAGAATTCTGCTGGCGGAGTGGGGGCAAGTATAGTTGATTTGGGCTTTAACAAAATTGCCATTTCAACATTTTGACTGAAGTGTTGGGTTACTTAAATTGGAAATGTAATGGTAAAATAAGAAATTTACGAAGAAATTGTAAGTATTTTCAGAGTTAAGGTTGAGACTTACAATATTGTTGTGTGAATATTTAAATGGTCTAGTAAATTAGTAATAGACCGGGTTTTATGGGTGCTACGGGTAGGATTAAATCGATATTTTTCTTTGCGATGAAATTAATTAGTCATTGCTTATTACTTTAAACCCTTGTATGTTTTCTTTGCTAACTCATCGTAGGAACAGTGCTTTGTATCGAAAAATGATGAATGTGAATAAATTTAAGGACGTAATCAAAAATGATTCACTGCGGAAAAAAACACGAATTTTAAAGAAAATGTCTCTGCGATTTTTTTGCAATAAATTGGATTGTTGTGATGTTTCATTCTCTAAGATTAAATACTATACCGTTGCATTTGTAAACCAATTACCCCATCAGATACACAAATATTAAATTACACAACATCCCATATTTTACAATTTGATTTCTGTAATTACGTTCAACTGTGTACGTTTTTAGCGCCTTACAAAAGCTCATTAAATGGCGTCCAATTTTATTGTCTATTTAAGACAAACTCTCCGTTTATTTTATGAAACAATTTCGACAGCATCAAGTTATGCAAACGGGTGGATATACCTTCACAATAAGTATATAACAATTGACGCCCCGAGGAAATTGTTTGATTAATTAATTAATCGAATTATCCGCGTAATAAAAAACACAAAACCGACTAAAGTGATGTTGATGCCCGCAACTCAGCACAGTCCAGGGCGGGCGTCACAAATGAAATTAATAAAGGTGCGCCCCCGTTACCATCAGGCAATAATATTATGTAGACGCGCGTGGGCTGGAATTAAAAGATGTGGCGGGTGATCGCTATAATATGTAGACTCCCGCGATGAATGGATAGTGGTTGTGTTTGTGCACCAACACGGATGCAAGCGCGGGCGGCTTTGTATTATTGTGTATGAACAATGAAGGGTCGTAGAAATGCTATTTAGATTGCCTAGATAGACCCATTTTGAGTGCATGCGGGGGGAGGGGGGAGGGGTGGACGGACGTTAAATTGTAATCGTGACAATGAGCAATCTTATTGCTCTTCGGTTCTTTATTTTTATTTAAATTCTAATTTAGTTCTTCGTTTGTTTGCTGTGTTTTTTTGTTCCTTCAAATTTACAATAAAAATGTTGATACAGTTCTCATTGTTATTCCACTATTTGATCGTTATGACCCATAAACCAAAATAGGTATAGAGTATTATATGGCGGCATCAAAAAGTCGAATGGAAATGATATTACATTGCCATTTGACATGAATGTGTGTTCTTCAGTTTCGATTTGATTTTTGTGTTTCAAAGTAATACCCTTAGCTAAAATGGAAACGACGAGAACATGACTTTTATGGCATTCAAATTGCTCGTTGATGGAAATCACATTATAATTTCTTGAGATGTATATTTCCCAAAAAGGCTGTACTTCATGTTGTGGTGTTGGTGTTATGTGGGGGGTTGGTGGTGATACGGGTGTTTGGTGCTGCTGCTGCATGTGTGGCGTGGTGTAGGCGTTGTGCACATTTAGCGGTTGTGGATCTTGTGCAAACAACATGAGCTCAACGCAAAGCAATATTGAGTATTGCGACACACACACACACACATATTATAATAAGGATGATGACTTAATATTATTATACTGAGCGTCAAAAAGCCACCCTCCAGCCATTATCCAATGAACGATTTGTTGCCGCAAAAGTGGATGACGAGATTTTCAGTTTGATGCGAGCGCGACGACTGTTTCTCTTTGTTGTTTCTGCCTAATGCTACTGAATTATAGGGAAGAGCTGCGATGATCTAATAGAAATGTAAGTGATATAAACAGAAACGCACAAGTAAGGAATAAAACAAAGGGCACATAAACAAGAGTACGAACATACAACAAGAAATAAACAATAATAACAAAGGGACAAACGACATTAAATAATAATGACGAGGGTGAAGCAAAAGCATGCTCCGGTGTATACGAGGCAGAAACACACAAAAAAAAATGGCAGAGCAATCCATAAACGAAATAATAAAACAAATATAAAAATTTATATGTTTTTTTTCATGTTCTTCGTGTGTTTCCCACATACACACAGATCCCATCAAGCGAACCTGCTCCACCCAATTCTCCCACTTGATGTGGCACCGCTAAACATTTCTCACCGCGTGCACAAAGTCAAAAGTATTGGTACGCCATTTGCTGTTGCTTCTGTCGACATGCAATAAAAGATGTGGATCTCAAATCAGGAAATTGGCAAAACCAAACATGCACACACACACACTGTGCTTATATCCCCGTTTGAGGAGCTTTTGTGCTGGATTGGGGTGGGTCGTTATAAATACGACACAAACAGATCAATGTACTTTTACTTGTACAATATTTACTTTGTTTATCTTAACACCACACATGTATGTAGCTTGTCCTGTTAAACTACACAAAATGCGATGCATGTAAGTGGAGAATACCAAACACATGAAGGTGGTGTGTGCACTGTGCACACCGTCACGTTTATGTGCGGAATGGAAAAATTTCGCAGATGAAAAAGCCCCGGCATCCACGTTCTCGCTAATTCTTTGTCATCAATTTTTATGTTGGCCGCTACAAAGCGTGACCAAATGGACATATTATATGTCATTGGTTTCTCTTATGTGGATTTTTTTCCTATCTACTTATGCCACCACCCCCATCCTTTTTGGTTTGTACATATATTTTCTGTGTGTGTGTATGTGTGTGGGTTGCATGAGTTTTGTTGTTCCCGCGCCACTGTGTACTTTGTGGACAAATTTTATGGACATGGAACTACCGAAATTTATTAGACATTCGGATAATTTTATTACGCCGGACTCCATATATCTCCCACTGCCATTATGTTGCTCATAGTCATGTCGATGCAGTGGTATTACCACAGAGTTCTTTTATTTCATTTTGCTATATTCCGAATTGGCCCGTGGTTTTTTTTTTTTGCTTTTTTATACCCCTCCCGCTTTGCAGTGTGGGTTTATTTGTGAATGTTATTCTTTGGCGGCTCTGTGTGACAGGATTTTTATTTATTCTCACACCATCTCCCGTCTCCTGTTTGAATGGAACGGGTGTGTTACTGAATTCAAGTACGTATAAATGCGGAATATTTTCACTTGCTGCGATGTGGAAACAATCCCAATCCATATACATATTGTAAGTGAATCGCTGTGATGATGATTATAAAATGGTGATGATGAGCAAGGATAGAATTGATGAAATTGTGTTTTATGATCCTCAATGAGTTATGTTATTCTACCAACAGCAGCGTTGCCTTCATTTTCATACACTCACATAATATATGCTCGTACATAATTCAAAATTGGGGTGATTTTGATTTATATGCAACATTTTAATATTATGTCACACCGGGTTGTTTACAATGGACAATAAAGTCAATGGCTTTGTTTGGTGTGGTCAATAAATTTAAATTTTTTTAAGTACTAGAGTGTAGATTATGATTTCTATTTGAAACGTACACGTGTTTCGTATTATCTGTATTGCATTTAGAGAATAGGAATTTAAAATTTTTATTAAATGTGTTTTAATTTAGATGATTTATATTCCGTATTTAACATACGCCTCCGAGACGTGGACACTAAATAGGACAGAATTTTTCTTTATCGTCTCTATTTTTGTTTGTAAATAGGATTACTAATATTATTCTTCACATAAAGGAAATTATTATATTGGAGAAAAAAAACTGCAGAAGGAATGATAATACAACAACAATGTATCAAAATATTATTTCAACTGATTCTCACTTACAACACATCACAATAAAGTGAATGAAAATGATCACAATATCACATTTTCCACCGTCATCCCTTGTAAAAGCTAAACATCGTGCAAATATAAAGCAGCTATCCATTACTATATAAACCAACAAATATAAGGAGAGAAGATTGAATTGAACATTTCAACACAATACACCGCACTGTCCTTTATCGATATGAAAGTAAGCCAACGAAACCCGACAACATTCTTGCACCGGTTTACCCAATATGTGTGTGTATAGTGAATAGGTTACCGTCACATTGAGTTGCTATTCAAAAAGATGTTTTAAATCGGAATATAAATCTTAAAGCAACAATATGTCGGTAGACATGTTTAACAATAGAAGCTTCCTCACCTAAATCCACTGAATGCAACGAACTAAAACAGCTACACACCCGAGCATATGTATGTTAGTGGCTATGAAGGGCACAAGTTGTTGTCTGCTGCAATATTCACGGCGCGATGATGAACGAGAGTAATTTCCACCTGCGAATTGGGAATAAAAACGAATACAGCAATTTTTCCACCCGCTTTTTTGAATGAATGATTCCCATTAGATGAGGTTTGCTATAGCGATACTGCAATGAACAACAGGAGCACACGTTACCCAGTTATCTGTGTGCAACAAACAATATATCGAACTTTGTTATTACGTTTGGGGTATGTATACGTGAAAAACATCCCGGTTTGGACACTGCTGGTCCTAGTTTGTGGATGCTGAATGTATTCGGTGGCCAGCTACACGGTACCTACTATCCATGAAGCAATATCCAAAGTTGCAATGCGTTGGAAATGTTGCAGGAAAGCGGATGCTCGATGAATGATAGATGTTGTTTTCGCGCAAAAGTGTCAATGACGCATGATACAAGAATGTCATTCTAATTTTTCTCGGCGCTGCATATTGGTGCCGATGAGTGTGTCCATAGTATGGGATGGTCATATATTTTCGAAATTAGAAATTGATGGCCAAAGTTTTATCGTTTAATTGAAAATATTCAATTAAGCGCAATGTTTTTTGCGACCCTTTTCGGGAATTGTTGGAGATTGTGCAATGAATATTTATTATGAAACAATTGGGGGAAGGTTTCTCAGATTGTGTACAGTATTTTGAGGATATTATTTTTGAGCCATTACAGACTTAGTAAAATCAATTTGTTTATAAATTCTGAACGGGAAGAATATTTCTGGATATATATCAATAATCATTGGTTAACATTTTCGTTGGTCAATTTTATTTCAAATCTTATTTCAAATCTTCATTAACTATAAACAAAAGTTGTTATCCGAAATGAATCTTTCAACAATATTTTCTAAAACCGGTATCGATTACAAAACAAAACACACGTTTTCCTTGCACATCAACCCATTTGAGCGGAGTAAAATTAATTTTCCCCATGCGCTTATTCTTTCAATTATTCATCAACAGTAAAAGTGTTATGGCACGAAGAAACAGATAGAACGATTAACCAACCAATGTTGATGTCCCTGTTGTATGCGCTCGGCACATGTGAGTGAAACCATTTCCTTTGTACACCTCCCCCCCCCCCACCTAATCCATAATACCTCTATTACATATTTAACTGTACCTACGTTCAGTACCATCGCATCGCAATAAACTACTTTGAGTTGTGTATTATAGATGAGCTTTTACACACACAAGTGTACCCTGTCATTTTCCGTATATGTACGTTCACTCAGTGTGGGCTTTGCCATTTGGTTCAGCACACACAAACTGATCGCATGAGAGGTGTGCTCGAACACACACTCGCACATACTAGTGTAAGGCGGCCAAAAAGGAAAATTACCCTCATAACTTATTTGGAAAGTGTCAAATTGCTAATGACGCCTGAGCTACCCAGTTAGTTGCTAAGTTTGTTAATATGGTCTTAATCTTCTGCAACACACACGCATGAGTCTATCAGAATTTTGGGTGAAACTTCACGGAGTTTAATATGGGTATGTGAATTTAAATGCGATTTGTTTCAATTTCCTCTGTGTAGAGCTATGTGTGTGTTTATCACATGTCTGGTTTCTTTAAAAACTTTGAAGGGAGGTGAATTGTGGAATTGTGTGTGGGGGAATACATACTTTATTATTTAACAGCTGGTTTTATTTTAATGTTACTTTAGTAGAGATATGAATTAAAATGCAGTGTTATTAGATTGTTTGTACAATAAATACAAAATAAACAAATTTGGAAAATTGATACTGGAATTAAATGTAATAATATTAATTAAAATGTCACTGATGCTAACTGGAGCATCACCCCTAATGCAATTGAAACATATTTCGCAAATATACGTCCAGTTATTTTGTCATGTTTAATAATCTCATTGGCAAGAGATGGACGACAAAATGTTTGTAAGCCCGCACACAAAAAAGCTTCGTTGGCAAACTTTATCTGTGTTGAAGCTGTATATTGCTATTCATGTACATTGTGCACTGCACAAGCCATTCCGTTCAATTTTCCTCCTCGTTACCATTTTGAATGTTTACCTCGAATTGCCGCCGCACTCTTCCGCATTGTCTCTTGTTACACAGTGCACAAATATAATATGCATACATATTATACACAGGGAGGTATGGCTGAGTTAATATGGCGAACACAATTTCTTGTAATAAATCATATCAATTTGCGGTTCGCATTTCAAGTTGAAAGACAAATGGTCTCCAACTAAATGTAGTGAAGTTTGCGAATTGATTTAGATGTAGTACCGTATTTATTTGAGGAATGAGACACAAGTCTGTTATGTAAATTCATTCCAAAGTGGTTGGTTTGGTGCTCGCATAATTGAAAATGATTGCACTGAATTGAAAGTTATTGGAATTGTTGGCATCTTAATAATATACAACGATTTGGTGACAAATAAATGTAGCGAATTGAGCAATGAGCCGTTATGGAGAAAGCAGTGAATTAAAAATATTATGAACGCAATTGCAAAAGTAATAAAACGTCTGTCTTATTCCACCTCGAACAATCTATTTTAATTAATTTGCGTGAAAGCTTTAAGCAATATGTGGATATAAGTGAAGTAAATGTCAATCTCATTTGTCCTTACGATGTCGTGTGTGCAAGAGCCAAAAATTACAAAAATAAAAAATTATGTTGATCATGCGGGGTTATTTTAATGGACAAAATTTAACGACAAGTGAGCTGCTGTGTAATGCACTATGTTTAGCAAGGACCAGTTGTCGCGCGATCATTGTGGATCAAAGGCGCAAATATTTCAATGTTTAAATTCTCACTAAATAATATTTATTGTGGCTTATATGTTTCTTTAAAAATTCTAAACTTAAAGCACAATAATAATTCGAGTGGTGTACGAACGACCTAACAGTAGCCTGTTTTGTTTCTGCAAAACCATTTCCTGCATACTTGTGAGTCGTGACACATGTACATTGTACAATTTGCAAATGGAGCTAAAAGGTACATGGTATGGCGTATAGTCCTCAAGGGTTGGAGTTTGGGGAGGCCATTGAAAGGGTATGAAGGACAAATTTATATATACATATAAAGTATAATAAGTATACCCATATACCTAGATGAAGATATTCACTCAACGTTGCTCACTTTTGTATAGAGTGAATATGTACGAAAGCATGACAATTGTCGATGGAGAATGCCATCCATGTTAAACCATAAATTTTCTTTGCCGAATTATGTTGGAAGGATTCGCTCCGTTTTGTCGCATTTTATCAATTGCTGTAAAGCTTTCTCGGTATATTATAATATGAGGAACTCATGCTACTGACGCATCCGATAGAAGCAATTTTCCCCAACATACAGCAGAATTGTTTTAAATTTTGTTACGCTTTTTTATTCCTCTACAGCATGCTTCATACTGCATACATATACTCTCCAAATGGTGTACTCGTTTTTTCACATTTCCTCCTCCCCGCCAAACACCAAAGAAATGCGAAATACATAAATTATTGGCAAATGTTTCCTCCAACTTGATATGATATGAAAATTGAGTGTATTAAAAGTAAATTTATAGCAATTACAGCCATTAAGGAACACACACACGAGGCACACTTCATGATATTGAATGGGGTTGGTGGGGCGACAGTGAGAGAGATTGGGGTAAAGTGAAAATGGTGTTTGTAAATTAAAGGGAATTAAGTGGCAAATCAAAATGGTGTACTTTAAATGCGGATAAAAAAATGCCAAGTTTAAGTGGCAATACCAAAATTTGCAAATGTGCGACGAAATAGATGAGGCTTTATATTATTGTAATAAGATGAAATGTCATGGCGAAGATAACGCAACTATAGGGATTCATTCAAATATTAAATATAGTCAGATTTACAACAATCCTATATGCAGAAGCGTAACACATGCTCTCCTAGTTACTTAGCTAAGGGGATGTAAAAACGATTCAATGTAGTGTTCACATCAGAAAATTTGTTCCCAACTTAACTGCTTTGACACAGCAAGATAAGGAATCAGGCATCATCATCTCAAAATCTGCGAGCAGGAAATAAATTCCTCTGCAACAAAACCGTTTGCAAAAACCCATAAAGGAAATTACACGAAACGCTTCATGTTACAAAATGTCATTTGGTCCTGAATTGTAATCAAATCGAAGCCCTATACGTTATTTAAAACACTTTAGGTCGTCCAAATAAATTGTAACTCTTTCTCACAGACACATACCCCACCCCTTACACATAATATGTAACATTTCATAAAATGGGAGAACAACAGAAAAAAATTCAATTTTCCCAATAGGCGAAAAATCAAAAGAAAAACACCAATGTAGAAACTTTCAACAAATCGTCTTCAAGTTACATAACACAGGACAGCACAAGATGAGATGAGGAGGAAAAAAAAAACACACAACAAATTCATGTGAAAGAGTAAAAACAGCAAAGGTTGGTCTCTTGGGAATTTTTTACAAAATACATTTCTGTCAAGACGCCTGTGTGTTTTACACCTAAACATTTCCCCCTGTACATTGCTCTGACATTGTCCATTTGACTGTTGGTTGTCGCCTCTTTTTTATTCACCATATTGGTATGTTGTTCTGCCTTTAAAGACTTCTGTTGTTTTATTAGTATGAAAAAAATGGTTGTGCAGATATCGGTAAAATTCGATAAAACGGTGTAAAGAAATAGAAAAGCCCCAGATTTTTTTGCTTTAAAGTTTAAATAGAAATATCGAGTCTTTGCGCAATTTTAAAGTTTTGGTGAAAATCGGAAATTAAAATTTAATAGACATCTGATCCTTTCATAAATTTAAAAAAAACGCAACTCGAAACATTGCAAATTGCAATATTAAATCAGTATAAAAGACTAAAGAGGATGTATCTTTTAAGCCTACCACAAGTAAAATCTAGAAGAGAACAAACTATGATTAACAACTTAATATCCAAGAGACCACCACACCAAATCTGTGTAATTTACAATGAAATACTGAGCTCAACATAACTATTACACAAAAGCAAGTAAATAGCTTTGATATTCATTTCGCAAAGGAAAACAATTTCGCAAGAAATACAAATTGGAATTATGTACATATCTTACGATAAGCATATTGTGCATTATGCTCGTAGCTATGTCTATTACGCTTAATTCTTATTTTGTGTCGGCGAATTAACCAAATGTTATGCAAAGCTTGCACATACAGTCGAAAAGTAATTTTCCATTTTTGACTGGAATCTGCAAGAAAATCGGTGAGAGAGCGTATGTAAACATAAATATATCTTTTGGCGGAATTTCCCTTGATAAAACTTGTGCATTTCCCATGTTGCCTTACGTCTTCGGTCTCTTTTTATATTTAGAGCTTCGCAGTCATAATCTGTGTAATGTGGTGGTTGGTATGCCAAGGGATGCAATTTCTTTGAAAAGCTGATGCAATAAGGCAATTATATTGTAGCCCAAAAAAATATTTCTTCAAATAGTTAATTTATAAACATTGAAATTTTCAAGGATTTTCCCTTTTATTATTATATTATACTTTACTCCAAGTTCATAATTTTGATTGCACATGATATTGCAGCATGCATTATGTTACATGAATAACTCAATTAAAAGTCAATATGTTTTAATGAAGTTGCGAGATGCAACTAAAACTATCTCTGTGTGCAGCCTTATTGAATTGTGTCACAATAATGAAGCTTTAATATGTTAGCAAAAACATGGTTAGACAAATTGCAATATAACAGACTTCCAATCATAACGGAAACAATATTAAAATTCAATTATCTGGTCACCGACACCAAGACGCTGCGCTGTTGCCTGCTCGAGTGCGGTCGATGCGGCATATTCACCGCAAACTTGTTAAAACTTAATTAAATGTAATTTCTCGGTTTGTGCTATATAACTAACTTTTGTACACACACGATTACATTTGTGTAAATTCAAGCGAATGGCTTTCATTTCACATGGAGATGGCCAATGCTTCATGAAGTATGGACCCTGCAGCCACCCTGGCAGTTAAACTGGAGCTGAAGGAATAAAATGAGAGATATTTGTGGGCAAATAATATCACCTTTCAAATAAGCTCTGTAGAAAACAACTGTGTAATTAAGTCCATATAATGCTCAAGTCAACAGTCGACCCTTAATTGAATGTCCAAATACACTCAATGTGCTGTTAAGCCCAAGTGTTTGCATAGTACAAAAGCCCTTCTCTTCTGTACGTCCGCTATATATGAATTACACATCCTTCGTGCCGTATATTCCGTCGAGCTGTTTCTTAATATTTATACACTTGTTCAGCTTTCGCTCAATGTATGTGTGCAACATAACTGTACAGTTTAGTTCTATGCCATATGGAGTTAAACGCAATTTGGCCAAGGGGACAAGGGTGCTGCTCCCAATGGCAGATTGAGCGAACGATTGGGGTGTGCTGCGATTATTTGAATGCTGAATCAACAAAGTGTCTGAAAGCTTATAAGCAAAATGAGTGTATATTATATTTTGCGAGAGATTATGTTTTTGCTACATAAAATAAGGGAAATAATGAAAAAAAATTTGTTAAAACTAGTACTCTGAAATACCGAGCAGAAAGTAAATCTACTCTCCCATTGTAAGATAGCTAGTTAATCTAAAGTACACAAAAAAAAAAAAAAAAACTCAAAGTTAACGCAAAAATTTTTTTTTCGTTGATCCATATAGCTTACAGTTTACACCAATTCAAAATGTCGATAACAATTTATGGCATCTCTTTACAACAAACTGACTGGACACAGTATGTCCTTAATCCACAATCGATAAGATGAGGCCGCTCTGCATCCACCACAATTTAATTACCCTGGTCAATTTACACAGGATATCTCTGTTTCAGTTCGGACCAGATTGGTTGCAGCAGCATAATGTACATATACTGGCGTATGTGCATATTGAACATTTCACCCCACAGTGAAATGCGTGCGCGCTCTCATACAAATGTGTGCCCCACAATGCAATGGGGAGCGAGGGAGGTGGGTGAGCATTAGGTGTACCTTTGCATATGGCGGAGTAAATACTGGACATGACCAGCATTCAGTTCGTTGCATATGCAGGTTCGGAATGATTTTATCATATAGAATGAGTGGGTGTTGGGTGCACTATCTCCCAGTGGTGGTTTGTACAAGTGTGCATGTGTGTGTGCGTGTGTGGCCATTCTCAAAGCATATGTTTTGTACGTTTATGTTGTGTAAGCATTTTGGCTGCAACGTGCAATGATGCACCCATATTATGTGTATATTCTTTAGATTATGGGTTAGTATTCGCATATGGGAGCCTAATATGCAGGGTTCGTAAAACAGAGGCAGGCTGTATTTAACTGCTTGTTTAGACATGCTTCATTGTGCATCACTGATGACGGATAGGAGATTGCTTGTATGGTCCATACACATGTGATTGGATTACGTGTTCATTAAAACATAATTATTTGTCACTTCAGTAGTGTTTCAAAATAATGTCGATAAACATTCTACAGGATGCACCCTGATGTGACATAGTGTACAAAGAATATTATTTTCTGAGGACTACTATTGTTTTAAGAACTTAGGCACTCGTTTTGATAAATAATTTAAAGATAAATTATTAATTGTGTAATTATTTTCCATTAGCGTAATTTTCAGGACAGATTCACAAATATGTCCTCAAACATCATTTCAATAGATTTCAAATTAAAATGCAAGCGACTGAAATGAACATAAAGAGGACGACATCTGAGAAGTACTCAAAAATAAAAATTGTCACAACACACGATAAAATTACTTCCGCAGAAAAAAAACGAACATATTTACATTTTATGCATTTAGAACATAAACAACGGCGTTCTGCCTAATATCCAATTTGTGAAAAAGCAGTTTAATCAGCCCTCTCCCAACGCAACCTAATGACAAAACTATGATACTTCTTAAAGCTGTTTGCTTATGAGATTATTCCTCGAGCATAAGCTCAATAAAAACACAAAAATAAAAGGAAAGCGAATAGGAAAAAAAATGCTCGAAAGCAGAAAGCGTGCAACAGTGCTGTTGGTTTGGTGGGGGTTGAAATTTGGAAGGAGGGAGGAAGGGAGTGTGATGTCAAAAGGAGGGCAAATCAAAAAGCAACTTATCTCATTTTCCTCACCTGAGCCGCACAAAGTTCAGCCATAAAAATGTGAATGGGTGTTAAGAAGGAAATATGATGAGCGTCGACGAAAGTGAAGCCTTATTTCCAATTACCGCACATATACATAGTCTCGTATACAGATCCATTTGGTAGGGAAGTACATGTGTATAATAATACTGCAGTGAATATGCTTGGCCAGGTTCTTTTTTTCGTGTATATAAGATATATTTTGGCATATACATCTAAGATAATGTGAGTTTTTTCCTTTCCCGCGCTGTTACTGCTGTTATGTTCTTGTTGCGCTATTTTGGAAATAAAGGGATGAGGATTGAGGAGGGGTGTAACTGTATGTGTAGAAAAAAATCGTATATCGAGAAGGGAAAGTTTTGTACAACAACTTTGAATATATGTACACATTTTCCTTATTTTCCCTCACACAATGTCTATTCCATTTTGCTGCTTGTAACTATATATGTGTGTGTACTCGTTGTGAGTCATTTTCTTATCCCATTTAGCCAGTTGGCTTTCAGTGCCTCTGCATATCTTCCCAACTGCCATCACTTACCCCGACACCCGCACTCTGCCACCCCAAAACAACACAACTACACCCATATCGTTATATTGTACATTTTCTTATTTCATCAACTTATAAATACATTTATATTTTGTTTTTCTGCGTTTATATGCGCTTTTTTCTTTGGTTTATTTTTTTGATAAGTAGTTTCTCGTGTTACTTCCTAAAATATTGCCCAACAATTTATGCTTTCATGTAGCGCGTTTGCATGTGTGTCTGTAATCCGTATCATATGCTTACAATGTGTATGTTTAGTGCACAAAGTAACTGCGAATAGTATGTACACTGTACAGCCCCAGGGTGAATAAAGCGAGTTGCCATCCGGAGTCGGGGGACGATGGGTGTTTCAATAGCGGCTCTTTCGCGCTGCCATATCGTCAACACACTTATAAATATTGCTGCTTTATTTAATATGCAACTGTGATATATTTTGTTTGCAAATAGAGCGCATATATGCATAAAGTTACGGTGAGGGGAGGAGGTCGTGGTTCATATTAGCCAAAAAAAATCATGAGTTTGACATGTTTATACACGCTTTCAGAAGAAATGTTCTTGTACTTTGTACCTAAAAATTTTTGACGTAAATTCTTGTTTTCGGATAAATTGCATGAGATCTTGGTAAGTTTTAATAGGAAAAAACAAAGAAATGCAATAAAATGTATTTTGTTTGATTTTAATTTGTTTCCGATAAGACCATTTAACAAATTGAGTGCCCATCAAAAAATCATTAATGTGTAGCAAATATTTAAGTTTTGTGAGATTCGAGCCGCCATCTTCTATGTTTGCCAAGTTATCGCATTTGTCTCAACCCAAAAGATGAACTGTTAAGATGTCACAAAAACCACAGAAATTATGTGATCGCATCCGTTATTGACGCTATAAAACTGACTGCGCATGTATGGGAAGTTTTCTGTTTCCTTACCGCTAATTTTATCGTGCAATTAAAGTTCTAGAGACAGAAGTAATTACAAGGGCGATGAGTGAATCAAATGGCACGTGTCGCATCTAAAATCAAAGTAAATCCTAAGAACTACTGCAATCGGAATTGAAAGGATTTATTTGTGCCGTGGGCAAATATTAATAATACGAGAAATATATAAACCCTTTCAATTTTCAGTCGCCCCAAATTAAAATTACTTATTATTATTGCTTGAATGTAGATATATAATTTCGCTTTGAAATTATGCTTTACATTTGTATAGCCTTTTTAAATATTCTTTACACGAAATACCCTGTACATTAGCAAGCAAAGAGATTATTTAAAATTCTTCAATGTGTCATTTCGTCAATGCTCCAGGCAACCCTTAACTGCATGCATCAGATTTCTCAAAACAAATATCTGGTAACAGACATTGAAGATAATCTTCGTCTACCTTGATTTTGTCACGTCCTTTTTTTGTCTCGTGAAAATAGGATAAGCTTTCCTGCCAAGCAAATACGTTCACACACACACACATTGAAGATGTTTTAAAGATTTCCGAAACAAAGTGTTGACTACTTCGGATGAACACATAAAATGCTTTGTTTTATTTGCTGAGAACAAGTAAATTTGTGCAGGAGAATTTTGAACAAGGATTGTGTGTGCAGCAAGGTACATTTGATCACTTTTGTATGCAAGAATTTCTTTATATGTGAGGGAAAACTTGGGTAAAGGCAATAGAGCTACGACTTGTGCTTCGGGACAATGTTTTTTGTTTGCCATTACGTTTTGAAATTTGAACATTTGTTTATTAAGTCTAGTATTGTGTTTTCCTAACAAATCAAATATCTAAGTTTCAGTAACTTCAATGGGGGCTTTGAAATTACCTTTAGACAATATATTTCAATTTGTTTCTACACAGCAAAGGTTGAAGTCAGTTAATGTGAATATCTTTTCAACAAATTTAAATTATTTCGTGTTTATGTACAGTTTAAATTAAGCCATCAAGGATATTGCATAACCAATGCACCAACCTTGGCGAATTAAGTCTATTTCAACGGGAAATGATATTTCAAATTTTATACAAAATATTGTTATTGGGCGCCGTTTTAGTCTAACTAAACTCGGTTTTAGTTATGACAGCGATAGCAATTAAATTACGAATCCAAAATGAGGTTACCTCTATCCAATTGCGCAGCAATCACCCGAGTATGCGGTAGCAGTTGCGTTATTTACAGTGATTGCATATTGAGCACAACAACCCTACATGCACTTTGTGCAATATGCAATGTGCATTGCCGACCCACCCAACTGATTTCATTTCGTGTAAGCACTTTGAATGCAAACTTTTTAATCCATCCCATTATACAAATAGACATACCGTATACTCGTGTATAGGCAATATGGAGGAACAAACAAAATAAATTTCATAAGCAATTGCACAAAAGGATAATTTTCGGTGCCAGTGTGTCGCGCTGTTGGTTGCCACCCACTGTAGTGTACGTATTTATATTCGAGAGTGTGTAGGAATAAAATGTATAAATTCGATTGTAAATACTCAATAATAATATGTGTAGTGAAAAAAATGTAAAAGACGTGTTGGAGCTGTGTTGGCAAATGATACAATGTATACAAAATGATGGGATTTTTGCATGTCAAATACTCTTTGGAGACAATCCGACTGACGTCGGTTCAGTCATTTCAAGAGGTTATTTTGATGTCTTTTAGCACAGTGCATAAGCTTTTTTCCCCGCATGACTCAACGATCATCAAATAAAATTGCAATAAAAGTACGACAAAGAATATAGAAAAGTGCATTTGTAAGCATAGTAACTTCCCGGCTACTGCATAAGGAAACTTTTCCTTTACTTTTACAGTATTTGTATATTTATTCCAACCACGAACATGTCACACAGAGGTACAAAATAAGCTAAATTCGATCAAAACTTAACTCGTACAGCGACTTCCAGTCAACGCATTACGTGGTGATAAGAAGAACAAGGCTTCACATTTTTGCCATGTTATTGAATTTACAGTGTATGTACATTTTTTGTCATTTTCTCGTGGACACTGATTGGTATGTGGTGCACTCCCACCTCCCGAAAGTATACTGATTCTTAAGAATATACTCGTACTTAGTATACGATGTGTAGCAGGAAGTGTGTAGAAGGCGAACACGCGCTGCAAAACTCGCTCGCATCGTGATAGAGACAACCTTAACTTTATCAGCAAAACTCCCTTCCGCTATTGCAACTCGGTGTCACTGCCAAGATGAATATTATGTGTATACGGGCGCATTGAAAGTCACGTATTTGTAGCATGACGGGGAAATAAAAAACTGTACACATATACTGAAATAAAATTTATTTAGGACCAAAGCCAAAAGATGTGCACATTCGGTATTCCACCATTTTTCACCTTGTGGATAAAAAAAACTCAATGAAAATTTATCAAATTTGCACACACGCACACACACACACACTACATGGTGTGCATCATTCAGTATGTGGCATATGAGGAGGGGTTTGCGGGGGATGGGGGTATTAGGCAAAAGACATTAACAATAATTTCGCATTCACAACAAAACGTGATAAAAGTTTTCTTTTATTTTAGAGAAGCGTGTTGTTCTAACGACGTAATGTAATTTATTTAACTTGACGGAATGCGTGTGCTCTGCAGCTTTATATACGCTTTGTGTCAGTTCATGTCTCATTCTCTTCAGCTTAGTTAAGTTAGGGCTTACCAACGATAAAAACGCGGGAGGTATTCTTTTTATGCGTGTTTTAAATTCACAAATATTCATGGACTCATAACGGAATATGCGTTTTTATATATGTTTGATATTATAATTTATTTTTTAATATTTATTTTACTTGTATGACATTAAGATGTTATTTATTTACAACGATTTAAAATAATTGCTAAGCTAAATGAATGTTTGTTATTGTAAATGTTATTATGGTTATGAATTGTCGTTTTGAAGCATAATTCATGTAAATATTTTTTTATCATTGTCAGTTTAGTAGATTTTAAATAATTCCTAATTTCAATTTAGTTACAATTTTGAAAAATGCATTCAAATTTGAGTAAAAATATTTAGCTGCAGAATAAATGCTTGTAAAAAAAAAAAAAAAAACAATCCTAAAACCATAACGCATGCAACATGTGTAACTGTTCACATATTCAATAAATATATCATCCTTACAATTCATTTCAATAAGCGGCTAAGGATCCATGCATGGCATAACAACGCACCAACAATTTCTTGAAAGCCCATACGCAAGATCCAAGGGGTATTCATCATGCAGAAGAAGAGCAGTCTTTTATTACGAATACAATTTCTTCCAAGCCATTGTGGATACACACCACAATATGCAAGTATGCGTACATGTGCTTTATGGCGCCTTCTTTGGTAACATAATTTTCATTGTATCGTCCTGATGAAAAATAGCAACAGCATGAAGTGAAAAAAATTTAATCCAATTGAATATTTCCATCCTATCCGGCAGCAGCATATTTATGTTTGTGTATTCATTTGAACATGGAAGTATATGTATCTGTATTGTGGGAGAAACATATAAAATGTCAATAATAACAGGGAAGGGTATGTGGAAGGGGGAACCCTTTATATTACCCAAACAACTTAAGCGAAAATACATGAAGTATTAAATTTGAAAATAAAATGGTCCTAATATGAACATTTCATCATAGAATGTGTCATCGTCTAAACTCTAAACGATGTAAAGGATGGGCATTGTTACTCATATATTTATTTTATTATTAAATAACAATTTGAATTTATTATAAACCCAGTGATAAATATAAAATGCCACGTCCCGAATCTTTAATTAAAAGTTCACATCGCAAATTGTAAAAAATTTAACACCCAGTTCATTTTTTTAACAAAGCACACTTTTTCAAATATTTAAAACCTTTTTCCAATTATTGGAATGTCCTTGCACAATAGTAAGTATTATTCAATACTTTTCCATCCCCCCTAATTTTTGTGTTATTGGCATTCTGCGTGTGGGAGTGTTTGTTTGCTTACATTTGGTCTGAATTACACTTTGTCACACAATCTTCTAATTGGACTTAATTTATGCTCCATTAGTGCGGTTCCACAATTCTATGTACGGATATATTCTCCACCCATACTACAGCGACTATTGTGGTGGCGCCACGCTTATTGCCTTAATTTTTCCTTGACTCAGGTGAGTATACTTGCGCGACCAATCCGACCTTCATTTCCTCCATTTGCATTCATTTCGTTTTGTTGAAATCACTTATTTGCCCACACATTTTGTTTGATGGTAAAAATTCTTCCGTGTCGCTCGCATATCCAAGTTGGTTCGCGACGCTCGCGCTATTCAGAAATATTACTCGCATTTATAAAAAAAAGAAGAGGGAAGTACACATTTCAATTAAAAGCAAATAATTATTAATGTGGGGAGCAAAAAGAATTGACGACATTTGAATCTGGGCTAATGCGGAAAACAATTATTTGATAACGGAACCAAAGCGTGCTTTTGCTGCTTTATATTGTAATCGTGTATTAAAATATTATTGCGAAATATAAAAATGAAAGGTACGAGTTGTGGCTTGTGAGCATGAGTCAGTATTTGTTTCTGCTTAAGAGGTTGTTGCAAGGGCAACTCCTAGTGACAAAATGATTTTCTATTTGAACAAAGGATTTTGCAAAAGCAAAGCGACAGGGTGTGAAATAAGATTTCAATTTTAAATCCGCTCTTTCGTCTTGAAGTGGATCCTTTATTTAAAATACAACTGCTATAACCTCAAATTGCTTTCTTGCAGATAAATTATTTTTTAATTTGAATTTATGTTTCTTCTAGTATAAAATGATTTATCCTTTCATTCATATTTTGTATTCTATATATGATAAACATATTTTATGTGTAATTCTGGAATTTGTGCAGGAAAAGCAGTTTACAATTAATCTTTTATTTAAATAAATAATCAATATAAAATTAATGAAATAAATTGGTTAGACAACAAACTCATCCTTTAACAAATACTTGCATATCACGTTGTATGACGAGGCAAAAAATACTTTACTCAGAATATTAATGAACGGTAAAAATGGACATAAACCGGAAATTCCTGAAATGCGTATTTCCTTAAGTCCAAGAATTTTACTCCAATTTGTCGAGTCAAACCGAACTCCATTGTTTTTTGTTTTCTACAAAGAATGCTACCAAGCCAAGAATTTAATCAATTAACTTAATACATGTCTGCAGATCCTCTTGACTCTCTATCAACACACTATTGTTTAAAATAACCAAATTTCAATAAGCACCGCGATGAAGACATTAATTTACTTTCGTTGGACAAAATTCATTGTTACTAGTTTTACTTTCGATTTGGATTAAGGCAAGCAAAGTAACTCGTGATTGTATTGCTACACTGCGACTGCTATAATTCGTGCATACACCAACGTATTTGCCCAAGGTGTGCCATTAATAATTAGACTGTCAGTCATAGAGTTATAATTAATTTTTGTGAATGGTTGGCTTCACAGCGCGTTGCCACCGTGTTTATTTTGTTTAATATGTGCACTGTATAGTGTATACCTTTGGTGTGGTGTCGCTTTAATGTAAATACCATTTATTCAACCCTCTTTTCATCGTTCTATTGCATTATACGACGAACATAACTCACTCAACTACCTACTTGTCATTTTAACTGGAGAAAACAATAATTTATGTATAAATAATTGTGGAAAAAATGGAGAAGCCAGGCAAACGAAAAGGGGTATAACTGCGTGGTATGCGGAATTGTGTAAAAGGCAAATGAGTTGAGGTAAATTTCGAGGAGCTAAAGTGAGGGGAGCACACCAAATCATTTAAACCATGTGAGTGAATTAGAAGTCTCATTAAGACACTTTAGTATGTGTAATTATATTTACATAAAGGGTACTTATAATCGTCAGGTGTTAAACATTGAGCTAGTGTTAAAATTTAAAAATGTGATAGAACATAATTGTGATAAATTGTGTCTGTATTTTTAAATACAAGTGAATAAATAAAATCAGTGTATTCATCGTTTTGCCAAGGATAATTTAATGTTACACATTGGATTGGATTTATTGGAGTTACTTAAATGTTACTCACTTGGAAGCAGCCGCCATTCATTAGTTTCCACATAAGTTTTAATGCAACCACACAGTCTCAAAAAAAAATGCTATTTAGACCCACACGTCATCTGTTTTAATTTCTAATACCATCCCAATACTGCACCTACACTATATTTGCCAATAATCATAAATTAACCAACTCCCACCACCCAGTTCTGCATTATAATGAACTCAATTCTAACCATAAGTCATTGACAAGTAAATCATATTTACTAGATGCATTTACCCAGAATTGTTATTCACTCCAATCTTGTGAAACTTTATAAAAAGTAAAAAATAAACTGATTTAGATAATTTGTTTAATTTAAGACATTAACGAAATTCAAGGCACAGCACTCAAGCTTCATTACTATTCACCACATATTTTTCCTAACTTCTTTTGTAATTCGAATATGTACGTATGATGAAATGCTGTCACATCCATCAATTCCATCTAGCCTAAGCAGCACTGTTCTTCTGCAATGAGATCACATTTTGCATGGCATATAAATCAGAAAGATGAAGTGTGCAACCAGAAAAGAATGCGGAACCGACTCCCATATATACGATATGCCATGTCTGTAATAAAGCATAGTGAAAAGAAAATATCATAACAAGTTGACAATTGAGTTCAGGCTTTATGACTTGGAAAATTGTAATGTGTATTTGAAGGAGATAACACAGAATAGCGCGCAATATGCCAAGAAGGAAGAACGCGTTACAATACATACATTTTTCACAATGGCTATAGACTGACGTAGGTATATGGGAGACACTTATTCTAACACGCGTAGAATCACAGAATGTGAATTGTTGAAAAGGCACACAATTTTTCCAATGGATGGCACATAAGTTGATGAATATAGAAATTAATAGATTCAGGATGAAATGGCATTTCTGTTCGTCGCCATCATCTCCCTACACTAGTTGGAAATAGATGTAATTGCCACCGGAAGCATGCGTCGTCTTTTAGATTATTTTTGTGATGAATGCTGACAAATATGCCATTCTGCAACCCTTTTTTTATTCAGCAGTTGAAGCTGTGGCTGCTTAATAAAGTGAATTCAGAAATATTTTTATCCACAAGAAATATTCTATTCAGACGCCAAGTGACCATTGAATTCTGATCAATTTGTGTGGTCTGTTATGACAATCAAAAAGGTTATTTCAAATTTTATATATATGTTTATATATCTAACTAGCGGAGGAACCCGTGCGCTGCTTGGACACAACACGTTGTTT
Source organism: Sylvicola cinctus (assembly GCA_963854165.1). Taxonomy (NCBI): domain Eukaryota; kingdom Metazoa; phylum Arthropoda; class Insecta; order Diptera; family Anisopodidae; genus Sylvicola; species Sylvicola cinctus. The sequence goes on from OY974082.1 coordinate 937,111, forward strand.
TCTAAAAGCGTTTTTAGCAATCACTTATATTCTTTACATTGAAAGGAGTGTTCTCCAAAATATGCAAGATGGTTTTAACATACGTTTGACTTTTTCTCAAGTACAATTTTTGGAATTAATTATTTTTTCAAACAATCGTCATGTTCTTGGAGGATAATTTTTTTTAACATACGCTTTCCCTTTCTTAAGTTGTTATGATATCTCGCGGCATTCGCAGCAATTTGCTGTTTAATTGAAAACAAAGTATATTATTCTAAGTAAAAATAATTAAAATTCCCTAAGTTTATTTGTGTAACCACTGTTTGAAAGAGTTGATACATGATAATAGAGTTTTCCTATTATTTAAGGGTTATGCAAACATAGAAAATCAGTTTAATTTAAACATGAAAAATTGTAAATTCTTTTTTGCTATTGCTTTTATGAATTCGCATTTTTAATCACAATGTATTGCATTTTTGTTGTAATGAACTTCATTCCAATGAAGTCAATCAATTTTGAATTAACGAATTTAATTAAAAGCTCATTACGCGAGATCACTAAAGAAAACCACAATATTGCAAAACTATATCTGGCCAAATAACAGCAAACAAAAAGATGACAAACGGTCGTGGCATTCTCATTGTGATGCGCTTTTACCAAATCCGTTTTGTTTAAAAAAAGCGAAAAAAGTTAAAAACGTAGAACATCAAAACCATGAAACACAAACAAAAGACAACTAATTAACAGTCATCTTTTGTGTTGTACTTATGTATTGAAGCTTTATGTTTTTGCCATTTTGTACTCGCAGTTCTAGCAGTTGTTCGTGCTTCATTATCATGGCGCTAAAGTTATGTGCGCGCTACATAACTGATTTTTCTTTTGTCTGCTGCAGTATACGAGTACGGCGAAGCACGCCGCACCACGATGTCTTCAATGACAATTAAGCTCTTCAATTACACATTTTATATTATATTTTCTTTGTTCTGTACTGGAAATTACCAATTTTTGGAATGATGGTTTTTGTTGTTTCTGTGTAGGTCTTGCAATTTTGATTAGTTAGTTAATAAAGATTTATAATTCCCCGGAATCCAATTTCATAACACCAAATTTAATGCAGTGCTTAATTTACAAAACTTTTTGTTTTTATTGAAATGAGACTTTATCAGGAATTGGGAAACCAACAGAAACTACTCAGCCTAATTAACAAAATTGTCGCTATTTACGGGCTTGCCACTATACTGAGTAATTGAATAACTTTCTTTAATATCGAAATACAAAACAATGCCGTAATGAAGAGGCGTCTTTGCTTTTAGTTCGTAAATCCATCCAAATGGGCTAAATATTGTTGAAATCAACAAAACAACAACAAAAAAAAGATCAAATGAGAGAACATGTCCTGAATACTATGGGCGACTCATGGAGTACGGTACGCTGTGTGCCTGGTTTGGTTCGTGACGCATTTTATTTTCCACCACCAAATAATATTTAATGAAAACACGTCAGTCTCTTCGAATATAACCCAATCATTTGGTAATGCTATAATAACGCCAGGGGATGAACATATATCAAAGATATACGCCATCAGCATGTGCATTGCGACCACACACATACACGTACTCCTTTTCGAGAAATGTCAACGCCGTCCATGAGTGTTATAAAATGAATTCGCTTGTCACTTGGCCTAATTATGAATTCACCACACATTTTCACTCCTGTTTTCTTCTAACAGCTTTTCTTCCAGTGTCTTCCATTACACGTGATAATCCCCTCACATCGTTATTTACATTTTATTTTGAGAGTATAATTAACAAGCACTGCTTTTCAACATGTGATAAAGTAGAAATATTTTAGGGAAAATGTTTTTGGACTAATAAGAGGATTTCTTTGAGCTTTTAGACGTTAGGACGCGCGAGAGATTAGTTTTTTTATCGCATACATTGTTCTTTTATATTTTGAAATACATTCAGAGATTTAAGGAGCATTATTGTTTTAACAATTTTTTTTTTAAATATTAACAAACATCACTCCTAAATGAACTGACTTTTTGCGGTTAACATAAAGCTTTTGTATATTGGCCGTGTCTATAACTATATATGATAACTTTTACATATCCAACCAGTGTATGTACATAAAATACGCGCAGCTATAGTTAAAAGCTTGCCCTTGTACATTGTGTATATGGCGCAAAAGTTTAATAAATGCAATTTCGTTTGAGCAATAACTAGACAAAGTTTTGGCCATCGGCTTGCCCTCCCTGCATTCAGCCTCAACCCCCTTCCCACAACCTCGACTCGGCGCGATGCCTGGGCACTTTCAAAATTATTCGCCATGTAATAAAAGTTTTTATTACAGTGTGCGAATTCCTCCTAATATCAGTTTCTTTTACCGCTCATACACTTTGAACAAATTGTGTCGTCTTTTTTGACATTTATTCATTATTGTCGTAACGTGTCTTTCGTTTGCACAAATGTTCATTTTTTTTTTTGTTTAGAGGTCACTTCGAATAAACTCAACAAAATATTTCGTTATTTTAAAGTACATACTCTCAAAGTCCTTTAAGGGTTCCGTATTGCATTTGTGCCTCAACTTTAAACACAAAAGAGGCGTTTGGAAGCTTTTTAGCCCTTGATCCTGAACCCTGTGGGAAGCAACTAACACATATGGTATAATTGCTCCTGAATTCCAAAAAACTCTTAAATATTCGAAAGAGATTAGCTGAAATTCTAAAAAGCTCCCTTTAAAGATATAATTTCTAATTTCCTAAACACACATAAAATCATCTTAAATAGAATCAAACGAGTTTTGTTAAAGCATAAATAGTTAAACTTGTTCAATCGATTAAAACATCGCTTAATATAAACATTATTAGTTGATACTTGAACCAATAAATCGTGTTGATTTTTATCTGAGACACAGTATGGAAATTTTGATAATATTATGTTGTTGTTCTTGATAAACTTTTGCAATTTCAAGGGCTTTTTCATTACAATTTTTTTAGAAACATTCTAGATCATAATTTTGGTATCAATGAAAATGTTTGGTAAAATTTCCTGTTCATTTTGAAAAACTTGACTCCTATCAAGCAATAAGTTTTATAAGAAATTAGGAGCCAAAAAAATACTGCTAGTAATTTATTATTGTAAATGCAACACATAATAGCAAATCTCATTGACGAATTAAAAAGAAGAATGCATTCCCCTTTGTTACACAATTGTCGTTTTTATGAATTTCCGATAAAAATATGTTAAGTCAAAAATCAAACCTATCAAAGATTCTAGGAACGTGTGTGTATGTATGTGTACGATTAAGTCGCAACTGTGTGGTCAGATTATAAACCATAAGTGCTGTACTCGAATCTTATCGCAGCAGAGATAAGATATCGGCCGAAAAATTACACAACACTCACAACAATGGGAATTTCACATTAGTCGTTGTCGCGAATTAAACCGGATCACACGATGGCGTGGTCAAACCAATCCGCCAACAAATTAAAAGCTAAAACTACATCTAGTTCCACAAGTACCACCACCAAGAAAACCTACACCCATTCCACATCAACCACCTCATCCTCCTCATCATCGTCGTTTTTTGCAACCTCGTCCAAAGAATATTCAGCAAATTCAAATGACTATCTTCGAGGTAGTGCCAGCGCACTCCATGCGTCACCATTTCGATCGACGACGTACAACGCTTATCAACCGTCAAGCTTGAGCAAACCCATTTCGGTGGACAAATATGGCTTGACCAACAATGGACAAAATTATGTATCACCGTATCGATCGAACGATAGAAATGCGGTGGGGAAAAATGTCGCTCTCGGTGCACTGGCTCTGTCTAATAGAAGTCCGTTTCAAAAAGCTGTTCCACGAGGTCCATTTGCCTCAACTTATAATGATGTTCCTCAAGCACCAGCCTTTTCCACCCAAACTCAAACACAATTGAGTACAAACACACCGGCTAGGAAAATTTCTACTGTTGGCGTCGCTGCTCCACAGACACCCATAGTGCCAGCAAAAGTGGCAGAGTAAGTAAAACATCATATATTCTGTATATTGCGTTGTTAAATTTTAAATTTTAAATAAAAATATTCGTTCAGTGACAATAGAAATCGTTTCAAAAATAATGCATTTGTGAGCCACAAGAAGTGTGGCTTTCTTTGTGTTTCACAGCTTATCGTAATTAATATTACGATTGCATGGATGTTTATTTTTTTACAATACTAGACGTGAATAATATGATAATACGTGATACGCCGATAGATACATCGACACTAAAAATAATCAATGTCACACAATTAATATATTGGATTAATTTTGATGTTGCAAATTAAACAATCGAATTATTTTGGTCAAATCAGAGTCATTCTTTGGCAACTTTATGTAAACTGAAACAAATTTAGAATGCAAAATAAGCTTATCAGCACATATGTGTACATTTACACTTCCACACATAGTAATATTGGCACATATGTATATTGTGCATGTTATGCTAGCGATTATTGATATCTACCGGGAAATTACGCAATGGGGCTTAATTTTTTTTGCTGATTTTTAACGCTGTTGGACAAATCTTAAGAGACCTCTTTAGTATTGAAACGATTTTAACTTGAAGTAGTGCATTTTAATCTAACATAAAATTTCTTAAATTATTTATTTAATTAGGAAACCAAATAGCAGTTACGTTTCAACAGGTAAAGCAATCGCGTTAATTTTCAACCATGAAGAATTCAAGGATAAAAGTCATAACAGAGAGGGCTCCCGCAAAGATGAGGAACGATTATACCGCGTCTTGAAAAAGTTTGGATTTGAAGTAGAATACAAGAGAAACAAAACTCTCAAAGAGATCCAAAGAATTGTTAAAGACTGTAAGTAAATATGTTAAGTATTTAAACATTTAAACGTTGCTACTCTCGATTTATAAAATAATAATAATCATATTCCTTTAATATCAAATATTTAGGGTCCAAAAAGAACTATCGTGAATACACGTGTCTAATGGTGGTGATCCTAACACACGGAAATGTCTCTGAAACTCTGCAAGCATTTGATGAACCCTACAACCTGAGTGATGTCATTGTAAGCCCTTTGATGACCGACAATTTGTCAGGAAAGCCAAAAATTTTTCTTATCAATGCTTGCAAGGGATCCGTGGACAGTTCACTTTCACGTAGTCGACCTCAAACAGACTCAGTGCCTGTTAAACGTATTCCCAAGGAACGCGACATTTTGAAGATCTACAGCACCTTTGAGGGTTTCGTGTCGTACCGAGATCCAAAATCTGGATCGCTTTTCATTCAAAATTTTTGTGATGTGTTAGAAAAAGTTGGTAAAGAGAAACATATCCATGACATAATGACTGATGTTAACAAACTTTTGACTGAAGCCGACAGGTAAATATCAACTGTTTAATCACTTAATATCATGTCATTTAATTGAAATTTTATTTTACAACCCAATTTGCAGTTACAAACAAGTTCCTACTGTGGTCTCCACAATGTCATCCAACTTTTATTTCGGAAATATTTTAAGGAGATAAATAACCCTAAACAGAGAGTACACCAGTCATCACGCTTAATCAACATAATTTTAGTAATTAACTTGTATTTTTATACTAACAAAGCGAACAATAAACTTGTGCAACAAACCGTTCAAATATTAATTTTAAATAGAAACGACCATGACTGGAAGTCGAATTTCTAGCAATTTATTATATTTGATATAATTCCCGCCATGTAAAAATCAGTTCGCGAAAAATTCCGTACTCTGAACTGCAAACTTTCAAGTCATTATGCAACTGACGTATTGAGAGTTGAAGCAGAGTAGAAGCCAAACCAAAAAAAAAAACATTAACATACTACAATGTGACTTCTTATTTATTATTTAAAGTCATTCTTCATTTAGAATTATTGGAATGATTACAAGGCAGACGAAAGTACAATAAATGATAGTACAATTAAATATGATAGTACGTATTTAAATAATGTTTTGTCTTTTAAATCTATCATCGTTTTACATTGCAGTTTGTCTTTTTCCAAGCTTTTATAATAAGCGTCCTAACTCAGAAAATAATTTTGATAAAATAACTTTCGTAACTTTTGACAAGCGCTCTAAGCTGATTGGTAGAAAAAAATTATCAAAATTATCAAAAATATCATATGCCCCAGGAATTCTTATTTTTAATAATTTATTTTTGACAGTTGGTTCTATCAAAGTTGTCAATGGTTCAAATTTTGTTTTTGTTTTGCGCCTAATATATTTCAAATTGTCAATGAGAACTGCCGCGCGAACTGACCAAAATTATCAAAGTTATTGGCTGCGTAAACGAGCTTAAAGTACTTTAATTAAAAATAGCTCAATATAAAATTAAAGTACACCGAGCCGAAACATAGTAATTTATATTTTTTAAAGGATGGAACAATGAAGATAAATTAAAAAATAATGTTGTATCGAATACGAATTGTAATGCAAAATAAAAATTATCGACATTACAAAGTAATGGTCTGATTTCTGTTCCTTCCTGCCATAATAATTTCACTTTGCGAATTTGTAAATAATAAATAAACAAAATAACCATATTGGCGACATATACCATTGTGTTTTTTTGCATGTTTGCAAAAAATAGCTATTTAAGGCTGACCCAACCATTCACTGCGGTCAGTTTTTCTCAAAAGTTACAAGTGAAGTTTTTGCAAATATTTTCATTCAAAAAGATGGTGGACCAAGAGAGTTTCTGTGATGTTCAGTTGATGAGCTTTAGAATGGCGGGTATGAATTATACGAGGGATAAAGGATTCTTCATAGTGCACGGCAAAGCAATAATCGTAACCCAACTTTTGACACTTTGGCTGTGCCTGGGGTTTGTCCTCAATATGGCTCGATATAGGGAAGACATCGTGGAAGTCTGTCACACTGCTGAATTATGTCTGACTTATATTACAGCATTATTTAAGTTGAGCGTCATTGTTTCAAGAATGGAAATACTTTCCAAATTATTTACAGAGACTCACGACTTATCAAAAATGAGTGAATATTTTTTTAATTTTTTTTTATATCATAATAATCAAAATATCAATTTTTAGTTAAACGAGAGAAGATGATGCTGGCTAACAAGACCAACCACAATGTTTGTGGGAGTTATGTACTACTAGGCTACTTAACAACAGTTTTCTTTTGCATCCCACCTCATTTGTTTCCCTCCCTGGACTACAATGTGAATGTGGAACGAACAATGCCATTCCCTGTCATGTCTGTGCAATGCAAAAATAATTTAATAAAATTAAAAATAATAATATCTTGGCGCCATAACTTTTGTTTCTAGAGAATACCCGATTATGAAAGTCTCACCACTATACGAGTTACTTTTGTTTCTAATGTATGTAACAGTCGTTTCGACCATTTGGTTTGGTTTCCTTGGCATTGACATACTTTTCTTCGGGATTACAATTTATTTGGAAACACATTTGAAGAATGTGGCCCATCAGTATTCATTAATGGTATCAGAAAATAGTGAATGGAGCTTCGTAGATTTCAAGAAACTAATTAAATATCATCGAACTGTGCTAAGGTTGTGTAAGAATTTATCGGATTTGTATGGTTTCATTGTTTTGATCCAGTTATTTGTGGCAACATTGCAAATTTGCTTTACTGGCTACATGTTACTAACTGTAAGTACTCATAATTTGTGTAAATATTTAATTCTACTAATTGAATTAATTGTTTTGTTAAGCGCTTCGGTACTGTGGAAAGTTGCAAGGAGTATTTCTACATGGCTGTATTACTGTCACAAGCTTACATGTACTGCAGTAGTGGAGATAGCTTAACTGTACAGGTTAATAAAATGGTCCTCTTTCGTATACTTTCATATAATTTTAAGATCGTTTTCTTTTCTAACCTTACACAGGCAGCTGAAATTGGAACAGCCATATATTGCAGCGAATGGTACAAACATCCAGTGAAGGTGCAAAGAGCTTTTCTATTTATCATTTCTAGGACGCAAAAAAGAGTGCTAATCTGTGACAAAATAAAGGAGGCATCTCTGGAAACTTATCTTGCTGTATATCATTTATATAAAATGATTCAGAAATTATTAATTAACTGATTCTTTTAAATTTTTTTCAACAGATTATTCAAACTGCTTACACTTATATAATGATGATGCAAAAATTTTAAATGTGATATTAGTTTAGTAGAAGTTTTGGTAAATAATTTTAAAGGATTCGGTTTTGAATTAGAGGCAATTGCACATCCTACTTGCTTTTTCCGCCAATATTGTTTCAGCGTTGTATTTACTGTGCTTAATAAAATCCAGTTACTTAACATAATAACATAGTTTTTTTAAGACGATCCGATGTAATTTTTTGCAGGGACAACAAAACAAATTATATTGATAGGTACATACTTATTACAGAACACAAGTATTGAAATATTTACGTATTAGAATTTTCGATGCAAAGTATGTATTTGAATTACATATGAATAATTAATTCTTTGTTTCTACTAATTGTGATTTTACTAAATTCGAAAAAGTAAGCACAAATTATTAATTATTCACAACACTATTTTTCATTTCACTATCTGGTCGCATCAAACAATCGATTTCCATGACTTTTTTTTTTAAATTGAACAATTTCTTAAAAAATATTTGTTACTCATTTTTATTCGTGATTTAAACTAAAACGGATAGTAATGTTGACAAACACTCCTCTGTCTATTAAACTCCTTACTATTTCAATTTACCCATTATAATTTAACATTTTCGCTCATTTAAAATTTAGACTATTTCTTTTTCATAAATTTTATTTGGACTCACATATTTTCGTATAACCACCATTAAAATGGTTTAAAATTCAGCAGGGCGCCAACCAAGGAATACTGAAAAGCTTTTACCCCCAAGCTTTTAGAAACGTACTCCATCTGATGTCATCACGGCGCATTTGCAGGCTGAAAGGGACACCAACTATACAGCGCTTTCGTGTTCGCAAAAATCAGAAAATCGATTACTGGTGATTTTCCATAGACTGGTCAGTATTCTTTCATCCGCTGTTCATTACACTACAGAATCACAATACTATAAGAACAGAAGACTTGAAAAAATTAAATCACACAGCCAGAAAAAAATTCTGAAAGAATATCCCTACTAAGGTGTAGACTAAACGATTGAAATTACCGCTTTTTTGGATACATTTACATGATATTTACCGCGTCGACACATTTACAAGCAATCCACGAGATTTTAGAATTAATTTTAAACGGTAAAATAATAAATATTGTATCGCGAAGTAACTGCATCGTTGAAAAATTTATACAGCGACGTTCAGTGCAGAGAACAAGCGGAAGTATTTACTAAAACTAGCTTTGATTTAGTGCGCGATTTTCACAGTAAACTTAAATATATTTACCAGTTGTAAGTTATAACTTGTAACGTAACAAATAATCCCTAAAATATTTAGTAAAATTTATTACGACATAAAAATACTGTTGCAATTCTTAAAAAACAGGGTTCGTTTACAAATTGCATCATCCTAAGAGTTTTCAAATCGCAATACCTATAAGTTACATTAATTTCATCACGGTTTTCGAGACATAAATAATTTTGTTAATTACGTTGTTGTTGTTGTTGGCGGTGGTTGTGTTAAAAGATTCAATATTGCACCAGATACAGGAGTTCTAGTGAAGCTGTCTATTTCAGTAAAAGCGTTAAGAAAACAGAAGATTAAACCAATGCATTTAGGTTTCAAACACGAGAAACCACGCATTCTTAAAATATCACACAAAAAATGTCATTACCCCGAGAGTGGTGTATCCAGGTAAGGCTTAATTATTCATTGGTGTTTGTAATAATTAGTTTTTGTTATATTTTAATTCCATCCTATGAGTGAGTGTGTTTGCATTTGCACAGGAAATTGAGGTTCATGAAAAAAATAAATAGGCAAATGGGTCATATGGTGACCTGACCTGCAGGATGCAGGCATTTATGCAGAGAGCTCAACATAATGAAGGGGTGTTCATTGTACGCAGTGTTCATATTTTTGCATGCACCCTCGTCCTCTAAAATGCCCTCAGCCTTTCGTGGAAATTTTATGTTCCCATTTGTTCCACACTGTGCATGTGCACAACAAGGACATGCGCACTGGATGATTACAATCATCCAATTCATTGTTATCAATATGCAGTGGGTGCAATCATATGTTCCTATCCCCAATACGTATGTTATGCTTTCACTTCCGTTCACTGCTGCAGCCTGCATTGCATGTGCATAATCTGAGAATTTGTACATAAGAGCATATTATATACAAGTGCCTATTTTTATAGCATTTATTAGCATAGCTAATGGGTACGTGGATGATGCTTAACCCACTCAGCACAGTTGCATTTTGTTTTGTTTCTCATCCTCTGCGATGACTCATTTCCATACTAGTCATGTTGCCTTGAACTTGCAAAACTAATTGATACACCAGACGTGACAACACTCACGGAAGTGCATATTTTGTATATAAAATAGAGAAGAATAAAAAAAGATTAATTGATTACTGAGAGTGAGGGACAAGGTTGATTCTCAATTGTTTCATTCTTAGTCCTTGCAAGTGTTACAAATTTATAAGAGCTTTTTTAATACTTAGGATTCGCGGGGGTCGATGCACCGCCTTAGTGGGCCCACCAGCACGTTCTCCTCGTCCACAGCCGAGCATGATGCTGCCTTCTTGCGCACTCAAGCCCTTCTCGATATGGACACCACAAATGCTGACTGCTTGTTGGTCAGCGACACCGCAGGATCTCTCTATTCGGTGCACTCAGCACCACCGGTGCCCCTCACTGAACTCGGCATCATCAAGAACGAGAATGGGCTCGGCTACGATCTTGGCATGGATTCACCAAGACGACCGGCCTCATTGGCTATCGATCCGCAATACCTGCCACTTAGCAAGCATCAAGGGGTCACCGGTGGCGGCGGCGGCGGAAGCATGCATCATCAGCAACAGCAGAGCAGCGAACTGGATGACGAGGACAATGAGAACTTGTTGACTGTGTCCAGTTTAACGGCGCGTCCACTTATTGCGAAATCGCGCGAGCTGCGGAGCAATAAGTAAGATTCCTCCCATTTTACCCTACCGTGTATGGTCTGGTACAAATCAGTATGCATTTCGATGCATCTCTCTTCTCTCTCTCTCTTCCGTGTGCATTTGTATTCTTTAGATTAGCCGAGCGTAAAAAGAATATGGTGCAGTCATCAGCTGGTCCACCAGATGGTGGTTACGGTTGGTTTGTTGTGTTCGGTGCATTCTTTGTGCAATTTTGGGTGGCCGGTCTAGTCAAATCCTATGGTGTTCTGTTTGTGGAGATTATGGAGACTTTTCCATCGAGTACTGCAGCCGTTGCCTCCTGGATACCGGCCATTTTGTCAGCATTATGTCTGGCTTTGGCTCCTCTCTCTAGTGCTTTGTGTCAGCGATTCTCGTGCCGGACTGTTGTCTTCATTGGAGGTTTGTTCTGCACATGCGGTCTAACTTTGAGCTACTTCGCCACGAGTCTGTATCATCTTCTATTTACGTTTGGTATTTTAACTGGTAAGTAGTGCTTGATAGTGTCTTAATTGGTGGATTCAAACTTCAATAACAAAAATGACTTTGGTTTTCTTTGGTATCTGTTTCTGTAAAAAAAAATATAGGAATCGGTGGAGGACTTTCCACAACACCCGGTATCGTAATTGTGTCACGCTATTTTGATAAGCACAGAGCATTAGCAAATGGGATCTGCGTGTCTGGAACGGCTGCGGGCAGCTTTATCTTTCCAATGCTGATTGAACATTTAGTGTACAACTTTGGATTCCATGGAACAATTTTAATTTTGGGTGGGTGCATGTTGCATGTGTGTCTTTCTGCAACATTGTATCGCCCCTTAGAGCTAAGTCCTGATACGTCGACTGTAAAAAGTAGTGATGGCGCCAAGAGTGCAATCTCTAATGGGCCAATGACCAACTCTACGTATTTGGCATCCACTGATGAACCACCGAACAGTAAACGATTTATAGAACATTTGTTTATGGAGGAATCCAAAAATCGTATAAACGACATGTATACGAACGGATTTGGTAAGCTTAACTGTAAGAATTGGTCCTAAACAGAATTTACAAAATACTAACATAAATTTCAATTTACACATATTTGCAGTCAACGGTAGCGAGAAAATTTTGGACACTGACGATGAGGATAAAGACACAATCGGTGAGACCACATTCATGAAGCCAATGAAATCAATTCGTAGCTCCAGCTTTTTGCACTCTGTTGAGGATCTCAGCACGGACTCAACGTGTGTGTACAAAAATCGTTCGGGATACGACTCAAATCGTGGCAGTCGACGTCGAAATAAGAACGCATTCAGTACAGATGAGTTCCTGTGCAAAATACCACCACACCGAAGTGAACAACTAACCATTCCGGCTACAACCAATCGTGGCCTTAGTAAGAGTATGATTATACCGACACCAATTAGCGATTTTTCGGAAATCGACGAAGAGGCTGGTGTTGTCGGCAAGAAGACTTGCTGCCAAAGGATTCAACAGTAATTTAACTTTTGACTATTTTTAAAAACATTTCCTATATTTAATCAATTTACAGGTACCTTGATGTAACACTAGTACGTGACACAACGTTCATTTTGATGACCCTATCAGTTACACTTATGTCTACTGGATGTCCCTATATGTTGTACTACTTGCCTGCATTTGTAATATCGACAAGTAAATATTAATTTTATTTTTTATAACTAACAATTAAAAAAAAAAAAAATGGAATATCTTCCCCCCTCCCCCTTAGATCACACAAAAAGTGAGGCGGGATATTTGGTTGCAATCAGTGCTGCATTAGATCTCATTGGACGTCTGGGATTTGGTTATCTTTCGGATTTGCAACTTTTTGACCGCAAAAAGGCCTACAACGTTTGGTAATTTTAATTTGTTATTTAATAAACGTTTTGTAATGCTATCATTCTTTCAACAGTATCTTAGGTGCTGGCATCGCCGTACTCATCATCCCACAAGCCGAATCCTGGTACCTGTTGTGTTTTGCATCAGGTCTCTATGGTTTTTGCTTGGGCAGCTGGTACCTTTTGATACCTGTCCTCCTGGCTGATCTCTTTGGCACGGAGCGCATCAGCTCCAGCTATGGATTAGTGCGAATGTTCCAAAGTGTTGGTGCCATATCGGTGCCACCACTTGCTGGTTACCTAACCGATGTGTTCGGTGGTTACGAAATAATTTTCTACTGCATGGGCAGTTGTATGGTGTTGGGTAGTATACCAATGTTGGTGTCGGTTATATGCAGTGATCCAGAGGAGACCACAGAGGATTGTGAAACATCCGCTGTGTCCTAATTTGGTGAACAAGAATGCACACAAACAAAAATATTGCCACTCCATAACGTTTGGTGTCGTCTTTACTCCTATGTCCTAGACACCAGCGCAGAGTTTCTAAATTATGTGTTTCGCATGCACGTGAGTTGAGTGTATTGTTTTGGAGGAGGTTTTGAATGCGGACTCTGTGTCGTATGTAGATGCGTTAATGTTTAAATAACTGAACTTGTTTTACTCGTTTTCGTTGACTTGTAAGTTTCGAATAAGTAATAATTATTGTAAAGAAATCTACCTTATTAGCAAATCCAGCAAATTATATTGACGTTCTATGTAGAGCAGCGACCTGTATGTGATAGTTCCCTATTGTAAATGTTTAATTGGCCCAGAGTATTTTTTGGTACTGAATAATTACATATTCTGATTTTTTTTTTTGCTTTCACAAATGTGTTTTCACCAATATAAATGGAAATTTCTATTGGTTGGTGGGATAATGATGAAGAAGAGATGAAAAATGGAAGCAGAATAATATTTTCACAAACATATTTTTGATAGATTGTGTAGCTGATGAATAGCAATAGCTGGAATTATTGATTAAATGAAGCCATGTGGGCGAACCCAAAAATATCCCCTTTTTCGTTTATTTATCAATGTTTCTTTAATACACAAATTGATTTTAGGGTTGATAGCCTCCTTATTTATATTATGATGACTTCATAGGTATTTTCAATAGTGTTAAAGTTACTTTTAGCCAGTTTGAAATAGCTAGAAAATTCTAGATCAAAAATTTGTTATTTCATAGACGTAGGAACTGTGTTGGTTGCAAGTATGAAAAATTTGCTTTTATGCGTTTATCATTCATTATGTCATGACTCGAAGTAGTCTCATTTAAAACCAAGAGACAAGTTAAAAGAAATAAAATTCAGAGTGACTCAAAAATATCACCTCAATCCAGCAAATTTATTACCGCCTACATGGGGGCAAAAACCATGTTTTATTAGCAAAAGAGTCAAAACCGCCTGTATTGCTGCAATGGAATACTTATTGGCGATGAAAAATTAAAAATGCACTTTTTATTATTGCAATTCGTTACAGTTCTTATAGAAACTGAGGTTCCTTTGTAAAGAACATGAAACGAAGTCCAAACCATAATTATGCTAATGATTGAAATAACCAATTACATTTATTTGCAATTTGCAATAGTTATGTGAACTTTTCTGACATGGCACTACCAGTCACTAACAATTGATTTGCAATAAAATTTACCCCACAGCCCACGGTGCTGAACTTAACTCTACCTTTTCGTTCCTTTTCTTATATTTGCAGTTTTCTTATGCACTCATGCAATCAATACTTAAGTGAACATTTGTTATTTATGAACTAGTTGTTGTATGATAAAGAGACCGTGGTAACATTGAACTAAATATAACAGTTTAATTAAATCTTGTGGGTTAGGTACCTTTCAAGAAAATGAAATTACTAGAATAACAACTGCGAAATTATTGAGTTCGTATACATTTTATGTGGTTTTGATAACGCTGACAAACGTTATTGGCTTGCACAAGAATAATTGTACTATTGATTGTGGGTGTGGATTGTTGGAACCCAATCAAGGTCACAGGGACGTGCATTTACAGTAATAATATGATTTCCAAATATTTAATTAACTTATTATTTGTTTGACTGTCATGTTTCATCGATAATGTTTTTATTTCCCTTTTGTATTATTATTAATATATGAATTTATATTATTGTAGATTTAATTGGCAGACAACATGCGATTTTGAAAACAAACATTTTTTTCTTGATTTTAAATGTTATAGGTATACATAAATTATGTGTAAATGTGGGGAGAATAACGAACAATACCAAAAAAAAAGCTTTTGCCAAAATCTTATCACTCTAAGATCATGACTGATTTTGTGCACTCAAATAAATAACTAAATTAAAATGGAGGTCGTGTACCGCTCAATATCAAATGTATTAAATAATAATTTAGTATTAAAATGATTTTCCCACAATGATGTGAATCCTTTCCCAGTATCGATAGCCTATATATTATGTGTATGTATTGCTAATTGAAGAGTAATGGTTAAATAAAATATAAATATATTATTATTATTATGGCTGATGAAGCGGAGATAATGAACAAATGAAATGATATTTTAATGTGAAATCAAAATATGCAAAAAATAATACAAAAGCGATAAAAATATATAAATGGTTATTTTAGTTTTATTGTGTATTGGTATTAAGGACAGACGTGCATCGTTTTATGTAATGGGCGGTTGGGGGTTTGTAGTTTGCCTTCAAAAATTAAATGAATTGGACTAGTCGATTTCAGGATTTAAATAGTCATTTCACCAACATCATTTTAATGTGTATTCAATGATGAATAATAATGATGTTATATTGAAGAGGTACGTATGGCTACGTTGCATTTAGTTTGAAAGAGAATTTTAATGAGAGAGATCACCCAGAGTACGGAATCTGATGTACATATTTTGAGTTCAAGTTTAACCGGTTGTAAAAATAAAGGAATCTAATTTAAAGATTCCTTTATTTTTACAACCGGTTAAAAATGCTCATAACTCACTTTTCGGAGAATTTTGTGAACAAAAATATCAAGTAGCTATACTATACATAAATATTGTACGTTACTTAATTATTTAAAAATCTGTAAATCCGTGTATTGAGACCAGTTTTCAGGCAATTCTTTTTTTAGCAATATAAAGCGTGTACTTGTGCATCCTCTTTGCAAATATGTACAGATATTTCCTCTTAAATTTTTAACCATTTTAGGAATAATTTCAGAAACGCACTTTGATTACCTTGATTTTACTTAACTTTATCGAAACTTCCTACAAACAGTAGCAAAATTACGGACACCATTAAGGGGTTTTTAAGTGAAACGAGCCATCACACTTAAAAATAAATGCAATGTTTTATGTGGATGATGGATTATAGTCAAATAATCGATATTATCTGTTTAAATATTCACCAGTATCACAGAAAATACAACCAAAATGAAATGCAATTATTCAGCATTGGAAATGCAACATTGTTGCTTCCCGATGGGTGGTAGTCGGTGGTGGATGCGTTTATAACTCTGCAATGTATCACCAACTAAAAGCGTCTGCGTGGGTGTGAACATAATATATGACGTCTGTTTGATGACGTATAGCAAAGACGCGTTATGCACAAACCGATTTTAAGTTATGTACATACAAAGATTTAGGATATTTTATTTATTCTGCACACCCAAGCTTCAAACCATCCACACAATTCACATGTATTTACCAAAAAAAATACTCTGTGTTTATAATAACCGAATCTATAAATACTGCTTAAGTACAAGACGTTTTTATCCAAATTTAAAAAAATTAATTTTCAAATAAAAACCGTCATTAAATATTTCATTGATAACAATTCTGCGCATTAAATGTCGATCAAACCAACGATTCAAGATATTTTGAATATATTAACAATAAAGGTTAAAAATCTTTTCTTCCGCATGGTTTGACTAAAGTGTCATAGTTTTATGACTAATATTGTCGTTCCTTAGGACCTCCATTTCCTGTGTAGAGAGGAACAATGTCGGCAAATCAAAGCTCAAAACCCAAACATCAGCACCTCAAACAATTATTATTCAAAATTCCCAAGAGATCAATTAAAAAAAAAATTGTGGTCGCATTCAATCAAAAACTTACGACTGCTGCATGGATTATCAATCATCACGAGTGACATGAAAGTATTTGAAAAATGTGTGCGGGCCTCCATTGTTTCCACCAAAAGCCATTTCATCAATGAACTTGCACAGATAAAATTGTGTTTTGTGGTATTAAAATAAATACGCCAGCGATTACACGCATTTTAGGCATTTTATCAATCATCGCAACAACACCGTCTTGTTATCGGATACACGTACATTGTACAAGGCGATTACGACGCCACAGAACAAAATAATTCTGGTTTTGTTAATAGGATTCATAAATGTATTTTTAAAGTAACATCATCGATTTTGCTCAAAAATGGCAATTCGGAATTCTTTAAGGACCTTGGGTACATCTCGGAACTGGAAATAAAATTCCTACATAAAGTCACATGCGGTTTAATTCAATTAATCGAACAACATTCCGATCTTTATCAGTTTAATAAAACAATTAAATTAGCCTGTCTTTGGACACACTTCCGTTCCACGATACATTCATTGCAATTTTGTTTTGGTATTTTATTTTATTTCCGCGTGAGTTGATATCAGCACCCAAGGTAGCCAAAGACTTTATGGACTTTGCTTACTCAATGTTTAAATTTATTGATTTATTAAACATTTAACCATGTAATGCGGCAAGGTGAGTGACGCCGACTGTCATGCATTAGGAATTACATACATATATGTATACGCTTTTTTATAAACAAGACTATTTTTAAATTATGTGATAACAAGCTTCGTTATTTTGATAATGGCTGATGATAATTGATAACCCAATCAATGTTTTGTAGCTATGGGAAAATTCCTACACTAGCCATCAGGCACCCCATCACCCACCCCCATTTAGTAAAATGTGATTTTTGTTTTAAGTTTATTTTTCAAAATATACTTTTTTTTAAATCCCTTACAACGGAAACTGCGATTATTTCAGTTTTATTGCTTTAAATCATTTACTTTACGCCAAATTTATCATAAACTGAACTTCGCCACGTTTAATTCCCCCCAACGAATCATGCCATTTTGATTAGAAATTCAATGCAACGGTTGTGTGCCGATTTCATGTCTGAATGTTTTCATCACTGGCATTTAATTGTATATTATATCGTAGGATGTCTTCACATTGATGTGAGCAGATATCGCCACAATAATGCATTATTTGTAACTCAAATTTCTTTGTGATTTCTGTTACGAAATTAAGAGAATGTTTTATAAAACAGCCGAATCAATTCAAATGGTTTCTTAAAAGTCATTTTTAATACTATTTGATTCGAGGAAGCACTGACTTGTTAGCAACATCAAACGGATATTTGGATTAAATCACATTTTCCAAGACTTATGAAGTAATGAAAAAGAGGAGTCTTATCACAATTTCTGTTACACATTTTTTTGCAATAAATCGATTGGATGATGACATCTAATGGCTCATAAGTTTCATTACAAATAATTACGACATTGCTGTAGAATGCAGAATGTATACAGACGATATGCCATTTTTAATCATATGATATTGCACTTAAGCCGCATAAAGGAATGCGCGCTCAAGTAATTCTTTAAAATATCAATTCTTTTTATAATCTTATCAATTATCTTTCTAATTCATGAGCTACTTGAAATATGTGAATTTGTAGTTTTGTACCATGGAATGTAATAATCAAATAAAATAATGCGAATTTCGGTGTCTGTGTGTTTGAGGAATGCGTGGAAATCTGTACATTGATCGATTGATGGTGTGGTCGCACGACAAATTTTGTAGCAGTCTAGAATTACCAAGAACTGATAAAAAATATCGGTTTCCTAAATACCTGCAAATTTACTCACTAATTGATTATTAAAGCTGAAAATTACAGTCGTATTTAGAACAAATTAATTGTTATTCTCAATAATTAAAAACTTAGCTCCATCAATATTATACAAACTTGTTTTGGGGCACTTTAGTACCAGTTTAAAGTTCAATCAAAGCATGTAGAAGAAACAAAACAAACTCTCCAATCTCTGTAGATATTGATATCATATTTCCTGCTTCATTTATCATGCAGTCAGACTTCGCCGACATATTTATAGTCGAATTATCTGATATTGTAGCACAAAGCACGAAGGTATTTTTAATTTAAAATTTAATTATTATTAAAATAATCATTAATTCAAATACTTAAAAAGGTTTTAACAGTTTTCACATCCCTCAGCTTTATAAGTTTTATTGTATCCTTTCAAAATAACATTCTTTTGAAGACAAAATTCTCTTTGGACATGGAGGACTACGAATTTGAATCATAACCATGGACATTTTTTTCCAAAGTAATTATTTAAAGAAGTTAATATTTTAATCAGTTTATTTACAACATATATTCTTCTATTCTTTCCGTATAATTTATTTCCTGAGCGTTTCAAACATAAATGAATAATCAACATGCGAACATTATTTTTAACAGCTTCTGAATTTCGGAAACGCTCCACACCCGCTTATAAATTTAAAATGATAGCAATAGCGACACTTTATCGAACTAATTTACAGTCAATGTTATATTTCAGCAGTGTATTCGTTAATCCATTCGGAAGCCAAGATTGGTTAAAGCACAACTCCAAAGCCTATTGAGGTGATGCCCATTAATGATTTTATTCACTCACTGCTCAAACGATTTCAAAGATTGTGTCTTTTTGTGTATTATAAGTTGTAACGCATCAACCACGATCTATGAACACATTCAATATAATATGCAGCATTGAGCACACATATTACAGACCCACTTAATCCGGACCCAACGTAGGCGGTAATTTAAAGCCGCGACTGTACAGTTATCCATATAGTTCGCGTTGACAAATGTGTGAACGGAATTGGTTCGATTCGACAATGTTCCGTTTCAGAATGTTGCCAAAAGAAAATCTGACTCAAATGCGTAAAGATAAATGCAAGATGCAGGCGCATTATAAAAGAAATGCTCATATATGTGTACAAAATGTGTGCGCACCAACATAATAATTTCACTGCAACATGGTGCAACGTGCGTCTTCGTTCAACGAATGACTACAACATTCTCGCAGGCCACCAACAGTCTATGGTGCAGTCAGCAGTGTGCTCCAGCCTCCATGGCACATAACTTATGTGCGTTTATAAAGGCGGGCGCGCACAAACAAACATACAATATATGAATGTCACACGATTGCCACATTATCATCTCGCCATCAGAGCATGCCCAGAGTGTACGTTCACAAAACTTAACCCCAACAAACTCGCACAACATGACAAATAAGGCGACTACCAATTCGCCAGCGAAATTTATCTAATCCCACAGGCGCTTGTGTACACGACTAACAGCCATATTGTGATATCTAATTACAGTGAAATCGCACAGATCTCGTCGTGGTCATTAATTAAAACACTTTGCAGTGGGGGGTTTTTTGTTGGTGTCGTTTGTTGTGTTGAACATCATGTGCGAAGTGTGGGTTTGCATTTTGTGGCATGCCGCAAGATGCCACCCATGTTATCCTTGTACACAAGTAGCGGATCTAAACATTTTGCGTGCGCAGAATCCTGAGAATTTTCTCCAACAATTGGTTTGGTTAATTTTTTGTGACAGCTTTTCTTTTAATTTTACATATTAATTTGTTACGACTGACTGGAGTAGTGAAGTAAAAGATTCATTAAAATTGTAACTTTTCAGAGAAGAAAATCTATGACACAAAACTTGTTGCAGCCAAGAAAAACTGAGTTGTCAAATTTCTACAGTAAAAATACTTCAACTCAAGCTCCTGAAAGTAAGAATCAACTAGCTCTTTTGCCCTTTACCTTCCTAATAAGTAATTGGAAATTAAGCTATAACATAAAATTCCTCAATTAACCTTTCTTTTATCACAATTTATTGTAAGTTAATACCTGCGTTGTGAACCATTATTGAATATTAAGGAATAACCACACATTATCTTAAAAGCTTTCATGTAACGGTAATAATTTTTAATTGCCATACATGCCGTTAAAATTCAGAGCAAAATCATAAATACGAAAGTCGCGTTGTACATAAAACCGCGATCATACAGCACTTAGTCATGTACTAACTTAAAAGCAATCAAGGGGGTAACATTACACGGTCATATAAGTTAACAAATTATTACACAACAAGAACTTGACAACAAACACGATGTTAAGTACAACGAGGCGCCACAACACTATTCAGTGTGAAAATCATGTAGGATCTCGGAAATGTATACGAGGGAGGCGTACCGTAAAATTGTACATATGTTTTCATATTATGTGCAAATCACTCGGAAATCTCGTGAAACAGCAAAATATTTTGCTGGAGGAATTAATTAACATCAAGGCGATCCATAAATCTTTCAGTGGTGCAAAATAACATAAGAATTCGGTTTGGTTGGTTAACTGAACTGAATGAGCATGCGCGCGCCGCCCGCTCTCACGAGGGTTATGCGTTTTGAGTAATTAATGCAATTAATTTTCACTGATCACAACATCATTGGTATAAAGTTGCAATTTAATTGCACAAATGTCTTGTAAGTATTTAGGTAAATATGAAAGCAACTTTGTGTCTTTGGCAATAATTACTTTACACAATTTGCTAATTCGTTACCATTTTTGGGGTCCCTTGGAAATGCCTGCGCGTCACGCTTAAATCGTAAGCTTTTACCCCATTGCAGTGGTAGACGAAATCTTTAAATAGTTTTGTTAACATTTACCTTTCAGTCTGCATACTAAATCAACACACAGAAACTAATATGTATTTTCCCTTCTCCTCATTTTTGTAACTTTGTCTTCTGAAAATGAATTCTGTTAAACAAATAGTACCGCGAATATGCCATCTTCATTGCCAATGCACTTACATTCTTGCAACACCACTGCGCATATATTGCATATTACTCGCATTATGTGCATTAACTAGAAGGTCAGATAAATATGTGATCTTTATTTTAAGTTGTGTTCGCCGCATCAAAGTTGCGTTCATTTACCACTCACGTGTGTGTACATTTACGTGCATTTGGTTCTTTTTATAAGATGAGATATTGCCGTGCTGATGCCTTAATTATTTTTTACTTAGGACGTCTTAAGATACATATTTTTCTCTCACATATTTGTGCAGTGGAAGTTGCAAGGCGGCTTTTTGAAAAAGTGCTGCATATAAATAAATATTACTTACCAACATATTACATTGCATATATAGGGGTTTTAAATGAGTTTTACTTAGTTTGCTGTGTGCGTATACGGCATCGTGAGACTTTGCATGTTTTGCATTAATTGAATTGTTAAACATAACTATGATCATTTGTTTCATGTCTGAACGATTATATTATTGTTGTTGCTTACATATTTGTTAGTCGTTATACTTAAGTTATGACAAATTGGTGGTGTTTAATACCATGCAAGGAATATGTGATGTGGGACAAGAAGGTATGTTTTAAATTGAAAGGCCTTCTTTGCAAATTGTTTTTTTTTTGTATTTAATAAATTAAGTTAATTTGATTTTTTTCTGTTATTTAAAAATTACACCCTTGTCATGTTTAAAATGGAAACACTCAATTAAATAAGACCGATTTTTAGCGTGACTGTCATTTAAAGAACAAAATAGTAAGTTCAATTCAAATTCTTGCGATTGAAATGAAATTATATTATCTCTAATTAATTTAAGGTTTAGAAAAACTCGCCAAATTGCGTATTGTTATAATTGTGAAAGTATTTCTTCTTTGCAGTCGCACATTTTTTTAAGCTTTATGAATGCATAAAAAGGGTTGTTAAAATACAATTTCCATTTTTTGTAAAATTTTTTTAGAAGATACTGCAATTATCTTTAAAAGTGTAAAACTGTCTTTGTCTGAATAAAACTTTTAAAAGTTATCTTCTGATCCATTCCCTTGATAAAATTAATGAATAAGCGAGGTTTTTCACTTTCAAACTTCATCACGTAGATATTTCATATTTACAAAGTCTGGAGACCATACCATATCTTTAACACTTTTATGAGCTTCTTTGAGAAGGGGAGAAAATTTTATTGGCTTAATATCCATAACATAACATAACAGGCAATTGAGAATATTAGCAAAACCGCAGGGGGTTGCAAACATTTTTTAAAGTTAGTTTTAATGATGTTGTTGGTACCTATATGTGCGAATGGACTCTGAAAAATGTAGACTACACTAACCTCTGAATCACTCATCAACAGAAAACTTTGTAATGAAAGTAAATTGACTGTTGATTTTTGACAAAGATAACGTTAACAGCATTTATGAAACAATACTGCCCAAGACTACACGATAACCAAACCAACCAGAATGTTCAGGGGTCATTTTACATTTATCTTAACCGTTTAATGCAGCCTGTTTGATTCTGAACAGTTGCTTGGATTTAATGTCTTTATAACGCATTCATAGTTTTTTACACTAAGTCATGTCATCACTATACTAAAGTATTACGCTATATACAAAAGACCATGCCAAATCAATGCGTTTTGGTGTGCAGCTTCTTATTGGAAAACATTCAGCCAACATTATCCTCGCCTGTATATTTTCTTCTGAATTGGCGGCTTGCGCATTTCTTTGCTAATTGGCTACGCAAAATGACTGTTTTACTTATCACAAGCCTGTATCTAAAATACTACTTCTGCTTATATCATTCGTCGCGGTTTCCAGTTTACACTGTGTGTTGCTAGTCAAGTGTAGTTAGACTGAAAGAACTCAAATGGTTGCATCGTCGACCAGCTGAATATACCTACGCCTCTATACTGCGAACAAACTTGTTATCATGTAATGTCAATAATTTTGGTCCATAGAACATAAATTACATAGCAATCATAAGTAGGTGCGCGCACAAGCTGACCGTTCGTTCGTGGATGCAATGAAAGTGCACATGGACTCCGAGTGGGAATTCACTGCACAAACTCTCGTCGACTGATTCTCTGTGTTTATTGGAAGACAAATCAAAATTGACGTATTGCTGTGTAGCAAGTGCATCTTACGTGCTTATTAAGATATATGGCAGACATTTAGTTATCTGGGTGATTGGATTCGTGGAGCGATATTTATTGCGAGTTTCCGCAACTGTGCCAACAGGTTTGCTGTGCACAGAAATTGCCGCGACTGATCTATCCGAATAGAAGCATTCTTCACTTGACCATGTAATCAGGGAGGCGAACAGACTTTGTTAATATTCCTGTTTGGTGCGTTTTGTGTAGAGGAAATCATGCTTTTATTTGCAAAGCAATTTTTGAAGCGGTTTCTCTGAGATTTACCTTTAACTTTTGTGGTTATTGACTATTAGGTTATATTAATTTTTAATAGTTTCAATATATTTCCGAGTGCAAACAAACAATACAATAAACTACTTACTATTATATAAAAATCCGCAGTAACACGCCTCAGTTGTTAAAGATGCAAACCCCATTCGTGTTAAAAACTGGGGAAACACACTTAAAAGTAATATTGTATTCATTATTAGTTGGTTAAACGCGTGTAACTACATACTTCGGAGTTACGATCATAAACTATAAAGCCCTGTAACTACGTTGTCAACATATCACCTTTCATTGATATAAAAAGAACGCGAGAGACATAAGTCATTTTGGATTAAAACGCTTTGCTTCTGCATCTTATAACAAGATAATGACTAATAAACGTAAATCACCACTGAAATATTGTCTTTTGATATTTAACACGCAATTATGTGTGCGGTCCGTCCAGTTGGCTCCTTTAATCACCATTACTCTGTCTGGGTCGCCGGTGTTTTATGGTTTTTAATTTTGCTAAATGTTTTTCATTAATTTTAAGGAAAATACAATACTTTGTACGGAGTGTTAAAAATGTTATTGTGATCTGTGAAATTCATCTGACGTTGTAAGATTTTATTTCATATTTATAAGAGTTGGGTTGTTAATCATCAAGTTGAAGATCATCACTGTGAAGGATATGTGTTAGGTCGTTGCATTATTGAAATTAAGAGAAACTGCTCTGAAGTCAATGGAGTTGAAGACGTAGTTTGTAGTTACTAGTGATCTGATGAAAATTTCATTAAAAATATTGCTATAATTTAAAGTTTATGTTTTAAAATGACGACATTAAAAAAATATATTTTATATAGCTCTTGGACCCCACATAGTGCTGCACGAAATTTGTTAAAACTGTACCAAGTCGTAAAAAAATTCAAAATAATTCTCCCAACGATTGAGCCATAAAAATTCATTTTATTCTGATACACTTACAAGTAGTCGTCAATTGATAAATGGGTCCTTTAAAAGCAATTAATGGCTAAAAACGCGCATTTTTATCACCCGAAACTCTCTCACGCATTCACATTGGCGAGTACAAATTGAAAATCGTAAAACTCAACAAAAATCATTTAGGCTTTATGGTTTCTCGAAATGATTGAAGACTTCATTTTAATGCCCCATACTTCATCTGTGGCCACATTATTGTATTTATTAACTTCTTGGTTGTTTTTAGTTTGCCGTCATCTTCACCGCGCAGCCATTGCCGCGCTTTATACGTGGTATGACGTCGAAAGATGTTATAACCGCCAATAATTGATGTGCCGAAAATAGCAATAATTTCCAACGCAGCGGGTCCTTCTCAATACGTGCGCGCCTGGCTTCCCGCATCATCATCATCATGATATCGATCATAAAACTTCACAAGTCCATAAATCACACTTTCGCATATCACAAATATGTGTGTGCCGCTGAATATTATAAAATAAGTTGACGATTGCTACCATAAAATCAAATTCATTGGATCTCATTTTTATTACAAGTTTTTAGTTTTAATTGCATTGTTAAATTGCCGAAATATTTGCCAATGACCTGAAACAGATACACACTCTCATTTGATATCAAAAAAATTAGCCGCTCATACATGAGTTTGATTTGTCTTGTAAACATGCGCGAGACAGAAGCAGGACCCATAAAATGCGCGCTTCCAAATGGTGCGAATTAATATGTTAATTTGGTGTGGTGGTACTGCAGAGTGCCCGCTGTCAGGCTGCGCACTCTGCAACTCGTCCACAATTTAGGGGACTCATAAAAATTGGAATTAACTTCATTTTGGACGCTCTTGTGTGGTCTGTCTTGAGCACATATTGCCTTTTTGTGTTTGTTTGTTTATTTAAATACATAATTGAGGGCTATTCTGGGGAATATTTTTTGCATCATTGATGATTTTGGGTCATAAAACCGTCAATTTTTCGATTGGTTTGTGTTATTAAGAAAATATGATGTAGAGAGCACACAAATATTTATTGTATAGATCCAATTCAAGGAAATTCAATCAGCAGCTATTTTGGCAGTGATTAATGTTCTATTTTAAAAATGCATGACTTCATTTGTTTTCCAAATATTATTTTCTACTCAAAACGTGGGGTATATTTTTATATGAACTATATAGTCTGCCTAAATTTTGTCCTTTATCAGTAATCGCCCTTTACAAAAAGAGCTAATAAATTGTCTTTAAACTTTTCCATTAAATGCCTTATTACGAAATTTTAAAACAAACAAAATCAATTGTCTTAAAAACACCCTAATGAGTCAGCCTCACACAAAAAAATGTATGACACATGTTTACCTCATCCATAAACGGTGCAAGTAAGTGCATCGATCTATTTATTGAATGGGCGTCGGGTCTCCAACAGTGTAAACAAAATTGCCCACGACTATTTAGCGCATTTGCTTATTGGATTTTCTTTTCCACTTTAAGCCGCTAATGTCTGCGCGATGCCACACACATATTCCAACTAAGATGTCTATTTATTTGCCTGGCGAGTTTCATTCATAAAAACGACTAATCAATGGTGAGCGCAGACAAAGCGAATCGGTCTTTAAAATAATATCGACCAGTCTGCAAAAGACAATAATAAACAAAAACTCGACACCCAAATGTAGAGTCATCCTAACTTAACACATCGCCTGCAAGACATTTTTTTCTTGTATACAACATTTTAATTGTTGTGAGTTTTGAGACCGCAGCACGGTGTTGTCGTTGTGGTTGTGCTTTTAAAGCTGTTGTGTTTTATTTTTATGTAAGACCAAAATGTTGTTTGTTTAAACAGTCGAATGACTTGAGCTCATGTTTACAGACATCTTGTTATATATTAAGCTTTTCGTGTTTTTTCACCCAATCTCTGTATGACTGACTCATAATAATTAAGTAATAAATAACCATAACAATCGTCGCGTTGACAACAAATAAGCTTCCCATAGCCGTTGCGTTGTCAAAGCTATCTGAAGAGGTGGCTCGTTTTCTAATACAATAAAAAAGTAGCATCCTCAAAAGTCTTAAGATTTCCGGTCTGTTTCACGTGTAACGGAATCAAGTGCGAAAGAGATTGATGTCTCTTACTCACTTCATTCAAAAAGCATGATAACCGCTATACCCAAATAACCGGAGAGTCTGTCAACAAGACTCACTGACCCCATAAGTGACGAGGTCTTCAGATTTTGGACGCTCATGAATTTAAAATTCTTATCAATTATTGTTTAAAATTATTTTTCAGTAATTTTAACACTTTAATGTGGACCACACAGTAATCACGACACAAACATTATGCTCGCTTTACTGACATTAACTAGCCTATATTTCATAATTCCTATCATAAATTTAATGGTCCGTTGACAAATTGCAAGCATATTCTGAGGGCGACAAAGTTCATTGTTTAATTGAATTTAACGACAAAATCTTTGGCTTGATAGGCATGTGATTTGAGAATAAATTCTGAGTTTCAAAATCAGCGGTCAAATATTTCACAATCATTTTATATGCCCATGAATTTAAAATGGCAACATCTCATTGATAAAAGGAGGGCGTTTGTTGTAAACATTTGTTGAATTTCATCTACTCGCAATATTCACTGTGACGAGTTTAATTGTTCAAATGGTGCCAGTTTTGCTACTGCACCGAGACAAATCTGATGACAATAAATGCATCAATATGCATGTAGTTCATGTACCAACTGTCCTTTTGAGTATATTTAGCTCAGCATATTGGCCATTTGTCAGTGGCAAATTATCGACTCTACAATTCATGTGCAATGTGTCAGTCATTGTACACGCATAAAGGCGTCCTTCCTGTTCATTCAGGATCATCCAATTGAAGTCTCATTTGCTGGTTAATTTATTGGCTGCGGCGAACACTGTGTGTTTGAGGCGACACAGATTTGCGCACGTGATCGATGGGGGTGCACGTTGTATACAGCTTCTCACTATATTCATTATCCATGTAACTATTCACTTGGGGTAGTTGCCAACTGATTGACCGTAGCCGATAAATCAATCAGTGTGGCCATTCAATGTGTAGGAAACTTGGTATTCCGTTTATGTTCCTAATTTTTGGATTACTGTTGCAAATTTCATGCTTCGTTATGCAAGTAAATATTTTACACAAAATTTTCTGTTAAAATCTTTAAATGGGAAAACTTTAGAAATCTGGTAAATTATTCATTTTAATTTGTGTTTATTTAAATCGGAAAATGTGTCTGTTTTAAGGTGAAAAAATAAAAGGTGTGCCTTTATGAAACATTTTGTGAAAATAATTACTTATTTATTGAAAGAAAGTGTTTTAAAATCAATACGACGTATTAGGTTTGTATATAAAAACTTCACAAAGTGTTCAATTAACAAAATTTGAAGTTTTTTTTTACTAATTCCAATTTTTCCCGTATTTTTTCCATGATGTTGTAGTTGTTTGTTCTTTTAATTATTCGTTTCTTTTTATAATGCGATTTTGCTTATGATAATAATTTTCTTACTATGAAAAAATAATGTCTCTAAAATTGTCTACATAAAAACAATTTAAATATAGAACTTGATGTGAATTTAAAGTACTACATATGATAAGCTCTAAATATGTCCAGTTAAGTCCGCATGATCAATATAAAAAGTATGTGTCAAATTTAAGAATATCCCTAATATACAAATTTGCCATGGAAATTTGAGTTAAACGGGTAACCATTGAGTACATTTATATTGAAGAAAAATCTCACTCAATCTGATCGAGAACTGTTTAAAATGCTTTTGAAAGCTTTCTTCAATCTTCTTCTTCTCATTCTTTTACTGCTGTCAAAAAAATGGTAATTCCTGAAAGAATAAAGTCACTGAAAATCAATGTTAAAATCTAAATCTGTAATAAAAAAAATGAGAAAAAAATTCAATAAATATTGTTGTTCTAAATTGTTTTATTGATTTCTTTCAATTCACGACACATGCTGCGTTCAGCAATAATAATCATAACATATATAGATGCTGCTTTTCAAACATATTAAACAATACAAAAATAAATAAGAAATTCCTAAATTGTATACATGCATGCGTTACATTACTTGCACTATTATTAAATATGTTTTCAAGTCCACAAACGACAAATAAATAATGTTTGATTATTCTGTAGTTATTTTTATTTAGGGAATGATGCTGCCTTTTTTCTTTTTTGGTAAATTATATTCATTAGATCAAACTCAACACAATATCTGAAAATTAGATAAAACGGCATTTAAATTCAATAAATTGAAAATATATTTAAATGAAGTGAATTTCAGTTAAATTGAAAACATAATTAAATTTATATTTTTTGCGCGTGAATTTGATGCTTTTTGTTTTTGTTATTACTCTTTTTTTTATATAGATTTCAATGACCTTTTTTAAAGGAAAATCAACCATTTTAATCAAGCAGTATTTTTATTTAAACAATAATAATGCTATTAAAAAATACATTTTCTATAGAGTGGAATACTTTAAATGACTTGTTCAATATTAACAGTAGTGATAATTTATGTTTTACCATTTATTAATTATTATTTGCATTAATTTTACTTTGTTTTATTTAATGTTGTTTTAAAAACGTTCCATTGTTTTATTTAATTTAAGTTAATTAGTTTTCTTGTTTAAAGAGATTATTTAACACTACAGACAACTTAAATCATAATCGTAATACAAAATTAGAGTAATCGTTTAAATATACAAAATTTTATATACTTAATTGAAATCAAAAAAAAAAATTCTTTTTCTTTGCTTTATAGATAGTTGTTGTTAATTTTTTATTTATTAATTTTATTCATAAAAAGATTCGAGTTTGCAATAGCGTCAATCTGAATTGAGTCTAAGCAAATATTATCAACCCTTATCGAACAATATTGAGGTTGCGCTAAAACCGTTAAATAACTATCATACAGAAATAGTAAAGGGGGTGGTCTGAAAAAACTTTGCATTGAATTAACAGTTTTAATACCTATGTGTTGAATTGGATTGCGTTTGCGCCACCAAATCATATCAATTATATAATAATAATTATTTCATTGATGAGATGTTTTATTAATAATAATTATTAATAATTTAATTGTAATGCTTGTATTTGAAATATCAGAACTAAGGCAATGAATCGGTTCAAATGTTGAACGAAAGAGATTGGATTTTGATAAGGGTTTTGTGTTAGGAACTTGTTTACTATATTTAACTATTATTATTATTATCATCAATACATCTTATTTCCATTTTTTTGTTTCTCCATTGCTCACTTAAAAGGGCGACACTCCGTTCTACATTTAATATAGACTATACTGAAATTAATTTGAATGACTGAATTTAAAATAAAACACAGTAAATTCAAATGCTCTTTGCTATTATTCAGCTTTTTATCATATTTAATAATTACTGTTGAATTTCTACATAATTGTTTGAAGCGAAAAGCCACATTTTTTAATAAATTTGGGAATATATTTTACAATTATTTCAATCGGGAAATTATAAATTGATTTACACAAATTTTCTTAAACGTTTAATTTTAAATATAATTGATAATTCGAAAAAATATAATAAATTAATATAGTTATAATTATTATTATTATAAACATGCATTCAGTAAACGAATGGTAATTAAGGGCAAAACAATATTATTGTACAAGTGATTTAAGTCAAAAACTAAATGGTAATGAAGAGAGTTAATACAAACACAAAAGATCTTACATTTTATTTGTTTTTAAATTGCATATTTTGATATTTGGATGGCACATAAAATCGCCTTTCTGATAACATTTCTAAACGAATTTCTGGTTTTCATTGGTTTTTCATACACAAGATAATATAAATACACAAATAGTTAGACGACATTAATAATTACATTCAGTTTATAGATTTCAATAAATTATTACGTGTACCTATGTGTTTATTGTATTCGTATGAGTATGACTACATACATTGGTTTTTGCATTGTATTTAACTCCAAAATGTAATGTTTGTGCGATAGTTTTGAGGGATTTATTTAATTTTAATATTTTAGACATTTTCTGCTGAATTTAACTTCATTCAAAGATCGAAAAAAAATATTTGTAACATCATTGCAATGCCAACATATTGCAAAATAATAGTTATCACTGTAAAATTAATGTTGAAAATTAGAGTTTGCGGTATAGAAGTCCCTGATACAAATTGGTGGCATTCAATTTAGTGTACCCACTCGTACATAAATTCATTTTAATTATTTTTTTTCACTTTTTAATTTAAATTTTACTCGAATATAATGTAAGTAGTAACTGTTTACTGTTAATTGTCATTTTTATAATGTTTCTTAAGTTTACGTTTCATTATAAAAAATGCTTTATAATTTCATATTCTTGTCGTAATAATTTTTATACATTTAATTTTTAATTTTATTTAATTATTTAATTAAAGCGTAATGGCATGAATACTTTGAATTGAATATTTTTTCAAATAAATATTATGTTCAATCTCACTTTCCTTGGTGTTTAGCAGCAATTCTACAATTTTCCTTCAGTACAAAGAAGATGGAAACTAGATCGCTCCTTATAAGTAGTTTTTGATACTTTCATTTCTTCTTTTTGTCTATACTGCACATTTTAAATTTCGTATATAGAAAAATGTGTGGCCTTGACAGATACAAAATAACACCTATATATTTTAATAGAGTTAAGGCATCTAGAAGCTCATCATAACTTGATTAAATATTTGTAATACATAATATTATTATTGTGTGTTTGTTTTAAGCTCAAGCGCCAGTAGCGTCGTGACTAAAAATTCGCGAGGAACAATGCCGCTCCGATCATACTCTTTCTCTATCTCTTTATATATCTCTGCACTGGATGTCAGTCGACAATATGCCGCGGTTACAACAGCTTAATGTGCATATAAAGCGCAATAAATAAAGCACGTATTAAGTATGGCCTTGCAAAAGCTCACTACAATTTATAAGTTTCAAATTAATTAATGTTCGTATTGTCTTTTTTCTTCATTCAATGACTAAGTAGTGTATTTTATTTTTCAATCAAAACCTACAAGTTAAACATTTGTATTTGTTTTTTTTTTAAGAATTAGTATTTCGAGATTATAATTTTTTGTTGGTTTTTCGTTTCATTTTTTTGTTTTTTTTTAATCAGTTTCATGTTCTCATGGAAAAGGCTTGCACTTAGTTAAATTATATTAAGAGAATACTCGTTCAAAGTTTAAATTTTGCAAATATATTTACTTTTGTTATTCTTTAAATTGTCCGTCTATGGCTAGCTTTTCCTCTTTGGCCAGTGGCTGTCGCTTACGTTTGTGCCATTTGTGATGTTGGTGTCGCAGTTTTGGCTTATCCTTGCCCATTTTCTTGATAGCTGCTGATGGCTTCTTCACTATTGCCACCGCTGTGGCTGGAAACTCCTCAGATCGTGCCCTTTCGTCGTTCACATAGTCCATCTGCTGTTGCTGATGCACCGGAATGACAAGCGCTTCGGTGGTGGTTATAATGCTGTTGACGCCAGCACTGCCGCTGTTGCTACTGCCCCCAGATGCCAAACTCATGACATCGGCTGCATTGTACATATGATGTCTGCGATCAGCTGGATTCTTCGGCGAGTACAGTCGCTGTCGATTCTCGATCAGTTGCATATTGTGCTTCTTGCGATTATGCCTTTTGCGGTCGATGGCGGACGGTCGCCGGGTCGTTGTTGTGGTTGTTGTGGTGGTGCTGGTGGTTGTAGTACTGGTTGTGGATGTGGTGTGTGGATGATGATGGTGACGCCCTGCAGTGGCACTATTGTCCATTGTGCGTGATTTTTGGCGATGCGGGCTGATCTCATAGAAACTTGTCTCGTTCCATTTGAAGAGATTAAATGTACGCTCATCGGGCGGATGACGACCGTCGTACCGCACTGGCCTACCGTTTCGCATGAAACCAATGTATTTTCTGTTCTTTTCGTCCATGATTGAGTAGAAACGGTGATAACCGCTTTCCATGGTTTCGTAGAAATAACAATAGTCGTGTAGTTTTCTCTGTAACAAACAAATGAAATGATAACATAATTATTGGAATGAAAAATTCAATAAAATCAAAAACAAATTATTCAAAAAAGTACATTAAAAGATAAAAAACAATCAAATATTCAGGGAATTCAGTAAAATTAATTGATAATGGACAATAATAGATGTTTTTAAAAATGCAATGGAATTTATTTATCTCTACTGATAACATGTAAGTAATATTTAGAGGGGCTTTTTCTTGTATTATTATTTGATGCCACCACATTATATTCAGGGACAACTCGCCAATTTACTGCACATTACGGCAATCCATACACATTCCATCACTTGAAATAGTAACTAAAGTCTAAACATTTAATCAGTCTCTTAAAAGTATTTAATCTTTGGAGTACTCATCGTGTTCGCACTTCTGGCATAACTAACCACATATTTTATACATATGCATGCAAGTGAATGATAATGTCTTATCACGTCTGGCTAAACAGGAAATCAGCTTTCTAATTCAAATCTTCATCCTTGGTAATTTTACAGCAAACTTTTTTAAATATTTAAACTTCTTAACGACAATATAAGTTGTATTGTCTGTTTATGAGCCGCTTTGTAACTATCAAACTTGAAAATAAAGATCTTTAAAGTTAACTCATCATCGTAATGAAACGTAGTTGTCACCAGTGCAATTTGCTGGTGTCTTAAAGAATACGTAACCCAATATTTGCTTTAAATGATTTATCTAATACATTAAAAATCTCCCGACACCTGCATGAAACTCCATTAAACAAACGATTTGGTATTTTTTTATATAAAATTAGTGGCACATTTTTAGAGGGACATAGCCACTCACTTATCTGCGCAATTCGCGAGCTACTGTTTGTCAGATTTTGTGAAAAATTTCCTCACGACTTTGACAAGATTATTTACATTTAGCAAATACTATGGTATATTTAATGTACACAAACAGGGGGAAGGGGCCTCAAAAATATAGGTACATCAACGACTGTTCAGCAACGGCAGTGAAACAGTCGAAAAAAACGAGCTCGTCAACTGAATAAAACAACATACAAATATATAATGAAATAAACGTTAAAACAACAAAATTCCAAGATTAATTTGGAATGTCTATTGTTCAAATAAACTCGAGATAATATGTTTCCATCTTCACCTCACCCAAAAGCCAACAAGTCGTCTTGTTTAATGTAGACAGGCCAACTTGACGCACTGAGACACAATATGTCATACCGTACGATTGATTTGTGGTGTTGTGTTCGTCCCTAACAACAACTACGAATAAAAAATGGCACACAATGACATATCTCATTTATCTATCTGTAAAGGATGCAATTAAATCCTTGCCATTGAAAGCAGGATACATTGCAGACTTTAATATACGCACACATAAGTCATAACGATATAGAAACAAGCCCACCATTCCAAGCATCTATCGGCAATTACCCATTGTTTTGTGCTGGCTTTAATGCTACAACAGAACAAACAAATGCACAACAAGGCAAGCATCAAGGACATCCAAAAGGAAGCGCTGAATACAGGTGACAAGATCTGTGAAACTTCATACATGTGGTAAAAACAATAATCGAAGCACATTGTTCCAAGTGGATGTGTGTGTGCGTGTGTTTGAGTTCAAGGAAATGCTTGCGACTTCTGGCCCCCGAGTGTAATTACTTTACGCCATTGTTTCTGCTATTATGTGATGCTCCCTTTTGTGTATTTTTACCTTCATGTATGAAAATGCCAAAAAAAAAGGGACACACACAAAAGAACACACAGTTTTGCAATAACTTATGTAATATGACTTCATGTGTGTTATGCAATGTGAAATGTGCAGTACGTGCATTTAGGTGATGCAATTTTCGGTGTGCGGAGACACATTCCCGCTGTGAAAGGGAGAGTCTAGCTGCACGGAGAGGGAAATCAATTCAATGCGGTGTGCTCTGCAGGATATTTGTGGAAAATTTAAAATATAAGACCTCTTTATGAAGCGAAGGAACGTCTAACTAACCAACTACATCGTTACCTATATTACAGTCCGTTGAGATCTATATAACATTATGATGCTGCAAATGATACGAAGTCGGTTGTCACCAAATAACATAAAACATTTTCATTATACTCATTCCGAATGTATAAATGTTTGAGAGACTTGACAGGGAATAACACATATTATTATAGAAGTCAATAAATCTGAGCTTTATGGCTGCTGTTAAGATATTATCACAATATTGAAGTTAGCATCTGATTGCTTTGCGGCTTGAACTCGGAATGCTTGACGCCAGTTAAAATTTATCACTTAATACAGTGATGTAGCTATAATTTAATTCATAGGAAGCTGACAATGGTACAATAGCACATATTTAATGTGTAAACGGGAATCGAATCATAAATCTGATTTCATTTATTTATGTAGGGTACGAGTGTTTAAGGGTTGAACCAATTTATTGTATTTTCAATGGTAATTATTATACAAAGGAAATAAAGATTATTTTATTGCAGAATTGTAATGATAATTAGAAAGTATTTGTGGTGGACGTGACCAACATTAAGAAATTGAAATTAGGAAGCCAAATTTATGATACTTGAGTATATAAGCATAATCCTTTGGCCTTTCTTCACATTCAATTTATGCTCTGGACGTGTTTAATGAGTTAAAAATAACCACTCAATTTTGAACTAACTTTTGAGTGTTTTAGTCTAAATTGAAAATATGCAGAAAACTTTGGATATTGGTCTTCGTTTTTTTAACGTCCTGAGGAACCTGCAAGGATTTTTTAAAAGTGCATCCGGCATCAAAATGGTTTTGAAAAAAAATTGTTGCAATGCAATTTCTTTCTACTCAACTCCCTCCCTTCTAACCCACATATATATTTATACGGAAACTACCATCTCTTCCTGTAAGTGTCAATACCATTAGCAGTAAACAACATGTAAGCACAATGTTCAGACACACTTAATGATGCTAGTGTGGTATGTGACTAATTATACTAATTATTAATCAAATATTGATCGATCAAACAGTGAACTGCTTGCATGAAAGTGTGTGAAGGCAAAAAAAAAATCAATTGGTAAAGTTTGCACGATCTTTAGCGCAGCACTTCAACACGAGAGTACTGCTAATAAATCATAATCCGCGGCTATATTATATGAAGCCCTTTTAAATACGCCAGAAACCAGTTTCAGCTGAATCTCAATAGAATCTTGGTGCGTAAACACTCGCAATATCCATCCAGTAGGATTGTGCCTCAGTGCGCTTCAATGGTCTTACTCAATCCCATAAATCATAACTCATATTATATTCTACAAGTGAACACGTTGTATAACTAACTTGGCCAATGTATGCATTTCATATATTTTGTGGCATCAATATTACAATACAAAATGCGGTAAACTCACCGATGTTACAAGACGCCAGTTCTTCTTGAAGCATATATATCTCTGTGCTTCTTTTATGTAGAGAGTCAATTTCAATTTCACCTGGCCGGCTATTCTGTGGTCGGATATAATGATCGTCTCTGCAAGAAAATAAAATCAAATAAATTATTAAAATTTGTTTTGTTTTCAAGTTCATGTTACAAATAAAACACAATCGGCGGCAATATGATCGATTTCTTGCGTCAAACTAATGTATTTGGGCATTTAATCAATATCGGGTGTACCTTGCGGCTTCTCCCTCCTCACAGTTCGTGATCAATTGCCAAGCAATTTAACGAGACAATATGATTTATTCTTTTAACTTTCCACCCACATCATAAAGTATTTATTTACTGTTTTGGCTGGACTTTTCATATTATGCCTTTATTTTGGTTTGGTGGTCCTAACTGCCTTTGCACCGTATTCAAAGTTTAAACACAATGCAGCGTATTCGTTTACGTATTGCAGTTGGCACTTAAAAACGCAATAACATTCCACGGTGCCCATGCACTGCGAAAATGCAAATATTCGTCTTGTCTCTTTTTTGCACTGTTTACGATTAGCTTAGAGCTGAGAAAACACTTAAGCCAAATTACAATAAACGCAACAACATACGGCACAAGAAGTTTAAGTGCAAAACTAATAGAATTCCGAAAGATAATAAACATATTGGATAGAAGTCTCTAAACAAACAAATCACATACAACTTGTGTGTAGTGCAAGAGTTGAATTGCATGCAGGCAGCATGACTATGGCGATTGGCGAATCAGCTGGGTGAGTTATATATTGAACGAAGCTCACGCATCGTATTATTTGTCGAAAAAGATAGGGATCTGTAAAATGCACGCATTGATGATGGTGGATTTTCAATAATATAAATTAGTTGAAGGAATGTTGATGAGAGGTGGCTTCTGTTTTTGAATTTAACTAACGCAGAATGGAGACTGTTGAATGCAAGACTTCTTCAGATGTAGCAGATTTATTGCTTTTTATGATTATAATCCATGCTGCTGAAAGTGCAATATTTAAATGAAGTTGTGGATGAAACTTAAATGAAGAAAATTTACACGCGCCTAAAATTATGAAGGCAGGCAAAATGGAATTAATTAAACATCCGGTTCCACTATTTACCAATTAAATTTTATCAACTAAAAAAGCATATACTCATAATTGAATTGTTTGTTGTTTAAATCCGCTTAAGCTCCGTCTTTTAATAATAATTTTATCAACAGTGACGATATTATGTTGACAATGTCTAAGCTCCATATTCACTGTTCGGCGCAACCATCCAGATATGGCCGCAGGTACATATATCCATAAGCATATTATAAGAAATGTCTGTTTGTTGTGACTAAATTTAGCAGCAACATTATGGACCATTTAACGTTACAACACTCTGTGTAAAAATAAACAAACGATAATCTTCCCTCAACAGGCAATTTGCGCAGCATCATAATATTTTTCTAGGCCTACAACCACAGAACACAATTACGTTTGTGACAAAAAGATAAAGAACCAAAACAAATCTAACCATCATCGCAGTCCCTCAATCAATCCATTCGCACACAAGGCAAAACGCAACGCAACGTAACGACAAAAAATATACAAAATTAAAATTTATGATCGGTGTTAAAATAATCATCATCGGTGAGCATATTACACATTCTCGAATATACCTTGTGAGCTAATTTGGTGCGTTTAAAGTTGCTATCGCTCGAAATTTGTGTCGGCACACACCAAAAAGATCCCGCCCGACGCACGTCACATGCATTTCAGTTCTAGCGCATTTTAATTTTTAACACACAATATATATTTTTATAACCAACGATATCAGTTCTAAACCGACTGATGGGCAAAATATTGCACTAGCTGCCTTCTGGACTGTGTTCTGGGTGCCATTCAACAAGCTAAATACATAAATATTACAAGTATAACAAGGTATTATGCACCTCATCATCATCGTGGTTCATTCCTTTACAGTGCAATCATAGCGAGAAGAGAAAAACGGTGAAAAATAAAAACATCAAACAAGGTGTTTTTGAGATTATTTTGCGTTGTGGCATATTATACAGCAATGCAATGAGTTTCTGAGGTGCTAAACTACCTTAGTTTAAGAAGCACAAACGTGTCAAAAACGGCGAGCCACAAACGATTGGGCGTCTAACCGGCGATGCAAGAGGTTATTGTAGAAAATTGCAACTGCAGAGTTGTGGTCTGTTGAAATTAATGGAAATTATCTAAGAGATTCATTTTGCTCCGCGTGAATCCATGAGCTTTTACCGGGCGATCGTAATCTAGTCAAGAATTAAATTGTGGTGTAATTTGAAGTGATTTCATACATATGGGCGATGATTGTTGCTGCAGATAGATCTTCCATAGCCACGACCTTTCCGATTACAAATTCCTGGCTAATAACAAGTCATGAGGCTGGCCAACCTTAATAAGCACGATGTGCTGTTTTAAATTTATTTATATTGCATTTTTAAAGAGTTGCAACTAAATTTTCTGATTAATCCATAGGAGGTATCACTTTACATAGGTGTAGACAATAGATGCCTAATTTGTTTTTAAAAAAGCTGCCTAACACGATTACACAAAAATATTTGCCAGGTCAATGACATTTCCTATTTTTCTTTTTACTTTCAAGTAACGACATAATCCCAAGACAAATAAGCAA
This sequence comes from Sylvicola cinctus, assembly GCA_963854165.1. Classification (NCBI taxonomy): domain Eukaryota; kingdom Metazoa; phylum Arthropoda; class Insecta; order Diptera; family Anisopodidae; genus Sylvicola; species Sylvicola cinctus. Next base: position 976,471 of record OY974082.1, read on the forward strand.
TTTCACTGCATTGAAAGTGAGCAACGCAACTGCAGGCGTGTTCGTATCACACCACAATTAAATTGCTTCCAAGAATCGACACCTAATTAAATTTGTGTGATAAAACCAGAGCACATACAACACACAAAACAAATACCAAGCAATAAAGGGCTTTGCAATAACTGCGCACGATCATTAAAAACACCAACAAACACGATCAAGCGCCCATACTTAGAAATTTTAATTTAGGTTATGTGAGTGTACTCAATTGCATATCTTTCGAAAGAAAAATATTATTTTATTTTCCCCCCCTTCTTCCCCATTCATTCTTCGAGTACGCGTCTTGAAGAGTTAATCAAATAAACCGCTTAAAAAAGATTTCTGTTGTCATCGCCCTTTGTACATAAAACTATAACTTTAATTTGTTGAATGCGCATTTGTTTGTCTGAAATAATAATAATTGTCAGACGATGAGTCAAGGCGGAACAATGTGTGCATAAAACGCATGGCTAATTGGTAGAAGGTTTGCCCCATTTAAAAGCAGGACTTGCTATTGAAGTTGGACAGCTTGTTAAAAGTAAAAATGCAATAAATTTAATAAAAGCAATATCGAAACACGTTGCAATAAATGCAATTAAAACTCATAAAATGCAGTCCGTCAAAACATATTGGCCGTTAGTTAGTAAAATTTGAAATCGCCATAATTCATTTTAAATTGAAGAACTAAACAAAAACTACCCGGTCTGAGTTAAAAAATGAAATTTAAATGCAAACACTAATCTTTTTCTCATTGTGCTTGTCAATGCGATGCATTTCATGCACTCAAGAATGCGGGCGCAGTTAAGCGCGTTGTGCAAAGGTTTTTTGAGTATCACAAGAAGGAACAAACAGATCTCTCCAGCTTTGATCAAAGGGCGATCTCTTTTGTATAAGCGCCCAATATCGATTGGTTTCATTGTTATTCAAATGAGTGTGTGCTGCGCTGCAAGTCCACTGCACTGCAATGCATCTGAAGTGGATGCCCGTTTTGTGTATGTTGGCCGCCTCGTAAGACCATGGCGCATAAATTATTGTAATGAAGCGCGCGCTGCCTATGTATGCTCGTATGTTGTATGAGCGCCTGAGGCGCACATCCTCCGAATTGATCACAATAACGATCACTAATCATTATGTTTGATTTATAGCGTTCAGTTCAACTGAAATCGGTGTGCATTGCGTTATGTTGAAGTTGAGCACATGCGGATACGCGCTCATAAACACCCCTGAAATCGATTGGCTACCTCCACGGTCCACCACCACGATTGCTAGTTAGTTATCTTGACTGCTGACTCTTGTATGCAGGCGCAGATCACCGCGATCGTGATGGTGATCGTTTCACAAATCACTTTACCTGTCTGTATTTGTCCTTAAGCAATTTCAACCGACAACAAATATATAAGCAACAACAAAAGAAGACCCCATTATTTGTCCGATACGTCTCGAGTTGATATTACTCAGACGGAGATATCGATCAATGTCCCATTATAAATTGGAAATACCAAATAGGTATAGAGGACACACAAGGGATGAGGTAAATATCAACTTGAAAAGGACCTGCGCCACTTTGATATGTGCATATAAATAACACAATATCTTATCTGTCCAATTACTTTCGACTATTGCCACTGTTTGCAATAAACATATCGTTTACCAGGTGCCCCTAATAGGGCGATAATACGCCAATGGGGATGTTTAGGCTGTTTTATAATGTATTCTGAATGGGCTATCGGGTTTTCCAAAGATATTTCTTAATTGGTAATGGTGGTCTTCCTACAAAATTTATGAAGGAATATGAAGAAATATCTCAACATGACTGAAGGATTACAAGCGCGCATGGGGAATGTACTTCATGTATGCTATGAGTTTATACAACGAGGTAATCATTTTTGGGTGATCCGGCATGTTTCACGTCACCGAACTTGAAATACACATTTTGACATGATTACGATCAGTACATGCACGTTACAACAAAGCATAGAAGTCACTTGCTATGAATATTTATTTAAATTGAATAAATTGAAATTAATGAAGCCTGACATAATCGGACTAAAGTAGATTTCACTCTTGTCGTCAATTCAACGTTTGTTCGGCTCACCAGCGCACATGAAACATTGCCCATGACCCACGGAAGATTAACCACATATTTAAATAGGCATACTCTATGTATAGAAGAAGGCGCTGCCTGCTGCAAGTGGACGCACTCTCTCGTGTCTCTATTTATCTCATTATGTATATTGAAAATGTCTTGAATATGTCGCCTGACAAACACCAAATTGTTTATTAAAACAACGAGAAATTAAGTGTTTGGCTTAGGACCGCGAAGTGGTCTTAAAGCGGAATCATTCAAGAAACCTATGTGCACCATCAACGCACGACGCATCAACATTTATGAGTTGTGAGTTGTGAGTTGTGACTGAGTGCGCGCGAAGCATCAAACCGTAAAGGCATTTGAACACTGCAGTGCACTGCGGATTGCACCACCTTTAACCACCACATGAGTCCATCGTGGAGGTGACGGCATGCCCTGCAACAAAGGAGCTCAACCATGTGACCAACCAATAAAGGTTCAAGAAGGAACAACACGCCAGATAATAAACTATGCACATGCTGGATGAGTACCACAACAAGGAATTCCATCGTAACTAACTCACAAAAGTACATAACATAATAAATATATAGTTAGTTAGTTATAGAAAAATTAAAGAACGGAAAAGAAACCGTGAGAGTATGACCACCTACAGGGCTTCGTCAGCCGGTGTTTGAAGAGGAGATCGAGGGAATAATATACACGTTATAAATATATACACACATCACATTTGGGGGGATTTGTTTACACCCGTTCCCATTTTGCCCTTTTTTTATTTTTATTATGAGTGTGTTTGTTTTTATACTTTTATTCAAATTAAAACATGAATTCTTCAAAATATCGGACACGGGACACTATGTGTGCATGTGCGTGTGTGTGAGTAACTGAAAGACCTCAATGATGAGACGAGAGAATGATGTGACCCCGGAAAAAATTCCAATGATCCTTTCGTGTGCGTGTCACACTGTAACGCCTTTGTATTCATCAGAAAGGCGATGAGGCGTGAATAGGGATAACTTAACATGCAGTTGAGGGAATTGATCTCGTGCTGATTTTGTTTTTATATAATAGTTATTCATGTTGGAGTTTTAAACTTACAAGAAGTTTGACATGTTTATCGTCCTTTTGCTGTATTACAGTTTTTTTTTGCAACAAATCTTGTATGGACGCTTCTTAAATCAGCAAGGAACTCTATCCAAGCTCTTGCATGCTTTTTTTTCAAATTACTAAAAAATACTGAGTAAAAATTGTTATAATTCACAATTAATAATCCAACACGACAGATTGAACAAATATTAAAATTCCACTGAATTTAAATTCACATGTCACTTTTATTTGCTTCCGCGTTAGTTTAATCGAAGGCGCCTACATTTTGCTCAAAATTACCATAAACACACATGATGAACTAAAAAATATTCCAAGACGAATTCACACCGTCTAATCAAACTATACGGAATACAACCGCATTACAAGTTGAATTGTAAACAAAGGATTTCGTGTTTACATGTGAAATATCGCTGAACACTTGTACTTTGTAGAAAGGTGCTATGAAGTTGGTACTCGTGTAACTGCTTGGCTGGAAAAGTACAGATGTAACGAAGTAGGTAAACTCATAAATCTTTCGATATACATTCTACGATTTACAATATTTTTCAATGTTACAGACAATTTTATATAAAAATCCATTCATCAAATGTAACAATTTAACGTCTTCCTATATTGGGTCTAAGCAGACGCAAATTCAATGATAAGCATCACCCTACAGTCTAATAAACTCCATAGATCAGACATTCAAATTGAAAACTAATAAAACTTAATTTCGAAGGGCAGAATCAGTCTAAAACAAGATCAGGGTGATCGCTTTTCCTGCGATCATTTATAATATTTAAACTATGGCGCATTTTCTCAACGCGCATGTATCTCAACTTACACGGCGACAACCTGTCACAATTGATCGCGCATATTATGTCTTCAGCCTGCATGACATGTCGTGTGGGTGCAACTTAATTGAATTAGGAATACCCACAATGAGCAATTCAGTATCTAAAGATTTATAAAGCTATGGTACTCCAACAAAACTAACTACATAAATAAGACAGAAATGCCATCCCAAGAAGCGACATCGGGTGATCACTTTACATCAGTCGAGCAGGAAAACGAGATCAATAAATGGTCTTCAATCTATTATTATTGTTGTAACTTGCTGATACACACACTGAACAGATGAGAATCGAGATCGGAACGCGGATAATCAAAAAATATTGTTATAATGCTAGAAATTTGCATTGTAGTGGAAAGTATCCCATAAGTACCCAGCCACTACTGGCATTAGGAGCTTTTTCTCCTTATATATAGTGCACATTTAAACAACTGTAGTGGGGGAGATGGAGAACGCAAAATGGCCTGTAAATTACTAGATATTGGTACCATCATCGTCCATACCCATAACGATATGGCATCGATCTCCCATTGTTCCGTGTGTTAGGCACTGAAAGAATAGGGCGGGCGCCATACATCATCTCAAAAATGTTATTCGCCTTTTCTTTCCGATCCGCTGACAATGATTACAGGCATTATTTTCACTTCTCTGCGTTATAGAGCTTTCATGAAAGCGATCGCGCACGCGTTGCGTTTTCCTTATTATACCCACTGTATTTCCAAATGTACGAAATATGCATAAAATTATACAAACGCGATATGTGGTGACGGTGAGGAACCCGCGAAGAAGAAAGTCGTGTTAGCGCTAGCGCGCACTTTTCATTTAATAAAGTTGGGTAAATACTAAGTGTAATGTAATGCCACAAATTTGTTTAATAGAAGACATTTGCTTAAACAATTACGCCTATATTACCCGAAACCCGATTTTCTTAATTGCCTATAACCGCAGCTAGTTCAGCAGCAGCACAAATACCTCGTCACATTGCTTTGCTGCTGACCCGTTGCAAGTCAATCAAGACGAAAAATATAAATAAATAAATGAAATGAAAAACCAGAAGTTGTAGGTGAAAAATGTTTGTACGCCCACATATTTTAGTAATGCGGCCTCGCATAGTTCAATGTCTTAAGATGCATCGTGCATTATATTATTATGAATTATGGAGGAAAATAAACTGCCTTTGGATAGGCATCATAACGATGCTGATGAAGCGTGAGCCAAAACCGACACTGAGGCCTATCATTAATTTACACCCGAAAATTATACACACAAGCGTGTAGTTTATAACTGAAAGCGCATAGCAAGCCCAAAATATGATGATAGGCATAATAACACGGATAGCCCCCAGTATTATGAATGACAATCCCCTTTTTGACACTTTTTTGTCAGTCATCTTAACGCCTTTTTAGAACTCTTTACACCCAAAGTATCTCTTTGCGCGATAATGTGACGAACTTGCACAAGTGGAAGTGAACAGACTTACCACGTTAAATTGAATATAAATTACAGTTATTACATATGACGTATTGCTTGCAACTCAAATGCATCACATTTTAAGATTTATGCAGCTTTTACAACCTGACAAAATTCTTTGCCACAGACTCACGCGTGGATTTGTAGTGTTTATGTTTGGGATGGTTGCTAGGTCGCATCACGGCAATGCTTCAGGTGCATGCGACTTGTTGCAGGTCACTTATTCAAGATTTACTTTACAACAGTATCAACTTATTGCTTAGAGCGTGGGTTATTAAGTCGTTGCGTTATTGATCAGCTGAGATGATATGGTGATGCTTGGTGATTACGTCTTCAGTATTTTAAGCTGCGCTATTAAATTGCGTAATACCGTTTTATTTGTGTGAGGTTGATCGTTAAATGGAAATTTCCGCATTTTATGTGGTTTTGTTGTTAAAAATTATTGTATGATTATTTAATTATTATTATTATTATTTATTTATTATTTAATTATTATTAAATAAAGTGTTTTGTGATTATTGAGTAATTTTGCAATATCATACATTTCAATGTATTCAATGTTCGTTTAGAAAAACAAAAACTTTCCTGGATTCCACTTTGCCATTTCAAAGCAAAATAACATCTAAATGCTTTCCAAGCAGCGCTGAACTATCTATTTTTAAATCAAAGACTGTTGCAATATTATCTACACAGTTTCACTATTTCTATCACACCGAAATCATTCGCCCTTATCTTAATTAATCAATATCGGCCGTTGATCCTTTCCATTTCTTGCATAACAAACCTCCCAGCTCCATAAACCCTCACAGTTTATTGACGGTTTTGATCGACACATCAAAACTTAAGATCATAATCTGAATTCCAGCCAGTGTGCTCAATTAAGATTGCACTCTGCGGTTATTAAGAACCCCAAGAACCGCCCGTTTTCATATTTAACCACCAATTAAGTGTGCTCCTTTCAGTTAAACCCATCCACAAAACAGATATTGCAACAAAACCGAGGACGAAAAAATACAGCTCAGCAGAAATTGATAAAAACGCAAACAGCAAAGACGCATGTCCAATTCTTGGAAGTTCATTCTTCGATCTTCCCATGATAAAGCCCACATTTCTATCAACACACACGCACTCATGTGTGTTTATTACACGTGTGTATAAATATGTATCTTCACCTTTTTCCAAATGGAAAGCGAACATAATCGAAACATATAGTCAGGAAAAGAGAATTTTTAAAAAAGAAAACCAAACCGACAAGAATATATGCTCGCATATAGTTAGAAAAATTATGTTCACTCCTTTGAACGGACACCGACACTCAAAATGGAAAGGACAGACGTACACACAGCTCGCATGTACACCAATGCACCAATGTTGATGTGCCTGGACAGTGCTAACTGCCAACACACCAAAAAACCCAGTACAATGTTGGTATATTATATATTGATGAGTCGGCCACACTAATAGTTTTCAAATTCATGCCACGAGGAGTACCTACAAAATTTATTTTTTGGACCCTATGCAAGGTCTCTTTGCGTAGCTTTTCAATTGTTAAATAAATTTACTTAGGATTTTCACTTTGTTTTGTACCTTCATCTCGTTGGATGTGTGGATTGAGCGCGCCTATATAGATAGTTTGGTGAATTCGGACCCGTAGTCAATAGGTACCAATTATTATGACGTGTAGATATTATAATTTTAACGATTTCCTCCCCTCACACCAACATGCGCATGCGCCTTTATCTTTACACAGTCAAAATATGAACTTATATTGAATTAACAAAACGAATGGTATGTGCACACGCGGTAACAACTAACAACAACAAAACGTACAAGCACTGCTGTGTGAAAGGTGCGCGACTGCGTTCAGAGGGACACTGGGTCCTAAAAACTAAATACAGTAAATTGAATTGTATTATTGCGTGTTATATTGAACACCTTTTTGGGTTCACAGTTAATCGGCCAAATCCGACAGCTTGGACTGCTACATAACAGTTATACTATGCAGCCCGACGGTGTAAATTTCATTGTCAGGACAGCGCTGTTGTTGTTGTAGTATTGTGTGAGGAATATAATTTTGTAGGAAGTGCCGATTGTATGCAAACGATTATGGGTACAAAGTGGCCATAATACCCTCCAATGCGATTATGAAAAATGCGGCATGTTGTGTGCATTTGAGAGAAACGGCAATATTTATGTTATAATGAACATATTATTATATAGCATCTTGAGGTGACGATGGAATTCCGGTCGGTACAAGAATTTGTTTGTGTAAATACAATATAAGTATATATGGGGGCAAAGAATGACTTGTCAGCTAATTTCAAGATGTTTCAATACACATATTGTGGCCATTATATGTAGGCTGCAATTTCAATGCGCTTTGCCTTTTTGTCGTCGTTTTGCTGCAGTTACCTGTTTATACTTCAAATAGTTGGATGGTATTAAGTATTTACCATCTCGATTCCTGTTTTTTACGGGTTTTTGTTTGATAGTTTGTCCACATATTCGTATTTAAAGGCATTTGGTTGGCACGTTTCAAAAGCCTGGTGCAACTGAGAGAATGAGGTGATTGGAGTTAAGTCATTCGCAATTTTTGCCATTCTTTTGTGGATTTTTTTGTCTCGTCGCTGTGATGTCTTTACTTTTTTTTCATACCATGTTTTGTGGAAAAGGGAAAGGAAGCATTTAAGATAAGAAAGTCGCATAGACAAAACTCCTTTTGTTGAATTATTGGCAAGCTGGAAAAGTTAAAGGTGGTCTGTCTGTTAAGACTTTAATTTATCGCTGAGAAAGTTATTTAAATTTTTCTTGCTGTGCGTTTTTGTTAATTTCTTTAGATTTTAAACTACACATCTTCGTTGGCTATATATGGAATTCATTTAGGTCCTTTTGGAAATAATTAACAATGACTGTCTGTCATAAATCAGAATAGATTACGCTGTGTTGCCGTTTTTTGTTCGTATTCTAAAGCCAACTGCAAATGATTTGGTCTAATAATTCAGAGAACTATATTATACTAAATATTGTCTATACAGGAACACAGGAAGTACCTATGCATAATACCTTTCTTCCTTTTTTCGAATTGTAATGCAATCTATTGTTGCTAAACAAGCATTCATGTGAAAGGGTTAATATAGATCCTGTTCAAATTTCAGGCATAATAAACGAAGACATGTGAAGAAAATAAGGCTATTACAATAAACTGTAGTAAATCCTGCAGACAATAATTCCCAACAGCACAGAATGCACAGCGACTGCTAAGAACCACAACTAAATGCAGTGTGAAATTTACTTTTATTGCGTTAAACGGATTAGAATTCCCAAAACGACCTGTTTGATTTAGAACTTTTTATTGTACCAACATTACATTATTTTAAGAAGGGAAATGTTGATTGTCATACCATTTCATCCTTCGGAAATGTGATTTTATTTTATTGTTGTATGTGGAACTTCGATTTTTGTCAAATACCACTCAAATAGAAATGCTTTAATAGAGGCATTCTTCAAAATCGGTTTATATTGCAAATTGCCACAACACAGTGCTGCAAAAAAAGACCAACTCATCCGGATAAGCTGCATGACTTAAGTACCTTATATTTTTGTAAAATCCGTATTCACAGCTTTATAGCTACTGTTATTGCCTTATTTTCCAGAGCGTAACACATTTCATTTGAAAATTGATCCACTTATCAGCATTGAACATGTTACATGATCGAACATCATTGCGGTTATATATTGTGGAGCATGGCACACAATCACACGTTTGAAGAGAGCGGCAATAAATTGTTTACGATGCAAACACACTGCATTGGGTCGTGAGGCATTCAAGGATTGCGGTTTGGATTGACCCTCACTGCAGCATGCAAGCACAGCTATTTGATTGGCAGCCAGTGTTGGCAATGAATTTGCATGACAGAGTGCGGTTTACCCATAATTTTTTGAAGAGCATTATATGTGAATGTCAGAATATTGGCAGTGACACTAAAATGCATTCAAATAGAATTTGATGAAATTTTTTGTTTTACACAAAATGGGGTCAAAACCTAGAAACCGGTCTTACTACAAATAACTCCTATAAGGCTGCAATTGCATCCTAATTGGCGGATTAAAATAATTAAAACTGAATAGTTTGCAAAAAATTTAAATTAATAAACAAATTACCTAATAATCGTTTTGATGTAATTACGTGAAGATTATATTTCATGTTTTCCTGGAAGTGGAAGTTGCTTATAAAAAATCCCTCGAAATTGATTGTCATAAAAATAAACAATCCGATAAGACAGATTTTAGTATCGAAATGCAATTAAAATCCAATACAATATTTAGCGACTGTTTAATACCATCACCGTTTACGACATCAACCATGGACGGCGTTTGCGTGGGCAGCATGTTGACAGCACATGTTCCACGCTTTTACGTTCTATGATTTCCAATTGAATGTATTCACATAATTGAATTGCTAACATTTATACTCAGCGGCATTTAATTATAATACCATAAATTGATAGATAATTGTGTAGATATGGACTTGAATTAGACCGACACACTCTACGGCACTCTTGTGTCCTCAATATATTCTTTTGCATTACAATTTGAGACATGAAACCAAGAAACCATGAATGGCAATATTTAGCAATTTTTCAGTAACTGGTTCTAATTGAAATGACATTGCAATTTCATAACAATCTCAAATACATGTAGCTTTTATTTTCAAATGCACTCGAAATGCCACAATGATGACGTCATTCATTGTGTGTCCACTTTTTTGATTTGATATTTGTTAAGACTTGAGTGTCCTTATCATTTGAATTGCTGCAAGTTGTATGTATTTTATTGATAGACTTCAGACGCATTTCAATTCATGAATAATACTAGTTTAATGTGGTTAATGTTTGCCGTACTGAATTGCAGTCGCCATATTTTCTATGGTCTTAAAACGATTGTTAAGACATTAAATAAATGCTATAGCAAACTCCGTAAAAATGCAGCTTTCAAATAATTACATATTCACGTGTTATCATTTCGGTTTTATGGCTCGTTTTATACTTTTCATTGAAGAAACTCATTTCACATAAATGAATCGAGAAATATGAACTATAAAGCGACAGATAACTAAATAGTGCATATTATAAAACAAATAAAAATATCAATTGAGATAAACGTTTCACTATAAAGGTTTTAACACTTTCGTCTTTCAGCGTCTTATCATGATGCAGTTTTTTATGCTTTTAACACCGTTCCGTTTTGTATCGCCTCAGTAACTACACAAACACGCGACTTGTACAGTAATATGTGGAAGGCGGCATCATCAGTGTAAACGATTTTTCCCCATTCTTCCCCCACAATGACCCATAATAAACATAAAATTGAATCAAAGTAACGATTAGTTTCCAATAAAACAAAATATCTAGTTCAATTTTGGAGTCGGTAAAGTGACCATAAAAATGGTTTAAAGTAGATTGTCTGGATTTGAGGGACCTCTAGAGAATTGAACGACCACCAAATGCGTTTTTAGTCCCCATAACAATGTTGTTTAAAAGCTACACGTATTTTACTCTTTTTCCCGCGGAACATGCTCTTTTATTGATCGCATCTTAATTGATGAAGTGGTGGGATGAATTCCCATTTCTGGAACCTATATGAAGTTAGTAAAACAAAAATTGATTCCACCAAAATATTAGAAGCTGACCTACAGCACAGTTGCCCATCCTACATAATGCAAAAAATGTATAGTTTAAAAAAAAGAAAAACACATTTTTTTAAATTCGCTGCATCACCGTTCCCAGCTTAGGTCAATTTTAATTACAGGGCGTTCAGACCATTAACCATAAAACGATGAAGGCTAATACTATTTTTTGGAATCGAAGCAACTTTGCTAATATCTTAATTGCTTGCATGCACTCTCCAGTCTGACTACAGGATGGTTCCCATCAGCACAGATCTGCTGCACGAACACAATGTGTCTGCGTTGCTTCTCAATTTAAGTAAGACATTTCAGGGGCCCAATTTGCCACATGGAACATACACAAATCTCAATTCCCATAAGTGTTTGATTTGCCAGCACCCTTAAAAGCAAATGAAATGATACACTTGAAGATGTGATCTCTTTTGTATAAAGGTTTATTTGAAGAATCCGCATTACAAGCAGATTTTCAAGGAATTGCGTTGGTTAACTGTTGAATCAAGTGTGTTGCTCTCAAGAGGGTGGGTATATTGAATTGTACACGTTTGTGTAAACACGTGAATTGTTGAACGATTATTTTCGTTTTATTCATTTTCTGCTCTCAAATTGAGAGGAAAATCACGTTCAGAAAGGATCTATGCTGAATTTTATTTGTGTGTCAGAACGCCAGCCGTATCAAGGGAAGGCGCCACTTTGAAGAGTTTGTTTAAAAGAGGAGCCCAAATAATGATTGCGCTACCCGAATTTGTATTGTTCTCCCAAAGGGTGCTACCACACAATTCACAAACAATGCATGATTGTGATTTGTGACAAGGACTCGTCAAACAGAAGTCAAAATCGCATGATTTCGAGCACATCTTACATACACGGATTCACACATAAATAAAGGATACCCATAATAAATAATACGTTTTATGCGCGATGAAAACGACCCTGCCGAGTATTTATAACAAATGTGTCTCTGATACGGTACAGGGATGGAGCGTAATAAAGAGATAAAAAACGAATTTGTCTGTGTGTACGCGATACAAATAAAGTGTCAGCATATTTGGCCACAGAAATCGGTCACATATCGTTCCTTACCACAATGTGTTTCGTTTATCCAAACAACTTGAGGTCGATGCAGACGTACGGTACCCCCTTTTTGTCGAATACGCGCAGCGAACAATTCCCTCCATGTATTTTTCAGACAATATAAAGAAAAATCCCTGACTATTTAAGAATAATATAAATTGATGTGGCTGTTGAGTAATTTTTCCAATTCATCATTTTATGTTGCCGTGTTTCCCTTTTTTGTAATGCCTATGTGAGTTAAATCAAAAGGACTCGCAAAGGCTAGATAATATTTCGTTCGGGCAAATTGAATGATTTCACGGAATTTTAAAACGGCTTTGTTGTTGTGCCTTTCAAAAAGACATCCAAACAAAACGATATTTAATTGAATTTAATCCTGAAACGTTTTTCAAGACATATGGGGATTATCAATTTTCTTAATGGCTTGTAATGAAATTTTTGTATTTTGAAAGCTGTGATTTGTGGTTGCTTTTTATTTGCAATTACTTAGTGATTAAGGCAATAATGTATCGGCTTCGTCACGCAGGTAGAAAAGAAAAATTATTATTTCAATAAAAAGAATAATTTATTTTACCACCTTTACAGCTAAATATTATTAATATTTTATATAATTTAATGCAAATACTCATCGCTTTATAGTTTGAAGGAAAATTGAGTTATATTTGAGTGGTTTTAAATGGTTTAGACATTTTTTCTCAAATAGGAAAAAATAAAAATGTTGAAAAATTACAATGAAACAAAAAAGTCTTTCATTAATTATTACTTTTTACGATACGCACGTCGGAAAAGATAAACGAAGGGGAACACCCGCAGAGACCAAAGAGTGTCCGCTTTGATGATCAACAAGTCAACCCCATTTAACCCTTCATCTGTAATTCGTTTTGTAGCACCTCTGAAAGTCATTAAAAAAATAATACGGATCACTTTGTAAAACATTTCAGGAAAAAGTAAACAGCCCGAGATAAAATCATCGATGTACAAAATGCACTAAATCTCCCGATTTTACATTTTTAAATATACATATAAAAATGTGATCATTTTATTGAAAAAAAATTAAAAAATAGCTTCAATTACCTACTTCTTCTAACGGCAAATACGAAGAACTGTTACCTCATTTACTGTCTGCACAAGTGAACGCGATAAGAGATTGAACTTATCAATCGAACACTAGCTCAGAAACTCACACATGAAAAAGATGAAAAAATAAGATGAATGAAGTCAAAATACAAGAAAAAAAAAACACAAAACGGGGAAAAGAAACAAAGTGGATGGACATCTAACCAAATTAGGGTCCATTTTGTCAGCATCAAACGAGCCGAAAATGAGAAAAGCACACACACTGAAATCAATGCAGTAGACCACGAAAAGATGAACAAATCTCGTTAAAAAGCAATCGCAAGCTCCACAAGTCAGCATGCATACATAAATTCAATGTGAAAAGGTGTCTTTTCAGCATCCACATGGATGGCGTTCAGTATGAGGTCCTTCATCTCTATCAAATGAATCACACACACACACACACAGTCTGCATAGCTTACACAAAATACCATACACCGTTTAAAAATATGCGCGTTTAAAAAGAAGTCAAATTCTAACACATTTTCGTTGCATTCGAAATGTTCTTTAGTCGAAAATTTCACGTTGCCCTTCATTTTATTTCAACACACAACTATTTATTTTCATCAGTTGATCAACAACGTTCTTTATTTTCATTAAGTACATAATATGAAGATGGCGGAATGTCTTTTTAACTTGTCGAACGTCTCATATTATTGTGTTTGAATTGCATATTATGTTGTGATCTTACAATGGAAGGCAGCAACCAAGTACACCGTACAACGTACCTTGGAAATTGTAATGATTTTCAAATAAACGCACGGACAAGTATAATAATGTTTAGGGTCTCTATAGCAAAATGACAGCCTCTTGCCGTTTGTGTTTGATATTCCGTCGTTTTATGATTTTCCAACTTACGTTTGTTCATATTTTAACAAGTATAAAAACTTGAAGCATTTCTCCTTCTGTCCATATAGTGTTTTTCTAATACACTCGTACCTACATTCCTTAAGTATTCAATCGTGGCGTTGAGTATTTTGCTAGTTAATTAACAGGAATTTAATGGTTTGAAAAAATAATTGTAATCATGCTCTCTTGAATGTGTTGCATCACCAAGTGATGTCTAGTATCGACTTGAGTGTATATTAAAATGTACGAGAGTCCTAAATACGAGGGAGAAATATGTCAGACGAGATTTTTGTCAGTACAAGATCATCGTTTTAAGTGCATAGGCACGTTTCAGAACTCAACACCATATACGTTTTATTAAGTCGAATCGACAGGCGTCTAAGTGATTTCATAAACAACTTGTAACCCTTTTGTGTTTATTTAGATGATGAACTGCATTTCATGATTCAAGAGGGAGAAACAATTAAAAATACACAACTTGACTAAAGAAACTGATGTTTAGTTCAGTTTCTACTGAGAGTGAAGAACGTTATAGGTAATTAGCTGCGTTTTAATCCTATAATAATTATTTTCAGGTTTAAACTTTATTTTACTTACGTGGATATTCCCGCGTTAAAGGATCGTCGGCCAATACCTTTCCGGTCTTTGTAATGTGTATGAATTTGTTGGATACAGTTGACTGCAGAAAAGTGTCTTCTTTGTCGCATAGTGCTCCCGTAATCACCTAAAAAGAAACAAATGAAATACAATAAGTCTTATTGTGTAAAGAAATCAATGATCAAGGAAGCATTTGTTCGAGCCACAACCGAATTCATTCAACTTTAATTGACGACAAGTGCTGCATAACAAGTGTCGCTATACAAATTGAATAACAAAACCGCCTCCGATAATAAATCAGTCACGTAGCAAGACGTTTATTTATTTACTGTAGAATGAAGCAATAACGTAGAACTTTAACGAAATGAATGATGAAATTTATACCCAATACATTATGAAGGTGCACGCATGTGCTTTCGAGATTTATTAAAATTGTTTATCAGTTACAATCAAAAATAATCACACACTCCCACAATAGGCCACCCACAAATTTGTGTAACGCACACAATCAATCATTCAATATCTCCTCAATTAAATCAATTTAAATCACATATTATATGAACGTGATGCAATAAATAATGTGAAAGGTCGCAATGCGAGGTTAGCGCCGCTCCTACATCAATCTGGTAAATTATATTAACCCTATGACAACAGTAATTATTGTAACAACTAAACAGTGATTGGACAGTGCTGCAGTTCGTCGTCTTAATTCGAAATGACGCGTCCATCAGCACGCCACAAATTACAAAGAGCATTTCTGCCGCCACATATCACTATTTATATTGTTATATTTTGCAACAACAAAGCATCCCCATTGTGTGATGGGTATGAAGACGCACCGATGAACATATTAAGTACAGCCGCATCGCAAATCAATTTGTTTATGGTGCTAAATACAAGCGACTTGCTAATTTGTAAAATTGGTGCATAAAAATGTTGATGTTTGCAGCAGCGCTTTTCATTAATTGAATGCATTATTTGTGTTTTATTTTTTGCAATTTATTTGTTCAAAAACGAGCGCTCGCCACGCCATTTTACTTCTGAGTGTGTGTTTTCATTTTATTTCAGTTGTGCTCATAAGGATAAATACACTAAGATATGTGGAATGGAATTAATTAAGACAGAAAACAATATTTGAACATAAGATGGTACAAGTTTGGATCCAACTATCGATTTAAGAAACCGTTTAATTATGTTTATTGATGAAGCAATTAATTAGCACAAACAGCAGGATACCATTTAATGCTCCAGAATCAGTTAGTTAGCTGGTTGGTTATTTTAATGGGAATATTTGCGAATTAATTTTTGCTGAAATGCTTCTGGGAAAAAGCGTGTGGTTTTTATTGGTAAAAAGCCTTTTCAAAATTAATGAAAAAATTAACAAAAAAATTACTTAAATATTTAATTATAATCAGGACCAATAAAATATTTGGCTCAAAGTCAAAAAAAATTAACAGAGAGGGAAAATGAACAAATTTTTTTAATAATAAACAATGTTATAAACAGTTAAACCAGTCATTTTAATTTAAATGAAAAATCAGCCTTGATACTTAATCCTCATTTTATGACAATAACAAACCATTTCTTAACTACCGATTATTAAATTAATGCCAAATTTACAACCTAAACCGCTAAACCTATGTCATTTCGATTTAATCCCCATCGGCTGGATCAGTATTAATAATATGACCTTGACTTAACCATCAGCTCGACATTGCACCAAGCACTGAAACTCCTTTCGCTTTCAGACGCCATATATGTGCACTTACTTAACTGACAACAAAACACATTAAATTGTGTATTCAAAATCCATGAAGTTACGCGGTTGGTTAATCTGTCGCGACCCCCAACTCACTGCACGAATGCAATTTACCATAGCGTCCAGTATGTTTGGATTTGCATTCATTTTCATGCCACCCTGCGCACAACACCTCACCTTTGTAAGCCGTCTCTTCTTCTTCAATCGCATTTTGCCTCTTCATTTATTTTTTGTTCCCATAGCGTTATCTTAATCTGTGTGATAATCTCGAAATTTACAACAAATATGCAGCCACTTACAAATTAAGAAAACAGAGACCGCGTGTGCGTTTATGAACCCCATAGCCGGTACGGTGTATGAGGTGGCATGGACAAATACACAATATTTTGTAACCATACTGAATAAGTCAGTTGAAGCAAAAAATAAAACAAATTCATAAAAAGTAAAAGAAGATAGTAATCGCCAGGTATTAAAGGAAATTTAAATTTAATGTTTATCTTTGATAATATTTTTGTGTTTACGCCGTTTTTCCACAATAATACGGCTTCTCATTTATTTTTCTCCCTATGGCATTTCGTATCATATGCATGCCTGCACTGGCTACATTTCAATTCCTATACTAGCTCCACGCATTCCTTCCCTCCCTCAATTTTCTGCCTCAGCTCGTCGTAAACTTTTTATAAGCACCATAAGCGGATTATTTATGGTAGTTAAACATTTTACAATTATTATTTTTAATACTTTTTTCCTCTCTTCAAAAAAATATTTAATAATATAATAAACTTGACCAAATCTGCCTGGTTTTTTTTTCATATCATTTTAGTTAAATTCATTCCAACACAAGATGGTGTAAGATGCAAATAATAAAATGTGACCGAAGCACATAATAATCACAAGGTTATAAACTCAGTGAACTAATCTGCACAATCCTAAACACGGTATGGCTCAAGTGTGCCAGCAAACACCGTCATATCGTGAGTCGTTTGATTCTCGCCTCCGATATTATTATAACACGGCCAGGTGGAACGATTGCGTCTCAATGGTTATGTGAGGGAAACACTCCAGACCATCATCCCATATTATGCGAAGCAATTTTGAAATTTAACGTCCTACCCATATCATTTACAAATGATGTAAGGGGCAGCGCTGGGTGTTAATTGGATTGTCCATAATTAACAAACTCACGCGCACTTGGCAGACATGGCTGGGATGCGACAGCGACTGCTGCCCCGCCGAATGATGGGCATTAGATGTGGAGAACAAATTAACAACGAGTGAAGGAGGTTCGGCTGATTTGAAGTTAACTAACTTCAATTTAACACGCCGCACCACTTTGTTAAACTCTGTTAAGATCATAATTATTATTGCGTGAGCTACGGAAATAAGACACGCAGCAGGTACCTGGCACGATGCATTTGGATACATTTACCTTAGAAACAAAAATTTTAAAATTGACAGAATTTTACATGACTTTATTTAATGAAAAATGGGGCATAAAATTTGTTGGAGTCCTAGTCCCAAGTAATGCATACAAAGTGAATAAAAAATTATTACAAAACAGCAGCAACTTAAATAGCATTAAAACGAACAATCTCTTTAAGTCAATGTAGCATTAATGATGGACGATTCATTAACAATTAAGACAGGTGTTTACGTTTTCTTGCATGAATAATCTGTAAGTTGCTCACATTCATAAAGGTGTCTACTTCGTTTAACTGGTAATTATCTTCGTATTATTAGTATGCTAATTGATATCAAATGTGCTGTGCCAGCGTCTTCTATAATCGAGCCGAACAAGCCGCATCCAATCGGTATACACAGTGGAAGTGGGAACACGCAAAGAATCACGATACAACAAAAAGGCTGAAAAAGAGCGACGCGTCGCCGTTTCATCTTCAGATTTTAGATCTCACCATTTAGATTAAATATAGGAAATATGCTCAATGGCTAGGACATGCACATACACATTCGATTTGTTTATCGATTTTAATTTCAGATAATCAAATTCAATCTGTCTAACTATACGAATGTGTCGTGCATGTGTAGATTCGTATAGGTTTCCAAGAATGTGGTGGCATTTTCCGCATGCATACCGCGCGATAGCAGTTATACTAATCTCATTGGATTAATGACATTTACGTATGTACGACGCTCTTACTTATAACAAAATTAGCTGAAAGATTAACCCGCAGTTATTTTTAACTGGAACGTGAAAGATTGCAGTTTCTAGTGAAAAATTCCAATAATGGTAACGTGTTCCATGTGCCTGAATAAACAACGACAACAACAGCATAATAATATGCCTTTTAAATGGATGTGTGACCCAAAAACCCCGTCATGATATACTAATTTATTTTCATATTTTTTTACGCGCATCCCGCTCCCGCATAACATCAGCCGGATTAAGTGGATCAAAAGTTCTAATATTATTGCGCATTTGCGGTCGCACTACATTATGTTGCAGCGAACGCATCCGTAATTCGTATACAACACAACGACTGAAAGAGAACAACATTCAAAAGCATAAATGTCCATCAACAGTTAAAACACAATCGTGGTGTATGTAAGTTAGTCAAGGGGGACTAACATATCAAAACCTTGAATTGAGATTTACAGCATTTTCATTGCATTTCGAAAAAAAGCTGCATGCAAGCAAAATGTACCCGTAAGTTAAATTCAATTTGTATCCCTTATTTTTGCGTGTCCAGTCAGCATAAATACATGCCCAAATTAAAGGTTTATATTCGCACACTGTCGATTTAAAAAAAAAAAACTAATTTGAAAAGTGTACGCGTTTAACGATGCAAGGTGGTTGCGCCCCAAAATATTTTAACAGTGCAACATCTCAACAAATGACCATCCATTTGTTGTTTTAAATTAATTCGCTCATGTTTGTTTTTATGTGCGGTTGTGCACGTTTGCGTGTGTACATCTTGAAATTGGTGGCCTGCGGGTGGTGATGGACCCTTCGGGCGCTGCACACATGCATTAAATTTAACGCCGCAATGGCTGCATATTACAGCGTGTTCTTGCGTCCAAATCAGACTGACTTTTAATTGAAATTAATGTTTTAATTATTTATAATGTTAAATGGAGTTTTATTTTGTTGTTGTTTTTTTTTGTGTTCTTGCGAGGAAGATGCCTCAAGACGCCACAAGACACATCGATCAATTGGAGATAAGACATTTATTCATAGTGTTTGTGTGTGTGTGCGTGTGAGCGTTTTTGTGTGAATTATCGGAAGCGTTAAAATTCAATTACAATAAATCCTAAGTGGAGAAGAATGGAAATATTTTTTTTTTTGGAAGACGCTGACGTGAAGTGTATTTGTTGCGCGATAAAGCTGTTTTTTGTGGAATACGTATGGCTGGATATCACGCGATAATACTGCGTTGGGGCAAGAATTTTCATCAGGCATATTTCATTTTGGTGGTTGTAATGTTTAAGGTGGAGGAGATATTTTTGGATCAACTACAAGTTGTGAAGTGAATAAGGAAACGAAAATCACTTTTAGTCCCATAAATAGATTTTATTGATTTAGCTATTTTAATATGAAAGTGTAGGAACGATGACAAAAATATCTATATGGCAATGAAAAAGGTTCATGTGGTGTCAATTATCGTCACAATAATTAAAAAAAGGCTGTTATAACTATTTTTGAACGAATAACTGAAACGAGTATTTTAAATAAGTAAAGGACAGAACTTTTGAAAATCTACTCAATAAGTATTCCCTCGCATACAACAAAAATTAACAATAAAACTTGACGATATAAATTAAATAACCACAAGTCAAAGAGCACAAATAAAATTGTTCATAAATCTTATTGAAGGTCTAAACCTCCTCCCACCCCATCCCTCACCTCCTGCTTCATTAAACACCCATCACATAAGGCACGTACTCTTGCTTCAATAAATGTAAATTGTAACCGCGCGCTTATATTTATGTTGTGCACATGATTTTCGTGTTCTGTTTTAATGTTCTTGTCCGCTCTCATATAAACAAATTGATGATTTATGATTGTGACCCGATGCGTTATTAAACTTACATTGTTGTGGGAAATGACCCCAATAATTGTGGCAGGCTTTACATGTTTAACAAGTCAAATGACAATTCATAATAATCGAAATCAATCAATACGATGAAGGAAAAACAAATCTGTTTCAATGCAGCACCTGTTTCGCACAGGTGTCGCGCCCCATTGTGTCATCACAATATAAATCAGGTCAATTGCGGATGTTGTCGCGACATCGAGCAAGCTTATGATCTCATTGTAAAGTCCTTATACGCTAAACGTGTGAATATGGTTAAAAGCTCATTGATGTTGCGGCATACAAGATGGCATGGCGTGGTGTGGCGTGAAGATGAGTAATCAGATGCGCCTCAAGTGTGTCTGATGTGGCGCCATTTAAGGAACTTTGCGTGAATTAGTGACATGATGCTTGAGTGCGTATTTATTGCCTCTTCATGTTTAATGTTCCATATAGTGTGTACAACATGTCTTGTATTATTTAAAGAGGCGATTTGCTTAACAAGGGGGATCGGGCAGGAACTGACAAATGACGATTTATGACGCGGAGTGAAGTCAGTAAACAATATTTCTGTAACATAATATGTAGTTGGGACGAGTACTATGTGCGTGAGAGACTCATTATGTCAACTTGAGGGTTACGTGGAAATAATTATTGGACGGGGTTGCGTGAGTGGAATTAAATATAAACCAATTAAAGAAGAAGAAATACCTGCATATGAGGTTTTGTTGTTTTGAATTTTTAATTTGTTTATGTATATTTGATGAGCTTTTTTAATTATTCATAATATTTAGTTTGAATATTAAAGACAATTATTATATTTTAAGGGCTTTTTATGTTGTTTCCTCTATCAAAATAATTTTTTGGTTAACGTTATTTTCAGTGAAAAAGTAATAAAACTGGAATAATGTTTAACTTGGATTTTTTTTAAAGTGTAAGTTAAAAACCTCTCTATTTATGTTGATTTATAAACAAAATACAAACTTAAAAAAGAGCAAGATTAATTTTGTTATCAAGGAACTTAATCACGTGCGTAATGAAAATGCGGTAACCATTTGTCTATACACATCAAACATCTTTAGTCTATAGGAATTGGTCTTTACATAATGAGATAAAATAACAAGAATTCCTGCCTCCTTAACCCCAATGCAAATACACACAAAAGCCGCACGCAACCAAACCAAACATTGAAACAACGTAACACTGTCAATTGGCAACAAAGTCAAAGTCAGATGATATCATTTGCTTATCACTTCATCCCATGTATTCGTGTAAAATGTCGACAGCTACTGAATCATCACACGAAAATGTGTGGAAGCACAGTGGTACAAATATTATTCAAATAACCTTCACAAAACAAATACAAACCACCAAAAATGTAATCAAAATTCATGGGGCACCAAAAAAATTTTACTTCATTCGTATCATAAGCCAAACGCAGCTCAATGTGCTTCTTCTCATAGCAAGGGATGACTCATCCACGAAATCAATGCATTCCAACGAAAAAAAAATAAGAAAAACAATAAGGAAACGTTAAATTCGGTCTACAACCCGAAAACATCTTATCAGCGCATTGAAATGAGAAAGTATTAAGTGATTCTTCAGAAACCACACAACAATTTCCAGCGCCACGCCACTCGCCAGAAGTATAAAATACACCCAGAGTGATCCAAATATTTAAGCGCATTCTTTTTGGACGAGTTATGTTTGACAATGTTGCAATGCTTTTGGTCATTCATGCGTAAGCACTACTTAAATAGGCCTAGCTATATGGAAATGGGCATTTCGTGCTCATAAGCTACATATTTTTCAACTCAGTCCGCGCTTTTCTCAACGTATGGTTAATAACAATGCAAACGGTGTCCGGCGCTGTACGGCATAATGTGAAATTAAGTTAAATAAAATTCGTACACAAATAGAGGAATTTCTGTACACGCGTTGAACAACATTTGTGTGCGTGTTGGATGAGGCCACCCTGGCTGATGCTGCTTTTGAGTCAATGATGTAATGGTTCGGAAATAAGACTCTACTGAAGAAGAATGTCACTTTTTTTATTTTTTAACTCAGCCACGTCAAATATTGAACATTTGAATGCGACTTTGTTTGTTCCAGTAAATTGGCAGACGTTTGTTGACCAAATTCATTCATGAAATTTGCAATGTTGTTGACTGTGTACGTTGAATGATGCCGAAAATAGTTTTGGTGACCTTAATTAATGAAATTATTATTTAATTTTCTCACAAATAAAATCCTCAACAGATTGCAAAGAACAGTAAACTACTGTGGTGCAATTGAACCTCAGAAGCTTACTTATTTCAATAAGTTAATAGAATTTATTCAGTTTGAATCACACGCCCCATGCGCATTTAATTTTATTTGCCAACAACTCAAAAATGCATACAATAATGGGCAATAATAACACAACGCACCGCCTCTGTGCATTTAACATACACAGCATTCCTCTAACCCAGTAGTCCGAATAGCCACTTTACAACCTGTCACTGCAACAGCCAACACAAATTCCATGTCCCCATGACGCCGCGCCGCCACACCACACATCCACAACTCGTCCGCGCAGCATTTCGTACAGGCACACAATAATTGTACACGGGTAATGCAATTTTTATGATCAATTCTTTAAAATAAATCCATTAAAGGCTCTCAATTAAGATGCACAGCTACTCAATGCAGCCAATTTAAGGTTATTTGATCACTCGTTTATAACTTTAAGAGCAGCTACACTGGTGTGCAGACTGCAGAGCCATCCCGCTTTTTCTTTCTTGTGACAAGCAGCTCCTCAGCTCGCATTCTACATAAAATATATATGCCATACATTTAATATTTTAAGTGTGGCCCGCATACTCCGTGTATAAATGTGCCAGACAAAAAGCAAATCGCGGCGTGGCGCTGACAATCTCAAGTGATGCGACGTTTATTTAATTATCTTTTAAGTCTTTGACTGGCTGCGAATATTCCGCCACTGCCATTAGCATCACACCGCTTTGGGTATCCCCGTGTCAATTTACATATAATGTATTCTGATATACGCGCATTTGTGATATGAGTTTTGAAGCAGTGGAATAAATGGCATAAAAGCTGTTGTCAAAACTGATCGGGATGTTTTTATGTACAAAGTAGTAAAGGGGTGTTTGCAATAAAAATATTTTTTTATTTTGGAAACAAACGATCACAATTATTATAAGGTGAAACTTTTGTTTATATGTAGAGTGGAGAGAATTAGGCATGGTGGGTGGTAAGTGAAGGGTAAAAATTGAATGCCAAAACATATTGTGGATACTGATGACAAAAAAGGATGAAATAAATGGAAAAGAACACCCCAGTTTAATCTTCATTTTATTGCATGATTTACAAGGTCTTAAACCTATTTGGTCTATTAAGCTCATTAGAGAAAAGCAGTTAAAAAATAAACGGTATTGTTCTAATTTTTACAGCTATTAAAGTCACCTCATTAAATCTTAAGTAATTTGATCGTCTCAATAAATCCGCATTCTACAGTCTACTTGTATAGCAGTTAGAACGAAATTTTAATGAGATCTAATTTCACAAGTCCCATCCACGTCATTGTAATACGCGGCATCCGCGCTGCTCCAAGATTCTTCAATCAGTTTAATATGCCTTTTAATCGTCAGCACGTTCTATATATTTCTTCAATAAACTTTAGTATAATAAACTGAGCATCCACACTAAAAGCACGTTTATAGAAAGGCACAAAATTGCTGGAAGCTGCAAAGTATCACTGAATGAATTGCCCCAGAGGTTTCCATTACAACACGAATCCATGCAATGCAGCGTGTAAATTAATATTTTATTTATTTCATTTGTGTGAAATGAGTATGTATCATGTTTTTGCATATCTACAAACTATACACACGAGTATGCTGTTGCCATTAAATGTTTACATCGTTTTCATTATCACTTAAGTCTTAAGTCTCAGCAGCATGTTTTGTTGTGAGCGCTGTTAATACATGTTATAATGCTTTTGTGTGGTCGTCAAACTTCTTAAGCCGTTTTCCTCTTTTGCATGCTCGCACATGATGTATTCATTGTCGCTAATTCATTGTTTCGTATATAAATGATGTTACTTCAAAAAGAGTTGTGCACGTATACAATGTAATTAATAATTCATTGCAGTCATAACATTATGGTAAATCAGTTAAAATACATCCACTTGGACTGCACTATCTATTTCTGTATGTAATATACACAACTGCACGTCTACTAAAAGCTTTAAAATGACAGTAAAATTTGAAAGTAAAAAAAAGAAGGTTTTTACATTTTATTTGAAATGCATTTAGAACAAAAATGCACCCACGTTTCATTTTAAATTGTAATGCAAATAAGAATGTGAAACACGCACGCAGAACAGCTGGACATAAAAGTCATCGACTTGATTTACTATTCAGTTGCCCCCCAAGCTAATCAAATCGAAACGGTTATCCAAACATTTACAAACTGTCACTTTAAAATACACATGTTTAAGTTGCTAGGGAATCATTTAATGCGTGATGTTATCAGTAGAACAAGCACAAAATGAAATGATTTATTTAAATAGTATTTGCAAAAAAAAAAAATCATTGAGAACTATAAAGTATTTAAAGTTCTTATCAGCGCCATCTGTCGATTGCTAAACCATTCAAAAAGGTTTTTGCAAATGATTTGGGGTTTTGTTTTTTTTTAAATGTTTTGGCAAATTGAGATCAACACAACAGTTTACTAAAAATAAACTCCCTCAATTATCGTTTGATTTTATATTTTTAACATCATCAATATTGACATTCCGTGTCTTGCTATTTTAGAAAAGTAAACTCTTTGAATGCAAGATCTTAAAAATCCCCCAAAAAACTGTCACAGTTAAAATAAAAATATCTTGCTCTTATAAGATCGCTAGACATTATTTGTAATAATTAGTTGCAGTTAGTAGACGCCAACATTGTCACAAGTTACAACTATTGTCACTCGCATCACATAATATTGTTTTCCATTCCGTCACGCGCAGCTTTTCAATGTTCTTAGATCGTCGCGTCGCGGTCCCGTCAAATGCATACGCACTGCAGTGATTGCACACACACGTCGCGACTCTCGTCACTGTCCCATTGCATCGCACCTCAAGTCAGTTGGCAAAATGAAGATCGTAGCGTAATGAAATTGCACGCATCGGCGCGGGACAATAAACTTTGATTTCCCATTCACTGCAGGCATTGTTTGCACATAAATGAGTTGTGTCGCAGCTGTAATATAGCTCTGTGGAGTAAAGTGATAAGGTTCATCCTCTCGAAACCACCTTTTCTTACTTCCGTCATCCATGTACATTGTAAAATGTGTACAGTGTACATATGCCGGTGTGCGGTGTGACCGCAATTTTGCGTGCATTTTCTTACTCGTTTTATGTCAATGTTCCGTATGCTTTTCTGAGTAAAAATTGTTGATGCTTGAAATATGAAGTTTTTGTTTGTGGTGGATACTCGTGAGGTATAATATGGTTGTTAAAGAAGAAAGTTGTTGTGATTTCTTGTCGATTATGGGTGGAGTTAGTTAGTTTTGAAGAATACAAAAATGAGACAAATACTCAATAGCAGTGTATAGGAAATCAGATCTAAGGGATTTAGTTTTAACTTTTAAGGATGAGTGAAATGTTATTGCTTTGAAGTGAAATTATTTATTGGAGATGTCTTTAAACTTAAGTTAACGAAATGCACATATTTTTTATGACTTCAAGGAAAATTTAATTCTAGACACAACATATTTTAAAATATCCGCAAACGTACACCAATAAATTATTTAAACAAAGCAATAAAAAAGTAGAACAAAATATTTTCTCTGGGGTCAACGAACGACACACCGGTGAATATGAAGTTAAGTATTCCAAAACAAATTAAAGCTTAAATTCCAAGTCATCAGCTTTACTTCCCTTACATATGTGTATTAATACGTGTAGCAACGTCAAATTCCCATACCCTGTTTCCTTATTATACTGAGATAGCAACAGTTGGTTTCATGTTGTGGCATGCATTTGAGTTTGTTGCACTCATTTCAAAAAAAAAAAAAAAATATGTGGAAGGAAAAATAGAAACAGACGGGCAACTATGTGAGCTATTTGCAAATCAATTTCCGAACCAATTAGATATCTCACGTTTTCCAATAAACGAATGTAAATCAGTAGAGTTGTCGTTTCTAAATTGCACTGTGGGCATTGCAGTTCAACCCCCTCCCAATTCTATGAAACTTTAATTCGTTATTCACTTCAAATTGTAAAGTGAAAATACAGCAAATTTTTTATTGAAAATTGGATGCCAACGTCGGATGATCAAAATTGTAATTTCCAGCCATAATTGTATTTGGGCTTCCAATACGAGTTCTTGATCTGTTTGGAATGCACATTTATCGACTCACTCCACCCATCAAAATATACAAACGTTAAAAGTTTTATTATTGAGTACATCAAAATACTACGCCAAGTGGCTTTTCAATTAATTTTAGGTATTCAAGCAGGTGATACTCCATCAGGGTTGCAGCACTTTTAATGCCAAGAAAATAGCCGCTCGTGTTCAACACATTTATTGTCCCTCTGCGCGAGTTTTATTGACTTCTGATGGAAATAGAATAGGTGCCATTGTTAGTATCCTAACAAGGTGCATATCATAAAAGTAATTCAACACAAATATGACTACATAAATATGTTGAGTTAGAACTATGTTTCAATAGTCTCATATAACTGCTATTTGGTTGATGTAGGGAAATATCGCGGACATGTTATTTTATATGCCGGAGTGAAGCAGTCATAGCGCGGAGTTCAGATTCCTCCCATAAAACAAAAAATGTCGTAAAATGCGGCACGCACAGATAAACTAAAATATTGAAAAGAAACCGATGGCGCCACTTATAACATAATGGAATGGATCTCAATTTTACAATTCCTGTTTTGTTCTTTTATTTATTTATTTATTTTTTATAATTATTGCCCCGGCATTTTCTCGCATTGGAAAGCAATTAAATTTAAATTTCTATTTAATGAGACACTGTAACATTATGCACTGTGCGCAAGGTGACAGAATAAGTGTGCGTATATGCGCCAATGCATAATCCGTTGGCACTTATGGTTGCGCATAATTTAAGACAAATATGTGCAGTTATTAAATGTTGCAAGGAGACTTTTATTCAATGCATAGACACGTGATTGTTAAAAATTATTGCGACTGCATTCTTATGTTATGTGCAACTTGTTGTAAAAGTTTGTATGGTGCAGTTGCAAAGCTTTTAACAAATAATTGAAGTCATTTGCGCTTTAAACAACGACACAGTGTTGCGGCCATCAATGTTGTTTACCCCACCACGCAGTGGTAACCCATTTAATGCACGGCCATTGGCCCCCACCCAATTGTAAGCCAATGGAGTACAGCCGTTCCCACTGTCACTGCGGTACGTTGAATCGCGCACTTCGATGGTCGGCATGGCCTGCAAATTGCACGGTTGAGTGAACACAAATTACACGCCATATTATGTGTGTATAAGTGACGAATCTGCCGCGCTGATAATAAATCTGTTAAGTATTGCTGAACGTTTGACATTGCTGCACTGCACTGCAATGCACAGGTTTATTATATGCAGCGGTTACACAAAGTGGGGGAGCTTTTATTTTCATACACTCATACATAAGAAACTACTTAGTTGTCACATGTGCTGACGTAAATGTGTGTGCGATGAAAAATGCATTGCGCGTACTTGAGAGTTAATCATCTGATAAATCGATGTTACACATTGACATTAATAACAATAATAATGATGATAATAATTGGGTGCTACGCAGTGCCGCCATTCTCATATGACCGTAGGCTAAAACTACGACTTACGACTTACGAGCAGTTACTAGTTAGTAGCTGCGAGGAACACCTTCCTAGGTGATCTTTTTTTATCGCGATCAGCACACGCATAGTGAGTGCACTTTTAATTGACTGTTTTCCTCTTTGTATTCTAACGTTGTGTGTGTAAATAAAATGTGTACGTCGCGATGGTATTTATTAGAAGCAAGAGAACACACGTCTGAAGAGAAAATAATTAATAGAAAATCATAATTTTAATGGCCACTTAAACGCACTCGATGCGCAAAATGAAAATTAAGAAATTTTTCAACATTCGCAGTAATGTAGGCGCTTACAGTAATTGTTTGTGTACGGAATATATGGTACGGAAAATAGGGTTTCATGCGTGGAAATGTCAGTAACGACGAGTGAGGCAATATATAATATTACTTAAAACTGAGATGGGTAAAAATTTTATATAATTGTAAAGGGCGGACAAAGGGTGTAGAACAAAAAAAAAAAATTGAGCGCTAAAAAAATTTTGAACTACCCCCATAATTTTACCTTCTTTGTTTCCTTCTTCTTTTTAAATAAATAGCTTTAAGGAAGCGACATTTATCCCCAGTGCTAATCGGAATAAGTTTTAAAAATTATTAAAATTTGTTTCATTTTCTCCCCCAAGACTCCTTAACATAGTTGAGATTACATGAGAGTAAAATGCGAGCTTTTAAGTTCGCGTAATATGCACTTTGCATCAATTATAATTAATGTTTAATTTAAAAAACGATTTGTTATTCTAACTTGTTTTTGTGTCAATTAAGGAAGCTATAGTTCATTCTACATATATAGTTAGGATCACCTACTGGCATGGCGTTTGAAGATCATTAAAATCATGTTCATGTGTGCATGTATCCAATAATATTGTTTATTTGTTTTGAGTTTACAACCTCGTTTTCACTCAAATAGTTAATTATTGTGTGTATACAATTTATGGCTGTGTTGATTAAGTCATTTAACTCGTTTACAGCGTCTGATATGGTTGCATACACGTTTTAATTACAAATTTTGTATTGTCGTTAAATGCGCACCAATATAATAGAATAAAAAACATTGTGCTACACCATTAAACTGATGCGGTGAATTATTCTGATAATTATTTTTAATTATGTAAAGACACTTGTTTGATAATTTATGTCGCTGCGGTGTGAATTTGTTTCTTCCTTAATTCAAATTCCTAATTAATTAATTGCGAAGTATGCGGTTACTCATTTATAATTAATTTCTACAAATGAACACACTTGAATGTAGTTAAGAGTGTAAAAATCATAATTGAATTAATAAACAAAAATGCGTTAAATAAACATGATTGCAATTAGTTTTTGCAAAAAGGTTTATTAGGCTTAAATGCTAATGGCATGAACTCTATTAAATGTCTTTTTATCAATTAATCTGATGCTGCATCGACTATGAAATGAGGAATGCAGTTTGGTGCAGTAAAATTATAATCGCAATGTGTGGCCTTGAGTACTTTATGTGCGTACATAAAAACCGTGGTGATAAATTTAAGCAATACGTTTTGAATAAAACTATCCGGTAGTCGTAATATGTGTCGTTTAATACATTAAACCTACAGCCGCACTTTAATGCAATTACATTAAATTGAGCTTGCAAGACGTGCGATTAGTTGAGCCATTGATCTTGAAAAAAAGTCTTATTTAAAAACCATTTCAAAAAAATAATACCAAAAAATAATTAAAAATAATCCTTATTTTTCAAAAAATAACCGAGACACCACAAAGCCATTACGATGGCCTACAATCCAATATCATTCGTTCGATATCGTGACCTATCGACTATCGTAGACACCAGCTGATGTCTACACAGTTACAATTTAAAACGATGCAATGCGGCAAATGCAGTCGAAAGTATAAACTAACTGCAACCCACGCAGTGCAATTCTATTTTATTGCAACACAATTTAGATGCAAATGCGACTTAATTGAATGGTTTTATTCGACTTTAAAACGGCGTATTGCATTCAGCCGCCTTTATATTCCTTGACTTATTTCATTTACGTTAAAATGTGCAGTTCACGTAAGACAATTTTCGTGCAATCGCGAATTTATGGAATTAAAGTGTGTTGCAGCGTGAATTGTTGACAAATAAATAACACAATTTATTATTGTTTATAGTTTGTTTTTTGTTGTGACTATTGAGATTTTTTTTTTTATTAAGAAGGTGAAAGTGCAGTTTTAAATGAGGGCAATCATAGTTTACTCTGATGTTGAAATTATTATTACCTCTTACAGTTTTTAGAGCTTTTTAAAATCTTTAAATATTACAAATTAAAGTGTTGTTCAATAAAAAGATTTTATAAAATATTCAAAATTTCAAAACTTGAAAGTCAGCCCCCCGTCAAATTTACTTTTCTTTATATTTATTATTTTCATTCCTCTTTGCAATACCTATCAATTATTTGATAAGTCCATTATCAGATAAGGCTGAACCGAAGGAATTTCTAGGCGCACACAATCAGTATTATTAAAACGAAGCACACACATAATGAAGACGCGCAATCAAACATGGTTAACGTGTGTTGACCTCTTTTTGTTTACCTATTGATGCGAATCTTTGATATTGCTTGGCGTTACAATTATTATTATTAGGAATTTAATGCGGCGATGGTGGGCTGCGCACACTTCTCTACAGCACACCTCCTTCATATTTGTATGCTATTTCATAAATCAAATCAGATTTAAGTAATGCATCAATTACTTGACAGTTGTGTCCCCGCGGATCAAGAACAGGCGCGTCGCCACTCGCGTGTAGCAATTGTGTGTTAATGCGTGAACGCGCCAGACACATGGAAGAACGTGAAGCTTTTGAGCGATTCATTTCAGGTGTGTATGTGGGTAAATATGTAACTTATGTGCCTTGGATGCGTGGTACAATAATACATCAAAACAGACCAATTAATTATTGTCACACTATTGGGTTTTTGGGAAGCAGTTCAAGCAATTGGGAAAGTCAAGTGGTGCGCTTGTACAATGTACATACAGCACTCGAATGTCAATTCAAATTTCAAAATGCATTGAATGAGTGAACATTTGCCGACGTATATTACTTTATATTATATTGGTATATATTGTGTCAATTTAGTCATTTCCCGATGGACATATTTATTAAATGGCGTCTGGTAGACGCATCGTAAATAATTTGTTATCAATTTATTGGGTATTTTTATAGTTATTTGTAATCCGAATGCGGGTAACATGTGTTTCATAGTTAGCATGCGCGACTGCACTTGTTGTGCAGCTTAATTAGCACGTGAATTACTGTATCAGGCAGCTTTTTTTATTTCCTTATCATATATATTATTTAGGATATTAAAAATTTTAAAATATTTATTTCACTTACCATCAGGAGGTACAAAATCTTCGCATAGTCGGTTAGATGTGGTAACCTGAAAAAAATAGTAAAATTATAGTTTATTTGGATGCATAAAACATAATTCTCTTCTACAAATTGTGAAAACCACCAAAAATGCTCTAGTTTATATTAACCGAATATATATAATTTTTACAATAGGATTGCAGAAATTATGTTAGAGTTTGGAACTAAATTTACTTTTAATTGCTAAAATGTTACTACAATTATTTCATGAATGTTCTTTAATATTGGATTAATGAAATGAGTAAGCTTGTAAACCCTTATCTCCCGCATACATTAAAACTTCCAAATGGGCGCTAATTAAGGTAATGAATATTATTTCCAAGAAACAGCATAATATACAAAAACGACACTCCAACTGCACATATCCAAACAGCTATATGAATGAAATTAATGTGAGAAATAACAAATACTCTCACAATTAATCAAATTGAATCACGCAGTTGAAAGAGTTGCCGCCAGTGTCTGCGCATTGTTTGTTAAAAACGACATAACGAACATATGAAAAACAAATAAGTTCCTATCCTTCTACAGAATGCACGAGTATACTTACACATAACATGCAAGTGCATTGGAGTGATGAGACGCGCAAGGGTGTAAAACAAATACTAGCTGGTGTAATGCTTAGAAGCGTTTGTTCTTACAAGTATGTGCGATGCTCAACAGAACTGACAGTATTTAAAAAAAAAAATAAGGCAAAGCGTAAACGGGAAAAAAGTCATGTGGTGGATAGTAAAATAAATGCAGAAAAAATTGATGGAGTAGCGCGTTGCAGTGCGAATTAATTCAGCGCATGTGTACACACTTGACACGGCGACGTGCATGCGTAATGCACACAACACACATATTATTTAAATGTTGACACGATGAGTAACAAGTGCAACTGTCACAAAAGATTTAAATGGATATTTTGTATTCTGATTGGCAGACGAAATTAGTAATCAGTTTAATAATGTTGAATATTGCTTTTTATTGCCTGTTACTATTTTTAACCCTACAAATTTTTTTCGTATTCTCTATTGTCAGGAGCTGGACTACTTGGAAATGTTGAATTAGAGCACAAGGTTGAGACAAAGAGAATAGTAGTTTAAGAATAATTCTCTTCAAAGAACCCCCACCTTTTTAAACTGAAAGGGGCGGCAAAAATAAATTTTCAAAACAGTCCCAAATTAGTCAAGTACATATTCCAATTATGAAAGAAAATTACGTCGCTCGTAAAAAATTCGGCACGTGTGTTCTCAGCATATGAAAACATAATTTGCACTACGAAATACAAATGAAATGCAATTTCTCATGCTTCGTTAATGACTACAAGAGCTTCAAGAATTTTTTGCTGAAATATCAAAATCATGTTTCCTTCATGGCGGCTTTATGTTTTTGTTTTAACGGCACTTTTCCCAACACAACATGTATTCCACCCAATATGACTGCAACAAAAACATGACACATAATCCACACACATAGTCGTATTATCCAAGATTAAGCACGCACGTTTGTTCGATTCCGAAGAAAAACTGTTTCCAATTTAAATAAAATTTAATTTAACATATGCCTGGAATCTCATCGCTGCACTCCAACCGGAACATAATTTATTAAATTATATGCTCATTTATGCTGCGATCTTAATTCATTTTCATTTAACATCATATTTTTCAATAATCAAAACACACACATTTTTTATGCGCTTAAACTGAAATATATGAAATATGGACGATCACATTATGCTGCTTTTTTGGTTCATGCTTTTATATTTTATGGACAGCAACAAAACTCTGCTTCTTTAATCAGTTATGCTAATTAATGTGTATGCATGTGACATTTTGTTTGTTTTTTATCAGGAAAACTGTGTTACATTTGTGTTGACTAATTTAGTTGAGAAAATGTCAAGAAAATCGTGCAGCAGAAGCACCAGCATCAGCAGCAATGGAAAGAAGATATTGCTTGGAGATGATGATCATCTGGCGCATTGAAGCGCATAATAGATCGTTATGTTGCCACAAATTGACACCTCGATATACCCGTTAGAGTCGCCGCCATTTAAATAATCGCCCTCATCGTGTAGGATATTAAGAAATTATTAATTAGTCTCGCTCGAATTCCACATACGAGCATGCGTGGATATATCGGGCCAAGCTGAATTAACTTGCGGGCTGTACCAGCGCGAGCGCACCGCGCAATCGGTCGTTTGCTCATTTAATAATAACTATGTGGACGTCTTTAAGATGCAAAGTATGCGCGCGTCCAATTTGAAATATGTTTATGGTAATCGGAGTGTAGTTTATATGTTTCATTGATTTTACGGTAATGGCATTTCGGTGTCAA
The DNA here is from genome assembly GCA_963854165.1 of Sylvicola cinctus. Taxonomy (NCBI): domain Eukaryota; kingdom Metazoa; phylum Arthropoda; class Insecta; order Diptera; family Anisopodidae; genus Sylvicola; species Sylvicola cinctus. The sequence goes on from OY974082.1 coordinate 1,010,682, forward strand.
ATGCAGGAGGTATGTGTAATATTAAGCGGAGACGGGACTTGACGTGGAGTTATTGTGAACAACTTTCACTTCTTGTGTGTTGAAAACCACCCGCTCAAGAAGTTTTTGTATTTAATTAATTAATAAGATGATAGCAAAAGTAATTTTAAAATAATTCCTGTTTACTTTAGCAAGTCAGTGGGTTTAGGTCGAGGAATGTATCATACAACATCAGACATAATTTTATCACGTATTTGAATATTAATCTATTATAATTTGCAAACATTTTTATTGCGATCAAGGTCAATGTCCTTTTTATAATTTAATACAAGATTTTTTTATTTTGCATTAAAAAAAACTGGCCTTGCACATTTTTAAGATTTGAATGTAATATCAAAACTTTCGTAGAAATTGTAATTTTTTGTTTTAATTTTTTAAGAAATAAGAAATTATCTTTTTTGATATATTTTAAAAATTTACTCCCAAAATTTTATAGCATTTCTAAAGTATTATTCCATTTTTATTTGGACAATCAAATTCCGGTGCAGACCTGACTATACTTAATCTGACTTCAAGCTCATAATAATCCATCCAACCCTCATTCCAAAACAAATGTAAGCTTTCAAGTGGGTGGTTTTTTCTGTTATTAGGATTTACTATAATATGCAACAATGCGGTGTCTTACAAATTACTTACAAAATTCCCAAAACACAATAAAAAGAAACCCATCTTCGTTAAATCGCTTCCAATAAAAATGTCGAATTAATGTTGAACCATGTTCCCACTTTATACAACTTGTACATACAATTCCATACGACAACGTAATAACATTAGTATTAAACACATATTTATGTGATTTTTCTTCCCGCACGCCCATACACTTTTCATCGTTTTATGCAGTGAGACGATTTTCACGTCATAACAATAAGCAGATGGAATTAAAGAGTCTTTTAAGGCGATTAAATACACACAATCAGGATAGAATGAACTATTAAAATGAGAAAAACATGGAAGCTGTATTTAAGTTGATTGAAAAAAGAGCATCGTCATCCCTGGGTTAGATCTCATCGCATATAAAATATTTAAAAAATCATTTTGTGGAAGAAGCAGCAGAAGCAAACGCCAATAGCATTATATTATTATTATTATAGTCTGTATAGAATTATATTCCGGAACGTGTGTACGTACTGCGCGTACTTCTGTTATGTGTCAATCGCATTATTACGTGGTGACTTTGAACTTCCCATACATAACTCCACTATAATACTGTACACAACGTTTGACTTACATTCTTCGGAAATTCCGTCTTGTTGTTATTGAGCAGTGATTGATTGAATGATCAGTGCAGCAGTAAGTATTATAGTAACAGCAGAAGCAGCAGCTACTCATTGCAGTGACTCTTGTGTGGCAAGATTGAAAATATTAAGACATTTATAATCATCACCGTGTCTATTTGTTATGAATACTTTTCCTCCCGGATTGACGTCTCCATACATTAGTAACAATTATTAATGACACCAAGGAATTTCTGGGTATTAAACTTTTTTTCAGTGCACACAATTGAATTTGCATTACTTTGCTAAACTCAACCTTTTATTGTTTATGCGTAGGAGAAAATCTATACACAACTTTTCATTCAAGTTACAAATGGATTTATTTTGCACTTTGATAACAATACTGTTTTGTATTGCACAACGATTTGATTAATTGTAGTTTTATTTCAAAAATAAATAAAAAATCATTAAACTATATATTTACTTTATCAATAAGTTCGCGGACACAAAAACCGTGCCTACCACTCACTACGTATAATTACTTGTGACTGATGGTATAACAGCGGCAATACATACTTTAAATTGATATCATTTCCTTGTAAAAAAAAAAACATAGTAATAATTCGATGTCAATTTAATTGATGACGCAATTGGATATGCAATAAAAGTTTAATTATTGCAATTGTGTAAAAAATCCATAAATTAATTTATCGACTATTTAAATTTAAATTCCTCGTTAAACTGTGACGTCCTTAAAAGTTAACTATATTACTTCATGGTAAAATGAGTTGTTTCAATAAAATGTGCAATTAAATTAAATGGCCTTACAATAATTATAATATTTTAAATGCGCTATAAAAGGCTTTAATTTTTTTCTTTACCTTGCGTGTCATAAAATGGCACTACAAGGGGAGAAAAAATGCAACCCCTTTAAAATGAAAAGTCACATCGATATTATAAATATTTAATGAAAAAAGTGCAATGGCTTGTAAGTTGCTACCGCGTCCACATATTGCTAAATAATAAATCACATTTCAGCGAGTGCTCCACCATTAGATTTGCCGCATTAAATTTAACCATTTACGCGCTATAGCCTTTGTCTATTCGTATTTATAAAAAAAACACAGCAGTTATATTTAAGCAGCGCTAAAAAAAGGGAAAGTAATTTTCAGACATATTGCACGCTCCAATTTTCCCAGTATGTCCCCTACACAAATTGCTGACCCCTTTTATTTAATGAGCCGCCTAAATGTCTACTGACATTTTATTTAAATTTCGTTTCAACTGCATAACAGTAAACATCGTAAAATGAAGTACTTCCGAATGACAAAGAATCGGACAAAGCACTGCTCGTGTAATAACAGCTCGAATGGCATTCAAATGAAAGTCACCACTTTCAATTAAATTCAACTTTTACATGCACACAATATTGTCTCGACGAACTTAGTTCCGGTCAATACACGTACACACAAAAATTATGAACTTAGAAATGCATAATAATTCACTTAATAAGAGCAATAACATCCTGATGCATTAAACGCGAGGGTCAACTAATCCAATAAAAGTTCAATTTAAATATCCAAAAAAAAACAACAAATAGTCACACAAAAAAACGCACAATTCATCTGCATTGAACTGTGTATTGTCTGACCTTGACCCAATTGAAAACGCGCCATAATTTGCACGGCAATACAATATAAATAAGCGGATAAGATCAGCTGCGAAGTCTTATCAGCATAATGAAATAATTGCAAACATATGGGGCTTGAACTTTCCTGTCTACCTCAGCTGGTGTGCATTTATATAAATGCGCCGTTATAGGGGTTGGGGTCGAGCATGTTCAGCAAGCGCTGCTATTTAGACGCAAACATTTGCAAATATAATGATTTCAACTGCGTTTGGCTTTATTGTGGCTGCACAAATCCACACAATATTATTTAAAGTATGCGTACAACACATTTTAGCCGCACAGCTTAGCAATCCACGTGCGCGCATTTGCGTCATTCCACGCCACGATTTCCACCACAATTACAACGCACACGCCCAAGCCCCAATGCCCATGTTGTACATACAAATAATTATTACATTGTGAAACAACAATCAGATTTTGTTAAAAGCTTGGAAATTTCGGAAAATCATACAGATAAAAGCAATCAGCAGATTTGTGTGTGTTAAGTGTTTGTGCAAATGGAAACAACGCTTTGGAGGCGAAAAAAGCGCAGATTAAAAGCGATTTTTAAGCTCTTTGCCCGCGTTTTTCTGTTTTTTGTTTTTTTGTTTATTTCAATGTGCGAACATATTTTTGTGTGCACCTTGATGTGATAAGAAACAAAACAAAGATATAAATTGTGGCCTTTTGGGTTGGTATTTTAATTATAATTGCATAAAATTAGTTAATTGCAAAACTACTCAATTTCTACTCAATTTAGACTCAATTTATTTTATTTTTATAAAATGTTGATTTTTATCTCAATTGTAATTGTTGTGAGCTTTAAAATGTTTGTAATAAATCAATAAAAATTGTGTTTGTCCATTTTTAAGTGTAAAAAATGGGCTTAATCAATTCACGCCAATTTTCGGTGTCTGTTGTCAACTTTATCAAATATTAATCTCGTATAATCCCGATTATGAAATACTTAACGTATAGTAACAATGCCGTCCGCATTTTTGTTTGTTTATTATTTATTTACTTTCTCTATAATACACCAATTTAAGCATTATATGTACATAGGAGTACTATAAAAACTGTCCCAATTGTTGCTCGATTTATCGGGCTGTGCACTTTGCCGAATTGATTAATTGTATGGCAATAAAATGTGGGGCTAAAACAATGAATGAAAATCATTTTGTGTTAAAGTGCCACAATGCGACACAGATTAATCAAACAGCAGCTAAACTATGTGGCATTTTATTTGTACGCGATTATGGGGACAACAAACAAACGAAAATTTTCTACCCAGGTATAATAGACGCATAAATGAGGAATGTTTGCTATGTGGAACTTTAATTGATTGACTAAATATAAATGTCTGTATATATGCAAATAAAGGAACGTCTTGACGGGAAATATTGAAAATCTTAATGATATATTATAATGTTTACAAGTCGTGTAGCCTATCATTCCGATCTGCAGCTATTAATCTCAAACATGGCGCAATTAATTGAAAAGGTTATACACGTTATAATAGCTGGTATCATTTTTATACAGTGTGTGTTGTATAAAAGTGCAATTTCCGCGACCATGGCGGACATTTTAATTAAATTGTGTTCGCTTTGTGCCCCGTGTGTTTTTGCAGCATCTATTTGTGTGTGCTTCAGCCTATTGATACTTTCAATGTCACTAGCAAGATTTCGTTTTTCAATAGTCTTACTTATTTAAAATCGTTTCCGTAAAGTGCTATAAGACTTATAAACAATCTGCAGTATGAAACAGTAATTGTGCTCTGTTTGGGAGACGTTTTTTCTTGAGGTTACTTCAAGCGCCATCCATTGACCATGTCGTGTCTGAGCACCGCATATGAAGGCACTTTTACATTTAACTACTACTCATACGACTGTTGAGCAGTCATTGTTATTGTGAAGTCTAGTGGGTGTTAAGTATTAATAATTGCCATTAAAGATCCATTAAATGAATCTGTTATTGTTTACACATGTTCTAGGAAGGCATTTTCAATTATTGCATTCATACAATTATTTGTCTTTGAATTTTTAATTGCAAAATGCAATTAGAATAATCGTAAAGAAATGTTTGAAGTGCGGTTAATAAGATTGTTTGTTTGAGGTGCAGATACTTAAATTTCAAATTTTACAAGTTACAGTTAAAATTATTTTAGAAAAGAATTTTCTTCTAATTCAATATAGAAAAACGTTAAATATTTCAAAAATTATGAAAAAATAATGTTTTTAAATTAAATAAATATAACCTTAATCACGAACCTAGATTAAGGTAATATTTATTTAATTTATAAACTACACGATTTAAATCTTCAAGGATTAATTTTAGATTAAAAAATCAAACTCCAAATCATCGATCATTTATAAACAATTTTGTTAGTATTTAAATTCCAATAAAGGCCTCGAAATATCTTCATAAATTAACACCCTCATGATACCTTGACAATAAACTTAACATGCATGCGTTCAGCTCCCGTGAAGTACCCACATACTCCAGTTGTACACGACCGTCACCAATCAACATTTCACACAAAACATTCAAATTATATTTTATTTTTGGAATTTCTCAATGCATATATAAAATTAACTAGATATATTGTAGTACTTCAAATATTTAGCATTAATGTAATTGATTGTCTAAATGCCAATTTTCGGTTTTTCTACCATGACTCCCTTGTGCGTCCGTGCCTTCAAGTCTCGCGTGTGTTAGACTCGTAAATATTTCATTAGCACAACACCAATTTTCCCAAATTAGTTTGTCACCTATTTAATGTAATATTTAAATACAGACAGAATATTTTAACTTATTAGGCATGATTTGATTTCAATCAGATTTACAATATACAGTAAATTGACTGTTCGGGTATACTTATTATGTTTTCTTTTTTGTCAATCACCATGTTGCCGTGCAAATCTCAAATTCACATTGAGCAGAAGATAAGGTGATAAGACAGTATTTCTCCCCCTTTGCAGTTTTTTTGTATCACAATTCACGACGTAAATATCAAAATGTGGTAAAATGTTGGCTTGTTTGTTTGATTAATTTATTTACTCACGAACAATTAAAAAAAATGTTATTTTGTTTAAAAAAATGTTGATATTGACCATATGATTCAGTTTAATTTACAACTGTTACTCAATTTAATAAAAATATAATTGTCAAGCTAACTAACAGCACAAACTATTGCAAATATTAGTACCATCAGAGTGCTGCAATTGTAGACATCTTCTGATTAATTATTTAAAAGTGAATAGAATTTTAAATGATACGCGTTGTTTTTAAAATGATGAGTTCTACTTTTCTAAAATGCTCAATGAATACTCGTGCTTCCGACGGCATACCGTGTATTAAACAAAGTTACTTCATTCAATGGAATCTGTACGTATACGTCCACAATAGTTTTTTGTTAAAGTAAAATAATGAGTTACACTTAAAAAATTTACTAGTTAAGTAATTAAAAATGGTAATTTATCATTGCTAATAAATCTTCGCCACTCAAATTATCTTTCAATTTAAATACTATTGAAATAAACAATGGAATTATTTATCAGACAAACTGTGTGTATGAGCCCGAATTATCACATAACATGTGTCTTTGGCTATAAGTAGAGGCATTAGAAAGTGATTACATTTGAATTAACATGTTTTCCAGGCCAAAAAGAGATACCAATTTTTTTTTAAACGCACACGTTAGAAAACATTTGAGTACTTTTTGTCAATGTAGTAAGAATGATTTTAGTTTTTATAATTCTGGAACCCAATTTTTTACACCACATTTTTACAACATTATTGGTAAAAATATTGCAGTCCAAAAACTACCCTTATTTTCCAACTTATTTAAAGAAATCAGATTTTCTTCTTGTGCAATAATAGTCTACGTTATGAAATTAAAATCTTCTCATTTTTAAAAATATTTAAAACAACTTACATCGTATTTAGTTGGCCTCATTGTACCCGTTTATGTTTTGTAATGGCACATTCGGTTACACTTTGCTGAAAATCCGACCAGACACAACCGGCACCACAGTTATTAATTGACATAAACATATAATAGCAATATTTGTTATTATGTCGATGACTCCAAGTTATCATTCGTTTTTAGTAATAATAAAAAAGTATAAAATAATCCTTCGTTTTTAATTTTTTATTCGTCACACCAAACTATTCCAGTTTATTCAAAATAATAATACTACTTGAATATTTTGTTTAAATAATATTGATGTGTTACTTAGTCACACAGTTTAATTTAAATTATGGCAGAATAATTCACTTTTTTATTAATTTAAAATATCCTAAATTTTTACACTTTCGTTTTTCACCAATTAGTGTTTTCAATATAATCTTTTTTTATTGAAAGAAGAAACACCTTTATATTCGAAATTTGTAGAGGATAAAAAAGTATTTATGCTAAACAATTGTAACATTAATGCGCTTGCACGTTTTCGCATTAATTAGCACAACTCGAGTACTTGCATTAATTTTTTTCACTCTCCTTCTCTACTTTAATTACCACTTTTGATTTTTGCACAATTACATTGCGCTGAATAATAAAACTCATTGCCAAATCAGAAACTGATCCTTTGATTTTACACTATTCACTCGTTAATAATTTTTTATCACCCTACATGAAACTAAAGGTTTTCCGCACAATTGTATTTCTTTCCTTTTTTTACGAGAAATTTGAATCATTTACTAAATAATGCGGTCAATTTTAAAGTCTTTGCTCCGAATGCACTGCTCGTTATTGTCCATAGTTCAAGTGGCTGTAGCTCATCACGTTGCACTCAAGTGTTGTTTGCCCGCGATTAATTATAGCAATAATTAAAGTCACTGCAACAACTTATTACGGAATTAATAGTTTCACACATAAAAACGACTGCACACAATAGTATGAATCAAAAGCCATAACACATTGAATGCGACTATATTATGTTGAGTTATATGCAGCACATTGGCCGGTCACTTTTTGAATTGAATTTCCGCTGGTGGAATATGTGAAAAGCCACACACAAAACAGGAACAAAAATTATTTACAAACGAACGCATTTAGAAGAGTTAAAATGTGAAGCGACAACTCATCCCCCGACTCCGAAAGCGGATGGCAGACACACAAACGGTCGTGGACTGATGTGGTGAAAATTTGATGATTTTTTTAAAGCCACAATTATTTGAATATTTAACAAACAGTTAAATTTTTTTTTAACCCAAATTTTTAGCTTCAAATAATTTTTTAATTAATTAAAAATGTCCGTGTTGCATTTTTTCTAATTGTGTAAAATCACTTTTGGTAACAAAGTCACATTCAACCCTTAATGATTGACCAATGTTCAGAACACAGAAACCTTTTTAATATGATCACTCTGAATAATTTATGCAATACTTGGAATTTTCACTTTTCCTGGCGTTTTATTTCAATAATTATATTTATTAAAAGCACAAAACGAAAACAACAAACTGAAACCCGCACCAATGGAATGGAAATAATGAATACAATCAAAAAGAAAAGAAATAAAGAATTAAAAATATTCTTATCTTTAATTTTTGTCACAACGAAATCAATTAAAATCGATTTATTGATAAACAAGATCTCTCAGCGTGTGTTATCGCACTAATTTTTTATTAATTGCAAAACAAAAAATTGAACCGAATATTTTAACAAACAAATTGAAGTTTATGTAACAATAATTTTTTTTTGTGTGTAAGTAAAGTTATGTTATGTTTTTACAAGAAATACAAATTAACGAAGCGATTGATTGCTAGTTAGGCGAAAACACGATGTTAACGCTACGAACAGTGATGCGATACTGAAGCCACTCCAGTAAAGTTCACATCTACGCCAGCCAAACTCGACTGTCGTATACAAACTGAGACATTGAATCTGAGTGGTTTTTTGAGTCATTTTTCATTTGCTCGCCGTATATGTGCTGACTGCTGATGCAAGCTTGAGCTTCACAAAATTATTATTCTCTCCCGCGACGGAGCGATAACACTCGCGTATACGTACAACAATATGGGAGCAACGTCGGACTAAATTGTGGGGCGACAATAATAACCCCCAAACGGAAAATGTACGTTGGCGTTTTACAATGGTAGTGGTTGTGTTGGCTTGACTTTGCGCATTTGACATTTTCAATGGAGACGTCGTGGTTTTTCCAATGAAATATTCATTAATAAATCTTAGCAGTGTCAATTTACCCCCATTCAAAATATACCGGCATATAGTGGGTTTTTATGCTCTCTGCGGATTTATTCTCCCTCCTACATACTCTCTGCATTGTTCACCCTTAAAGCTATGTGTAGGTGGTTTTTATTTCATTCAGAAAAATACCCACACATAATTTTCATTTATCAATAAATTTTGCAATAAAAATAGTTTTTTTTACAATTTTATTGTGAGTAATAGTTTCCACGCTATTAATTTAAATAAAAACATTTTTATTTCACAAACTACTCACAAAATAAAAGCTGCAACTGTATTACTGTTGGGGTAAAGCTTGCAATTGCCAGCTTAAGTGCAATGGTAGTCGTTGCTACCAAGCCGTTGGAGTTGAGAGCAATTTTAATTGAGTAAAACTTTTTATAATTAAGCTAGCTTATCTCAATTGAAACACACGCGTTGGTTGATGGGTCTCAGATATTGTCGAGAGTAAAACGTCGAGCGTTGAATGCATCGAGCCTCAACCGCACAAATGTTGCACCATTGTCCATTATATGCCTACGGGCTACAACCTTCCAATAGAAAGAGAAACAACACTGGAGAACAACTAGAATGCATACAAGAAATTTTTTTTTAGAACTCGCAAGTCGTACTCGATCATTACAAATAAAATTTTGTACTAAATTGAATGAAAAGATCTGTGCCGTGTGAGCGGTGTGTATATATTCCTGGAATTTTTACGGTAACGTGTTGCGTTCACCTCTTGAATGAGCCCGCTTTGTTACACCATTTAAATGAATCGTCTAATTGCATTTGTACAGGTAGGTGCAGTGGTGCACTGCGTACGTTTTCTCATCAGCATATGCATATGACTGCATAAAGTGGCTGCGTTTGTACCTGCAGCATCCCAATTCGTCAAGCATGGCAAAGAGGTCCTCAACACTTTTTACCAGATGCAGCTGCAGCATACAACGGTCAACCTGCTGCACCACAATTCACGGCGAACTTATCGACAACGTCTTGTACATCGAGGCAAAATATGTTGAGTGCCAATTCACTTGGGCAATTCCATGAAGCATTTGCAATGTGCAATGCGTGCTTGTGCTGCACTTGGCATTAATTAAACAATATTATTAATTCGTGTTTTGTCACAATCGCTCTGTGTGTAGTGTTCGTATGTGCGTGCAGTGAAATGCTTCATATGTGCAGTGTGCATTCTCTGTTTATGTGTTTTGTATTTAAACTGTCTGTGGGCTGGCTGGTATGTTGATTCAATCACGGTGGTTCCGCAATGTGTGTGCTTTGCATTGTAATCAATTTTCAATGTGCGTTTATGAAGTTGTTTAGCGGTTTTCTATTCAATCTAAACGTTTTTATTTTGCAGGTATGTATATCGTCTTTATGGGAAAGAGTAAGATGTTCTATCCAAATATCTTTAAAACTCAAAATAATAAAAATGTTATGAGCGAAATCCTTTCTATATTAAATTCATGATTTATAAAAATTTGTGTTTAGTTTTTTTTTGAGTGTTTTATCAGAAACAGTTTTTACGAAAAATTAATTATTTTGGAATGAGGTTACATGTTAAACCCTTCCAAGAACAGCAAATGTGATCAGCAGAGTGATAAAACTCCAACAATGTGACAAACCGACCACATTAAATTTATATTGTCAGGCTTATTTCGCACGAACAGCAGCCACACATCGTAATACTCATCACACAGCAACGATCATCGTGCTGTAACTGATATTCTTTTGCGCAGGAAGTACTTGAGTGGATTAGGAAATCGATATGCTTTGCAAAAAAGGGGGATAAATGAAAAAGTAAGAAAAAACGCATATTATGAAAGGCGTTTCATCACAAGGGTGCACTCGCCGCATTCTCTGCAATTTACTTTTCTTAACGAATTATTGTGGACATGAATGAAGTGAAGAAACCTGTGGATGGTTTTGATTCATACACAATAATTTATGTCGTCCGTTTATAAGAATGGTGCAACTAAATATAAAATGCGCGAGTCTGCGTTTGAGATAATTTCTTCATTATCTTTGTACGAATTTAAATGAAATGCTACTTTTTTTAATATAGAAATAAAAAAGTGAGTTATTATTTTATAAACTCTCAGTTTTTTTCTTAAAATTATTTTTTAAATAAAGACACCCATAATTCAAGGTCAAGCTTTGGCTACCGCTCCATTTTCTTTATAAAATTACCCGATTTAATAAATACTATTATATGAAGCGTTAAGAAATGAACTATAAAAGGTTGCTTCTTTTGAAGAATTAAAAGTCTTATAAAAAAAACACGAAAAAATTACGCAAGGTCCCTATACTAAATTTAATTTTTGGGCACCTTCAACTTACAACTATGATAGGAGCAAACGCTTTCCGCGCAAAAAAATGAAGAACCCATAAAAAAAAAAGTTCTCAAAAGTTATGTGAGATGACAATCTCATTATTTTAATTCACACGTAAGTAAGTGAGTGTAGGAGACCGTTTCATTGTTTAACCCATTTAACGGTTTGACAAGCATTTCCCGATTCTTTGCGGTCAAGATAGCAATCTAATCAGCAAAAATGCGGAACACACTTGTTCTCCGTTAGTCTGCTTTTAATCATTGTAAGCAAACAAAACGTTTTTAATTGTCTCTTACTACGCGTAACTAGGTAACCGTTATCAATAATAAATGAAAATGCGCACAATCCATTTGCTTAAAAAAGTTTTCAATTGTCTCTTTAGTTTTTAATTCTTACAACTATACGACATTTTTATTGTCAAATTATGAAATATATTTATGATTTATTTTCGTTAACTCTTGTTGTCACTAGAAATAACCATGCTTTGAGTCATTCTACGTTTGTTGTGAAAAATTAAAAAAATTGACAATTAAGGCGCCCAATGAAAAATATGGTAATTTTAGTTGCGCAATTAGAACGGTTGAATCAATTGTCGGGGATTACTCATTGACTCGTAATCCCCATATATTTAAAAGAAGTTATAGTGTGTCACAAACTCTGAAGCGTATCACATTATTATTCATGCATTTTATGTTTTATATGATGCGACCTAACAGTAGTAATGAATTTTACTCAAAATTTGCATGCATTGAAATTATGCGGGACCACCAATGTGGCCCAACAATAAAAAGGGGGCGCGACCCGGTCAAATTTCAATTTCGTTGGAATCAGATCATGAATCATAAAATGCTCAGTCGCGGTTATTATACTTACAATTTTCATTTAAAAAATTGTAATTGTAAATGAGTGCCATTGCGCGAATTTAATTGAAAATGTGTTGGTTATCGCATGTTGGAGCGATTATGAGAGACACTGGCCATTCAAATACAAGCGTAACTTATATTCCTAGTGTTTTATTAGTTAGTTAAACGATAACAATGATAAATGCATTAATTGTTAGTATACAGATTTAAGACCACTGAATGTTATATTTCTGCGCTTTATTATTAATAATAATATTACACTTTATTGATCTTGATGGAATGCAGACATCCGTTGATTGTTCTTTAATCACATGTTCGATTTTGTTAATGCAATTTCGTTTGTTTGTAAAAAATGTGGGAATATTTTGAAGGATTTAAAATACTTCCCAGATTCCGTAGCATCAACACTTTCTACAGTCAACAGCATTTAATTAATTCATTGATTGAGTGCAATTGCACCTAAAGCAAATTTGTGATTCACGACCCCTTGTAACGCTATGCAATCATAAAATGTGTGATTGCCATCTTCTAGACAATGTTATACATAATTAGATAAGAGGCCACTTGTACTTACATATGAGTTGCAGCATTTTGATAAGACGACTTTACAATAGGGATCCATTCATCATTAAACCTATTGGTCAATGTTGGTGGCATGATTTTTTTGTTTTAATAACTATTAAGTAATAAATCTTGGAAACGTTAATTGATTATTACTGACATAATGTCGTTTGTATCTCCAGAGTGGGGAGAAGATGATGCCCACATGGGAGTTTGTTTTTCGTTGCATGATTTTTCACAAATTTTAGCTGATTGCTTAGAAGTATTGATGTGAATTTGAATTTTAATATCAAATTCCAGATAAAACAGTAAATTTCGAATGAATAATGAAAAAACCCATTTTACTACATGATTCCCTCCGATAATTATTGCTGAGGTATGTAATTAACTAATAATATTTATCCAAACAAGTAATTCTCGTAACTATCGCTTAGATCAAATAAACAAAATTCCGGGAATCAAAATAAATACAATAATTCTAAAGCTCGTTTTTTTCTAACACCTTTTAATTCAAAATAGCCACCACCTTCAGCCTTGACTTACAATTTACCTATACTAAAAATTAAATTAAATAGCTTTTAAAATTAGAATGGTTGTCGGGATGGCCCAAAAGAAGTGTTAAGTATGCCAATTGGTAACATTTTGCAAAGCATTACCCAATTATTGGTAATATGTATTTATTAAACCATTTAACGATCATGAAGATGCGATTTTAACAACATGAGAATGGTACACAAAATACAAATGGATCTTGGGGCGACTGATGTTGCTCAGGCTTCAGATGCGATTTAGCATTTCTATAAATGGTGTTACTTTGTTAAGACTAAAATTAATTGTATTGGATGTTTAAAATAATCATTAAATTAAAGTTATGTCAAGACTCATTATCGGAGACGATGCCATTAATTAAATTCTGATCTTAAACAATTAACGCTCTTCCAACTTGTACAACATTTTCGCAATAAATACTACAAATAATCGTCACGAATTCGCACATAATTATTATATAAAGCAGCCTTTAAGTCTAGCAGCTGCGATTTGAAATTAAAAATGATTTTAATTAAAGTTTAAGAGTTATTACGCATTATCATTGAATAAAGTGGAAGAGCAAGCAACAACTAGGGCAATTTCTGAGCCACATATGAAATACACAGACATATATTATAATCTAATCAATTAAGTTGTAAGTGTATTCCTTTTGTTATTTTTGCTTATATCAATTTATTTTTGAAAATGTACTTGTGCAAACCAATTAAAAGTCTACACGATTGGTTTTCCTCTTTACTTTAAAGGGTTTGCATTTTTCATTGATCGAAACTCACTTATTTTGATACACAAATTATCATTAATGGAATTCAGGTTAAATTAGCTGCCGAATTAGCAGCCTCAAATGATTTATACACTTGGTGAAATATTTTGCGCCATAAAGATACCAATCAATAGCTTTCAATGAGCTAATTGATTCCGCAATTATATATCGCTCATGAAAATGGACGTTTCAATTGCACTGCCTGCAGATAGAAACGGCTGATACAGACTACAGTGTGGCGCGGACGATGACTCCTGTGTGTTGCTATTTTGTGCACAATATTATTAAAATATTTGCGGCTCATAAACAAATTGATATATTACGGAAAAATGTTCAATGGTAATATTTTTTTTTTATTGTTTCCAAGAAGAACAATTTTTATGATTTTACTTGCATGATCCAGTGTCTTATCACCATGTGTGGGTTTAACCTCTTCCACATGGATTTGGGATGCAGCGCAATATTTGATATTTTCTACTTATTTTTATTGTTGAATTTTGTGTTATTGTGAGATAATAATAAAGGTCAAGATAATGTTGGAGACTGAGTGTCGCCAATGGAAATCACAATCTGGCGTGACCGTTATCACAAAATGGGCAGAGAATTGAATACACTTATTTTAGAGGTCACTGAAAGTGTAATCTTGTGTTTAATAAATATTTTTGGCATAATTATTAATAACACGTGAATTGATATTCTTTTATTTTTGGAAATGTGAATAATAATTCGTTTGGATTTAAACAATAATAATTCCATCACAAGATAGTTAAAAAATTCAAGGTCAAATTACTATTTTTTGTTTCTTATGGAACTGTGAATTTTAACAAAAAATGTAAAGCACTTAAAGTTATCAGTACCTTTTTAATTTCTTGCCTAACTTTTATTTTCTACTAAATAAGTGAATAACAAATTGCCTAATTGTGCTAATAGTACTGCTACCATCATTAAATTGATACATTTTAATCAATTCCAATCCGTCAGCAATATATCAATCAAAATCATTTATTACACCATTTACCCAGCAATTACATAAAGTGCGCATAAAATCACAGCACATTACACACGCTCATCTTTAATTCGAGTCTATTCGATAAAAAAAAATCATTTATACGACTATTCCGACTTTTATGTCCACGCGTGCTGAAAATCTTCAAGACGATCACCACCTAGCAATATAAGAGCTATTCGCGAGTGATGTAAACGCCAAAACAAAACGAAGCACAACACAGCAGCTATCACGCATCATTTGACACTCACTCCGCTGTAGACGTACGTTGCTGCGTCTTGAGAGACATGTTGTCGTTTGGTATATTAATTTGTCATGTGTCAACATGTTTAATGTAATTTATTCGCCAGCTATTTCGCGCTTTTTGTCATTCACTTTTTTATTTTTGCCTCCTGCTTCATAAAATGTATTTGCCATTTGTTTTCCAATCCATCTACACCTCACCTACATATTATGTGCGCGCGTTCAGCTACTTTTTGCTCGCACACATCATTTCAGCGATCATCTCCAACATGTTATTGAATAATTCGAATGGCATAGATTGTGCGATTTTCCTCAGTTTTTCTGCTCTGCGCAATATTTATACTTTATGTGAGTTTTATCCAATATCGTTAGTTATAAGCTTAGATGGTTACCTACAGCATAGAAGTCAATTTCCTGACAAGGCGGCCAGTGCAACATTTCAATTGATTAATTGACGTCGATAAGCGCCATCACGAGAATATTGTGCATCTATTTTATGGCGCCATGACGTGTGCGGTTGCTGTAGTGTGTTGTGTGTGCTCAGTGCAAGTATAATGAAGGTAGCCGAGTTGGTAATGCCAAGGCGTTCAATTACACGATGGAGATTAGGGGGCAAAGATCAGTGTTGGTTATTGCTTATTAGTTTGTCGGTTTCGCCTTCAGGGGAACCACATTTTGCGCAGGTGGGGTTGAATGGGGTGTCAGGTGAGTTATTGAATTGACGCAATAACATAACATCATAACTTCTAGTGAAAGGTCGAAAAATTAATGCATAATGCAATCTGTGTGCAAACAATTTGTGCTACGAGCGGTTTAAGTGAATTGAATCGCCTCTTTATTGGATGATGTAAATCATAATTTAAAAAGATTGCATACATAAATAAGTTAGTAACTCAATATTTATTTAATTAATTTAGAAATTAAATTTTCGGTTTCATGTCCAAAAAGCTAATTTCCCAAACACCCTTAATTAATTCTCAATGCAGAAAAAATTAGAGCCATGTCCTTAAAAGTAAGAAGACCGTACGATTGCATGTTCATTTTCCTTTGGATCAAATGCTTGTTAAATTTTGAAAAAGAACTGTTAATTTACCTAATAATTACTATCTTACCGATTCCAAAAATACAAAATCACATACGAAATGTTAATAAATGGCGTCTCCTGTATTATCCATTGCAATTAGCGTGTTGTCAATTGCACAAACGCCACATACACTTGTCTATTTGTTTAACACGCATTTATTTGAAAACACTCTTTTCCATCACACGACACACACCTCACTACATGCAGTATAAAACTCATTTGGAATCTTCAAAAACAGAAATTATATATACACCAATGTATCGGTGTGACCATAAAGAGGCTCGATATTTGTTTTCGAATTGATTTTCTTTCGCATTTAATGCCCAACAATTAGCATAACGAAACACTCGCATTGAGCAATTTCAATTTGAATTCACACCGATAAATCATTAGAAAGACGCATATACGTAGACGCGCAGACATTAAAAAAGCCACAAGAATCACAACCTTCAATGCCGACAAATCTGTGCATCCCATAGCTGATCATACGAGCAGAGTCAAGAGTGTGCAAGCAAAGACGAAGGCCACATAAAAATGCATTCAGCATTATAAACGATAATTTAGTGCACATTGATGTAATAAAATCGGCGTTTGAATCGATCGATGCACCGATCAATAAATATACGCCACGAGACAGGTTATGGCACGGTTTATTTTGCACTTAACTGGACGGTCACCTTAATGATATGTTAGTAGGCAACCGCAAGACATTATTATTAAAAGCACGTATATGGTCGTAAAGTCAACGTCGATTATTGTATAAAGTTGGATGCTTTTCGTATTCCTTCATATTGACACATCATCGCATCATATCGCCACAGTTACTTTGCAAACTACAAGTGTATACATAAAAAGCGTCAAAAGCATGACAAAGTCTCCACGCATTGAATACTGTGCCATTTGTCGATTGCAATAAATATGTCTGGACGGCTGAGCCAGATAAACACTTCACGAAATCTATCCCGAAAAGCATGGTGTAATTTATAAACTTGTAGTTATGAGCCGATGAGACGCTTACGAGAAATGAAAGACGCGTACAACAATTTCGACTACACGCCCACACAAAAAAAAAAAATTCATTGAGTGGAAAACACTTGCAAAAGCCACATACACATTCATCTTATACGATCGCAATGCGAAGCTCTTGATGCGAAACCACCCTTCAGCAACCGACCGTCATAACGGATGTTGTGAAGGGGAAACGGAAACATTGTTGCTTGCGTGTAGATTCAGATAAATATTTGATCGTGTGTGTGTGTGTAGGCGAAGGAACAAGCTCCGTCTATATGAACTGTAATAAAGGCCTGTGGGGTGGTAAGGATTTTTTTTTTCGCGCAAATGGAAAATAAATGTACTGCCAAGAGTAAATATGTTTGTAGTTTCATTCTTGTTGTAGCTCGCACAACTTTCGATTTTTAAGTGGTTTCTTTTGTTGTTAAGATTGGGTTTCATGCGAAAAATGACAGACGTATTTGTCTATATGTATATAGTGAAGGCTACAAGGAATTAAATGTTTGCGGGTAATGTAAAATAGAAGTTCGTCTTAAGAATGTTCGTTCTAAAAATAGATGAAATTGTAATATTTTAGTGGGATAAAGAAAGGAAGAATGTCTTGTTTAGAATAACATTTGCGTCTCTAGAACGGTAAAAATAAAATGATTTAAATTTATTTCAAGTGAAGTCTTCGACCACGAAAACTGATATGAAACTTTATCGATACCATTGTTATATTTCAATCTTTCACTCTGCAAAAAAAACTAAAACTTGACCTTGAAATTAATTTTTTAAATTGCATACATAATTCATAAACATAATTTTAAAACAAATAATAAACAAGCAAAAATAACAAATTAAAAATATGTAAACACATCAAAATTTCAAACACACCATAATAAATATGTTAAAATAATGTCAATGAACTACAACAACAAGTCAACAATAATAACACAACAACAACTAAAATGCCAAGACAATAGCAAACCATAAACCATCATTGCTGTTGGCTGTGGTACAATGTGTTCTATTGAAACACACAAAAAGACCAACATCTCTTAAGATTTATTGTAATCAAACACCTTCGCCGTATAACGATCACAAACGCGAAACAGCAACAGAAAGCGCAGCAGCATAACTGCAGCCTGACACGCGGCGAGGAGTGCAGTACAAAGTTGTAAAAGAAGCACGCAAAAATGATATAACTCTCATCATGTTCTTGAGGCCTAATGTATTTTGTAGTAAGCATTTACGGGCACAGCAAAGACAAAGTCACCGTCGCAGCACCGTCACCCATTTGTAGCCTACTGGTGCTGCAATTTACAAGTTTAAAGGTGTATAGTGAATATGTTGCGTTTTAAATTGCAGCAGCCACGATAAATGCATCAACAAAAATATAGAGTGACAATTGCGCGCTCACATTCACATTTCACGGTGACATTAAGTTGCTAACCACAAAATCCATATTCTTTATTGCTGCTAAGATGCAAAAATACTTGCGTATTTGCTCCTTATTTGAACAATGCAATTATTAATAGTATGTGAATGTGTGGGGAAAAATGTTATGACAGTATAATAACATAGAGCTTGTAAACTATTTATAAGATACGGATTGGTTTTGATATTTAAAAGATTATTTTGATTTAAATCGACACCAACAGCTGCTTTTAATAATTCGGCTTTTATAAGTCCATTCGTCTAATTGTGTTTTAAACAAACAAAACGATTAAAAAGGCACGTCTTCTTTTCCCGGACGTTCAAGGTCTCTTTGGTATTTTATAATTTTTCTTAATTTATTTTACACTTTTAAAGCCATGATTTGATACAATTGAATAAATCAGTTTGTAATTGAAAAGGCTTTAAATACCGTGCAATTTATTATTTTCACTTTCAGGCAGTTGCTCTAATTACATGAAATTCCCGGAAAAACATAACAAATCAATTCGCAATGCGTGCAACTTGCCATTTAAACTACGTACACGAATATGCTCCAGCACCATGCCGCATTTCAAATGCACACTGCGCTTGTTGCAAGTTAAAACTATTACCACCATAAAGACGTACAATAAATTGGCTAATCGATTTAAACGCCGCGCCGTCAATCTTTCGACACATATTACGCCGCCATACACACAACGTAGTGACCACTTGCTGTGCCTTTGCATGGCATATGTCAAACAAGACGACATCATGCTTGTACACTAATTGAAGTCAATTAAACCAAAAAACTTATTGAATTGCAAAGATCATTTGGCGTGTAGTACGTATACAACTCGAATGTAGTTAGTTGTTTCTTAATTGACGCAGTTTGATTTGAGAACGCGCGCACGCCAGCTACCCGTAATTGCAAGATGCCACAAATAAATTAATAAAATTATATAGAATTTCACCCGAATGCAATTGGCATACATTATTTAAGGCTTCGCTTATTCCAGCTTCAGTATACACGTATAGTGAGATAGGAATTTGCAGTTGGGCGATGCATTTGTTTATATCGCCTCACAAAGTTGTAGTGAAATGCTTGAAAATCGTGCGTTTTAAGAATTTAAAGAAAAATATTCATAAAAATTTTTTTGCAAAATTATCCATTTTGGAAGCAAAAATAGTAAGTCGAGAGAAGAGTCTCTACATCATCAGATTTTTGGAATGCAGCTCGTAGGTGCGATGTGTTAATAAATGAAGTCAGTAAAAAAATTGAAGGCATTAAATGTCCAATAAAATTTAAATCATTTCCCAATGCTTTATAGCATACTTTTTTATGCACTAAAAGTGACACAAATCGACAATCTAGCGCTTTATGAAACGCGAATCCATGGGAAATTTAAATTGTATGCAGTCTTTCTCTGTGGACTGAAACGTGTGCATTTTTCTGTAGCGCATATAATTTCGTAGACAAATTTAATGTCCCTCGTTATTGATGTCGCCATTAAGTTGACATTTAAATCACTCAATTTCATTTTAATTATTTTTCGTTATTATTTTTTTTAGTACTACGACGATTTGTTTGTTTTAAAAACAACTGTAACTAAATATTCGTTCCATTCTAACTTTCGCTGCACATTTTGTTTTTAACATTTTGTACAATTCTGCAAAAATTGCAGAGAATTTGATTAATTTCACTAAAAAAAAGTTCTTCCGTAGTAAATAAAAAATCTATTAATTTAAAATTTAAATGATGATGGCGCCTGCCTGGTAAAACCGTGAAATTCCTCAGATTTATGACATAATGAAAAGACAAAGTTTAATGCCGGTGATTTATAAAAAACGCAAGAATATTTACTAACAAATTGAATTGGAAGTCAACCAGCAAAACTGGTAGCTCGAATTACACATCGGCCAATAAATGATTATTTTGTTTTGAAAATTTCAGCTTTTTTTATTATTGTTCAAAATTAAAAAGAGTTTAATGCCAAATGTGTAAAATAGCGTTTCATCAAATCGCTTAACGCCGCATCACCAAGGAATAATATTTGTGTTGTGACATAGATGTCAAGGCTGGTCTTTCCGGAATTTTTATTTTAAAATACAATACGTCATGATTTTTTACAAAGAATTAAAGTATATATGTGCGTTTAATTTGCTGATTTAAAATTTTCCCTAAAATAAGAAGGCGACCTATTTAATCGAATAATTTATCTTAGGAACTAAAATAGAAATTCTAAAACATAATCATGAAAAAATTGTTAATTGTAAATATCAATCGAAATAAATTTAAAATAGGTGAACCTGCACCTTAAGTCATACCATTCCTTGACTTCCATTTTCGAGCATAATGTGTGAAACAAACACCTGACGATTAATACTCGTTAAACGAGTAACGCAGCAACACAATCTCATCCAGTGTATATTATTGCAACTGGCAAGTCCCGCCACAATTCACGCCCTATTCTTACATAGTAAGTAACAGCTCGCTTATGGAATTTAAAGCCAATGCACCTTTAGGTTTATTTGCCTTATTGTCATATTTCTCTCCCACTGACACCTTGCCGCATATATACAGCAGTATAAAGACGCAGCACTGTAGAAAAATGAATGTTGAAAATAAAAAAACCGACTCGACTCTCTATTGCAAGGCGCAATGTGTGTCTACAGAACGCGCAGCGCATGCATCTGAAACTTGCAAGTGGTTGTCGGTGCAACAGCACAATTTCACGAAATAAACATAATAAATATTTCCTATTAATAAAGTAATAAATTGAATAAATATTGCTATTAATAAAACAACTATCAAATCACAAGTAGATATATCGTTTTCTTTGTTGTTTAATTTTTTTGTTTTACAAGCAAATGCAACATAATCCTTTAACAGTTGTGTTGTAAACTGGCGGCATTATTTAACACTGCGTGCTCAGACGTCTATAGAGTGACCTCCACAATTCCACCCAGATGTGAATAAAAATGTGTCTGTTGTGTAAAATGCATAATATTCTTTATGGTACGTAGTTATGAAAATTCAATAGACACATGTGAAGCAATCGCACTGCGCTCCGTGTGTGTGCTTTAATGTTATTGTTATTGGTATCTGGGATAGTTAATATTATTAATTGCCACTCACACTTATACGCAGTCCTCTGTGTACTCAGCAAAGCAATTATATTGGCGCTAGCCGCTATCTGGTGCTAAACTATTAAGTGTTTTCGCCTCATTCCCCCACCCAATGCGGAGCGCGCAATTTTACACTGTGTGCACTGTGCAGCATGGGATTTGAATTATATACGATTTTTATGACACCCACTCCCAGGAATTTCGATTTCTCATTATATAGACGGGTAATTTATGAACTGCGTTTTATGATCATTGTTGTAAAATACTGATCACTACTTAAGTCAGAAATCACTACACAGACGCATTATGTGATCTATTGAATTCCTAACGCGTGCAAATTCCAAACAGGAAGCACTGCGCAAACCAATCAATTCAGGTCAAGCGAATGAAGAAGCAATCTCTAAATTAGCTTTACTCCTTACACCATTAACACTCCCCTTTGGAGGGTTTCAAATGAAGCTATGAAATTTCCGAAAAGGAATGATGGCGTTGGAGATTACATTATCCACCGCTTTCATAATATGCCAATTTCAACACTGCATTTGTAGATTTGAAATAGGTACTTAGTACTTGCTAATTATTGTCGGCAATTTTATTATACGGGAATAAAAACAAATCGATTTGCTGTGTGCTGCGGTTGTTAAATATTTGATAAAACAAATAGTCTGCGGTTTAAATTTCGTCAGTTACTTTAAAGTGTTATTTAGGTAATGGCTTTGTTGAGAAACTCAATATTTGCAGGTAAAATTTCTCAGAAATTAGATATGTTTGTTGATTGTGCAGTTGAAAGCTGCAGATCTCAAACGTTTATCCAAATTTTGATTGCACAAGATCACTGTGATTAGGATGATCCCTAAATATAAACTGTCCACTATTATTGGGTTAACTGGATTAGCCAACTCTAGACAAAAATAGTTACAAAGTTATTTGTTAAACCTAAATAAGCATATTATTATGTCTTACCCACATCCTAATAACATTTTCAAGTGATTTTTGCAGAAATTGCATAAACACAAAATTCCTCGTAGTGATGTTCCACATTATGATGGCCCTTTAGTCATCAACGCAACAACACCTACACATAAAACAGCTTAACTTTCTTCAGCCAAGATAAACAAAAAATGTTCGCGTGTTGCTTGAAGATGCCTAACTAAATGCTGAACCCGACCGCACATTTATTTCTCAACACATTCCCCGCGGACCGGAGCCCCTGGTCTCAGTGCCATTAAAAATACACACAATTTTTATTTAATTTTTTCAATTCCTTTTGATACAAATTTTGTTTTAATATCTCGCCCGATATGCACGCGCCGCTATCCCTTCTAATTTACACCGCATTCGACAGCCAATTCCTCATATAGCTCAAAACATTGTTGGTTGACTGCAGACTGCTATTTTTATGAGATGGGGACCGCGGTCGCCCTTCGTTACGTACCACTACATCAATGGCATTCGAGTGTTATAGAAATTGATAAGGCGCACACTTAATGACATCTGTCAAATAAGATGTTTCATAGTAATAAGTTATGATAGTGTATTGATATTTCAGTGTCGCTTCCACGAATGCCAAGAGACAAGACAAGATTACGAAAATATACAAACAATAATAATGAGCATTTAAATAACACACAAAACTTCTCACCAATCAAGTCAGAAATCAACCTGTTCTTTTTAATGCAATGCCCAATGGGCTGTGTATGAGCGAAAAGTGTTTTCTTATGTCGAAGTCGCTGCCCGATGAATGGACGACCCGATAAGATGATGATGTGATGTTTTGTCTGCGCGATGAGAGTGTTGCAGAATGCACGTCGCTCCGCGATGGTCCTACTATTTAAATGCAATTGTGCTTACATCTAACCATAACGCACATGCACAAGAATTTCCTGCTTCAACATTCTTCTAGATGGCATTTTCACCGTTCACATTGTTGCGCGGAGGCTGGTTTCAAATATCGGGTAGCGGCTGTTGAGGGGCTAAATATGCCACCGACACTATGGTCAGGCAGATGAGGTCAAGGCATTCTCTCACTTCAATTTTACTTGCTGTTGTTGTTTTTGATGTTCTTCTTTTGTTTTTCCCTGAATGACTTTTTGGATGCGTGTTGTATGCGTTTTGCCTTTCGTCAAGTTGTGGAGTGGGCTCCACTTCGATCTTCGTCACTTTAATTTTCAGTGTTTTGTAAACAGTTTGTGGGCTAATTAGTTGAGGCGGCTCAAGAGATTTCACCATGCACCGAGTGATATGCGTGGTTTTTATAGGTGTCGTCCCTCGCTGCATATTATGGCGTGGTTGTTGTGGATTGTTAATTTCAATTCTTTGGGTGCCATGTGACTTTTTTGTTGGGTAATTTGATATGATGGTTATGTGTTTAGAAATGTTCTGGTTGCATATGGACTGTTAACCCCTCAATGGGGGGTTATTAGATAAAAATGTTTTTCTAACTGGAAATGTTAATAATAATTGACCAGTATAGTGGGCTTGGTTATGTTATATGGCTTTTATTTTAATTTGTATATGTTATAGCCAGCTATGCCTATACACATAGACGATCAATGTTATTGTATAGCTAAAGTGTTCCGCATTCCAATCTTGATTTGTTTTTCATAAAAAAGGACAAATTTGTTCATTAAAAATAGGGAAAAAATGTTTAGCCTGACTTAAGAGAAAAACAAAGTAGCCATTAAATCTCACAGGATATAAAATAAACAGCTTCAGCCTTCGATTTTATTAGGAAGGGTAATTTGCTGCAAAAATCAAAATTAGCATGTGTTTAGGAAAATTATTCACAGTTTATACCAATCTGTAGGTACAAGTACTTTAAATGAGAAGTGAACATAAAAATCGATTTAGCTTCATGGCCTCTTAATACACTCATTTAAATCGTACAACTTACAATTGATGAACATTTACACAGCGGTACGATAAGTCCCATGCCTGTGAGATGCCGCTATTGTTGTTTTTACGATCCAACATCGCAGAATTTAAATAAACAAGGCAATAAAATGTGTCTATTGCTCAATCTTGCATGTTAAGTGCAGGCTTAAAGTATGCAACAAAAAAATTTGGAATAACCACAACAATAATAAAGTCGTGCGACTGATTGTGAAGTACATAATATAAGATTGATCAATTAATCAATCAATAATTTTTAACTTTAATTCTTATAATTATCAGAAAATTCTCAAGATTTCTTCTCAAGCTTGTCGTAAAACTTTGCATTTTAGCAAAAAAAATTGTGACTTTAGAACTGATTGACCATGAATTTCAATGACGGGCAGGAAAATTTAATTTTAAGTTATTTGCACTAAATGTCATTAATCCTGAAGAATCAGCTTTATTATAGATCAAAATGAATCAAATCATCTTAAACTGTTTGTTGGGTTTCAAATTTCACACATAAATATAATAATTATGCAACTACCGTCACAATGTTTATCATTGTGTAGCAGAAAATTCAAAATGGGGGAATGAAAGTGTTGAAAATACATAAAACCGAACAGAAGCTATAAAATTATGGATTTAATGACGTCTCGGTGACAAACCAATGTGATGGCCCCAACGAAAATTTAACTAAAATTCATATTTTATTAGACCAGTCTTTCCATGCGGCAGCCAATGTGACTGTGACGTATGACGAGATTGATATGGCAGATTATATTTAGATTTATAATTTTATGACAATCTCTTGTATGTTTCATTTGAAATACGTCCCCACGGTATGTTGGATTTCATTAATTTTATACATAATTTTTAATTTAAAGTGTTTCTGATTAATAATCTATTAATTAAATTAACTTGCCTCCTGCAAAAAATGAGAAAATGTGTATGTCGATGTAATTTTCTATTATATGTCATGCTTAAGCTTTTAACCCAGAAATAAAATTCATTCAAGCTGTGTCTCATAAATTCGCTAGACAAAGACGTTTATTAAGTATGCACCAAATTATCCGAGAACATATATAATATTTATTTATAGACAATTATAAATGTGGCTGCAATGCTGTGATGTCAATTAATTTATTGAATTACGGGCCACACTCTCACAGATGCCTTTAGGACATAATTAATAGACATTGATTTCATAATGGAGACCAGATCGTTGCATTGCATCATGTTAGAGGGCTTATTACTGATGCGATTCGGCAACTGCGCAGTGTTTATTAATTCAATAACAAAAAAAATTTATTGAATTGTTTGTGATTCAAATGCATTTTTAATGTTACTGTCAGCCACGCTTTGTGTATCGAATTTGGATTAATTTCCAACCATTTTTATTAATTATTTCCCTTTTTTTGAAGTAAAAATTCAAATAATAATTTTTCTTTTCATTGGAATGTGTACATCCTTTTTCCTGTAATTTCTTTCTTTGCAAATTTTTTTGAATTCCACTAGCTCAGCCGATCGATTCGTCCTGCTGTTTACATTATTATTTGTGTTTAAAGTTAAAAATGGATCCCAAAATTATACTTAAGCTTTTATCTATGCCACGAAACATTAAATTAACGACAGCGAGAGACATTCTGACGCCAATTTATACGCGTATAGGTAATTAAGTTTTAGTTCTCATCATCAAATTCAAATTCATTTTAGTAGTCATAAATTTGAAATGAACATGACATAGAATGGTCCCATAATTTTTGTAAAACATTCACATTGAGAATGCAAACATATTTTACAACACATCGTCAAATAGAATTGCTTTAGTGTTTTACGCACTTCTATGAATTGGTTTGACAGTGACACAAAAATCGCTCAGCAGCTTAGAAATGAATTAGTTATCAAAATTTTTTTTATTGTTTTTCCTAACTCGTGGATGGTTTAAAATAACTATTTCAGTTGTATACAAATTTTGCTAGTTTTAGCACCCAACAATGAAATCATGTATTCCTATTTTCGGGGAACCCCCAATCAAACCGTTATCTCTTATCATTATTAAAAATAAATTCTTTATTAATTACTTTACGGTTGAAATTTCGAAAGACCTATTTTGATTCTTATCTTAAAACTCAATTGCCTATCAGGAATTCAGTGAAAAAAAATACTGACAATGTAGTTTAATTAGTTAATCGAATTTAAAATCAATCTTGTTTGCGCAAAACATTATAAAAATGAAATGAAATGATCAAAATTTAAAACAGTTTACTTTGTGGCAGAGAGACTCATTAAAAGTTTTTTTTTAACATAAAAATGTATTGAAAAAAATTACTTCTAAAATTGTTTTGAACATTTCTACTTAATAATTCAAAATATTTGGTAATTGTTGTTTCAGATAATTAATTTCAACGTCATTTCAAATGAATGCGCAAAAAACCATCAATTTTGCAGTCTCATTTAACTAACAATTATGCCAATGCAAGTAATAAAGTACGCAAGTTTTCCCCATTTTAGCAAATTCTTGAATGAGTTAAAGCTTTCAACAGCCATATCCGTTTATGTCAATTAGAATCAAAGAACGCGGTATGCAAATAGTAAACAGCTGAATTCCTGGAACAGTCATTGAAAACGTATTCTAAATATAGCCAATAGCCATCCATCTATTAACATGTCCTACAGCCATAAAAAGTATGTGCTCGCAAGTACCGTCACCCAATCGTCAACAAACTTACTACACAAAACCAAAACGCACAGACCCACAAAAAAAGCATCAAGCTACAAAATTCGCATTAAAATTCAAAAACAAATCACCAATGCGGGAGCCGCGAGACGGAAGATGTCTTGTAATAAATATTACGCGCTCTCTGCAGTTCCGTGTGTACCGAATGATGATCCAATTAGATCAACATGTGTGGGACAGCGTCCAGCGATGAGAGAGATCAATTCTGAAGTCTGTCCGTACGTAAATTGCTGCTTAGTGTTCAAAATAAAACAGCAAAATACCCAAATGAATGTAAATATTTTGATTATGTGGTCGTGTAATTCGCACGGTAAGTCAACACACAAGAGTTTAATCAAAACGTAAGTACTTATTAACGTGCGGGTATCAAATTTGCGTTTCACAGCCGCGCGATGTTGCGCATTTCGGCGATTTCGCGGTAACGCACTTCACACCGAGCACTACACACAATACACAGTAAGCACGCGGCCCTCTTAAGTGTGGTGCTGCTGCTTACATTATGAGTTATGAGTTATGCAAATAAGGACGCTGATTTTTTAAACATGGCAAAGATTATACTTTTCAACTTTTGCGAATTATTTCAGCTCGTTTTGAATGAAATTCGTGAATTGTAGTTATTGTGTGTTGTCTTTGATGCGGTGGATAGAATAAGTGTGTAAATTAAGCTTGAACCACCCCACTCCGCATAAGGCGGGTACCAAGATTTTGACTGGATTGACATTTCTCTGAGGTAAAGCATAAAAACTGTAAAATTTTGGTTTTTTTCTCGTTGCATTGATCACGTTTTATTGTTACTTGTTTGTGAACTATTCAAAACACTGCACAATATAAAATATAAAAAATATTCTCCATCCCCCTCTGAAAATGGTTTCACATAAACTTTATTGACAACTTTTATTTCATCTTAAGTTCTCTCAACTTTAATCCGATTAACGAAAATTAATTTAAACAACTACATTAAAATGAAAAATAAATTACAAAATTGTCAAAGCTTTGTAAAAGTCAAAAGCGTATTGAATAAATTACATAGGATTAAAAAAGTATATACATTTAAAGAAAGTCCCGTCGAGTTTCGCTGGGACAAAGACGCAGTTTATATTTTTTTTAAACGTAAAACAACAAGAAAATATTTAAGCCATCATTTGTAAATTGATTTTAATGCATGGCGACAGTGAACAAGACAGTGGAGGCATTAATGTGACAAGCAATTGTGTGGTAATTGATTGATATTTTTATTAAAATGCACTGGGCAGTGTTCAATACTCTATGAGGCGCTGCGCTGTGTAATCTCTGGCGCGGGCCCGTTTGATGACTGCATGTTTTTAAAAGCGTGCGTCTTATTTGAATTAATATAGAACTGGTTCACTTTCTTTAATTTGTATTTCGTGCAATGAAACGTTAATTGATACAATGGGTTTAATTCGTTATTAAAATGTACAATGCAGAGATTTTAAAATGCAATCTGTATCACGGTCACACTCTTAAAGAGGTCACATTTTTGATAGGATGAGAGGTTTCTGCGTCCAATAGAATTTTGGGAGAACTTTAGTACTCTTTTCTATAAACTGCAAAGTGATTTAAGTTCAGTAATAAAATAGTAATAAAGACGATCTAAATCACTTAAATTCAAGTTATATTAACCGCATTAAAATTGCACTTAAGTCCACCAAACTTTAAAACTTTCTTGTCTCCAATATTTGACTCCATAAAAGCATTGTTAAAGTTTATTTCAAAGCATACTCCAGCATGTAATTAAGATGTTGCTCACTCACAATTATCATTGATTTTACTTTCAAAATGATTTTAAGTTTTTGCCCAACTTCTCCTAAGAATATAAGTTACCACAAAAGAAAATCAATTCAAAGCAATAACACTTAAATTGCCGTATACAGTATATTTACTTATGGAGGCGGATAATTCAATGTGGCATAAGAAACATAATTTTAATCCATAATTCCCTGGCATATCTTAATAATGGTGTTTATGCTTCATGTATAAAAGTTAAAATGTATGTGCTCGTATATTTAAGTCTTTTAAGCGCAATGAACAATTATTTAGTGTTCTTTGGAAAATGGTGATATCCATGAAATTATTCAAGAGGTTTTTCAAAACGTCTTTAGACTTATTTTCGCAATATATTGTTCTGGGTAAAAATTTAAATAAATAAGACACATAAAGTGTACTAAGCGCGTCGCATGTAATGCACATTGCACAACAACGCAATCACATGCCACACATCTTACTTGCATTTTAAAGTGAAAATTATTGAAACATTCGTTTCAAAAGACACATAATCGATTCTAAGTGAATTTATACAGCAAGCTCGCCTCATACGTTGTCTTCTGTCAGGGGCATTGCTTGATAGCGGCGATAAATGCCAAACACAAGTCATTCGTCGGACAGTTCATTTTAAACCAAATTGGCAGACAACAAGAACAAAGAGGATGCGGCAAAGAACCAACAAAAATCGACGTTGACTGCATTTTTTCGGTGTTGTTGTTGTTGTTATTGTTGTTGTTCTGACTTCAATTTATTGAAAAGCAATACAGTATTTTTTTCCTCCCGCTCCACAGTTTCTGTTGTGCTCAACTTTGATAAAATCATCTGGCACCCACACAGCTTATCCGAAGTCGGTTGGTGTGGTACTCCTCCTCGTGCATAGTCTACAGAGAGCTGACTGCTTTCTCAATTGTCAATTTTGTGTGCTTTATGGCCAACCAAAGTGGTTATTTGTAATGTGATCTTCTTCTAAAATTTTCACATCTCTACGAGTATATTAAGTGTGCTGATGCATCCAACGAACATGGATTTCTCTTGTACCGATTGACATTTTAATGTTGTTTAATGCGGCTGCGGCGAAAGATGAGAACTCAGTGAAGGTATGTGTTTCACTTTGTAGACGTGCGTCTTGCAGTTGACCTTTTTTCCTGAACGATATAGAGCCGATGCACGCGTCCTATTCTATGTCAAGATACGCAGATTGTATGATAATCTACATCCTGATGTGGGGATTCCTCCAATGTGTAATCGAAAAAACAAATTGCGCTGAAAATTGTTAATGCTGTCAGTGTTATGATAAAATCATTCGCACTTTGCGCACATGCATCAATTTTCCGGTGTGTACGAGTATAGTTATAGACACATAGAGAAGAAGTTGTATGGGATTCAAGTGGTTATTTCCAGGTGGAATAGAGGATAAAATCTCTTTTAATATCTTATCAAATGCGGCAAACGCGATTTGATTTAGTTACACATAATATGGAAGCGATCTTGTTTGCAGAATTGAAACGATTTAGCTGATTGCTGGCGAGCCTGTATAAGTTAATTAACTTTTACATGATGGCTAATCTATTTCAAAGCAGGGTAGATGATGATAAATTTAATTGCGTTTAAGAAGTGCCTTAATCGATTGGCATATAATGACAATTTGATTTCTAAGAGAACTAAGATAAGCACACAGTAATTTGGGAATTACATTATTGACGTAATGGTGGTATTACTAGAAATACGTCTTGAAAGGAGGTCAACCACTTCAACAACGGATCGTTTTAAAATAAATAATAAACATTTTTTGAATATCATTTTTCGTGTGACCTGTGAATTACCTAAAAATCCCCTTTTTGTTTACCTAAAAACATTGTTTCAAATAATTTAAACAGTTTGTCTCAAATGAATGGTTAATTATTGTCTTTAAGTGAATGTTAAGTGGTTTGTCAAGAAGTTCTGAAAAGTGAAAATCTTGTTCAATTTCAACTCCAAAGATTTTAAATTTTAATTTTTAAGATTGTGAAACAAACAAATTAATTTTGCTTAGAACATTAGGTAAAAATTTTTAATACCATTGGTTCCGTTTTTGAACACCCATACCATTTTTCACTCCTCCCGAAATATAAATTTTCAGAAACCTAGCATTTGTGATTTAAAATTCGGAAGTTACTACATTTTTTTAAATCGGAAGATGATGATGCCTTCATTATAAATTCTCTTCAAAGTATCACTTTAGTCACTTGACCCCCATCAGCCATCAGTTGAAGTATAACTTCCAACCGGCATAACAAAAACGATTCAGATTCACTTGAAACGAGCATATTTTAAAGAACATCTGTACGGAAAACATTGAACATGACCTTTTCATCAAAATCAAGCACAAATCAACAAATCGCGCATTTAGTTTGCCCTTTAATACGGATTAATTGCATCTAGAAATGCTTCTCGCAGCAGATTATGATCACACCTCTCCACTCACAAGTTCATTAAAGCTTTAAGCGCTATTAACTAATGCCCCCATCGTCGCACTTTCATGTTATTTAACCATGCCTATCACTGCATACCGTGGTACGACTTCATTATAATATGCGCCTCCAATGGTGGTGTTTGATTTTAATGATGATAGCTCTCGATGAATATGCGATTAAATGCTGATGACAACGCTGATGAGTCGTGAGCTTTCAATTTTATCGCAAAGTGTGCACGATTAATTGATTTCTTGTTAAAATGAACGCTTCCGTCCTATCCGCATACATTTTTCACATAATCGTTGATGTTGTCGCACTGCACTGTTTAAGATGAGAAATATTTCATCTCATTAACACACACGCATGACTTCACATGAAGTTCGAAGTCACTATTCGTACAATGTGCTATGCTTTGGGTGCGATGAGTGTTCGTGACATTGACTGGCCACTTGACACTTGTCGGTATAACAAACCATTGGCTTTATCTGTGCGTTTTTTTATGTTTTTGTTTGAACGATATGGGTCAAGTGGCTGATGCTGTAAATCAGATGCATGCTCTGGTAATTCATCGATGGGAATCTGATTATAAGATGCTGACTTAAGTGGATTAGCTAAATGTGACACTTTGGCACATCATCGTTGAAATAAAAATAAGGAAATTAATTCAATTAAATGTTTCATCTTTGAATTCATGTGCGACGTACGTCCTATATTTTATATAGAATGACTTCCATTTTGTTATACTAGTTTACTTACTTGTATTTCCCTATTGTGGGGAACGTACTTCATCGTTAAATGAGCGTGGTTGTGTTTTAGATTTCAATTTACATCATTTCACGGTCAATATTTATGTTGAAAATCCAGGAAAGGCCGTATGCACTGCTTGTTTGGTACACTGTTTGTTTATTGTTAGCATATCGTCGCGGACTGCAATCGCGTCGCGTCGGTGAGCCTACTTTGAATTGGTTGTCTTATAAAGACCACATACCTTACAATGTTTTGTGTATTTTATAGGTTCATTTTTATTTTGAATAACTTCTGCACGAGGGAACAGAAATTTTGTTATGCGATGTGCATTGTGTCATGTCCTTCATCTGCAGGATCTATTTTAATTTCCTAATGACTGTAAAAGTACAAATTGTCTTTAAACTTTTAATTCAAACCTTTTGAAACACGACATATTAAATTAGGACTATGTCACACAATGCATAACCATTTAAATGACAACGAACCCCACCAGCTGCTCTCGTTGTGTATGCAAAGCGTTGTGATCGCGACGCTCCATGGTGCACCCACGCAAATGCAGCGGCATGTTCCAAACAAAAGCTCATGCAGTCATATTGTACTACATATTTTTAAACAAATTTAAAACGCAACCAAAAACAAGTAAAAACAAAAAATTAACCACATCACAAAACAAAATGTTAAATAAGGAGGAGAGAAAATCATACAGAAAACGCATTTATATACTCGCACTCCGCGATACTCGTCGTGCCGCGTACAGTCACAACTCAGGGCATATTATTCGGAAGAAAATCTCACAGAAGGGAAAAAAAGAAAATATGGTTAAAAAGAAAAATATCTTTTCAATGCCATAAATAACCATGAAGTATGGCAACATGAATAAACCACAGACAGACACACCAAACCCAGAAAAAAACAACAACTATACAAGACACCGACTAAATGCATAGCAACACCGCGGATGGAGGAAAAAAAAACGTCCAAATTAAAAACAAAGTCTTCAACTAAATATAAGGTCACATATTGTTACAAACATAGTTGCACATTACATGTATTCTTATTATGTTGCATGGTTGCATTTCCGAGCTGCACCGAACTGTTTGATATTGTGCGTAAAACGATCATAATATTCAATGCGATCGGTGCAATATAATTGATCATGCAGGTTGCAACACCAGCCACCAAGCCACATCACACTTTGAATCTCGCGCCCCGTTAATGACGATCAACTTATAACTAATTTCCACATTAATGTGCTTAACAAATTGACAATTTATTGCTTGACACGATCTGGGGAGGCCAAACTCAGCCAAAGAGGACTCACCATGCAACTTGAACAGCGATTGTCCGGCACTGTTCCTTTATACACAAACACATGCGACGTTACTATCCGCTGGGTATTTGTTTCGTGGCTTTGTCGGCGCATCAGCACATAAGCGAGCATGAAATTTAAAAGCTGCCATCAAGCGTTCCCTCCGCCTCGAAATTTTATGCATTATGGTTGTATGAAGTTATTGTGATGTGCTAAGTAGGGTTTAGGACGTATAGTAGCATTTAATGTAAAATGCATTTAAATGCATCAAATGGCGTTTTCGCATCGAATCAAAGCAGAGAATTTAACGACTTTTTATGCAGTCTTTTCAGTTGTGGTCTTTAATCTAGTAATTGGTATTAAATTTGACTTTGAATTTACGACGCCATAATTTATCAATTGCTGTTTTTCTAATATTTTAATTAAATTTGATTTACAATGCAGCGAATTTGAATAGATTAATGTTCACGCATGAATTACATTACAGGTAAGCAGTAAATTTTAACACAATTAAATTAAGAGAGGTCGTTTATTTTGAAAGTAGATTCATTTAACTTTTGTTCAGGGCATATCAAAACACCAATACGAATTAGGTGAATAAAGATATAATAACTGGGTATTTTTTAAAGCAAAATTAATTTAGAAATTATAATTTTTAACGAAAAGAACAATCACTGCTTGTGTAAAAAAGTATTTCCGAGATTGAAGAAGACAAATTTTATTTAGAGAAATATTATAAAATATTTACAAACAGTTTCCTTTCTTTAAGGATCTCCCATTTGAAATTTAAACTTACTGTGACACCATTCTGTGTTCATAACTCTAATATAATATTCTGTAAAATGTTAAATGAACTGCAAAAAAATGTGTTTTTCATTGTCCTTTCAAACTCATGCACATTGCACAATTTAAAAATATTCACAAGCAATTATCAAAATAACAAAATTGATTCCAATGAACTCGCCGCATTCCACATTGCATTGCACAAATTGCTATATTGATTGCTGAATCAAAAATCAAATCCCGAGACAGCCAGATTGCAACACTGCCATCTCAGTGCATTGTATGGTATGTAAATGGCTCAAAATTCTGAGAAGTGTTACAATAAATTAACACACATTAAGTATTTGCAAACATTGCATAAACGTTCGCGAGTGCACTTATTGTGTAAACAAAACCCAATGCGCTTATAACATTTGCAATGTGTTGATTATATCAATTTGAAATTCTTCTTATTTGCGCCTCTTATACGCACACATTCGCTGATGCAGTTTATTGAGAGCAAATGGTGTGCGCGCACCATGGCGGCTCAAAACCTTCACAGCTCATGATGCACATATGGCACTTCAATGACATGGCGCCGGCTTAATAACAACATAAACAATTTGTTTTGAAATATTATCGTATGTACTTCTTAAATGAAGTCTCAAACATTCAAAGGACAATATTGCACTCGAATGTGTCACTTATATGGCAATCAGACCCATGCACTGCCAGCACAACAGACGCTGCATTCATCTGTACCATGCCATGCAACGGGGAGCGACTGACAACATTGAGATGACGCGACATTCTAAATGCTGCACTTACTGCATGACATTCGATATATTGTGTGCTGAATGCACAATGGAGGTTGTGGCGAAATTATAACTATACCATTCCAATTAGATATTAAAACAAATATAAAGTTAGTCATTGAGACCATCATCCCATATAACAATTGCTTGTTGTGTCATGTGTGCGGTTGCTGAATGCTGGCTGATGCAGACATATCATGTTGGCAGTTGATAAACATTTATTATACAGATGGTAAGTGAGCACAGCAGCAGCGCTCTCACGTAAGACTGTCAGACGACACCTTGGCTGCGGCGATGATTTGTGCTATGAGATTTCAGCGGAGTTAAATGAAGCAGCAATCCCGAGGCTGTGAAAATGTTTCATGTACAAACAATAGATTTGAAGGCGAAAAGAGCAAAATATTTGCAATTAATTAAGTCGGTAAACATTATGCTGACAGATTATGCGTGTGGCATTTATGCCAGGTGATTAAACACATACAGGTATTTAAGTAGTATGTTAAGTTGTTTTTGTTACGAAGTCTTGAGAATTTTTCGTTTTTGATGGATGGAGAAGCCTCCACAATGCCGTTGTTTGTTACATTGTGTTTCTAGCTGTTTAGCTGCGTTCTAGCTGTTTAGCAAATTTTTTTATACAATTCTTGGAAGATTATTTTATAATGTTTACTTGAAAGACGATTTTCTACTTAAATTCTTAATAATTTCCGAACATAATAGGATCGAAATTCATTTCGTTTGAAATACTCCATTTTTTATCTCTCCGCGGCTTTTTCGTAGATCTAGC
This sequence comes from Sylvicola cinctus, assembly GCA_963854165.1. Classification (NCBI taxonomy): domain Eukaryota; kingdom Metazoa; phylum Arthropoda; class Insecta; order Diptera; family Anisopodidae; genus Sylvicola; species Sylvicola cinctus. The sequence goes on from OY974082.1 coordinate 1,046,994, forward strand.
AATTTATTGGAAGATCTTGCGAAATTTTTCCGGGAACTTGCAATTTTTTGTTACCCGAATTGTTTTTCTTTGAAGAAGAAATTTGTACATAAGAGCATGAAAAACATGATATTAATTTGAAGTAATTGTTTATATTGAAATGCACTTTCTTTTCATGATGAAATAGTGTTTTCAAATTTAATTATTTATAAAAAGTGGAGTTATGTCATCATTAAATTTATTTAAATATTTCAAAGGGAAAAAAGAAAGTCACGTTTTAAAATATTTAAAAGAAAACCAATTGACTAAAATAACAAATGCGTGGTTTCTCTTTTGTAATGAAAATAGGACCTCTGAGAATACTAAAAATAAAGACAAACAAACAGCTTAATTTCTTCTGCCAATCATTCATCTCATATGTGAACCTCGCATCACATCAGATACACGAATAATGCCATAACACGCTAAATGGTTCCTTCAAATTTCCTGGCTGTTCAGTCAATCAAAAAGAAACCCACAAAAATTAAGGTTGCACTCTTCCGCATCTCAAAACAATCAAAATCAACCAAATTACTTGTTTTAACATTATTTTTCAAATCAGAACGCGTCCATTCAGCATGAATTACAGAGCACGATCCTCACATGCATCAATCAAAGAAGCAGCTCGCATGCTCCGCACTTTACAGTTTATGTGCATTGTACATGACGCGGCCGAATATGACTTGACCTCTTCTTGTACGTTTTACAAAATGCGAGTGCGTGTAAAAAGCTTGCGCGCACAACATTTAATTAAAATCGGCGGGGAAATTAAATTAAAATTTCATGTTTCAGATGAGCTGCACATGCCACATGCCGCCTATACTATTGTATGTTATGACTGGAGAGGTGTTCAACAGTGAACAGGGGGACGATGATGCTAAATGGTGCCGGCAAATTATATATTAGCGAGTGCATATCCAAGAAGTGTTGCATTCGCACTTACAGCTTTTGTTAATTGTTTGCATTTACTATTCTTGTTTCCTTTGTAAGACGTTGTTTTAAAGAAATAAAATACAAAAAACTCAGGCAGTTCACAATTCACAACAATGTCATGAAGGGACTGTGAAACACGCTGACGATTCATTGAAGTAAATAATAAATTATAATTTTAAAAATATTAAATATTGAAAATAATATTGAGTATTGATTATAAATGTTTTTGCCATCCACCATTTTCTTCGTGTTGGTACTAAATTTCTTGAAAATTTCTTCCAGAAGCGACATTTAAGATAAGAATCTCTGATACCCCATTTTTCAAATCTCATAAACCAAAAAAGTTACCCAATACACCGATTAAACCCAACAAGACAACCGATACCCTTTGTGCAAACCACAACACCGCCACAATCACCTGAAGCTTACACAGCGTCCACGTTCACTCTTATGTCTTGTTAGCGCAGATCCACGACAACAGCCGGAAGCTGTGTTGGATTGTTGGAATCAATTACATTACAAGTACAGCCCACTGAATTTGCATCCAATGATATCGTTACTGTAGACATTATGATTATCAACTCCGCGTGGAAAATGGGCAAGCATGTTGCAACACCTCCCTAAAAAAAAATTCAAAAATCCTACCACACCCAACCCCCTGCACTGATTTATCACAATCCATTATAGGCTGTACAATTATTCGCACTTTCAAGGAAAGTAAAATTCGTACAACTAAATGCACCAAAAAATGAAATGCCCCCCAGATAATGTCATGGCAGATTTTGCATGCTAATTTCGGTTGTTGCAACAAATAAAATAACCACGGTACGACTTACGTGTATATGGCTTGTGCCGATCATGAGGTTGATCAAGTCCGACCGATATTGTGTAGTGGAAAGACCTCTTCTTAACATATGCTAATCATAACAATGAGGAACCGTGTGAATTAGCCTGCAGTCAGCGTAAATGCGGCGTGAAAGGGTTGCTCATTGCTATATAGCTGTTATGCAGTCAAAATGTTTAATTGGAACCACCAGCGAAAACGCTTCAAAACGATTTGGTGTCTGTGCGCTAAATGGATTGCGCTCTTTAATCTTGTGCTGATCAGTCACAGTCGGATGCTTAGCAGGAATTGAGATGCATTCGGAGATGAGGATAACAAAACTCTGTTAAGCATTGTTTTAAGACTTCTTTAAAGCCAGACTGGGCACACCAATGGGCAATGTGGATCAAGTAGTCAAAGCAAATTGCAAAACAAAGCTTTTCAACTGTGATAGACATAAGACAAATAACATTTTGGCAACAGATGCATGTGCTGACAAAAAACAAATCAATAATCATTCTGAATTGTAATCTTTGTGCAATGTTCACATTCTGATAATCAATTTTTTAAACGATTTTAAAACGAATACAAAATGAACATACTTCAAACAAATTGTGCCGTTCAAGGAGTTTCTCTCATTGCACCAAAACCTCGGCAATAAAACGCGAATATTTTTTGCAATTTGGCATGCAATAATTCGTACCATATTTTTGTGTATTGCATCTTGTACTTCACAGTTGTCTTCACGCGCCGCGCCGTCTTCTTCCCGTTGCGTTGCGTAATTCATACAATATTAATACGATCACACTGCTTTTCATATTGTGAGACCGCACGAAGGATTCCTGTTCTCCGCAACTTATCACCAGCGAACTCAGGCAGAAAATTTCAAATTTCTCATTGCTCTGTTATGTTGAGAGTTTCGTTTACTTGGTGTTACAAATTGGTGAAAAATGGATGCGATTTATGATGTGACCCAAAAATATTTTCGTGTAAAAAAATTTAACATTGTAAAACGGAACCGAGATGTTTTCATAATTTAAAACTTTATGGAAATTATATTTTTAATGTAAACTTACAAATGTTGGTACAATTTATTATTAATGGGGGATGGTATGTCAAGGACGACGCACGCCTACAGTCTAGACATCACTGCAATTGTTCGTTTTAGTGTTGTTATTTATGTAAATATTGAACGTACCAAGTGAAATGAAGGATTTCTCAAAACTGGTAACATGGAATCGTTACAGAATTCATAAAATTTCCCTGAACTTTTAGAAACAAATTTTTTTTGAATTTATTATTTTTGATTTAAAATTTAATAACCCTTTACTATAGTTTTACTGTAAAGTTGAATGTCAGTTCCTGAAATAGTTAAAGATAATTTAGTTAAGGTCTGCCATGTACAAAGTAAACAAAAGCAAAATATGATTGATTACATTTGCATTTTACAAAAATTGTTGCAACAAACTGCAACCACAATGTGCTATAATGCTCAAACGAATTCACATTTAATGTTCCATGAAACCATAATATTTATCAAGATTATATTTTCAGCAATTCCACATCTTTCAACCTTTCTCCACGCCACACTACAAAGCTTCTCCCTTACAACTTAAAATGTCACCAACCTCACCAATTCATCGCCTTGTTTGTACAACACGCGCCACTTAACTTTTCAAATCGCTATTTCAATTTCCTTGTTTTGTCTGGCATTTTCAATTGATGAGACAATTTCCGTTGCAATAAAAGTTCACCGGAAAAAGAATGGCGCTCCCGCTCTATAGTCTCTATGTATTTCGTATGTAGTGCTTAGTGCTCTATGATATAAAACTTATAGTTACATAAATGTTTGAAGATTGTTATCACGTGCATGTACATTGCGAGTTGATATGCTTGCATTTAGCGATGGAGCTTATTGTAAAAGGGCTGCAATTTTTCGAACTTTAACACAAACACTGAGGGGAGTTTTTTTTTATGGTCGCCCATTACGTTAAACTTTAATGCCTGGTTTCTTTATGTGCACGCGACCACTAAAACCTTGTTTATTTGGCATGTAAATCAGCACATGATTTGTAAGTATTTCTCATGGGCACGACAATGTTTTTGTTTGGATTGTTTCAAGAATGCACAGTCCTTTTGAAATGTTTCTCAATAATATGTGAGTCGTAAAAAACAATACGCGCGCGCCTTTGGCCATAGAAATGCAAATTCTTCGGTGCATATTATATTGATTTTCAAGTGATGCATTTTAAAATAAACATTGCGCCTTTAGTGCTTGGAATGAGATTAGTTGGTCTCACAAAAAACATCGTATTTACTGCGCTAACTCATTTTCCAATCGGTCAGCAAGACGACGTCATGACCGAAAAAGGCCTTCGGTCAAAATCTTTAATTAGCAATGCAGTGTAATAAAACGTAGAAAATTCCCCTCAACAACAACAAACCTTTCCCGACTGGCTGGCCAATATCTTCAAATAACTGCAGCACACCGAACCTCTGCAATGGGGAGTCCTATAAAAGCCCAACAAATAAATGCAAAAGCTTAAATTCGAATACGTGAACAGTGTGTGTATTCATTTTGACCCGTGAAATTAAACATCCAAGAAGAGGACCGACCAAGTGAAACTGCCTGCACTCCAGTCTGCAGCCAATCCAAATATATGCGTGTTTATAGGCTGACTTGAGAGTTACTCATCTTAGTCGCGGTGCCTCGCGATACACACAACAACTCGTCCATATTTCCAACGTGCGTTCCAAAAGTTATATGCGCGATTTTATCTCTTGTACATGTGCATAAAGATTCAGGCGATAAGATGCGGATTGCTGCAGATGCACGTTGCATTTAATGGCCTTTACGGTGAATAATTATAACTTTAAAGACTATCGGCTTTGCCGATCAGTAAGATAATCGAAATTGATGGAAAAGAATCGGTTAAAAAGATATGCTTTATCTTGTACAGGTACAAATATGTGTGTTTTTCCATCCTTTTGTCTTTTGCATGGGAATTTTCAATACGGTGTGGGAACGAATCAGGTTAAACAATTAAAAGTTTCATCAGGCGATGCACGCATCTTTGCGCGTGCGGAATTATGTTTTCGGTAAAATTTTGATTTTAACAGAATTTGGTGGAGTGGGGATGATCAAAAAAGGTATTGTAACAATTTTCAAATTTATAAAAATTTATTTTAATAAGCCTTGGTAAAAAGAACTATCAGTTAACAGTTCTACTTTTATTATATTTATTGTTCAGTATAACATTTAAATATTAATTAAAATTTGATGTGCATTTATTTGTTATTCTGATTTATTTTAAATAAATAATAATAATCAAGAAGGTAACAAAAGCAATAATAAAGATGATGAATCTTTGAAAATTCTTTTCCTGCAAAATTAATTCAAAATTAATTTAAAACATCTCAAATTTTCAAAGAATAATGTAGATACCCACTTTTTGTATTGATTCTTTTACAAAAACATTCATCCGACAACTAATATCATGTTTAGCTAATTTTGCATGGCTTGGCGACATGGCCCGCAACTCGCTAGCAATCCACTTGCCATAAATGGAATATTCATCGTTTTGGCGATCGCAAATGCTTTTTAGTGCAAGAGTAGCCATTTCTTTGAACTCATTTTTCCCCTCTGATGTCTCTGCAGTTTGCGATGCAGTAGTTGTTTGCCACGGACACTTATAATAATTATACTCTTCCTCGGATTCAAACGTGTTTTCCTAAAAATTAACAAAAAATTAGAGTAAAAACTAAAGGTTTACGTAAGACTTATTTCTTTATTTACCCGTGGCATGGAGTTCTCAAAGAATCCTGAACTTTTTGAAATCAATGGAGTTCCCATTCTAAAACTTCTTTAATCAATAGAAAAAGAGATGTTGTAAAGAATCTAACATAAGGCTGCTATGATTAAAATGGAGATTCACTGAGTGCACTATAAAGTTTTTTAAGTTGCTGTGTTTCGTAAATTTAAATTAGAAATTTCAATTCAACGGAGTGCTAATTTTTATAAGTAAAATAAAATAAAATAATAGATTATTTTCAATCTTTAAATTCCACATTGATAAAAAACTAATATACTTTTAGTTGTTAGACAGCTTTGAATGGATGATAGTTTCCGACTGATTCACAATTGACATCGTTCCTCAACTATGGTAAACGAAGTCCTTTACTATTTTTCTTTCGGTATTATGCATAGTTTTACGGACTAGCTATATTGACAACTTGGGACCACGTGTATCCCTAATTCTCATAACTGCAGAGCAACACGCGTTATGCGGTTATAATTTAAAAGGGTATATAATATATGAAATACTAAAGTTTATAATAACTGGTTTCCAAGATCTAATGCATCAGGTATAAGACAATATTCTGCAATATTTTTATAGTGGGCCATCATGTACATTTTTCGTACCCAAATTAGCAAGGTAGAAAGGCTGCTTTCGAGTACGGTTGTGTTCAAATCTGGGTTAAATCGCAATTATTCATTATGAGTATTCCTTTCAAAATTTAGAACACAAACATAATCATATACGGAAAAACCTGAAGCCTAATGAAAACTGTCGCAATGGTAGAGGTTTCTCCGCATTTTGTCTGAGATCACACAGTACAAAATACAGAATAACTAAAATCTGCATAAAGTGACAAAAAGAATCATATGGTCACAGTATTTGTTAAACAAATGCCGGTAAGCGGCGCGACTGTGGCATGGATTTAATTATTCAATAACGCGTTGAAAATACAAATGTACCTACCTAAATGTATTTTCTCGCATCGATCTTTTGTTTGTACAATCTTCAAAGGCTTGGAATTCGCGGGTTGTAATAATTGAATTAATCAACAAAAGAAAATGTTTCATAGAATTTACGTATTGAAGATGTTTGTGTTGCGTTAAGCGCGCTTTTCATACAAAGATGAATATCATCGGCAATTAATAGAGACCCACAATCCAATATGCAAGCAGCAAGCTAACTAGTTTCAGAGTCATTGCCGCAATCCAAACTTTTCAGTGTCACGGCTGACAAGCCGGTTTGATTTATGTGTGCTTTTGGAATTAGAATAACAAATTGTTTTATAAAACAGACGACAGGCAAACATTGCCGTAAATATAATATATGTATTTAATTGCAGTGAATCGTGAGCTTGACACTTTTCAGATAATTGCATGTGTACCGAAATGTTAACTGTCAGGTGCTTCCTACAGCGCTCTTGTTGTATTTTTCAATCAAATAAAATATAGAGAGGAGTAAATATGAAGCTACAACTCCCAAGTGCTCTTGATGTGCGAGAAGGATGAAGGGGTGAAAACCTTGAAGGTAACTAACAAATAATTACAGCAGACATTAAAAGATTACTTATACATCAAACCTAGTGCTGAATGAAATCTTCTCGTATTTATTTTGTCGACCCCAACTCAACACAACACACATGATCGGGAGAATGTATTTAAACAATGAATATAAAATTTCTTTCTCCATTGACATTCCTAATTATTATCAATTCACACTACACTCGTATGCAGTTCAAAGAATAGGCATACACTACTTCTATTGTACAGTTGGGGTAACCCATTTAAATTTTCATTCATAACTATAGTCTATACATATAGTTAATCGGATTTCTAAACGCACTGAATAACTATAACTGCACCATACAACAAACGATGACAATATGCATGACCCATACTTAATACGATTGTGTACACGAGTTAATCCTTTTCCCACTTTTTCTGTGAGGTGTCTGCGTTGTCTGTTCTACGTTCGTCCAGCGCGGTGCTCTGTGTCATGGAGGTTCCATTCGAAAGTATAGTTCAAATACGATATACACGAGAACGATGCTTAAACCCATTGTCCACGCATGAATTGATGACAAAACTAATTTCCCTGCCTTTGTCATCTTGTCAGATGATTCCATTTGTTTGGAACATTTAATAGAGTTGACAATCTGTATACAAATGCGCCCATCATTCATCCGGAATGCTGAGTGATTCCAACTGCGCTGCTGCTGCAGGCCGCAGGGAGAGGGAGGCTTATACATTCAGTGCTTCAGTGATATTTAAATTTGAACGTGTAAGGGTCGCTCCTCATTCAGACACATTAATCTACATTTCAATTCAATTTGAATTGGCTATTTGCTCGCACTTTAGTAGTCTTCCTTTTTCAATTCCCATAAACACTGCGTTAATAACCCATATTTGTATAGGATTGTGTCTGCAGCACATAGCTGCCGGCGTATTATAACGCTATATAAAGGGGAAATACAACTTGGAATTCAATTTCATTTCACATATCAACCGGTGTGTTTGGGAGCTCGCAACACCAACAATTACAACGCTATAAATCAGTTTAGTAAATTGTGCAGAGGCGTTTTTGCTTTCATGCGAAATATAGTGTGGCTTTATGGCCGTTAGACGCAGTCCTCTGTGTTCCATATAATGTTGGATGGCGGCTGCCACTTCATCGCTTTACACATTGCACGGAAATTACTGTACTCGTATTATAGAATTAGATAGAGGCTAACTGGTTCATTTTGTGCTATTCAGGATTGCACGAGCAAAATGAATGTTCATTGAATTTGAACTCTGCACGTACACATTAAACAGGCATTAGGCAATTAATCAACTGAACTTACTTTTCAACTGATTACATCTAATCAAGATGCGAACAATGTGTAGCCCAGTGCCCAACTATAAGGCTGTTCTCATGAAATTCTCACTTTTAAAGGGGATATAATATTTAGTGGAAGTGTTTATACAAACTCGTTTATTGCATCTCGACAATCTTTAGATAATCGATTTAATTTAAATCCAATTATTGATGTCACTAGTTTGCAATCGATATAAATCAAAGAGACACTAAAATTTGCAATTAAAATTGATTCGAAGTCACACCCGCATATTAGATTGTATGATGCAGTGCCGAGAGAATGTCATAGAACGTGACTCACCCTGTCACGAAATCAGCACTAATTTGCACAGGTCCATACGAATGCCACAATAAGAAAACAAATAAAACGAATATGCTCAATCGTTTGGAATTTATTAATGACAACTTAACACCTGTGCCAATCAACACAGCGTGTATTTGCATTTGCATACAAAAGAATCCTATTATGAGGAATTTATTCAATTTGGGTTGGTTATTAATTGAAATTAATCATTTCAGATGTATTACACTTGTTGTATTGACTTGTGTGAATTATAGCACAGTGTACGAAGATGAAGAATGCGAATTGGTGTGATTTAAGGTAGGGGAATGGAACATCAAGTGTGGGACAGTTTTTGAATAGAGTTTCTAATGATACCGTTCTAATCAGCAATTAATATAGTTGCTAGTTACTCAGTTCGTCTATCAAGAATCGTTTAAGCACTCAACTTAACTGTGTGCTCCTTACTTATCAATTCATAATTAATGCTTCATTTTGATTTTTAAAAAATAAAAAATAGATAAAGTAAGCCCTTCCTCCAGCTTATAAATTTTTTAATTTGACTTTTAGTCCATTCCGTTCAATTAACTCGAGTAATGCAGCCATATAACAAGTGAAAGCGCGCAGCAACCTGTACGTACCAATTATACGTTCACCATTTAGTGCGCTCCTTTTTTACACCGAACACAGAAGACTGACAATAAATCACATCAATTTTCATGACCATAAGTATCGCACATAACGTCAATAAACACCAATTAGCCCCGAGAACGTGCGCTCACCGATGATCGCCCAGCAATCGACTGTACGTCTGTACCACGTGCAAAAATCATAAATTGTGGCCTCATAAAACAAGTGGATGCACGCATTTTGTGTATGGAAAGCGGAAAATTGATTGCACGGTCGCTGGCATTAGAGCAAATCAATTGATGAAATAAATCAGAGTAATAACCGATTATAATGATAATGATAGTGGCAGTTTTGTGAGTGCAAGCCCTTCATTTGTGTGTTGGCACACATTTTTCATTTTTGTGCATATGCAGTTGGGAGGACTCCCAAGCTTTCGTGGAATAATTGCATGCAAGCCACTATTTTGATGGTAGGGAATTAATTCAATTATCAGCACATTAGTTGCATTGAATACTGGTCCTGCAGAATGCTAACCAGAAGGGATTAGTTATTGATGATTTATTAGAGTCTGAGGTGTAAATTACATTGGAACTGCACCTGCAAAGTTTTTCAATTGGCATATAGTGGGTTTGTGCTATCCACTATAAGTCAATTCAATCATTTGTGGTAAAGTCAGTTTAATTAATTAATTTTGCTCAGTTCGTTATCAATTTATATAGAAAAATATTATCGAAAAAAATGCAAAGTGACAAAAGTGGGATTAAAAACACATTTAACAAATTAGGGAGAACAAGTAAATGGAATCAAAACACAAAGCATAAAACAACAAGAAACACAACATCGTTGCTTATTTCAATCGGTCATTTCTTAATCTTATATTTTGGCGCGTCTTGATTAAAAAAACAGAGCAGACCACGATCGTCTACAAACCGCCTTTTACGTTTATTCAAATTATAATTACTGATAAGGTGGAGCAATAAGTGTCCTTTTCACTGTAGTAAAGTCGTTTGAATAAGTCTCAATTGAAAACAAAACATAGCTCTATTCATGTGCATAATACTCTTATTTGTATTTTGTAAGCGTATAAAAATGTTACAAACTATTGTGTGTACGCCCATCGTTGTTTGTCAAGATTCTTGGAATATTCCATAGCTCGCTATCAGATCGTGTTATTAAGAAATTGGTTTGTTGTTCGATCGCAATCTTCGTGTGCGATATTGCGAGTCAGCACAGCACCATGCCGCGCCACGCCATGCCTGATGCCACACTCTTGTCATCAAGGTACACAATCATAAAGGCGCATGTAATATGATTTCGACACCCACTATCGTACCTAACGTATTCCCATGGCATACACATTAAATTTACATGATGTATCGACCGATAAGGTGCACAACCGCGCAGCACCCATCATTCCTCATGTGTGACGTATGCATATGTTTACTTTTGCGTGCGGACAAAGCGTCAAATGCTATATCGCGATCATCATCAATTAAAACGCGAGTAATTTGTTTGATTGAGGCGCCTCTAGTTTGATGTAATTGAACTGATTCCCGTGTGTGCGAGCTCGCTGTTTTAAGCATTGATGGCAATGTGTTTAATGAGTTTGCGTTTTTTAATGCATATAGGCGTGGTATAAACGAAATCGTGATTAAGTGATAGGAGAATTGCGGGTGCTCACAAACGTACACTGCACATTTTATTATACCAGGGTGTTAACAATGGCATGAAAAACTGGAACCGATCAGCTGGTGGGTGTAGTTTTTTTTTGGAAAGAACGCGACGCACGCACGTCCACACATTTCAACGGCGTATTCGCGATTTTATCAATTTTGACCGAAAAAGTAATTAATACATCACGTGCTTTTCGTGTTTGTAAAATAACATGTCGATATAATCAGTATTTCTTGAGAACATTACATATTTTGATTGTATCAATTTTTGGCTTAACAATATTTAGTAAGTAGAATATTGTGTCTCAAATTTGCATGAAGATTTCCAGTCAGATAAAGCAATAACATAAAGAAATGTATTACGGGCGTCGCAAAATATTTGATTCGTGACATCTTAGCTTTGTCTGTTATGCCGCATGAATTTTACGAGTGTTTTTATTTTCTCCCAAAAATTCTTAACAACATTATTGCTTAAATAGTAAAACAGATTATAACTATAAACACCATAAAAGATCCCTGATTACCTCTCACCTCAAAGCAATCATTCCAGACTCCAGAAAGACCGACACTTTCCTAGAATCACACAGCAGTTCAAGCCAATCATCACATCACAGCCGAACCCATCGTCCTGCATCCACATCGGCGGAAACACTCATGTTTCCTGGGTGGGCCCCACTCATTTAAACACGCATTGCGAACATAATCCCGCTGCGTCGAACCACCAAATTTTATTGCATCTACATAACACACAAAACACGCCAAAACCACAGCAAATGGAAAAGGGATACGAAATCATGCGCGGATACCAACCACTTTCCTGTGGGCAAAAACAAATGAACAACAGAAAAAAACCGCTGCAAGACAAAATGTTAAACCAATTTTCCACATACATAATGACTGCCTTTATCGCCTTTTGCCTCAAAATTACCGGTAATTCAAATGCCAAAGTGTCTGCTAAATGATGGCAGTCATGAAATCATTAGAGACCCAAAAGTAAATCGCCAGCAGCGTATACCCCGATTCAATAATTCTGCAAACAACGCCAAGGAAACGCACAACAAAATGATGATCATTTTCAGCTCAATTCAGTGAGATGTGTGTGTTGTTTTGTTTGCGTTGTTGCGCTATGTTCCACAGTGTTTGCATGGTTGCAACTTGCACTGTAATCGGAGTGCGTGTTGCACGTTCTTATGAGACTATTAATTTAAAAGCATTCAATTGAATATAACGTGCGCTAATACGACGGCAACAATGCGGATTGTCAATCATTTATAAATATTTCAGACTTTATATTATATCCGTGTAGACGTTTTCAGTTAAGGAATAGAGAAGATGCGACTTTGAATTGATAGCCTTGTCTGACTTACAAAACTAATTGATTACTTAGATATATAGATTAGTAACAACACAATTTTTCTAATTATTGTTTATGTTGGCACAAAAGAGGTTTGTATTCCCTCTCATTCGCATTCCATCAAACTTTCATACGCAAATAAAACCAATTCAACAAAAAAGTATGAGAAAAAAAGCTCCACGCACGCATTAAGCTCATACCTTCATTTTGGTTTTAATTTGCTTAAAAAATTATAGGATTACATTAAAGTGCTATCCATAAGCAAATACAAATCAATGCCATCAAATAGGTCGCACAAGATTACACAACAGCCGACCCCCTCTCCGAAATTGTCTCTTTACTCTTCAAAACACGTGATAAAATGGCCGCAATGATTGATTACAAATTAACACCTAGCGAAAAACAAATCAAAAAATTAATGCCTACGCCACTTTTCCACATTTTCCCTGCACACGCACACGAATCCAAGTAAATAATAATATGCGAGCGTGTGAGGTACTAACACTTTATGAAGAATAAAATCATACTATAGAATGCATAATAATGAAAAGGGAAAAGCTTCATCGCACAAGAAAAACTGTTTGTTTTTACACGCGTATACCAGTTCTGTTAGCGGCAAGGGTATTCCAGCTTTTATTAGCTTTTTACGTACACACAACTCACAGGCCACTGCAATCACAATCGCATGCTGAAAGTAATTTGAAAGAAGCAATTGAATTTGAAGCGCCGCTCCTTGCAGTAAGCATGTACATCGGTTAGTGAAATGGCCATAATGTTTATGGGAAATGCAATTTACCACCAAAAGAATTGGAATTAACTTGACTTTGATGGAACACTGCTGTGATTTAGTGTCCACTCCTATATCATAATACGTGGTTATTGTTATAAAATATAGCCAATCAATCACACTAAATATGTACATATGTACCTTTGGACCGATGCGCGACCTGTCAGGTTCTTAAGTCATACACAAAATATGGCATATCTTGGGAAAATTGTTTGTTTTTATCTTTTCGACACGTGAGGTAAATTAACTTATAACGTAAAAGAGTTTAGTAACACGACTGTAAATTATTTTCGCCATAAAACCATAAACGATTTAACTATTTTGCATTTAAAACAAAAAGAAATCAACTTTACTATATTACAACTCGTACTTTAAATTGATAAATGTTATCACTGGCAAATGGTGTGACAGCGTGCTTATCAGTTCGCGTATTTTTAAACATTTTAGGATTGCAGTGGTTTATGAATGGCTTAAAGGCCTAGGTATATTGTGCCTCAATTATAATGGCAGACGCCAAGCACCATCTACACTGGATGCAGGGTCTCGACATGTTTATTTTATGACTTGAATTTTTTCTGAAGCAATTTATTTTCATTTTTTTTCTCTAACTAAATCAGAAAATGTGTGACCTTGAACACTTTGTCGAAAAGCAAGGTCGATACAAAAAGTGCAAGTATTCTAATTTTGCAAGACTTCTTTTGCTCACAGAATGAAACGAAACCTAAACAAACGACATCAAAAATTTTTAAAAACCTTTACAGTGAAGGTTTCTTTGAAGTAGGACTCTTCTTTTGTTCTTTTTGTGTGACATAAAAAAGACTCTACAAACATTCAATGCAATAAATGTATAAGGTTGGATTAATCTCCTCCCGCTAGGTCGCAATTGTTCCAGGCCAATTCTCTTGCCAGTAAGTGACCTAAAGTGATTTTAAAACCAAAATCTATTGTCTTACTATAGAGACAGACCATTCGATTAAATTGCAATCGCACACATTTAGTTTAGTCGACCTATCACGATCCAATCAGCAAAAATCTATAAATTGTCGCCTATACTGTAATTTACAAGCATTGGCGAATAATTAAAACTCGGAAACTGTGATTAGGATCTAAATGATCTTACCGTGGCGTTTAATGGTTCACGTACAGTTTACACACTCCAGCGCAGCGTGCCATTCCTTATAAGCAACACGTCGACATAACATACTGCAGCGCCTCATAATGTTTCCACAAAAGAGCAACTAATTATCGGAACACCCACGTCCCACATGCAACACTGCACGCTTACATTAAAAAAAGTGAAAAATCAAACATCGGCGAAAGCAATTAAAATTGCAAACAATTCCATTTAATATAGATGAGAAAAACCTATAGAAATGAAGCAAACCGAGGGATATATGTTTTGTGCATGGCCCCACCGGCCACCACCATCAGATATCGAGTCGTGGTCGTTTAACACAATCATCTAAAGCGCCACACGCAAGCCAGTAACCTAAATTGTTAAGTTTCTTCGACACCGTTTGCGCTGTTTCATCGCGCCCTTTCGCAAATAACTTCATCCCCGCTTATATGGCTTTATCGCATGGAGAATTGGGCACCGAAATGAGAAGCAAAATCAACATAATTTACTTAAAATGATTCCGCAAATAACAGGCCGGATGAAAAGTCCCCGGTCTACCATGGTAAAAAACATTTTTTTGCAAAATTCAATTTTATTATTCAACATAGTTGCCTTCGAAGGCGATACAGCGATTATAGCGATTTTCCAACTTTTCGATGCCACTTCTGTAGTACTCTTTCGGTTTATCCTCAAAATAGGCCTCAGTTTCAGCAATCACTTCATCATCGGTCTTAAATTTCTTGCCAGCGAGCATTCTTTTAAGGTCCGCAAACAGGAAATAGTCGCTGGGGGCCAGATCTGGAGAATACGGTGGATGAGGAAGCAATTCGTAGCCCAATTCATAAATTTTAGCCATCGTTTTTCCAGACTTGTGACACGGTGCATTGTCTTGGTGGAACAGCACTTTTTTCTTCTTCAAATGCGGCCGTTTCTTTGCGATTTCGGCTTTCAACCGCTCCAATAGAGCAATGTAATAGTCGCTGTTGATTGTCTGTCCCTTTTGGAGATAGTCGATGAATATTATTCCATGCGCATCCCAAAAAACAGACGCCATAACCTTTCCAGCCGACTGTTGCGTTTTTCCACGCTTCGGTTTGGGTTCATCGCTTGCTGTCCATTCAGATGATTGCCGATTGGACTCTGGAGTATAGTGATGGAGCCATGTTTCATCCATTGTCACATATCGACGGAAAAATTCGGCTTTATTGCGCTTAAACAGCTTCAAACACTGCTCCGAATCATCAACTCGTTGTTGTTTTTGATCGCTTGTGAGCTCGCGCGGCACCCACTTTGCACAGAGCTTTCGCATGCCCAAATATTCGCGAATGATATGATGTATACGTTCCTTTGATATCTTTACAATGTCTGCTATCTCGCTCAACTTCATTTTACGATCATTCAAAATTATTTTATGGATTTTTTTGATGTTTTCGTCGGTAACAGCCTCTTTTGGGCGTCCACTGCGTTCACCGTCTTCAGTGCTCATTTCACCACGTTTAAACTTAGCATACCAATCAATGATGGTGGATTTTCCCGGTGCAGACCCCGGAAACTCTTCATCAAGCCATGCTTTCGCTTCAACTGTATTTTTTCCCTTCAAGAAGCAATACTTTATTAACACACGAAATTCTTTTTTTTCCATCTTTTCAACAATAACAAAAGTAGCTTCACTCAAATCGCTATAACTCACGAACTAATTGTCCGATTGCTGTCAAATTTTTACACGTATCGTTTGAAGGTTGGTACTAAATGAAAATCATATGGAAAAAATTCTGGTAACGCCATCTATGGGTCAGACCGGGGACTTTTCATCCAGCCTAATATGTTATCTTTGTTTCGTGAATTTTGTTGGTCAGGAGAAGGTGTCCGCGCACAAAATGGAGCGCAGTAATCATGCGGAACATAAGAACAAAGATAATATGAGAAAAGTAATGGCTGAGCCGCTTTCATGAGGGGGCATGCGGGGGCAAAGTTGCCGCTTGTCTTGTATGCAGACGATAGCGATGCAGTGTTCAGCTTGCATGTAGCAACTTGTCGATGCTGGTCTCTGTATAGTGAGGATATTACAACTTAATGCATTTAAATATATGCCCTGTAATTTGCCACAGATTGAGCTAAGCAGTTTATAACTAAAACAAAAAAAAAGTTGCACTCATCTTCATTTAATGACTAAATTAACATAATAAAATTATGCCGCAGCATGATCGCGCACTGCTGAATATTTATGAAACAAAATTACGCGCCCAATGAACTAAGGCCCCCTCCCAAACCCTTTCTCCTTAACGTTTTCACCCAATGACTGCAAGCATGTTCATGTGAAACGATTAGGGCCTCCATATGTGCATATGTGCATATGTTGGTATATTTGTCATATTATGCATTTCAAATGTGATTGCTGTTCGCGGTCTCTCAATTTAGGGCACATTCCACAAGGTACTTGTCACTCGATGCGTCTACGCGCAACATAAACATTTTAAGCCCAATGTGTGTCGGCATACCTTTGAGCTGTGGCGCACGTCCATCGCGATAACATACATAATAATGCCGGCTATATATGTACCTCAAATAATTTAATATATACGAACGGTTCTGTGAATTCACGTTGTCGTCGCTCTCTGTACACGGCGACGCTTATATTCACCTTAAATAAATTTGAATCACCGAATTAATTTGTGACAAATAGATAAAATCCATTGCCTTGGTCGTGCGGCTTTTCCGCATCTCAATAACATTGCAGGCAGACGTGAACTGCGGAAGATGTCATCATGCGGACGTACTTCGTACATGCAGCGCTGAGCGGGGAGGAGCTTTACAGCGGGAAATGGATTTGTTGATTTACCCTACAGCGTGGTATGGCCAAAGTGATTGTTTCCAATCATTTCTTCAGCATTTTAGCTTTCCTAAATCATTAATGAAATTGTCTCGTGCAGACGCTGTAGTTAATTCCTTTCTGCTATGTTTTCTGTTCTTTATGGTACGGACTGTTGATCCGCATATACCAAAACCAGAATATGCTTCTGTCGGAGGGCTTTCCTTAAATGCTTTCCACGACTATACTAGTAAATCGATTACTGAGGACAGACGGCTTTTGCAATAATTTACACAATGAAATCATCGCAACTCGGGAAGAGCATATACGAGCATTATAGTTATGCAATGTTGTTTGTCGGACGTCATATATAAATGCGCCCTCGTGCAGTTTCTCTCTCTGTGTGTGGGGGCGAGTTGGCGAAATAAAAAGTTAATCGAAACAGATTGGCGCCAGCTAAGTTTGTTATGCTCGTCGAGTATATGCGCTGTCCTTTTTCGTGAATGATACACTTGCAGGCGACGGAGGGATCAAGGAAATAAAATGTGAGTCATGAACTGAACGGAAATATTTTTCCAGATGAGTAGCGCACGACTTATTAGTATTGCTGTCTGTATGAGGAATTTGTCGCAAACTCGCCGAAATAATGTTTAGTGAAATCTTTAGCGATAATAATTTATGAGAACTGCTGTCTGCATCAGTTTGTGTAATTATTGCGCTTCACCAGTTGATATCATTTATAATGAAGTACACATTAGGGTAGGATTCATACACCAGACATGCATATTGAAAGTCTATACAAGAGGTTGGTATGAGTATAGACGGAAAGCTGTAGCGAAATGTTTAGTTTTTGTTTAAGAAAACATAGAAAGTACAAATTTAATCGAAACGATAACGTCAATTGACAAAATTAATCTCCATCTGTCTTTTGAAACAAAATAATAATAATAAGAAATTCCCTTCCTCATTTAAAAAAAACTGTTGTTTTCTTAATTCTGCTTTGGTTAGTTTGGATACGAAATAAGTAAGAAAATTTAAGACGCTCTGTTGTAAGTCAAAATGTTTAAGTTTTTTTATAAAACACGAGGATTTTTGAAATATTTCGGGACCTCAATGTGTAGATTTAAACTTAATTTAAATTGAAGTACGACGGCCCTCTTTTCATATATTTTTAATTTATTATTATTTATTGCAAAAGTTTTTATAAAATGAATACGCGAGTAATAGCTTTTAACGTCTTCATTGCTTTGACTCTATAGACTAATAAACGGCACAATACAAACTCACTATTTGCCCACGAATAGCCTCTATAAAAAGTGACATATTGCCATGATAAGTTCCAATAATTTCATAATAATTCAAAATTCATTTAGGGCTTAAGCTTAAAATTTAAGTCACGTTTTAGGTGGGAAGTCAATTATTTCACAGAAACCTAAAATTATGTAGAAAAACTAATAATTCAGAGACATATTATAATTCTTTTTAGTTTGGGGTTTCAAATGCAACTCAATTTCAACTTTCCATCATTCAACTTGGACTATTTCAAATTGACTCTTGCGTAATCAAAAATCGATGATAATAAAAGAGCAAAAAATAATGCCATGAAAGTACTTTAAATGAGCCATCACGACAAGAATAATGTTGTAGTGGCGACTGTTTCATTTTGTGACTGCACCTTTTTTATGTGGATTGAATGTGCATCGATTTGGCTTATCAAAATGGTTGTCATAAATTGGGGTTTTCTTCATAAATAATCCAAAAGTGTAAATTGATCGCTGTTGCGTATATACAGGGTGACTCTCCTAACGGATTGTTTAATCGATGCAACGAACCTAACTTGATGGTTCAATTGCTCTTAACAAATGGCGTGAATGAGGAAAAAGGTCAGTATTCACACCACATGAGGTCCTAAAAGTTTTTCACATTTTAGCATCAACGCAATCCAATAACATTTCATTTTAAACCGCAAATGACGGAAATTTAAAATTCTTTTTTGTAATTTTAATGACGTTGTACAATCAAACAACATTAATTATAACACAGTCCACAACATCAACTCATGAAGGTAACCAACATTCCATTTCAGAGACTGCCTTCCTTTAAAAACTTAAATGCACATTTTTTGCTCCGTTCAGTTGCACACTGCACACATACGGTATGGTTCACATATTATGTTGCGCGCCGCCATCAAATTGCAGTGCACTGCAGATAATCACACGATGAACTGCATCGCGAAGCATCTCAGTCTCACTGATTTCAAGCCCAGATAACCAAGGCAATTTACATGAAAGCACCTCCCATGCAATCAACTTGTTTTTAATTGAATGTCTCATTTGTCTGTTTATCACTTTGAGTGCATTTAAAATTATTGAAAAAAACATGGTCTCTGCGTGGTTTTTCTGATTTTTTTTTTTTTTTATTATTTAACCAATTTTTTTTTTTGTAGCACAATTAAACACATGTCTCTCTGTCTCCGCATTGGATTATTGCGGGTCTGCGAAACAGATGCGTTTGTTGTTGGCCATTTTGCTGATACACAAAATGCAACAGCAATCAAGAGGATTGAAATTAAAATGATATTAAAATGAACAACAAGGTAAATAATATTTTGCAACACAATTTGCAATACGAAAAAAAATGCTGAGCACTCACACACCGCACCCCACAGATGAAGAGGTATGGGAGGTAAAAACGAAACGAACCGATTGAAATTGAAATAAAGAACGCGATGCGTTGCTGGTTAATGAGGTGGTTACTTTGGTCGGCCTGCATTCGATGCGCTGCACTTCCAATCACTGAGCGATTGCTACCAAGTCGTTATTAAAAGTGCGCTTTAAAGATACATCACGCGTGCAGTGGGTACGTACTACGTAGGTAATGTATGGTGTGGAAATTCTCATACCCTGTGTGTAACTGGCCTTTAGTGCATTTAACATGACCTTCTTATGTTTCTCTCCTTGTTAACGATCAAGATAATAGTTTTGTTGCTATGTAATATTAAACTGCAACTATAATAGTTTCGCAGCAACTGCAACGGCGCTCATCGGAGAAGTAAAACAAAGTAATGTGCTACACGCCAAAACATAACAACAAACCGCTTCAAGATATGGCTAATAGCAGCTGGGTACTGCCGCATTTTTGCACGAGTCGTATTACTGCGGCTGATAAGAATCAAGCCAAGAATTAAGTCATTTGCATGCTAAACGGGTGGTTTAATGGGTCGATGTGATCCTGTAATTTGCTTCAATTGACAGATTGTTGATTCAAATCAGATATAATGCTGCACGATCATGTTTGTTTGATGTTTAACGTTATAATTGGAATTAATTGAAGAGAAAAATGACAAATTTCATTTTAAAGATTTAATTTGACCTTGATTGTGACGAAATTTAGGAAAAACATTTTTTTTGTAATTTTAAAATCAAATATGATATTTCCAGACAAAATTGAAAATGATACACAATCAATAATTTCATAACGGCTTAATTTTAAAATGATTGATAGTTTACTGTAAATGAATTTAAGATTTGTTATAATGCCTTACGTAACTATGCCAGGAATTCACTGGAATGCCCTTTTTTGCAATAAAACCATAGCGATTATTTATTTTTTGCCTTTAAATTTCCCGACTTTGATATTTTAACCATTTTGTTTTGTATCCTTTCAGCTTGTTCATAAATACTGATAGTTAAATTATGTTGTTAGTGCAAAAATCCGAAGCGCAAAGCACATTCCAATATTTTGTAATTATACAAACATGTTTATTGTTTGTGTGTTTAGCAACTTAATTAGCACGTTCTCATGAAGCGTTTATAGTTTTCCTCGCCCATTTTAGCCAGTAAATTCACTTGCACATATTTTGTTTTACTGCAATTGGCTCTAAGATCACCGTCATATTCATACGCGTTTTAAATTTAAACCGTGACTTATCGATACTAAGGTTTAGCTGTAAAAGAGGGTGGATTGGAGGTGAGAAATGCATATTCATTATTTAAGTACGTTTGAGTGTATGCGGTTATTTGTTTTTCCCTAAACCGCATTTGACTGTCGGCATGCTGGTCTTTGATAAAATGTTAAATGCGGTTTTGACGATGGTGGAAAGATGATGGTCGGATGGCGGATGCTAATGAATGCTTTTGTTTCAATATATTGTCGTTTTTTATGTTTAATGTGCATAAGGGAAACGTTTAAGATATCTGTAGAATGAAACTCATAAAAATTGCAAAGGAAAGAAAAAATTGTGGAGAATCAATTGCGCCCACGAAGGTTTATATCTCAAATTTTTTTGAAAATTGTAGTTCTATTTTCCAAACAATCAAATTGATCTTAACCGTAGAAGAAAAATATCTTTTACTACCTTCAACTGACATCAAAATTGAATTACGAATTATAATGAAAGGCGCTTGGATTCCCTCAAATATATGGTGAAGACCCCAATTTCTAAACTTCCATCATTTATCATCTGCAAATTGGCTATCAAAAATTACATTTGTTTGGATGATTCCAAACTTATGGAAATTGGAATTGGTGACTCGGCACATTTTTTCAGCATTCACCAATCCAAATTTATATTTTTGGTCAACGACAATAGAGCATAAAGAATCTCATCGCATCCCATTGTTCTCGAATCACACAAAAAAGAACGCTTATTATAAAAAAACCTTCACGATTGAAATAAATCTTTTGACAAATTACATTTATGCTTAACAAGAATAAACCTGACATGCGCCTAATGTGTTAAAAACGTAACATGTTTGTGTGTCTTCATTTGAGCCGCCTCACGCAGTCTCCAATCTTCATGCTCACTTTCCATTGTACACCGGCACAATTCTGTTGTTTACATGCATCCAAAATGCGTCAACACATTTTGTTCCTTCAGTTCCATGAACATTGCAGTGCAGGATTTGAGGAGATGTGCAACATTCAGCAGGCGTGCATGCTGATCGATTGAGCCGCTTTGATACGTCACAACTCATAACTCATCTATTTTAACGTTCTCTTCCTGCAAAACAAAATAATTAATGATTCGACTGGCTAGACCACAATAATATTATGTGTAATGTGGGAGATATTTGTCTGTAACGTGTGACTATATTATTATGTGTGGCAAATACAAAAACCAGTGTGTGGCTTTGTTGTTAAGATGCCAGCCAACTACACATAGCTGGTTGCAACTTGCATTGCGATACTTATACGAGTACACATTGAGGGCTGCCGCGTCTTACAACATCTTTAGCCAATGCGATCCAAAGAATTTGTTTGGCATGCCGACCGCATGAGCGTATAGATTTTGCGAAATGGCATCATTTAAATGCAAATAACTTTCAATTGAATGCCATAAAGATTGCGATTAAATGCATTCTCTTTCTTTGATCTGATAGTTGCGGAAATTTATGAACCTTAATGTATAAATCTTCGATATACGAGCAACTACGGGATTGACGTTTTAACGGTCAGCCTTTACATAATGTAGTAACGAAATTAAAAGTGAAATTATTGTTGTTTATTAATAAATTTTTTGTTTTTCGCATAATATTTGAAAGGGTTAAAACAAATTCAGGTTGCATTTCTTTCTTGTTTAAAAAAAATGCTTTTTGAAAGAAAAAGTAAATTTGTTTTAAAAGAAAATAAGTCTTGAAGTGAATATTAATATTAAACTTAAATTTACAAGTTAAGGATCTCCTCAAAAAAATATTTTGCCCTTTAAATAAGAACAATATTTGAAAAGAAAATCCTTATTTAAATAATCTGAGAACCATTTGCAATTAAAAATAAGTAGGACGAATCCAATATTTGTTTTATAAAATGATTGTTATTTAAATGCTACATATTTGAATAAATATCTATGACCTTCATATGCCATAATAGCATATCGTTTAGCGTATCGTTCTTTAATTAACAATAATTCGTATTACTTAAACGGCATTAGGAATAAAACAATTTTTAAAAATAACATAAATTATTTAAAAACGATTACAATTGAATGACACACCTCCTGTCATAATCATTATATTGCCATATGGGTAAAATTTTCCTTTGATTGTAACTGTCACTTTAGTTTTAAATGATAGTTTAACATTTTGCGAAATCGATTGAAAAACTTTGAATGAATATTTTAAAAGAGTTTTCTCATTTCTTTCATGTGGCAGGAATTTCACTATTCATTTTATTGCGAATAAATACGCTTCCTAACATGACACTGTGGGCAGAAGTTAAAAATCCTTTCAGTTAAACAGTGCAAAATATCGCAATAAAAATGGCTGATATAGACAAAGAATTCTGTGAAATTCAATGTTATCTCTTCGCACTAGTTGGTGTTCAATTAACGGAGCGTCGTTTCTTTTCAAAATACTCTCCCATACTACCCGTTCGGTTTGCCAACTTCATGGTGTACTTTTTGATGCTATTGTGTATGTTGAATTTCTATTTTCATGCCAGTGACATCAGTATTTGCATAGCGGTAATGTCCTGTACTTTATCAGGATTTCCAAACGCATTTAAAATAGAGTTGTTGTTGCATAAGTACCAGAAATTTAAAACGTTCATGTATGAACTTGCTGCATTGACGAAAAAAAGTTGGTATATCATATTTTGTTTTAATTATAATTTTACAAATATTGTTTACATTTCACTTTTAGGCGAGCTGAACCCTATTTGGAAAGTTACTGCTAAAACAAATCGTGTCCATTGTATCACCTTCGCTACAATAGTCATAACGACATTGCAAATTTATATTGTGATACCAATGATTGTTCAATCTATTCAGCATCACTTTGTGAAACATATAGAGCGTGACTTTCCACTGCCTGTTTTGTAAGTTTTGTTTTGCTCTTTAAACGTAAGAACTAATGAAAGCCAAGATAGTCGAAATCAAGTGGCTTAAAATCAATTGATTCTCTTACAATGTTAAAAAAAATAATTTGCGTTTGTTTTAGCTACGTTCCCATCATGACTCAATTTCCCTACTACGAAATTCTCGTTCTGGTCAACGCCATCGGTGCATATGGCTGGGGAATAGCTGTAGTATCCCTGGATTGTCTCTTCTATGGTGAAATATTGTACATAAAAAGTCATTTTCGCATTATCAGCTCACAATTTGAAGCCATAACGGAAAACACAACACTAAAGGACATTCGAGATATTATACGATACCATGCCGTTGTTTTAAAACTGTGTAAGACTTTTGTGGACATGTTCTCCGTGGTAGTCGTGATTCAACTTCTAACGGAAACATTTCAATTGTGCCTGACGGGATATTTAATAATACGGGTAAGCAATTTAAATTTCCCAGCTTCATTATTTAATTCTTTACACAATCCGTTGCAGAATTTACACAATATCCTTGTTTTGAGACAAATTTTACATTTTATTACAATGATTGCGCAAGTGTGGCTGTACTGCTTGGGTGGAAATAATTTAACAGAATCGGTATGCTCTGTTTTTGTTCAAAAATTGTGTGTAATCATTTATTTCATAATTCCTCTCTGGAATTAGAGCTCTGCTGTTGCTAAATCCATCTACATAGGACAATGGTACAATTTGCCCATAAAACAGCAAAAGCTCTTAATTATATGTATGCGAAGAGCTCAGGAACAAATTTGCGTGAGATCCATTTTCGGCGAAGCTACACTGGAATCGTTTTTGACAGTAACGGATTTTTTATTTTTAAAACATTGAGATAAAAAAAGTTTTTTACAGATTATTCAAACTGCTTTCTCGTACATGACAATGCTGCAATCACTGGAGTAATCTGAAAAAATATCTGGGCCAGTTAAATAAATACGATCCCTGGGATGAATTTACTAATTTTTATTGTATGTTAGTTAAGCTTAATTAAAAACATAATTAGTTACGTTCTATTGATATCTTTTATAATTTATATCAATAGAACGATGCCAATACACCGCAACCTTTATGATCAATTTGTAGTTTCACAATGCTATTAAATGTTACTGATAAAATGTGTGCGTCTTTTACTCAATGAAACATTTCAAAGGTTTTCAATTGTGTCATTGTTATCTAATATATAAATTTCTAAACGACCATGTATGTATGTATGTATGTATGTATGTTATGCAATCACGCCGAAACTGAAAACGGGATCGTCACGAAATTTTACACACGTATTCACCAACATTCTAAAAGTAAAATAGGCGTATTTTCTTCGCGAATGTAAACCGCGAAAACCGCGAAAAAAATCGCGGTTCGCGAAAAAATTGGCTTTTACCAAAAATGATTGCGGGAATCGATTTGTGAGCATTTAATTAATAAAAGCCATGACGCGAAAAAATCCACGAAATTTTCCGTGGAACTATCTAATATAAAAATTTCTTAACGACCGTGTATGTATGCATGTATGGTACGCAATCACTCCAAAACTGAAAATGGGATCGAAACGAAATTTTACACACGTGTTTGCCATCATTGTAGAAGTAAAATAGGGGTATTTTTACCGCGAAAATAATCAGCGAAAAAATCTGCGTTTTCCGCGGAACTATCTATTATATAAGTAAGTAATAATTCCTAAACGACACATATATTTGCCAACATTGTAGAAGTAATAGAGGCGTATTTTCAAAGGGAAAAAAAACCTCGAAAACTGCGAAAAAAATCATTTCGCATTAAAATCCGATAAAATTTCCGCGAAACTACAGACAATATATTATATATATACGGCCGTGTTGGTGTAGGAATCAATCAAGCTAAAACCGTAAATGGGATCGCAACCAAATTGCAAAAAAAACGCGGTTCGCGAAATAGTTTACTTTTCCTAAAAATTAAAGGGGGGGAATCGATTAGTCACTATTCATTTCGTAACATTCACATCTCGAAAAAATCAGCAAAATAATTCCACGATTCTCCGCGCAACTATCTACTATTTGGGTACAGGTATCAACCAGGCTAAAACGAACTTTCAATACGAAAATTTACACAAGTATATCACAACACTCTAGAAGTAACATAGGCATATTTAAATAATGAAAATAAACCGCGAAAACAATAGTGGTTCGCCAAAAAAATGTTTAATTATTAAAGTGATAAACTCCGCGATTTTCTGCGGGTATGTTTTCCAATATAAAAATTCAAACAACGGTAAAACCATAAACGGAATCAGAGATTTTACACACGTATTTGTCAGCATTCGGAAAGCAACAAAGCTTTTTTTACAGCGAAATGAAACACGAAAACCATGAAAACCCACCTTGCGAAAAACCTTGCCGAAACTGTAAATGGGATCGCTCCGAAAATTTTCACACGTATTTTTCAACATTCCTGAAGTATTTTGGAAACGCGAAAATAAATAGAGTAAAAAAAATACCTCACGAGGAAAGCTGTCAATCACTCCGCGATTTTCCGAGGTAATTAAGTTCGTCTAATACATAGAAATTAATATGATCCTTTTAAAAGCACTTCGCCAAAAAATTTGACCATAATTCTGTGGTTTTCCACAATTTCGGTTTTATAGTAAAGATTTTTTTATAATCACATTAAATGCGAAATTTCATAAGCGAGGAAAAAAACGAAAAAAAATTGCTAAATTTTTGTTGTGTTTCCTTTTATGAAGTTGAAAGATATTTCAGAAAAAAGAGAAAAAATGCTACGAAATTGAAATCATAAAAACAAAATTCTGCAAAATAATTGTCATCGTTCTCAATTTTAACTTTGATTACAATAAATAAAAACTTAAAAATAGACATTCTTTCGTCAAATATTTATGATATTAAAGTATATAAGTGATTACTAAAAACGCTTTTAGAAAACAACATGTTGTGTCCGAGCAGCGCACGGGTTCCTCCGCTAGTGATTTCATAAAATGTAAAAATAAAAATTTTTAACTTTCAAAATAAGGGAAACATGGTTTAAAACATAAATATTTCTATAAGTTATTAATATAAAAATAATGTGACTTAAACTTAAACCAACACCAAAGAAAACAGTGACTTGCATCATTTCAACTGTTTTTTTAAACTGCAGCGGTGTTTTAAATATTTTATACAAATGAATACACGGTTTACCTGATCCATTATGGAGTGTCGGAAATTGTTTGAATGTAAACTTTTTAATCAACTTCCAATGTGTTTGCCGATAAAGCATTTTGTGGAACTGTTTATCATGTTGGTGATTTTTGGAACAACAAGACTCCCCAGTCAGACATCAAACATTTCAATCAGCATATTGACCGCGCTTATTGTTCCTTTCATGTTGTTGTTGAAAATTAATGTGCCGAGAAATATTTGACCATTTAGATTGTATCGGTTTCAATGGAAATTATTTTCGTTTGCAATTTCGATCTGCGGTTGGCAACAATAATTAAGAAAAAAATGTGTTTAAAAACAAAAATGTTGGAGTGAAAATAAATACTATGGAAACCTCATAATTTTGTAAAATTTTATACCATCGAAAAACTACAGCTTGAACATAAATACTCATATGACCTTGAATATAAAAACAAAAACCTTAAAATATATTACAAAAAAATAATTAATGTTCTCAATAGAAGATTAAATAAAAATATTTTTACTTTATTTTCATTTATAAAAATGCATGGAGTATTGAAATTTATTATTCTCATTAATCAGTCTCAAAACAAGATCCCCATTTGTAACAGTTTCAACAGTTGCCATATTTTGTGCACTTGCAAAATCTCGTTGAAAGCTTCATGATTGATTATACACACCGGTAAAAGAACCAATGAAGAGGGAAAATCCTCCAAACCACAACACGAAATGCACAACATAACTCAATCACATGCAAAAGAACTCGCACGCCAGCTACAATGTGACCCCTTGGAATTTTAGATCGTTCAACCTCGCGTCGCAGCAAAACAACAATGCATTTCAGATTTGAATGCACCATCGGCCTAAACGCTCGATTACATCATTTCACTTTTCATTGTAATGCAAATCAATTATTGTTCAATACAATTTAGACAGCCCAATTTGAAAAAGGGGCAGCACACGATCTCATTTACACCGCACACTGCACGAATCCAAGTGTCGGATCACAAATAATAGTGTTGTTTTATGCATTTGCTATTCTCTTCCATCCCAGCAGACAATATAACACCTCCTTTAATACCTTTACCGGAATTCTTGTGTACGGGCATATTTTATAATGTGTGGAACAATTGAAATGATTTGTTTCATCTTGCTGGAGTGTAATTACTATTACGTTTGCGTTTGTTTATATTTCGCCTCTCAATGAATTCTCGAACATGGAATAGGCTGAGTTTGGTGTTTTAGGAATTGTATTTGTGAACGAGCGCGAGTGAGATTAAGCATATATAGCGTGGGTGTGTGGACATGCACGATCTTGCATTAATCTAGGAACAAAAACAGCGACAAAATAATTCAAATTTTACCACCACTTGGAGTTAACTTTCACCTTTCGGCTCTTGGGTGGCAATTGTTTATTGCTATGCGAGCATGTGTTATTAATCGCTTTGCATAATTTAAAAATTTGCTAGGCCATGATATTTTAACTCCCATAAATAAAGCGCATCAACTTCATACCCTAATGAATATTTTAAAAAATCACATGAGGTTCAAAAATTAAATTATAGAGCACATAATGTACTTCTCTACTTCCTCACACCATCTTTAATTTGAAAATTTAAAAAGCATTTCTAACAAATTTTCAGTTTAAAAAATCTTTTATAATTTTTAAATCAAAAATTTTGATGTAAACGTGTGCCGTTTAGTAAAATTATAAAAAATATTATTGTTGCATACTTTAATCTAAGTCCCAATGCTACGAAATGAATTACTGATGCAACGAACAAAATGCGTGACGTGATAAGCACTCGACCAATAAAAATAAACACTTTAGTTGAAATAAAAGTGAACCCTCTAAAATAACATCTATTTAATAGATTGAGCATTCGAATCAGCAGCAGCAACAGCAACAGAAGCATCACAATGTGGAAGAGCAAACAATTGAAGAAAGTTTTTATCTTGTTGCCTGCAAGAAGAAAATAAGCTCAAACTCTTGAGAAAAGATAAACCGTCCATACGACCATTGCCATTAGGAGAGAACGAGCACTATTACCGCATTTTATCTGTGTGTTCATAATGCTCGTACATGCATTTCCATATATCTCTTAAAAGCGCCAGATTGAAAGTCATTGACTTTTCCGATTTCAAAATATGTACTCGTATATGCAGTGCGGTTGTGTTTGTGGGCCTCGACGGCTTTCCAAATAATATGGTGGTCGCCCACACTTCTGCACTCATCTTCCTTCTTTCCTTTAACTCCGCGCCAACTATTGCCCCACACCAAATTCCTGATGCCAGAGAATTCACATTCAATAATAAATGCATGACGAAGAATCGAAAAACATTTGTAGCAAAATCGATCCCTAATAAAGCGTCATCGGTTATTAAATCTTCAAAATGGAAATTATGTTTACATTTCGAGACATCGGCAGACGCTGCGCTGCATATGCGAAGACGAGAGTTTTCAGAACTGGGATGTCACACAGAGAAGGGATGTGGAAGCAAGTGTGGAGGAGGCTGAATCGTGGGAGACATTGCGCCTTGCGGTGGCGGTGGAAATGCATTGGCAAGGGAAAGGTCGAATGGAAGACATCCATTTATATCGCTTTTGACAGGAAGAATTGGCAATAATACATCTCGTTTTATGTTTGATTGCGGAGGCTAAGTTGGCTAAGTGTACTAACTTTTCGGTCTCGCCAAAATATAGTAAAACTCATTTCCGTTTTATGGTTTTAGCAATAACTTAATATTTCATACTTTGGATAATCGAGATAAAGTTGAATGACTTCATAACATTCATTTATATTAACTGTATTAAAAAATGATGCAGTTCGTCTACTCCCTAAAACAGAATGCATTCCAATTTATAGTATTAAAGAACTGTAACATCACCAAAATTGACAGATCCTCAACTGTCCAGCAAAATCAACCTATTAAGACCACCCGTGTTAATGCTTCGAAGGTGCCACTTAACACCACATCAATTCAATTGGATTATTTGCCTAAGTACTTATCCAAGACTCAAATGCCTTACAATTCAGCCACTGGTGGCAACTGGCACATCAAATGCCAATCAATTGAGTTAAAGCGATTGATAGCTTTGTCCGTTTTCACGCAATCGTTTCGGTAAAAAATTCCAAACGCGCTTCTATATAGTTATAATCTTTGCGATCAGAATTATTACTTTGTTTGGCAAACCACATGGACCAAAGAGCAGCTAGCTGTGGAATGTGCCCCGCAGAAGGTGGCTGGCGCGGGCGCGTTATTATTTTTTGTGTGGAAAGTGTTTTCGTTTTGTAAGCGGCGTCGACGTCATCCGGAAATTCCCGTCGATTTTCTACATCCATTCAAATAATTGCGTTGTTAAACATCAATAATTACTGCGG
Organism: Sylvicola cinctus; assembly: GCA_963854165.1. Classification (NCBI taxonomy): domain Eukaryota; kingdom Metazoa; phylum Arthropoda; class Insecta; order Diptera; family Anisopodidae; genus Sylvicola; species Sylvicola cinctus. The sequence continues at coordinate 1,077,452 of OY974082.1, forward strand.
GATATGTCCATTCGCGTGTACAAGGCTCGCATCATTAAAATATTGATGCTTTTCGTGGTGTTCATTTTTTTAGGTTTTGTTTGTAGTATTTGGTTGTACCAGACGTTCAAGTGTTGTATTATGCTGCCATTAATGAAGACATATAACGCAAATTAATTTAATTGAATGCTAATTTATCTGGGAAATGCCAACAAAGATGCATTCAAACCGACTGTACCGCCTCTGATCTCATCATTCAATTAAATTTATGTCCGGGTTTTATATTATGCGGTACAGCATAAAGATAAGGTTAACCAAACAAATTTTGGACTTTTTTTTTGTGAAGAAATTCAAAAATGTGAAATTTTGTGTCTTGTAACACAAATTGAAAAAGTTTTTATAGAAATGTAGATCAAACTTAGCCACGGATCGTTTTGGTGATGATTCCCTTTGAAAGCCTAAATACACAATAAATAATTTAACTTCAATACCAAAACAATTCGTAGATCTATGTAAATTAATAAAGAATACATATATCATACATTCTCATTATATGCACAAGCATAAGTTTTAAGAATTGAGTCACCTACAAATTTTGTGCGCCTTACTTTATCCAAATAAATTACATTTTAATTAATTACAGTTATATAGCATGTCATTAGGATTTTTTATAATCACCACCTTTTGTAGAACACGTAGAAATTATCTAAGAAAATATGTGCCTAATTACTCAGTAACTAAATGTTGTCAGTGCTCAATTTTACTTTCAACATTTTTTCGTGACACAATCGTTTAAAAAACCCACATCGAATTATATGATAATTATACAGGATTGCACCATAACCAAGCAGAGAATTGTTTAAAATATAAATAATTAAATGATTGTTTACATTAGGCTTTATTAGTGAACATTATACCTAATTGATTATTTTCCAATTTTTTTGCAATAACATTTACATTATTAAACTAGGTAAAATACAGATAAACATTTCGGTTTAAATTGAATTTATTCGCCCAAATTCTCAATATCAAAATAAAATAAAAGGAAGATATTTGAATTACAAGTAATTTTATTGTTTTACGTTGTCAAAAGCGTTTATTTTTACAAAATAATTTAAAGTCAAAATATTTTTTTTAAATTTAAAAGCCTCGCTTATTTCTCCCTGCCGCTTTTCTTAGTTCTTATAAATAAAATGACTGGTTTAATTACAATTTAATGCTCATATCATATTATATGAATTAACTTAATTACAATTCTCAAATCTAATCTCTCATAATATTTATTTTTTAATATCCTTGAGTATGGACAGTGTAGAATTAAAATGAGTTACATTATGACACGCACATCGCCGCCTATTGTTTTTGCCATTCATTAAAAGAGTTATAAATGCCCCGCAGAGCGCACACACTTATCTATGTTATGTAGGCAACATCCTAAATAATGCATCAAATTAATAGTGTTTTATTATAGTACTGGGAACCATAAAATTGAGTACAAATGCACAAAGGACATTGGCGTCAATGAAATATTTTAAAACGAACGTTCAGTGTAATGACAGCGTTGCTGGAAGGCGGTAGCTTTTGTCTCTTCGATTTGTAAACGAAAATTAAAATGCTAACCATGGCAAATATGGGCAATGTCAGAAGTGTTAAACCGCGAGTATCCATACAGCAAGTGTTTCAGATAGTTTGGTGGCATTCAAAATTAGCCGGCAATTGCTGCTTCACTCCATCCAAAAGTAGTTCCGGAAAAGTGTATTGTTCGTGGCTGGATTTTGTAAATTTTTTAGTCATTTTTACGGTCAACATTCTAATGTTTATGTCAAATTTGACATTTGATGAGCCAGTGTACTCCTCATTCATTATGAACTATGGATCACAGTTTATATTACTTTTACAAATTACAACCGCATTGTTTTGTATGACTTGTAATTTAATAAATCGCCAAAGAATTTTCAGCACAATTGGGAATTTACAGTCGTTTGATGATAAGGTTGCTTTTATGGGATGCCCAGTGGATATTTGTAGAGAAACACTCATTATTCGATGGATTTATGTCATTGTGATTGCAGTTCATTGCACATTTTTGAGTGGAACCGTAATGATATTGTTTGATGTCTATGGGGTTAACGATAACTTCAACTACAATGTGGTCGTCTTTATGTGTACGTACACGTTTTCAAATATTTCCTACACCTCAACGATGGGAATTTACTTTTTCATTTTGTATTGCTGTTACACAAGGATGAAACATCTCAATGCAATGATTGAGTAATAAATGTAATCGGTGCAAAATAGATTTCAAATTTTAACTGAATGTAACTTGATCTAGATCTCAGTTTAATGTCAAACAAACGTATGTTGTGTCAATATCTAAAAAGAGCCGGCCCTTCAGCAATCCACAGATTTGTACCTACAAATATGCAGCACTACACGAGCATCTTGTGGAAACTACGGAGGCTGGAAACTATTGTTTTGCAAGTCAAGTAAATTGAATATTTAAAATGTTACAACTTTTGTATAAAAGTGTTGTATTTTGTTGAGTCTTACTCCAGAAAACTCCAGAACAATTGCATTTGAACTTCCCATTTCCTTTTCAGATAACCTCTTACTTTTGCACAACTTTTCTCTTTATAACAGTAAGCTTTTACATCACGTACAAAGATTCTATTGTTGGTGAAAAATCACTGTTTGACGTCAGTGTCGTATACATCTCCTGGGCATTTTTCTACGGTTCTTTTCTTGTGGCAGTTATCTTGGTTGGTGATGTACTGCCTTCTGAAAGTAAAGGCACTTCAAGAATAATTTACAATATAATCAACAAATATCAAGAGGAGGATATCACAAGAAGTGTATGTGGCTGTTGTGTCATTTAAAGATGTGGTTAACGGTTGACGTGAATAATAATGAACATTAAACAATAAAAATTTTAGCTGCTGGTATTTTCACAACAGTTGAGTCAGAGATTGCCAGTTGCTACCACTGGATTTTTTGTAATAGATAAAACACTATTGTATACGGTGGGTTTCTTTTTAATTAAATTTAAATAAAAAATTTGATTTATATTTTCGCATCAATTACTTATTATTTATAACACTTTAATTGCAGATGGTTGGTTCGTTGACAACGTTTCTAACCATCCTTATACAATTTGATGAAAATGATGGACCCACGGTTTCCGGCGCGAAAGCGCTCAGTGGGGAAAATCAAACAACAACTTAAATGGTTAAATACCCTACCTTTTTTATTAATAATTTTATGCAGACGTTTTAACAATTGTGAGTTTAAAATTATGAAAACTAATGCGAAAAATAAATGTCCTTACTTATTAAGAAAGAATTTTTCTATACTAATGTAAATAAGTAACAAAAAAACTTTCAACGAGAATTTTAGACGTATCCCAAACACAAAAAATTATTGTATACAGCTATGTCAGCATTTTTCGTCCTTCAACAAAACCGTTATAGAGTTCCAAAGTCACACATCTGAAGTTTGTTTATCATACCTACAACTTATTTTCCGTAGTTAAAAAAACAAAATGGGTTTTCTTATATTTATGTAAATGGGTGAAACATACGCCACTTTGTAGAGTATAAGAATTTCGCTGTATTTGCAATTATCAAAGTCATAAACCTACAAAACAAGGATAAAGAAAACATTAAACATTTCTTACTTTTACAATATTTTATTTTTATATTTAAATTTTAAAAAGTGTTTTGAAAAAAAAAACACACAATTATTGGAAAACGTATACATTATGGGTATTTTGATTGACATAAAAAAAAACTTCTAAACCCCTCAAAATGCTCGTCCCTTTTCAATAGCAATTGTAGGTATATTTTACAATAGAAAAAAAAAATTTATGCTTACGGAGCTATGAATAAAAACTAATTTATTATTTTACCTAAAACCGTAATTTATCGGATTTCACATTTAAATAAGTCATAAATACATAAAACATCTATTTTTCGAATCGTATGTAAAACTTCTTAAATTTTTACGTTAAAAAAAATTAAATTGAATTTTTGTATCATAATTAAGGTATTATTAATTTTTTTATTAATTCAACACCTTTGTAATTTAACTTGAAAATAAAAAACACAGCAATCAACAATTTTTATAATAGTTATATGGATCGGGTTGATTGAACGTTCTCAAATTGAGCCTGAATTACTAGTCCTGAATCGGACTATTGTCGTTAAACATTAATAGCTGTCTTAGGTTACATCAGGAAAAACCAAGAAATTTTCTTAAATGGACTTTTGAGAAAGAAAAGTATAATCAATAGTCATTGCGATCATCTGATTTGTAGAAATTACTTCTTCCTCTACGCTGTCCATCATCATTAGTGCGTGGACGGTTTCCGAATCCTCGTGATGAGTTTCCGTTAAATCGTCGTGTTGGCTCATTATCAAAAGTTCTATGTCTCTCAGCAGACCTATCAAACCTTGGTCGTCCATTAAACGGTGGCGGCCTATTACCACCTTCACGCGATCTCTCCTCATACGGCACCGATATTCTGTCACTATATTTTTGAGATCGATCTTCAAATGGTTGTGCATTCCTATCGCCAAATTGGCGGGGTCTATTAAAACCTCCTCCTCTAGGCCTATACTCGCCCCTCTCTTGTTGCCCACCGCGGTTATTATAATTGGGCCTATCACCCCTATCTTGATTACGGTTCATGAAATTTGGTCGACTATTATAATTTGGCCTGTCGTTTCTCTCCTGTGACCTGTTAGTATAATTTGGCCTATCGCCTCTTTCTTGTTTGCGATCGACAAAAGTTGGCCTTTCACCTCTCTCTTGTGGGCGGCGATTTTGGTAAGTTGATCTACCTCCTCTATCTTGATGCTTATTAAAATATGGCCTTTCGTCTCTCTCCTGTGGCCGATTATTATAGTTGGGCCGATCACCTCTCTCATGTGGTCGGTTATCGTAATTTCGATTATCATATTGTGGTCTTGGCATGTCATCCCTTTCACGAGTTCTGCTCATCTCCACAGATCTGTCATTTGATCTTCGCCATGACGATTGACGATGTGGACTACGATCATTTTTTAAAAATTTAGACGAGTTATTACCATTTGAGTTATGTCTGTCTGGAGAATCTTTGTTCCTTGATAACGGTTTGTACTCGCGAGGATAACTGCGAGTGCGAATGTTGGGTTCATCGTCATCATCTACCGCTTGCTCAAAGCCGTCCTCAATGCTACGCAGTCCCGCAATATAATTGTCACGCTCCATCTTGTGACCACGTCCCAACTCAAATGCTTTATAAAATTTGGTTTGATATTAACTGCAGTTTAAAAAAGGGGGAGGCCAAAATAAAACACATACCCTTGATAGCGGAATCTGCGGAAAACTTTAAATGCCTAATCATGTACTCACAAACCATAAAACCAGTTCGATTCAGGCCGTGAGTGCAATGGACCCCTATCAATTTGTCTGAGAAAATAGAAATAGTTCTATTTAAGATATTATTTAAATACAATAATTAAAAGGAGACATACTATTTGATAAATTTTTCTCAATGAAGTCATCAACCGCATCAGCAAACCTAAGAAAGCACAAGAATTCGGTTAATCACCACTACAAAAAAAAGAGTAAACTGTGCATCCTAAAAAAGAATACTCTCTCTATTGGACTAACGGATTTGACCACACAATTAATAACAAATTCAAAATATAAAGATAACTCGACGAATGCAATTACAAAATTCAATCAAAATAAAGAAGTATTCTGAGAGAAAACCATTCTAAAAAAACTTCCTGTATGAACCACATATTCAGATGAAAATCTTATTATTATTTTTGCATTTTTATTTACTACTAATAAAAATGATGAACCACGCATTGATTCTGGCTCCTAAGCTGAGTAGAGAATACAAAACCACAACTTAAATGGTGGATAATAATCTTCTCCTTTTTCATGAGCAGTTTTTGAGAAAAAAAAAAACTTACTCTTGTTTGTTTTTCTTGGATGGCATCTTGTGACCCTCCACAAATATTTTCAGAAAGTCCACATTTCTATCCGTAAATTCCTGTGAAAATACAAAACAAAAAAAATTAATTTTAGGACTATTGACAAATGAAATCTTCGATTAAAATTTTTATTTTTTTTATTTACCTTTGGATTGTAGTATTTTGTAGTAAATGTGAGATCAATCACCAAACCCAAATTCGGAACTAAGCTTAATAACAGCTCAGGATATAATCTGTAAATTTAAAAAATGATATCAGTTAAATAATCAAATCATCCGTCATTTAAAAAAAACATAATTTCAAACCAAGCCAAAAACTGTCTTTTACAGTATTTTTAATGTTACACGAAATAAAATACGAAAGGTGTTCGTAAGTGGTAAGCAAATTTCCAGAAAAGAACTGTTTACTTCTCATATAAATCAAAAAGGTCAATTGGTTACCAATCAAAATAAAACAAGAAACTTTAAGGGATTTGTTGTGAAAAAAAAAAATAATTTTCATTATATATTATCTGTTAATAATATTGATTGTTCAGTGTCGTGAAGATGATTCACAATCACACGCGGACACTGAAATGAATGAATGTAGGTGATTATGTTCTCATCTACCTAAGGTAGATTTCAGACATTTTTAAACTATCTTTCAAATAACAAAAAGGGTTGAATAAAATTACAATTTATCAGGTCAACAAAATACCATGATCAAGATTTTGTTGGATAATCTTTTTCTAACGGCTTCATGCTGTGATTTAACTGATATAAATCTTTTCAAATTCATTGACAAATGATGTTCTAATTTATGTATTCTGGGAAATCCAAATTTTATGCAATCGAAATTTTAATCCAAAACCTCTTTGATTCAAGATTAATAGAAATTGTAAATATACGATAAGTGGTAGTTAACTGTTAAAGTTTAAGTGAAATAATAACAAAATGATCGAATTTTTAAAAAAATTTGCTTAAAATAAAACAATTAATTGATGATATAAAAAATGTTTTACTTACTGCTTTTCATCGTCAATACCTTTGTTTTTATCCTGGAATAATAAAAAGAAATGAGAATTAATTATTGAGAAAAACAAAGTTGAAACATTTAAAAGAATTTATAAAGTCTTATCCAAATTAGGAATTATTGTTTAGTCTTTTCATGAAAACATAAAACTTTTTAAAACCATATTCCTTTGCAATAAATTATTGTCACTTAAACTACAAAAAATTTGCATATTATTTCACCAACCCACAACGAATGAGTGCGGTAATAAAGTAACTCACATTTAATTAACGTGATTGTTTCATACAAAATATTATGCTAAATATGCCCTCCTTTTCAATTTGCCAAAATGAATCAACTCCTCCTTGCAATATTCCGGCATATTTATTATTTCCCTTAAACGATAATATAATTGCCCCAGCGATTGCATACAATTAGTGGATAGCGAAACGAAGAAAGGTGTACGAGGAAAAACTTTAAGTAAATACCGCAATGTTAGAGACTACCTCACAGAAATTGCAACAAGTGCGGTCATGCAGCATGCTGCACTTCAAGAGCAACAACAAAAAAAACAAGAACATCCAAAATTCCACTAAATTAAATTTTAAATTATACATTTTAACAAGTTCATTACAGCGGTCATCCATCGTCCGTTTTCCATTTCACTGTGTGCGTGCTCAAAAGCGCACGCCAAAATATGTGCATTCTGTTGTGCATGGCACTGCAGCGAGTGGAGCCGAACATTAAGGGACACCACCAGCAAAAGTGTAGAGGCAAATTGGGCAAAAATATTGTATTTTTATTGACAAGAGATCATGTTTGTATATTATGGGTATGTGGAGACGACGATGGGAGCATCAAGACTGGCTGCAGCAATATAGCAATTAAAAATGATTAATAAACTGGAACCTTAAAAGGGAAAAAGTCTTTGAAAGAAAAAAACTTGTTTTTGCGACTGAAAAGGCAAATAATAACGAAAAAAATTTGCCTTTACAGCAATTTGGAAGCAGTTACGCGATTTTGGAATTGGGCCACCAACGTTGCTGATTAATGGGATGCGCCAATGTAGGGTATCGGTATCGTCAGTACATTGTATTGAATTCTAGATGTGCTTGACTTAGAAATTAATTGAGAATATGTGTACGTCTGTTTCAGAGGTCTTAATTGCTTTAGAATAAAGCAATATAAATCAGAAGTAGAATTTACTCGTTAGGGGAGAAGACCAAAAAATTATTCCCTCTAACACCTTGCCAGGGGTCAAGACTTTTAAAAGATATTTGAACTGTTTGACGTCTTAACAATTCAAGTTTTATTGTTTAATTTTATCGTTAAGTAGATATTTTAGAGTCGCTCCTGACTAAAAATTTGCATATTTTTGAAATTTTACAAAAAAAGAAAAACAAGACACGTCTAGTAATAACACAAATAAACCAAATACGAGTACATTACATACGTTTTAACAAATTTACCATATTCAATCTAAAAAAGCATTCCAAAAATATTTCACATGTCTCATCGTAAAGACCTTGCCGTTCCGGTAAATAGTAAATATATCTCTTTGCAATTTATGCCACTGAATGTCAAAATTCATTCCCCTCATGAACCAACATCATCCCATATCAACATATAAGAGATCCCCCCACTTTGTATCGCCAAATTATCAATAACACTGCGATAATCCTCAATAATGACCGCGAAGACAAGCCAATAACTATTAATAGTATTGAAAAAGTCACTAGCATTTAGCGCATAATTTTCAATTTTAACGCATCTCGCATATATCATGTTTCTTCTCGCATGACCAGCCAAATCCACAAAAAATCCATCATGAGCACATAGTATACGTAATAATGTTAATGATCGTTTGCATCGCTGTGAAAAAATGTGACACTCCTTCAAAATTACACAGTAGGCAATTTATGTGTATAACTTAATATACCTTAAACAAATAAGCTGCCAAATATCATCTCAACAAGGTGGATAAGATGTGCGAGATCTCGATGACATGTGCGGCCAAATAAATGTGATTTATTGATTGTTGGGCAATGGCAATGCGGATAGTGCGCTTGACACGGAATTGTGATAGGTAGCACCGGGCGTGACAATAATTCATTTTTTTCTGTGATGCGTGAGTTGCACAAAGTGTACACAACAAAAATAGGTTTGCTAATTGGTGCGTTGGTTCAATGACATTTGTGGACACAAAGCATGGGCGGATGTTTCTGTTTTCTGGGTAGCAACTTTCACTTTCAATTACCTCTTGTTGCCAATTTCGTAATTAAAGTTTTATTTATATGTCGATTTCGTCATCCAATTACAAATACAAATACAGAAAAATATTTAAAATTCAAAAATTCTGTTACTAAATTGATAAGCACCTACATCGCTGCAATATCATACTCAGTGGCGTTTAAATAAAAACTTTGTCTCTTTATAGATTTTGAATAAAATGTGCCTTGATTTTCATTAAGGGACGCCTTTTTTAAAGTTAAGGGATCCTTATAACGTATCTAAACTACATTTTGTCACAAATGTCACCAGACTCTAACTGTACTAACTACAAATTTTTATTCTACATTCTACTACCCTTATTTGGTCTCATTCCACCCAATTGAAGAAAGAACCTATACATTCCGGAATTACTTGCACTGCAGTAAACTGTATGACTTATTGCGTTCACAAAAATGCGTTCCACTATAAATTTGGTCGTTCCCACGAAAACATATCAGTTTTACGGTAAATCATTTCTCAATCTTATTGAACGTTACATGTACACGAACAAAGTTTGCACTCTATTTTCCATCTTGTTTATTCCCAAACTGAGTAAACAAAATTTTTGCCACATATATAATGTAAGTATGAACATGTATATCGAAACCAGGATGAATATCATACTTATACTTGCACTTAGGTACATGCTGTATAAGTTACCTGCCAAATGACGTGTGGCGCCAAGCAACTCCTACAGCAAATGAACTCTTCACATGTTGCCCTTTTGTGGGGACGACGCAATTTGCAACAAAAATATAAAAAAAAGAAACGACACAAAAATAAAAAACTGTACACCGAACGCAGTTCAAACAAAAACAACCCAATTGGAGTGAACTCTTGTGTGCTGCAACTTTCGTGTTTTACGTGTTTTGTCGCGCGAGCTGTTTTTTGGAGCAAAAGCGCGCACTCACGATAAATTGAGCTTGCCTTACATCGCCATGCACTTATAGATACATAGCAAGTACATGTAGGGAGGAGGTAAAGAATATACTCGCATTATGTGCAACGAAAGGTACAAACAAGCTTTAATTCGTTGAATAAGCGCTGCCAGAGAAAATGTGAAACACTCCACGGCTGTACAGGGCCAAACAGAAGGAGTTCAACTACATGCAGATGTATGAGTAAAATGGTACGTCTGAAGAAGAAATGAAGCTGGAGGCAGCTTATACGAGTTCATTTCAACAATTGTCATCCGCATAAGACTGTAAACAATGTTTTTGTTTGTCGCTGCGCCCCCTTCTCCCGAGTTCCTACATCTGCATCCATAATCCATATAGATATTGAAAGAGGAAAAGTTGCTCATATAGAGATTTACTGGAGCGCAATAAATTCTTTTGGATTTGAATACACATTTATATCATAGCGATCATGTTGCAAGTGCTGAGAACTGAGAAGTTGCTATATGTCGCACTGACTGGCGAGACGCGGGCGCGGGCGTACTCTGCACATATACGTAAAGTGGAAGCCGGGTGGTTAATGGTTATATACGAGAGTATCGCATGGAAAATGCTTTCTCGTTGTCGTCATGTACACTATACGCTTCTGATGAACAGTGAACACAAATTATATGCCTCATTGTGCAGAGGGGGTTATTATACATGTGGGTGGCGCAATCTCGTTAAATTGATTTCATTGCGACATTCTGTCTTGCATGAACTTCTTATGCTCCGCATCCTTTATCACATAAAATGGTAGCAATATATGCGAAATGAAAATCATCAGTGCCACTGCATTGCGAAAGTGCTGCGAACTCAATTAGCCGGAACGAAATGGTGATGGCTTAATAACTTGATTTCATTTTGGAAGATGCGGTTGCCAATAAATGTCTCACATACAGAACCACACTAATTGGTGAGCTTCCACTTGATACTTTGTCGACTGTAACGTCTTGGCAAATTTAGCACTTGTGTGCAGATACATGAAAAAAATTCAACTCAAAGTGGCGCATATTTTAACTGAATTAAGTTCATATTAAAATGTAAGGCGTCCCCAAAAGCTACGAATTTGGATGCCTCGTGCCATTGCCATGTATTTACAAACGTGATCTGCAATAAATAAGTGACATATTATTATCTTTCTGGACTTTTTGTGTCCACTTGAAGCTACCGTTTGTCGTAACTTTCAAGACCCCGCGCTATATATGCTGTTAAACCGATGTGAGTGGCAATATTGCAATTTATTGTACATGTAAGATGAAGCAAACATAATACAAGATTGAGAGAACTATAATATATATGTATGTGTAAACGACACGTTGCAAAAGGATCGCCGCATATAAATGCAAAGAAGCGCGCTTGAGCGGAAATTAAGTCACTTTGTATTCGTGTTCAAGTGGCTATGTCGCCGGTTGTTGTATGGCCCTTCGACACTTTCTGACAATGACATCGTATAATAGTGTTTGTTGCGTGTGCCTGCAGACAATTTGGTTTCGTTTTTTTTTTCTTATTCAACCTTCCCCGATTTTCTCAGCATCTCAATTTTGCTTAGATGGTGTGGCCAAAAATGCTTTATTTATGTATTGTGGATTTTATGAGATAAATACGAATGTAAATAGTTGTGTAACTGTTTAAAAAACAACGAATAAATATTTAAAATATTCGTTTAAATTGAGTTTATTCCAAATAAATAAAATAAACTTTGAAACAAAATAGTTATTTAAAATTGAAATCGATTTTTTTAAATTAAATTCTTTCTATATTAAATTATATCTATAATGATAAAAAACTATTTAAAAAATAAAATCCCACCTCGTTAGGTTAACGCGATTTAGGAACAACCTCCTGGCCGTTACTGCAAGAATAAATTTGAATAAAAATTTCCGCCTCATACCAATTTATCAGCATTGCATATTGACTCATCATTTCATTTTATTTCCATTTTTATAAGCTTGCATTCGCCGCAGGGACTCCCTAACGATTAGCGCGCGGTCTGCTATTTATTATCAAATTTTGTGAAATAATTCGACCCTGCCGGCTTTAACGATTGTTGCTTTCTTTTGCGATAAAGATGTGGTCTATTGTCAATTTAAGACATGGCACACACTTTCGAATAAAACATTATTTTTTATATTGCATTGGAGGTGTGTTTTTAATGTGCGTGTTAACTAACTAAAAACGACAAATAAACTTTTTATAATCAAATAAAAGAGGTCATCAGTGCGATATTATGGATGTCATTTTATTACGAAACTCAAAAAAAAAGGAAAGCATGCCTTTAGCCTTTAATCGCTTTTATTTTTGATTCTCAACCAAAGTGCAGACAAAATATAAAAAATGTTGTTCCAGCAGTTGTAAGGCGTATTGAATTCAACAAATTTGTATTATCGAACAAAACAAATTGAATACACAAAACGATTCAGGAATCATGAAATCCTGCATGAACGGAGACAGTAAAAAGTCGCCTGCCGAGCCACTCCCTGTGGTGCGATAAGTAATAGATCTGTCCTTTTTATCGATCCTTGTAAGTTATACCGTTTGCATAAAATGCGAGGCGGAATCAGTTGAAAAATATACGAGTACTTTGATCTGCAAAACAATTTACTAATTTACATTTTATGCAGACATATTTATAAAAGAAATTGTTGACCTTGAAACGATCATAAATTTTTTGAGATAAGACAAGATTTTTAGTTTTTTTAAATCCGTGGACTTGGGGGAAATGAAAAAAACTGAGAACTTCTTATACGTCACTTTTGCATAAAACGAAACCATATTGATTTTATGTCTTAACACAATGATTCCGATAAGACTTAAGGCAACATCTTGGTCATACCATAAATTCTACCAACTGTGATCAAACATTATTGCTTACCGATTGTCCTGTCTGTATACGTAACATAATGTTATGATGCAGTTATGCCGGCAATAAAACAAGCCACAGCGTCACATAAATATAAAAATATTTTCGCAAAATGTTTTGTCATTTCAATAAATGGTTCCTTCATTCCCGCTATATTCCCGCTCGTATTATAAATTATTCTCGTTTCGGCGAGTTTTATTTTCGGATAAATAAAATGCACTTTCCAAGTCAAGACGGCGCCTTTCTGTATTGAGGATATTATTTATTGATATTGGAATGCCATTGCACATACAAGCACATACTTTTCTCTCTGTGTGTTACATTTTGTGTGGATCCAGACAACTTTTATCCCTTTCGCCTTTTTTATATATTTGGGGAACTTTACTTTTCTGCGATAGTGCACACACATTTTAACCAATCCTTTCCTCTTGCATTTCCTATCCGGGGGTTTATGTTGGCAAACAAAATAAAACATAACAGAACATGCAGAAAGGGGTGAGATGGAGGAGGAAAACCAAAACCAAACCAAACTAACCAACACACAACAGTCAAAAAATGGTAAATTTTGTTGTGCTGCCCTGTGATTGCGAGCAATATTGTTTTTGTGGTGCAATGCATTTTATATTTATAGCCTGCGATGTGTGATAAAACGAATATCCCTTTCTCCCGTATATTGTACTAGTGTAGAAATGTGCGGCTCAGTCATGTGCGTTCTTCTTCCACATTTTCATTGTTCATTTAACAGCGATGGTAATGTTTTCCCTTTTGCTGCTGGTTGGTTCCATCGGACGCAATTATATTAGTAAAGCAATAATTGGATATACGAGTACATGAAATGAAAAGTATCACCAAAATGGAGATAAATAAGGAAAGAGAGATTAACAATAAATTACACCACATAATGTGTGTCATTTTGGTTGGCATGTGGGTAATTTTCGAGCTGCATTTTCCAATACTGTGCACCTCGTTAGAATGAACATTTGTTCTGCATTAAAATGTATATATGTACATCGTTTGGCTTACACCAGGTTTTCACTTTCATTGGCAATATTACGTATAACTATTAATTCCAAGGCCATTATACTATAAAGACCTCCCACGCAACAAGGATTAACAAAGGATGAATAGCCAAAGCCGCGCATGAATGAAAGACGATGGGGCGCCTAAATCATTTATGCGGGATCGTTATTATTTGAATTACCCACTTTCACCCAAAATTATTATCATACATTTTCCGCCAAGTCATAAATTTTTAATTAAAAACCAACTGCTTGTCCCTGATCTTCTTACTATTTAGCTAGTATTATTTTACACGTAAAAATGCCTAACTTACAGTCATTCAAAGATAATAAATTTAATAAATGAAGCCCACCTTGACTCTAAATGAGATGTCTTTCACATAAGTTAAACGGTCAATCCTTCCATTTACAAATATATTTAAGAATTTATTCAATTCATTATTTTCCTCATTTGTTTAAACAGCTGCCCTCACGGATGCGCACTGCTGGCGCTGCACAACATCCCAAATGACAGTTCGATCTACACATTGCAATCCGCTCAATTAACCGGCACGTAAATGAGTTGAGAATTACCCACGAATTTAGAAATTAATTCGTAGAATTAGGCCCTCAGGCCCGTACCATACCAAATACATAAATGAACATAAAATGTCAATTAAAATGATTTAAGGCGTCCACAAATTCGTTAAAACGTCTTTCAAATTATTGTATATTGTATTGTGAATGGCCCTTTTAATTGTTTGTTTTCCTTTGAATCTCTCGCCTGTAATGTAATAGAAAATTTTCACTTTCTTTATATGCTGTGGTGCGTAATTTATGAGCAGATACAGGGATTTCAACCGGTTGCATCTTTCACATTTGTGGTCATTTTTAAAATATGTGACAAAGAATCAATATTGAAGAAGAAGAAATGCTCATAGCATAATTTTTTTTGAAAAAAAAATGGTTCAGAATAATTATTCTTAACCGGTATAAAACCCTACACCAAATAACCAATAACCGATCTGTCTAATTTTGCCAACCTACTGACCGTACAAAGCCTGCACCCTGAGTATAATGGATGGTCATCCCAGAACAATAAATTAATAAAAAAAAATACAAACTATCCGTTGTGATAGTGGTGATACGGGTCGTCCCTCTTATCGAACCGAAACAAAAATATGCGCACCATAACAATAATTAAAAGTGAACCGCAATGCATTGCATGCATGTGGTTTTGTATAAATATAATACGCTCGTAACATCAAAGATAGCAACAGCAACAGACAAATAAATAAATCAATTTAAAAAGCAAATAAAGATTTAAGAGAGCCGCGCCAAATATTGATTAAGGAACTACCAGCCTACAAAACCGCAATGTGCAAATTAAAAGAATTGATATTATGTGAAAAAGGAGCGTGTGAGAAAGCGCATATGCAGACACTGTTTGTTTTAAATTGCATACAACAGGCCAACGTGAAAAATCATGGATTTCCAATTCCTTGTTGGCACGGTTGTTGTACGACGGTAATAAAAGATCATTGGTGTCTGATAACGTCCAGATTATGTACGAATGTGCAGTTTTCAGGGCCGCGCACAAAGATCCTCGCCCGTACCATTGCACGGACACCACCGACCACACTGTAACTTCATATTAAATCGACAACGTGCCCGCAAACAAATAGCAAACAAAAAATAAAAAAACTTTTTTTTTTCTTTTTCTTTTGCAAAATGTACAAAATGTTTCGATGCGAGGGCGTAATCGTGCCGTATGTGAACGCGGAAAATATTTAACTAAATCAAGTCGAAAGAGGCAAAAAGGCCGCGCCATCCAACCACAAAATATATTCACACGGCAACTAAATTCACATAGCGAACTTAAATTAAACCGCGACTTTTTGTATACAAAAAACATTGTGGTGCACGCACTTTAATGCATATTGTGTAGGTACGTGTATCATGCTAATTTAAACGCGCCATCATGTGCAATTGTGGTGCATACAGAGTGCACAAGAAGGCGCATATAAAAAGCGCCCGAATAATTGGGCCATCCATCAGCGTGTGACCTCCAATGGCACAACTACATTATGCATATAAAAACGACTTAGGTCTCCTCGATGAATGCCGACTCAGCGGTTGACTCACCGCATGCCCAACACAATATATTCAAGCACATTTATCATGTTCATGCAACTCGCTATCAGCCACCCAGTCTTTTCCCCTCCCCCACCCCACACATGGTGGTGCTTCAAGCCCCTCAATTTTCCATTGAATTAGAACGGATCAATTTATTACACTGCACGTAACATTGACATGAAACACGACATTCATTAAATGCGAATTGTTGTGGCAAAAGACGTGTACCCGTAATGCAATTTTTCGGTGAAATCATGGCCCACCCTTATTGTGTGTTGGGCCAGAAAAGAGAGTTCGAATTGCGATGAAAGCATATTATTTCCATAATTCACGTGCAGACGTTCAAATGAAAGGTGTCCACATCATTAAATAGATAGACACGGAAATAAGGACGCTTTCAAATAAATATTGTGACACCAACAGCATCTGCCCCATGCCACGGGATTGCAATTTCAAAGCACTGCTTTTACACGTATGTTCATGTTTGGGACCACACTGTTTGGGGTGTACATTGAATCGTGCGGAAATCATATTTTAGATTATGTGCAAAACACTATAGGGGCGTGTATACTTTCTTTACTTTCATCTCGTTATTTGAATTGACAAAGCATTTCATTGTCTATCAATGGATGGTAATTGTGGTTGAATTTGTGACCAGATAACTAGGTGTTCAGTATAACATCATTAAAACTAATCAAGAGTGATTTCAAATGGGGTAGGTTTCTGGTAAAGTGAGCATTCATTGAAATGTGTTTTGTCTGGAGGTAAAAACCTTTGGGCTGTATCAACTAAATGATAAATGAATTGATGAAATATAATGACAGGGAGTGACCATTAAATTGGGATTGGTATTTAGTAGTTAAGGGTGTGAAAGTCTTAATTTAATGAACATTAAGTAACACAAAATGTTATTACAAAGTCAAATTAAATTCTGGAACAAAAATTATAAGAATAAAATAAAATTATTGGCCTTGGTCTTTCAGGACAAATGTGAATGACAAAATATTGTGTGCACAATTATTATCTATGTAGAATGCTATATTACATCATAATTACTTTAAATTAGAGTAGTAATGTCCGATCAAGCCTAATTTTGCATGCATCATCCCTATGATTGACATTTACAATTAGAACTATGTATTTCCGTTTTCACAATAACAAAATAATATATAAATGGCGCCAACGCGTATGATATCGGTCCGCTTAAAATAGACAAATTATGCACTTTCCTGAATCCTAAAAAAGCGATATCAATTAAACTATTAAATTGCCACTAATTGTTGAAAATGTGTACGCTTTCGACTGTATCCAAATAAATGCATCTTGCATTGAAGTCAGCACAATATACCGGAAATACCGCAACTGATCAATACTGATGATCTAAAATACAGTCACCACCACGACCAGAGTAACACGATATAGTAAATGCTATTTATTTGTTAAGCGCAAGATATGCAGCCGCACATCAAACAAAATCGCATTTTATACTGACCGAAGCAATGTGCAAGATATTGAAGAAGATTCAAGTCACAACGAATCGGTTGGCACAAGTAAAACATGAAACTGAATGGTAATGGCTGAATTACAGTTAACCATCTTTCTTAATGGAAATATTTTACAAATATTTATTTACCTCATTAAATGGCCATGGATCTAAACAGAGTGCGAGACGCGAGTGTACGGTGCATTCGTTGTGACCACAAGCATGTACCGGCCGTGTGAGCAAATATTACGTGTGTGTGTACTTTCGGCAGCAACGAAAAAATCCAATCTTAACCACATTTATAATAGAAACTGTTCTAGATATTCTATCATGGTTTGAAAACATTTTCAAAAAAGTGCATCTGCACACAAATTATTGTAAGATTGACATACTTATTCATTATTGTTTTGGTAAACTTTTGCAACCTAATAAAGCATTAGTAAAATTGATTTACAAACTTTAAAATTGGTTATCTTCTTTGTTAAAAGTTCAAAAACATAAACTCACACAAATAACAAGGCCCATTTATAAAACCTTGCAACACCGACATTGAAAGTTATTCATATTATTAAAATAAAACTCATAACATCGCCCACAGACGAGTGCAATACGAAAATAGACCTCCCAAAAAGGGGTCACATAAATCCATCGGGAATCCGTTTTCGCAATCCTATGTGGGCTAAAGATTTACCCGCCGACAGTTGTACCTAATATCTTTAAATGATGTAGTAGAACACAGAAACCACATATCAGACGTCTTCGCCTGCGAATCCATGTGCCCTTCCCGAGCACACACAGTTTACTTAAATTATACACACGTACATACGTCTCTCTAATGGTCGAAACCATAAAGATCTCAAGAACATCATGTGTAGAAAACGCAACAGAACAGATGCACGCGTACAATAATTTAATATTTAGCATTAGTGCGTGGGCTCGTTTTAGTCTCCCTTTTACATTGGTAAGTCTCCTTTGATCAGCGCCAACATTTTTATTTTATACTAAATGCATATTGCATGCGTCGCATTGCACGTTTGTCTACACACAATTCGCAAGCATGTTAACTGATCATCGTGAAGATTTATTGAGAATTAGCGTAACATTGGCCACTCTACGTGATACGTGCGAATCAAGACAAGTTGCGTACGTTTAATGCCAAAGATAGGTTCAAGTAGACTCTGATTGCCAAATATAGAATACGAGTAAATATGAATTCGTTGGAAAGTACAGAGTACATTTGTAGGCACAAAGATGAATGAGACAAATTTTGCACATGATTTCTAAGATTGGGTCAAGTGCAACATTGTGCAACAGGTTTTGCTATTGGCTGTAGATGCTTAAAGATGGCTGGATATTTTATTATAATATTTGATTTGTTGCTGTACTCACCTTGCTTAGAGGAACTTTGAAAGCGACAAAACGGGTGCCATCAATGGGCTTGCCAATTGGGGTGTAATCTAACCATCTGTTAAAAAAAAAAAATTTAAGTACATTTCGTTAAGTATTTAGATACAATTATTATTTTTTAATTCAAATAATATTGAAACAAATTTTAAAAGTACATAATTGCATTAGGAATATGAAATCAAGAGTAAATTTTGAAAATGACGCGAAAATTATGACTTTTTCCAAAGTCATAAATGTACCCAGTACACGAACCAAAGAGTTGCATTTTAAAAGTTGACAAGCACACCAACACAGTGGTTTCTAAGGAAATGCTATAATTTAATTACTATTTAACATTATTGTTTTTATTAATAAATGTTAAATCTTAATGTAATTTATTTAACGCATTCAATAACATCATTGAAATATAATATACAAAACACTTACCTATCAGGAGCCGAATTACCACCTTTCCCATGATTCGACTGATAGCGAGACATATTTTTAAAAAGTGTTTTTATTGAAAACGATACGCTCTGGACAAGCATAAACAACAAAACTATGTACTGTAACAATTTTACTATACACGATCAACAATTTAAGACTCGCGGAACACTTATTTTCGTCAGAAATTAATAAAAAATAAATTTACGTACAAAAACACATTATTATTTTGACGAACACAAGCCGCCGAAATAAATATGACAATTGCAAAATGTCATGGCGCGTTCTTGAAAACGTACTACCGGCAAGTTGTCATTAAGACGTCTATTCAAAAAAAAAGTTAGTGAATATGTACCCAACCACCCCGGTGATATAGGGTCAATAGCAGTATATAATCGAAAAAATCTATCGAGATCTAAGTAGCGGGAATTTTCAAATATATTTATAATTTGGCTCTAGTTAAGCTAAATAAAATGAATAGTAGGTGTGTAAAATAAACAAACAAAAAATCAATCAATTTCAGGTGCATACTTTTAGAACAACAAATTTTTATTTAACAATTTAACATAGTTAATGCAATGGCAGATCCAGCACCACTTGATCCTCTATGTCCTCCTGGTACCTAAATTTGCTGTTAAAAAAACGTCAATAAATTTTAACTGCAACCAAATCGCTTTCTTTTAGATGCACGACCAAAAGAAATCGATCATTATGCACCGTTTCGTAAGCTTAAATCTTTACACCCCAAACTGTTTGGTCCTAGATTCGATAAAACTCGATCTGTTTTGTCGTACGGCCGATGGGCACTGCCTAAACTGGTTGGTGCAAATTGCAATCATTGACAATAAAACAATTTTTAACAGCACTTTTTTCAGATCCATGACTTAGCATCAGTGGACAATTACACAGTGGCTTGCGCGCTTCACTCCCTTAACGATAAGCTTCAGGATGGACACGAGGGGTATCGAGCCATCATTCATTTGGGCGTTGTACAACAACTAGCAAGGCTTCTGCGAAAATTGCGGTTCTGCTCTTGTGACTCGGAGTATTGCTTGCTTAAATGTTGCATAAACCTGGGTTGGTAGAAAAACGTGATATTTTGCCGAATAAGAATGTTGCTATTGTTGTTTTGCTCTTTTTAGAATATTGTGCTTCAAGGCTGGATGGTGCTTTACGTATAATGGATGATCCTAAAATTTGCAATGATTTGTATTTTATCATTACTCGAAGTACGCCGCCTATAAGCAAGGCGGCATCCCGTGTTTTGATGCAGTTGAGTGAAAAGGTGGAAGGTATTTGAAACTCACATTTTTAATTTACATTGCAAAATTTGAGATTTAACCGATTTATCTGTCTTTTCAGTTGCGGATCTAATGATTGAAGGTCGCCATTTCCGGAAGCTGAGAAACGTTATTGATTTTGTTGATGACTGCTGTGAACTTTTTGAAACAATTGCAAATTTAACTGAACGCAACAATGACATTGCCATTGATCACGGTTTCTTTGAGTTTATGGTAAATTTGCGTTTCAAACCATCTTTTTCACCACTCAATGCTCCCCTTTATTACAGCTTCCTCGTTTAGTAGTTAAACATGAATGTCAAAAAAGTATTCTCAAAATATTTGCCCTTTTGGTGCATTCACCCAAAGGACAAAATCTCTGCGACTTGCACGATGTTGTGCCAATCTACTACCAACTGTTGTCTAACTATGAACTGTCTGACGAACACATGGAGTTCGTCACTATGGGAGCACAGAATTGCATGCAAAGTACACGAACACATTGGCGCGCCCGGGAGCTATGGGACTTGTCTCTGGTTTTACTTGCCTGGTGCCACCACAAGACAAATGAAAACATTCAAATATATGCCCTTCAAACACTGCGTCAAATATCGGAGATGCCGTCTGTCAAATTTTACATTCGAAAAACTTGCTATCCTCAAGTCCTAAATGTTTGTTGTTTGTCACCGAGGGTGAAGGTGGTGAAGGACGATTTATTGTGGTGGCTTAATTACAAAAACTACGACAATGAATATTCAGAAAAAATAAGCACACAACAGTTTGAAAGACAAAATAGACCACTCCCTAAGCCACCATCAGTGTGTTTGGAAAATCTAGAGGATCTTTTCGAGAATAATAACTTTATTTGTCCATTTTAAGGCAATTAAATTATATTTATGACAAATTTTGAAAAAAAAAAACAGAAGTTCTTTAATAATGCAACTAATCTCTTTAATCGGGAAAATTTGCAATTCTTATTTATTTATTTTTATTTTTGGAATTGCCGGATGAATTTTAAATTTAAATTTAAAAACCTGTATTAACTTATTTCCATAAAGAAATTAATTTTATTTTTCATTCGAAACATTCTGTAAGGTCGGGTAATTCCTCTTGGCATTTATTGACCCACGCATGCCATGCTGTAAATCCGTGACGTGCATAAATCATATCGACACAAACTAAATCATCGGTGATATCGTCATCAATAAGGGCTGAAAGCATATTCCATATTTATTATTAAGTCACGAGAATGCTGTTGTTGAATTTTCTTACATTCACAGGCAATGTTGCAATCGTTGCCGATTTCTCCAACAGAGCACCAGTATCCATCATTAATTTGGAAAATTCCCCAATCAAATGAGCCATTTGAATTGGGTCCCCCAACTGCTGCTGAATTTAATGAGCTTTCCTTTTCGGCAAGACAGACCCCTATTCAAAAAAAAATTAGTAGACAAAATATTAGGTAGTTTTCATTAAGCTAAAATAAAAACTGTAATAAAACATGATTTTTTTATGAATTAAAAAAGAATAATTTTAAGACCTCACACGGATGATTCGGATGTATCATTCTACTAATAAAGCAAACAGGTTTCTAATATTATTTTGGAAATATTATTAGTAATCCGGTTATTGAAATTATTTTTGGACATATTTTTAAATTAAAGAACTACGAATTTCCTACTAAGGTTTGGTAATTATTTAATTTTAACTTAATAGTTATTTACAGCCACGGAATTATTTATTGTAAGTTTTAAAAAAATCACTTTAATTATTTGTACTTACAGTCTTCCAATCGTTCAGTGATTCCGTGGGCAATGTAGGCATGAGCCAATTCGCATCTGGTGAACACGCGACCCAGTGAGGGTGTTGCAAGCGCAATTAATGCAATCAAAATTAGAACCTACAATGATATATTCAAATTAATTAAAAACAAAATCAATTTACTGAAAAATAAAAAACAGCAGAAAGAAGTATAATAGCTGACCTTCATATTGCCTCTTTCAGTCTTCCTGCAATACCGAATATGTGGAACTGAAGAAATTTTTTGCATGAACTTATATATAAGCTTTTTGCTGCTGATTAGAAAATCGCAATTCGCACAAGTAGTTTTTATCAGTGTAGCAGATTTCTTTCTTTTTTTTTAAATTTAACAATAATAAATCATAACTTATTATTTGAATACGATTTTGTGGTCTTTGACCTTTGTTGTGTGTGCAAATTATGCACACACAAAATGCACTTAGTGCATGACGTCCACAAAGTCAAGCAGAGTCATTGTCCGGCAAACAATTGCAGGACATGCAATCTATATATGCGCATGGAGTAATTGCTTATCATACTATAAGCAATAATAAAATCGCGACGAAAAATGCATACATAAAATTGCTCACATACGATTTTTGATAAAAAGGACAATAATCGAACAATGAGTGCTGAACGCATTTTATTCTCCAGCATAAGAAAGAATAATTTTCATGCGCAATTCCGTAGTTACAATTACGCTCCAAAAATGCGGAATGCAAGCAATAAATATGCAAATGCATTACATATAAGGTAACTAGGTCATAATCAATATGGGGTTTTTGACCATTTAATATGTTACCAAAAAATTATTGATTTGTTATAGATTAAAAAATTGCCCATTTCTCTGCTGACAGGAGACCTTTTTTTAAGTTAATAAAAGACTCAAATCAATGGATTTGAGTCAGTTGTTATTTTTCTTCAGAAGTGTTATTAAGAGTTGTTATTTTTTCCTTAAGGTGGTAAAGAATTAAATTGTTATTCCCAAGAGTGCTAATTTCTGTAAAAGTAGTTACTATTTGTTTCTTGTGATTGTTAAGTTTCTTTAATGTAGCCAGTATTCAGTTGTATTTTAGATTAAACATTTATTAATCTGTGAGAGTGATTTATTAATGTTTTTGTATAACTAGACAGTACTTTGATTATTCATAAAAATAAAAAGAGCAATAGCCAACTAAAATATAACAATATAGTGTTCTCATTGATTTATAAAAAAGAAAAAGGTTCTTGGTTACCCATAACCAAGTGGTGACAACGGAAGCTAATAAAGTGAGTTAAAGAAAAAACAGAGTGAGAGTTAATAAAAAGCTGCCACATAACATTGGTGACAGCGGTGGGATTCTGTATAATTTTGATTTTCAAATCAAGGCCCACTCCGAAGAGACCGGTGACACATAAAAAGGAAAACGAATCCTGTTTACAAGGTACAGTAATTTTTTTTTCTTTTCAATTAAATAATTTTCATTAAATTCAATATA
Source organism: Sylvicola cinctus (assembly GCA_963854165.1). Lineage (NCBI taxonomy): Eukaryota > Metazoa > Arthropoda > Insecta > Diptera > Anisopodidae > Sylvicola > Sylvicola cinctus. The sequence goes on from OY974082.1 coordinate 1,101,479, forward strand.
TACACTATATACTTAAAAAAAAAAAAAAATTTAATATCCAATATCCCAAAGCCATAATCCCAAATTCGCACAAGAAATTTGTTAAAAACACTGTATCTGATTAGTAATCAGTAGCGGTTGTATGTCTCAGAATAGATTTCCGATCAATAAGATCAACACATTCAGACACAGATCCCGCAAACCCTTCGGTAGATCTTGTTTTAGAATACGAAGTATTTGCTGCAGAAGGATCCGTAAATCCGCTACGTAAAATTTCAGTAGCAAGCTCTCCAGAAAAATCCACTTTTACTGGAAGACCATTCAAACAAGTTCGGAAAAGTCTTACCGCATTCTTCCAAAAAACAAATTCCGATAGTTCAATTTCGGAAAGTAGAATCAAACAATCACCTGAAACCACAAACAGAGACTCTCAGTCAGATTTTCTCCCAAAAATGCCTGATAAAAAATCGTCTTCCACTCCTAACGGTCGAGACAGCGACCATAATGACACGGCAATTAATCTATCAACATCTGAAAGAAAAATAACAACTCAGCTCTTGAGAGAAGAATTAGGAGAATTTGACGGTAACCCGTTAAACCTGAATAAATTTATAGACGGTGCGGAGGAATTGTATGAGATACTGACAACCTTCGAAAGGGTTGGTTTCGTCCAATGTTTCAAAAGGTTATTAACCGGACCCGCATACGAATCAGTTCCACGACACTGTAAGGATTTCCCCGAAATTATTAGACTCCTAAGCGCTAATTTTGGCAAACGAAGGTCTGCCCTCTCCCTGCGAATTGAGTTAAATCAAATGACTCAAGAAGCATCTGAAACGGTAGACCAATTTTATAATCGATTGTACAATATCCAAGAGGATTTAATTAGGGAAGAATCACATACAGTAAGTGAGCAATTCCTAAGCGAGTTGAGAAGAACAATTGAACGAAGTGCTTTAACATCGTTCAAAATAGGATTAAAACCAGTTCTACAATATTCTATCTCTATGGTCCCATATCATTCCTTGGCAGACGCCTGTAGTGCTGCAAGAGAACAAGAATCTCAATTATCCTCAAGTTCTAAATGTTTGTTGTTTGTCACCGAGGGTGAAGGTGGTGAAGGACGATTTATTGTGGTGGCTTAATTACAAAAACTACGACAATGAATATTCAGAAAAAATAAGCACACAACAGTTTGAAAGACAAAATAGACCACTCCCTAAGCCACCATCAGTGTGTTTGGAAAATCTAGAGGATCTTTTCGAGAATAATAACTTTATTTGTCCATTTTAAGGCAATTAAATTATATTTATGACAAATTTTGAAAAAAAAAAACAGAAGTTCTTTAATAATGCAACTAATCTCTTTAATCGGGAAAATTTGCAATTCTTATTTATTTATTTTTATTTTTGGAATTGCCGGATGAATTTTAAATTTAAATTTAAAAACCTGTATTAACTTATTTCCATAAAGAAATTAATTTTATTTTTCATTCGAAACATTCTGTAAGGTCGGGTAATTCCTCTTGGCATTTATTGACCCACGCATGCCATGCTGTAAATCCGTGACGTGCATAAATCATATCGACACAAACTAAATCATCGGTGATATCGTCATCAATAAGGGCTGAAAGCATATTCCATATTTATTATTAAGTCACGAGAATGCTGTTGTTGAATTTTCTTACATTCACAGGCAATGTTGCAATCGTTGCCGATTTCTCCAACAGAGCACCAGTATCCATCATTAATTTGGAAAATTCCCCAATCAAATGAGCCATTTGAATTGGGTCCCCCAACTGCTGCTGAATTTAATGAGCTTTCCTTTTCGGCAAGACAGACCCCTATTCAAAAAAAAATTAGTAGACAAAATATTAGGTAGTTTTCATTAAGCTAAAATAAAAACTGTAATAAAACATGATTTTTTTATGAATTAAAAAAGAATAATTTTAAGACCTCACACGGATGATTCGGATGTATCATTCTACTAATAAAGCAAACAGGTTTCTAATATTATTTTGGAAATATTATTAGTAATCCGGTTATTGAAATTATTTTTGGACATATTTTTAAATTAAAGAACTACGAATTTCCTACTAAGGTTTGGTAATTATTTAATTTTAACTTAATAGTTATTTACAGCCACGGAATTATTTATTGTAAGTTTTAAAAAAATCACTTTAATTATTTGTACTTACAGTCTTCCAATCGTTCAGTGATTCCGTGGGCAATGTAGGCATGAGCCAATTCGCATCTGGTGAAGACGCGACCCAGTGAGGGTGTTGCAAGCGCAATTAATGCAATCAAAATTAGAACCTACAATGATATATTCAAATTAATTAAAAACTAAATCAATTTACTGAAAAATAAAAAAACAGCAGAAAGAAATATAATAGCTGACCTTCATATTGCCTCTTTCAGTCTTCCTGCAATACCGAATATGTGGAACTGAAGACATTTTTTGCATGAACTTATATATAAGCTTTTTGCTGCTGATTAGAAAATCGCAATTCGCACAAGTGGTTTTTATCAGTGTAGCAGATTTCTTTTTTTTTTTTAATTTAACAATAATAAATCATAACTTATTATTTAAATACGATTTTGTGGTCTTTGACCTTATATACCATAATATGACTTCTTTCCATTTTCATGTATATGGGAGAATTTAAAAAGGATCTACAGTCTCAAATTCAGTAAGAAAATATTTAAAAAATTGGAAGTAACTAAGTAGTAACTACCCACAATTTTAAAGATAAGAATACGCAGGGGGGGTCTTTAGATTACATTTATATAATTTAAAAAAGAATTTTGCACAAAAGAAATGGTTTAAGGTATTTTTTTATTTTATTGCTCAACTCAAATAATGATGGATTGCAAAATTATCTGAATTTCAATGCGAATATTATCCGATGATAAATTGCAAATCGAACCAAGCTAAGTAAAAATACTTTTCCGTCAAATTATAGAAAATTAAACGTAATTAAGTATAGAGTAATGTCTAATGAGATTATTTAATTTCATGTCGACTGACGACTATATTAATAAGCCATAGATAAAGATCCTAAAGTAAATACTTAAATAAATAAATACTAAAATAGTTTTCAAAACTATCACGGACATTAACAAAAATTACGTGAAAGAAAAACTAAAACATCAAACATTTTATTACTCGGAAATTTAATTAGTTCTTTATTAAATCCTTTTTTCAAAAATAAAAATCGAATATGTTTTCCCAATATATTTTTGTATCATTCAAGAAACTAAAATGAAGCATTTCCTTGAGTGAAATTCATTTTATAAAATTGAGTGAATATTGATAAAAAAAAATACACGGTGTGAATTATTATTTTCAAATTGGTATTATAAATTTTATAATGAATAAAATAAGAAAATTTAAAAAATTTAATTATTGTTGTTTATAAATAAAATAAAAAACTAGACTACAAAATAAATGAAAAAGCTGTACAATTCAATGATATCCTATAGCAAATTCAATATAAATAATAAGACAATAATAAAAATTATAAAAAATATTAATTATCCAAAAATGTTGAGACATCAGCTTTCTGTGCTAACTGTCAATCGAAGGTTTCGCTTGTTCTGGAGGTACTTCATACGAGGCTCGACCTTTCTGTGTTTCATGTTTCGCCGCAGGCCTCAAGAATATGTGCATGATGCATGTAATGAGAGCACCACAGCCAAAGATTCGAAAACTATCTTTACCACCCAAGCGGGAAAACATTTGACCACCAATCATTGATCCCAAAGCAAAACCTGCAACAAAAAATTAATAATTTAATCGTAAAATGATTATTGTTAGGTACAATTGTCAAACTCACCAACTCCGTCATCCATACCAGCCACAAGTCCCTGCACAGTAGCCGATGTTCCTGGTGGAGCAATTGCCGAGGCATAAGCCACAATGCACGTGTAACACAACGCGTAAGACGGGCCTTGCATGAAAAATTCAATTGCAACCAACCACCAAGGATTAGTGATCAACGAAATGAGTCCCAGCCGCAGAGCGTACATTAGAAAACAGAATGTCAAACAATGGACGTAGCCAATTTTCTTAAGAATTTTTCCCGAAATCAAAAAAAAAATTATTTCACCACCCAAACATTCGGCCGCTACCACAATTCCTTCAATCAATTTAATTGAACCCATATGACCGGAAGCGGCGGCAACCACCTCCAGATGCCAAAACATGTAGTAGATAATAAATGAATCGAAGATTCCAGCAAGAGTGGCAAACACTAAAAATATTGCAATGGGACCATCCTTTATTAACGACTTTATATCACGATAGATAGAATCAGTTCCCCCTAGTTTGGGCAGCTTCAGCCACTTAACACTTAATAGATCAAAACCACTAAAAAACAGCATTATCACCAATGCCGGAACTATACTCTTATCGTCATCCTTTGTAAAATGATTGACGGCAATTCCACTAAGCAGTGCTGTCAATCCAAATCCAATTGTTCCCCAAACTCGTTGATGACCATACTTCATTGTTGATTCGCCTTTCTTAGTGCAAAAATATGGCAATTAAGTAAAATAAAATTATTTAATGCAAACAAAAAATGCAATTACCCAACATATCAAAACAAATAGCATCACTGATGCAGTTTCCAACATTAAATCCAATTGTTCCCAGACACATTAACAGTATAAACGTCCAAAATGTAGAGGACTGCGCGGAACAATGATTGGGTTTTGGTGATTTGTTGCAAAACACAGCACAATTTGATTTATTTACTGATTCCCATTTACCTTCACTGAAACAAAGCTCCAAAGGTGCAGCTTTCATGAGTGACATTTTACTCACGTATCCAGTGATACTTGAATTGAATCCAGAGCAGGAATTGTCGCATTCTATTTTTTGATGTGTTGTACACTCTAAATTAGTGTAAAAGTTGGGCTGCAAATGTTGAAGAAATGCATTAAAAAAATTAATTTCAATTTTAAAGAATTTCACAAATTATTTCAATTCATAACAATTCATAAAAATGCACTCACCGTACTGTTACATTGTTGAAATGTAAGATTTGACATGTCAAACATGCCAGGACTGTATTCAGGAAGAACATTTGTCGGCATTCGGGGAACAAAATAAAATCCACTGTAACTCAGTGTCATCACCAATAAAACCGTCATAAAGATAGCCTTTCTCAGACTTGAAAAATAGTCGGCCAGAAATCCTACAGCTGGTTTTGCTAAAACATAGAGTAAAGGCAGCACCGACAATATCCATCCCATTGTAGAAGGTGATATTCCGAGTTGTTTGCCGATAACATTAAGTTGCGGTAGTATTGGGCCCATTGCTTTAAAAAAAAAGGAAATGTACCAATTACAAATGTAATTTTAATTAAATTCAAAAAGTTTTTAAAGCATACCTGCCATAAAGAAGAAATAATGGGCCTTTATTGGCAACAGAGTCTTGTTTATTTTGGTCATTATGAAAAAATGTGGTCGTGGTAGATGTTTGAAAAAGAAGATGGAATTTATCCACTCTTCTGAATTACATTAGTTTTGGTATTTCAACTGATGAACCTTCGCATGTGATTGATCGCCTTGTTACAGTGGATAGTCTGCCTACGCTCATTTTATCTGAAAAATTATTTTAAATAAAACTGTTGTTATATTGGTGTGTTTTTTGATTTATTTCAATTTTATAATATTATTTTTCAATATTGAAAACTAATAGAACCTTTTATGCACTGTTATGACAATACTTTTAAACACAACTAAACAGCAAATGCAAAATCCGAATCAACAATAGACTCAATGACTTAACCACACTAATCGAACAATGAGTTGCAACTGACTTAGTAATCAATTTACTAGCACTTCAATATAGTTATAAGTTACATACACTAGTTGAGAATAAGTAAATAACAATTAAAGTAAAACATTATACATATATATATATACGATGAGTCTTAAGTCATGACGAAATAGTACTTAAGGCATAACTAGATATATCTTTATTAAATAATAATATATTCACTTCAACTCTCCCAATGATGAACTCTGGATTTGTCAAGATGAAACACAAAAAAACTGCTGCTTGTGCTGATTAAGACAAGCTCAATGAATTTGTGTTGAACACCAATTGATGTCTAGTGATTAAATGTGTGATAACTGGCTAATTTTGTGTAAGACTAAATATTAATCTTAGACTGATAACTGATAAGTGATCACTGATAAGGTTTACCGTATGGTGATATGAACAATAAAATGTATATTGCTTAAACTTATGTTCTAATTATAGTAAAATTCAGACAATTTTTTTAATTTATAGAAAAGTTTATCATCGCATTAGCATAAAAAAAACAAACTGAGACTGAAACTTCCTGATAAGATAAAAAAATGAATCTAATGAATGGATGGGCTACTGTCAACAAAACCACGCGAAATTTGCAAAGTTGATTGTGCTCATGGGATGTTTTTTTGATACTCCAGTAAATAGATGTCGGCTAATCTTGATTGTTACAAATCATATACACGCTGATATTTGTGGTAATACAGCAATTCAAACATGAAATGCTTACTGATTAAACAAAAGTATACTTATAAGCGATTAATTAATGTGTATAAAAACGAAATGATGAATTTTATTGGTATCAATACGATTCCATCAATATTTTTAAATATTTTATGAATTTATTTTTGGTCTTAACGTGTTTTTGAACGGTAATTTTCTTGAAGGTGTAAATAATTTTCTGGTCTGGAAGTTATTAGATGAATTGATTGTAAATAATGTACATGTATTTAAAACAGCAAATAAAAACCAGTTTTCAAACAAATATTTAATTATTGAATGATCGCGGCTTTATCATTTGTCATCGTTGCTGGAAATCCCAATTTGCAGACTGCTAAAGTGAGTACTGTCTCTGTTTGCTGTATTAATTAACACACGATTTTGTTGAATTGTTTGGTAATTAAATGCTTGATAAATTGTCATGAAATGTTTGAACGGTGCTTTCATGCCAAGGATCAATCTTCTGAATAAATTATCTTTATAGTTCTTAAATAGCAAGTAATTATTATTACAATACCACTAAAAAATTTAAATATATAGCATTGAAAGAAAAACTGCAAAACGAAAAATTTTTAAAAATTATTTTAATTTATATATTTTTTTCATGTAGTAAGGGTACATTAAATTTTATGCACGATTTAATGTCATTGCAATATCGGCTGATATGACTCACGAGTTCGCGAAATTTGGAATGAAGTAGTCACGTTATTCGATAACCGTTGCACCAATCTTACAGCAAATGCTCAAGTCTGATATCCCAAAACAAACTTCCAAATTAAACAACAAATTTAACTTTTTAGCAAAAAATGATCAATTAATATTAATAATCTATTTTAAACAGTTACAATGAAAGTCTCTGATATATTTTCGAAAAAATCTTTATTGAAATAAACATAAATATTACTACATTATAATATTAATTTAAATTAATTATAAAAATTTTATTTTAAAACTAGGTAAAGAATTGAATTTAAAAAACGTTCAATGAACATTAAATGCTATTTAAAGAAAGAATTGAGACATTCGTTGGCAAATAGTGCGTGATTTTCAATTGTTACAACATTGTTAATTAACAATTTAAAATGTTTGCGATTTTGATCACATACGACATTCAATTCTTTGTAACAACTTATAAATGTCATAACGTGTAAATAACGAATTGTTAGATGCCAGTTTGTCCGATTGACTTAATAGCAAACAAGATTTAAAAATTCTACACGGTTAAATTTAATGCCATTAATTGCTTTATTACTCATTGTGCATTTCAATATTAACTACTATCTGAATATTCGTATAAACGTTGTTATATGAAATATCAGTGAATTGCGAGAAAAATCGGTTCAAAGAAAATCGGTGTTGAAAAATTGAAACACGCACTTATTTACACGAGATTCCCCTCACAAACTCGTTTAGTCGGAATAATCACAACATGCAGTTTGTATGGCATTGAAACTGCAGATACAATAAATATTCATTAATTGAGTTGGTAAGTAATACTATCATTAGCACTCCGATAATTTTTGAATTTCAACTTCAAATGGCGCGCCTTTTGACGCCTACTTTTATTTGTTTGTAATTTTAAATAACGATATCATGGTTATCTCCAAAAAGAACATACAATGTGTATTTTTTTTTATCTGTAAGTTAGTTAACTTTCCACATAAACAGTTAAACAAAAAATGGAGATAAAAAATAATAAAATTGGATTTACCAAAATTGTTTCATTCTTTTCTCAAACGGCATTTGCGGGGATTCCCCAAAAGCGCGTTACCTTCTGAGTCTCTGATGATGATGAATTTCTTTGAATTTATTTAACGACGTGCCGCTTAAGAAAATTTAGCATTCCATCGCATGAAATACGTGGAATTAAAAAAACACGTTTTTAACAGTTTAAATAGGTTTCTATTTACTACTGTACAAAATACTGAATTTATATTGACGCCAATTTTTATTGAGTCGCGATTAATTATTATTTTAAAAAGAAACTCATAATTTTGCGTGTTATAAGAACTGAGTATAAAACCATAGCTGAAAGGTATGAAACAAGTTTTTAAGAAGTTCGTCCTTGCATATCAATTGGATATGAGATTAACTTCTGTTTGTTGTTACATTAACCATTCATTCCAAATTACAGGAAAATATCTCTCTATTCTAAAACCTGCAAGTACTTTACGTCCTTTATAGGTCATAAATTTAACCACCTCCTTCCATTAAGACAATGATAAGTGATAACTTATGTAAAGTCTTGACCAATAAAAATTCAAATTCACAAATACTAACCTCATTCTTTATAACAGATCTGCTCCAAGATGTGTGCTATGCGTTTTTAATGTGATAACTATTTAAGGTGTTTCTGTCGGCAGAAGTTAAGGAAATAATGAGATGACACTTGCAGTGCCTTGTTGATGTCTCCAGGAAAGTAGGTTAGGGCGGCATCGACCTCTATTCCACTTCTGAATTAATCTCTATTGTATGGAGAGAAATTGTTAATCATCCCAAGCCATACAACTTTTTTTTAATTCACTTACATTCTTTTAATAATAAATCCAGTAATTGCACTTGCCAATGCAATGGTTTGTAGAAAATAACCACGTCTTTTTGCCTTTAATATACTTTAAGATAAACCCATAAAGCTTATCTGGGGCATCCGAGGAGCAATTTAATTTAACTAATATTTGCCCCCTTTATTCTTATTATTACATATTTTATTATTATTACTGTTGGAAAAAAAAACCAGTGTAATTGGCATCATGATTAATAACCATGATAAGTTTACTTTCCTTGACAAAGCTGTGATTTATTCAAAGAAACCACGCCACGATACCTGTGGTGCCTCCAACAAACCATAATATTTTAGAATAAGTTTTTGATTCTTTTGATTTACATGGAGGCAGGTAACACAATTTAGTAATTGTTTGAGAAAGAGTCTCTCCTGAAGCGTTTGCTTCTAATTGGAGAGTAACCTCTCGATCTTATGTCGGGCACACGTTGATTCCTGGACTGTGTTTCTACACGCCAAGCATCCATATTGTTGCCGCCATTTCTGTTTAGATCGAAAGTCCTTTCGTTCTCTTCTTGTTGTAACCAATATTCTCTTTCCGTAGTGGTGTTACCTTGTGAATCTCTTTGGAAGCGTTCACTCCTCATTGGAGAGTAATCTCTCGATCTCATCGGAGAGTCTCGACGACTTCCAATCTGTGATTCCCCAGACCAAATCTCTTGATTGTTGTAGTTGTTTGGGTTACCACTAAAAGTTCTTTCATCAACATCTTGTGGCCAATGATCTCTTACCACAGTGTTTCTTTCCTGTGGCCTTATTGGAGAATAATTTCTCGATTGCATTTGGGACACTTCCTGCTCCCTGGTCTGTGCATGCCAAGTATCCAGAATATTCCAACTCTTTGTATTTACATCGTTGGTTCTTTCAGTCCCTCCTGGTTGTGCCCAAACTCCTCTTAGCGCGGTTATACTATCCTCTCGCTTTATTGAGGGGTAATTTCTCGATTGCATTTGAGATACACCCTGATTCATAATTTGTGGATTCACAGGCCAAGCATCCAAAACGTTCCAGCCCTTTGTGTTAACTTCGAAGGTGTTTTCAGCCTCCTTTAGTTGAGACCAATGTCCTCTTACGTCAGTGCTTTCTTCTCGATCTATTGGAAGGTAATCTTTCGAAGGCATATAGGACACTCTGTGGTTTCTATTCTGCATTTCCACAGCCCCAGCCCAAGGGTTGTTGCAGCCATTTAAATTGAAACCTAAGGTTCTTTCAGCCTCTTCTAATTGTGACCAAGAATTTAATCTGTCTTGTGGCTTTTGTCTGGAGGACCTTCCTTGAGCTGCTCGTACTGCAGTCGGTCTTTCTCGCGAGTTTGGCCTGGAAATGTTCCTCAATGAGCCCCTCCCTTGAATTGCTCTAGACGCAGTATCTCGTGATATATGTCTGGAAGAGGTCCCTAATTTGGCCTTTCCATGATCTGCTCTTACTGAATTCCCACTTTCTCGCCGTCTTTTCCTAAAGGTGTCCGATGATGAGTCCCTCCCTTGAATTGCTCTTACTGCAATCGTGTTTTCTCCACGTCTTTCCCTGGAAATTCCCGCTAATGAATCCCCACTTTGAATTGCTCTTACGTCAGTAGTATTTTCTCGTCGTCTTTCCCTGGAAGTGCCCTCTATTGATTCCCTTGCTTGAATTGCTCTTACTGCAGTCGTATTTTCTCGTCGTCTCTCGCTGGAGGTGCTCGCTAATGAGGCCCTCCCTTGAGCTACTCCTACTACAAGAGTGTTTCCGAGTGGTTTTGGCCTGGAAGGCCCAGATTTTGAGTATTTCCCATGAGGCTTAAGCTGCACCTTGGTAAAGCCATAGTAGATTTCGAAATTTTGATCTCTCAAAAGCTCAAACTTTTGATACGGTATTGCTAATATCAAGAAGGCTGAGGATTTGTTTTCCTCTCGAACTTTTACTCTCCATTTATCCGCATCCAAATTTGTGTTTTGAGCATTTATCATCGAGAGTATATCCTCAGAACAAGTGGTTGCGCTATTAGAAAAGAACCCTTTGACCGTGACTGCCCGACGCATTTCGTAATCTTTGCACGCCACCAGAGACGCCCCTTTCCAAGGCTTTAAACTACTGATAGTTTTGAACACCCATTCCTCTGTGAAAATATCTTCACAGTGCAATAACAACCAACCCGGTTGAAAAGAAAGACCACTGAAATGTGGGCCTTTGCCTTTTATGCCTTTACCAATTCTCCCGAGAATACATTGCTTAGTAGCAGTCATTTGTTCCTTAGTTAGCAAGACCGAAGGGTAATTAACATCAGTCACAGCCAGTCTTGTGACTTTCCCATTTTTTTTTTTTGTTTTACTGTTAGTTACGTCGGATGATTGACTTTTTTGAGAGCTACGCTTTGTACCAAGATTATCCATGTGATGGAATGCTCTTAACTCGGCTTGTTTTTTGCTCATTCCATGAGAAACTAGATAATTAAAGCACTTGAGTCCTGATCCGGTCAATCGACGCTTTTGACAATTGTCACTTGCAACAACTGAAGCTGAACCATTTTCAAAAAGACTTTTGCTTTTTTCATCTGGCACGACTTCTTTGCGCAATTTTAACAGTATTGCTTCTTTATTTATGGGATAGAGTGCTAAACGCTTTGCATCCTCTATACTCATCCCTTGAGACTTTAACCATTTGAAGCGTTTGACCCCTGCTCCGCTCAATCGATTCCTTTCGTCAGAAACCGAATTTTTAGCCGAATTTGCTCTACTAGGTGTGCGGTTTGGAGAAGAAGTCTGTTCTTGAAATACAACTGCAGTATTAGAAGTGGAATTTACCTCTATAGCTTCCTGATCAACGTCTCCCGGTTTTTCTACATCTTCCTCTCCTTTCAAAATAGTTTGTTCTTTCATACATTCATCTGCATCAACTTGTCCCGGATTTTTATCTTCTTCCTCTCCTTCTTCCTGTTCATCGAGATTTTCCGTTTCTTCTATATCTTCCTCATCGCAGACATCTTCCATTTCTTCTGCATCATTCGGATTTTCTGTATCCTCCGGATATTCTGTATCTTCCTGTTCATTGACATATTCTATATCTTCTACATTTTCCTGTTCATCGACTTCTTCCGTTGCTTCTACATCTTCCTGTTCATCAAAATCTCCCGTTTCTTCTGCATCCCCTATTTCTTCTACATCTTCCTGATCATAGACCTTTTCCGTTTCTTCTACATCTTCTGTTTCTTCTACATCTCTCTGTTCTTCTGCATTTTCCGCTTCTTCTATTGCGGGTTGATCTTTTAGAGGTAATTCAGACATCTGTAAAACGCCATATATAATATGGTAAAATAATGCAATGATGTAGTTAACACTTTGTTGCTTAGTATATTTAGAATGGTAATAATGGCACTCAAATAACAAACATTTTTACATAAAAAATTTAATTCTATTAGAACAACCACCTAAATACTTGTCGACATGCGAGGTGTATTAATTTCGGGATTCACAAATGATCGAGGCGGTGATTCAAGTTAAATCTTCAATTAAAAATAACACCAAGACTTAAAATGTATACTTAAAAAATTTAAAACAATTATTCTATGAAATACAATAACTTTAAAATGATTATAAATCAACAAAAATCCTAGTTTATATTATGAGACGTTGATTTCGAAATTTCAGTTAAGTAATTCAATATTATGATATAATGAAGAATGTCTGTCAAAAAGCTATTGAGTGCCAATCAATTAAAATGTTCATGGAGTGCAAAAAGTAGCAACTCATAATAATTTATTTTATGGAAATTTTTTCCCAAAATATAAATGCAACAAAAAGCCAAAATGAAAATTAACGACAAAAAAAAATTAAGACATTCAGTCATTAATATGACGCCATTAAACCATCAAATTTGTTAAACCTGTAGCGCCGCTGGGAAAAAATTACAAATATTTTATGGGGGGGATATAACTGTGTGTGGATATTTCCCAAGCCCCAAGCTAGTTTCAAACGAAAAATGTTTTGCATTGAGGCTTTCTGCTGAATGAATGCCCACCAGTTGAAACAAATCAGTCTGGACACGCGCGGTGACCACACTTAAATCGGTAAATGCGTCTTCGATCGTGTTTTTGTTTGGTCTGTGTTCAAGGTCTTTACTGTTTGTTGGATGCTTAAAAAACATACTATAGTGCTGAGTGAAAGTGAATCGATAGACTTTTAGAAATAGAGAGAGTTTAATTTTTTTTAAATTCTTTAACTAATTTATATGGGGATTATTGTGCTGCTGACTTTTTAATTGCAAAAATGAAGTGGACTTATAATTTGTGTGCAATTTGCAGTTTTATAATAATTCATGCAGCTGAGGCTGCCGTCTCAACAGTAAAAGATGTGAAAGAACCACCTTGTGAGTCACTTTGTTTGGTTTAGAATAATTTATATTATTATGTAAGAGTGATTAAAATAGAAGTAGATTTGTTTACAAGCTTTGTGGTTTTGCTGACCCTGAAAATTGTATTTAATTAATATTTTTTGCATTGTTTTGCGTGGTTGTGTGTATTTCGATTAAAATGCATTGGTTCACATCATAAATCTGTTTTAAGAATGTAATTTCAAATTAATTAAAAAATTGGATATTTTGCTGTTTTCAAAACTAGTTGTTGTATCAGTTAGTTATCACAAACAATTTGGCAATGTGTCGCGCTGCTCGTTTAAAGTTTATTAATTAATCACGATATTTTTAACTCATAATAATTGACGCTCCAAATTTTAAAACAACAATGTGCCAGTTCCATACTTTAGGTTTTCTTTAAAGCAACCTTTAATTTAAATACAAAAGTCAAAAAAACTGATAAAAATTTTAGTTTTGTTGCTGTTTTAAAATGCAACTCAATACCGGTTTCAAAATTTACGATGAATAATGGGTGACATAAATTTACGCATTTAAATTTTAAACATTGCTGGTTTTCTGGTTTTACTTAATGTTAGTTCTTATAATTTATAACACATTAAGATTTTAGACAATATAGTAATTCTTTCAGTGAGTTAGGTTCTGTTTTATTAATTCAATAAGCGGCTTGTATAGCCTTTTTTAAAAACGAAAATAATTAAACTTTATAAAATGTACTATGATTCCCAAGTACATCAAAATAAAATTCTTGACACATTTACTGTTTTTAAAATGTATAAATTTTAAGAAAATTTAACAATTATCTTTGAAAATGCAATAATCGCACATATTTCATATCAAGATGCATATGTTACAAAGTATACTTGTACATATACGACTTACGAGTAATAAAAAGAGGATGCACTCCAGACTAACCTTCACCTTCTACACACTTTTATTCTCTATCGCCCATATCGATAATGAAAAGTGTAAACTCTAAACAATATCAAGAATTTACAAGAAAACTGGTTTCCCTTCAACCATGCTAAAGATGTGCAAAATTTAGAAGATCCTACGAAACATGCGATGAGAAAAACGCAATTGCCAATAGCCGCGAACGGAAAGGGGGCGTTTATACGGCAAAAACATACTGCATGTTACAGCAATCAGCGACTGCGAGTACATAGCAAGTTAGTAAGCTCTAGACACTTGTTCATGCAATTGTCAAAGATACGTTGACCCAACTACGTGTATTTCATAAGTAAACAGAAACTGCATGTCAAGATCAAGAAGCCAAGCGGCTGAAAAAAGTGGTTGTCCTTCATATTATGAGAATTGAATTTAGACGTTATTTTCTTGCCATCAGTTCAAACTGGTTTCACCGTCTATATCGGGTAAATTTTATATTTTATTAATTTGCTTAGTTTAAATTTAGCTGCTAGAAAGGACAAGTCATATGGAATTTTACTTTGTTTATGAATTTTACTATTATATCAAAACGTGAAATGAGTTATTGAGTTAAATGAATAAATCAAAAAATTATTATTATTATTGAAATTATGGAAATAAATAAAATCACTGCACTTACCTAATAATTAAAATAAAACATTTTTGAACTCAAGATCATTCTCGTCCAAGTGTGTAACAATGAAATTAATTATTTAGTTTTATAAGACATCTTTTGCGGGGCCATTGAAGTTTTAACATTTTAATTGGTTAACCTTTTCATTAAATACAGCAATTACCTTGTTTTTATGTTTATGTTTATGAAATGTACATAACACAAAACCGACTCATAATTTAAAATATCAGGTTATCACAAATTTTTCTTTTAATTTGCATTTATTTTCCTTTAAAATAGAACAAAACGGAAGCACAATCAGAAACGTATGTTTTGTTTTGGAACAATTGAATGTTATTTATTTTCCATTGAAATAAATTAAAACTAGTAACGATAATAAAATCATTAACTGAAGAATACTGTTGGTTATGCACCGCTTCAAGCTTCGAGCTTTTATTTCGATAAATATTTCAAGGTCAAATCAAAGGTTGTAACATTGATATGAAAGTTTAAATGTTTTTAAAATCTACGTAAAGAAAATAATATTAAACTCATATTGGATTACTTTTCGAATCTACGCGATATTGTAGGAAATGTCCACCGTAGAGACCCGTTTTGTTTTATTTAGAATAATTCGCATGAAAATTATAGCTTGCTTCTAGAATATTGTTGGTGAATTCCGATAAATCTAGAACCAATTTTCTGAGATGATAAATCATTATAATTGTTGCATGTTGTTGTTGTTGATTCAACAGTGAATTAAAAACAAACATCTTTTCTAGAAAACATAAATCTAGTAGAGTATAGTAACGAAGGTTTTTTCTTTATTGCAATTACACTTGTGACCCACAATGTAGCAATACTTAAAAATAATAAAATATGTCGAAGAATAATAATTTTATATTTTCAATTACAGTACGGGTATGTGTCGTGGAAGGACGCGGAAACTACAAGAAAACTAAACAGTACTGTCCCGATCTTGAGAAGAACTCTCATATTGAATGTGTAATCGGATTGGATCGCCTGGATTGTTTGCGTCGCATTGACAAAAACACCGCAGATTTTGGTGTTTTTTATGCCGAAGATTTGGTAGCAGCAAGATGGTCTGGCGTTGAGATTTTAGTCGCCAGTGAAATGAGGTTTCATGACAGTGAGTCGAAAATTTACCAAGCCGAAAATAGAGAAATTTTAAATATTTCTATTATTTTACAGAACCTTTCGAATATGAGATTGTAGCAATAGTCGCAGATGACGCTGGAATAAATTCGGCACAAGATTTGCGTGGAGCCCAATTGTGCCATCCCGGTTATGGATTGCAAAATGAATGGACTGAGGTTTTGGCCAATGTAAGATCAAATACTTTATAGATTTTTGTTTTCTAAGTTAACTTTTAATTGTATTTTTATGGCAGTACTTTGAAGCATCAATAGTTCCACGTCTTTGTGAAGACGATCTTACATTAGCGGAGTCTAAGTTAAAGGCATCTGCCAGTTTCTTTGGGCCATCTTGCAAAGCAGGACCATGGGTGTTGGATCCGGTTCTGGATAGAAAATTAAGTAAGTTAAGCAGGCGAAATTAAGACACATAAATTTATTAATCTACTCCAAACAGAAATGAAATATCCATCACTCTGTCAAAATTGTGATCGACCTTATGAATGCGGAATGCGTGACAAACATTGGGGAAGGCGTGGTCCCCTCTATTGTCTTACATCTGGTCACGGAAATGTGGCGTGGGCTCGTTTAGATGATACAAAAACAGTTTTTGGTGTTAGCATTGCAAAGAACCCAAATAAAAATGTGTAATTAACTGACTCTTTTTTCAGTTTTATCCCGGACTACCTGCAGAATCCGATCCACTAGGCTACAGCTTCCTGTGCCCGGATGGTCATTTACAACCACTCTCTACGCCTTCACCTTGCATTTGGGTAGCAAAACCATGGCCGGTCATTGCAGCCCAACGCACCAAGGCTGCCAAAATTCAAACGCTCGTCGATCATATTTCCCATGACAAAGATGCGTGGGAAAATGCCTTATTGCACCTCCTTGAGACATATCACGTTAATGTGACGTCTCTCGACCAGACGATTCCCATTGACAATTACCTAGATCAAGCTGTCAATTTTCAGAGTGCCTACAGTTTTGCTTCTTGCAATCCTCCCAGATCAATTGTCTACTGCACCACATCGATCATTGAACTGAATAAGTGTTCGTGGCTACAAGAAACGGCATCAGCATCCGGAATCGAACCAAGCTTGCAATGCATTCGTGTGGAAAGTCCACAGCAATGCTACAAAGATATTCAACACAAGGCGGCCGACGTCATGATGGTGGATCACGATCATCGAATTGAAGCAGAGCGTCACTATGAAATGTCGCCAATCTTATTTGAATATGCCAAAGAAATGCACAATCGTTACACCACAGTGGCAGTGGTGAAATCCCGCTCAAGAATTCGTACCATGCAGGATTTGAGAGGAAAGATTGCGTGTCTGCCTAATTTTGAGGGGGCCGCCTACATGTCAACGCTTCAAACATTGCGAGACCTTTCGCAAATATCAACCACATGCCCGTCAGCAATGTGGTCCTACTTTAGTCACGACTCATGTGCATGGCTGCCCAATGGCAGGAGTCATTGTGATGATAAGTACCGCGGTGATCTTGGCGCATTGAGGTGCCTAGCCGAAATGGGCGAAGTGGCATTCATTAGCGTGGAGGCGTTCAACTTATTTTATGCGGGCAATTTGAATGCATCTTGGGCGCGGGATGTGCCACGTGATAATTTTCGAATGATATGCCCCTATGGGGATACAGTAAAAGAGGATTGTTTTATGCATTGGACAACACGTGGTCAAATCATGGTCTCTAAACATGTTACAGAAATTCGAAGGGATGAGATTTACAACTCTTTGAAGAACATGGATAATTTGTTTGGGAAACATTTCACCTCACAAACAGTCCCTTTCACCATGTATGGATCGTTTAATAAAATGAATAACGTCTTGTTTAGGTAGGTTTAAACCATTTCATTTTTGGTTTAAATTCAATAAAAAGTTCATTAAAAAATGTAATAAGGTTAACTTTCTTTTACAGAGATTCAACAGACAGTCTTAAAGGATATATTGATTTGAAAAAAGTTAAAACACCACGCTTGTTAGAGGATACTTATCGAGAATACATCTCAAATAATAGTTGTGTGGCACCGCTATTTAGTAAAGCATCTTCTGAAATCTTCGCATCGTCATTCCAAATACTGCTTTTATTGATTGGCATCAGTTTCTTTGTCAACTTCTAGCAGAAATGCAAACTCTATTTTCGTAAATAAGCCAAAGTATGTGATATTACTATAATAAATGATTTAAACAAAATAGCTTAGAAATATGTTTTTTAAATAATAACCAAACTATAGAAAATAGAACAAAAGACTAATAAAATGAAAATTTAGGGTTTTTTTTTCGAATTTTTTGAAAAAAATATACAAATTGAAAACAGAATTATTTTTTAAGTTTTGAAAAAAAAAATTTAAAATACTAGTTAAAGATTAGGTAAAAGGATTGGTATTCCTAAATATTCCAGATTTTAAAATAGGCATCACTGCAAAATGCAATACTGACTGACAACTGACAGTATACTCACATAATATATATATTATTATGTATCATAATTTGCAGACAGCATATAATTTCATATCATATATATGTCTGCCAATGCGGCATTTGCAATTGGTACATATTTATATTTTTAGGAAACAAACATTTTTTTAAAATTACAAAACATAAATAATCAAAATGAATGCACACAGCGTTACTGAAAAGTAAGTTAATAGAATATTACACTAACTAGAATTACCAATCACATACAAATATTTTTAGACCCCATTCTGTCGCAAAGCTAAAGAGATTTCGAAATAATACTGATCCTTTCACAATGTCTGAGCAACAGTTCGTGAAGCTGTTTCGGTTGGGAAAAGAAATGGTTTGGAATTTGATAGAACGCCTCGAGCCTCACTCCATAAGTTCCACCATACCGTTTAAAATAAAGATTCTAGCAGCTTTGTACTTCTATGGGCACGGTTCCTGGAAAAAATTCAAGGATATAAAACCACTCCTAGGAATATCGCAACCATCCAATTCACGAGCAATTCATGAAATAACCACACTTATTAATAAGTACATCCAAACTGTTACAGCACCAATTGATCCACAAAGAGTGACAAATACCAAGCAAGGATTTCAAACCAAATGCGGTTTACCCAATGTTATTTCAGCAATTGATGCTTTTCAGTTAGCGATTCTAGCTCCAAACAATGGAAATTCGTATTTATGTCGGAAAAATTATCACAGCATTAATGTGTTGATTGCATGCGATGCAAATTTAATGGTCACTTTTGCGGATGCCAGTTATCCTGGATCAGTCAGTGAAGCAGAGATTTGGAAAATGTCAAGATTTCGGAGACACCTTAACGAAAAGTTTGCCAGCATTGAACAGCAAGACGAATATTTGATTGGCAATTATGGATTCCCACTTGAACCATGGCTCCTTATACCTTGTAAGAATTCTGCATTGATCAATTCAGCAGAGGACAAGTACAACAAAGCAATTGAGGCTGGTGGCGGTATCGTAAAGAAGTGCTTCGACCTGATTAAAAATCGATTCAGATGCATTGTGGGACACAACGTTTTTTATTATAAACCAGCAAAAGCCTGTAAAATATTGTATGCAGTTTTACGTTTACACAGTCTGTGTCGGCTAAGTAATCTAAAGGAAATAAATGATAATAATGATGATGATGATATCGAAGATGATGTAAACGCAGCGGAACTTGATCAAAGGCATGCAATTTTTGATGACTTTAAGGTTGACGAATATGATGAGGATGAGACTTTGCTCGCACTAGGAATTGAAGCACGAAATCTGTATATTAAACAGAATTTTAAGGCGTCGAACTAGAGAATTGAATTATGACTGCAGTCGAACCAATCACCGTAATTTATATTTCCGAAAATGTTAGTTGAAATTTGAAAATAAATTTAAGCTGGGGAAACGTATTAATAAAAGCCACAAATATTTGTTTCAACAATATTGAAGCTCATAAGAGTTGCAGAAATATAATATAAATGTTTATTTCTCATACTAAAGTCTTAAAAAAGCATTTGTTTGGCGTTAAGAAAATGATTCTGAAATTTCACAAAGAAACATTTAACATATTTTCGCAACGGTGCACATTCCAATGAACCATGTTGGAAAATAATTGCACATTGTACTGATAAAGAATCACAGTGAATGACCTAAGCAAATATTTGGCAATGGTTAAAGACTATATACTCGTACAATCGTAAATTAAATCATAAACAAAAGTGCAACTGCGAAGAAAGATAAATGCAATTACAATTTATAACATATAACGTCATATGTCCCAAGAGACACGTGAAAAACACGGGCAGTAATTAGTGGGTAACAGAACTGTCCATCACGGATCACCAAAAAATAACTTACGATTTCGGATTTAGTTTAAATAGGCGGCATTTGTGGAAGTTCCAATGTAGGGCCAGGACACAATATGTATTTTTCAATGTATAGTTATGCAAAAACTATAATAATTCAAACGCACTGCACTTTCTATTATTTTGTCGGAGTTTTTGGTTTTCGAATGTTATGAATTAATTTGGATTCACGGTAAAATAGTAATTAAAAATTAAAGAAACAAAAAATTACTTATTTAATCGTCAGTCCTCTTGCAAGTTGCAGCATATGATCATTTCATTTTAACAAAAACAATTTGACGACGGCCATTAATTGAACATTATATATATAAACAAGAATATATATATGTAAATATTCATATATAATTCAGTGATGCCTGAAAATTAAACCAAATTCTGTGCGAATTAATTTGAATTTACAAGGAATACTTGTTAGGGCCACCAAATACAAAAATAAGACACACACATCACAGAAATCAAAATATCAAAAATTTGGAGTCTATAAAGTAGCCTATTAGCACTCTTCGCCCATTTTGGTTACAACACAGATAACAATGTGCAAACATATTTCAAAACTTCAAGACTTTAATGACCATCAGAATTTTTTAATACATATTCCTCAATTATTCCTGTATTCCTCTGACTTCGTTTCCATTGGCTTTTACATAACACAAATTAATTTACATACACAAATTAAAATTCTCTATATGTATTTTTTCATCGCATTTTTAATTTATTATTTTATTTTTTCGGTAAATATTATTCCACTTTGTACTGTCTATGCAACACCATGTAAATTGCTAATGTCAAATGTCACAATGACATTTTAAACTATCGCAATTGACAACTGTGTCAAGTTCGGCAACAACGCTTTGAAAAGGTCTTTCCGTTTCCGCTGCTGAGAAACCAAGTCCGAAAATGAAGGCTAAAGGCGAGGTATTTATCAAATAATTTAGGAAAACTCTTTAAAAAAATTGTTAAATTGTGCAATTCATAAATTTAAAGTCATTACCGATCGATTAAGTATAAATGTGTTATTGTAATATCGTTTTTTACGCCTTAAATCGTGAATGGAAGTGTTGATGCCGCCTCGAGTGACAACATGGCCCGACACATGCCACACATCTTACTTTTTGTTGATTTCTTTTAATTAAGGTGTTTGCCTTATTGACAATGTGTGTTATTTAGGGTTAACTTAAGCGACTACATTTAATTTTTAAGTTTACCTAATTATTGCACAATTGCTTCATTAAAATAAAAGTGTCAAATAGTTGTTGCAACATAACCTAAAACCGTTGTTTGGGACGTCAATTTTACAATATACTAATTCTCTTATTATCATTTCAGTTGAAGGAATTTGAGGTCATCGGCCGTAAGTTGCCAACAGAGAAGGAGCCCAAAACTCCTCTCTACAAGATGAGAATCTTCGCACCCGACCACATTGTCGCCAAGTCTCGTTTCTGGTATTTCTTGCGTCAATTGAAAAAGTTCAAGAAGACCACCGGTGAGATTGTCTCCCTGCGACAAATCTACGAGAAAACACCCACCAAGATCAAGAACTTCGGAATTTGGCTGCGCTACGATTCCCGTTCCGGCACCCACAACATGTACCGTGAGTACCGTGATCTGACAGTTGGTGCCGCTGTAACACAGTGCTACCGTGACATGGGTGCTCGTCATCGTGCACGTGCCCATGCCATCCAAATCATCAAGGTGGAGCCGGTCGCTGCCAGCAAGTGCCGTCGCGTACACATCAAACAGTTCCACGACTCGACCATTCGCTTCCCACTGGTACAACGTTACCATCACAAGGGATCCCGTGCACTGTTCTCGTACCGCAAGCCGAAGACTTACTTCTTGTAAATTTTCACATTTTGTATTTTTACTGATGAGAGGGTGAATGTGGCGCGATGTCGGTTCGTGATTGTTTGTTTTTTGAAATAAACATCCATTTCAAAAAAAACTTATTACTTGTTATTAATAATTGTGTTGATGGTGTTTTTTTTTTAGTTTGTGACTTTTAAACAAGGTATTAAAAGGAAGTGCAGATAGTTTTTATGCCAAATGGTGTAAGAATGTGAGGTGATATTCTGAATAACAAAATTTATGTTGTGACGCATAATAAACAATTAGTGTGCATCTTTTTGTTAAGACCTCAAGTCACATTTAGATTTAAATTTTTACACTTCAAATTAAAAAGTGTTCAATTCTGCTCTGTAATTATAAATTACACGACGGTTATTTTCCCTCACAAAAGATATTAAAAATACGTAATGGAAGTCCGCAGAAATTTTTTGATTATAGGTTTCAAGGTCCAATTTGGCAAATCAAATATGTAAGAATGCACTGAGAAACATTTTATCCACTTAAAATCACTATCCTTATTCCGTTTTCAGTGTAGGTAAGTAATTGTTAATTTTGGAAGAAAGAAAAGTTTAACTTGAAGAACATCAGAATAGTCCCAATTTTTTTAAATTTCATGCTTGAAATATGATTAGAGACTTTGAGTCCAACATTATCAAGGTCCAATATTTTTTTGTGGTTTTCACAACTGTGTTAGAGTATTCATTGTTTTGGTTGTTCAAGTGGTAATCCCTGGATATTAATAAAGCTATACGAAATGATGGAACATCGAACGATCACATGCTAATTCAGAAAGCCAATTTTATGTTGTAAAATGTTTATTTTATGGGTAATCATGTTTTGTGCTTAAAATAATTTTATTTCCAAAAATAAAATCATTGTGACTTAGAATACGTTATAAATATTATATCATCGTAAATTTAGATTCTATTTATGTGACAACAAAAGCGCTGAATAACATAGTTGCAAATTGCAATGCTGGTTACAATCGATAACAATAAATAAAAGAGTATATTTTTGTTTTTTTAAATTAGTTATTCGACATCTAATTGGCAGTTGCAATAACAATAAAATATACATATTACAATAATTATTAAGCTTAAAAACTAAAAAACACTTTATACTCCTAACATGCTTTATATT
This sequence comes from Sylvicola cinctus, assembly GCA_963854165.1. Classification (NCBI taxonomy): domain Eukaryota; kingdom Metazoa; phylum Arthropoda; class Insecta; order Diptera; family Anisopodidae; genus Sylvicola; species Sylvicola cinctus. The sequence goes on from OY974082.1 coordinate 1,124,936, forward strand.
TGTGAAACTTCCTGAGTCAGATTCCGTAAAATAGAGTACCAAAACTAAAAAGTTGTGTTAAAATAATTTCCCCACTACTTAAATTGTAAACCTCCACAATCGGTGGAAGGTCTCAATATCCGTCAAACAATCTGCCTGATGGTTGACAACAGCGTAAAGTTGCAAAGTCCCAAGTAAAGGTAATACAAATTCAGTTTCAAGATGGCCCACTGCTTTGTTAGGGTCAGGCCTAATTGATTCCATTTGGTTGATGACTTAAATTTGTCCACTTCAAATACAGAATTGACGCAAGACTTTGACATTACCCAAAATGCTGTTCGCCTATTTTGGGTCTTCAGTGTTGTCTCAATGCCACGAATTAAGTCGTTTGTTTTCAATACCAACAGCATCTGACGATCCACTTTGGCTAGAATATCGGCAATTTGTGGGAGCACTAGTGTAGAGTTTTTTTTAAGGGTTTCTTTCTGTAAATATTATAAGAAACAGGAATTTATGAACATTTAAATTGTAATTGATTGATTTTTTGAACGTTGATTTTTATGAACGAAATGGGTTAAAATGTACACAAATAATAAATACCTCTTCGGATGTCAATTTCTTTTTATCAATGCCAGCTACAACGCTTGTCCATGGACGCCCGGTCAACATGCAGGCAAATAAAGCATACAATTCACCTGGTATTCCCAGATTTGTACTGTGTACACGCATCGCTGGCTGATCCACACGTAGAATGCTCATCCACAATTTTGAGTATTCATATCGAAAAGTGTGCGTCAATTCGGCGTACAGTCCGTGATCTAATAACACCAAATCGGTGCCACCGCTGTCATTCTTACTCACAAGAATATTACCCGGATGTGGATCACTATGGACGAATCCATTAATGAAAATCATTTGCGAGTAAAGTGTTCCCAATTTGCTGGAAATTTCGAACGGATCAATTTTGTTCTTCTTAATGTATTCCAAATCATTGATTTGACCACCCTCCAGATACTGCATGGTAAGCACTCGTGGTGTTGTCAACTCCCAGCATATAGTGGGCACTTTAAGCCATTTGTAGTCTTTGAACATAATTGCCGCCTTAAAGATAAATTGAATTTTAGAGTAAGCTTTGACATTCAAATTTTAGAACTTCTTTACCTTTTCTGCATTTCTGCCCTCGTTAACGAAGTCAAGTTCAATCGGTAGATTTTTCTTTGATTCATTCACCAGCCATTGCATTTTGAATTCCGGGAACACAAATTCCATGATTTTACACAAAGCCTCCATGGTTTTCATGTCCACAATTGAATTGCCTTTAACATATGGATGTTGTACTTTTACAGCAACAACTTCTCCCGTTTTCAAGGTGGCACGATGCACTTGAGCAAGAGATGCAGTTCCCAGCGGTTCCAGGTCAAAGGATTCAAACAATTCAGCAGGCTGAAAGAGAAAACATCCAAAGTTCATTAAAATGACTAATTCAGAATTCCATTTTAAAGGTTAAAGTCTAACTGCAAACTAATGAAAAGCTCACATCTTGTTTAAGATCCTGTCGAATAACCTTGTAGATATCCTCAATGGTATTGGTAGGAGCTTTGCTGTGCAGCACTTTCATTGTGTTAACATATTCGGTCGGCAACAGATAGTCTAAGGCACCAATATGTTGACCAACCTTAATGTAAACTCCACGATTTTTACAAATCAACTTCAGCAGTTTGTCCGCCGCCACATAATGTGTTTCACTTTTTATCTGATTGTATTCCTCGGATGAAGTATCCCACTCTTTGGAGTATAAATTCTCTTTGTACACTGACCCAATTTGGTATACTGTGAACGCGGCCCGGCCCAAACGTACAATGCCCAGGGAATTACAATCCCATTCGTTGGCCCGCAAACTGACACCTGTTCCAACTGTGGCTGTCCCAAAAAGGGTGTAGGCGAGGATGCGACGCATATGCCACATTTTTGGTAAGGTCTAGGGATTTTTGCTAAAACTATACAGGATGCAGCGAAATAACTGTGGTAAAATAAAAAATGGATGAACTATATATGTTAATGTAAATTGGAATATTTCACAATCGAATTGTTCAAATATGTGCAGAATTATGTTAATGAATACACACGCAAGTGAAGGCATCTGTCACAACAAGTTAGCGCCCGCGGATGTCTCAAAAGAAATCACACTGACTGAATTACGGTATGCCGTATGTATCTTTGCATAAGATTGACGATATTGACAATAGCTGTCCGTACTCCGTATTTGTTAAGATTGACAAACATTTTCCAATATGTTTCTTGTTTAATAAAATGTTGTACAGTGTACTTCTTTCCACTTTTTGTTACAACACCCGTGTTTTATTGCATCGCCTGTTGTTAATTTGATCACATTTTTCAATATTAAATTTACCTAATTAACTGCAGTTTGAAAAAAGAAAACAAAATTAAACAATTATGAAACACTGCACTTTTTTCAACAACTTAAAAAACTGATTCGTCTTCAACGGTGCGCAGTAGTGTCTAAAGTGGTTGATCGGAAACTCCGGAATTACAGCGCACACAAGTCTGACTGCGCGGTGCGCCACATATTTACACTTTCTATTGACACAATTACCAATTTTCGTCGATTTTCTTTCACACAATCACACGGGTAGCATTATATTGAACACAAAAAATTTCATTAATTTTGAGTTGAGCACCACTGCCAAACTTTGTCGTCATCAACGCACCTTGACCAATAACCACATATTCATTCAAAAATCATTGCTGAATGCTGATCGTCATTCATCACTTCGCGCGCACATGCCAAATACCAACACGTAGTACGTACACATCGCCACACGTGGATAAAATTGCATATTTTGAAGTGACTTTGTGAAAATTAATATTTTGGAGTGAGTATCAACACATATTAACAAATTTTTTGTTGTATACACGTCCGATTCACTCAACACATTTAAAAAAAATTTGAATTGGGGGAAGGTGCATTTTATACGATTTGCGTATAAAATGCATGCACCTTCCCTCAATTTTTCAGAAAAATTGCATGTTGCAACTTACTCAGTGCAGCCAGTGCAGGTTGCACTACTTGCAGAATGTTTTTGAAAACTTACAACAGGTGGAGTTTTTATTTTCGTTAAATTTTTCTACAGGGAGTTTACCTTGTAAATTTAATATTGCCTGTCACAACGACTACATAAAAACTTGATAAACGTTGTGTTCACACAAATTTCAATAGAAGATATTTTTTAATACATCTGGGATATTTCCTTAAATAAAAATAATTTATTTTACATAATAAATAATTTAAAGCACCCTGTCAAAAAATGTCAAAAAATTGCAACTCGTGAAGTGCTACAGTTTTTACACTTCATATATGCAGACTACAGTATGTACTCACAAAACACAGTTCACAGTTTCAAATTTTATTTTAGCGATTGTTTTTCATTGTAGAGTCGAATATTTAGCTGGCGGATGCACTTTGCAAAATTATAATTAGAAGTTCTTTATATTGTTAAGTGTGAACACGTCTCCGGCGTTGCTGTGACTTTCGCAAAGAGATTGTCATATTATTTGTTTGCATGCAAGAAGAAGTTGTGATAACCCCAAAAAAATAAGAATAATAATTTTGTTGTAAAACGAGATTTTAATTATATATGGTGTTATTTTTGAAATAATAAAACAGTTTTTAAAAGAAAGTGTGTTTTTCAGATTTTGTTAGGTAAGGTCCTTGTTTTGCAAAAACAATATTATCATGATTTATTTGAATTCACAATAAAAATACATATTCATAATCATTAAATAATTACTATGGTTGAGACAAAGCTACATAATATGTACATGCATATCTCATATATTGCCCCATTCCAATACATTACAAATGTCACTGAAAAAGCCGGTTGTTATCCCATACACAACGTAATTTTATATTAAAACTAAATTTAATTTATTCTTATTGGTATGTCTTTTGGTTATAATGTGCTTTTATGCAATTTAAATTGATTGCACAAGTACATTTGTGTTTAACTGCGAATTTATTTCATTTCCAATTAACTTCTAATTGAAATATATTGTCACATTAAATCCTGTCATGAAAATTGGCATTTTATTATCGTTGTAATTAAAAAATAAGGCGACTCCTTTGGTTAAGTTACCCAATTTTTTATGCTATGATGTACAGCTCTGATTGGAGCCACGTAACCCCAAAAGAATGCAACGCCGCTCAAACCATTAAGATGTAGATACATAAGTCATAAGTATGCAATACATAATATTATATTATGCTGATAGTGCTATGTACATACATCCAAAATATATTCCCTTTCAATTAACGCATTGTAAGATATGTAACCGCAAATTTGTTGCTGGCCTACACTGAAACGCAAATATTTATTATATTTCAAATATCACTTCAGTTGTTATCGATGCACTTTTGCAGTAAGTATGCGTGTACATATGAGCATTTGCATTTTGCATGTTTACAGGCTTAGACATATAGGTTAATATAATAATTGTGTGATGCAACAGTTACTTGATGTTGTAAATTTCGGGGACTCCCTCATATTATGTGTAAAAAAAATTTATACAAAATAATTATTTTGATAAAAAATTGTCAAATAAACGTACTTTCTGAATCGTAAAACATTTAACATTAAACCTTATTATATATACAGTTAAAGGAAACATTTTATGTATGTACATGTAAATAAACCCATGTCGTTATATTAATGGCAGACCTATCACTCTTAACATATAAAAATCTTGGAGAGGTCTTTAATTACTTTTTATTTTAGAGTTTCTGAACACATGGGGTTTGGAGATAATTCATGTTTACGGTTTATAAGTTGTAACACTTTATGAACATTTTAGTTTATGTTAAAACTTAAACTGTAATTTTACAAGTCTAGAATCCAAAGTGAATAATATGCTCTAGAAATGATTATGAGGATTTATTTTTGACCTCCACAAAACGGATTGTATTATAATATCCTTACCATTCCATTTGTCATTCTAAAATTCCACTTGTTGTCTCAGAAATGCAATAATTAACAATTGGGTTTGTTTATTTTCCAATTGATTTGAAGAGCCAATATTACAACGTGACATTTATCTATTTAAAAAATTGTTTGTCTTTTATTTTAAATTGTTGAATAACGTAAAAAATTGATGTATGATAAATGATTATAATCTGTGCAATAAATGTGCACAATGCCCATTTCATTCTGAGTAATAGCACAAGCGCTCCATTTACAATTTTGTTAATATCCTCTCTCGCCTTAATTCTAATTATATTTGGTTTTTAAGAAGTTTTTTGCCTCGCTTGTATGTGCAACACAGTGAACTTTTTTTTTGAAAATGCACCGTTTAAGGAATGAAATTTTTAAGCTTTTTTCTGCAAAATTTATAATTTCAGACCACGTTATATTGTAAAAATAATAATACCGTAGGACAGAATGCCTAAAACAAAAATCACTCTGTGTGCCGCATATATGCATATATTACGTACATTAAGTACGGCCGGTTATGCGATTGCTGGCTGCTGCCCACAAACATTGCAAACCTACGAGTATCAACATGCATTTGTAAATTCATAGCTTCTATATCCAACATTTATATGAATGGTTTACTGTTTAAAAGAACATAATCGTATGTATTTCAACCATAAACTATATATGTACAATATATTTACGTTATAACTTTATAAGCATAAATAACCCCAAACGTTTGAAGTTAATAATTTACGAGAATAGTATTCAGCTATTTCTTTGACTAACAATATTGTCATTTAAACAATATGACGATAAAATTCGACGAATATAATCTGTAAGTACTTTTATTTAGATTTGAGCGTTCATATTTCACCGCGGCTTAAGCTTCAGTGTGTTGGTGTGCGACAATGTTATATGCGCGCGTATTATATACAATGTCGAAGCTCCAATTCGTGTAATTTATAAATATAGTTTGTTGTTGAAACATAAATGATTTTCCTCTCTTTATTTAATTGTTTCTTGAGTCTGCGAAAGGAGTTCATGGAAGGGTAGTTAAAATTGTTATCGTTTGTAAGACTTGTATATCCATTCAACAATTATTTATCAGAGGAAATAACTAATAAAGTTTTTTTTTTAATTTTCTTAAAGATTCGATTCTTCGGAGCATACGAGAGCATACCCACAGAAAGATGGACGTGGAGGTATTTATTGCATTGGTTTATGTATATCAATTTCTATCAATTTTTGTTTTTATATCTCATAATTATAGAGCGTGATCGCACTTGCCAATGAAGAGGAGAAAATAGACGACGATGGCGAAGAGAAAATGCAAAACTTTAAAGCGCGTTCCTATCAGCAACAACTTGTTGAAATGTGCATTAAGCGAAATACTATAATTTATTTACCAACTGGCGCTGGAAAAACTTTTATTACACTCATAACAATGAAACATTTTGTCAAGGACCTCCTTAAGTATAATTGCAAATGCGTAGCCTTAGCCTTATGTTTATTCTGCTGACGGAAATTTGTGTGTTGTTTTTAGACCGATTGATCAGGGTGGGAAAAGATCCATATTCTTGTCAAACACTGTGGTTTTGGCAAAGCAACAAGCTGAATCGATTCGTCGATTGACCGGCTTCAAAACCAGCGTGTACACGGGCGATTTGAATTGCGACATATGGCCAAAAAACAAATGGTTCAACGAGTTTAATGAAAATCAAGTCATTGTGGCCACGTGTCAGATCATCGTGGATATAGTGCGGTCAAATGTGATTCGAGGCGATCAATTTAATATAGTCGTCTTTGATGAGTGCCACCATGCAAGAAAGAACCATCCGATGAAGCAACTTATGAATTTGATTCACAAAATTCCGGTGGAAAAACAGCCGCGTATTATCGGTTTGACTGGTATGCTCCTGATTGACAGTAAGCCAAATGATGTTCTCGATGACTTGAATGCATTGGAGGTGATTTACAGGGCGACTATAGCCACGGTAGGCAGTAATGAAGAATTTGCAAATGTTCTACTGTACTCCACAAAGCCGCAGGAGTATGTTCAACAATATGACTCACTTGAGATTACAGATGCTGTAGTTGAAGTTAAAAGCATTGTGAACACTCTCATGGTACAATGCGGTCTACTTAATATTGAGAATGTAAATAAAAAAATGGAAAGAAATGAAACTCCACATCCCTTGCGACAACTTCATCGTCTCTTTAATGATTTCGTTTATCAATTGAATGATTCAGGTAAATTTTTTGTTATCACCTGACTTTAAGTTTGGACTCCAAACTACCAAAAGTTTGTTTTGTTTGTTAGAACTTAAAGCTAAACTACATTTTAAATTATTTAAGGTGTGTATGGAGCCTCCATTGCTATTTGCTCTGTAATTGTTGAACTGGAGTTAAAAAAACGTGAAGCTCCAAGCATTAAAACACGTTCCCTTTATCGAAAGGCCCTTTCATGTAAGCTATAAATTATATCATGGATTTTAATTGAATGATTACTTTTATTTATTAATAATACTGTAACTTACCGCAGTTTCTGAAACAATCCCCCATCGCATTCAACAAGTAATGAGTGACGTAACTGACGAAGAAGATAAAATAATGCACTACGGTTCCCCAAAATTGCAACACCTCATAACTTTTTTGCGCAATCACTTAAGAAACATGAAGGATAAAAAAGAGCTAAAAGCACTTGTTTTTGTTGAGCGTCGCTACACCGCCAAAGCCATTTATCACGTTCTCAAAAAATACGCACATGACAATACAAATTTTGACATCCGTCCTGACTTTATTGTCGGTATGAACAGTCAAGTGCCAGAGTCCATTGAGAGTGTATTACAAAGTAACTGGACTAAAAGTAGTCTCCTGCGATTCAAACGAGGCGACACCAATCTCATTGTCTGCTCCAGTGTATTGGAAGAGGGCATTGATCTGCAAATGTGCAACCTTGTGGTGCAATACGATCCACCGAAATCGTTTCGCTCGTATGTGCAATCTAAAGGACGTGCACGCATGCAGGATAGCACCTATTTGATGCTCATTGAAAAACGTGACTTTTCATCTGTGGCTGTGAAATTACGAGAATATCAGCTTGTGTCCGAGAAATTGAAGACATTTTTAATTGGCAAAAGCATTGATCGGGTAGAGCCCGATCTCGATCAGGTTAACCGAGAGTTCTCCAATGATGTAATAAAACCATTTAGAACGGCTAGTGGTGCCATTTTGGAAGCTATTGGTGCAGTCTCATTGTTGAATCGTTATTGTCAAACGCTACCATCAGATGCTTACACTCTTTGTTCCGTTTTCATCGAATTTGAAAAAGTTGATGGGTCCGTTTATGGGAAACTCACAATGCCCAGTCAATCAACAGTTAAGGGTGTAATTGAGGTGAGTCTCTTTACATACATGTAAATACTTATTATACAATCTTCTGCTTATATGAATCCTTTGAAGATAAAAGAAATTATTTAATTATTAAAAATTAAGCTTAAACATTATTTTTTAATAAAAGGTATGATTTTCATTACAAAAATACGTTAAGGGATGTTACTGTATTTTTATACTCTTATTTTACAGTCTGGAAAAATGAAGACAAAATCTTTGGCTAAACAAGCAGCCGCTTTTAATGCTTGTGTCCTACTTTATCAAAAAGGCGAATTGACAGAAAATCTGCTTCCTGTAACGAAATACAAAAAGTTGGTCAATGTCAAAGACTTGTATTTCAAGCATTGGGAAAACTACGTTGAAGGTGGGTTTCAACTTTGTCAAAAATGTTCACTTTAACATTTATGATAATCTATAAAACCTAAATATTGCAGAGCATCCGAAATTGGCTGGAACAAACACAAGGGTGCGATGTTCTAATTTAGAAATTCCTGACCAACTGCAAGGATGTTATCCAGTTGCTGCTACTGAATGTTTTATGTATCAGATTTCCTTCATGCCCAATTTTTCACATTGCGAAAACGATGTAAGTGCTGGCGTTTTCAGAGACCTACTACTCGATAATCGTAATTTCGGCATTTTAACCACCAAAAGACTTCCGAAGTTGGCCAACATTTTGCTCTTTCTAACTGTTGGTGAAATTGAATGCAACATTTCCAGTAACCCCACAAGTATTACAATAAGAACAGACAACGAGTTACAGAAGTTGCAGACCTTTCACACAATGCTGTTCAAGGATATCCTCAACATTTGGGCTGACTTTTTGGCGTGTGACACTACCCGCGACAAAAACTGTTACATTGTGGTGCCAACACTAGACAGCACAATCGATTGGACACTGGTGAACAACTTTCAGTCACTCACCAAACCTTGTAAGGTATCAGAAGTTCAACGCGCTCAAATGGAGCACAGCGCCTCGGATTATCTGAATTCCGTGGTGTCACCCTGGTATCGATTTGATCAGAAGGAGGCCTACGTTGTGGTTTCGGTCTGTGACAACATGACACCCATGACATCATTTGAGAATGAGAGTTATTCCACGTACACTCATTACTATAAAAGTAAATATAATGTAAATGTGGTGCAACCCGATCAGTTTCTAGTGATTGCTCGCAAAATGACCTCCCATTTGAATCGCTTAGTACGTGCGCCAAACAATGAAAACCGTCACAAGACAAATCAGCGCATTGAGTATTTAGTGCCTGAATTGCTTCACAACTTCCGAATGCCGGGCTCCATATGGCTGAAGGCTACACTGATCCCGTCATTGTTGCATCGAATGCATTATTTGTTAAATGCGGAAAATCTTCGCGAAAAAATTTGTAAATTCGCTGGCATCAATGATTCGTCATATGAGCCTGTTAAATTGCGTGTCGACAAACGTGTCATGAAGGCAGACACCACTACAAGAGTGGATAACGGACGAGCAGTGATACAGCCAAACCCAAATTCTACGCCAACGCAAATCGATGAAGCAAGTGGAATTGATGAATTGTGGCCGGACACGTGGAAAGACTTTGAATTTCCGGTTAATATGACCAATTTTGAGAAAATGTATCCTATCGACATCGATTATTACTTTTATTTTATTCAAAACGGTATTAAAGGTCTTAAATTAAGTGAAGACTCAACGATAGAACCACCCTCTGCGTTGATGCAATTGTGCAATACTGATAACAGCTTGCAACCAATCCGTATAATCCAAATTGGATCCACGGAGCCAGTGACTGTTCCTGAACAACGTGATCTCCTTTCGGCTATAACCACAGCTGGAAGCATAGATGCGTTCAGTATGGAACGTTTTGAGGTGCTCGGTGATGCATTCCTAAAGTTTTCAACATCAATCTTCCTCATGAAAAGTCACCCCACTTGGCATGAAGGTTTTTTGACCTCTGTTAAAAGTCAAATTGTGAGTAATCGCAATCTCTTCTATTTGGCTGATGCTATGAAATTGCCCGGCATGATAAAGGACAGCAATTTCGAACCAAAAAAAAGTTGGGTGCCACCATTGATTGCCGTGCCGAGAGAGGTTCAAGAATTATTGCGAAAATGCAGCAAATCTGGTGAGCCATTGCATAAGTTGAAGATGTCAGATGAAGAACGTTTGGCTGGCAAGTTAAGGCCACAAACATTTAATCGGCTTCAGGCGGCATGTCAAAATTCCGAACCGAGGGAGCCAATTATGGAAGAGTTTGTTGGTCTACGATATATCGGTGATAAAAGATGTGCCGACTCAATGGAGTCTATTCTTGGTGTTTGCGTGCAATCGATTGGCATTAAAAAGTCACTTTTGATAATGCAAATGATGGGCATACTGCCCAGAACCACACCGCTGGAAAATATGTTGGACCAACCATTTTTAAATGCTCGCTTGACCAATAATTTGTCTGACGATGTTATTGATGAATATTTGTTGAATTACAAAAATTTGGAAAGCACACTTGGTTATAAGTTCAAAGACCGGGCATATTTGTTACAAGCTCTTACTCATCCCTCGTACCCCGCCAATCAATACACCGGATGCTACCAACAATTGGAGTTTCTGGGTGATGCTGTGCTTGATTTCCTAATCACCACCTATATTTATGAACAATGTGAGGATATGGATCCAGGTCGTCTCACAGATTTGCGCTCTGCCCTTGTTAACAACAACACGTTGGGGTGTCTGTGCGTTCGCAACAAGTTGCATTTACACATATTGCACATGAGTACAAGTTTTGCCGAAGCGATGGAGAAATTCGTTGCGTATCAGGAGATGCATAATCATAAAATAACGGATCAGGTGCAACTCCTATTGCTTGAGGGTGAAACCGAATTAGCTGATTCCATTGATGTGCCTAAGGCCTTGGGTGATATTGTGGAATCACTGATTGGAGCTGTCTTCCTTGATTCCGGTAACGATTTGGAAATTGTATGGGAAATCGTCTACAAAATGTTCAGTAGTGAACTGGGAGCGTATATGATTGACGTTCCGAAGCAAATTGTACGACGGCTGTATGAGTATCCTGGAGCAAATCCTTCGTTCTCGGAGCCCCACTCCAAAGATAATGTCGTCATGGTGACGTGTAAATTTACATGTGTTGATTCTGTTCTATCGGTTCGTGGATTTGGACAAAATCAATCGGACGCTAGGAGGGCAGCAGCTAAAAATGCTCTGATAAAGTTGGCTAGAAGCAAGTGATTAAAATAAACATTATATTTTGCATGTACCGTACATCCTTTTTTTCTATTCCTTTAAATATGTATGTAATATTTGTAACCAAAAATTATTTTTACAATCACCACATGCCTACATATTTTAATTTTTAATAAATACATCTCATTTTACAAAATGTTTTTTATAGTTGCTAATCCAATTGTAATTGCAATTTAAATTAGTTTAAACATACTCCTTAAACTGAATTTTTGTAAAAGCATAATTTGTGCTGTAACGATTTTAAGTTATGGTTCTTAATTTTTTTTTATCGAAAACAAATTGGGGCAGCACTGCCCTTTGTTGCCTACATTAGAAATATATATATATCTTGAATGCTCGATGATTTTAATGATGACGTCGTGAAACCAGCTGTTCATTGTTTAATAAGTTTTCTGTTTTCCTTAACATTAACTCAATCGAATTTATATTTTTAATTTGGAATATTGTTTCTTTTATTTTAGTTTGTAAACAATTAGCATTTTTAATATTATTGTTAGCAAATTTTTAGTGTATAAATGTCCTGGGTAGAAAAATAACAGAGTTCCTTATCTCCTCTAAATTCAAAATTATCTTATCGTAAGTAATGTGTTGCGAATACGGAGTACAACGTACATTATTTAAATTTGGAACAAAGGTGTATCACTTTATAATGGCCATTGATTCCATCATTTGAAGTGACATATTCCACAGTCCACTGCCCACGAATCACGATTTACGGTTACGGATTAGTTCATTTTGTAACGTCAGACAGTGTGGATTGTGGAAGTTCATTTAAAATTGTACTGCTGGATTAAAGTTGTTTGCACTGCCTTTTTTGTTTGTTTTGTTAATTCTCATTTAATAAGTATTAAGGTTTTCATATCTTGTTTCTCCCCACTGCTTTAGCCTAAACGTTGGTTTTTCGGTTTCACTGACAATTTTTAAAATCAACCTAAAAAGTGGCATGACTGCTCGCCAGTTTATAACAATCGCTGCTGCTGTTCGATTGTTCTTGTCGCGATCAACCGCTTCCCAAAACACCAGGCGACAATTTGCTAAATTTTGTCGATTTCAATCGGTGATTTTAACTAAGGTAAGTTAGTACTTAGTGTGCAACTATTACTTATTAAAACTGCAAGAATGTGAAATTTTTCGCATTTAGTGATTTTATTAAAATTTCCTGCTTTGGAGTTGAGACAAATTTAGTTTCTCTGTTTAAATGTATTCAGAGGTCAGTGTGATGTGTAATTTGACTTTCAAATTATTAAAACAACCGAGGACGGCTTTAATTTAAAAGTGTAATTGTTTGGATTGACAAATTTCGTTTATCTACAGTCGCCAAGACTGATGATTTTGTAATTCATCTCAAAATCGGATTGTGAATTATTCATGTTAAAATACTAGTTTGGAGTCCAAAGTTCCAAAGTTCATTGTTTATTATTATTTACTATGTATTCAATAATCGCTGCACGCAGAACGCAAAACACACATCGCGTCAGTCGCAGATCGCTAATCTTTGTCTGCTATGCCTATGCCTATGTGGCCTGTGTGCGTACGTGTTTTACAGAATCATGTATATAAGAAAAAGTTACCAACATACTCAATGCTCATGCCTATTGCCTTATACTGATATTGAATTCAGTTTGGGATTTAGTACTTCTGTATTAGTTGAAACTCGAAGTGCCGCGTTATACTTTGCGATATTTTATAAACAGATGACGTAGGTACATCATAATTAAGCGCAGTCCTCGAGTATCAATGTTTTAATTTTAAGTGGTAATAAAATAGTGGATGTGTTAAAGCTTAAAATGTATGTTTACTTTAAATACGATTCTAACAACAAAACAACATTTTCAATTCCAGCTTACACTTCTTCGTCGGCCCATCATTGTGCCAGCACTCTTATTTGCGTCAACAAGCAACTCCACGCCCCAGAACATGGAAGCCGTCAACTTGGAAGACATACTCCGTCAATCAGATCAGTTCTTCGATGAGAATCAATTTCAGGAAGCATTTGATGCACTTGCCAAATATGAAGTAAGTCAATTTAATACATTATAATTGATTAATTAAAAAAAACATTAACATTTTAAGCCTCAAAACTTGGCTGAAATAAAATGGCGGCAATCCCGAGCATTGTACTCGCTCTCTAAGACGGCCGACAAAGACCGAAAGGCCGATCTCATTCGGCAATCCTACGACTACGTCAAAGAGGGACTGGCCATCAATGACAAAGATTTTGCCGTTCACAAATGGATGGCCATACTATTGGATGCGTACAGTGAGCTGGATGGCATTAAGGCGCGCGTTTCCGAGTTAAACAACGTTAAGAAACATATGCAGCTGGCCGTTGATCTTAATCCTGAAGATTCAACATCATGGTATTTGTTGGGTTCGTTTGCTTTTGGCCTGGCAGATATGGCGTGGTATCAACGAAAAATTGTTTCGGCCATATTTGCGACACCACCATCTGGTAGTTATGAGGAGGCACTCAAATATTTTGAGCGTGCTGAAACAAATCAACCGAATTTCTATTCCATGAATCATTTGATGCTGGGAAAGTGTTATCAAGCTCTAAAGAATTTAGAGAAGGCTAAGGAGTTTCTCACTAAAGCAGCGAACTGCCATGTGTTGTGAGTATATAGTTAAGTGAAGGTTTTAAAACTTTTTCGTTTGACGATTGTTTGTTCTTAAATTACAGAAATGAAGACGACAAAAAATGTAAAGAAGAAGCTTCGGTTTTACTAAAGAAATTCTAATCATTTGGGAATAGGTATTTTGTATGTTGATTTAAAATAACTGTCTTATTTAGTGATATAGTTAGTATGCGCCTGTGGCTATATATTTTCAATTTATGTACGTTTGGTTCAATACGATTTCATGTTTTCTATTTTTCCAAAAAATAAAATAAAATACAGATTATAATGTTTGTTAAATCTTTGTCAATTTTTTTTTTTTTTTTGTATTTATATTGCCTATTAGAATGGTGTCTACATAAAATTCAGGTTGAAACCCATTGACCGAAAAACCGTTTAATTTTGTTGCACATTTTAAAAATCCCGCTATTTGTTTATCCAATTTTTGGAAATTCACCACAATTCAAATAAGTACGCAGCCAAATATTTGAATGTTGGCAGTACTTGTTGCACTTACCGAAGAGTTTCACACACACACCCACACGCAACCTGAAAACTCCATTTTATACGCAAAATTCTCAAACATTTTAAACATTCATTGAACTTGTCTGATTTGTGCTTGGTCTTTTCTTTTTGATGAGAAGCGCAAGTACAATAAGAATTGTAAAATGAAAATCAACAAAAAAATGGAGGACGCAACCTATACTGACCGAAAGTGCCGTAGTGAATTTCTACAATAGAATTTAACATATTTCTTTAAAGTAATCGTTATTAACTAAATTGTGTTTTAAAAGTAATACCGAAAAAATTTGCACGGGTTTAAAGAACAGGTGCATAAAGTCTGTGTGAAAAGTGCAGTTTTTTCGTCGCTCGAAAGCTGGTGTGGAATTAAGGTAATAAAAAAAGTCTGCCCCAAATATAAAAAAAACTAAAATCCTTTGTGTGTTTTGAAAATAGGTGCATCGATTGCCTGCTGCGTTAAAATTGGATATTCACTATTGTGCAAAACCAATTCTTAAATTATTTCCCATTAACTCGATAAAATACGTTTCAAAAGCATTGGACATGGTGTGTCTGCCCTTTGTGTCGCAACGAGTATTTTATAATTTTTTCTTAATTTCGTCAAATGATAAATTTGTTTCCGCCACATCAGTACAATGGAAACAGAATCAATAAGATCCATCGAAAGTAGTTCACGATCGCGTCGCTCCAAGAGCCACCACCACTCGCATCACCAATCACCGTCTGCCAATTCGTCCACGGTGGGGCGTGATCATCGCAGTCGGCACTCGCATCGATCTAACAAATCTAAGAAACCAGACATGGCACCATTTCAGACTAGCGTAAATTTGTCATCCATTGATGGAGGCAATGGACGCGATGGCCAAGAAATTATTGAAGTGCAAATATTGCCGCAGGATGAGAATTGGGGAGAAAATACAACAGCTATCACAGGCAACACATCAGACCAGAGTGTATCCATGGACGATCTCAGTGGGTGGCAGACGTCATCGAATGAACCTGGTTTTGGGAACACGTGTCAACGCCTCATAGAAACCACGTTGTCATTGATATTAAGCACCGTCGCCTTTTTGAGTCCACTGGCGATGGTGATGATGCCAAAGCTAGGATTCTTCCCGTCAGCCTTCGAAAACTCGGAGCTGACGCAAACCGCACGTACTCAGTTGCTGGCGTGCAATGCAGAATGCAAAGGATTACTAGTGTCATTGGCGGCACGCCTAGTTTTGCTAGCCCTTGGTTTGTGGGCGCTATTTTTACGCCGACCGGCTGCCACATTGCCACGCATATTCCTTTTTCGTGCCACAGTCTTGCTCCTGGTGCTGGTGTCAACATTTGCCTATTGGCTGTTCTACATTGTTCAGGTGACCGAAGGAACGCGTGCCATTATTGAAACAGCACAGGCTACTGACTACAAATCGTTAGTGGCTTTTGCAACCAGTTTTGCAGATACTCTTCTTTTCGTTCACTACATCGCTGTGGTACTTTTGGAGGTGCGTCACTTGCAGCCGGTGTACTATGTTAAAGTGGTACGCAGTCCTGATGGTGAAAGTAATTCATACTCCATTGGACAGTTGAGTATTCAACGTGCCGCAGTTTGGATTCTGCAAAAATATTACACCGACTTTCCCATCTACAATCCGTATCTGGAACGAATTCCGATTTCAAAGTCACAAAAAAAGGTTTTGTCAAGCTTCAAATATTATGAAGTGGATAATGTCAGTCAATCGGGACAGCCGAGTCAAAATCGTGCCGTCCTAGCGGCACACGCTCGTCGGCGTGACTCCTCACACAATGAACGCTTTTACGAGGAACACGAATACGAGCGTCGTGTTAAGAAGCGTCGTGCACGCCTTATTACCGCCGCCGAGGAAGCATTCACTCACATCAAACGTATCAGCAATGAGCCTGCACCAGCCATACCATTAGATCCACAGGAGGCAGCGCAAGCAATTTTTCCTTCGATGGCACGTGCCTTACAAAAGTATCTGCGCGTCACCCGACAGCAGCCGCGTCACACCGTTGAGTCTATTCTGCGGCATTTGGCGCACTGTCTCAAACATGACCTGTCACCACGGGCATTTCTGGAACCTTATCTCACCGAGTCGCCTGTGTTGCAAAGTGAAAAGGAGCGTACGCGTGGTGTTCAGTGTTGGGCACTTGTGTGCGAGGAGTTGCTGTCGCGACCCCTTTCCGCCACTACGTCGTTCCAGTTAGTGCAGAATGACGTCTCGTTGATTGTGACCGTTCATCGTTTGCCACATTTCAACATCGCCGAGCAAATAGTCGACCCAAAGAGTAATAAGTTCGTGTTGAAGTTGAATTCTGAGACGAGTGTTTGACACTGACACATATGCTACCTGTAAGCACATCCTACCGCAATGTCCCAGTTAGAATCAAACAAGGATTAAACAAGTAAGATTCAATTGTTTGTTTCTTAATTTTTATTTATTGAATATATCAAACGTTGACATTTCTTTGTGTACTCAACGTTTTGCTGTGTCTTTTTACTTAAAATTATTAGAATGTTTTCTGTTTTCAAAAAAATCCTAATTTTTTTAATATTTCAATTTTGGTTTTTATTGAAGTTGATTGGTCTAGGATTTATTTATGTTAAGGGAGAGGCTTCCTGAGCAGTAGACACTTTGAAGAATCCTTTGTCCCTAATCCCAAACCTGCTGGAGGGAAATTTTTTTTCAATCAAAACATTTAATATTTATTGTGTCGGAACTGAATTATAATCAAATTGCCACCTATCGGCTTCAATAGTTAGTAAAATTATTTTTACTGTAATTGAAACAACAAATATTTATGTGTAATTATTAATTATGTAAATGATGTCACAAACAAAACATCAAAGACTAACTTAAAGTTAGCGCACATTATGTGAAAATATTTAAATTTAGGTAACTATACAATATGCGTATAAAGAACGTAATTTAACAATAAGTTTAAAATGTATTTAATTTAAAAATAGACATAAAACGATTAACTGAAGCTATTTCATTATATCCAGTTGGTTACTAGAGGACCAATAATTCAGTTTGCTGCATGAGTTAAGATGTACTTAATTGCTTGTAATAATTATTACATACCTAGGTGTTAAGTTTACTTGGTAGTAGTTAGGTGAGAGGCGATGCTCTCCCTTAGAAATGATCTTATTTATAAAAATTAATGAACTAACTGTGTTCTGATCATATCATTCTTCTTGTTGCCGGGATTTATTGTAATTAATTAATTCAGATGCGTTTTCATTTTTTGTTTGAAATCATATTTTTAATGAAATAGCTAGAAAAATAAATTATTATTATTGACTTACAAAATTTACGCGGTGATGTAACAAAAATGTGTAGCATATCCAAAATGAAATAAAAACAGGAATGGGAGAGGAATGACACAAATAAAATATATTTAAGAAACCGTTGCGTCATTGGGATGCAATCGCTTTGACCAAATATGACCCTTTGCTCCCCCTATTCCTCAGCCTGCATGTGACCCAAAAATTTAGTAAACAAAATACAAAGTAAATTTAATTTATGCATATACATATATATAGATATATCTAATTATCGGAATATAAATATCATTTGGTTTAATTACGATATATTTTAGGCTAAGTCCTTTTTCACATCTCACTGTATTATATTCCTAAGATTTATATTATAACGATTTCAATGTACCTATTCGATTTGATTTGAGCTCCCCAGTCCCCAATTCTGTACTTTGCTAATGATCCCCTTTTTTATAAATTTTTAGTTTAAACGTTACTAATGTTGTACCGCTTCTTTGAGCAAATTTGCCATTTTTTGCAATGAACAATAACAAAATGCTCATGTACTCTGCTTGCCTCGAATTAAAAAATTGACAAATAATTTTAATATTAAATGATTATATATAAGAAAGTATTTTTACCGCTTCGAATGGATTTTTTTTCGTTGTTTTTATTAAAGTGTAAGAGATTGACTTAAATAGACTGAATTTTTAACACATATTATGCAATTTATTTGTTTGAAATGAAACAGTTTTTGATTAGAAATTAAATTATCATAATATTAAATTTTAATTTCAGTTTTTTGTTATTGTTATGTATGTTTGTTTGAAAAACATTATTTAAATTCATTTTGTGTTATTTTTGGCCCACACACACTTTTTTAATTGGTTGCATTGATTTTTTTTTTTTTAAATTGGAACTTTAAAACAGTAAGCGTCCTCACTCAGAAATTTTTTTTAAATAATTTAGATTATTTTTTATATGCGTGTCATTTTTATTTAAAAAATTGAATTTTTGTTCAAATCAATCTAATCAAAAATTATTTCTAAACGAATAATCAACTTTAAATTTAAAAAGAAAAACAATAAAATAATTGCAACGTAATTCCTACAGAATGCTGCCATATTCGTACTTTTTTTATGAACAGCAAACTATTATAAATGAAAAACTTTCATATTTACATTTTATAAACATAAATAATAGTTAAATGCAAGCGCACAGCTTCGGAACACTTTTTACAAAATGTAATTAGATTTTATATGCCTTTGTAAACATAAAATAAAACAAAACACGAGTATGTGACTGTAATGTATAAAAAAAAGAAATTACCTTCATCTCATTATATTATAAATATCTATTTAGCTTTTGTATGCGCACACAAAAAGTTAGATTTAAGATCTTAATTCTAAAAAGAAATAAAAGCATTTATATACATTCATCTCTAAGTAATAGGTTTCTCAAAAAAGCGTCAACTCAGAATCAGTATGTGTAGAGGAGTTAAATTTGTATTAATTTTTTAATGTAACATGTTTTTAAGTTTTAATAAAACAAATGACTTTGCAAATGAAATTAATTGTATTTTATTTAATAACATCAATACATTTTTTTCATAATATTGTGTTCCAAACTTCATTGTAAATGTTAATCCGTTTATTAGAACGGAAACCCCAGCCATTTTTTAAATATGTATTTAACTGATTCAGAATCGAAGGAGACATTTTGATAAATTTTTCAACTGGAAACGAAGCGAAAGTTAGAAAAAAATAAAAACGGCAAAAATCATTACCAATTATTCCAACTTTTCGCCAGCAATGGCCAAAGGTAACAGCTGCAATTTGCGTATAATAAACGTTAAACAATTATTATTTGTAACAGTTACAACTGCCAAATATATCACATCCGTCAAAGTACAGTTGGTCATGGCATTACTAAGCACACATCTCGCTTCTCTTTTTACCTTTGTAAAAACATCTATCATGGGATTGAGTTGGCGCGAATTTGGCGGCAAAAACACTAGGCTGTGATTTGATTGCTCAAAAATTGCGTGCACACGCGATGTATTGTGAACGTGTGTATTCTCCATGACCAAGAAGGCGGACCCTGTTTGCTTTCGGTCTAATATTTCAAGCAACTTCTGTAAAAATATGCAAAATCGCTTCGAGTTGACAGAGCCCGACGGAACCACTTGATGAAATACCACACCCAGCGTGTTGATGGCGATTATAACGGACGCATTGCGGCCACGTACAGTGGGCATCGGTTCAGCTTCCGTGTGATTTTTAAGGTGCACGTTAAATCCTGTCTCTCCAATGTAAAAGATCACATGATGACATTTTTTTTGCAATTTTAACAGCGTATTTGGTTAGAGATGTTTTTGTAGACTCTGCTGATCGATTAACTTTTGGTAATTTTAAAGTTATTTTTAATTGCATTATTGCATTTGACACTGCACTCTGTGTAATTGGCTTGATGTTTTTTGCCAAAAGTTTGCGTCGAATTGATTTGACGTCGAAGCTACGATTCTCCTCCACCATTGCTTCAATTTCATCTAATAAATTTTGGCAAACCCCTGGCCTTCTTTCTATGTTATGTATGATAAAGACCCTTGCAGTCTGTTCCATCACTTCCGATTTCATTACTTTTACGTCCTCCATTTAAACGTGGTTCTTTTTACCAAAAAATGAAATTATTGTTAGTTTTATGTTAAAATTATAGTTTTTACACATTAATATTTACTTAAAAATGAGACTCTAAATCTGAAGTTCGATAATAGTTAATTAGACGAATTACAACGTTCAACGTTTGCACAAATAATGTTAAAATGACAAAAATTTGGAAACCTATATTAATGATAGAATTTTTTTTAACGGGATTTTTTAAATTGGTCATTAGTACTTTACAGCTTGATTACGGGCAGTGGGTAATAAGCATTATTTGCAATCAGTTGGAAACTGTTTGGAACGAAATTAATTAGTTTAAAATCACTCATATAACAGCCACTTGTAAATAGAATGTTATTTTAAATGTCGTTAAAATAAAAATTAAATGCAAACAAAATTTAAATTAAAACGTTTTTAATTTATTATTTTTATACAATAAGTTTCATGTTGCAATTAAAATACGTACTTTAAAACAATGACATAAAATATTATACATTTTTATATTATCGAAGGATAAATTAATTACTAACAGATCATTTTCTCATTTAATTGCGTTACACATGAGCTTTTCGTTGTCATACGTCTGAGAAAACTTTTGTGGACGGGATTAAGTTCTTTAATTGTTTTAAGTTATTAATTATTAACAAATAATGACTGAACAATGCAATATTTGCATAAGTGTGGTTTCTAATTCAAGCGCAACGCAAAGGATCTTCGTTGTTACAAAAAGAACACAATGTTTCTTGCTAAATAATAATTTAAAATTTATGAGTACACAATAAATAGTATACGCTTCGAATAGGGAAGATTAGAATATGTTATGAATATGGATACTAATACAATCTACCAAAGCTTAAAATTAATTAACTGTTTAGGCTTTAAAATAATTAAATTTTACTGGAACAAAATTCTTTCTTTTTTTTTCAGTCTAGAATACAATAGAGAAGTTAAACATATTTAGTTAATATCGATGCATTTACAAGAAACAACAATTTCATTTTCAATATAAGATAGAACACTGCAGTATGGAATGTCAATCGATGCCGATAGTAAACAAGTATTTTGCATGAATAACAAATCCTCATAGGACTAGCCTCAAATGCAGCCCTGTACATGGGTACAATGGTACTCTAGCTAATTAGATCACAGACGTCTCACAACTCTTAATCGGATTACATTCATTCTCATCTAAACTGCCAGAGGCTAAATTAATGCAGCTACTATCACCCAGTGGGGCCGCATTCAATACAAGATTCTCCACGGATCGAGACAAACCGTGACGAAGTGACGCTTTCAGCATATGATCGACACAACCGTTCAAAGAGGCGGTGCGATGGAAGGCGTTTCGATTGGGTCGCAACAATGTGGCAACATCGTGTGCGGTTAGACTAGAAGTGTGTGGTGCAACAATTAGTGAAATTGGCTCCGGTGGCACGGGTATATTGAGACGATGTCGATTGCGTTGTAGCGTAAAACTTCGTTGGGTTTCGCTGTTGTAGAGCACACGTGGTCCCAACTCCACTTGCAGCTGAGAGGTGATGCACGGCGATTCACCTGAAGGGTCAGCCAACACAGTTGAGTACGCTGGTGGTAATGAGTGATCAGGTGGTGGATTAAGTATTGTGGAATTAAGGCATGGTCGTTGTGTGCGATTACTGGAAGAATCGCCAAGAATTCTGTTTCGGAATGAATAAGATTTATTTTACATTAATTACCGCCGCATAAAAGTCCTAATAAAATAAATACCTTCGCACGCTTCTTCGAATACTATTTCGTAACATTTTTGCAATCCTAGCACCTGTTGCTGTAGTGTAAGATGGCGGCGGTGTGTATTTTGGTGGTGCATCATCTTGGGAAGTGTCTGTATTTAAGTATATTCTCGTTGTGAAGGGGGGCTGTGTTTGGGAGGCGTCTTCGGTTTGTTGCGGTGATCGATGATGAGATGTGGCGCTGGTTCCAGGACGATATAGCAATTGAATGCGCTGAACAAACATTTTATTAGTTTCAGAATTTTCATTTTTTTTTAAATTAACTTACATCAAGAACATCCGGAGGTCCCTTAGTAAGGTAACGATAAATTTGAATGATGGCGACAACCGGAACCAGTAATAGGAAGAATATTTGCACAAATCCACCAACTTTTCGTGCCCACATTGGCCAGTAAGTAGCCCCACGCCATTGAAAGAACTCCCTTGAGTTAGAGTCTTTGTAGTTAATTATGGACAATGTAATAAGTCCAATTGGTAGCAAAACATTCCACGAGAGCGCCAAGAACGCTGACAAGGTTTGCGTTAATTTCAGATCATTCACCAACAGATCAGCGCTATAAGGACGGCCACGAATCAGGAAAATAGCAAATAGGAAGCAAAACCAGAGAATGAGCAACCACCACGCTCCACCAAACAATGAATCAAAATAGTGAATTATGGTGATCCCACTCTCTGTAGCCATTGGAATGCCTAACAACAATCCGGACACACAACTAAGTAGCACTGAGCTTGTCGAATTGCCAACAATGCTGGCGATTGGCTTCCAAATGGCACACAATTGTCCTATACCGAACAGGATCATGGCTGTAAATCCAAGGAAACTCCATACAGGTGGCATGTTGCTAATGGATGATGAACCTAACGCAGCTGGAAAGAGTTCAGTTATCAAGCGGATTGCTTGATAGCCACTTTCACGGGTTGGGTTCATCTCAAGACGATGGTAACTTTCACCCATCAGCATGGAGTAGCGACGCAACCACTTGGTTGGTATTGACGCCAGTCTTGGAGGCAATGGAACATTTGTAGGTAGCAAGGACACATATGTACTCAACGATTCTAAAAAAAAAGAAAACTTTTTTAGAAATCATTAGTTACGTAAAAACTCAAAAACTCACCATATGATCCTGGAAAATAATAATATCCTTGATCCAACAAAATTTGAACACATGCATTGCCTAACACCGCCGCCATTATTAGCACAAGCATTGTTACAACTGCCACAATGAATGCATCACGTCGTAGCGACTTCTTGTTATCCGTATTTTTCGGTGATCTGCTTGATAATGAGATCACCGAAGCTCCAAGTAAACTCCAAGTGAGAAACGTTTCTTGTGACGCTGATGACCAGCATTGCGTGTTGATGAAAAACTCCTGCCAATCCGTGGCCGGAAACAGATTTTGTATGTCACTTGGTCCAATTAGGGAAAGGAACTTGATGCACACCGCAAGCAGCATAGTTATCGGGACCACAACCAGTCCAATAACAATTTTACCGTAGGAAGACAAACCCTTGGACAAAACGATGAACACAAGTCCCCAAACCATGGCTAAGTTAAATGCCAGCTGTGCAAATTTCGGACACACAAATATTTACCACTTTTGAATTTATAATTATTGTTAGAGAGATTACCTGAAATCTCACAGCACCAATTCCAGTAGCACCAGCACGTCCACCAGGGCCCAGCTGAAAGCGCTGCAACACCACTCCATTGAAGTAATCCGCAATACTTTCTGGAAGCTTTCCATGTGAGTCATTGCTGTTGCCACGATATAGCTCAAATGTGTCCTGCCATTTATATCGGCCCTCATACAGCAAGGAATCCCGAAAGTAGACAAACAACCAGCTCAGACTAAGTGCTGAGTACAAAGCAATAGCGCCCTGTGCTAACACTAGCGATATTCCAATTCCTTTCGATATGGGACTTATCCTCCACATTGTTATGGGACCAGAACGACATTTTGAGCCCAATGCCATCAGAAACCAAAGCATCGGGATGCCGAAAATAAAGGATAGGAACAAAAATTGAACGATGAAATTCGCTGTAAAAAAGATATTTTCATTATAAAAAATTGGGGCCTACTTTCAGGTGGCTTATTGCAGGATTGAAATTAAGGAACTTACCACCATAGTGAATGCTGAAAATGGCGAAACGGGAAATATTGAAGATGCCTAAAGTACAGCAAATGATCGCAAACATTCGGCTATATTCGTAGGGCCATGACTTTGGTTTCTCCGAAGATTCCTCCTGGTTATTGGATGATTCCGATGTGTCAGCTGGTGGGCGTTGCTGAGCTCTGAAAATTTTAAAATTTAATTTAAATTAATTAAAACAAATTATTCTTAAGCTATTGCGATGTCCTTTTGATAAAGTCAAACGATTACGCATTTTAAAATTTTTGATGGGTTCAAAATTGTACATTATCGCTCAGTAATAAAACATTATGAAACAATTACCGCTCAAGATTGCCCAGCGCCGTTAGTATCGTCAGAAACATACCAAAAAAAAGCCAAAGACACACTCTTGATATTTTTAAACTCAAACTCTGTTTGCTACTTAAAGTTTAATGAGCAGCACCTACACCGCAATGTTGTCTGTACTTTGGAATTTTTCGTCCTGTTTGTTGTCCACCCAAATAGTTGCTAAGAAACCAAACTAACCGCATTTGTACAGCAGAATTCAAAAGTTGAGGGGGTTTTAATTGCAGCAGTGTTGTGAGGGTTGTAGACATTTGAAAATTATACGATAGTGCATTTTTATGTTCATGCTCTCGTGCAGCATATGGGGCGGCCGAAGTTTACTTCCGGTCAAAATTGAAGCGTTTTAAAATAGATTATTGACATCGTGAGGAATTATTTCTCGGTGTCCTCGTATTTAAAATAAAATGACCTTGTTTGAATACTAATCTCATAAAAGAATAAAGAGAAATAGGGATCAATATGAAAAATGGAAATGGTTTCTGCATGTTGCAGATGATCCTTATTTGACGTGATTAAGACAACCATTTATAAAAAAAATTAATTAAAAAATCTGTGGACTATTTTGAAAGGAAGAAAAAGAAACACAAAATAAAATACCTTCTGAAGGCTGAACTATTACCATATATTATTTCCGTTATGATACACAACAGATAACGGAATATGAATTAAATTATGGAATTGGGACGCCCTATAACGACCAAGCGTGAACACCTTGAAAATAAACTAGACATCACTTTGAATTGAGTAAAATTGACAAAAATAAGTTTAAAAAGATTTAAAAATCAATGAAACTATAATGTAGCTATACTGCCATTAGAATTAAATTATGAATGTCAATGTCAAACACAATTCCAACAGCAATCAAGGTCAAATATTTAAATATCGAATTTGATTAATTTTCATGGAGTAAGCGTCGAGTTGAAGGTACAAAAAAAATCGACAATAGTAAAAAACGACCTTGTAATACCGAAACAATGTTTGGATTAAAACCCTACTCCCGAGAGTCGCATTTCCATTAGGAAATGCCAATAAGGTAAAATTTATAACTCAAAAATTTGAATTAAGTCATCACCTGCAACAGTGTAGCACGTGATGTGGCCTTCATAATTGAATAATAATTCAAATGCTTTACAAATTGCCTAATAAGTCAAAACCATCGCGTTTTAGGTTAGCCAATCCAACTCATTCAACATGCATTTAAAACGACAAGTCACCAAAATATCAGTTGACACAATCTTAAAGATCTGCTAACTACAAAATGCTTAAAAACTGAAAATTGGCCAAATAACAACACGAACCTATTAGCATTTGTTTCCACAGTCGATGCACCGGAGCTAGACCCTGAACTTGACTGCACCGAAATCAACGACACCGGACTGGGATTGCGTGACGACACGATTGACGTTTGCTCTGAATGACTACGTCCCACGCACGGCATTGCCACCATGCCGCCGCGCCCGTTGGCTCCCATCAATCCCGAGTGCATTCGCATTTCGGATGAATTCACGGTTGCGTTACCACTGCAACTTTGTCGTTGCGATTGGGGTTGCACTGACGATGTGCTGGAGCTTATTCGATCTTGAGGAGCCTCACGATTGATAATAATGCGCTGTAAATTAAAATAAAGCATTAAAAAAGGCTTTTGAAATAAATTATATTTTAAAAGAAAAATACCCTTTCTCCTTGTCCACAGGTTTCAGCTCGAATTGAAACAAGACGTGGTGCATCGTCAGCACGTCGTCCACGTTGTCGGGGACGCACAGTCTCATCCTCTGAAGTGCTGGTAGTTGATGAATTGTTGTGATCTGTTGCAGCAGATCGTGCAGTCGCGCCGGTAAACGATTCAAGGAATGTTGTCGACAAGGAACATGGCTCAACTGTGCTGTTGTGATTGCTGCTGCTGTTGCCAACATCCACCACTAAATGCGGATTAGATTTTGCGGCACGCGTCTGCAGTGGAACTAACGTGAATGGCTTTGGCAATGTGTCTGCATATCGGGGTGGCGGCAATGTTGTGTGGTGATGCTGTGATTGACTGGTAGTGGTGCAGTCGCGTTGTGATGGTGCAATTATGATGGATTGCAGGTGGTCGGATTGGTCTGGCAATGAAATAGGGCATGTGCGTCGCATTGATCTTCGACGCCATGGTACACTGTCTTGATGGAGCCCAGTTGGATCTATGTGTATGGAGTGAACAGATATTTGTATTTAAATAAATTGGTAAAGAGAAAAATATATGGTTGTGAGGTTTCAACTGACTTGAAGGCCGTGCAGCGCACTCAGACCATCCACCTAATTAATTCAGACAAGAATAATGCTAGTGCATATAAATTTGTCTTATCGTTCAGTTTTCAAACAATATAATTATCATGCAGACATTGGCTGTATTGGCACAGCCTTGCATGCGCATTCAGCGCCTCACACTTAAGTTCAAGGCGTTGTGCGACTTTTAATTTATTTACCAATCTCTGAAAGTGGCTGTGTCTCTTTGTTTGAGATACTTCCTCTTTAACCAGTTTGAGAATGTATTGTGCTGTAGGTAGCCACATCGCGTCGCAATCAAACTGAATGCGTAGCCTTGATTTTAATTTTAAAGTCACAGCGTGCACATCTGAGACCCATCTTTCTTTATACATTAGAGCTGAGATATGTGAATAGCGATCCCATTGTTTTGTTTATACGCCATTCGCCAACAATAATGTCGCGCGATAATGATTTCCGCGTGAATCACTTGTTAGGTGCTTTTATTTTAATGCGTGTGTGTGGTTTACAGATCAAATTCAACAAATATTTGACTAGTGCTTCGGGACAAAAATGTCTAGAGCAGTGGCGGAAAGAATTTGTCATTTTTTTGTTTATATGGAAAAGGCAAGGTCGTGTGGTTTCCGTGATGCAGATTGCTTAAAGGTTCAAATCTCGTTGAGATTAGTTGTGTCAAATTTCAAAAGTAGGAAGTTTGGAGCTTTTATGTGGGAAGTGTAGTCTGTACTCGTTTTCATTGCTTCATAGTTTCTTTCCGTTCGAATGGGTAATATGTCAGGGCTTTAAATATCTGTAAAAATTTTACGAATCTGACCCAATTTTTGTTAACTTTTTCAAATTACTATTGATACTGGGCTTTAGTTCTTTGGGCAGAATTGCAATTGCTAATCAGGTTTTGAAACCTTAATTAATCATTATAAGGACATTGTTATTATTATCTAATTCAGATTTATGCATTAAACAGAATACAAAGTAAAAATGACCGAAAAAGCACTTAATTGCTTCACATTAGTTGTGCATGAAAAATAATTTAATTAGATTTATCATGGCCATACTGTAAAACTGTGCAAGTAGATTGTGAATTGTCATAACCCAGCAATCGCATTGCTCATAAAACTGCGCACATTATGTGTATATTAAACAACGAGTCGTTAGCTAAAACTTTACTACGAGTTAATACAAATTATTACAATTATTAGTAGCAAAACCGCAGAGAAAATGCGAATCTCTGTTTCGTCAAGACGTCGAGGTCTCACAATTTGTCAATTACCATCGCCAACAACATGTGGCTCAACGCATGGAAAATTTACCGCTCGCGTTTATTTCAAAACACACACACTACATTCTTGTATCATCATGCATCACATCGTCGCAACAGCCCACAAGTTTAACCTTCATCGGCATTGTGGCCAATATGCGTGGAATAAAACAGATCTGTGCGTGTATATAAGCCCCCGTTTCTCTGGGTCGTCTTAAGACATGTGGATGCAACAGCATTTAAGCAAATTTATGAGCATGAGTGTTGTGCAACGTTCGCAAGGTAGATCGTAAAGTTTAAATCGTCGGTGGACAATGGACAGTGCTCGTTGCATGCGCGCGCAGAAGAAAGCTGCCGGCATGGAGCAACACATTACAGTTACAATCTTCCAATTAAATTAAACCCGACGCATAAAAAGGTGATAAGCTAATTTAAGCGCCTCAAGCATCAAGTCAACGAAATCTATTTGCAATGTAACTGGTTAGAAGTTACTCCACTCGAACATGCACATTGTACATGTATTTTGCTGATTGAAACATATTGTACAAGAAGCATATTACAAAGCTTTAGAGGCGTCCAGCAGGTGGCAAACACCTCATCTAACTAACATGCAATGCCGTTCTATAGAGTTGGCAGTTGCGGCCACTTTATTATGATAATGGTCGCGCTTCTAACTGTTGTATGAATCCGCGATGGCTACTTTTCGATACTATAAACTTTCTGTACATAATTGAGCTTATAAATGGGTTAAGGTACTTCACTTAAAGAGTGCAGCTTTAACATTTACTTAATAATACGAGTACGTCGAGGAAGCCACGTTAATGCCGCGCTGCTGTGGATTTCATTCCAAACCAGACTAGGCCGCACATTTTCTTTTGTTAAAAATATTTTTTTGAAACAAACTTGCTCTCATTGCATATTTTTTCTTTTACGCTATCCTCTTTCTGGATTGTTCTTATAACCATGATTATAATATTATGTGTGTGGTGTATGCAGAACAACAAACTGTGTCAACACAAGATGGGGAATTACGTAAATTGTACTGAAATAGAAATTTAAAGGTCAACTTGTGGAATAGCTGGTATTCAATGCAGCGTGCAGTGTTACATTTTGCTATTTCATTCCATCCATTTTTATTTTAATTAAAATTTATAAGCTTTATTCATGTGAAAATGAAAATGATGTTTTTGTAATTAATGGAGGTTAAAAGAAGGAAAATTCTACAATTGTGTTTCAATTTGTTAGATATCTTCAAATTTTATCTAATTTAACTACCCAAAAAGTGATTCTATCCAAATTTTACGAACTTTAAAAATTTTGAAATTCACCTGATTTTTACTTTAAGATCGTAAACCACTAACAATAAACCTATTCCCATCAATGTGAATCTTTTTGATACCACAAAATAATGAAGATTCAAAGTTGTTAAACTACTTGAGACTATTTTGTACTACTTTCGTCTTCAAATATCTCAAGATGATCTCTGTTGCGTCACGTTGCCACAATAACAGATTGACACCAAATTTCTCGCAAAGTTTTTGGATTTCGTCTGTCAAAAGTCTGTAATCCCGGTGAGAATACCGTTGCCGAATATACGACCCATTAAAAATCGCTGCGCATACTTTTACAACTTCATGCTACATAAAGAACTTTTATGCACAAAAATCAAGCAGGCCCACCACAAAGGAAGCTTCACCTGGATCATACTTAACGTCAGGCATTGCTGATATGCAGCATAAGACTAGCATAATCCAAGCATGACGCGTTCATTAAGTTTTAATGCTGGCGATGCGATTTATATGATTTTCTCTTTGTCATAATGTGGCTCTGTCGTACCTTCTTTACTTTCTTTGTTCCTGTATATGAGCATGCGGTATTTGCTTATATATTTTACAATTTTTATCCAAATGTTCGTTATTACTATGGATACAATCGCAATATGTACTGGTGTAAGCTATCTTTATGGTTTATGTGCAGCTGAATTGTTGTTTATGTGAATTTAAAAGCAACAAACCGTGCCATTCAGTTCCACGCGATTGCCCATTGCATACTTAGTCATCGCGCCATGCGTCGAGGCGCGGGCGCAAGCACAACGGATCCCCAATCACTTTCACATGCGTGCCGAGTTTTTCGCAATGTCCGGTGGAATGACATGCTTTGGTCTTAAGTAGTGGGTCGATGGTATTTTATTTATATTCTAAAAGTGTCTTTTAACAATTTTTTATCCAAGTCAAGTAAAACAATGCCCGAGATTCTAAATTTTTCTAATTTTGCGGATGGCAAGGTGTTTATTAATTCTATATGCTTGACAATGGTTGACACATCCGGTGCATGTTTATACATTCCATACCTCATTAATTAAGCAACATAAAAAAATTCATTGTGCCTAATATGAAAATAACGTTAATGGGCTTTATACTCCCGTAGCAGTCATCAGAGGCTTAAAACTCAAAGTTTATCAGTTTGTTAAGAAGGATTTTTTATGTATCTGTAGTTTGACAGAAGGCTCTTTATCACGATATTCAACCGAATACGGTCATGTTGTCAAACAATGTTTAAGTTGCACCAAAATTTTCAAAGCTAAAGTTTTTTTTTTAGAAATTAAGTGTGAGAAAATTGTTGCTGTCACCTTTAAAATTTACCATAAAATAACATTCTAGTTTCATCAAAATGTTGATGCAGAATTAATTAAAAAAATAATTCTAAGTTACGCGTATGTATTTCCAATAAAATTGAATATATAATAAAGTTGGAAAAAAAAACTCAATCTTTAAGGTAGAATTTAATAAACATATTAAGATAAAAAATATTTAATACATTTTATGCTAAAACAGAAAAGTACAACAAGATGCGTTTTTGTGTGCAAGAAAATCACGTTTCTAATTGGCACAAATAACGTAACTTTTTGCATATTCGCATTAATGACGCATAACCCCATTGGTTTTTATGCACGCATTTTTTCAGTGTATCGCATGATAGGCAGTCAAAACGTATGTGCTTGGAATACTCAAGTTCAACTTGAAGTTAAGCACCTCGTCACCTATATGATTTAGGATTTTATGCTTTGCTTGGACTGTTGGTGAATGCTTATAATATATTTTAAGCTTAAATGGTCAGTCATAGTGTGAACTACTTTTGAATAAGTGATCGCGTGATTTTTCTCTAAACAAATTGTTAGGCAATTAAAAACATAAAGTTTTTTTTTTGTAAGTTGCGTATATTGTTGCACGTAGTTTGTAAGAATTCCTGTAAATTATTAGAAATAATAAAATATGTGTATTTATCTACTGTAAATGTGAGTCCTTCATAAAAAAGATGATTTGATGCAAGCTGCAAAAATTAATTGCAAGCCACTATACTTTAAGGTCAACCTTTTTTATAATTAGGTCAATCTCGACACTTTATTTGCTATCAATTTTACTAATCGTAATTAATAATAACATAAAACCACCGATGAAACAGAGACAAAACCATATACCAGGCAAATCCTAATTGAAAACGCATAAAAACTTTAATTACTTTTGTACATAATAACAAATAAAATCACTTGCATTAACAGTTGCTCTATTGTATTATACAAAAATAGTGCTTTGTCATTTATGTCGCACATCCTTGAAACGTAGTTGGACATAACTGCAACAATCACGTAAAAACAATAGGCACGACAATTGCATCCAAAACACCCCACGAGAAGTCGCTACCATGTTGGTGCTTCATACAAGCATGCTTAAATATTTGTTGGCACACGCCTTGTGATGTCATTTAAATGTAATTAGTTGAATTTTAGGAGGCGATCGAAAGTTTTTTATGTTCGTGTGAATTTATTGTATGCGCGAGAGATAACATGCCAATGTGGCAACTGCACTCTGCATGCAAGTGCTGTAAAAGTTTCGAAAATAAGTTTCAAGGCGATGATTTTTGGAAAGGATGAAATGTTTAAACTTTTACGGGAAAGTAAAAACACAAATTTTTACGGCAACAATGATCATCGATCATATCAATTTGGTTACAGCTAGCTTTTGTAAGTATTTCTTAACACCGAACATCTATCCTTAAAGCTATGTAATCAGTAATCACTAATCAGTAAAATACTCGTAAATAGCCCTAAATTAAAGTTTTTATCCAAATTTGGTTTAAAATTTTGATATTTTTTTAAAAAGCTTAAAAGTATTTTTTACGTTTTTTATGATTTTCCCGATAGTCGACTTAATACTTTCATCATTTAATAATTTCATTAAACTGCTTTTTTTCTCATTTTCCAGTAAAAAAGCCCACATTTAAAATAAATTTTTTTTTTAGATGGTCCAAGATCAATTATTAGTTTCTGCACATTTCTATGAAATAACTTTATTTGCCTTGAAAATGTTTGGAGACGTATGATCCCTTCCGGCTTAATACACTCAATGGATTATATTTTAAGACCTCAAAGAAAATGACATTATGCTTTTACGAATACGCAATAAAGCACATATTATTATATTACAATATGTAGCATTGACTTTGTCTCGTGGGACTTTTTGTTCCATTTAAAATTTTGCAAGAAAATACCGCTTCCAAATTAAGTACCCGATTTATCCACTCATTAATTTTGGATTAGGCTAAATGCTTTTGCTTTTGCTGCGATGAATGAAAAAAAATCTATGCAAATTGACTTAACTTTTTTTTCTTCTTAAGACATTACATATAGTTGGAGGATAAAGACGAAGCCGGGAATCATTAAAGTTTAATAAGTTCCCATATTCTTGCAAACATTGTAACATGCTGCATGCGTCAAAAGCGCTACAAACGTGCTAAAAGCATAAACTTGATTGATCACGATTTTTTTTAATTATGTGTGTAGTTGAAATAAGCGTCAGCGTCATTTGTATGCGAAGTTCCAATTATTAGATTATTCCAACTGCACCCCATTTCATGTGATTGCAACAAAATTGAGCAAATTACGTACAAGGCTACAAAACGTATTGTGCTTAAGGTTCTGCATGTATAATTTGCATGCAAGTTCATTTTCATTTTAACTAAATTGCATCAGGTTACTCTGACAAAATAAAAGGCAGCTGATTTCTTGGACAGACATCGTCACCTGTTGCTATTAATTACAAAGTGTAATTAACGTTGGTTGATGCTGCTCACAACAGTCTGGTTTTTAGCACATCAATGTGAAAAAATGCAAAGAAGTGCCATAAATAAAAAATTAAGAAAAGCTGATCATAATTTGTAGTGATGTCATGTGGTTGTTGATTTGCCCTAAAGTTTACAAAGCGACAACATGAACTCAACCCATATAGGTTAATTATGAACTCGATGGCATGACTACATAGCAATTATATTGAGCTATGTTATAATAATAAACTTGCCTTTTATAGAATAACATTGGCACCAGCTTCAATGTTTGTTAATCCTATCTCAATTTAAAATCGTAAGAGCAACATAGAACAATGGAGCGCAGCCGACATGCTGGAGAAATATGTACCACAAAGAAAGTCGCAACTTACGTACGTGTAGTTAGCATACCCGTCGAGGCAATTCAATTCAATTTATCCGGCATATATTTAGAGATCAGAGAACTGATCACGGTCCACAATAGTTCGGTTCTCTCCACACTTATGCCAACATATTATTTTACTTGATGTCAAACAGATAAAAAACCTGAAGGCATAACCTTGAGGATAGTATTTTATTGATCATAAATAAATGTGCGGCGTGATCGCGCCTCGCCATAGGCGATCATTCTCAATTAGAATTATTATCGAATATATTTA
Organism: Sylvicola cinctus; assembly: GCA_963854165.1. Classification (NCBI taxonomy): domain Eukaryota; kingdom Metazoa; phylum Arthropoda; class Insecta; order Diptera; family Anisopodidae; genus Sylvicola; species Sylvicola cinctus. The sequence goes on from OY974082.1 coordinate 1,159,144, forward strand.
GGAATATTTTTAAAACCACACATAGAGATATCCAATTCGATTTCATGACTCACCATTGTTTCGCATTTGAGTGCGTCCCAAGCTGGTAGTATTCCTATGCGGATGACAACGCGTTAATTGGCCATTAACACTGTTGTCCGCCTCTCCATCGTAGGTCATTGCCATCGTCTTGCCATTGAATTGTCGCTGTTGCGCTGCATAATCACTCCCTGAATCTGATCCACCAGCTAGATTATTTGATCCAACATTACAATTATTATCCACACCTTCTGCCGCTGCCTGATCACTTCTACAGCTCTCAACACCCCCTCCATTTGGTGGCAAGAGTTTAACTTTGTCATGCGATAAATCAGGCAAAAAACTGACACCACTCGCATTGCCGTCATCGTCACTGCAATCACTGAAAAAGACAGGTTGCGTGCTCTTGGGAATAGTGCCACCATTCGCCGACGTACTCACATCAGGCAACACTGAAGCGGTGTGCTGTGAAGCGGTACAATCAATCTGCTCCAGATATGCATCCAACTCCAGCAGGCATTCCTCAATTTTCTCTGGATCCATGAGACTGCCGCAATCGGACTCATCATCTACAGCAGCACCCTCGAGTTCGCGCAACAAGTCCAACGTGTTGTTGGCCGATGCTACCACCACATTTGTGGTTGCACCCGCACCACCATGTTCCATCAATTGCTCATGCGACTGACGCATCCGTTTCGAGACCACCGCACGCAGTGCACTCAGTGGTAATTGTGCGAGCTTGTCTCGCCTCAGTGTACAGTAGGCGCCCACACGTCGCAACATTTGCGGTGAATTTTGCGGCGTTGGATCAGTCTGAAAGCTGGCGATTTGTTTTTCAATTTTCTCCAGTAGGAGACGATTGATTGCTTCTGCGGGTGGATCATCTGATTGCGCTGGCAACGTTGGTGTGGTTGATCCCGCATTGTCAAATTCAGTGCAGTCATCACTGCTGGTGAAATTGTTGTGGTCATCATCGAAATCGATGGTTTCGCATGATTGCCGCAATGACTCACGGGACAAATTCAATGAGACATCGTCTACGGACACGAAAGAGTCTTCCAGCTTGTTGTAGGGCAAGCTGCGACAGTCATCGACGCGAGCTTTTAAGTCTTTTCGCACGCGCTTCAGTGTGGCGAAGGGGACTGTGTCGCGTTTCGGTGGTTGCTTCTGACGCTGATCGCGACTGTTGGTGCCGTAAATTGAGTGGCCTGCACTAGCACTGGCGCTATCACTGTTATCACTGCCTTTGGCATTTGACCTCATCATTGTGAGGCGAGTTCACTGTACTATTTATAGATTCTTTTTTTTTGAACACGCGTCTTATTTTCAAAATGGTTGTTTTTTTTTTGTTTACATTTAAACCGACGTTATTTAACACTCGCACTATGCCGACACAACTTTGAACAGCTGTACTGCAGCGACACCACACTCATGTGTAACAGCTTTTTGCTGACTGCCAAAGAAATGTAATCTTTCACTGACCTGAATACATTCATTTATGTATCTGTGGATTTATGTTATATTTTGCTTATTTGTATTTTCCACGTATTTCTTACATTATATTCGCGACGATATTATGTGTAATTTATTTTCTTACATAATTCGCAAACATTTGCAGTATTTAAATTGTTGTCATATTTTTCCCGTTGCATGTCGCACTCACTCATTCACAGCAGTATGCTGTTTCTTGTTGCGCTATGCGCTTCACTTAGAAGATGCAGCTTTAACTGAGTTGTGTTTGGCACCGAATAGAGCTTAGAACTAAGCTTAGCATGCGGATCTTTGTTCCAATCCAGTCAATAATTTTTCACAGCTTAAGTGCTGTTTCTCTTTACTGTGTTGGCCTCGTTGACTCATTCGTCTTTAATCCTAAGCGTTCTGAAATTGCAAGAAGAAAAATGGCCACATTAAAAAAGGTATACAATAATTACAAATTTTTAATAACCTGATGAACAATAATTGACCTTGAAAACTTAATATTCTGACCTTTAAAACTTTAATATTTTTGTTCTTTAAAAAGAACAATAATATGGACGGTAATTTTTTTATTTTGGACCAAAATTTCTGAGATATAATAACAAAATAATTGGATTTTGACCTTGACATGATTTTTTATGTAGATAACAAGGTTAGAATAGTAAAAATACGTTTAGAATCGCGTGGCTCCCCCTACCGAGTTTATTTGAGTTTGTTACTTCGCGTCCCGAATTACGGTTATTCACTTTTGCACACATTTGAATTTCAAATCGCATATACAAATTAAAATTATATGTAGACAGTTGGTGTTGCTTAAAAAAATTGTGTGACGTCGCCAAACACACATTCCCTCCCATTATGTCATCGCTCCTATGAAATTTGCGCAAAATCGGACGATTTTTATACGTTAACGAAATATTATTCAATTGATTCAGTCTTGACTTTTAACTGTTATTTAACATGCTGCATGTTTTGATAAGCAGTTTTTGTGTTGTTGTTGTAATTTTAAACATATGCAGTGTGGCAATAATTATTAATATACAAATGTTTGGATTTAACTTGTTTTATTATTGAAACATACTCGCATAACAGTGTTTGTTGCGAAATTGAATAAATAAGTTACAACGGCGCATATTTGCATCATTCTTTACGTGCATTACGTTTGTTTTATTTAAAATGAATTGACCACCACACTTATTAGCAAATAATAATAGAATGTCGTCGAATATTTATTTTAACTGCAAAAATTGCAATATTTTTTTAGGGACGAACTATTTACCATGCTAGGTATTATATGATCGTGGTAGGAGCTTCAAGTAAGCCACACTAAAGCACTTACAATGTCTGTTGGATCTCCTAATAATAAAAAAAAACATAATTATATTATGTATATCAAAATTAACGATCATTTAATTGTTTTATAGTCTATACTCTTTACAACTATTTCCTTTTATCAATACATCGCGATTGTTACTACCACGCGATTGATTCGTTAATTTGCACAAAATCTCGACTGTAATTTTTTTTTTTTTTTAAGAACTTCATAAATGTTTGATGATTTCCATTTGACAGCACCTGGTGAGATCACCCACCATATCCTGCTTTGTTATTTAAATATTCTTTCCATTTTCAGTTACCAACTAAAGAATAATTCGTGCAAAATGTTCCAAAATCTCATTTATCATCGTTATTCGTTACAATCTTTCACTTCGTGTCAGAAGAGTCATAAAAATGCATTTACCAACGAAATTGTTCTATTAATTAACGCTCAATAGGAATAGTCTCTGCAAGAACTTAACAGATTAACCGTAAAACCAAACAACTGAGCGACGTTTATTTCTAGAGCACTTCCAGCACAATTCATTTTATAACAAGTTTGAATTTTTAAGTTAACTTATTTTTGTAGCACAATTTTGTCCTTGTAGCATTAATATGTTCTTACATTATAGTTTAACATCTTTTATACTTTTTTGAAGATCAATAATAATTATTACATAATGTTTAAAGCTGTTGTATAAAGTAAAAGGTTTGTTTATTTTTCATGCGAATTAAAAAAAAAATCGGCATTGAAATCTGACTTTTTATTTATTTCAAATAGTTTTGTTTTCTGGGACCTATACTGTCGAACATATCGTGAGTATTATTTGATGGAAGTTCTCTATAATATTATTTAAAAGTTACCCAGATTACTATGAAATTAAAATGAATAAGAAAACTCATTGAACACTTTAAAAAAAAGCTTACCATCATCATTTATTTCACTTATTTCATCTGACGTGGCAATTATCTAGATCTAATTATTTGCGTTCTACCGTAACAGTTACATCGTATAAGTGAATCACCTTTAAAATGTTAACGCGTGTAGTTACTTCAGAAATACCATGCAATGACTAAGTCGAGATCTTGTACAAATTACTGCGTCTTAAATTGTTGTTTTTATTTGACTTATCGCTTGGAAGCATTTCTTTTGTTTGGGTCAGAATTTAAGTTCCGACTCCCTACATATATTCAGCGTAATGTACTTCAAAGCGAAACTTTGGAAAATACCGTTAGTTTGCTACTCCCAACCTGTGAATAGTCATCGCATTCAAAAACCTAATCACTAATTAATTTTATACCGAGTAAAGACTTTCAACGGTATTTCGGTAACAAAAACTATAAGGCATATTACTTGACTCATCCAAAAACCGTAAATCTCAAGTTATGGGTCAGACATTTAGATCAAAGTAATTTGGCAAACAGAATTAGATGATTTTGCTATTTTACAGTTTCATTCTCTGTCTCATAAAGCACCTTTTCGGTCATCATTATTTGAATTCATTTTTCTATTTTTTTAAACGGGTCTTAAACACATAGTTTTATGTCATGAAAGCCGGATCGAAGTTAAGGTTCGCTCCAATAATCAAATAATGCAATTAGAGAGGTTTGAACCCTCATGTTGAGTTCGAATGGTTTAATTGCCATCCTCCTTTACTTGCATTCCAATCTCTAAAATTGAATTTCTTTAACAATAAATCCATAAGTCTGATCAGCTCGTTGATTTAAATATGGAATATTCTTTTCACATCTGACATAAAATAAAAATTGATTGCACAGCTTAGCAAGGATATGGAATTTTCCCATGCCAAAATAAATTTTTTATAGGATTTAGGTGTCAATTCTTTGTAAATCATAAATTATATAATCTAATCAGTGCACCATTTTAATCATTATTGGATTAACAATTTTAAAATTGGGTTGGGGAGGAATCCTTTCGAAAGCTTTGTACATAAGCGTATTCTGACGCATATTCCGTTTCATTTCGCATGACCTTTTCACAAAATCAGGTATCCTTGACACGCTAGACATCTAAGAAGCTTGTTTCCATCTAGTAAAGTAGTAAACCTCTTTCTCTCGTACCCCTTTTATTTCACATGGTACAAGGTAACCTTTCTAAATTATATGTGCTCATTGTTCTTTGCAGTTTTAATTCTCACCAACTCACACCGAGTGTGTAAGCGGCATTGTAAATAAATCCAAAGCGATTATCGACTAACAGTGGTTGTTACTTCTCTTCATTTATAAAATACACACCACGTCCGATCTTGTGTGAAGAGCAACAAAATGAATCAACTCGACAAATAAACAACAAACTGATGATGACGGGTTCTCTTTGCGATCTGGAAGATGCGCGCCAAATACAAAAGGCGGACTGGATGAAAAGAAAATGTTCATCCATTTGTAGCAAACCAATGAATGTTTGTTGTGCTACAGAATAGCTCTCGTTCAGTTCTGAGAAGAACATGTGACTAGTTTGCTGGGTTGGTTTGTTGCTGGGTACTTAATACTTATACGTTGTTGCGGATGTGGTTTCTTGCGTTGCGTTGTTTAATTAAAAATCAGCTTTCTGCGTTGTGAATGCATTCAGGTTATGTTCTTAAGATAAGCACTGTTAATCGTACAAACAAATACAGATAAACTGAATCGCATTTCTTAATACTGTCTATTTTTTATAAGATTGCATAATCATGGTTAAAGAAAACTTACACAAATTGTTTAACTTTTAAAATGGAGTCAACAAACAAACGAAATTGTGTTTATGTTCAGATTGTACTTAAGTCAGCACACCGCATGCGTGATCTTGTTTACAATAAAATTAAAACAACTCATGCAAATGCCATGCTATAGTGAAGGTGGTTTTGCCCGCATATCGTAAGGGTTATAAAATGCTCTTAATATTTAAGTCAATATAATAACTTTTTCAAACAATAATTAAAGATAGTTTTATAGGCAAAATGTAGGCTTTTTACCGTATTACGTTAAGATAAGCTTAATACAACTTACAACTATAAGTCTCGCAATAATTTTAATTAACATTAAACCTAAAATTTAAGGGTTTAAAGTTTTTTTTTGACCTTTAATTTATTTTTTTTTTAACAGATTTGTTTAATTAATTGAATGGGCCTGCAATACTTCGCAAGAAAGTATTCAAAAATGTAAATAAAATACATGGCATTGTATTTTAAATATACGATATTTTTCTAAAAAAAGATATGCGCCCAAAAATATTCTAAAAATTCTGACCAATTCTCATTAAACAATAATTACAGAAAAAAAAAAACAAGAATAACTGCTTAAAAAAATGAAAATGAAAAAAACGGGTTGTCTCAATGTCACAAGTCACCAGCAATGCATGTAAAAAGTGAAATGAATATGCACTCCCAGACACCAGCTACACACAATAAACGGCGCGTTGTGCATTACTTCGGTGAAATTCATTAACCCAATTTTAGCACATTTTAGCCACTCACCGAGCACTTTTTTTTTAATCACGCATGTATGCAGAAGCAAGTCTCGCAATTAATCATCGATCCATTAAAGAATTCGCAATTTGTTTGTATGTGTGGCAGTCCAGCTCGATCGTTGCACAAATTGCGTGCGATATTTGCGATGACTGCACATTGCACAATATACTACAAGCAGAATCCAATTGCATAAAATGGAATCTTATGTGTCATTATGATTTATTTTATTGCATTTTAACCAGTGCAAGTGCTCTTCAATATTTATATTTTATCAGCAATGATTGCTTATGGTTCACTGAAAACGATGACTACACTAAACATAACCAATTTATATTTACAACAGTCTCGTGTTGAGCTTCATTGGAAGATAATAATGCATTTATGGGAATAGAATTAGTTTGGCCTTGCCATTTAATTGCTGAACCGTAAATGTGTTGCCGATTAAATTCGTGTTATTAAGTTTTATAAATAGGGGATGAAATTGATCAGCGGATGTAAAACTTTTATTTGCTATTCGTTTTAGTTCACCGCCCCCTATTTACCAACAATGTTTGATGTTCTTGGCAGCAAACAACAGCCAAGAGCATAATTACAAAATGACCGTCATTGAACTCTGGAACAGGTGATTGTTGTTCTATGGAAGCATTTAATTTTTAAAGAACTGCATCCATAAGGTTTAACGAAAGAAACATGCGCGCAGCTGTTATTTAGTATTTTAGGGGAGAGTAGGAATAGTTGGTATGAGCTGTTTTTGTTTATTTACTTGCATAATGCATTATAAATTTTAAAAATTATTTAAAGGTTTTATTTTAAAAAAAGAGAAAAAATGTCCTAAAATTTGATAATGTAACAAAGTGCTTAAACTCAAAATTATTTTCCTATTTTTAAAACGATGTGACATCATTCAATTAGGATTCGTCATTATTGCTTAATATCACAAACCTACACTATTTACCGTTTTCCTTTCATCTATCATCATTTTGAACTACTTTTTATTTTAAATTGGTTAATTGAATTGACGTTAAGTTAGTTGCAAACTGATGCGCTACATTAACATCTGATACACAAATTGAATTCGTCTAATACGTAATTTCAATGTACAGTATAACATAAAAATTTGCATTTATTTAATATTTTTGTATTTGACCCATAACTGTTTCAGCTATTTATTATTCTGTATATCTGTAATATCCCCCTCAGTATATGCGCGTATCCAAACAACAACATGAGAATGCAAGTTTATTTATAAATTCGGTTCAATTCTTGGGTCAAACTTATTGAAACAGTTATCAATTTCAATTGTCATCGGTCATCGCAAAATATATACAATGGTAAATTAGAATTCAAATATTTTTCTATTGGTATATGATGTATAGATACAATTATAATGGAATATATTATGTTGAGATTCTAGTTTTACTTTTAAATAATTTAAATTAATCTGTACCCAATAGTTATTAACATTAACATACAAACTTAATTAATTTTTACAATTTTATAAAGAGGATCAATTTCCATGATCAAAAAAAAATTAAATTTGTTTTTGTACTTTTATTAGGTTTATTAAGTTGAGGTCTTTAGATTATTTTAATTAAATCAACAAACTCTACTTTCACCTATATTTACGTACGAATACTTTTACCCACTCAGGAGTGAAACAAATCAGCCATAATAATTTTTTCCATACGCAATACTTCTGTCATTTACCGTGCAGCCTGTTAATGATTTAGCACAGCCGTTCTAATTGAAATACAAAAACGAAGAAACAAACAACAAAGCACTAGCACAACACCACGTCCACCTACATTATTGAAACGTGTGATTATTTAACTTTTTTCTCTATTTTCTATTTTTTTTGACCAGCACCGACCGGTTTGAAACATAAACAGCTGCTTCCGTTGTTTTCTGTAGCAACCGTAATAATTACATTTGAAAATAAATTGAATCAAAGCGAACTACCTTCGAGTTCGATAAACAAAAATATCATAGCATTAAGCATTAAAAAAGTGGTAATTCAATTTTATTAACATTTTTTGTAGAAATTAATCCGGAATTCAAGGTCAAACCATAGTTTTTAATAGCCTTTTATTTATTTCAAGCTTGCAAACGTGCTCAGGTTATGGAAAAAAAATTAATTAAAATTTTTTTTTATTAATTACAGCAATTTTTAAAATTTATCCCTAAAGAATGTTCCACCTGTAAATGCAGGAAAATAAAATATAAAAATAGAATAAATAATTACAATTTGAAATAGTTTAACAATTCAAATAAATTTTGCATTTTATTCAAATGTTACTGCTTGAATCCGATATGGGTTTATGGGCCCCATTTAAGATACTTTATAAGATCAAATGAATTATGTGTACCAAGTGACCTTGTTGGATTAAGCAAACAATTAGGAAGGGAGATTCATGTTAACACATTGTTGTAAATTTCAATTTTCAGCTATTAGCATCGGTTGTTTACACGGTTTGCAACAATTATACGCAATATTTGATTCGATACTTAACTTTGAATGAAATGAGTACAAATTTATTCACTTTTGTGTTGTTTTGCAAATATGTTGGTGTGCTTACTTAATGCATTAAAAATGTCGAAAGATGGTAAAACGAATTTTAAACAAAACATTTTGTCATTATTCAATTGAATCTTATTTACAAATTAATGTATTTCTTTTAATTGTTGGGCAATAATTTCAAAATATTACTGAATAAATAAAATAAAAGCAGGATCTTTGCTGACTTCCGAGGCAGTGGTGGAGATAAAAAGTATTTAAACCAAAATATCAGCTATGAGCTCTTTTATTATTTTCTTTAACTTCATACACGGAAGAGATCAATTTAAAAATAAAACCAAATTTATTTTAAAAAATAACTCGTTTCAGTCAACGCCTTAATATTCTTTAGCAATAAAAAATAACCAAACAGCTGTGCTAATATTTTTTCTCATATTAAAGAGCAATTAATGACCATGATTCATTGTATTAATACATTTCCAGATGCATACCATTTAAGCAAACAAGATTAACATAACAACATAATATATATCCCATAAAAACTGTCATCTACATAAAGTGATTAAAAGTGACACTGCATTTCCGCCTACAATTGCTCAGCTTAGGCGCGTTGACCACATAAATATGCAACCGCATCAATATCAACATCTTAAAGAAAAAAGCACTTTAGAATGTACGAGCTATGATTTCAGAATAGCTGGTGAAATATGAATATAGACATGCGATGAACACATTAACTGCAGTGGGAGGTTCAAGATGAGCATAAAAGAAAGTGTCTGTTTGTAATTTGGTGGGGAATGGAGGGGGTGCACTACGTTGGACTACATTTGACTTTAAACATTTTAAAACTCAAATCATCTGTACAATGAATTTATTGCAGAAACACTATTAAGAGGCAATTGTTAGTGCAAATTGAGTGTATTATTGGTTAACTGTTAATGGACTCAAGTCTCAAGAGCATGCTTGGATGGCCTTCATTTGCAAAATTTTTGATCATATGGATATGACATCATTATAAATTTTTAAATCGCATTAAAAATATATTGAATTTAGTTTAAAATTAAAATAAGTAACCTTTTTTAAGTTCAAATCACAGTCATTTTTGAGGTCATTTAAGGTTATTACTTATTGTTAAAAAATTGCTTTTGTGAAGGTAAATGTTTTTACTACGCCACTGAATAATTTACGCTTTTACCGCGTCATATACTGCATAGCCAACCGCTGCGCTATCTAGGCTTGCAATAAGGTGTGTATAGTTATTTTATTTTATTGCTGTTAAATGCGCTTAAAAATAAAAATTATAATAGTGACTTCAAATACAACAATCCGGAAAATGCAGAAACGAATTGCAACAATTTAAAATAATCTATTAACTTAATGTTCATTTCAATTAAAATATGTAATTTGCATTTGCTGAAAATCTTTAACATAATTATGGTTTGTTTTAATGGAATTTAAAACATTTTTAATACAAATTACATCATTGAAGATTACACCTTTATAACTTATAGAGTTTCGCGCTACAGGGGAATGCATTTTTAATTATTTCAATGATTTTTTTTCTGAGAAAAATTATTTAATATTTACGAACGAAATGCTTCCAATTATGGACCTCATTTGACAAGGCATTGAATATGGTTTTTTCAGTTAAATTACTTAAACCATATGACCGTCCTTAACCTTACTTTAGTCATAAAACGGTCACTGGTGTACGTAATTATTGGAACCATCAAATTTTATTGTCAGTCAGTCAGTCAGGTATGTGGGTTTAAATGGTAAGGCACTAGATTTACGTAGATTCAATTTAACATGAAAATTTTAAGGAAAATTCCAATTTAGTTAATTGAACATGTTTTTATTGGCAAAATGCATAAGAATAGAAGTGGGAAATTAAAATATCTGAACTGCACAAATGCACAAAAAAGTGCAAGGAAACAATAAATTTAACAAAAGAAATTGCAAAATGACTTGGGAATTTCTGTTAATTGAAGTTGAGTCATTTTGTTAAAATGTTTCCCTTTTTTGGCGAAATGCGAATGAATCAGTAATACCAGGTCGTTTAATTATTTGTTTTTTTTTTAAAACGCGTGCTAAACTTTTGTAATTTTCAATTTTTTTATTAGTTCAATAATTTTTCAGAAATAACGATTATGCCTCAAAAGTATTGGAAGTGCGGACTAGTGCAGCACTATATGCGTCAACTCTCTACAATTATAATTGTTACGAAATTTAAATACATTTTTTAAATTGCCGGTTGAAATCCATTTTAGTTTGCAGCAATTAAAAAAAATTCATTGTAAAGCAAATTTTTTTATAATTACGAGTTATTGAAAATGAAACATTATGTTGCGTCGTGCCCTAAACAGCTAGTCTAAGTGCGGAGAAGCCTAAAACCGGTACAAATTTAATTCCAAAAATAATCACAAACCAGTTATGTATTTTTGAATTAATTAATTATTTGCGTGCACTATATTAGGCTGATTTAACGTGTTAATTTCTGGCTAGATGTAGCTACTTTGAGTAGTTATGCACCGCATTTTAAATATTACATTTCACGCAAATCCCAGTACTCAGGCTGCTACACCACCAAGTACGAACTACGAGTACCTATTGAATTCGTGAAAGCGCGGGGAATGGGAGCACTGAACCGCACACCACGTATGCATTTGCAAGCCAAATGCATGCCGCATTTTTCATATGGGTGCTATATTATAATGCCTTAACTATTTATATACGTCGTTCTTTTCCAATTTTTTCTGCTATGGGCTAGGTGGTTGGTTGGTTAAAGCGTATCTATTCCTAGATACATATTACAACCTGGACGGTGTATTATGTGCATTTTGTGTAACAGCGACTGTACATAACCCAGCCAATTCGTGCTCAGCTATATAGATATTGTACTCGTGTTTCATTGAGCTTGGTTTATCTGAACCTATCTTTAATATTGCCATTTGCCAATGCGAGCCTTACTTACTATAATAATAAACAATATATTTATACACCATGTAGGTAACTATTAAAAAGTCTGCGGATGGGGTGATTAATTCAGATTAAAGTAGGAAACATTACGAAGAACGTGATGCATAAATATTTATGTAAATATATGCACAAATATAGCGATTTTTCTTCTTGTGTAATCCTATCGTATTAATTCCACTTATGTTTTAACTTTTTAACAATATCAAAGAGCAAAGAAAACAAAACATTGAGTAAAATGAAAACTTATAATTAAATTTCGCAAATATTTGACATTTTCAATCTTTTGCATTTGAAGTTATGTGGCCGTTAGAGTTGTGACTTCATTTTAAAATATATATTCCAATAGGTCACCATAATAAAAAGAAACATTAATCTTAAGTCTGGACTGCGCAGAAATTGTAAAACCACTGAGTTAAATTACAAATTGTTACAAACTGTTTAAATGAATCACAATCGAGTAAAAGTATTTTTACACTTTAATTTAAGTTCATTTTAATTTTTTTAAATAAACTGTATGCATTATTTCATAACAAGCCAAATCAAAATGATTATTTCAAACTAACCACATGTAAAAGAGATCATCAGCCACTTAACCACACCTTTTTGCCAAAAAACGAGTAAAGCGATTGTTGTTGCTCGATTATTTTAGCGAATTAAGTTCGAAACACATTAATCACTTTAAATAAAAACCACACAACCCACAGTCGGGAATAATAAAGTCAAAATAAATACAAAAAACAATCAAAAACAACTCGCGGTTTAAATTCTGTGTGCGTTCAGCGACAACCGCACTCTCAACGCGACCGTAAAGTAACAACTAAAGTGGCTAGACGACTACTAGCCTGTGCTACTCTAGACGGTTGGGCCAACGCAGCCATACCAAGCTGGGTTTTCAACAATCCGCTCATACACACACATGCACCGTGTATTCAAAATGTTATTAACAAATGAGTCCAACCTAGAGCTGACTAGCTCTTCACATCTTTTGTACCATTTATAAACTGCATTTATGATATAGCACACACACGTAGAGACTGTGGAGAACGTGAGTCGCGAGTCGCGACTCTCGAAGTGGCAAATATAATATATTGGGAAATCGAGGATTGGGGATCATTATTTGTAACTGTATTCAGTCAACATTTATACACAAAAACCAAAATGAACCATGCTTCGGTAAAGAGCTTCCAATATTCAACCAGACCACGAGCCTCGGAAAACGATATCTGCAATAATAATGTATTTTAAAGAATACGAGCTGACTATCGTAAGAAGACGCGTTCTTCGTCATATGTGCATTAAATGGTGCTAAACTCGAAGTGAACAGAAACTCTGTGTTTAACTCTGATCGGGTACAAAAACATCTACATATTCCGAAAAGCCGTATAGTTGCCCCCGCCCAAAGAAACTCGTTTCAATTATAAGCGCGCCGAAAAACAGACACTGCTTTTATAATAGTGGTTACCTGGTAAATCGCATATGCCAGCCTGGTTACCTCTCTCGGCCACATACACACACGCATTTTTCATTCCTTCTACAACGGCAACGTAAGTTCCATTCCAAATGATCGTCCATTCACTATCGGAGTTGGGCCACAGCGTAATATTTGTAAAATCGCGAATTAACGATAAAATTGGCCGCTAAATTTATCGAAAGCACAAATAAATAAACAAATCAGTGTGTGAAATTTTTTTTCAAAACTGATAAGAGTTTGATCACTCGGAGTTGATATTGACACATGATCCAGTGTGGCCTCAGGACTGTAAGATTTCAAACATAAAACCACTTTCAATGAGTTTTTTCACTATCGATTATGATCAATTCTTTTTAAAAAAGGGTCTATTCTTAAATCTAAAATGCTTAACTTAATGCTCGAAAATTTTGGAAAAAAGATTTCTCGAAAACTGCTGAACGGATTCGCATTGAAATATATAAAGTAATACAATTTTCAAAGACAAAATTGTTTTTTAATAAGACACTCTTTCACACACTTTCAGAAATACTACTAAAGTTTTTTGCTCTGTAAAGACTCCACAATTTTTCTTCGTCATACTCATTTAAAATAATTCTCATTGTATTTGTCGTATACCTTATTGTTAAAAACGCGAAAGATTGATGATTTTAAATTAGTAAATAATGCTGGTTGCAAATTTCAATGTTTTGTATATTGTACAGTGGGATGAGAAGGTTTATTGTTGTAAATTAGTAATTTAAATAATATTGGGGTCGCTTTACCACTATCTCTCTTTCTAGTTAATTCTGTTCTGATCTGCATACCAAATTTAAAGATCAAGAAGATCGTCAGAGACCTGTATTGAAAGTTTAATACTTATAATAATTAGGAACCAAAAAGTTAGGTCCCCTTAGCTTAGGAGCTACAACTATCATATTTTTAGGAGTAGAAACTGTTCGGGAAAAATAACTCAATTACATTGGTTGAAGCATTCAGTTCGATTAATTAAGTCAGTGAGGAATCTACGTCACTACAATAATTTGTGGAGGCAAAGAAATATGAATGTAATTGGTTTAATGCCACTGTTATCATTTGAACTTAATCATTATTTGGCTACAACAATTTACTAAATTATGTATTGGCTACACCACAAACACTCGCACTGCGCACATGAAGCGAGCGCGCGTCCAAACCAGATATAGAGCTCATCCATCCGCCTCACTTTTAAAATGCACACAAAAGGTCAATGAATCGTTTGAATGAGAATCACATTATTTATTAGTTTATAACGACATGCGAAGACAATGAAGCGTGCTCGCTATATACATTATACAGCAACACTAACAGTCTCGACTCTCGCCATTTACAATAAATTTAATGCACTCGCTGTGGTATTATTAAAACATCCTATACTTTATGTTTTGTCCATTGGAGTGCGCCAGCACCGGCTTGATCAGCTATGTTTGAGGCTGGTGTGCCTTCAGCCTGCCTGACTGCCTGCTGGTGCGCGCCGCGCGGTGCCTGGTACTCTCTGCTCATACAGACCAAAATCGTTTTCCATTTTGGGCGAAATTTGTCAAACCGGTTTCCTGTTACAACAGTGCGCTGAAAATCTAATAAGCAACAATAGCTGTGGCACCGATATACGAAACTGAATCCCAAATGCTGGTGCACTCTGTACAGTGGTTGCAACATGTGTGCAATGAATGCACTTCCAGATTTTTTGTTTTGGATTTTTTTCTCGTTTTTAAAACGCAGACAATAGCAATTCGATCTTGCAGCGCTGCTGTTATTTCTGAAGTATAAATGCCCTTTTGTGTGAGTAAGCATACACTGTAGGATAAAGGGGCACCAGTGAAATGAATCAGGCCAAGCCAACACTGATTCAGCACAAAGGGATGTAGCTCTGTCGACCTTCAATGCGATGCACTTACATGTTGTGTTCTTATTTATTTTGCAATTGAATTGGCTTGAATCAGTGGTTTTCTAGTCGGATACACTTGCTGTTTATTGCATTCTTCGATTCCTGTATTCGACAAGTACCTATAGAGTATTGACTACAATTCCATGAAATGTTGTTAGGTTTTTGCTTATTTTTATAAAGTCAAACCACCATACAGCATGAGTTACAGCATAAACAGTCTTCTGGTAGAGACTTGTCTTTGAATACTTGTACCATAACCTGTAAAAAAAGGGATTTAGAAAAATGCGTATTTATTTCCTTAAGAGAAGATTCCGCTTCCGTTCGGCAGATTTTGGAAACGGCTTGCTGGACAAAATGGAATGGAAATGTAATATACTGAATATGATAGCAAAATCTACTTTCAAGGTCAAATTATAGTTAAAACTGAGACTTCAAATTAGAAAATTGATTTGAAAACGAATTATAACTGATAAGGTCAAACAGGAGCCTCACATTACATTTTTCTTTCTTATACCCATTCAAGGAGTTTCATCTTACAAAACGATGTGAAGAAAGCTTTTGATTGCCGCCTTAAGATCAAATTTCCACTATTTAAGTGTCATTTGCAATATTTAAAAATAACTGATACGCTTATAACAATTGGATTCATAAATTAACAACTTTTGTGTCACTTATTTCAACGAAACAAAAAAAAATTTACACACTAACGGCAATTTCAAAATTTTCAAGCGCAGATTTTCTCCACAAACACCGCAATGTTCTTGAGATACCCTCAGAAACTACAATGTGGCGTGTGCAATGTGCATTCATTGCGCTCTGTGCGCCAATTAGCACACATATTAGAAAATCTCACTCGACTAAAATGCCACTATCTTCAAAATTAGAGCGAGATCGCGAAAATATGGGCGCAAATGACGGCCATTATTTTTTACATCGTGTCCCTATTGAGTATTGATAAAAACTGCGTATGGCAAAACATGCCAATTGCTTTCAGGAAGCATACCGTCATATAATGAAGGTGAACGTGTACAAGTTGAAGTAGCTACTTGCTAGCAACTTATGCTACCCAGATGCATGTAAAAATAATGAAATGATTCAGTGGAGAGTTGTAAAATGCAACGAGTGCACCTTACAGTATGCAAGCATGTTGCAACATACTCGTAGTTATGATAATGGTTAAACGAATGCGTCACTTAAATCGGTCAAACAATGGACGATAATAACTCATGTGGGAATGGCCATTGTTTGAGTGTGCAGGAACCGTTTGGGAACAATATGACTTTTGATTGAATGGGTAATCGTATCCACTTTATGTTGTTGGTGCAATCATCTTAATGAAGAAATGAACAAGTACTTATATGTTATGCAGCACTTGTGGGTGATCTTTTTTGTGTGTCCATTGAAATTGAATCACAATTTATTATGGTGGTTGCTCATTTCCTGAATGTGAGAGTTGAGAAGATGATTTTATTTGTAATTTTGTTAGAAATGGTGGAAAGCTTCTTGTTATATTTGACACACACAAATCTTCCCAAAAACTTATTAAGAGAAATTTAATTTAATTTTTGAATCGACAATTTGTCTCTAACGGTGGCCATTTTATACAATTTCAGCAATGATCGCAAACTAAACTATTGTTTTATGCATATTTGATGATTTATTTGTTAAAAAACTACAAACAAAATACAATGTTAATTTTAATTACATTTCTTGGGGTTATTAGTATCCTGTGGCTGCACATGAATCATAACCTTAATTGCACAACCCAATCCATGACGTGACGTATTAAAAGCATCCGCAGTCTCAGTTATATCAAAATGATGGGTAATTAATTTTTTGACATCAACTCTACCACCAGCCACCATCTCCAAAGCACCAGCATAATCATTGCAATACCGGAACACACCACGAATATCCACTTCACGTGCCAACGCATTCACCAATGGAAGCTGTACTTCAGCCGGTCCCATGCCCACCAGAACGGCACACCCGCCAGAACGTGTTGCCAAAATTGCTAAACGCGACGATGACACCGCACCACTGCAGTCAATTGATTTGTCTGGCGCAACACCCATCAACTTGTGCACCTGCTTCACAAGATCATCCTCTGTGGCATCCTTTGACACCTGCAACGTGTGAGCAGCGCCCAACGAACGTGCCACGTCCAAACGATTTGCCGCCAAATCAGTGATGCAAATATTTGCGGCACCCATTGATTGAGCGGTAAGCAAAGTGACTAAGCCAATGGGACCAGCTCCCAAGATGAGCACAGTCGATCCCAAGCCAACGCCAGCGCGACGACATGCGTGCACACCCACAGACAGTGGCTCCAGCAAGGCACCTTCTTCCATTGTCACGTGTGGTGGCAGCTTGAAGCAGAAATCGGCGGCATGTGCGTAGTACCGGGTGAGATTGCCGTCGTATGGTGGTGTTGCACAGAACACCATGTCTGGGCAGAGATTGTAGCGTCCTTGTTTGCAGAAGTCACAGAAGCGACATGGTACTCCGGGCTCGATGGCAACACGATCGCCAGGTTTAAGATTCTTCACGTTTTTGCCCACTTTTGATACGATGCCGGCAGCTTCGTGGCCAATGACCATCGGTTTGGTTAGGACAAAATCACCAATGCGGCCATGAGCTAGGTAATGGACGTCAGAACCGCAAATTCCGACGCAATCCATTTCAAGGAGAACTTCATGATCTTGAATTGTTGGAATTGGACGTTGTTCCTGAAAATTGTTTGTTGAAAAAAGGTTATTTTAATGACTTTCATTTTAAAGTGGATAGGAAAAATAATTTTTGATAAGTCATTTAATTTTAAACCTTATCAAATTAAATAAAATATTTTGTAGTTAAAAAAATTAATATATATGTAAATGCGTTATCGCCTAATTATATCGTTTAAACAAATTTTAACGATTTCAAACACGTTCATATTTTTAAAAAAATACATCGACACGATTAGTTACACCCCTGTAGCGCTACAGTGCAGCACATTCCATCTGTCGTTTTGACAACCAACAAACTTACGCAGTGCAAAAAAAACACTTCTTTGGAAGTCCAAAAAATATTAAATCGATTGTGTCATCAAATTGCAATTTATACTTTTAAAAAATGGTAAGTTATAAAGTGTGGATTATTATTTAAAGCATATAATATTTAACCCACATATTTGTATCTTATTAGTCACAAGAAGTGGAAGAAACCCTGAAGCGAATAGCGTCCCATAAAGGCGTCATCGGGACCATAGTGGTGAACAGTGAAGGTTAATGTTTTTTTATTTCATCTTATTAATTTAAGTCTGTGCTAAGGATTGATGACTAATAATTACTGTGTTACGTTTTAGGCATTCCAGTAAAAAGTACGTTAGACAACACAACAACAATTCACTACGCTGGCCTCATAAATGGACTGGCCGAGAAGGCACGCAACGTCGTGCGGGACTTGGACCCATCCAACGACCTGACATTCTTTAGGTTGCGCTCAAAAAAACATGAGATCATGGTTGCTCCCGATAAGGACTTTATTTTAATTGTAATTCAAAATCCAACAGATTAATAAGTTTAAAGTTTTACTTAATTTTGTTCTCCCTTTTGATTTAATTTATCCTAACTTATTTTATACACCGATTTGAGTCGCTCTGAATTTAATTCAAACAAATAAACGCTAATCTATGAATATGAGAGTCCATTTAAATCCATAAAATATATTTTAATATTGAATTACATTATCTCGCAAAACATATATTTTTTAAATCGATTAAAAGTGGCAAAGGTTAAAATCCAAGCAATTCATAAAGCACTTAATCAGAAAATAGAGTTTATGAAATGGCGTGAAATTGTTTAGCTCGTTAAGGACTTGATATTCCAGTGGTATAACGTATGACAAAATTTCTTTCACATGCATTTGTTAACTTAATTTGATTCACTTATTACTTAATACTAAAAAATTTCAAACAAATTTAGGTTATAATTACCAATCTAAGATCCTCAATTCCGTGAAGCACAGCCGTCAAATTATCTTTAGCCATTGTGGATGAATGAATAAACTATAACAACAAAATATTTATAGGTAAAATGCGACTGAATTTAAAATTAACAAATTCAAACTATTTTATATCCGGAATGTCAATAAAACTGCTGATAATGCGACCGTTCGCTACAGAAATAGAACTTTGATTAAATTCTTGTTGAGAAAACTGCACGCGTAGTGCACACGTCCCTTTGGTTTCTCTGACAAGAAA
This sequence comes from Sylvicola cinctus, assembly GCA_963854165.1. Classification (NCBI taxonomy): domain Eukaryota; kingdom Metazoa; phylum Arthropoda; class Insecta; order Diptera; family Anisopodidae; genus Sylvicola; species Sylvicola cinctus. The sequence continues at coordinate 1,178,533 of OY974082.1, forward strand.
TTTATTCCCAACGTTTAGCTTGCAAGCGCTTTAGAATCTAATTATTTTTCATTAATTGAAAATTTTATTAGTATACAGGCATCACTATAATGTTTAACAACACACAATTACGTCCAGATTAACGTCCACTGATTAAATAAGGAATAATTGTAAACAGTTTACAGCTGATAACAAAAAGTATTTTGTTTGTGGATGACGTACAGTTTGACTTCTTGACATTGGATTTTTACTTTTTGTTTGATTTGTTTGTATTTTTCCGCAAATCCTTAAAACACTGTAATTTAATTTATGCGTCTTTAATTTGGTACATTTCCAAGAATAATTGAAAGAAAGGTTACGCATTGCGCATACTAGCATTTTGAAATTTAGTTTCTGACGTCACGCGATACGAAATAAAGTAAACGAACAAAATTTTGCTGGCGAATAAATAGGATGTGTTCTATGATTATAGAAATTTTGTTTTAAAAAGTACGTATTTTATTATCAAAAACTCAATCATAATGAGGTGTTATCAGATCTAAAGGAGTAATGAAGGACGTCTACATGACCATACTTACCGCCAGGAGTTAAGTACAGATAACGCAGTTACCAGGTGTGGCGGTTAATAATTCTTAATTTTTTCGAAAAAAAATCGTAATTTTTAGTATGAGTGAATAAATTCATTTATTCAAAGTATGCTCCATCGTTTGATATACATTTTTCCCATCTTTCCGGTAAATTGTGAATCCCCTTCCAAAAAAACTTTTCATCTTTCGATACGATCCACACATCGACCCATTTTTTGACTTCTTCGTAGTTTTTGAAGTGCTGCATAGAGAGCGCGTGCGACATCGATGAAAACAGATGGTAATCTGATGGGGCCAGGTCCGGTGAGTAGGGCGGGTGGGGCAAAAGTTCCCAGCCAAACGTAGAAACGGTTTCTCTGACTGCTTTCGCTGTGTGCGAGGGGGCGTTGTCGTGCTGCAGAATCACCTTTTTACCCATTTTCCCGCTTTCTGAATTTTTCCCATGGCATGCAGACGATCGCAAATCGTTCGGCGACCGACGTTCAACCGTTCTGCCATTTGTTGTTGGGTTTGCGTATCATCTTCGTCTAATAATTCTTGTAGTTCGGCGTCATCGAATTTTTTCGGTTGACCAGGGCGTTCTTTGTCTTTTAAGTCAAAATCACCACTTTTGAATCGTCTAAACCACCGAACACAAGCGTCCTGCGTAAGGACATTGTCACCGTAAGTTTCTACAAGAATTCGTCGGCTCTCACTCGCGTTTTTCTTCTGGTTAAACAAAAAAAGCAACACGTGCCGCAAATGCTCTTTATCTGGCTCGTAACTTGACATTTTTACAACACTAAAAAACCAAGACGCTAACACGGAACTGTACAAGTATTTATGTCGATTCAAAGTGCATTGACATAACAACAAAACGGCGTAAGATAGAAGAGTGTAAACCAATGGGTGCATTCAGCGCCATCTCCGGAAAAAATTAAGAATTATTAACCGCCACACCTGGTATATCATCGAATTTAATGATCATCGCAGGAAAACAAAATTTGAAACTTCGGAATGCGTAATCTTTCTTTCTACTATTCTTAGTACATTTGGATTCAAAGCTAAGCTTTAAAAAAAATGGCTTTATTTTTGAAACGGTATTTGGAAAATTTACCAAAATACTCTGATCAATAGAATAATTTAAAAAATAATTTTTCCATTCTGTTAACGGTCAATTTAAGTTTCAATTGTTATAAATTATAACGGTTCATTTTTTGTGCTCATTAATGCAATAAATGTCTTTAAGAATAAAGATTGCTGATAAATTCAAGGTTAATTAAAAATAATGCATTTGTTTTTCGCAAAAGCACTACTTTTGAGTATTGAAAATTCATTCAATTGAAATATTCCGTAACAATGCGAGTACGCAGCCAATTCCAGCAGCACAATTTTGACAATTGGTTCTCTTTTTTATATAGTTCTATTGACAAATAAAACCGGTCGCATCTACCAAAAAAAACTTACTGGAAAGCTAATTGGAAAGTTTAAAGTACAACATTTAACATTGTCGTAAGAGCTAAGACTTTCGATTTCTCTTTGGCTTAGCATTTGAATTAATAGTCGAAAGTGTTAGTGGTAAACAGCTGAATGCGTAAAAAATATTCAGTTAAACGAAAGTACCTGTCCCTAACCAGTGAAAATCAGTTGCAATCCCAGAAATATGGCTGACAAAACTGCAACTAGTAAACCATCAAAAAAAGGTCCTGGAACATTGGCCAAAATATGGCTGATTTTATATAACGTCGGCCAAGTGGTTGGGTAAGTTGTTGAATCAAGTGTCTTAGAATTCATGTACGCACTGACCGTGTATAGAGAGGTCCGAATTACCATAACTTAAAAGCAGCATTGAAGAGGGCAGAAAAAAAACAGAATGTAAAATTCGCTTCGTCAGTAGCACACCGTGGAATTATTTTAATTCAACGTAATTTGATTGCTTAATGCCCACAAAGTTAAATCAGCCTTTACGTTTTTTGCTGTTTTGTGTTAATTGACTAAAGCTTAAGATTGTAACCAGGCCGGAAGTTAATACTACTATTATTCTGTTTGTCCTGGTAGATGGAGTTTTATGCTTTACCAACTCTTCGCCTTCTACACAATTGACAAGAACAATGGCAAAACGTTGTGGGAATACATCGGTCTCACTGTGATCATCTTCCAGAATGCCGCAGTATTTGAAATTGTGCATGCAGCTACTGGCATTGTGCCCAGCAATGTCGTCATCACCACGTTCCAAGTGTTGTCACGTGTTATGGTTGTTTGTGGTGTTGTATTGGCGACACCGACTGGTCGGGTATCACCTGGATTGCCGTTAGCGTTGCTCGCATGGTCAGTCACTGAAATTATTCGGTATGGTTACTATGCGTTTAATTTACTCGGAATGGTGCCAAAGTTCTTGGTGTGGCTAAGGTAAGAATCGCAATGATCAATTTAATGTTCAACTATTTCTTTTAACAATTATCATTCCTATCAGGTACACAACGTTCATCATCCTTTATCCCATTGGTGTGACTGGAGAGCTGTTGTGCTTTTTCTGGGCACAGAACTACGCCAAATCAACAACCGTCTGGTCGATTGAGATGCCCAATGCGTGGAACTTCACGTTCTCCTATTTCTACTTCTTGTGGACTGTGATGCTGCTGTACATTCCACTGTTTCCACAAATGTATCTGCACATGTTTGCACAAAGGCGGAAAATCATTGGTGGGGCTTCACAGAAGAAAAAAGTCAAATAATTCCGATGGTGTTGGTTTTTTTCCCCCGTTCGCTGGGTCATTTTGCTTTCTTTCCCCTAAAATTTTAATTTATTCATTTATGCATTTTTCTTGAATGGGATGGGTCGTAAAACTATTTTTATTTTGTTTTCTTGATTTCAGGATAGATCATTCATTGTTGTGATGTCCGTTTTGTTGTCTTACATTGAAATCATCTTCCTTTACTCTAAATGGGTCGTTTGTTGTAAAAGATAAGTTTTAATTTTTAAAACGTTAAGAAATTAAATAAATTATGAAAAAAATTTCATAAAAATTAATTACCTGGCTATGCTTTTTTAATGAAATTGTGTTTTTGGATCAATTCCGAAGTGAAACGAATAGTTTAAAATTTTGTTTTGTTTTTGTTTTTCAATTAAACAAGTTGCAGGTGAGTCAGAATTGAGGCTTCATCTTACATTACTCATTCCCAAGAATTCTAATATCAAATCTGATGTATGGGAATAAATAGGATTCCGTCCAGAACCTTCATGCCATAAGTGAACTTTAAACCGAAATCACTTCTTCAATAAACTGACTTAAAACAATGCACTTATTAGACATTATCACTTGAAATTATATTTAAGGATATAAATACTGGTAAATAAAAATTCGTTTGTCTTGTTTATCATTGAAAATTCGCAACAATCACCAATAATCAAGATTAACAGAATTACTGTAACTCACACGTCTCTTTTAAAATGCTCCAGCTTATTGGAAATCAAGGCAATGGGAAATATAAACGCAGTTTCAAACAGAAGCTTAAAGTTTATTTACTTCATAAAAGGACACAGGTAATAACTCTGGGCAGAAAAATGTTTGTCAATTTATGTGATAATTGAATAATATTAATTTTTGATGTCAGCTGATTAAATTGATTATGAGTTCATAAACTGTAAAAGCAGAGTATAAAGTACCAACAACGCAATAACTAATAAAAATATAGTAGAATGAGTCATCCCGCCAGGCCCCAATAATTTCAACAGCGCGATAGAATAATAATGTATTTTTCATTTTGCTGTCATTCTCGTTTTGATTGTTGACATTGGAAGTTGATCAACATTTTAAATTTAATTTGTAAAACAAATTAATTTATAAAATGTCTTCTGTATATGACATTAATGAGTGGTTAAGTAAGGAGTTGGAGTGGAGTCAGTTTGCCAAAGATTTACTTAAAGAAACTGCCACTACGAAGACGCCAATTGCATTACCACTCAAAACGTTGATTGAAAAATCCAATCAGTTTCCCATCAAGGTACCGAAAGACTAATAAAATAATTTCATTTTTATCTTTACCAATATTCGATTTTAGTTCCCCATCAATACATGCCGAATCATGACCCAACCGGATAACAGATTGTCGATTATTGAAAAGCAAGCAGCCTCAGTGTACCCTGTGTTACACTCCAAGGCTCTCTGGTTGTATGCCCACTTTTTGGAGTATAAATCTCAATATGGTAATTTTCACCTCCTCTTCATAAGTAATTACGTTATTTAAACAAGTCCATCCCATAGGAACTGACATCGAAAAAACAATTTATCAAAATATGACACTCTCCCAATTTGTAACACGTCTGCTGGCCAAACGATGCGCTTCCTTCTGGGGCAAGAACGACAAATTCTTACTGGTAAACAATTCGAGTGGAATTAGTGGATTTTCGGAAATTGGAACCCCTCAAGAAAAACCACCACTTCTATTTCGGAATTGTATCAACTATGATGAAATTAAACTCTCGGCCCTACTTTCCGTTTCATCGCACACTGAATTTCTTAATAATGGAACCCGCAAGAATATTGGCGTAATTGAACATAACAAATCTAAAATTGAACGAGAAGGTGTTATTGTTGGCATTATTGGAGCTCGATTAACTCGATGTGAACTGATGGAATATCAAGACATTGTAATACAGGCCAAACAGAATGTGCCTAAGAATGGTTTCGGCCCAGATGAAAGTGAGAGCCACCCCGAATGGGAACAAAAATTCGCTTATCGCAAGTTGTACAATCATTTCTATGATGAGGACTCACATCTGTATGATGGTGTGAAGAAAGATGGCGTCCGTTTTATTGACTCCAAGTATCCAAAAGATATTTTTAATGCGAAAGCAATGGCTAAACGTTATGCCATTTCATTTGATACACTCCTGCTGGAAAGTGAGGCGAGAGCGGTGGAATCCAAGAAGATGGCTTGCATTCATGTTGTTGGCATTGGTTTGGGTGTTTGGAAGGCAGCGCCTGGTCAGGAGGAAATCTTTTTGGCGACATTCGCTGAGCGTTTGGAAGCGCTTATGCCGCAATTGGGTCACATTGGATGGATACATTTCTCATGGTTTAAAATGAGTGGTTTTAAGTCGATTCAAAATGCCAATCTTATTCAAGGCAAAGATCACCCCAGTGGTGGCATTAAAGTTTTTCTTTCAAAAAGAAATCCGGCTGATAAGTTGAGTGTGGAACATGATGGTTGCTTGCTTATTGTTTCTTATGCGTGGGATGGAAATGCGTTACCGGGCAACGAGTTCTGGATGGTTTGTTGTTTTTTTATTTTTTTTACAAATCTAAAAATAACACTTTTTGTGTTAAAAGGGAATGCTTGGATCAACTGGGGATCCTGCAGCTGCTTGCAGTACCCTAATCAGTGAGCTTCATAATCCACACATTAATGACACAATGGTTTCAGGAGACAACCTTCATATAGCGAGTCCTACATACGGTGTACTCCATTTGAGCGATTATGCATCCAAAACTCTTGCGACTTTCAACTAAATCTTTCACAAAAATGTTTACATTTGTAATTTCTCTACAAATAAAAATAATTTCTTTAAATAAGTATATATTTATAATTATAGTTTATCTTACATTGACGGATTTAAGTTCAAAATACATATAGTTTGTAAATGCTCATCTTCATAGGCTTTATTAAAACGCAACATTTTAAAAATAATATTTAAAAACATGTTCGTTTTATTTACATTTAAAAAAAAAAAGTGAACTTAATTGCACGAACTACGAAATTCGAGCTTTTGCAGCATATTCACTCAAATGGAGTACACCGTATGTAGGACTCGCAATATGAAGGTTGTCTCCTGAAACCATTGTGTCATTAATGTGGGGATTATGAAGCTCACTGATCAGGGTACTGCAAGCAGCAGCAGGATCCCCAGATAATTCAAGCAATCCCTGTAAGAGAAATAAATATTTAAAAAAACATGAATTTTTGTTAAAAGCACAAACAACAAACCATCCAGAACTCGTTGCCCGGTAACGCATTTCCATCCCACGCATAAGAAACAATAAGCAAGCAACCATCATGTTCTGAACTCAGCTTATCTGCTGGATTTCTGTTCGAAAGAAAAATTTTAATGCCACCACTGGGGTGATCTTTGCTTCGGATAACATTACCATTTGTAATCGACTTAAAACCACCCCTCGTAAACCATGAGAAATGAATCCATCCAATATGGCCCAATTGCGGCATAAGCGCTTCCAAACGCTCAGCGAATGTCGCCAAAAAGATTTCCTCCTGACCAGGCGCTGCTTTCCAAACACCCAAACCAATGCCAACAACATGAATGCAAGCCATCTTCTTGGATTCCACCGCTCTCGCCTCACTTTCCAGCAGGAGTGTATCAAATGAAATGGCATAACGTTTAGCCATTGCTTTCGCATTAAAAATATCTTTTGAATACTTGGAGTCAATAAAACGGACGCCATCTTTCTTCACACCATCATACAGATGTGAGTCCTCATCATAGAAATGATTGTACAACTTGCGATAAGCGAATTTTTGTTCCCATTCGGGGTGGCTCTCACTTTCATCTGGGCCGAAACCATTCTCAGGCACATTCTGTTGTACTTGTATAATTATGTCTTGATGCTCCATCAGATTCCATTGCGATAACCGAGCGCCAATGAGGCCAATAATGACGCCTTCTCGTTCAATCTTTGATTTGTCATGTTCGATTTCTCCCACGTTCCTGCGTGTACCATTATTGATAAATTCGGTGTGCGATGATATGGAAAGTAGAGCCGACAGTTTAATTTCATCATAGCTCAAACAATTGCGCAATAAAAGTGGCGATTTCTCTTTTGTAGTTCCAATTTCGGAAAATCCACCTACCCCTTCTTTATTGGTTAGAAGTAAGTAGTTATCTCTCTTTCCAAAGAATGCCATGCATCGCTTATTCAGTAGACGTGTTACAAATTGAGAAAGTGTCATATTTTTATAAACTCTTTTCTCGATTTCAGTTCCTATAAAAGATGAAATTAACTAAGTAACTTTGTTTAAAAAATTGGGGAGTTTTTAATTACCATATTGAGATTTATACTCCAAAAAGTGGGCATACAACCAGAGAGCCTTGGAGTGTAATACAGGGTACACTGAGGCCGCTTGTTTTTCAATAATTGGCAACCTGTCGGTAGGTTGTGTTTTAATCCGACATGTATCGATGGGGAACTAGAATCAAGTAATGTTAAAAAGAATTTTGATATTATTCTTAATAAGAACTGCACCTTGACCGGAAATTGATTGGAATTGTTAATTAACGTTTTGATTGGTAATGCGATTGGCTTCTTCGTAGTGACAGCTTCTTTAAGTAAATCTTTAGCAAACTGACTCCACTCTATCTCTTTGGTTGACCACTTATTGACGTCACTTTCAAACGACATATTAAACTTTGCACTCACTATTTTCTTCCAGGATTTCTCAAGAAATGTTAATATTTAATTAACAGTTTCAAAATATTGTGTGTAATATGCGTTCTCCACACTCAACAAAAATCTTAACTTAAATGACAAAATAAAGTATTGCGACGCGTGTTGTTTCCACTACATTCTGCAGGTATATCAGTATAATATGTATTAACAAATTACACATATGCTGCAATTGTTGCCGACTCACTTTTATCACAGAATATAATATATTATCTGCCATCTGTGCTTTTATTGAATATACATGGGGAGTTGCACATAATATAATAGTTAATCAACGGTTGCACACAATCAATGACATACACAAGCGTAATTTCCGATTAAGTGTTGCTGCTTACAAGTTACAACGGATTTTCCCATCAGCGCATTTTTGTTAAATTTCTTCGTAGCTATAGCACATTTAAATTTAATCAACACATAAATTACATTACTTTTAACTACACTCTGAAAAATAAAATTATGAAATTATCATCACTTTTAAAAACCAGTAATAAAAGATTTTATAAATATATTCAGAAATAAAAAGTGTGGCAAAAAATCAATTATAATTATTATCGTCGAAAACAACAGTTCCTTTTTTGTTGTTAGAAGGTTTCAAGTTGTTGTTTAAATGGTCCAATCGTTGGAAAAAAATTAGGCAAAAACATTAAAAAATTAGAAAAAAAACTCAGTTATTTTTCAAGAATAAAATTGTTTTTATTAAATTAAACTTCTAAAAAATAACAATAACTCGGGAGCTCATTGTAAAACTCAGCATCATAATAGACGAATTTAATTTAATAATAATAAATATACAGCTTAATTACGCTATTAAAATTTAAAAATTAACAAACAGGTTTAAGTGACTTTTTTTATCTGTTTTCCGTACAATAATATTTTACTCGTATTTACATCTAAATTGACTATCCTTACTATTTACTGCAACCTATGTAAAAAATATTTTAATTCATATAAGTTTTTTCTAATTAATTTAATAGGTTTAAACTACATACGATAACTGTTGACGATTGATTAAGAATTGATTATTCACTGATTATTACTTTTATTAATGGCTAACAATTTTAAATTTCGGATGGACACGTTGAAGTGTTTTTCTTTTTAGTTGGACTTCATCACATTATTTGGGATAAAACAATAATTGGGCAATGCATTATTTTACGATATGTACAAAAAAGTAGGAAAATCAAAGTCCTTTGCTAAAAATGTTTGAAAAATGAAAAAATGTAACAAATTGATTCAATTGTTTTTATTTCTTTATAACAAATAATTTTTAATTATAAATTATAGTTATAACGATGCAATAACAGTTTGTGATAATTTAGAAGTAGCTACTTATAGCCTATATTTTAGCATTTCACTAATTATTTAACAATTCATTGAAATACAATAGTTTTTTTTTAAATAAAAATAAAATAGATTTGTTTTTATAACTTAAAATGCTGATTAATTTTTGCAGCAATCATTAAATTGAAATAAAATATTTTTAAGTTTTTTATGGATTTTTAAAATCTTTTATGTTCGAAAAAGCGGAATAATTTTGGGACAGGTACATTTAAATATTACTAGTTGATCAAATAAAAAATCAATGGAAATTTAGCTTTTGACTCCTGTTTATTCCTGTTTGTTGATTTTTTTCATGCTACAATAATACACACATTGACATTTGAAGTTTAAATTAATTTGTAATTCCAGAATTTACAATATTTTATAAAATAATATACAATTCACTTTTAATGATAGTACAATAAACATTTTTAGATTGCAACGCAAATGTTTAATAGAATATCAGTTGCAATTAACTGCAATTGATAATTTATTATTAATTAGTGTCAACCACACATTAAATGAGGTGGTGAAATTTTGAAAAATTCTAACACATCCTGCAGTGCCGCAAAACAGCAATCCTTTTAAGTCTTGTTGTTTAAAAAATAAATTAAAAATATATTGTTTCATTTTGTTAAACACATTCGCCATTTTACTCTTACGAATTAATTACTCATTATAATAATATGTATTTTATTTCTATAAACAATATATCACTCTTAGGCCGCGATTGCCCGCCCAATTTTTCCCATTTTCACCGCTCTTCCACTGATTGCCTTATTCTTAATCCAAATTATGTCTTTTTAAATCCACATCGTAATATTCAGGCCGTTAACATTTAAATCAGTATTCTCCTTATTACCCTCGATTTGATTTCACATTTAAAATTATACAACAGACGTCTTCACTTTCTCAATAAATTTTATCGTATGTTTAAAAACTCACATCATCCCTCATTCACTCGCGCCCCATTCATTTTTTTTTTATAGATTTACATATATAGATTCAGTATTTGCATATTTTTATAAATAAGATTTCCGTGTAATTTGTTAAGTTTAAATTTCATTTTATATATTTATGTACATCACCCCCCAAATTCGACACGCATACAAATTCCTTATTGTGTCGATTGTGTAGTATATTACTTACGTAGGTATTTACAAACATGCTAAAACGATAATCTGCTATTCCTGGCCAAATCCTTCCGTCTCCTCGATGGCATAGTTGAGTTTCTCAACCAGTTGATCGTAGCTCTTGTAGGGCGGCAGGTCTAACCGATTGAAGCAAGTGTGTGAGCGTGGCAGCCATGTTTCCTTGCCCACCTTCTCAATGCAGAAACGTTGTGGCCCATTGGAGCCCATAAGTTCGGCGAAACCGCCCACTGGTACGCGACATGTGCCCGTCACAAATTGTAACAGACGTGCACGTTTTTCGTTATCGGTCTCGCGAACAAACTAAGACAAAAGTTTTCAATTAATTAAAATTCAATTATGTTAACTTTAAATGATAATAATGGATCTCTTACCTGCCAAAACCAAACCACTTGCTTGCTGTTTCTGTTGTAGTGACGGTATATGGTGTTCTTTTGCCAATCGTCAACGTCAATTTCTTGCATACCGCACAGCATAAGTTCCAGTTCACGTTCATCGAAATATTTCAGCCATTCCAGTGGCACCACTTCGTTGAATCCCTCCAGGAATGTTTTAGTTTGTTGCTCAATTCCTCTGGTAAAACGAAAACAAACAGTACAAAATTAAAATTAAATTTTTCAATGGACATTTAAGGATCTTAAGGCATTGCTGTTTATGAACGTAAGCTTAAAAAAATCAGCCAAACTTTATAATTACCTAGTCATTCTCCACTCCGTCATCAATCCAATGTACTCCTCCTTATTCTCTTCAGTGACCTTCTCCTTATCTCCATTATCCTTCAACTCATGATGAATAATTTGCCCCAGCACCTCGAAATCTACACTGAACCACAACTCCAACCCACACTCATCAATATTATTATCACGCACCCACACCAATGAGTTGTAGAACTCCGGATCAATGGATTCGATATCTTTGGTTGTCAATTTTTTGTTCAGCATTCTTTTGTAGAACGGCATTGTAAAGCCGGAGTAAATAAAACGCCCATGATACAGTGCCATGGCAATAAAGCGTCCAATAAACTTGAAATACTGCAAATGATCAGGATTCACATAACTGGCCGGATTAATTTGTAGACTGTAATTGTTTTTGTTGGCATACTCAAACAAACAATACATTGGATTGAGTACTTCATGTGACAGCAGGAAGAACCATTCTCGTGACACACCACCATAATCTAATCCCTCTTCGCCACGGAAGATAATATACAGCCTACGACGCAGCTCGTACGCCGGTAATCGCATAATCTGATGATAGGAGTCTTCAAATAGTGTTTGCCGGGTCACAGTGATCTTGATATGAGATGTAAGCGCATTGCTTTGACATAGATAACGGAATTGACTTAGCTTCCAACGGAATGAACGCTCGTAGGCACGAGGCAGTCCATACGCTCCTTTTGCGCCACTTTGATCTGCTGTACGTGGATCCTCTAGTGTTGTTCGTTTGGTATTGTGATCGACAAAGAAACGCTGACCTGCGGCTGTGTATCTGATCTCCCAACCCGGTGGCAGTGGTCCCTCGTGCAGACTAACCTCTTGACCCTGTGTTCGTGGATCCTCCCACTGTGTCGTTCGGTTTTTGTGATTGACAAAGTACACCCTATTGTCCGGTTGCAATCGTTTCTCCCAACCATCTGGTAGTGGTCCCAAACCATCATCCTCTTCCGGTTGACCTGCAGCTGCACCTGTCGCCGCCACTGTAGTACTACTGCCAGTGCCTGTGGTGGCGGCAGCAACCACTGGTGTTGCTCCAGTCTGTTGCTGTGGATACAAAAACCGTTGATTGCCTTGCGCCACTACATGCGCTCTCTGTCCTTGCCAGTGCTGGAAGTGCATAAGACGTTCACTGTTTGGCCGTTGCCATGTCGTTGTTCTGGTATTGTGATCAACGTAGTAGACTCGACCACGTGGATCGCGTCTCACCTCCCAGCCCGCCGGCAATGGTGTCGGTTTCTCCCAGTACGTGGATCGTGTATTGTGATCAACGTAGTAGCGACGACCAAACTGATCGAAACGAATCTCCCATCCTGGTGGGAGGGGCTCATCGTCGCTGGACTGTTGCGCCGATTGCAGTTGCTGATCGGTAACATTGGAAACGGGCGCCGGATTACCGGCGGTTGGAACTGGCGATATCGGAATATTTACTACGGTACCATTTTGCTGGGGTAATGGCTGGGGCATCACAGGGACAGGTGCTTGTGTGGGATAAATCTATGGAGCAGAAAACCGTTATATATTTCTTTATATCAAATATTTTATTTCTTCAATTACCAATCTTGTACTGCCATTTATTTCAGACGGTGATTGCTGTTGCGCCTGTACTGGACTATCCCAATTCATACCACTATTGCGTCGGATAGCACCAGTCGTGGCGAGCGTCGTTGGACTTTGTGTATTATTCAAACCAACCTCATTGACGGATGTGTCACTGGCTGATGGTCTGTGTCTGGTTCTGATACGTACACCGCCATTTAAAACGCCGTTCCGATTGTTGGTACAACTTCCATTCATGTCCTATTAAAATTAGAGCGTTATGAATGGTAAAATCTCCATTAATTTTGAAAATGCAAAATATTACCCCATTTGTTTGACCATTGGGTAATAATCCTTCAGCCGCCATGTCCACATTCAATCCATTGAGTACAGTAACCAATTTACCCGTTGTGGGTTGTCGCGACTCAGACTTTAATAGTGTCAAATCTAAATCCAACTCCAGATTCTCACACTTTCCATTGTTGTACAGCAAAATTGGACGTAAATTGATTTTCTTTTCACCAATCAAAATGTCCTTGCGAAAACTCATGTGATCGTACACACGGAAGCAGAGTTCGGAATTTGGTTTTACCAGTACAGTGAATTCTTCAGTCCATTTTGGGACACAGGTACCTTTGGCGTATTCAGTTTTTCTGCGGCTGGTGTCATCAATTGACAATTCAACATACGGATTTGGTTTGAATATGCTGTTGGCGTAGATTGATGCATTTTCAACTAAGTAAAACATAACAGTTAGTGCTCCAATACAAAAATCTGGCTAAAACTAATTAAATAATTTTATTTTAGTTTTATCAACTAAAAATTACTGCTGGGTAATTTGTTTGGGGTTTCTGCATGTCAGACAGTCTGCATATCCCATTATTCTCAATGATCCTTTTGTTTATGTTGCTGCAAAGTTTAAATAATAACTTTACCAATCTCACTTTTACTTTTTATACTATACAAACAAACAGTGCAACTTTGATGAAAACCGAGAACGTCTCAAATCAACAACAGCTTGACGAGAGGTGCATAAATATTCAGCGAGGAACTAACAAGAGAAGCCATTGCGTGCGACGGGAGGTCAAAGTTTAAAATGATTATCTGACCCGTAGGTACTTACTGTTGCAGTTTGTGTAATTACTATTCGAGTAGCAGTTATTTTGAAAACAACAATAATAGCGCGTTTGTCTACTTCATCAGTCCATGTCCAATCAATTGCATAAAACTAGTGGCATTAAACTGAATAAAAGCCATGCCAATGTACGCTTCTGTGTAGCTAACTACTCGTACAACTCTTACAAGTTACTTTTCTGCTGTGGATTGCGGAATTGGCGACAATGACAATGCAATTTGAAGCTTTTTCAATACTATACTTGCAGTTTGCATGCAATCAGATTACAAATTGTCATTTTCAGCGACAACAGCATCCGATCAATATCAAAACATGAATGAAGCTTAAACCTACATGCCCTTTTGTGCATTCCACATGTAAATTGTATTTACAGACAACTATTTGTTTGTACACTCGCATACGAAATCTATAATCGTCGAGTTGTAGTACAATCAGACACGGCGATGATGTGGCTTCGATAAATGCGCCAGTCGCTGTTATCATGTGCAAAATTATGACGCGACAACAGAAATCAAAGTTTTGAAATTAATGAAAAGTATGACTGGAGTTGCAATAGCAATAAAATGTGAATGTAGATAACCGGATTAATTGTTTGCATTAAAATGTATGTACGCTCTTCAACTATTCTAGGAAATAATAAAAAAAATTACATGTAAGATGCAATTCAGTCCAAACACAAAAATTCATAAAATAAACTGATCGCACGACAAAATTAAAAAAACAAAGCATTTTATTTAAAATAAGGTCTTTTGGCTCTGTGTGAATAGTTTGTATGGTCAATTTTTAAGACTACCCTATTTTTATCTTAAAAACCTAACATTTGACCTTGAAATATTAAGTGCAGTTTTAAACCACAGTTTTTATTCACGCAAACTTTTTTTTAACTAATACTACTAACTAAGAAAAATTCTTCTCATATTTTTGAAACAAACCTTGCGGTTTTTAACGTTACGTGAATATTCCCAAAATGAATAAACGTACCCAAAAATCAATGAATTTTAGAAAATTAATTAAAAACGCTGCAATGCATGCAATAGCATGATAACTGGCGTTATAAAATAAACTCCTGCAAGTAGTTACAAACTACAAAACAATTTTTTTAAATTGTTTTTCAAACAACCTACTTTCACCAATTCAATTCAAAATAAGTTCTTAAAAGTTGTTTTATTTGAAGCAAAACATTGCATGTTTTAAATATTGAGAAAAGGTGTTGAAAATCATGGTATTTTATCAACTTTTTAAAATGTATATTGTTTCGTGTGTGCGTACTCGATACCCTCCCCCCTCTAACAATATCTAGATACTTGTGAGAAGCTCAACACCTTGATAACGGTTTAATTAAAACTTGAAAGTAAAATGTTCAAAGTTTACCGTCTTTAAAGCGTTAAACTTTAATCTTACATACTAAACATTTCAACAGCTGGGACTTGGGAGTACATTCAAAGTATATAGGTAGGTGTGGTATTTTATCATAATAAGACTAAACCATACGATAATTTAATAAATTATGAAATTATGTGGGAAGGGTGTATTGATTTTTGCTTATTGCCCTTATCTATTATGAATTTCCCATGATAGAATAAAAAACAACGATTTTCAAATAGTGCTATGTGATGCAAAACCGACCACAATATTTTATGAACCAAAAAAACTGTCCAGTCAGCAAACAAAGTATGGCAAAAAAATCCTGATTACAGTGAAACGAAGCGACAGTGCATAACAATCAAATTGAATAAATATTTGCCAGACCGCAATATGGGCAAATCCATGCTTTCACTGGAGGGGTACGAGTACATACTCTTCCACATATTGACCGCAGATATAATCATTGCTCATTGCTCACCGAACAAACATTATAGACTGCAGTGTGAGCATTGAAAGACAATAAAATTGCAATGTAGACTGTTATAGTTATACCTGCAATCAAATGATATCGCATGGCTTCCGCAGAAGCTCCAAATTGCAATTGGCATATTAAAGATATGCGATATTAAGAAAAAAATCGCTTGTCAAACTTAAGTGTGGAGCTGATTGTTTAACCTTGATTTTATTGATCAAGTATAACAATAACAGTAATAACTACATGTATTCTTATTAGGATAAGCATAAGGTGTGGTGAAGTTATCGTGTCCTGAATGAAGAAGATTTGACAGTCACGCAGCTATTACCGTATTAAATTTGGAGGGAATTGTTTGTTATGGTTTATTGATGCAGTCAACTATAGCATGACGCTTTTGTCAAGGATGCGAAGAAACATATAATAATGTAAGTGACGAAGTAGATTGCGCCTTGATTTTATTTTGTTCAAACTTAAAATAAGTACAATTATAAAAAGTAACTAAAAGTAAAACCTTAGATAAAAGTATAAACGAATTGTGCAACAAATTGAACGACTAAATTTTTTTTGAATTCAAACAATTACTAAAATTTTTGGAATAAACCATTCGTGTAAATCAAACCAAATGTTATTCTTAACAAACTTTTGTTGTACTTACGTGAATATAACTTGGCCATTAAAAAGAAAAAGTCAGTTAAGCCTATTTCAAAGATGTTTCATCATTTTACAATTATCCAATTATTTTTAGGAACATAATTCATGAACTCACAATAAGTACACTCTCACATGAAGGGGGTCGGGGTATTTCTTTTAATAAACCAACAAATCACGTTTAGCTTTACATATTTTATAACATGAGTCCAACATGCAATTTTAAATTTGACGACTTACGCCAGTTTTCTTGCAAGAGATTTAAAAATTTAACTATTCAGACAGCTGTGAAAGGTGCAAGGGAATTGATTGCAATGTTCGTTCAACAAGTGCAGTCTTTATGTGCCATTGTGAATGCAGTTTGTTTAATTTATATTTATGTACAACAGACAAACTCAAATCACGACGCTTGTTTAAGTTAGGACGACAATGACAATTTATGCGTGTTGTTTTTGCAGGACATTTGAAAAGTATTGATTAATTTCTTTTGCATGACGAAGTCAAGCAATTAAAAGGAAGTGGAAAAAAATGATTTATAATTGTGATGCGATTTAATTTAATAAGCATTTTGAAACCTTTCCCCACATTTACATTAAAGCATTTTAGTTTTCCGTATGCACATTGGTTTGGTTATAAATAAATAAATTAGGAATTACATAAATGCAACAACACTCACTTGTAACACTCAGTTGATAAAACTGACAAAAGTTTTCATTCCGCATTCCACTTGACTCGGCCATTGTTCAATATAACTTCCTTTTTTGTAAGTCTCTATTCCTTGAATTCCTTTTGGTGAGACTCTTCCTTGGCAATGGAATCAAGTAGATGCGAATGTTTTAGAAGTGTTAGTTATTTGTATTACTGCCACACACATCTCAAGTCGTTGACACGCAGCTGTGGGCCTTCCCCCGTTAATGTCGCGGATTAGGCGAATTTTGTCAAAGTCAGCGTCTGTAAGGGAAAAAAAAAAATTTAAATAAGCACAAGCAAATAATAATTAATTGCAACAAAATACAACGCTGGTGCTGCTAACTAAATTCATTACATTTTAATGCAAAAAATCTTAGCCTAAACTTAGTCGCGCAATTGATAAAAAAGATAACAACAGAGTATGATATCATTTTGTGTGTGTTCAGTATTTTGTATTTACACAGTTAAATATAACAATGGCTTATCAGGACGATGTGCTAGTGTTTAATTTAGGTTTAGATTACAATCTCCACATACATGTAGGTGGGAGGTTCAACAACAAAACGCCAAAACCACCAATGTCCGTGTTTTTATCACAATGGATGGCGTCAAGGGTGCAATAAAATTTACTAATATTTTAGAAATGGCTCAAAATATTTCGTTGTGTAACCACAGTTAAACTAATAGGGTGAATGGTACAGGGTCATGTCTTGTTTAGTGTCTATGGTATTTGCAGCCAATGTCAGGAGTTGGCATTATTCAGGTTACTCCGCATGAGAGATAAGTGAAATCATGTAAAATAGCATTAAACCATGCTTTGGCTAGACTCAGGTAAAAAGTTTTGAGAATTAAGTGATGTCTCGCAGTACAAGAAAACAATGAGGCACATTTTCAATTCCAGAATAGCAGAAAATTGTCATATAAACTCATCTATCCAAAAAATTATAATTTATTTTTAAACAACCTCTTTAATAAAAAAAATAATATTTTTGACCTTCAAAATGACGTTGTATAATTTATCGGAAACGTAAAAATATTTTAAAATTAAACTATAACACGTCTTCTTTACCAAGTCTTTGTATGTGAAGAAATCGACTTGATTTGCGACAAAAATAATAATTAGCATGTTCCTAATTGTAAAAGCCATCAATCAAAGCCAGGTTGCATAAGAATTAAGATTTTTACAGAAATTGAATTTTGTTTACAATATTTTGACCTTGAAGTAGTTACACAACTTTCTACAATACGACTTAAAATTAGAACTCAACAATCAATGCGGTGTTGTTACTCGCAATTCATATGTTTACTCTTGATCATGTGTTTAATGTGTGCCAGAATTTAATGGAGGCAAACTGTGCTAAGATGTCTGCTAAGCCAAATATAATCACACGAAACCATGACCTTGCCCTATTAGGAATAACGCCACTAAATACAGTATTAGGGATTAACAGATGTTAATCTATAATCTAATGACTTTTACTAGTAGTTACGTTAAAATCATTGCTATATCAACCGCAACACCAATATCTAATTAAATCCAACAATACACTGAATGCATTTATATATATTATGTGCATAACTCGTGTATAGCTAAAATATATTGAAATCCACGTCATGTGTTATTATTATTGTTCTGTTGAAGAAAAAAACAAACCAACCCCCAATTGAATCGTGAAAACAATCAAAAATAGACACAATAATTATTAAATTATGGGGACTGAATGAGGACCATTCTCTAGAGTCAAGGACTCAAAAAGACAATTTGGACTATCCCAATCGATTGTTCAATAATTACAACATTGTTCAGAAATTCCGACACAGCTGAATGATGAATATTTCATCTTCATTTAAATATATATAACAGTCATTAATTATGCACCTCACTGCAGCCCACTTTTCATCACGTATGTTACATAGAATACGGAGTTAGGTATATTATCTCCACATAGTTTTCTATCTTTCCACTGTGAAGATGATTATACGTATTTGGCGTATTAGTCATTGCCTGGCTGATTACGAGAATTTTTTGCACAATTCGAAAATCAAAGCACTTTTAAAAGGAGCATCAGCAGTTTTCAATAAATCCAGTTATTAAATACACATTGACTCCTTGTCTTTTTTTAGAAAATTTTCCTAGTTCCACGAACTTACGTCAAAACATTATTATTGTGATTCGCGATCCCGTAGGCGCTTCTTCAACTGTATACTGTGGCTGCGTATCTACTTTAACTACACTTTGCACTTTGTTTTTTTCACTAATTGCAATTATCACTTAATCGTAGTGACTTTGTAATTTTAACAGGTTGTTTCTTGGACGATTTTTTTACTATTTTGCCTTTTTTCCACAAGAAAACGCTCAAACGCAATTCGTCACAAGCAACTTTTCCGATAATTTTGATTTTGCTACACCAATTCTCGACATTTCTCTTTTCTCTTTTGGGTTTAACATAAGAAGCAGTGGTGGTCAGCGGGTATTTTTAATCGACACAAAAATACTCAATTTCGTGCGTGTTTTAATAAATATATTTTATGCGTAGAATACGGAGTTAGGTATATTATCTCCACATAGTTTTCTATCTTTCCACTGTGAAGATGATTATACGTATTTGGCGTATTAGTCATTGCCTGGCTGATTACGAGAATTTTTTGCACAATTCGAAAATCAAAGCACTTTTAAAAGGAGCATCAGCAGTTTTCAATAAATCCAGTTATTAAATACACATTGACTCCTTGTCTTTTTTTAGAAAATTTTCCTAGTTCCACGAACTTACGTCAAAACATTATTATTGTGATTCGCGATCCCGTAGGCGCTTCTTCAACTGTATACTGTGGCTGCGTATCTACTTTAACTACACTTTGCACTTTGTTTTTTTCACTAATTGCAATTATCACTTAATCGTAGTGACTTTGTAATTTTAACAGGTTGTTTCTTGGACGATTTTTTTACTATTTTGCCTTTTTTCCACAAGAAAACGCTCAAACGCAATTCGTCACAAGCAACTTTTCCGATAATTTTGATTTTGCTACACCAATTCTCGACATTTCTCTTTTCTCTTTTGGGTTTAACATAAGAAGCAGTGGTGGTCAGCGGGTATTTTTAATCGACACAAAAATACTCAATTTCGTGCGTGTTTTAATAAATATATTTTATGCGTTCTATTTTATTTGTGTAAATAAATTTAAAAAATTTATCATTCAAATGTTTCATCAAAGTTACCTGCAATTGAATTAATTATAATTTTATTTTTATTAAATAACTTTAGGCTTTACATAATGATTCTGTTAAAAATACTAAAAACTTGTTTTTGAATATAGAATGTTTTGTAAATAGAACATATTTTTATTTAATGAATACACTATAAATAAACTGATCAGCATTAATATTTAATAGTCACTAATATATATATAATATAATATGTATGTTAATAATTCTAATCGATTAATTCTTATATACATATGTTAAATGTGACTTATGTATATATATAGTAATATTAATATTTATTAAAATATATATGTGCTTTAAATAATTAATCGGTTGGTATTCTCGTTGTCTATTGTTACGCCATCTGTTTGTGCGATTCGTATTCAAATTAAGTTTGTTATTATACAATTGCTAATACTACATTATTTTAATTAACTATAAATAATTATAAAAAGGGTTAATATAATTACAATTAGTGAAATTGTGTTTTTGGCAATTTTATAAAAATCATATGTGTAATTGCGCGATTATTGTTATATTAGTATAATAAATGTATAATCAGGCATACCTGCGTTTGAAGTTAAGCAGTGCCAACACAATTACATCGACAATTTATATAAATCCCTTTGCTGTTTTCATCAGCACGAAATCTACAAAATACGACACCGAAGACGAAGCTTCCCAAGAGGTTCACTTCGTAATCAACTGCCTATCGTGAATATTGTGATTTGTGTGAAAATTCAGCAGAACAAATGTAAGTTTTAAATTCATAAATATCGGCTTTTATTTAAATAATCGGTACATAAAAGTTGTGCATTTTACTTTAGAAAGGTTTAGTGTTTTGTTTTCCATAATTATTTTATCAGTTGGTGCCGTACTTTTGTCGATTCCTAAAAATTTCAAAATGTTAAAAAATGCCAAGCCTGCAAATAAAATGGCGGTACTTTTTTTATAAGAAATACATTTTGTTAGAATTTTTTTTAATTGTTTTTTTTTTTTTTTTTTTTCTTAATTGCAGATAATTTTCGAAACTTAAAGCTAAAAGAAAAGAAAAAACTCACAATGGCTGACAATGATGATCTTTTAGATTATGAGGATGAGGAGCAAACTGAGACCGCCATTGTTGAGGCGGTTGAGGCCCCCAAAAAAGATGTTAAGGGTACTTACGTGTCCATTCACAGCTCCGGTTTCCGTGATTTCTTGCTGAAGCCAGAAATTTTGCGCGCTATTGTTGATTGTGGCTTTGAACATCCTTCAGAAGGTGAGAGCGTCATTTTTTTATACTCGGTTTTATGAGTGCATGCATATGTGAGTTTATTTTTATTAACTATTTTTAAATAACTTCCAGTTCAACACGAGTGCATTCCACAAGCAGTTCTTGGTATGGACATTTTGTGTCAGGCCAAATCCGGTATGGGTAAAACCGCCGTCTTTGTGTTAGCCACGCTCCAACAGTTGGAGCCAACTGAAAATCATGTGTACGTGTTGGTTATGTGCCACACACGTGAGCTCGCTTTCCAAATCAGCAAGGAGTACGAACGTTTCTCCAAATACATGGCAGCAATCAAGGTAAATTTTTATTTAGTTATCCATCTTCATTTTTTTTATTTAAATATGATGAAATTTCCAGATAGGGACATATGAATCTTTTGTGTTTACTAATTATCTGTTCTGATTAATTTTTTTATGACTATTGAAATACAATAATTTGTATTATTATTTTAAAAATCTAATTCATGTGTTATATTTCTTTAGGTTGCAGTATTCTTTGGTGGCATGCCAATACAAAAAGATGAGGAGTCTTTGAAGACATCCAACCCACACATTGTTGTCGGAACACCAGGACGTATCTTGGCTTTGATTCGTAACAAAAAGCTCAACTTGAAGCATCTGAAGCACTTCATTCTTGATGAATGCGATAAGATGTTGGAGCAATTAGGTATGTTTATCGTCAACACTTTTAAAATATCACCACAATTAAGATTAATATATCATTTCAAAATGGCCACAATAAGGGACCGCCTTGAATAAATTTTAACACAAAATCACATGTTTTAATGCAATGAGTCCTATTCTGGAAACTTCCATACAAAAGGGCCTTAAAACATGAATAATTTTATCGGCGGCCATTTTGAGCGATGCTCAAATTGAACAATTTTTGGTTTGGCATATGATATTTTCTTGTGTAAAATAATCTTATCTTAAAATGATGATATTTCTTCAGATAGGGACATATGAATCTCTTGTGTTTACTAATTATCTGTTCTGATTTTTTTTTTGATTATTTGTTTTAAATTTATTTTAGAAACACTTGTATTAACAATCGTCTCTTTTTGTTTCCCATTTTCAGACATGCGACGTGACGTCCAAGAAATATTCCGCAACACTCCACATGGCAAGCAAGTCATGATGTTCTCCGCCACCCTCAGCAAAGACATTCGTCCAGTGTGCAAGAAATTCATGCAAGATGTAATTCAACCTTTTAACATTAACAATCTACACTATCGTCTGCATTACAACTGCTACTTCTGAAATCGGGGGCACTTTATCTCTGGGTGTGAATCTTTGAAAATCGCGGAAACAGTGATATTGAGAAATGCAAAACGTGGAAATACGGCACGATAACGGCTGAACGCGTGATGGCGACAGTTGAATCCGTCCCGAAGAGTAGGGCTAGTTTATGTGGGGGGGGGGGGGGGGGGGCACAATGAATTTAGAGATTTTTAGACAAACAAACATCATTTATTTGTATGACGTCGTTTTTGGGGGCGTTGCTACCAACAAAACGTGGACGACAACAATGCTTAGGTCGTGGTGATTTTTGTAATCGGCAATATGAACGAAACGACAAAACAATCGTATTTTGGGTGGGTGGAACGCATCAGGAAATGTCCTTTTTGGGAAACATGGTTTGGGATTGACCTGTAGCAGATGATCCAGCTGTTAGCAATTTGGTGTGGGTGTTTATGTGTGGGAAAGGGTTGGTACAAACAAAATGTGGAAGAAACTATTGGGGGATTTAAAGTTTGGGTGGGTGGTACAAACAATGGGCATCATACGCAAAGGGGGTGAAGGAGTGGTGCTAAATA
Organism: Sylvicola cinctus; assembly: GCA_963854165.1. Classification (NCBI taxonomy): domain Eukaryota; kingdom Metazoa; phylum Arthropoda; class Insecta; order Diptera; family Anisopodidae; genus Sylvicola; species Sylvicola cinctus. The sequence continues at coordinate 1,201,865 of OY974082.1, forward strand.
AAGTGAAATGGAAATGGGGAAAAGGGGATAAAAATGTCATCAACAATTTAAAAAAAACGTGCTGCAGATGGGGAATGATAAATCAAATAATCAAAAAATATACCAAAGAACGAGCTCGCATTTCCATCATCGATTCAAGTGATCTGTTCCGGTTGTCCAGAAACGTGCTGTGTTCGCTTTCATTTGTTGGCGGTGTACTTCATCGTCCAGAGTGATTGATTGTTCACAGAAGTTGTCATCTGTAAGCAAAAGAACTCTCACAAGATAGACGTCCGGCCATTGAGTGACTTTTGGTGCAAAAGACAGAACTAAGGAACACACATTGCTTTTCGATATTGATTTGAGATGACCCAATGTGGTAATTTGTTTTGCAAAAATACCAAACAAAACTAAAAAATTTGGAATTTAAAAAAATAACACATGATCATTTGTGAAAGCATTGAGATTCTGGAGACAAAGAAGCAGAAGCCTGCTAGAAGACAGTTCGGTTATAATGTGACGATGATTGATCTTAAAATTGAGCATTATTTAATTTACACCCTTAATTGGACTGATTGTGTTTTCTTTAATTAAAAAATAAAGTAATGATACGTAAAATCACTCGTAATAAAATTAAATTAAAAAATAAAACAGCAATTAAGGGTTGTTAAAAAAGTGATGAAAAAATCAAATCTTCCTTTACCACACACAAGAGTAACAACAAGCATCATTTTTCTATTTTTTTTTTCTTAACTAATATTTAGCCCATGGAAGTCTACGTGGACGATGAAGCAAAATTGACTTTGCACGGATTGCAACAGCACTATGTAAAGCTCAAAGAGAATGAAAAGAATAAAAAACTCTTTGAGCTTCTCGATGTGCTTGAATTCAATCAGGTATGTTTCAGTGAACTTTTATGTGCCTTCCTGAATAATTATAAATTCACGATCTTATTTTTATTTATTTTTTGTGTTGTGTAACCCTCTTTATTCCACTTAAGGTTGTAATTTTCGTCAAATCCGTTCAACGCTGTATGGCATTGGCCACTCTTCTTACCGAGCAAAATTTCCCAGCCATCGGCATCCATCGCGGCATGAACCAGGAGGAGCGTCTATCGCGCTACCAACAATTCAAGGAGTTCCAGAAGCGTATTCTTGTTGCCACCAATTTGTTTGGTCGTGGCATGGATATTGAGCGAGTCAACATTGTCTTCAACTATGATATGCCCGAAGATTCGGACACATACCTGCATCGTGTGGCCCGTGCTGGACGTTTTGGTACCAAGGGTCTCGCCATAACATTCGTTTCGGATGAGTCTGACGCCAAAATTTTGAACGAAGTCCAAGATCGTTTTGATGTCAACATCACTGAGTTGCCTGATGAAATTGATCTTTCCTCTTACAGTAAGTTTTTCAGTGTTTTTTTTACATTGCTTCATGTTCTAATGCATTTTTTGTTCTCTTTTTATTTCAGTCGAGGGACGTTAAGCACAAGAACATACCACACACTTGCAGTTTGTTACTTTAATTAAAGAAGTAACATTGCTTATCTTTTTAATTGTATCACTTTCTATAATCGAGTTAATGTGTTTTTTCAGTTCACTGAATGGCCATTTATATAACTTTAATAATATAATATGACGACACACATTGACTTTTAAATAAATAACTGAATAATAATTCGTCTTAACCAAACAAAGATGTTATTTTATGACTGATATATTAGTGGTGATTGAAGCAGAAGAATTTCCAGATTTCCACCTACACAGTAATGAACGATTTTTCATTTATATATAGTATTAATTTATCTATTGAAAAAAGTTATAAATAAATGACAATTTTGACATCTCAATAATATAATTTGTATCTGCTTTTTTGTGTTAAATACTTAAGTTCATATTTGTATTTCAAATGACACTTTTTAAAGGTCAAAACTGCTGATTTGTAATTAAGAACATTTCTTTTTTTTTAGTGTAAAGTATCTGTTTATAATGTAAACTAAATATCGTTCTATTCCAATAAACTCAGTGAGATGTGAATAGAACGCTCCCAATACATTTTAGTACATAGTTTTGTTGTTAACAGTCGCGAGATCTCAGTTCAATTATTTTTTTTTTAGTTGGTATTGCATTTTCAAAGCATTCGGGTTGTTCTCTACAGGAAAAAGGTATTTTCTTTCGATGGGGATTTTTAATAATTGCAGCTGTCAAAAATGGAACAATTTATACTGACACATGCGCGCTGTCAAAGTGGATATCAAAAAATGGCGTCTGTTTGGTTTAAATATTTTGTTATAATAATTTAGGAGAATTAAAAATTGGGTATCAGTGGATTATTGTGAATTGCACATCAGTGGGCACTGGGCTTTAAAGACTGCAGTGGACTTAAGGCTGTTGAATAAGATATCATAATTGATAAGCTTGAAGGTAACAATTTTATTGATGCATGTGCCATATTATGTCTATATAGTTAAAATTTTCGTAATATTTTGCTTTAATTTACTCTTTTTAGGCCCCAAAATCTGCTAAAGATGTCTCTCCTCAAACTGGACACTGATTGTCTATTAGAGATTTTTTCCTATCTTTCGCCAAAAGATCTGCTCATGATTGCCAAAACATGTCGTCGCTTTACCGATATCTTTCCATTGTGTCGCATAAAAACCCTCAATATTTTTCAATATCATAACAGACCACTGTGGTCGGAAAATCTTGATTTCATGATTAAAAATGTGGGCCACACAATGGAGTCGCTATCATGCTATGGATTGCGATACATCAAACTTATTAATAAGCACTGCCAACAATTGAAGTTTTTTGAATTACGACTTGAATCTCATGAGTTGCAAGGATTTGCCGCATTGAAACCAGAGTTCATTGATTTGTTCAGTCGATTAGAGACCCTCAAGCTCTCTTACCATTTCCGTTACGATGAAAGGGATTGCTTTGACCTGAACGATTATTTTCCAAACCCAATTCCCAAAATGAAGTCATTGTGTTTCGATATTTACACATTGAAGTTAGATGGTAGCTTCATCAAAGCTCCCAATTTGGAGGAACTGTTTTTGTTTGGACTGAATCTTACCAAATTTCAGGTAATGTTAAAGTCATGCCCGAAATTGAGGCGCATGAAATTAAAGTGTTCACACCTTACTCACTCGGATTACTTTGATTTTGAGGAAGACACTTATTTGTATATTCCGCTCCTGGAGAGCATAACCTTTAAAATTGAAGGATATTCCGGTGTACTCAACATGAACAGCTTTAAGAAACTAAAGCATTTAAAAGAAGTAAAACTGTACTCATTTTGTGAAAGTTTGGTCATCGATGACTTCTTGACCGAGATTTGCTCCAGAGATCAACTGCATACTTTCTCAACCGATCTTCCGATTGATTTTGAAACAGTTAGTATTTTTTCGGAACTGAAAAAATTACGGACCCTTAAACTGTATGGCATGGGGATAAGGGACGAGCACATCCAAGCTCTGTATAACAACAATTTCCACACATTGGCACTGAATTGCGAAAATGTCATGTCGCCAGAGTTGGTTGTAGAGCTACCAAGTAAATCCGAGAATCTAGAAGTACTTGATCTAATTAATGTTCGATGCCTAAAAATTGAAAACGTTGAGAAAATGGTGACGGAAAATCCGAATATTAACATTTTATACGATGAAGATGAGTTTAATGAAGAATGGAAATCAGACTCAAGCTATGAGGACGATGGTTTAGATCCTGATTTATATTTCAGATTTAATTATTAATTGAGTATTAACCTACTATTAAAAATATTTTTTTTATATCTATTTGTTTAAATTAAGAAATTGTGTTGTTAATTTCCTCTTAAAATACAAATCGTATGTAATAATGTGAATCAAGTAAAAGTAGGATTAAATAAAAGGAATTAATAAATATTTATTTATTTTTAAATTCTAAAACTAACACCATTCGATACAGTCTTTGAGCCCGGCGTTGCATCTTCTGGCAGTTCAGAGAAAACGAATTTCGGCGAAATATTATGCGTCGCCATATAACCCAAACAAAAATGCGGCGTCGTGTGTGCCCACACGATGTCTCCACGTCGTCCACGTCGTTCATCCCCGGAATAAAACACCAACGACAAAGCGCCCGCATAAATTTCAGTCTTGTTGCGCAAAAATGGTGAATTTAACAGCTTCTTCTGGAATGTATCATGTACATTTTTCGCCGGTGGATCTCCATCCTCCTGCAATCCATCACAAATCTCCTTCGCCAAAAGCGTTCGCATCAAGTACTCCCCATTGCCTGTTGTGCACGCGGCCACCGACAATTCCGGTTCAACCCTTGCCCAACAGCCAGCGCCATATGTGGCACTTTGTCCCACACGTCCCGACAATTTTAAAATAATGCCACCCGAACTGCAGCCGGCCACACAATTGCCCAGACGATCCACACAAATGGCGCCCACCGTGTCAAAGGGTGATAGATGCGTCGCATTCATAAGCTCGTAGTTTGTTACTTTGGCGGTGTGTTTGTTGTGCACTCTCAGCGCTTTACGTGAAATGAGACTATCTGGTGTTACTATTGTGAGACCAACATGTTTGGCGTAGGCAGATGCACCACTGCCGGATAACACCATTGGAGGTAAACGCCCTAGTACAAGGGTTTGGGATTGTGATTCGCACAGACGACGTGCCACAGAAATGGGATTTTTAACATTGGTTAAATTTGTGGCGGCACCATAGTTTAGGTGTACCCCATCCATGAGAGATGCTTCGTTTTCTACGTGACCATCCCAAGTAAGTGTGGATCCACAGCCGGAGTTTGTTTGGCCTGAGTCTTCTAATTGTACGATTGCTGCTTCACACGCATCCATTGCAGTGCCGCCTGATGTAAGGATACTCTTTCCATTTAGAAGGGATTTCTTAATTATTTTGCTGTGCTGCTCAGGATTTAGGGACATACCGACACCTAAGGATGGGTACAGAATTTTTTTTAATTCGCTCGTTACTTATTTCAATGATTGTCACCTGTGTGAACTGCTATAAATCCATCCATTTCTTGTTTTTTTTTTTGAGAAATTTTAGTCAAACCATAATTATTGTAACTTAAATATTTTTAAACGCTAAAGTAATTGTTTTAGAACTTATATTTACGGTGCTCCGGCGCGCGTAATTAAATTGCAATAAAACGCGTCGTCAGCTGTTAAAAAAATGTACGACGCGCAAGTGACAGTCGTTGTGAAAATATATATTATGGGATTTTTTTTAGGATTTAAATACAGTTGGAGTTAGTCAAATTGGGCAACTACAATAGTTTCTTGTAACGACTTTTTTCAATCATTTTCTAATTTTTTTAAATTAAAATATCATTTTAATTTTCTTTCTATTTATTCAAACGTCAGAATCTGTTATTAAAGCTTTATCGAAAAAAATGGGATCTTAAAATTAAACCTAAACTAGTAAATTTTGATAAAAATATATTTTTGTGTTAATTTTTTTTTATTATCTAGAATCATTATATTTACAATTTACAGGCATTTTAAATATAAAGCAGTTAGTAAAGTAATAATTTTATCGATCTTCGGTATATTTAGAAGCCGCCGACCTCACATAAAATTTCACTAACTAAAATTTTATTACTAAATTTAACATGATTAAATCATTTATAATTAAACAAAAACGAAACCGATATAATTTATAATCCAATAGTGAATTCATTAAAAGAATATCATACAACAAGATCACGCAATACAAAGTGGCGAATTTAAGTAATCGGTAATCTCAAATGGTTGAAAATAGAAAACTCACATTTAAGTAAAAATAATAAAATCCAATCAATTCATCCACCTTGTCGTTTGTCGAACCTTATCATTAATCTCCGGACAAATGGAGCTAACATTGAAATTCGTAATTGACGACGACGAAACGGGCAACGGATTATTCATAATGGCACTTGCACTATTATTACTGGACTGAATGTTATCATCTGGCACAACATTATGATGCTGTTGATGATGTTGCGATGGCATAGCGGGAGGATAACCTAAATTTGACGCCTTAAATGAGTTGGAGTAAGCAAACGGTGCAGATGGCATTGTGGAAGCAGTAGTTGACAGCTTAGGCGGTGGATGATATGGGTGTGCCGTGTCATGATGTCGCCGTTGCACATGATGGTAGTTTGTGTTATGATCACGATTCTCGGTGATCAGTGGCATAGCGGATAAAGTATTTGTTGTTGTTGTGGAATAGGGATCAGGACAAATAGAGCCGATTCGTAAATTAGTCTCATTTGTTCCCACACTGTTGACAGACTCATTGAATGGCCTGATATTTTGTGCTACACTTTGATTCTGTGCCGAAGGATATTGTTGGTGATGATGAATGTTTGAGTGGGAATTCTTTGCATATATGTCATTGTTATAGAAGGTGTCTGAAGGATCAGGGTATGTGGGATTTGGTTGAATGTTTTGCATATTGGGTGGGAAGTTGTAATTGTGAAGATTAAAATTTGAGCCACACTCGTTGTAGGACTCGGCATATAAATTGGGATGGTAGTCTCCCGTACCGCCTTGATTGGGATAAAGCATATTGAATGAGGTATTGCCGTACAGATGGCGAGTTGATTTGTTATCCTTCTTGGATGGTGATGAAATTAGGGACTCCGCCGAATACGTATTAGAATATGTAGGTTGCTTTTGCTGCACAAACAATTGATTATCTGGACCATCTTGGAAGTAATTATTGGTATTTCCACCAATTGGATCTGCTTGAAATTGACTCTTATTTTTTCGGGAATCTTTTGACGATTTTTTAGAAGTGACAATCCTCAACGATGATACCGGCTTGGTTGCCGGATCAACAAGTTGACTAACAGAGAAAAAGTTGTTTGCAAGCTGATTCCCCTTCTTATCTTCGGCTTTAGGAAACATTTTAGATTGACAACTATTATTGGTATAAGTAGGGACTCCACTGCTGGCGGGAATATTATTTAGTGCCAAATCACCATGCAAATTGGGCAATGTGGTGGACATGTAGTTTGCTGTGTCGATCATCATTTTATTGGGTGACCAAGTGAACGTATCATCATGCAATTGGCTCACAGATTGACCATCTGATTTGGGAAATGGCGCTGGTGGATGCATTCCTGTATAAAAATTGGCAACAGAGTATGAACTTGGTGTGGTGTTTGTCAACGCTGTGGGTGGTGCAATGGAAGAGACTGGTTGCAATTGATAATTGGGAAATGATGGCACTACCGAGGATGAAAATGAGTTAGAACTGCCGGGGGCAGAAAATGTGGCTACTGTTGTTGTTGTAGTGGGGGGAAATGATGTCGATGGAAATGCTGATGCAGGGGGAACCGTAAATGAATTTATTACATGACTCTTAGAATGATTGGGTGAAATTGAGGAATTGGTTGGATGGCCAGAGACATCACTACCTGAGTAATGATTCATGGGGATGGTGGATGTGGTTGTAGTCTCAATGTATGGAGTTTGATGTGATGCACTTGTGAATGGTACAAAATTTGGATTGTTCATTGCGCCCACAAAAGGAACATTAGCCGTGAAATTTGGGTGATGCCCAGTTGTGCCGCTGGTGTAAGGGCGCACTCCATACGGATATTGTGCCACATATGAGCTACTACCACTGTGATGCGATGCAGAGTTATTAAAGTCAATTGGTTTGTAGTGTGACAACTCTGTGGTACGACTAGTACCCGACTTAGGTGGAGAGTCGTATGCTGATGAAGTCATCCAATTGACGTGCCTTGTAGGCTTTTTGCCACCCGACTGATTGGATTTTGTACCAGAGGCCTTAGGAGGGGTTGTCGTTGTCGTCTTTTTGTTGGGAAGATTTGCATTTTGGTTTGAGTTAATGTTGGACTTTGCATCATCGGATATATTTTTAACATTTAATTGATAACTACCAGTTTGTGAGGAATAAAATAAAGAATTTGATGCGACAGCTGAAGATGCTAGAGATGAGGTTGACAAATTATTGTGATTCGGTATTTGATCTTTATTAATTATAGGGTTAGAAGATGTAGTTGATATAAAATGATTTGATGATGCGTACGGTAAAAATTCATTGGAACTATTTAATGGATTGTTGGGAAATATGGCAGGTTGAATTCCTACGGATGAAATCGTTTTCGGTATTGATTGGTATGGAGCGAAATTTGTCGCAGAATTCGTTCCGCCAAATGGAGTTGTGACACTGACAAAATTATTATTTTGGCTTGTTACCGGACTACTAGTTACCAGCCAAGTTTTACTGGATACCGTAGAGGAACCTGTTGGTTCCAAATTCTTGTTCATGGGTAACGAAGATGATGCCGGTGCATTGTGGATGGGCAGTCGTGATGTGTTTGTAAAATCAGCAAGGAAGCTGGGTTGTTTGAATGCATCCAAGTGGGATGCCTGAGTAGAAGCCACACTATTACTACTTTCGTAGCAAGCTACATTGGATTTCAATGTAGTTGAGGATATTAATGGATTAAAATTATTTGGCTCAAATATTTTCGAACTATCACTGTGATTAAGGGATCTTAAATCTGGCACAAACGAAATAACCTCAGGAAGATTTGTAATGCTTTTAATTTCGTGACGCGTTGCCATTGATACTGGCGGGGGTCCTAAAATGTCCACTAAACCGCCACCAATCGGAACTACTGGTGAAAATGGATTAAAAGACGTGTGCGTTTGATTAGTAGAAGATGTGCCAAAGGAATTGGAATCTGTGATAGAAATTGAGGAAATAAGAGTTGAAGTTGATTGGGCTATTGGAACTATTGGTGAAGAAATTGTAATGGCCTTCGTTGCAGGCATCAAAGTAGCAGATGTTGCAATAGACTGAGCGGGTTTATTTAAATTGGACTGGAAATAATTAGCATCAGTAATGGAAGGGAATGAGACGGAAGTGCAAGTTTTTGAGGTTGGTATTTGAGAGAATACTGAGGGAATGGAAGACGCGTTCGGTATTACAACTGCTGGAGTTATTGGATGAGAATATGTTGGAAAATTAGAATACATTGGAAATGACGAAACACTCGTAGTTGATGTACAGGTAATTGATGATTGGCGATCAAGCTGTGCGACACTTGTTGGTAATATTGAATGTGAGCCATATTGAAAGGAAGATGTGGTCGAAGCCACTGGAAGCATGACATGATGGGAAGTTGATGGAATTTCTGGTAAATAGGATGAAGAATTACTGCTGCTTAATGTAACTGTGTCTGCTGTTGAAGAAGATCGAATAGATTGTTTGATTGAAATCGAATTTATGCTCGACGACTTGCTGGTGGATAATTTTTTTGAGGGATTTTTTGTCTCATTTGTGGCTGATACGGTTGTGGAACTTATGGGATTTTTGGATGCTGACGGCGTTGTATTGCATGGAGCAACATTTGTTGTACATAAAACAGTCGCTGAAGTTGTGGTTTTTGTTAATGAAAATGTGAACGTTGTCGTTTCTTTGATTTCAGCGTGATTATGACTGTAAGCCGCCAATTGAGGTGGATTGTCAAATGAAAACGGATTGTATGCGGCTGCATCGACTGCAGTTGATGCCGATCCCGATGGAATGGTTAGTGGTTGTAAAAATGAATGAAAATTATTGTTCGATTGTAAGTTTGTAGATGATTTGTTTACGTCATTACCAACAATGGGAGCTGTCTTTGCGTCTGTGATTGTTTTCGAGGTTGTACTTAACGAAAATGAGAATGAAGATGGAGTGGAGAAATTGGCTGATTGCGTAATTTCGTTGCTCGTCAATGGGTACGTGGTGAGGAATTTACTAGATGTGGTGGATTTAGACACACCTATGGACTTAATTTCTGAATTTTTACCCAAGATAGGTTTTTCAGTCCCAGATGGGACTTTGCTATCCGCCAAAAGATTAGAACTGGAAGTTTCATTGCTTTCAATTTGATTTGAACTTGTTTTACCGTCAATAGATTTATCAGATGAAATGATTGGAAGAGTCTCAACCGCGGTAGATGTCTTCGATTGCCACTTTACTGGTGGCGGATCTAATTTAATAATTGGCTTTAATTTTAAATTGACGTTGGTAGTGTTAGTGGTTGTTACTGTGGGTGGAGTCAGCACAAAAGTGAATGGTTCCTTATCAACTAATGCGTCTGCATTGGGCTGCAAAAGAGACGCAGAAGGAACTGTAGTATTTGACGGAGCTGGTAGTGGAGCTGGTGGGAAAATGGTTTTATTTCCAAAAGTTGGAGGGAAACTCTCAAACGTAAATTTGTCAACATTCATAATCGATTTTGAAGTGCATTTGGAACTAGAAATGTCCTGAAGTTTATACGTATTGTTATCATCAGACGAAATTGGTGTTTTATTGTTATCTGATATGGTCTGATTACCAATGAGAAAGGATGTAAATGTATCCAGAATTTCTCCGTTATCACCAACTCGCCCACTGGCTGTTGACACAACGGGAAATGAGAGCAAAAATGCCGCCGTTGGAGATAGAGACTCTTGATTTGTGTTGTCTTGAACAGGATTATGGGAATTGTAAAAGTAATCACTGGTGTAGTCCGTATTCTGTTCACTATTATGATTATCTGGTTGTTCGGTTGTAATCAAAGCAGTTGCTTTATCAGATGGCAGTAATTTATCAGAGTCTGAAAGTTTTTTGGATGACGATTCTTTTAACAATTCCGCTGCAATTGGTGCAACTAATTTAGAAGCCTTTTCAGTATTTTCTGATGACGGAAAATTTTCAATAACTTGACCAACTTTTGCTTGAGTTTTGTTTTCATTATCGGAATTTTCAGAATGTTTTGTTGAATTAATTGCTGAAATTAAAGAAGCAACACTGGGGACTATTACCTCAACCTCCATCTTTTCAATACCATCAGTTACGATTGGCTTAGAATCAAGGTTACGTGGCTTCTTAACAATTAACATTTCGTCACAATTCATTTCTATTTTATGTTTGTATATACGATTACTGTTACTTACCATGGTGTCCCGCTCGTTCAATGAGGTAGGATTCGATTTAACGATAGTTAAATTGTCAACAATTATTGGTTCATTTGCTTCGACTTTTCCTTCTTCCATATTGCTTTCAGTTTTTAAATTATTAACAACGTTCGTTTTTTTTATGTTATTATTCATAGACTTGTCGTCAATTTGTGTGCTCTTAATTAACGATTTTTCCTCCTTTCGCTTTTCTAAATCAATTATTGTATCATCTGCGTATATATCAGTACTTATTGTTTTATCAGCTTTACACAATTCTGTTGTTTTATTTCCCGTTTCTTCCTCGATATCCTTATTGCTCTTTTCATCCTTTTTATCGCCATTGCCATTCTTATTAGTGTTCTTCTTACTTTTGGCATTTTTCTTTTTTTCCCCATTTGTTTTTTTCACACGATTTCGTTTAAATTTCTCGACAATAATTATCTTACGATTTGTTGGCGGAATGCACACTTTACCATTTTTTGTGGCCGGCGGTGAATTCTTAATTGGGATCGCGTTCGTATTATTGACGAGCAAAATTGGTGGTATTGCCGGTGTTAGATTGGTTAATTGTGCTATTTTACTGACATGGCTGGAGAGTATGAAGCCGGTTGCTACTATTGGGGTATTTGCGATGGATGTGGTTGCTGTTGATGTTTCCGAAGATATTGCTTTGCCTGTTTGTGGGAAATTTTTTAAAATTATTATTGGTTTGTTATTTAAAAGTACAAGAAAAACCACTTAAGTTACTTACAGTCTTGTGATACAATTGGGACAGCAATTGACTTTCCATGAATTACGTCAGTTTTAGAATTAGTGCTAGTTGACACTACAGTACATGTAATCAAACTGTCCGTAGCAGCAGCAGCATGCAATTTAATTGTTGATTTAACTTCTGTTGAAAGACATTTTTTTGCAATTGACCTCGAAACTTCGACTTCGTTCAGGAGGTTCTTGCAAATATTTTCAGTTGTAACAGCACTCAATTTTTGACAATCGATCACGTTGTCTGCAGTACTAATTTTATTGTCTCCATTAACATTTATTGTTTTACTTCCAGTTTCGTCAATTATATTTTTTTCTGTATTTTTGTTTCTACTTTGACCAATTCCTATTTCATCGGGTGTATTTTTTAAATTATCGCATTTTTCAGTCATTTTAGGTTTGATGCTTTTAATTTTATTTTCATCAGACGCATTTGTAATCTTTTCTTTTTCTTCTTCTTGCAACTTGTCTGCATTTGCAGCAGATAAAAGATTTGAATACTTGGGTGGTCGGCCGATTGATTTAAAATGTGCATCTTGTACGCCGTTGACAGAAATCTTAGCGGTCGCTGATGTTGGAATTTTAATTTTGGCAGTCTGAAGAAGGTCCACCAATTGGCCATTTTGTCGCCGCAAAATGGTAACGTTTTCTTTAAGGTCGTCTATGAGGGCTGTAAGAAGTTAATTTTGTACAATTTTCTACATTAAATAATTGTTTAGTTTATACTTACAAGTCGCAACATCATCACATTTATCAGCATCAAGAAGATTCTTGATTTTAATCTCAAGATCTCTAATAAGTGTAATCGATTTTTGAATAATTTCAATTTTGCTGAATGCACTTGCAGGATCATAGTCGGGCAAGAGGGTCGCCAATTGGTCAAACGATTTGTTCAAACGGTCACGTCTTTCCTTTTCCCATGCTTTGTTTTTACTGCAAAATAAATATTTCAAACATTTATTTTACTCATAAAAGCAAAACCCATTGTACTTACGGCGACTGTTTTTTAGTCATAATTAAAAATCTAATTACGCTAAGTGTACTTGCATTTTATCTTATTGTAGAACAATTAGGAATAAATAAATAAAACTAATATTAAATAGTAATTAAACATTAAAAAAAAAAAATTTTACATGAATAAATTTAGTATTCTTGATTATTATTGTTTCCATTTTATTTTTGACAGCTGGTTGAGTTATAACATTTGACATCACTTTAACTGCTAGAAAAGGCAGCAAATTTTTAATCCCACAACAAATGATGACGTTTATTCATTTTTCGGTATGTCAACAAAAAGGAACAGAAAAAAACAATAACAAAAAGAAATTGAGGAACCAAACAATTTTAGGTTTTTAATTATTGAAATCCCGTTTATTTAATTACATAAAGGGCTCGAAACAGTTTATTTATCATAAGTATAACTTGTTGAATTAAAGTTGTTACGCGAAGTAGTAAATACAATGATGGACTACAATGTAAACATAAATAAAATATGTCGGGTGTGTCTGGAGGAGGGGGTTCTTACAACAATTTTCAACACAGAGTTTGCGATGATCCCGTCTGACATGATGATGCTGTGTGCTAAGGTGCGAGTTTGCAAGAACGACGGGCTTCCGGCTGTTATTTGCAACAATTGCATTTATCGTCTGGGTGTCGCCTACCACTTTAAGCAACAATGTGAAAATTCTGACATGCGATTGCGACAGTATTTAGGCCTGATGGATAAGGGATTTTAGTAAAAAAATCCACTTTTGCATTTCATTCATGGAGTCGAAGTAAATTCACGTCTTTTTTACAGTTGTCGTGACAATGAAACTATGACGGATGAAACGTGGCCATCAATGGGAAACATCCTTAAGGGTGCTGGGACCTCCAGTAATGCTGGAAGCACAGTTGCTGTAGATGGTGATGACGACGATGAGGATGATGATAACAACCATCACTTAAACCGGAATATTGTATTGAAACGAATGCCACAACGAAAGACAAGGAGTAAAAATCGTTACATTCGAAAGGCGCCTGAAGAACGTAAAAAACGTGGACCCAAACCCACGCCTAAAGTTCCACAAACATGTTACGAGTGCAACAAGTCATTCAAATGTGCAGCCCAACTACAGATGCATATGCGAATACACACAGGGGAACGTCCCTATCAGTGCACTTATTGCCCCCGACGTTTTGCCCAGAAGCACAATCTATCAATACACGTGCGCACTCACACCGGTGAACGTCCCTTCCAATGCGAAATTTGCAGTAAGCAATTCTCCGCCATGGGAAACTTTCAGGCACACAAAAAAATCCACACCGGCGTGCGAGATCAAGTGTGTCACGTGTGCAACAAAACATTCATCACAGCTGGTGACCTGTCGCGTCACATGATCACTCACTCTGGCCTAAAAAATCACCATTGCGACACTTGCGGCAAGTCATTCAGTCGCCATCGTGACATGTTAGCGCACAAGCGAAAAATCCACCTGAATCAACGAGGCGGCGGTGTCACTGATGTCCGTTGTCCAGAGTGTCACAAAGTGTTCGCCACCTCAGCTGGTTTGAGTACTCATTTTCGCATTCACGGTGCCCCACCCCATCTCACTCATGGTCATCCCTCAATTGTTGTTCAGCCGACAGCCCAACCTTCTCTGCCCATGCATCCCACCACAATAATTGCAGCGCCCACTGCTATTGGCGGCAGCTTGGGTGGTGCTCCCCTTGGTGTGCCGATGAGTTTGCAACCGCCACCGCCGCCGCCCACAGGTTTGAGTATGCTGGCGCATGCTCAGCCCACATTGAGTATGATTCATTCCCAAAGGTTGCATCCATTTTAAAAGGCTCATTACGATATTTTGAGATCTTATAAATCTTTGATAGAATATTGCAGCGAGAATTTGTTTTGAGGATATTTAACCGCTTCACTTGTGAAATATTTTCAATCTCACTTTCAACGGGTCTTGTGGCGCAATGGATAACGCGTCTGACTACGGATCAGAAGATTCCAGGTTCGACTCCTGGCAAGATCGAATTTTTTTTACAGAGCGTTTTGGTTCCTTTTAAGAAACATTTTTTTTATTTAATTGTCTAATTATTATCAATAAAAATATAATTAAAAACGCAATTATTTTTAAACTTTTAATCGTTTTAATACAATTTTCTTTAAATTGTTTTTAGTCCTTTTTTTATTTTTAAATAATAATTATTTTCCATACAAAAAAGTTAAATATAAAACACATTTAAAAAAAAACGTTTCCAAATTATAATTCAATTAAAAAAAAGTCAAAAAAATTCGATCTTGCCAGGAGTCGAACCTGGAATCTTCTGATCCGTAGTCAGACGCGTTATCCATTGCGCCACAAGACCCGTTGGGGGTAAAAGTCATTTAACGTCACAAGTTGCGTAACTACTGCTTCTATTAAAGTATTTCTGGATGTTGGTTAGGCATTATAGTTGTGACTTGTGTTCGGTGCTTTACATTACATTTTTTGAACAAACTCAATTGATAAGACGTACAGTTGAGCTTTAAAGCAATAATTATTTTTCAAAAATGTCATCGTTAATTTGAATTTTTATTTTATTTATGTCATATGAAGATTCTCAGAAGAAGTTTTAGCTTAGTAATCCATGACAAGGAATTATGTCTGGACTCCGGAGATCTCCTAAAGAGTTCGTAATTAATTAACCAAAAATCTGTAAGAATTTTCGGTCATACCAGTTGTTTTAAAAACTAAACCTTTTCCCAAAAAAAGAAGTTGCATTGTTATTTCGGGTCTCTTGATGTCCTTGAAGTAATAGGATATATTAATTATCTGTGGTATTTTTTTAAAAGTATGTACACACCAACCTTATATCAGAAAATGTGTATATGTATCTTCGAAATGTTTTAAAAATGGCACTAACTTCATCTTCTTGTCCCATTTTTTCTTACAGCTCCCAGTTTGTATCATTTCTCTGTACTCTTTCATGAGTAGGCTCCACTATATAAATAAGGGCATCAAGTCATAAATACAATAAAAGTTCTAATCTTGAAATTAATGATTTTGATTGGAGAATACATTTCATGTAAAACAAAATGTTAACCAGGCCAGAACCACAATTTACAATTTATATTTAAACTTATTGTAATAAAACACAAAATGTAAATCTCATACAGAATGAAGTTACTTATTTAATTTAGTAAGTTTTCTTCTGCATTTATTTCTTTTCTTTTCTTTTCTTTTCTTATATCCTAAATAGGTACAATGATATTCATTCGCACATTTATATAAACAGTTATCGCATTTGATTGATTTCTTCTTTTAAACAATTTAAATATATTATTTATGTAGTTTATAATATTAACAAATAGATTATGTTCTAATCTATACTATATTGAGGATATTCTTTTAGACGCCAATATTAAAATTAAAGAGCAAGATTTTTTTAAACAAAATATTTTGCAGAAAGATACAACAAATTTTTATTACCATAATTACTAATTACAATTTTATTATTTTTATTTGGATTTGATTTTTAAATGAAATATAATTTAATAGTCAATAAATAGGTAACAGTGATTTTATAACGCTGATAAAAATCCACTCAGGTTACAAAAAGAATTCAGGAAAAAATATTTTGAAAACAAACTAGTGTGAATTTAAATTACAATATCTTTAGAATATTAAATATAACGTGTTACGAGCTACAACTTACAGTGTATGCTTTGTTATCATATCATTAGTCCATCGATCAATTAATTACACTACAGTTATTTGTTAAAAATTTACTATTAAACTCATGAAAGCTCCATTGATGTGCCTTCTGTGACGTGCTCACCAAATTTGGCTGGCATTTTCAACAGCTAGTTAAAACCGGTCAAAAATTCGTCAACTACATATAATTAAATTCAAAATTTTTCGAATTGACAAGTTTAATAAAATCTTTTTATACGTTAATGTAAAGTACATAATACAATATAATTGTTTTAGAATTAATTTAGTGGTATGTTTATTTTATGCATTGTATATAACAAATCATCAAAAAATGGAAATGTTTTATGCTTTTGTTTTGCGACGAATTTTATGTTCACTTTTTCTAAAAAGTTATCTATAACGGCGTGTGTTTTAAAATGTTATTTAAAGTTGTTTTCTCCCCTCTTAATCGTTACTGTTAAAAAAAAATAATTAAATGTGCATTTTTTTAACATTATTTAATCAATGAGATTAAAACTTATCCATCCCGCAATTTTTGGGTGTTCAACAAACCACTAAAATGTTTGTGTAGATTTGAACAAAGAGAAATTCGAATTTTATTTTGTATATATTAACATGAAAGATCGATTTATTAATAATACAAAATTTACGTGCCACATGTTTCGAAATGACATGCCACCTTGAACTTAAATATAGGTACATACAAGGATTTTATTAGCCCTCATATTCCAATACCATTAAAGCTCAAGAATTGATTAAACAAAACCTCAGTAACGGTATGGGCACTTAGCTATTTTAATATTTATTTCCTTTCAATATCAAAGGTAAACAATTTCAATGTCAAGAAAATGTTGAAAGTTTGGGAGGTTACAGTTCTGCGCTCCCACCCATTTGAAGTTGATTATGTCGCCAGAAATGGTATAAAATGAACTGTTAAAACATATTCTCAGCTGTAAACAGTAAGTAACAAAAAGGGAGAAATCGATTTTTTATAATTATTATGTTTTTATATAAAATTGTAAAGATCAGAGCTCATTTGGTGTCAGTTTTATTGATTATTTAAATTAATGTTTATCATTTGATAATTTTAATTATGTTGTAGCTGTAAAATGCATTGTTTTTCTTTTCAAATTGATTATTGATATAATCAAGCTTGGAAAAAGTATTTAGGATTATTTTGTTGTTCTTGTAAGTATTTAAATATAAGATTTTCTTAAATGCTAAATCATATAGAAAAGTATATTGTATTATTATGTATAGAGTAGGATTCAAAATTTGACTATTTCCATTTAAAACATTTTAAAAAAATTTGCGTTCATATTAAATTTATTAATTATTGAGTTGGACCCCGAACAGCCAATTTAACAAATATACAATTAGTTTTTAAATTGAATTGTTAACAAAACAATTTTTACATCCAATTTGACAATATGCAGCTGAATTAAAAACATTGGTCCACTGTAATTTAATACGTACTGAGTAAATATATTTAAAAAAAAGAAATGCCAATGATTTTTTCAAACATATTGTCAATAACAAATCGTTACAAATTTGCAATTATATTTATGATTGTTGCTGTACGTTAAAAAATGCAACTTAATATACTAACTAAATTTGTATTTAATTGCAATTTAGACAACTTATTTTTTAAACTAATAATTTCTTCTTTCATCTAAAACAGAAATCTCAAATGAATATCCAAACTCTCTGTCTTTTAATCTTCGCCTCTTTTTCCTTCAATTAATAATTAAACAAAAAAAAAGTTCTACTTTCTTTACTCGTCACTACTGCTCTTAAAAACTTCATCAACAACAACTACAGCCGTAGCCTCCTGATTATGTCCATTCATCTCCCCATTAATGGCTCGCACCACAGTGTCAGCCATCTGTGCTGATTGCGGCGCGAATGTCGTCCACTCATCAGTAGTCGCATCTAAATACTCAATTGTGTTGATGAAATTTTTTCCGGTGAATCCGCCAACCGCATACAATCGATCACCGACCACAGCCACCGCCACATTGGAGCGTGGCATCGTCATGCTGGGACCCAAACGCCAGGCATTCGTCGCCGTGTCATACACTTCAGTGGTGCTGAGCGCGTGCGAACCATCACTACCGCCGACAGCCCAGAGGCGTCCACCAAATGCAGCCAGACCACATCCACGACGTGCTGTCATGAGTGCAGGTGCCGTTTGCCATGTGTGTTGCGGCTGCTGCGTGTTATCAGCAGTATTGGTCTTCGTCGAGGGTCCATATCGTTCGGCTGAGGCGAGACAATTCCAGGCGTCACTGCCACCGACTGCCCACACATGTCCTTCAAATGAGGTAACACCCGCTTGGTAGCGACCTGCTCAAAGAAACATTAAAAGTTTCCCAAGAACTTTCAAGAAACACAAGAAGAGTAAACAATGAATACAAATGTAAGACAACGGTAATGTTTTTTCTTTTCATTTATTGCTATTTAACGGGACTGATTAAAGTATGTAAAATAAATGCAAAAAAAAATTACCTGTAATCAATGGTGCTATTGAGGTCCACTCATCTGTCTCCGGGTGATAAACATCACACTGTTTGATGCCACTCTGCCCATTCCATCCGCCGACACAATATACAAGACCGTCCTGAGCACAAACGCCAGCGTTGCTCCGTGCCAACGGTAAACGCTTACACTTTCGCCACTTATTTTTCTCATCCGTTGACTTCAAGCACTCAATTGTGTCCAATTCGTGTGTTCCATTTGAACCACCAACTGCATAAATGGTTCCATTTACCTGAGCGATCTGCACACGACCACGTGCCTCATTCATAGGGGCCTCTGGTAACCACTCATTCTCAATCGGATCGTAACTCTCAACAGCCCTCAAACAATCTCCACGATCATAGCCGCCACACACAAAAAGTCGACCCTGAAATTCGGAAGCACCGTGACCACACTTGGGTGCCGACATAACAGCCAATGAGCAAAACAAATCTGCCTCAAGGGTACCGACACCAGCGGCACCACTTTCTTGACCCAACTTATCCAAGGAATCAGATGATTTGTGTCCATTCGTTAACCGCATCATTTCCTCACCATCCTGTGATGAGCATGCTGACGACGCAACACCAGATGCCGGTGCATTGATACGCAGCTGGACGGAAATCCGTGTCAACTGACCATCCAATGTGGCGAGTGCCACAAACGTATTCTCAGCCACACGTGTCGAACCAATGACATCCCAATCAGCATCATTGCTGTCCGGATTCTCCGCCACACCATTTGTTTTAGTTTCTGTCAGTGAGACACCATTTGCCGTCACCGCACTGCCCACACTTTGCGAGTATAACAAAACACGTGGCCTATCTGCCGCAGCCAAACCCTTTCTACGTGACTTATTGCCGGTCGGACATTTTAATACCAGCCGTTTATAGTCCTGAATCAGATCAGATTGTGAGTCACAATGGCCGGACGGTAAATCACTACAATCCTGCAATGAATTATCGAGCGCTAGGTACAACATGTGCAGACGCTCTAGCAATTGATTCATTGTCAACGTCTCCTCCGTTAGTTGACGTCGCACCCATTCAAAGACGAGACGGCACAATGGACCCGGCATTACCAGAGCCATCTCTTGCTTCGTCTGATAAAGCACATCAATGGTGACGATTGGCAATTGTAAAAATGGAGCCGTCTGTGAGACGGCCACAAATTCGCCATCAATGTAGTTGTCCACCTCACGTACAAATTTGCGATTGCGATTGATGCCGGGCAGTGAGCGAGTCTCAATGCTGGTGTCAGCCGTCAACTCGGAAATGAGATGGCGAGCGCACTCGGCGGCGACGCGATCCATACGTAGTCGCCATGCGGCATGATACACGTCTTTGACAAGACTGTCAGGAACTTCAAGGGTTGCCGAATAGGCATAATCGACAAGGATTGTCATAGCATCCTTAGTGATGCCGTGATTGAGACGATAGTTGGGAGTTGGACCACCACCACCAGTTACGTCACGATTTTGAGAAGATAAGAGACCGCCCTGAAATTGGATTTTGTTATAGTTAGTTAAATGTTTGTGGAAAGATGTCACCAGAATAAAATTAATAATATAATTTATTATTTAAAACAAAATAAATGGAAATTTTTAATTTAACGACATACCTGTTCGGCATTTGTGGAAAACAGTTCCATCAAATACGGCGACACGCTGGCGAGGACATTACGATGTGCATGAATATCCATACTCTCCACATTCAAGATGACATCGCAAAACAACTTGCACTTGCGCATTGTACTCAAATTCTGAATGAATGATGTTTGCAGATTTGCGTCCACATACTTGAGGTAGCCGCAATCCTCCATGGCCTCATCTGGAATGGGCAAAAAATAAGTTAGATTATTTGGAACAAATAAAAAAAAATTATTTGTGTGTCCTAAATAATAAATCTGAATAAAACTTAATTTTACAGAAGTCTTTGGTTTAATCTACCAAAGAGATTAATAAAAATAAATGTGGGTCTAGAAAGCTTTAAATCATTTGATAAAGCTCATGAGTCATAGCATTCAAGTAAGACAATGTAAATAAGTTCAGGGATAGTGTCAAAGATTTAAAGACAATTGTTTGAATAAAACGATAAAACAACAATAAACCCGTTGACAATAATTTCAGTTCTGTTATCATTTTCTATCGCGTTAAGCTTTTAATGATTAACCTGCAATTACGTCATTGTAGACAGCTTTGAGTTTAACCACTTAATTCCTTTAATGTGGCGAAAAATTGAAAAGAAACGTACCGAACTGCAACCGACGTCATTGCATTTTGCGTCTCACTGATAAATATTTAATGCTTGTGTAGTATTAATTCATGTGTAAATTGAATTCCAGGCGGTTGCAAATGTGGCAATAAACCGCAGTGTTCACCACACCGCGTAAGTCAATGTTTTATTACTACCTAGACAGTGGTCTGCACATGCCACAATATTTTTATTTGTATTATCTATAGACTGTTTAGTAATAAAAAAAACTTATTAAACGCTGGTGCACATGTACAACGCAGTTGTTGAATTGGAAAAGGAAAGGGGGGGAATGAACCCCGTAGTCATCTTTAAAACACCTGTATTGAATTGAGCCATTTAACGTTGTATGATTTTCACGTGATTCAGTTAATTGTAATGACATTGAAAATAATTGTTACTAATATCGGAGTTGCAAGATAATTGTTTATTATCTTTATTGCAAGAGAATTTGAAAAAAAAAATTTAAATTGAATCATTTTAATAACTGATTAAAAATAGTTAATGTAGTATTTTGAAGATAAATGGAGACGTGTTAATTGTTCCAGCAAATGCTTTATAGCTAAACAACATTCAACGTCGTTGTTTAATAAACTAAGTTTAAATGAATCCCATGTGACATTTAATCAGTTGATGTGATACCAGAATACACGACTCATCTTTGCAACAGCTTAAACATTTGCAATTAATTAAAAAAACGAATTGGAATGACACAACAAAATTATCCACAATTAGGTGAAGATCATGCACATTAACTAATTACCGCACTAAATAATGAAACAAACACATTCAAAAATAATAACAATTATTTCATTAGTAAGTACATATTGTGTTTATTAAATTAAAATAATTTCAAAATCACTGTACTGCTTGTCAACAACGTGAGTCGTGTGACGTGCTTAAAATTCACACATGGAATACAAAGTAAGTTTTGAAAGCTTAACAATGCCGGCCACATGCACATTTAACATTTAACCGGGCAGGAAGCTCAAGGTTACACAAAATGCGGAAGTTTTCAAAGCCCCACAGTTTGTATCTCGATTTTATATTAATTTAATGCATATTAAATAATTTAATGACGTACAATTAATAGTATATTCATACAACTTAATTTGCAATTAATTTAGTGCAATAAAGTATGACGCATTTTTAATAAATATGTCACGCCGTTGTTAACAGTAATTTGTAATTATTAATTGCATCCAGCATGACTAGGCACAGAACACAGAACACAACAATGGATAAACGGTCGTCTGCTTGACAAGAATCATCAGGAAGCTATCAATTAGGTGAACTTGGCGAAAGTCCAAATGAGCTGGGAAAAGCGAAACTGAGTCGCATTATTTAATTAGAAGTCGCCTACTGGTACATGGTGTGGTATATATGTGCTCGCAAATATGATAGAGGGGGCCGGACCCGTGCAACAAGTTATATAAAATTTGTGAGTACAGTTTGAACGTGACGTGCAACCGTGATTTGATTTAATTGCTGTACAGCTGGGTGGGTTGACGATGTAATAAACACGCAATTAATAGGATCTGTTATACTTTAGCATGCTACATTAACACACAGCAATGTGTGTACTTTGTGCGTCGCAATGGCAGCTTTGAAAAAGGGAAATGCCCACTTTAAGGGTGACTTGCGCCCCACTTTTGGGTAACTTAAAGCTAACAATACTTCAAATTTATTGTTGGCCAGATTAATCTTAGCGTAATCAAGGTGCGAGATGGTCTTAGAAACCTTCCTTTATAATCGTGAGGGATATTATCAAAAATTCTGCCATTATTGATGGATAATAGTGCAAAGTAAAAGTCACTATGTGCCCTAAAGAAGAGATTTAGTAAATGCCTGGCAGCAAGTGTAATTCATTTTTGTTAAAAATGTAATTTGTATTTTAATATCACATTAATTATCAATACCTTAAAGCACAGTTGAACACAGTAATTCGCTGCACCCCGTATCAAATGTAATTAAAGCCAATTTTTTTTCAATGAGCATTTAATTACAATGGGAGGGGGCAATTTACAATTTTAAACATATAAATAACTCTCAATTGCCCATTAGCATTAAACATCATCCTCCAGATAACTAACCAATAAACTGCACGGACTTCACAACACAGCGACTGTGTTGAACGGGCATTTAGTCGGTATTGCGCTGCGAAGCCCCATCAAAGAATGTGCGATCGGTTTGTCTTGAATAAACGCGCTTATTGCTTGGTGCTCCGCAAAAAATTCTATTTTTATGTTATTATTAAAACTTTTATGTTTGCTTTAAAGCCTATTTGTTCGCCATTTAACCTTGAACGTATCGAACTGCGGAAATTTTATTACAACAAACACGCAATCAGCCTGAAAAATAATGCGATTTAGCCGGCAACGGCGCGAGAGACTGCGGGGGAGGAAAAACACACAGAGGAGGAGAAGTACAAACATCCAAAATAATGGCGTAATCTTGAAAAATTTGCATGCAACTGCTGAATATGCTGCGACATTCTCAGAAATGTTTGCAAAGAAATAAAGTACAACGCATCTTTAGAAATTATTGTGGGTAAGATTATGGATACAAATAATACAAAAAAGTTTGTGCCAATAACAAGGGGATGTGTTTGTATTTGCACAACAAAAATCTGTGTGCGAGCGGCTTTTTAATTGATTTGAATTAATTTTTTTCTGAACTTATTGTTTGTATACGTTCGCAATTGGATTATCGGTGTAAACATGCGGTACATTACGTCCGCCTTACCGTTTGTTTCAACTTGTGGGTGGCGGCGGCTAGTTTGATTTGAAAAATTCCCATGCGATTTTCACAATTTAAATATTTACGCTTCAAACTGGGCTGGGTTTTGTACTGCCGAAAAATGCAGGAAATATTCAGGTGCTGAAAATGTTATGAACTGCGAGGTATTGAGATGTGTAACGATCAAAATAAAAGCGAGCCACGTGCACTGCTTTGGGGGATTATAATTATAAAACAGAAAGGGATTAAACAAATGATCAGCATAACAATAAAACTTGTTATTGATAATTTATGTTCTTAAAAATTTAAGAATAAATAATGCAATTGAAGTCCTGTCCTGAAAATCAAGGAAGCCGTTTTAATTGGACTCAATATTTCGAAATTTTGAGCAGCTGACAACATTTTCGTATTACAAATATTGTTTTACAAAAGAAGTCCGTCAAGCCTGAGATTTGCATGAAATGACTCAAAGTTAATCTTATCGCTTCGGCGCAGCAGCTTATTTCATCTTTTTTGCATTTAGTTGTTTTATTTTATCGCATTATGCAGAATTAACAATTAAATTACAAAATACACACTGCAATTATTAGGAAGTATAAAACCTATTTTGTATTTTCCATAAATGTTTTATTTTATTTTAATCATTCAAGTATAAAATTATCATCATTGCAATTTGTAATAAAAATTTCATCATTCAATTTATATATGTATCGTGACTTGACAGCATTTCCAGCAATTAGTCCTAATCATCCATCCAAAGTGGAGAAGAGGGACTTTATATTTTCTTATTATTTAATTTTTATGAGTATGAAAATCGTAAGTCGCAAAAAATGTAATGGCCCACTCAATCATCATCGAAATATGAACTGATTGTTGACTCTCGAGTTGTGTGATTTGAAGCCCGGGTGCTTTGACACACAACAAAAGAGGGGCGTTGAAAGTTGCAAATAAATAAACCGGTCAAAAGTGTCAAAATATCTGCGTTCTACGGCTCAATTATTGACAGAACTTAAAAAATAAATGAATTGCAAATAAACAGGCCTCCAAAAGCCCCACCCGTTAAATTATTTCGGGCAAAATACTAAATTTACCATCAGAAAAAAAAGCACACAATTGAATCTGTGATATTTGTGGCACACAAAATTTTTTACGAAAATAAATTTGCTTATTATTATAACAACTCTGCACCGTACGTATTTATATAACATTATTTAGTACGCTCGTTATAAAATTTAGGAAGCACAACTCAAACAGCGTATAAATTACTTTTTATAATTTTAATTTTTTGTAGAACATTGGACAGATGCCAAACAAATTAACACACAAAATTAGCGAGGAACTAGTTGAACACAATGAGAAAAATTCAAATAAAAAAAAAATCCTCACCACTTTCATAACTTAACCGGCCGTTGGCCGCGTGATCAAAATATCCACGCGCTTTTCGCTTCACAAAATAATTGTGCTTCATGTTGGGTGGATTGATTAAAGAACTCTGATGCCTTTAAAAATTTACTCAGATATTCAAACAACCCAAGGTGTTTCCATTAACCACTTCGCGAGGGAATTTGGATCTCAAGTGACACTTTCTATGTTTGTGGCAACTTTAATTGAACCAGAAATAAGCACGTCTTCCTTGCAGGATATTGCCGCCAACAAACATGATTTGGTTCCACTAGGTTTATGCGCTCTCGATTTAACGGTTCCAAGCACAAATTTTATGCGAAAACATTTTTTTTCAGCACGGAAACACTTTTAAATTATTATTAAAGTAAATAAAGATTGAAAAAACCCAAAAACTTTGTAATCCAATGATCACCTGCCATGGTACTTCTTCATGGACGGTAGCCCACTGACTGACAAATAAATAGTACGGAATTAATAATATTGATGAACGCTTGCAATGAACTCGCGCCCCGTGTAATCCCGACTCCCGACCTACCACCAGATTGCGTCTGCGGTGTGTAATGTGTATGTCTGCCACACGAAAAGTTCTCGTCCCCCCATATAACTGGAGAACGTGTGCACAACCATGAACCACCCGCGCCCTCCTGCACACACACAAAAAAGTTCGAATCTAATCTATGGGAACAGAGACACACCGCAGGGTGGCCATGTTGCGACTTGCGAGTGGGAAGGGGAGCTTTACGTGGTGTGTGAGTGGCTAATTTGGATTTGTATTTTTTCAATGTGTGCTGTATACGATTATTGGTTTATGTTTCGCGACAAGCGGCGGTTCTCTTTTATCAAAGCTTTGTGATAGTGGTGTAGTCAATTTTCCACACGCTTCCTTTTGTTTTTATTTGAGACGCAAGTGCAAAGGTATGTACCCACATTTTCTCTGTACAAGTATGTGCTTGATAATATTTGTTAGTTTTAATACGCGAGCACTATTACGATAACACCACATGGGGAAGAAAATTTATAAAACGTGTGCTGACTGACTGCCGTCGAGTGCACATGGCTTTGCCATCCGCGAGTTTATAATTTATGGCCCAACGTTTATAAGTATTGTAAAGGATTGACAATTCAACACGTAAGTAAAAGCTTTCGACGGCTGAAGGTCGTTCGAAAGGTCGTAAGTAGCATACCGGTAAAAAACGGTATTAAGCTTTTTCTTAACAATAACTTAACTCAACCTACTAATTTAATGCTACAATCGAACAATACTATCTTTAAAATGATTCAGTAAAAAAGCTTTCCATCTTATCTATCATCCGATAGATGGCGCCGATATAATCAACAAATTTAATAATGAGTGTTCGTATGTTTTAAAAATGACCTTGATTTAAATTAGCCGCTCAAACCCATCACTGCACTGATAAATGATAACAATACATCCAACTTTATCGCAAAATTTATCGCCTTGAATGTTAATAAAAATAATCATGCAAAATGCGCGCCAATTTTTTCAACACACAACAAAAAGAACATGTCGCACACGATTAGATAATATTCAAAAAGATAATCGAAAGTACTATAATAATAAAAAATATTGTTTTTCAGTTTTTAAGCGATAGCGAAATAGTCTGCCGCTTTTTGCACAAAAACTCTAGTGATAAAGTTTGTAGGCGATATATTATGCGAATTACCGCCATATATGGGAAAACACATGTGATATAATAATATAGCGACCGCAAGTTATAAAAAACCCACATGTTAGAGAAAAATTAAATATTATTACGACGTAGTAAAAAATTTAGTTTGTTTGCGTTTTTTTTTACTAATTCTGCAGAAAATAACATTAAAAAAAATTTTATAACAAATAATGAAAAGCAAGTGTCACGTGATAGATGATTGATTCAAGAATCGACAAATGCCATGTTGATTGGAACACCAATTACATTAATGGGGCGCAATATAATGGCAGAAGACGCAGTCACAATGACGCCTTACAACTTACAAGTCACGAGATAATGTTAACAACAAGGTGATTGAATTAGTTACTTACCTAATTGCAGACTAATAAAATCATGACGATCTTAATTATGAAGCAAATAACGACGTTTTTGAAAAATTAACATTCCATTTTATTGGTAATTCTCTCTTAATTGGAATTGAAAAAATTTAATCACGTGTGGCAAGTGTTTCCCAGGAATACAAATGATTAATATCACAGTTTTAAAAAACTGAAACGTGTATTAAGTCCTAAGGGGATTTTTGTTAAATATTTTGTAATCAACAACTTATTTTATTGCATTTTAATTAATTACAATTTTGATAAAATAAACTAATTAAGTACCGAAATTGTGTACAAACGATTTTTAAAAGTTTTCTGACAATTGTATACGGGTTTTGTTCATAGAATTCTGTAATTTTTGTTATTAATAAAAACACATGGTTAGCAATAATGTGCACAAAGTACTTTAATACCTAACTTTTAATCCACATGTACACAAAATTTATTCACAGAAAAATTCCTCATCATGCGATTCTTTTTCGTTATCATTTATAAACATATTTAATCAAATCAAATATTGATAAAATGAAATTGAAAGCTGATTGATGCACAAATTCAATAAACCAACGAGAAAGAATATAAATAAATCCCCTGAAAAGAAACCCCTTAGTGGTCAAATAGCAATCTTGTATCTAGATAGTCTTAATGCGTCATAAAGGAGTTAACTTGCCAATATTATGATCCTGGAGAAGTACGATGATGGGTCAGTCAGGAAAAACGCTTTAATACTCATAAGTCAGACGTATAGTTCTGTTGTGAATCAAAATAAGTTTACTAGAGTCTGTTTGTTTACACATTGTCATTGACAACAATGGAAATAACAATAATAACTATTAAATCGAAGCAGCTTCGATGACGTTTCCAAGAAAATATTTATACGAAATAAAACAAAAATCGAAAGAAAATGTGTTGAGCAAAAAAATCTGTTAGGGTAAATATTGACATCGAAAAAATATTCATCGTGTACAACACAACGTGTTCATGCGTCACACTTTGATCACGTACTGTTTTGTAAATTGTTTCCATAAATTTGTAAACACATAACATGTGTTACGTTTTTCCTAGAGCCATGTGACAAAATGTGGTCGTTATAAGTTATAACACGGTTAATTACATTAACCATTAATTCATTTTTTATTTTTTCTCCAGCATAGTGGAGAGTGGGTAACAAAATTCACCTAATTAAGTGATTGAAAAAGAAGTCCAGGCACGCAGTTTTACATATTATATAAAAATCCAAGTCAAAATTACACTCACCCGTCTATCTTTCACAATTCAAATCTCATCTACATTCATTTCTTTTACCTCCTTGCTTCTGATACGATCCAAAATATATTTAGGAGATATTGTGGCAATTAACCTCATTTGAAGTAAGAATAGGAGAGATAAGATTGCATTTTGACAAGACGACTTGTATTATTTAATTAAAATTAGAGGGGTTATCTGCAGACGACAGTATTTAAGTGTTATGACTACACAGTCCAGCAAAATTTAGCAACCAAAAAGATTTACGTAGCAGAGTTAGTTAAAAACATTTTAAAGACTAATAACGATTTTCGCCATAGTTTAATAAATGACTTTAAAAAAAACTTTGCTTTATAACAATGTATGTGGCCTTTTCAGCCAAATTCCCAGTTGGCTAATTTACCCATCAAAATAGCCAATAAAACCATAAAAAGTGCATTTATAAAAACCAATTACCTACCTACAATCTAATTAATTGGAGATTCCTTTAAAAGCATTAATCAATTAAACCAATAGCAATTAGACAAAAATATGACGCACATAAATTTCAAATAAGGCTACCCTGCAAAAATATATTTAAAAAAGGAACAAATTTTTCCAATTATCAGTTTCAGTATCGACTCTTCCGCACACCCAAAAAATTATCATTCCACCACTAGATAGCGAGCGTGTGTCAATTGGCTGCCAAACTGCGTGTATTCAGACAGCATGCAGCCGATAATCACAATTCACACAAATGCGTCACAAATTGTTTAGCATAGTTGGCAAATTGCCATTAAAACACGCCGAATATGTCAATAATCGCGTTTTATTTTATATGCGTGTGTTCATTCTAAACTATAATGTGGCTAAGGCGTTAGAGGACTGGGATGATAGCAAACCCCCGCAATTAAGTCGCTTTCCCAAAAACGTTATAGACATTCTGTTGCTTTTCACACGCACACACTTTTGAACTCGCAGGCAAAGTCAACGATCAAATGATGAAATCCCGTGACTGTCGTTGAATGAATTTAATTGAACAAAATGCGAAGTGTTACAGATATTGGGCTACGGCAACTCGTGCTCGCACGACCCACCAAATGAATGGTAGTCTGTAGTCAAAAGGAATACACTAAAGCAAGCGCTTTTTGTATTTATTATTATATATTCTGAGGCACAGTAACGAGGCACGCTTTTCTTTGCGCTTCCTTAATGTTCTATAATTATGTTCTGGCACAATCATCTCAAATATGATAACACAAAAAGAGACAGCCAGATTTAACCAGATTTTAGTATCAGTGACGAGGAGCATTCAACCGGTCGTGTTTTCGCCACACAAGAATAGCATGCTGACGGCTGGAGTCTTTAATGTCAATGAGACAGACAAAGACCGATTATTTCTAAAAATAATTAAAAGCAAATTAACGCTTCTAAACGGATATTCAGACAATAAATTCAATCTGCTAACTGCTTTAGTTGTATAGTGTTTCAGTAGTGCAACTCCCTGCTTTACCATTCAAGTTTATTGAATGTATATCCCGCTCTTCACCAGAGAAACACGATGCATCCTCCAGGCAATAATAACTCTGAAGTGCCACTACTCGAACTACATTAATTCATAAATATATTTCAATTAAACTTTACTTCATATTTTAATCATTTAACTGGGTCCACTCCAAAATTCATTGCTTATTGTTTCAATTGACAATCAAATTGACCACGTACATAATAACTAAACCTAAAAACGCGACACTGCCCATTTGTCGTTAGACATTTATGAATGGAAAAATGATTAAAACAATTAGCTCAATGTCAAGTAGCGCAGGTAATAATCAGACTATAAAGCGACACCTGCAGCAGTTTCCCTGCCCACAACCAAACATTTAATTGAAAAAGCAATATGTATTTAGGCGACTCAAAATGTTTGGCTCTGTGTGAAAAGCATCACCATTCACGTTGGGGGGTTAATTGACATTCCACCCCAATGCAGGAAACGTTTAGTCAATAAAATGCTATCGAATCAAACTCTATGGCATGGCAAACAGCCGGCGTTTTTTCCCCCACGCGGAGATGTCTTATGCGACAATTACTCGTGTCTGTGTTTGAAAATTTGGCAAGAGAATGTTCGAGTTTCTTTACACATTTGCAGTTTGCTGCGTGTATATTATATTGATGGGAAAAGGGGTCAACGGAATATATAAGCAAATACGCTAAATGGTAAAGCTCAATACGTATAACATGTGCTTGATGATATGAAAGCTGAATCCACTTAATAAATAAAAATGACGTGACCGCCACGTGAAGGATAAAACATACATTGTGGGTAAAACCATATTCAAATTTATGCAGACAACATTAATCAAGTTGTAGTGCAAGTTTTTATTGAAACTGGTCACTAGCCATCAAATGATTATGACGTGTGTGTCAGTGCTTGAGAATATTATGGCAGTTAGCTGCGAAAGCATCGTGAGACCAATTTACAATAAAGTCTGAAGTAAATTTTGGGCGCAAATCTAATCCCGAAGTATTTTTGCATTACAATAAAAAAAGAACAAACTAATTATTTGAAAGCTCTTTACAATCATGACAATCGACCTGCACCCAAAAATTGCCATCCAAATTTATTCTGGTACAAATTGAGTACATTTTAATTAACAAATACGAAGCTCAACGCACTAACAAATAACAACACCAGCAAAATTTGAGACACAAAAAACTGACCCGCTTGTGAACTAAATAACAAACACCAATTGTTGATAATTTAATCAATTGTGGGATGTAGCACGACTCTTCGCCTTGATGTCAATAACGAGAAGGTTACTGGACACGATTACAATGTAAAATAAAATAAAATGGTTCATTGATAAGGATTGTACATTAAACTAGTCTCCGGTTGATCCAAATGAACTTTTGAAAAGAAATTGGTTGAGGTCTCAAAGAACATCATTTTGAGTATTCATAATCGTCAAAATGTAACCTTGGAACCATCGATTGTTTGAGTGCTCATATTGGCAATTTAGATTCAAGGCCGTATACAGTCCACCTGAGTTTCATTTTTCTTTTTGGGTGACTTTAATGGAGCATTAACTATAAAGGCATATCGTACGCCAAAGCAGTGTATGCATAATATGTGCAATAAGTTTAGAAGCAAGTTAGGTTAACATATTATTATTTAATTACAATATTAATATTTTACTAACCTCCAACTGAACATTCATATCGTGGCCGCATGATGATTTTTTTGTTTTGTTTTGTTTGTTGTTTGTTTGTTTGAAGATACAAATATTATCTGTTTGTGTAAATTTCAGTCTATTTCAATAAGGATGGTGAGGGGTGGCAGCTGGAAATAAAAAACAAATTAAATTACTCTTTTTTGACTCACTTTTCGATAAATACTAAGTTCAGATTTTTTTTAAATTGATATAAATAATACCTATGAAGGTGCCTTTAAAAATAAAATTACAGATTGCTAGCTAGTTAAATATTTAATTATAAACCTTCTGTCTTCTTATTCTAACAATATTGTACGTGATTTTTAAGAGAGTAATATTAACTTTGACAGCAGAAGGCTCCACAAATCTTACCTAAACATTTAATATTGATGTGATACGTACGCGAGTGTGTGAAAACAAATAGGCAATTAAAAAACAAACAAAAATTTAAACCGCACGTGCGTACGCTAGGTAAACTATTTTGTTCTAGAATTTATCGGTTTTAGGCCCTAGTGTTGTGAGCTGCTACACACTACTGCCAATTAAACTTGATAGCAACTAATTACTGTTATTGTTGTTTATCTATATTAATGGCCTATATTGATTGAATTAACGATCATTTGAATATTTTCATTAAAAAACACAATATGATGACATTTAATATGTAGTTCTTGCGTTAATACATGCCCATACATTTTCATTCTTCTGGGTGCATGCGCAGTAAAAGATGCCAATAAAAGGTGTATTCAATACTTTGACCCCTAAACCTTTGTTTGCATTTCGTAAAATTATAATACAATTTTGTAAATATGAATAATTGTTACTTACATTTATTTGGAATAAATGCTGCCGTGTAAAAGTAGTTGCTATTTAGTTGTTCAATGGAAAACTTGATAAAACTTTTGATTTCAACGCTGACAAACGGTGGGCAATATATTAAAGATATCTATGGCGAATAGGAGCCAAATGGAACGAGATATTTTATCTTTTAAAAGTATTACTTTGACTGCGGTAACAAAAACGCACGCAATTCTATTTTCACTTTTGTTAAAAAAATAAATTACGGAATTACACGAAAAACATGAAACTCAAATCGAAAACAAATAATAATTAAAAAACCGATCGCACTTTGCTAATGTGGCTCGATTCAAAAAACCCTTTGTCACATAGACATTTTAGAAGATGTTTTTTTTTATTATTGAAAATGGTTCCAGAAAATTTTAAAATTTGAAATAATTTGTAATTGACACTGAAATTTCACAACACGTGCACGGTGGAAATAATTTTTCCCACAGATTTGATTTTTGAAAGTAGTTGATGGATGCGTCGAACTGTCGATGACTCCTTATGGCTTTACCGCACGTAGGCACCAACAGGCTACCAGGCTACAAGACGTCTGTAATCTGTATCAAGCAACTTATTTAATTCTCCCGGTTATCACTGTTGCAAGCAACTGAACAGATCCTGTGTTTAACACAATTGAAATCAACTGAAAGACTGTAATATGTTTCACTTAATTGCCTGCCAGTGTGGCCTGTACGTTGCCAACCAGCCAATTTCCTTTTTTTATACGCTCACTTCAAATCAGTGATCAGTTCGTTGTAACTTTTGTAAATTGACTACACACACGCAAACACACATAACACTCATCAGTCATCGCACTCACTCAGCCTCATGCATAAATAAATTTATATGAGCAGACGGCAATCGGCATACACACGTGAAGTAATTTCGCACAATTTAATACAACGTACGACGTACACCATTGCAAGTGGCAAGTAGTAGAAAACCTGTTCGCCATTTTTGCATACAAACGCATAAAATATGCTAATTAATTTTTATTGCGCGTGTGCACTGTGCGTTTAATATGAATTACATTTCGCATGTTTGAAGAAATTTTGCGTCATGCGTGTGTGTGTGAAAATTATTTACATTAGTTTTGACTTCGAACATTTTTGCGCGCGATGAAACTGTCACTTACTGCATTATCGACATTTAACAAAAATATAATAATTATTGTGTTCTAGTACACATAGTAAAAAAACAAAATTCAAATATTTAGGCATTGAACAAAAGTGTAAAATATCGTTGCATCTCGGTGTTTTTCTCTTTTATTTCTTGAATTACTTAAAAACATCTACGAAAAGTAACCTCTGAGGTTTTTAGGTTGCTTTAAGCAAACGCCAAACAACCACATCAGTTGAATTGAATTTTGAACATTGCACAGAAAGATTTAGATAAGGGCTTTGATCGTTAAATCTCTATAGTAGCCCCAAGCTATACCATTTGCACTTTATTTTCGTTTTTTAAGGTTTAGGATTTTTAATTAGAAAATAGGTAAACCGCCTCAATGTCATGCGCGACTTTAGCTCTTCAAATTAAATTATTAATAACTGAAAAATAATTTTAATTTGGAAAAAAGGTATGTTCGAAAACAACTTTAGAACGATACAATTTAAAGTATATTTTCATAAACATAATTGCAACAAATTGTTAACAATAAATTTTATAATAAGGAAAAACACGTATTCTTGAGTTTGAGTTAATCATATAATATATATTTTTAGAATTTTTATTAATTTGATTAATTTACTTTATATAATTAAACAGAACAATTTTTGAATAAAATAAAGCGCAATGAAACAATTAATAAAGACAAATTACTAAAAAAAACAACAAATCAAAACGCATTCTAAATTTTGGGCAATTTCTCAGCACACACCCGTGGATTATCAGCCAATATTGTTTTGCGTCCCTCACCCTTAAAGTCATACGAACAATTGTGCGCCTCCGCATACCGATGGCGGGCACAAAACGCCCGCCCACAGTGGCACGTCATCGCCATTGCCAACGCCAACTTTTTATTGCATTCGGCACACCGCAACCGTTGTGGTGGTTTTGGTGGCTCATCCATATGTTTCACTTCAGGTATCACTATGTCATCCAAAAGGCCAGACGTGTCCACTTGTATAACCTCATCCACGCCGCCGAAATAGTCAAAATTGGGAAAATAATTACGTTGGAGACTACGATTGGTCTTCTTCAGCAGGTAATTGTGCGGCTTCAACTCGACACATTGTGGTGACTTGTCGCAGGCAAACGGATCCAGATTCTCTGCACTGCGTACACAATCGTCAAAGTGCAAAGTATTCACTTTGGATGAGGTTGATTTTAAGGCGTCCAAGTGTGAGGTACTGCTGGAGAAGGTTTTCTCTTTGCCACCACTGTTGTTGTTGTTGCCCCCGCAGCCACCACCACCAACACCTGCACTCGTAGTGTCGTCAATACGTACAATTGCGTCGTCGTCGTCATCGTCGTCGATACCCTCATCATCTGAGCTTAGTACTACATTCTTAAAGCTACTATCCTGATATTCAAAGTTAATTTCTTTCATATTCATTATGTCCAAGTCTGAGTGAAATGATTTGAGTGTCCAGAAGTCACGACGTGAAGTACCACCACGTCGCGATCGAGCACGCTCGCATTCCAAGGGTCTAGCATCTGTGGTGCAAATAACTCCATCATCCACCACATCGTCATCTAGGATGCCTGCATGCTGCTTGAGGGCGGTTGTGTGTTCGTCACTGTGGCGGGCTGCAACCGCCGCTGCGCTTTTCTGGTTAGTTTTTGGTTCAGCAATTGTGAGTGTCTCCAGTTGTGCTTCATAGCACTGAATGGAATCCACTGGAGAGTCCTCGCGTACCATCAGTTTGGGCAATTCATAATTATTTGCTGTAAATGTAACAATTATTAATCTAAAAAGGCACAGTTTGGGACCTCGTCATTACGTAGTCAAGTTGCAGAGAGAAGACTGTTTGTAATTAAAACAATAACTTACCGTCCTGCGCCATTTTATAGTACATAAACGATGAGGTATTTGAAGAGGATCCACTCCCCAACAAGGACGACGTACTTTTATTGTTATTCTCAACATTTTTGCACATTTGACTCTCAAATCTCTTCTGTGCACTTTTAACTCGTTTCGTTACATTGCACGTCTCTGCTGCTGACACGGACTCTGATGATGAAGTTATTGAATGGGCACTGAATCGTTCAATTAAATCATGCACCGATGTGTCATTCTTGTCGTCCAAATTAGCACCAACTGGTGCTGCTGTTGCACTCGTTGTCGCATCATACTCAAAACCAGTGAAGAGATCCGGCTCACTGAACTCGTTGTACCACGTGTTAAACGTTCGAAATGTGTGATTATAAATGACGGGATCTGCCTTGTTGTAACCCGACATAGCCGATGAGTAACGATTGTCGTAAAAGTATGGCGAACCGCCGCCTCCGGCATTGTTTGTCGTCTGTTCTCCGCCACTTCCACCGCCACCGTTTAGACGGGCGTGTGAGTTCTTTAACTCAGATCCAATGCCACCACCGCCGCCACTGCCGACCGCAAGCTCATGATGTTGCTTTTTCTCGATGGCGGGAAATCGAGAAACGGCACGCGAAAATTCTGCCACAGGTTTCTTTGGATGGGGAGTCATTTCTTTAGCGATTGGCTGAATTGGTGGAGCTGCATCCATTGTGGTGGAATCTTTCTTTTTCTCTAAAATTATGCGTCTTTTTCGCCAACGATCTAATTTCTCACGAATGTCTTGCATTTTCTGGAAAAAAACAAACAGTTGATTAAAATAAACGTAAAAAGAAATGTTTTATTCATACATCAGAAATGTCGGCATTATCCTTCAACCACTGTTCATCAGTGGTTACGTCTTGACCACTTGGCATTCGTCCGTCAGTGGCTTGTAATCGACGACTACTTGCTGCTGGTTGCGTGCCCATCTTCATTATTCTATGATGGTGATGGTGATGGTGGCCTTTTTTCACCAAACCTTTGTTATCTTTGTAAACGGCGAGTTTGACGCCAGGCGTTGTTGCTATCTGCAGTGGATCGTTCATGTCGAACCATCTGTCACAGTTGTCTGGTAGTGAGGCAACGCGACGCGCCAATATTGGACCACCACGCATGCCGAGAACGAGCTTTAAACGACCGCCGGCTAGTAGTGGGATGTCTTTTAGCTGAATAGAGTCTTGAAGTTCACGATTAGCGTGAAGTAAATGCTGTTGGTGAACAGGAATTCCTGAAAATATAAATGGATGAATTAGTTTTAAAATATTTGTGATAATGCTTTTTACTAAATGGTATATCAACCCTTCCATAACCAAAATTTCGTATCCTTTCAAAAATGCTAACAACTTCTCCCCCTAATTAAATTCTGATAATCACAAATCACGTCAACTAAAAAAGACTGTGTATATACTCTGATACGCAAATCGATGACAAGCACACACAGAATATGCACAAAAGACACGCAATGCCAATAAGTCATTTATAGTTATGGAAATTGATTTTTGTGGAAAAGTTCAAGTGGGTTCTGATTGCGCAATTCGGAAGATGTCTATCGCAGTGGTATAAACTAACTAAATACTGCTTGTCGTTGGATGTATGGAATGAGTTAAAGAACGCAAACAATTTTCGGAAAATGCTGAAAAGTTCAGGAATTAATTCAATTATACTTTTTTTTGGCAATATTAATGGTTTGTTATTAAAAGTGGCTTGTAATGAAATATTATATCAAAGCATATTTAAATTTGATGCACTTTATTTATTTATTATTATCTTGGTTTTGCTATTGTGTTTATCGCCAAAAGCGAATTTTATCACAAATAAATTTGATGGGGTAGATAACTGGAATTGACAAGTCATGTGAGTTATGGTCATTTGATGGTAACCAATCCACGTTTACAACAAAAGTAGTATTTGACCTTGAACCAATAAAAACTAACCTTAAAATATTGATCTAAGATTTCTGCTCCCACTAATGTATCACTAATAAAATTACTTATACATTGTAATCGTAAAAAGGTAACCTTTAGCAACAAAATAGCGATTGCTAATGGTATCTAAATAACTTTATCAAAAGGGAAAAATTTACATAAAACGAAGACAAACCAATCTCAGTAGAAAAGACGTAGAAACATAAATGTGAGAAATGACATAAGAATTATTGAAGTAAGTGGTACTTATACAACATATTGAGGTATGTAAATATTGCCGGATGCCTGACGGTTATAGAGCATGAGCTGAAGGGTCTTATGAATCATGGCAATTTGTTACCTAACTTGATCGACCGAGGAAGATTTAATTCTAAGGATGAATTGGGAAGTGACTGCTGTATTTAAATATTTGTTTTGGTTTTTACTATGGACAACATTTTTAATGAATTTGTTCCAATTGGAAAAGAGTCTTCTTTAAAGCAAAGAAAGCTAAACTGGACGTCTGGAGTTTTAACAAACAATTATCATATTCATTCAAAAATTCGTCTACGCAGTATCCACTCAATTAATATTACTAGCACCTCTCTCAATGCAGCATGAAGGATAACCTTTTTATTTTTTATAATTTCACCAACTAGTTAAATTTAAAAAAAAGTTACGTCCTGTGTAAAACCTTTGTCATTGCGATGAAATGGGAGATTTAAAACCTCCAAATGTCTTTACCTTCATACTTATGGATGCGTGATTTAATGTAAAACACGGTGTCATTATCAGTGACGGTAACCTCAAACTCTGACCCCGTGAGAGTCTCCACAATGATGTCATACTGCCGGGTGGCATGTGATGGTTGTGGTTGTTGTGATGATGGTGATGGAAGTGGATGTTGTGATGACCACATTGTTGTTGGCTACTCGCAAATAATTTTGATTTTGAGTGCCTATTCAATAACTTTTGTGAAAAATTTCACGATTTGATATAAGTGTCAAGGGATGTCTTCTTTGTTTTTCTTTTTTGCTTCTTTAGACTTCAGCAATTCTCAGATGAAGTTCTTCTTGAAGCTGCCGGAAGGATGTTGGTAACATATCATGGAAAAAAGATACATACAATTACAATTTAATTATTAGTATTCCTTTTTTTATATTAATAATGTGTGTGTATTTCAAATTCTTTAATTCAATTAAAGTTATACGACATTTTTGTTCTTCTTATACAAGTATGTATAGGTACGAAGGTTTAATTTTTTTGAATTTTTAATGATATTTCGCTTACATATTTTTTTGCACAAATCTACTTGCGGTATTTATTACAATTTTCTATCACTTTACCTTCTTTTTTTCTTGTGGTTGCTCAACGTTTTTATTTGTCGTTTATGTCTCCTTATTCAATTAAAACAACAACAATACAATTGGAAAAATCGCAATTTGAACAGTCGTAATTTGCACACACAATCACTAACACACACGCACAATTTAACAATACATTTAATTGGCCAAAGGCTTTAGCGCCACACTAAACCACAAAGGCATATTCAAATATTTTCAATCTCAAAATTGTTTTCATAAAATGATCGTCCAGAAACACAAAAAAAACAACAGCAACTGATTCAAAAAAAATATTTTCTTGGTGCTATAAAAAAATTATAAATTCGTCTCGTCTCTGACGTACAAAAATACTACTATAAGCACCCGCCTAGAGCAAAAATGATGCAGCCGCTGCCTGCTCACTGCGATTGCTATTTTCACTGCTAAGTGATGTTTTTTTTGTTTCGTTTTGAATGTCTTGTCTGTTTAATTTTTTTTTTATTTCTCACTGGATATGAATTCCAATAATTTTCGGAAGTGACACCGCACAAAGTTAATTGTTTTTCGTTGCATTCACTTTGTGGAATGCGTTGGCATTAAACGACCGGCGAAAGCAAGTGATATTTTACACCGAAACTGCAGATATTTGAAAAAATATGCACCAATTGAAGTTGAATAACTTTATTTTATTGTAATCCAGATTTTTTTCTCTGTTAAATTGCGCTATTTGAAAAATATACGTGTCGAGATTTTTTCGTCCCCACTACTTTTATTAATTTAGTTTTGCACATTCTTGACAGCGTTGTTATTTGATCATTAAGTGTCATATATATTGTACATATTTCATGACATTTAAGCCGATAGCGATGAATTATATAAGGTTTTTATATAATTTCGCAAAAAAAATAAAAAAATCGAACGTATTATAAATTCTTGCACTTTATATATTCTAGTCCGTTTTTGTTGACCGTTGTTTATAGCGAAAATTTTGTAGGATGCCTAAAATACCCTAAAAACCGACCAGAATGTCCTAAATACAAAGAAAATACACTTTGTTCACAATACGTATTTTAATCAATTTATTTAAAATGTATTCAAATAAACCTCGAATCCATACATAGCCGGTTACATATCCAGTCTACCGCCTTTGAAACTTTGAAAATTTCTTAGTCTTATCCAGACTACCCTTGGTGGGCATTTTCAGAACAGCAACATTTGTGGTACCACGAACAA
Source organism: Sylvicola cinctus (assembly GCA_963854165.1). NCBI lineage: Eukaryota > Metazoa > Arthropoda > Insecta > Diptera > Anisopodidae > Sylvicola > Sylvicola cinctus. The sequence goes on from OY974082.1 coordinate 1,241,971, forward strand.
TTCCACCAACAAAATTCACATATTTAATCATGTTGTCTTTTGTAATTTTGATGTCCTCAGACAATTGATTCAAATTAATTTCGAATTTATCTCCCAAAATAAATAACGCAACTAGGCAGTGACATATTGCCTTTTCTTGAACTTGCTTTGAGGCTGAACTGTATAAGGTAAAAAAACAGTGAATTAAGCTAACTTAGAAAATATTTGAAATTAAATCGCTTACAAAAATCCAGATTGAGGCTGAGTAAAACGCCTTCGGATATCTTCCTCCACAAGTGTTGTAATATCAGAGAAAGTCGCGTTTTTGATAGGCTTCCGTGCCACCATGGTGTTAATGAATCGCATAAGGGCGTCAACGAAAATACAAAGCTTAACGCGTTCCATATTCTCTTCGCTATCTGGTTCCAATGACTTTTGCATTTTGCTTATTAGGCCAATAAGGAATTTTGATTCAATTCTGTAATGAAAATTTAATAAAACCAAAGTAAGTAAACTAAGTAAGTACAATTCAACGATAAAACAAAAACTTACGGAAGATCCTTGATATCTGTTTCCAGTACAGCAATAGCCTCTTTTTCCATTTTTTTAAGCAAATCAGCCGGAACTACACTTTCCGTAGTGTACAACCGTTGAACAGATTTTGCGTTCAAATTCCTTTCCGGAATTATAGACTCCAAATGCCTCTGTCGTTCAATCGCCCCCAAATCAAAGTCATCGCGCTCTTCTTTAACAATGGCATTTATTCCTAAAAACCAAAAAAAAAATTTTAAAATTTATTGATCCTTCTTTGAACGATTTCAATCAAACTCACCACTAGCCGACTCATTCAAATCACCCTCAATAATTCCTACATTAACCTTTTGACGCTCCTGTCTATCAAACTTCCTGCTGGCCATTTTACCACCAAACTCTTTGGCACGTATCTTTTCAAGCTGGAATTGTGTTAGGCCACTGCTGGCCGCATTGTCTACATGGCTTGATTGCAAACGATCCAGAATCATTGTGCATTGCTCCACAGGGATCAGGCGAATTTTGTTGGTGCGCTTATTACGGATGGCGATAAATGTGCTGGCAACGTCATCATCTTCGTTGCTGGTGACGGGTCCGTGATAAGTGCAACCGTCAATTGTGGCCACAACAACATTGGTGCTAGGTTGGGACCTTTTGCGATTACTAAGATCTTCGGCCAGATCACAACGGATTTGGTGTGTTTCTTCGGACAGGATATCGCATTGGAAGTTTACTGTTGTTAGAACAAACGATATCAATAAAAAAATATATTATCACTACATATTTGAATTAATTTTTGATTTTGAATGTTACATATTTTTCAAAATGTAACCCTAAATTATGAATTTCTGATTGTACTCACACAACACGGGATTTTGGGAAGATGACTTCACAACTTCAGTAATTGTACATGTGTCCGAAGACATTTTTTCTGTTATTAGAAATGTTTAACAATCTTTATTATATTTAAATTGAAGAAATGATGCTGATTGCTGATTTAGAATTTTAACAGATTATAAAATGTAAATAACACATGAAGTCATAGTGTTCAATTATTAGGTTATGTGTAAAAGAAGTTGAAGAAGTTCCACGAAAATATATATATTGTACATGCTATGTCGATTTACAGGGTAATAGTTAAAAAAATAAAGTTAAAAATCTTTAAATACATTTTTTTATTTGATGACAAACATCAGCAGGAGAAAGGAAAAATATACAGCATAAAGTATGGTCTAGCAAAGAAAGTGGCAGATTTGTAGAGACAATTTTCAAAAAATACTACAGAGTAAACACGACCTGTAATAAATTGATCCATGTTGATTCCATGAAAAGAAGATGAATGAAAATAATACGAAGGAAAACCAAAATTTGCTAAACGAATAAAATAGTAAAAAAGAGTGTTTAATTTTAATTAACGGAATTCAGTTTTAATTGATTTTAAAAAAGCAAGACAAAACTAAAAAAACAGAATTTCGGACACGCTGTTAATAAAAAATTATTATATAAATTGTATAAATTAGGATAGTATGCGTGTATATAAAATAAGTATATGCACATATCGTATTAAGTGTATGCACATGTATGGGTTAGGTGACACTGGGCAGTGGGCACAGCTTTTCTAATCTATAATGAAATTTGAAATATAGTCTAAAGAAATAAAACTGAAATAATAAACTAATAAGTTAACAACGCATTGAGTGCGTTAAAGTTGCAAAGTTGCATTAAAAATGTAATAACAATCTACTAAGTCAAGGTAAGTTCTTAAGAAACATTAACAGATTGACCATTGACCTATAGTAAGAAGCTAAATGGTAGCAAATCCAAACAAAGATTTTAATTCAAGGAAATACGTTTCATACAGTTGAAGCTTATATGGAAATTATATTAATTTAAACTTTAAATGGTGATTCATTTTTCAGCCAATTGACATACATCGCAATTATTAATTAAAAACGTTATTCGTAAGAAAATACTCAGAATCTTTAAGTAATAAGTGAGGACGTCACACGCCACACCGCAGCAAGTAGTTGTCACCAAACACACACAAAAATACTATGTACAAGAGCATGAGTTCCGGCGCTGGTCCAACACAATCATCAGGAGGTGCAGGTGGATTCAGTAGTCTTACCAGTAAACAGACAGACATTGCCATCCTGAAGGATGGTGTCAATTTTAATGTTAGAGTAAGTAATTTCACATCACATGTCCAGTTGCCCTAACTCTATATAATGGCATCATCATTTTTGATTCCTTTCATAGTACATTGGATGTCTTGAAATCAAAACCTCCATGAAAATGCTGGACTTTCAGACACGCTCCCAAGTCGCCAAGGAGTGCATCAATCGAATTTGTGAGGCAACCTCCTTTAAATCAGCTAGCCGTAATCGTCGGCGTGCCACTGACTCTCGTGTCATCGCTTCCATAGCAGACCATCCATGTCTAGAAAATGCTGGCACCAATGTGGTTTTGACCGTGTCTAGCCGTGCGCTTGCACTTTACAATCCCGAGACAAATGAAGTTGTCGCCCAACATTATATGCCAAGAATCTCATTTGCGTCGGGTGGTGATTCTGAGACGCTTGACTTTGTGGCGTATGTGGCCAAAAATGATGACGACAATTGGCGTGCGTGCTACGTTATTGAGTGCTTTGATGGGCAGTCACAAGATTTGATCGCCACAATTGGTCAGGCGTTTGAATTGCGTTTTAATGAGATGTTCGCAAAGCCCCAAGCACCCCGGGATAATTTCAACACCGACAAAGAGTACTATAATGATTTGCCCGATAAATTTCCACCTGATCTTCTGGAACAAGTACAAGTGATGACGCGTGGTTGTGATGCTGCTGGGGGTGGTGTTAAAATGAAACGTGATCGATTGGGTTCAAATTTAATTGACCTCAATTGTCACGATTATGTGAATGAAACGTTGCCGTTGGGGGGTTGTGGGGGAAAGAATGGAATGGCAAATATGCAGACACACGCAATACCGACAACGGCTGCAACGACGACTGATGGCAATTGCAATAATACCTCGAACATGGTGCGAGATGTATTTGATATGCGTGAGTATTTTTATCGTTATATTTAATTTATTCCGTTTTTTTGGTCGATAAAAACACACCCTCGCAATGTTTTGTAATCGTTGTTTTAATTTTCGTTGTTCTTGCTCGCGATTATTTTTATCATACATGCTCGTCTAAACTTTGCCCAAAATATCATATAGAAATACATTTTTGTGGAATTTTGCTTCAATGAATAAAAGTCTTACTTACTAAAATAAAAGAAAAAATATTATATAACGATTTTTTCCAAATTCACAGAACCATTTTCATTAGCCGCTGAAGTTCAACGCTCTCAGCTGATGACTGAGATTTGGTTTCATGGCGCTGTTACGCGTGCACCAGCCGAAGCACTCCTCAAGAGTGACGGTGATTTCTTGGTGCGTGAATCTCAAGGCAAGCCCGGACAGTACGTGCTAACTGGCTTAGAATCTCAAATGGCAAAGCATTTACTGCTAATCGATCCGGAAGGTGTTGTACGAACAAAGGATCGTGTGTTCGACTCAATAAGTCATTTGATCAACTATCATTTGGCTAATGCGTTGCCCATTATATCCGGTGAGAGTGCACTGGTGTTGCGAAATCCTGTATCAAGGGCAAGCAAAAACTAGAATTTATATTACATTATATTGTGATTTCATTTTGAGAATCGCGGAAATATTCTGCAGAGTAAAAATATTCGCAATTCCAACTGCCAGTCAACAACTTGAATTACAAACTTGAGAATATATATTCAAATTGTTAATGCATTTTTAAGACAAAGTGATCAAAGTTAATGATTCTTTTGAATGCTCTAATGAAAAATATTGCAATGATTGTCTTGCAATATACTTACGCATATTTAACACACAAACTTACATAATAGTTTTAATTATTTTGAATTAAAAAAAAATGCATCAGAAATTATGTCAAAATTTGCCCATTACGAATTTTATTACGGGCAAATTTTATTTTTATTTTATATTATTAAGGCATTTAGCTTGTTTAAATGAATTATATATTTAACCTGATAAACAGTATATATTTTATTTTGCCATTTCTGGAATTATTATGAATGGGTTTTACTTAATTAATTATAATCATTGTATAATTGTTAGTTGAATAAAAGTGCTGCCTTTTTTGTATTCTCAAATTATATTCTTATCTTACTCGTATATTGAATTTATTATTATATTTTATTATGCTTCACAGTGACGATGTATTGCACTTTTATATAAATATTTAATAAATAAAACAAATTGTTTAATGAAACGGGGTTTAGAATTTTTATAAAAAAATATGATTTAACTCAATTTTAGTCCTTAACGAAATAAACATCCTTACTGAACATTTCAAGATAATTTATTTTAATGGTCAAAACAATAACGGTATAATGTTTTATAGTTTGGTTTGTGTCTTGGGTTCGATTTGGAACCTAGTTTTTATTCTTAAATTGAAACCCGTGTTTAGCACGCAACTTCAATTTTTTTTTTTAAATAATTTTTATGGAGTTAATAAGGTTATACATTAATCTTTAATTAAAAAAAACAATCGCGTTGTAGAAATTACGTTATTTGCCTATTCATTGTTACATAAAATCTTTTAAGATCTTTAAGTTCAAGTATAACAAGATGGAGTCCATTTTCTTCTTATATTATCTCCAATCTTAAATAAGGTTTCATTCAAATAAAAAATGCTATATTATTATAATAAATCATGTTTAATTCAGTATAGTATGTTTTAACCAAATAATTATTTAAGTCATTATCCAAATAAAAATCTGAAAAATAAAATCACATCAAAAAAAAGTATAGTTTTAAAAGTAAATAAAAAGGAAAATGCTCCAGTGCTCCAATCAAGTTCACTACCAATAAAGTGTTCATCCGAAGATAACGCTTCCAAAATGACCTCCCCTAATCATAGTTATTCGTAATTATATGACATAATAATATTGTAAAAACGGTAAATGGTATTTTATGTGGATAGAAAAAGTTGTTTTTTAAAATGATTATTGAAATTAAAATCGTAAAAAAAAATATTTAAAGTTTCGCTCGAAGCTGGTCATGCATTTGATCCGGCCGAATGAGGCCATTGTCTGCCAAGTGGGTCATCCACATGCGCATATATTCCTCCCTGTGTTTCATGAAATGTGAAACATGCGGTGATCGTTCCCAACAGTGCCACGTCAGAGGGATGTCACGCGATATCCAATTGTCAGCGACTCGACGATTTGAGGCCTCAGCCCCAACCGGATCAGTTTTCGATAGCAAAAACAGTGCTGGAGCACGCGCTTGATTGCCATGGAACATCTGCGATGAGCGGATGTAATGAGAGGTGGCTGGCTCGTGGAAAGTTTTCAAGTGGTATCTAAAAAGAGTTGATAAAATGTTTACAAATGAAAAAAAAAATTAATTTCATTCCACAAAATAGAGTAAGTTACTTAAATTCTAAAATTTGAATGCATAAAGCTCAACCTACAGCATATATTTCTTAAGTGTTGCCTGCATTGTTTTGTTGCGGGGAAATAGGGCACGCGGTACTCCCTCTGGTATCTCTGTGATATCAGCCGCACTATCCCAAATTTGGCAGGCGATACGATCTAAAATGGCGGGACCATACCGATCCATGTCACGACATATGTGCACCATACATTCACCCCACATGTAAGCACCCACCGAGAAACCGTGCAGCACCAATGGATGTTCCGATTGATTGTTCTCCAGAAAGCGCACCAATTCACCGGCTACCAGTTGAGTACCCTTGGTGGGCCACAACAATTGCCAGGGTGTGATTGCGACTGTGAGTACCTCAAAACCGCGCTCTGTGTAAATTTCGGCGAATTTTCGCAAATGCTTTTGTTTGGCTTGAAGCCAGGAAAACAGTACGACGAGGGGGCGATCAATGGGTTGCTTCAGTCTAACAATTAGAAAACGTGGATGAGAAAATTTTGGTGAAAATGATTTAATAATATTACTTACTTTAAAGTCTTTGGATCTTTATCCACATTCCTCTCTGCGACGCTGTACAATTGCAAATTTTTTGTAATTGGCTGTGAGGTCAGAGTGCGCCGTGACGCGATATCAACGGTGGACGCCGCTGTTAAATTTGCCATGGTCGTCTGTAATTAAAAAAAAAAAATTGAGTTCTAATAGATTTCGTTTAATCCAAATATCATTTCGAGACCACAATATTAATCCATAGAGTTAGGACTGGATGTGGATTTCGGATTACAGGAGAGAACGAATAATTTCATTGATTGTATAAATGTATTTTAATTACTCAGCTCGTTATCAGGAGACGAAAATTTCGTAACGAAAACGAACTCAAAATGAAACATATGGCTTTTTAGGCGTAAAGCGGCTCGTCTTATCACAATTTTCTTATCTATTGAAGACTGAAGTGAAAAAGTGACATGCATGATTAACGATCCAAGACGTATTCAAATTGTTAAGGCTTTTCACATTTCACACTGATAATCATGAAAGGTATATTGCAGTGGTGACTGCCAACTGGAGAGATTATGAGGACAATTGTTGAAAGTTGAATCATCTACTAGAGTTGAACATTTTATTCTAACTAAATATTGTAAGAAATGGATTGGTTTCAAAAACCGTCTAAAAGCAGGATAAGATAGATTCAAAACTTATTTCCAAATGTGTTTTTAGAAAATTCTGAATGTATATAGGGAAAGTGATGACTCCGATGAAACATTTCAAACGAACGAGGTCAGTGTTGATGCAAGGATAATACTAAAATTGAAATGGATTTTTATACAGGGACTGATACTTGTAAACTATCGTTATCAACGTTCCAATGTTAATTAGAGTTTCATAAATGAGAAGAAGCTGCTGTGTTGGCGCTTTGTGGTTATTTCAAAAATAAATATCTACAATGTTTGAAATGAAATGTAAATAATGAAATGAGAACATCGATTTTTCAACAAAATCTACGTTTCAATACATTTATAGAAACCAATTAGGCAAAGGTTAAGCTTTTAGTAACTGCAGAGTCATTGGGGATAAGCTAAAAATTAATGAGAGATAATTCACGAATAATTAAAACTCCTAAGTTTATCACTTAATTTTTAAAAACCTTGCATTATGATGATAACTAGTTTTGAGTTGAGGCCTCTGGTAAAGTTATAGGGCAATCCGTTTTACTGTCATTTCAAAAATAGTTTTTCAAATATTCTTCTAAACCGTTTATTTAAAAAAAAAACTAAAACAAAGAGCAAATCTTTCATAATATTGTCACACCGTATACAAATAATCTGAGTCTTTTTGCTTCGGTTCCTTGCATTATATTCCTTGGCAGTCGGTATGTGCTTTGTTTGAGAACATACAACGACAACATTAAACAGAACCCAAAATATGCACACTGTGCAATCAGTTGAAAATAGCCTTGTAGTAATAAAATGGATAGATAAATTGATAGAAGCGACAATGAATCGCTCCCTAACGATATTCGAACGCCAGTTAATGAAAGACAATGGAAATATTCATGAAAACGTTTGGGGCTCACTACAAATGTCACTTTGTATCAATTTATGGCTGCGAATGTGAAATACACAAACCAAATTGCACAGCTGTGTGGATACAAGAAAGCGTGTGCTGTGAAAAAAAACTGCACATATTTTATGTTTCACTTTGAGAGCACCACACTTTAAAATGACACAACGGTGCGTTTATGTTTACTAAATTCAATTATTACTACTTTAATGACAGTTCTTGGCACCGGCAGACCGGAAATTTCTACTTACAGCCAAAATAGAATTGTTAAACTATACGCAGTAAGTATTATTACAACAAAATTATTCCAAACATTACGTGTACAGCGGGCCACTGGCTTAGTGGTTGTTTAGTTACTGCAATTTTGACAATAAAAAAGCGATTTATACGCGGCTTGGAAATTTTCCATACGTCTCAAAACTCAGTCAAACGTCACGGCTAGTAAGATTTCAACAATATATACGCGACTATACTCGAGTGTATAGCGGACTGAAACACATGCGCCGCGAGAGTTGATATTGTACTTTGTAATAATTCATTGCACGAACTGTAGCCTGCTGTACGAGGTGTGGCAAATAAAATAAATCATTGTTCAGAACATAAACATCAATGAAATACATATTTCCATTAAAAATGAGACCACATTTAAAAAATTAATTTGTTTTTCGAAAATATCTTAACAAAAAAAATAAAATTTTACACAAAAAAAAAAAAGAACCAAGGAGCAAGGACCACGAAAAACTTAACCTAGTCATTTTAAGACGGATACCATTTGAAGATTGCAGCAAAACTATCCAAATACATACATTGATTTGGATAGTTTTGCAACAATCCAGAACGAGAGAAACTCAAAAATTGAATAATGAAGATAGGCTTTTAAGAAACATTTTTAAAATAATAATTGAGCACTTTGCTTCAGCCAAACAAGCTGTACCATTTTGACATACCTCGTACAGTTATGGTCTCTCTTCAATCTCGCAAACCAATTTAATGTTTGTTAAGCAGTTATGACTATGTGTACCTGTTCCTATCATTAAACAATAGACACAATATGCTGGTGTACTCACAATATTGATTGATCCGAATCCATCCAAAATTCGTAATTTGGCACCATTAAATCCTCCAGTGACACCGGAAAATTGCCGCTTAATAATACTGTTGTTGTCCATGAGAATCGCCTTGTCTACGTTGCTGTTGTTATACACGATGGGGCTCAATGCAACGAAGGCGGCCCGTTTGCCGCTCAGTATACTGCCACGACAGGATTGTGTGGCGCTACTCAGTCGGACTGCCAATCGAAATAGTGACGACATTGCTTTCCTCTCTTTTTATTTTTTCGCAATTCTTTTTAATGGATTTCAATTGATATAATTGGGATGGAGATTCAACAATGTGTGAGATGATGCAGTGGGACTGTGGTGCGCTTTTGTTTTATTTGTTTCAACGGTAAAATTCCACTTGATGGATTTTTTTCAGCTACGTTTTCTAATTGGTGGTTTTCAATTCATGCTGAAATGGAGTTAATAAAAAAACAAAGATTAAAATTGAATGTTCGAAATGAAAATTGATTGAATTGAGCGTTATCTGGAAAAATTCAATATTACTACCTATACTGGGTTTAACGTTCATATGGGATTAAGATTTCAATAAATAATCATGTAACATGTCTTATGTCTGGCATGGAAACATCTTATCGGCTGTTCACGTTTAGTTGGTAGGTGTACAATTATTGCATGTGGAACATATGGGGTGATTGTGATTTATAATCAGGCGGTTTTAAAACAACCAGTACACCTTCAGATGTAGTATCGCGCGACACACTGCAGTTGTACAGCTTCGTGAATTTCTTTGTGTTTACTTACTTAATAGATACTGATCGAATTTCATTGAGATACCACAAAGAGGTGATCAATTCATTAAGGAATTTGTTCAAATGTATTTAATTTGAAGATAAATTAAATTTTTATTTACAGACAACCAATTAAATTAAATATAATTAAGCTAAAAAAAAGTTTAAGAGCCATTTGAAGCTTACATACTTTAAACCAGCAACCTGAACTTTGAGTCATCTTAAAATTTAAACATAATATTGAGTTAAGTTTATTGTGGTGCACTTTTTCTAACATGAATCGATACTCAAAATGAAATGAAAGTTAAAACCGGTTATGAAGAGTCAGTGCTGAACAATCGTTCATTTTAAGATTGCAAAAAACAGCTGCTTTTATTTTGGTTCCGCGTACACACTCAAATCTTAATTAAGGAAAGTTCTTTCAATTACATTGGAGTATATTAGGCAAATGCGGCTCTTATTGAGTGTCGAGAAGCAACAGTAGCCACTACTAGCGGTAGAAACAAAATAAATAGGAAAGTGGTTATTAATAGGCTTAAGTAATGTAATAGTAGTGGTAAACTTTTAATACATATCGTACTTGCCGACATGAGTACTCGTCTAATTATAAGTTATTATTTATTTATTTTATACCATTTTAGGAACAACTGAGTTATTTAAAACATTCACCAGATTGACGTCTTTAAAAAAATAATTAAAGATAAATAAATAAAAAATGTAATCACAAAGTTCACCAATCACCATGCTTGACTAAACTCATAATTTCCGTCACCATCTCATATTAAAAATGAGATTCCTAGACGTTCATTTTTTTAATATTCATGAGTTTAATCACTAATTATTTGCATTTTCGGTTATACACGTCTCTCATTCTTAAAAGAAAATCCAAATTCCAAACTCAAAGTCCAATTTAATTGCGCAGACTATGCGCTATCTGTTACAGTTATTTTACTTTATTCACACTTCAATTTGGGTCGCGACTCGCGTCCAAAGACCACTTTTTCCCCTTCAACTTAATTTAACAGTTGAAATTATGCTAAAATCAATAAAAAAATATAATAATTTCTTCTTACTTGCAATGAATAACACAAACTTTTTTATAAAACGCTCCCCCACACTGAATCCGTTATGGCACTCAATTAAAAGGCACTAAAAAAGTAAAACTTGAACTAAACGTGTAATTGCACAGTGCACTGTCTAGTGCCAGCTATCCGCCAACAGTGTGCGCCGTGCGGTCGGTGGCAACTTTATTGAATGATATTTTTAAACACTGCACAAAATTTAAACAAAGCGAACTTCTCGCATGCACACACTAAACTACACGCTGATTGCTGCTGAATGTAAATTAACACACACACCGAACGATCTTGGAAATATTATTAAGTTGTGCAATGTGCAGTTTATTCACAAAATCAAGTACATATATGTGTTTATTTTATGTATGTGCATGCGCGACGAAGTGTTCAACAACGACCGCTTTAAACAGCGCGAATCAAAATTCAAAATGTTAATAAATTTTTGTATCTCAAATCTCAATAAATTTAAGCCACATATATTATATATTATATATACTAAATACATACACAATTATGCATTTTGTGTACGCAATCTACACACTTCCAAGTTGCAATATTTTATATACAGATATATATATTCAGCTGTCAACTGTCAGTTGTATATTACAAACTTTATATAATATATATTTGCGGTAATTTCATTCAATTGTAATAGATTTTATACAGACTTAAAAGTCGAGATATATATGACAATAATTGAAAATTACGGTTGAAATGTTTTCTAGGAAATTTAAGTATTTTTAAATAATTTCGCAGCTTCTTTGTTTAAAAATTTTATTTTACAATCTTGAATATACCCAATTTTGCCGAATTCAATTTAAAATCAAAATACCTGCAAACTTTGCGTAAATAAAAATATTTATCTGTCGTTTTCCCCGGGGTTTCTCGAGATTGGCTTCTGAAACATACAACGTTAAGGCCTAAGGGTTGATAATTTGTATAGTACTGTGTAAACACTAGACACAGGGTTAGAAACGAAAAAGGAAAACGAGCAGGAATGCTAATTGAACATCTAAGTCTAACCGGGCTGAGTAGTAATCGTACTTCAAAATCATTAATTTTGGAACGCTGTCTAAAAACTTACAAAAACTGTTTGCGAGTCTAAAAAAAAATTTCTGTATTAAAATCTTACGGAATAAGGTTGTAAATTGAGGACGGGATTCCAATTTTTAACATTTAAAATTGCTTCCATATATATAAAACGTGGGGATGGTTTTGTAGATTTGTTGAACTGTAATTCTTTATCTTAATCAACATAAAAAAAAAACAATTTCAACATTTAAGCACAATATTAAATGAAAATTTAAATTTGAATTAATTTAAATAAGTCTCAAATACATACACACAGCACAATAACATTACAAAGCTATCTAATAAATAAAACCTTTAAATACATCTTAATAATTGTTCTCAAATTTAAGTTACAATGGAATGGCTATACAATTTTTCCGTTTTTTTTTTGTTTGTTTTGGATGTACCTATATTAATCCTAGTCAGACCTAGTTTCTGAAATGAAAGTACATGCTCAAGGAGACGACTAAAATAAACAAGCCAACAACCCCGACCAGTACAAATCGCTCACGCAATGACCTAATAATCATTGAGGATAATACTCGTCCCGATCTGCCTAATTCTGCATCCGTGTCCCTCAGTCTCGCCCTACTGCGTCCAATAGTCTCACGCTGCTGATGCAAGTCTTGCAGTACTTGTGTGCCCAGCTGTTCAGTCTCAACCACAATGCGAAAGCCATCCTCCAGTTGACGTCCCGTGCGCTCGATGCGCTCCGAATTGTCCAGCAGACGACGCTGTTGCTCCTCACGAATGCCAATCTCCTCGAAATCATCGTCCACTGAGTCATAGCCGTTGGACCGTTTACCCGCTTTCGCATTAGAGAACTCCTGCTGCAATCGTTTCAGTTCGGCTTGGTAACAATTTAAGCGGGAGTGCAATGATGGCCGTGTGTGAGGCTCAGCGTCGCGTATCTCAAGGCCCATCTGCTCCAGCTGTGTGATGTCACAAAGGCGATAAAGATATAAAATGCGAAATTTAAAGACATCAAGCGAAAAAAAATTTACCAATTCAATTGCCTCATCCAAATGGCCTGATATTTTTGATTGTACATCTTTTTGGTTAACTACAATTAAGATAAAAATTAATGCAATTCATCCATTTGTTGTGGCCACAAAAGGATTTGTGCAAAATTCCTACGAGCTTCATCACCAAACTTATTTTAAATTGCACCTACCATTATTTTGGACACGTAATTGTCCAATACTGGCTGTTATTTCTGCTGTCAGAACAGCATATTGTTGTTCGTAATCTTCGAATAAGGATGTCATCCTTGATATGCATTTGTTTTGTCAATTACTCTGCACAATCAATATAATACACTTATTTAGTTTTGCAAGGAATTTTAATTTTTTATTTAACTTTTTCAATTATTAATATGTGTCGCACAAACGTTAGCTGTCAAATACAATTAAAATTTCAAAGAAGAAAATTTCCCCACTTAGCTGTCAATATTTAGGAGGGGTAAATTCACAATTGTAGTCCAATATGTACTTAAGTTGGCGCTTCATTCCATTCTTATTGACGTCTTGCAGGGGTATAGTAAGTGAACCTTACAAATTTTATACAGCAATTCTATAATTTTGGTGTTAAGCCTAATTTGAATTTTTATAGCTTTATATTTTATTAAACCTTTAACTTAGAGACACATTCAAAAATTATTATACTAAATTACATGAACCGTTAAATCCTATCCAATACTCCATTTCTGCCTGCTGTCACCTTCATAGCACCACATAATCTCAACGCCACGACTCGACCTTGTCAGACAATGTCCCGTTATAATGTGTTTAATAACATTTTTCTGAAATGTATTATAGTAAGCAGTTATTTGAATAACGATTTTACATAATAATCATCAGCATTTCACCTCTTCGTCGTAATACCACTCTTGATTCCCCTTGTTATTGTGACAGTGATGAAGAACAACATGTTCATTGGATGCATGTGCGTCCAAGCAAAACTCCTCATGTCGAATTTCACGATTTTTATTGTAAATGAAAATTTGGGCACCACCCATGTTGTGGCATTCCATTGCTTCCACCGGTTGACCGACACTACGTTTCATGGTGTCAATGCACTCATTTGTATTAAGTCTTTGGACCTATACCGAATTTTTTATTATCAAGTATTTGATTTTAATAATCGCACTGTGTTTAAAAATAAAATAAAAAATTGCGAAAAAAGGCTACAGGAAAAAGGGAAAGGTGAAAAGATTTAACACTCTTACATGTCCCAAATGGATAAAATTCACCGGCAAATTGCATTCTGGATAAACATTGTCAATGTACCACTGGAAGCTCTTACACTTGAGGTCTGAACGCAACTTTATTCTGGCGCTAACATCACCTGGTTGTGCATCTGATGATTTGTGTTACGTTTAATTAAAAATATTCCGCAAAATGGTGCACTATTTTAAACGGAATTACCAGGAAACATTTTGTGGAACAAATGCTTGTAATCGTCCATCCAAACTTCCACCAATCGTCCTGTATTCTTAGAAAGAATGGACGCTGTGTCTCCAGGAAACTTATATGGTGACTTCTTACGGAATATGTGGCCCACTCGTGAGCAGGGAACGATTTCCACAGAGCCACCACACATCCAGACCTAAAATCAGACAAGAATAATTAATAAGTACTTTTATCTGATATGAACGACTTACCCTAAATGACATCTCCACATTTTCAGAGCCCCAAATTTCCATACCCTCATCATATGAACCAACTTCATAGAAAAACTCCTTATCAATTGCAAACAATCCTCCCGCCATTGTGGGCGAGCGATAGGGAGCCGTGGCACCGCCTTTCCTTCGTTTCTCACGATTTGAAAGTGGTTTCCTTAAATCAAGCGATTATGATAACAATCGTATAAAACTTTCATGATAAAGATACTACCATCTAAATCCAACATTCCAATCAAAACCACCAATCAAACCATCAACTGTCTTCTTGTACTCGAAAGACACATCATCAATGATGTCGATTGTGGGATTCGGAACCGTTGTCCGGTCATCAACAATGCGTGAGAGCAATGGTTCCAACCATCCATCCAGACATTCACAATGGGCATCAAGGAATGTGATCACTTGTCCCAGAGCTCTCTCAGCACCTAATAGCCGTGATCGAATTAAACCTGTGCGATTGCCCGTCCTTAAGACATACGTATTGACTGGAAGGTCTTTGACAAGATCATCCAATCCGCTGCCCAAATATTCTATATCGAAGAATGAAAACTTAATTACATATTTTGTTCTGGACCTCATTTTAAATACAATTAAATAAAAGCTGTTATTTATTGCACCTTTGTCACTTGCATCATCCACAAGAATGAACTCCCTAAGCAAAGATCTTGGCGATCTGTTAATAGCACTCCACACAGTCCGCAGTAGCGTTGAAATGGCTTCATTGTGAAACACAATAACGATGGATGTGTCGGGCAACTTTTTATGGTATTTCTTTTGTTTACATCTGAAAAGTTTATTATTTGTTTAACACGAAAACATTTTTAATTGAAACATTTACTTTGGATCCCTGATATCACGTAAGGACCTTTGCAATGAGATCATGTTACTCGCCATTATATTGAATTCATGTTCGATGAATTTGCTCTTCATTAGTTCCTCATTCTGACGGCTTATTTTCACTGGCTTTCCCATTTCACCGGGAGCACCTGGTGTTTCGTCAACTGTGGGTGGTGCTTCCCATGCCTTCAGCTCAGCTTCTTTGTATTGCCTTGAGATTTGAAGACCGTCACTGGGACCAAATAGGCTTTCTTCAAATCGTGGCAGCTGTAAAATTATGCCAAATATTTTTGAGGTTCATTTTTTATTTAGAATTTTTACACTTTTTTTGAATTACCAATACTATGAGCACTAATGTCAGGATCTGACCAAATTGCCATAGTATTCTAACATTAAAATTGGTCTTGATTTGTATGCAGTTTGTCTCAGAGATTGAAATGAATTTCATTATTCAATTTGATCCTTCTTTCGAAAATTTAAAACTTTAAAATTATTTCAAAATTGATCGGATACGAATTTTTTCGATACTTAATTTAATTTTTCTAATTTAACTGATTGCTGTTTTTTTTAAATTTAGATCAAGCTATTTGCAAGTTTGAACCTTAACTACCGAACCTGCATTGCGTCGGTCGAGTACCTGTTGGGTGATATGGGAGAGTGGTAATGCGATCAACTGAGATAGCATTTAACATGCAATTTTGTAATTGGACTCATACTGAATACTGATAACGCCTTTGACCGATATTGTTCAAAAAGCAGCTATAGCAAGTCTGGTGTAATATTATTTTGAAATTTTAAACGATGGTAGTTAAATGTTAAAAAGCTTAAGGTGTGACGAAATGCCACAACTTTTGCCGGAAACCGTACACGTACCCAATTTTATAGACTTTTCTTATCTCTCCGCGAATACTAACATGGGTATTTTCACGGAATTAATTTCAATTACAAGTTGTTGTATAGTGTTTATGTTGTGTGTTTTCGGCCTAATGGGTAGTTCAATTCCATAATTAAAAGTACGTTTTTACTGTTTTCCTTTGAAGAGTGACTGAATCAGACAAAAAATAGATCTTGAAATAAACCAAGCAATGAAAATAGAAAAACGAGTAAATTTATTACGAATTGGTGAAAAGTTTTCATAAAAACTTCCTTTTGACTGTGGAAAATAATTGTTTTCACCCTAAAAAATATTGACAAATTTTTCGTGAGCAACAATTAAATTTATATTTATTGTTATAATATATATTTTTGAAGTAAAATAAAAACAATTAACATTTTTTATTTCTACGGCATAATATTCCAAGGAGTAAAGCTTCCAGATGGAGGATCAATAAACTGTAAATAAACAAGAATTAATAAACAGAATTTCTCAAAACAAATTCATTATTCATACATTTTTTGTAAATTTATCCTGACAAGCCATTCGAATTCTTGCCGAAGTAGCTGGTGAGATCAGATCAAAGTGGGCACTTAATTTTTCTTCCTGTCTAGCATCACTAATCGCCTCCTTAATCGCAAAGAACACTGATGAAGCCAGGAATAATGGAGGTTCTCCGACAGCCTATATCATAAACAAGAGAATTAGGAAGATTTTAAATTCGTTATTTGCATTATACCTTTGATGAAAACACAGCTCTAGGATTAGAAGCACCAGTCAAAAGTGAGACATTCAATTCGCCTGGAATGTCAGCAAACCCGGGTAACTTGTATGCACCAGGACCTCTTGAAAATAAAGTACCATTGGATGAATAAATCATCTCCTCTAAAGTAAACAATCCGTAGCCCTGCATGAAGGCACCTTCAATTTGCCCAATATCTATAGCGGGATTAATGCTTGATCCCAAATCCATAACAATATCCGTCCGTATAACTTGATGGTCACCCGTCAAACAATCGATCTCCACCTCAGAGCAACCAACACCGTATGTAAAATAGTTAAAGGGGTTGCCCGAATTTGTTTCAAAACTGTAGCCAATATCTGGTGTGGCATAAAAACCGGTCGCAGACAATGAGACCCTATCAAAATATGCTCTATTCGCCAGCTGATCCCAACTATCAGCTGGATATTTTTTGCGGTATGGAGCAAGGCGCTCATTGATCACATTACATGCATTCAGAACAGCCATTCCGTTGAGATCTGAACCAGCACTGGCTGCTGTAGCCGAGGTGTTTGGAACCTTATCAGTTGCACTCTCCGAAATGTGTATTTTTTCGCAAGGCACATTCAACGTAGTAGCCGCCACCTGTATCATTTTGGTGTGCAATCCTTGTCCCATTTCAATGCCACCATGTGACAGAAGGATTGATCCGTCTGAGTAAACATGGATTAGAGCACCCGCTTGATTTAAATGCAATGCCGTAAAAGCTATCCCAAATGTTGTAGGTACAATGGCCATTCCACGTTTACGCCATCTATTTACAGAATTGAATTTCTTAACCCTTTCCAATCGTTCCAAGTACTTGGAGTTTTGCATACATTCGTGCCAGCATCTGTTAAATAATTTTTTTATTTCGACCTTTTTTTCCTCCCATTTCAAATGTTTATACTTTACCTATCCAACTGGCAGTTTTCAAGCTTTTGGTTAAAGTGAGTCTTCTGTCCTTCCTTGTACAAATTGAGTGCAGCTACATCGTGGCATGGTTTACCAGTGACACGAGCCACATCCCTGATTATATGTTCAGCGGCGAACATTCCCTGTGGCCCACCAAATCCTCGAAAAGCTGTGTTTGATGGTAAATTTGTGCGACAAACCCATCCATTTACAGTGACATTGGGAATGAAGTAGGAGTTTTCAAAGTGGAACATTGCCCGTTCTAAAACCTGTAAAACATTCCATAAAAATATGCGAAACCTGTAGAAAGAATTAGTTTTAGCTAGTTCCTACCGAAAATGAAAGATCCATTGAATGTCCGGCATTGTTATAGGCCTCAATTTCACATGCTATCAACTTGCCATCTGCATCACAACCAGCCTTGTACTTAAAATAGAAAGGATGCCGTGTACCCGTCATCAACATATCCTCATCCCGGTCTAGCATACACCTCACGGGTCGTCCCAATTTATGAGCAGCCAATGCAACGGGAATCGCCACCATCAGGCCACGTGACTCCTTACCACCGAAACCACCACCCAATCTTTTCACACGCACCGCAATTTTAGATGCCGGAATACTAAGAGTGTGGGCAATTAATTTCTGCATCTCAGTGGGATGCTGCGTGGACGCAAATACCTCTAATTCATCATTGTCCCTGGGTAATGCTATAGCGGCATGTGTTTCCAAATAGAAGTGCTCTTGACCACCCATGCGACATGTTCCTTCCACAATATGGGCAACGTTTTTAAATGCTTCGGTTACATCTCCACTTTTTATGGTCTTTGGGTAGCCCGGGTAAAATGATTTGTGTTTTATTGCATCTGTAATGGACACTATCACCGGTCTTATGTCTTCGTACTCAATTTTAACTAGACGCGATGCTCGTTGTGATAAGGTCTGATTATCCGCAACAATTGCGCCAACGACTTGTCCTTGCGAGCACACCTCATCCTTGGCGAAAACACTGTCATCATGAAAGACGGGTCCCACAGAGTTTTGATGTTCAGTCAAATCTTTTGCAGAAAAAAATGCATGAACGCCTGGTAACTGCAGTGCTTCTGTGGCATCAATGGAAATAATTTTTGCATGCGATTTTGTGCTCAGGATTGGCGTCAAGTAAAGCTCATTTTCCCACTTGGGCATGTCGTCACAGTACACAGCTTCACCGCAAGCCTGCTTGAATGCAGATGCATGCACTTGGGGACGTCCAACTGGTTTTTCAGTGAATTGCTCAAATAGCTGAGCACTTTTAAGTGGTAGTGTGTGAAATTGGTTAGATCCACTTTTCTCAACATCATCAATTTGAGGGTGATTTGGGAGTTTTTTCTGCAATTGTTGACTAATATTTAAGTAGGCCTTAAAGAAAAGACTCAAGGTCAAGGAACGCCTGTACTGTATCATTCCTCCAGGAGCACTTGGATCAAGTGGAAGCTCGTTAATTAGTTTTGAATTTATCGCTTCAATAAATTGGCCATTCCATTTCATTCCTTTAACAACTGCACAGGACTCACTGGCCAGCAAAGTAATTGGAGCCATTCCACCATAGGAAATGCTCAAGTTATCGATAAAGTCTGTGCCTTCGTGAAACAAAACATTAACGGCAATATTGACAATTGCAATATCGTCGTCGCGACGCTTTGCCTGTTTGTAGGCGTAGAAATATTGATTGATATTTGTCTTTGGTAAAATGATTGATGTTAGAACTTCGTCTTGCTCAATTATATTACGGCGATAGCCAGTAAAGAATCCCTTTCCCATGTGAATAATTCTTCTGCCTCGCGATGCACTCTGCACTTCCAATCTGGGAATTCAAATTAAATTGGTTAAAACGATAAAAAAAAATGCTTTGTCAGAAACCTACTCAATAGCGGCTGCAGTAAATATTGGATTCAAGTCAGAAATGGGGCTTCCGGTCATAATGTTTCCTCCCACAGCTGCCATGTTTCTCACTTGTTTGCCAGCAAAGAAATGCAACATATCAACAATTGCCTTAAATATTCTTGTCTCATGCTCAGGAAGATCTTTGATTTGTTCCCTTAGTGCTATTTCCATATTGTCCAGTGTAACGGATGCACCAACCTGGAGACCATCTCCCATCACCTCAATGGAGTTCATTTCGACCACCAATGCTGGACTGATTGTCACCGGATAAAACATGTGCTTGAATTTCACTTCAACCCCAACTTCAGTATTTCCTACAACAATTTTGGCATCTGGATATTGTTCTTTGGCTAGTAATAGCTCCCGCAATGTGGTTGGTCTCATCCAAATAGCTCTTGGACCGTTGAACGTGATTGAGTCCTTGTCCAAGACATCGTGTAACTTTAATTCGGGAGGAAAAATTGGTTCCTGTGACGGATCATAAGGCACGAAGGCGTTTTTCTCAAATATTTCATCAGTCTCCTCCTGTTTGCATGCTCTTGTACCATTGCGACAACAGTTCTCCCCCATGGCACAATCAAACTCTTTGGTCAAGGTTTTGTACCCCTCAATAATGGGACGGTATCCCGTGCAACGACACAAATTCCCTTGGAACGCAATCTCCATATCCTTCATTGATGGCTTTGGAAGATTACGAAGCAATGCGTACATCGACATCACAATGCCGGGTGTACAAAAGCCACACTGTGACCCATGAGCCTTTGCAATTCGTTCCTGCACTGTGTGGAGGCGCGTCTTGGTGCTTCCGATGCCCTCGACTGTTGTGACGGCAACGCCATGCACCGAGCAGATTGGGGTGAGGCAGGCATTCACGGCCATGTGCTTGATTTCTCTGGTTGTGCGGTCTATTTTGGAGAGCATCACAGTGCAGGCGCCGCAACCACCTTCTCCACAGCCCAATTTTGTACCACATAGACGCAGCTTATCGCGAAGATATGCTAGAAGAGTGCATTCCGGATCTGGGTTCGGATCAATGACCTGTGTGGTGTTTTCATAAAAATAGTAACTTTACGACAAATCACGATTATGAAAATAGAAAGTGTGGGAACTGAGAACATTGATAATTAATAAAAACTGACCTATCCTAAATAATCTTTTTATTGGTGCTCTTGTTATCAGTGCTAATTCAATTAAGCTCTTCATATAACATTTACCCTAAGTCACTTTCATGAGCGTCACTTTATGATAACATTGTTTATTTGGTTTGCTCTCTGCACATGCCACACGGGCTGTGTAATAAAGTATATGACGTTTTACAGATTATCAAATATTTTTTATGTAGCTATTTAAAGCTTTCACACGCGCAACATTCCCAAATTTTAATCTTCAGTTGGAAGTTTCAAGTTGAATTTAAAAAGGCTGAGTGAAATGTATCATGGTGACGAGCTACTTTATTTGTTATCACAGATCAGTGCCCTTTTGGCTTTTAGTTGTTTTTAAGTGATAAATTTAATTTCATAACGAAGTTTAGTTGCAACTTGCACTCGTATATAAATTAAAGCGTAGCCTTCCCTGCCGTAGGTTGTTTTTTTAGGTTTAGCTTGTGCTCTTACGTACAGATTAATTTAATCAACAATAATTAATGGAACTGTGGGGGTATAGTATCAAGTGTGTGATAAGAATTGCAATCGATTTAGCTCGTAAACATCATTTATGTGGATTTCTGTGCAATTTACTTAATCTTGCATTTTCATCAATTTAATTTTTAAATGTTTTTCATACAATTACGTAACAAATTCAAAACTTAAGAACTAAACTATTTTTATACCTTTTTCCCATTAACAAAAAATACAAGAACACCACTTTTCAACATTTTCAACACAAATTTATATTTTTATTAAAAAAACAATTTTATTTAAATGCGCAATTTTGAATCTTGAAAAATATTATTGTCGGAATTTTAATTTCACTTTAGCTATATCACATACGCACAAAAATAAATACTTTAGCTCACTTAAGTTCTTGCTTCTTAATTGAAGTCGATTTCTTGACTGAGGTCTGAGGTCTCAGTCCAATATTATGAAAACGCATACAGCGTAGTCGAACTGATGACTTAAAAGCTTGAGTCAACAATTGGCACACAAAAATGCGATAAGAGAATCTTCGCTATTTGTTTTGTTGATCAATTAAATAGACCGCAATCCGATGGACAACAAGCCGCCGTTGCACTTGTATTAATTTCAGTATAATAAGTGTGCCCTGTCCAGTTTTTTTTTTTGAATGGAGCACACAGGGCTTTTTAAACATTTTTCTTAATCCTTCTCAATTTTTCTGTCTCCTTCATGATTTGATCATGCATATGATTTGCATCAGAAAAAAAATCTTAGATAGCAAAATTTTAATTCGAAAAGTGAAGTAATAAAATACAAATTGATAGTTTAAGTTTTGTAGTCAGTTACAAAACAAACTTATTATGATTGTGCAGAAGCTCGTTTAACTTATGTAAGCCTTATTTTGGGTACATCGCGTACAAGGTC
The DNA here is from genome assembly GCA_963854165.1 of Sylvicola cinctus. Classification (NCBI taxonomy): domain Eukaryota; kingdom Metazoa; phylum Arthropoda; class Insecta; order Diptera; family Anisopodidae; genus Sylvicola; species Sylvicola cinctus. The sequence continues at coordinate 1,264,551 of OY974082.1, forward strand.
TTATACAGCATTCTAAAATATGCATATTAATTAAAGGATTTTCTGCCAACTAATGAATTTCTCCCTCAAGAATCCGAGTGTTACTTGTCGGTCGAGTTTATGCCGAATATCTATATTTTTCTTCATTTGTTAAATGTTAACATTACCCACTTTTTAACTTAAATCAAAACCGTACGAAAAATTGTTTTAAATTTTTTGTAAAAACACATATTGTTTGAATCGGGTAGTGTTTTGAAATAATAAAGCCAATTCTTCATCCAATTATATTTATATAATACGGTAAATACACAGTATGTATATTCATAGCCATGCATAATGATATTTAATTAGACAAATGTGAAATGATGCGTATTTTGTTGAATGATAATAACATTTTATTATTTCTTGTTTAAATATTTTGTACCCACACGGTACACATTAAGATTAAACCCAAAGAATTCGGTAAAACCGACAAAAGGCGGTAACCGTTTTTTCTTATAAAAATTGTTTTTAAAACAAATTAATTTAAGACGTCTATTATCCAAAAAAGTTGTTAAAAAAACAAACCACATCAGCATTTCTAAAAATAGTTTTATACAGTTGAATTAGAAGTGAGAAAATGTGTTTTCAAGTCAAATAATATACATAACGTTTTTAAATATTTGGATAAATGAAAAAAACAATGGAGACGACAATTTTTTGCATTTTAATCAATTTTCTCTTCTTAATCGTACTGCAGTTATCACAAAAATATTATTACGACTGTCAAAGCGATCACTATCAAGTTTCAAAAGTTCATTGATAATTATTGATAGAAATTTGTCCACTCATAGTCCACTCAAAAAGGCAATCGCAAAACAAATTTATTTAAATACTCTTGTGTGTAAATTCGTTTGTATCATGTGCTATGTTATATTGTGTAGTCACTGACCACTGTAGTACTAGTGTGTCCCCCATCTCAGCGTCACATCGGGTTTGTTTTGAAGTGATTACAACATTCACAGTTAAAAGTTAACACCAAAAATGGTTGGGGGCATACTGTTTTACGCATCAGGTTCATACTACGGACTTCAGTTGTTGTAGAGCGTTCAACAACATTACACATATTGCTGTTAAAAAAATAAAAATATTTTTATTAATTAATTTCTAAAAAGCTTATTTTATTGGTGTGGATTAACGTGAACTAATTTTCTTAAATTTTTCAGTTTTAAAGATACATTCGTTGAATTAACAATTGCAGTAATCGATTAAAAAGCAATTAATATCCAAAATGACCACGGCGAGTGAAAAGAGTGCAAATCTTGTGTTTTTTGTGAATGGTAAAAAGGTAGGAGCAACAAGTTTTCTGTTTTAATACATGGAATTATTTTGAATTTTTCTTACAATAAATAACTGTTGCGTAACACTTTTGGAGTTATTTTGAATACGACGTACTCTTATCCGTTTAGATTACAATACATTTATTTAGCTGAATTCATTTCGTATGTGTTCGTATATATTATATTCATAGGTAATTGATCCGAACCCTGATCCTGAATGCACTCTTCTCACTTACTTACGGGACAAACTGCGTCTATGCGGCACAAAATTGGGCTGCGGTGAAGGTGGTTGCGGCGCCTGCACTGTGATGCTCTCCAAAATAGACCGCACAACCAACGTGATCAAGCACATGGCCGTGAATGCCTGCCTCACCCCAATCTGCTCGGTGCATGGCGTTGCCGTCACAACAGTCGAGGGCATCGGAAGCACCAAGACGCGCCTCCACACAGTGCAGGAACGAATTGCAAAGGCTCATGGGTCACAGTGTGGCTTTTGTACACCCGGTATTGTGATGTCGATGTACGCATTGCTTCGTAATCTTCCAAAGCCATCAATGAAGGATATGGAGATTGCGTTCCAAGGGAATTTGTGTCGTTGCACGGGATACCGTCCCATTATTGAGGGGTACAAAACCTTGACCAAAGAGTTTGATTGTGCCATGGGGGAGAACTGTTGTCGTAATGGTACAAGAGCATGCAAACAGGAGGAGACTGATGAAATCTTTGAGAAAAACGACTTCGTGCCTTATGATCCGTCACAGGAACCAATTTTCCCTCCCGAATTAAAGTTACACGATGTCTTGGACAAGGACTCAATCACGTTCAAAGGTCCAAGAGCTATTTGGATGAGACCAACCACATTGCGGGAGCTATTACTAGCAAAGAAACAATATCCAGATGCTAAAATTGTTGTGGGAAATACTGAAGTTGGGGTTGAAGTGAAATTCAAGCACATGTTTTATCCGGTGACAATCAGTCCACTATTGGTGTCAAAAATGAACTCGGTTGAGATGATGGGGGATGGTCTTAAAGTTGGTGCGTCCGTTACACTGGACAATATGGAAGTAGCATTAAGGGAACAAATCAAAGATCTTCCTGAGCATGAGACAAGAATATTTAAGGCAATTGTTGATATGTTGCATTTCTTTGCTGGCAAACAAGTGAGAAACATGGCAGCTGTGGGAGGAAACATTATGACCGGAAGCCCCATTTCTGACTTGAATCCAATATTTACTGCAGCCGCTATTGAGTAGGTTTCTGACAAAGCATTTTTTTTTTGTCGTTTTAACCAATTTAATTTGAATTCCCAGATTGGAAGTGCAGAGTGCATCGCGAGGCAGAAGAATTATTCACATGGGAAAGGGATTCTTTACTGGCTATCGCCGTAATATAATTGAGCAAGACGAAGTTCTAACATCAATTATTTTACCAAAGACAAATATCAATCAATATTTCTACGCCTACAAACAGGCAAAGCGTCGCGACGACGATATTGCAATTGTCAATATTGCCGTTAATGTTACATTTCAAAAAGGCACCGATTGTATTGATAACTTGAGCATTTCCTATGGTGGAATGGCTCCAATTACTTTGCTGGCCAGTGAATCCTGTGCAGTTGTTAAAGGAATGAAATGGAATAGCCAATTTATTGAAGCGATAAATTCAAAACTAATTAACGAGCTTCCACTTGATCCAAGTGCTCCTGGAGGAATGATACAGTACAGGCGTTCCTTGACCTTGAGTCTTTTCTTTAAAGCCTACTTAAATATTAGTCAACAATTGCAGCAAAGACTCCCAAATTACCCTAAAATTGATGATATTGAGAAAAGTGGTGCCGACTCATTTCAGGCATTACCTTCAAAAAGTGTTCAATTTTTTGAGCAATTTACTGAAAACCCAGTGGGTCGTCCCCAAGTGCATGCATCCGCATTCAAGCAGGCTTGTGGTGAGGCGGTTTACTGTGACGACATGCCCAAGTGGGAGAATGAGTTGTACTTAACGCCAATTCTTAGTACAAAATCGCACGCAAAAATTATTTCCATTGATGCCACAGAAGCACTGCAGTTATCGGGCGTTCATGCATTTTACTCGGCAAAAGATTTGACCGATGATCAAAATGCTGTTGGGCCAGTATTTAAGGATGACAGACTATTTGCCAAAGACAAAGTGCTTACACAGGGACAAGTTGTGGCTGCGATTGTTGCCGACAATCAAGCTTTATCCCAACGTGCTGCACGGATGGTCAAAGTTGTCTACGAAGATATTACTCCGCTGATTATTTCAATTGAGGACGCAATTAAGCACAATTCATACTATCCTGGTTATCCAAAAACAATAGTGCAGGGTGACGTTGATAAGGCATTCAAAGATGCAGCTCACATTGTTGAGGGTGAATGTCGAATGGGTGGACAGGAGCATTTTTATTTAGAGACACAGTGTACGCTGGCGCATCCAAAAGATAACGATGAAATAGAAGTTTTTGCTGCCTGTCAACATCCTGCTGGTATTCAATGGCAAGCTGCTGCGTTGCTGGGAATTCCAGCTTCAAAGGTTACTGTACGTGTGAAGCGTTTGGGCGGTGGTTTTGGGGGCAAAGAGTTTCGTGGATTAATGGTAACGTTGCCCGTTTGTTATGCTGCCTTCAAATTGGGACGACCAGTTCGTTGCATGTTGGATAGAGACGAGGACATGCTTTTAACTGGTCAAAGGCATCCATTTTTGTTCAAATACAAAACAGCATGCGATGCCGATGGAAAAATAACCGGATGTAGCATGGAATTGTACAATAATGCTGGTCATTCAATGGACTTGTCATTTTCCGTTAGTTACTTATGTGATTAATCTGTTTCATCATTTTTTGTTGATAATGTTTTATTATTTACAGGTTATGGAACGAGCAATGCTTCATTTCCAAAATTCCTACTACATCCCAAATGTGAAGGTAATGGGATGGGTTTGTCGCACGAATATGCCATCAAATACAGCATTCCGTGGATTTGGAAGCCCACAGGCAATGTTCGCTGCGGAACATTTTATTAGGGATGTGGCGCGTGCCACCGGGAAGCCAGTTGCAGATATAATTGGACTGAATCTTTATCAGGAAAATCAAATAACTCATTTTAATCAGCAAATGGAAAATTGTCAAGTTAGAAGGTGAGTACCTACATTGTTTTATCCGATATAATCTTGTATATTATCTCTGAATCTAATCATTTAAAGATGTTGGATAGAATGTCTTGAAAACTCAGACTACCTAAATCGTCTTGCCAGAGTATCTGAATTTAATAAATTACATCGTTGGCGTAAGCGTGGAATCTACATCATTCCCACAACGTACGGCATTGCATTTGGACCTCTTCACTTGAACCAATCAGGTGCACTGGTGCACGTTTATCCTGATGGTTCTGTACTGGTGTCACATGGTGGAACCGAAATGGGCCAAGGATTACATACGAAAATGATTCAAGTGGCGGCAAAGGTTTTAGACATTCCATGCCAGCAGATTCACATTTCTGAAACGGGAACGGATAAAGTGCCCAATGCACCACCAACGGCGGCCAGCACTGGTTCGGACCTCAATGGAATGGCAGTCCTGAATGCCTGTGAAATAATCAATGAGCGTCTTGCTCCGTACAAGAAACAATATCCAGATGAGTCCTTTGCACAGTGGGCACATAAAGCCTACTTCGATAGGGTTCAATTATCTGCTACTGGTTTTTATTGGGTTCCTGATCTGGGCTACAACTTGGAGACGAATTCTGGCAAACCGTACACCTATTTTGTGTATGGTGTTGGATGCTCTGAGGTGGAGATCGATTGTTTGACTGGAGACCACCAGGTTATACGGACTGACATTGTAATGGACTTGGGATCGAGCATTAATCCGGCTATTGATATTGGACAAATTGAGGGTGCTTTCATGCAAGGGTATGGGTTGTTTACATTGGAAGAAATGATATACTCGCCCGAGGGAACTTTAATTTCAAGAGGTCCCGGCGCTTACAAGATTCCTGGTTTTGGGGATATTCCTGGTGAATTCAATGTGGCGTTGTTGACTGGTGCCACCAATCCAAGGACCGTTTTTTCGTCGAAGGTGAGTAGAGTACATTAAACAATTTGGTTAAACCAATTAAATCTGAAAAATTTAAAGGCTGTTGGAGAACCACCACTCTTCTTAGCAGCCTCAGTATTTTTTGCCATTAAGGAAGCGATCAGTGCGGCTAGGAAGGAAGAGAAGTTATCTGATGAGTTCAATCTTGTCTCTCCAGCAACTTGCGCCAGAATACGGATGGCATGCTCTGATAAATTTACCGAAAAGGTAAAACTTTTTGACTGGATTGTACTATTGGAGATTTGTTATTTCTACTCAATTTTCAGTTTTCTGAGGCCACGCCAGGATCTTTTACACCTTGGAACGTAATGCCTTGATTATAATAATTTTATAAATATGTCGGTTCACTTATATTTGCAGGATTTGTTATTAATAAATGTTGGCTTCTGTTTTAAATGACAACTTTAAAATGATACACAGCCCCAAGATTACATATTAATTATAATTTATATTAAAAAAATTGAGATTTCGTATTTAATTATATTTATTTACAAATTTCAATTTATTCTATACATTTAAGCTCCTACTCAAAATACTAAAAACACAAAACATCAATTATAGCTATTAGCTACCTCCATTAAAGCAAATTAAACGGTTTTCGATTTTTTATTAAGTTCCTCTTCAATAGCCGTCCCCTCAAAAATAGCTTGATTCCTCATAGCTTCTTGCAATTGATTGTAGTTGAATTTTTTCAAGGAATAGTTATACCTATTTAATAAAACATTTATCAATTTTGAACGTCTCCAGGAGAGTAAAAATTATGCAAACAGCAAAATCGCCAAGATCAAAATTTCATTTAAAAAGAACAACTAACCTACAAGTGAACCAATAGCCCATCGTGCCTAAAAGAAATGTACCAAAACCGATGTGTGTTGAAAGTCCCGGCTTTGATGTAAAGAGAAACGACACTAGGCCAACTCCAAATCCTCCTCCAAAACCATTTAGGAAGCTACTTCGAAAGCAGGGAATCTTTGAAACATCTCTGCCAAAAATCCATAAACTCTGTGGACATTATAATAAATGTTATATTTCGAGGTGGCACTTTTTTTAAATTAATGAAATACATTATCTGGTTCGTCTTCCATTTGAATTATTTATTCCTAATAATTAATATTGTGTTGATTGTCCTTTATTTTTGAAATAAACTTTGCGGGAATTGGGGAAAACAATTTTAAAAGTGTTTGACAGTTGACTGATAGCCGCTCCAGTGTGCACGCATGTACGTAGAAATGTCAAGACACCAATTAACCCTGTTATGCTAAGAATTTAGTTTTAGTAATGATTACCGCAAAGATGCTTTTTGAGCATTCAGTTTGTGATGCCCGCGAATCCATAGATTCTAGAACGCATACAAATGTTTTAAAATTAAAAAAATAAATTTTAAACTACGAGAATGCCTCTTAGTTGTCTAGTCATAGTTAATTTCCCCAAAACTAATGCATACTTATCGGGTAGGTATTTGTAATAAGTTTTTCAGTTTATTTAATTGATATTATAGCACAATATTGCGTAACAATTAAATATATTATATTATTTAATCGTAGATATTTATAATTTAAATTTGTAATACCAAATTCATTTGCTTTGTATAAAACGTTATAATTCTTTAACGGGTTTTCTTCCGATCCTTGGTTTAAAAAACAAAAACATCGGGGAAGATCGTGGCGTATACCAAAATGTTCCTTAATTATTATTATAGACGATAAAACAGCGAAAATACAGAAAAAGTACGGAAAGGAAACAAATTAAAAACATTGCACCCCAATTGGAAATATTCAAGAAGCTCACACAGCTACTAACACAACTAAAAGTCTAAACAGTTTCGAGGACCCCCGAACAACAGGAACAGTGATGCATTGTAGGCACAGGCGTAGCCGTTAGATCCGTTTGATTTTTTTCCTTAATCTCTGACAACAGTGTCAGTATTTGTGAAGCAGCATTGAGTTGCGGTTGCATTCCCCTTTTATCACCAACTCCCCCCATCATAATTGAAGGCGGCTCAATAACACCATTTTCATGGGGCGCCGCCACCATAGCAGTACTAGTTCCATTCCTTTGCAACAAATTCTCAACCAAACTGTTCAGCTGCATCAACTTATCACGCATTTCCTCACGATCCGCTGTGATCCTTTGCAACTGTGTATCTTTCTCAATTTCCCTCTGTTTCAACAATCGTCGTTGCGTCTGATACAGTGCAATGTATTCGCCAATTGTTTCAGTTTCCCCTTGCAACTGCATCACAAGATGCTCCAGTCGATGTTTCTCCTCACTGAGATCAGCGATCTCAATCATAGTGCGTCGAAAACGCTGTTGCAATTTTTCATGTGCCTCATCTGTGGCAATCATCACAGTGCTGGAGGTGAGTGATGAAGTGTCATCGGGTAGGCATTCTCTGGCCAATTCAGCTGAAGTGGTGTTTGAGGTTGAATGATGCTGCGCATCTGCTCGACGTTGCATGGCATCGATTACATTTAGTAAGTGTTCGGTTTGACGACGAAGGTCGGCATTCTCTTGGTGCATATCTGTGTGATCCGATGAGTCGTGTTGGGGAGATGCAGGAAGAGAATCGCTTAAATGTGCCTCCATAGATGAATCGAGATTGTCTTGTGTTGTCGAATCATCAGACGTTGGTTTCAGAGAATTGTTTTGCTCCAGTTCGTCGATGTAAGTTTTTAATCGTCGTATCTTTTCGTTTGCACTTTTGAGTTGTGCTTCCAGCACTGTACCGGATTGTCCTTTTGCTTCGTAGTGTCGAAGGCGATCCACCTCTTGGTGTAATCCAAGGAGTTGTTTATTCAATTCGGTGTTTTCGTGGGTCAAACGGATCATTTCTTCATCTTTGTAGCTGAATTTTTGGCTCAATTCCCTCAAATCAGATTCCATTGATCCGAATTTAGATTTAATTTCACGACCAAGATGTTGCTCGGTCTGCAAACGGTCCGTCAATTCGAGTTTGTCATTACTCTAAAAAATATAAAATGTAACTTTATGAGTGAAAAAGGGAATGATTTTTAACAAAATGCTTACCAATTGCACGAACGCCTTTTCCATTTCATGCAACTGCTGCTTAAGCTCCAAATTCTGGGAAACTGCCCTGGACGCCGCAACCTTGTCACTCTCAATTGTCGACATTAATTTCACTGCGTCGGGTTGTTCAGATTGCACCCTCTCCAACAGTGACTCCAACTCTACAACTCGATTATTTTTAACAGCCAATTCAATCTGAAGCTTTTCCATTTCATCATTCACTTTCAGCACCAAATCCTTTTCTGCATCTAATTGCTTAATAAATTCTTCATTACTTTCAGTGAGTTTATTAATCTCAGCTGAGTGAATTGCCGCAACTTCTTTCTGAGCATCACCTCCTAATGAGGTTTGACTTTGTTTTGCAATTTGCTGCTGCATTTGCCGCTCCAACTCGCCTACATGTCGCACTAAACCACTTTCGCGTTGAGACAAACGCTCATTTTCTAATGTCAACTCTTGAATTTTTTCAGCCAACGTTGCCGTCTCCTGATTCAAGTTTTGCACATAATTCTGAAACCGCTGACATGATTGATCACGTTCACTTACTACTTGTTGCATCATTTTCTGCAGCTCTTGCACTTGCTGCTCATACATAATCTTCTCGTGCGTTAGATTCTCAATTTTACTTCCGGTCTCAACCACATCTCCAGAGCTCAATTGTTCAATGCGCAACTGATTCAGATTTAACTCGGCTGTTTTATTACGAAGCTCATTTTGTAGTTGCTCTGTTTCTTTTTTCTGCAACAAAAGTTTTTGTTTGGTTTCACTTAACTCCTGGGCGTTTTCATCTGAACTGCGTTTTAACAATTCAAATTCTGTTTTGCTGTCATTAAGTTGGGCATTCAATTGGTCATGCACTCCACTAAATGTTTCGCTTCCTTTGCGAACACTTGACAGTTCACGCTCCAACTCCTGGACACGATGACGCGATGCATTTAGGCGTCCTTGCAATTCTTCGACATCATTCGATTTTTCTTTAGCCAATGATTGATACTTGGATAGGGATGCCGTCAATTCAGCCTTTTCACCAACAAGCACGCCCACTGTTTGTACGTGTGATTGCAACTGCTCCTGTAGTGGTCCCATCTCCATGGTTAATCGCAAACTATTGTCATGTTTAAGCTGTTGCATTTCACGTTTCAGTGAAGAAATTGTGGAACTTTGTTCCCCAATTTTACTGGATAATTCTACGTTTTTAGCTTTCTCTGCGCTGCAAAGAACAGAAAGTTCCTGATTTCGCTGCATCAGGTTGCTGGTTAAAGTCGACGTGGTGTCAGCAACATCTGATGGATTAATTATGGAACTAATTTGACTAGATATCTGATGAAGGCTTTCAATATTTGCTGAAGCACCAATGTTTTCTGCATCTGGAAAACTGTGCATTGTATTGTTAAAATTATTGTTGTGGTTGTTATCTATGTTTTGTGTGGATGCATTTTCGTGATGTTGGTGGTTCCCATTGAAAAAGTTGGAAAATGCATTGCGTGTGTCTGGTTTTGGTGCATCATAGTTTGGCGTAGCATCAAATACTTGCTGCTCAAAAAATGTGGACGCATTTGCAATGGACCCGTCTGAAGTGTTGTTGGTGGCTACTGCCTTTTCGAAGGGTGTTGAAGGTTCAATAAAATCGCTGTTGGTTCGTGGAACGTCTTGTTGCTCAAAGTATTTACGTGAGTCTGTAAAAAAATCATTTCTTATTAGGTCCAATGAAGCAGGAGGTTGATGAATAATTTCTTGTGTATTAGCAGATGATGATGGTGGTGGGGTTGTTGATGAAGACGAGGATGTTGTGAGGTTGTCAGCATTTATTGGTTTATCAGTGGCTGGTCCTTTTTGAGCTTTTAATTCTTTGAACTGAAAAAAAACATATTTATTATTATTTTAAAAGTGCATTGCAAAGGCATGAAAGGGTTAAAAAATCAAACATGCATACATTTTGACAAATACTGACGTGTCACTTTGCACAATTTTTAGTGTTTTGCAATCGACTTTTTATTTTCACTGGTATTTATCAATTTTACCTTTTTACGTGCCGCTGCCAGGTTCTTCTTTGATTTAGATGAGTCAGCCATTACAGAATTCCAAAATTGTACACTTTTTACAACGGCGTGTGCAATTTAAATTGCTTAAATTAATTTGTTATCGTTGCACTACCACTAGTATTTTTATTTTATTTCAATTATTTTGGAATTCAATGCAATTGACAGTCCATAAGTATGGTCAATTTCGAATTTATTTCACGGCTTACTTAAGTAAACGTCAAACGTTGATAATGATACTTAAAAAAAGCGGCGGTTCCCAATGACAGCTCTCTTTTAAGGTTATGTCAGTATTAAAAATAAACAAAAGATATTGTTGTTAAATAAAATATGGGTTATAATAAAAAAAGCATAAAATATTTTTAAGTGAAATTAAAATTTATTAAAAATGTCTGAAGAATTGAAATTACCTTCCACAAAAAATTCTTCTCTTAAAGAAACAGCAATTGAATCAGCAGGTATTGACGCACAAGATTCAAACGATGGAAAAACTGAAATTACGCAGGACCCTAAATTCTACACCAACGCCAAAGAATACTGGAGCACAATCTCCCCCACTGTTGACGGAATGCTTGGTGGTTTCGGCAGCATCTCCAGCATTGATGTGCGCGGCTCGACGGCCTTCCTTAAGGAGCTCTTCAAAATGAAACCCTCACCACGTGCTCAACAGGCGTTGGACTGTGGCGCTGGCATTGGACGTGTTGCTAAATTTTTACTAATGCCTCTTTTTGAACGTGTTGACATGGTGGAACAAGATCCAACGTTTGCGGCCAAGGCACGAGAGTTTATTGGCCCAACTGTCCGACTGGGTAGCATATTCAATGTGGGATTGCAAGAGTTTGAGCCAGAGCCCAAGAAGTATGATGTTATTTGGTCACAATGGGTGTTAGGTCACTTGCCAGATGATGATTTATTGGAATTTTTGAAGCGATGCATTTCTGGATTGTCACGCAATGGACTAATTGTTATTAAGGAGAATGTCACGCATTCCGATACATGTGATGTGGATGAAAAGGATTCTTCAGTGACAAGGCCGCTAAAATTGTTTAAGGAGATTATTGCTGCGGCTGGTCTGAGAGTTGTTAAAATGACAAAACAGAATAATTTTCCTCAAGGTTTATATTCCGTTTATATGTTGGCGTTAAGACCACAAAAAGGATTAATAAGGTAAATACAATTATTTTGAGCAAATAAATATTTTTTAAATACCTTAAAATGCTTGGCAAGTGTTTGATTTTATTTATTTTTATTATGAGCTCTTTAAAATTGAATTTACATGTTCTTTTATTAATCTGTATAACTGACATCGGGGAAATTTAAATTTGATATGGATATTTCGAAATTATACAAATAAATGTAAAAATATATATTTCTATGTCAAAATATTTGCTTTTCGTCCTCCAAAATCGCCGGGTATTATAAGTCATAACAAAGTTTAATTATTCCAAACAATTCAAAAAACTCCCATTATCCACAACAAAGCGAAGAATTTAATAATAAAAAATGTTCCTTAAATTATTTTCATTATCAATATTTCTTATTACTGCTACCAATCAGGAAAATGTGGATTCGGACATATCAATAGATGAGAATGGATACATTCTGTATTGTCCTTGCATGGGTAAGTCAATTTCCTTCCCATGTTCATTCTTATTTTTTTCAACCAATGAACTTAAGATCAATTTCAACGCAACAGGACGCTTCGGAAATCAAGCAGATCATCTCCTTGGTGCCCTTGGTTTTGCCAAAGTCGTCAACCGAACCCTCGTGCTTCCACCATGGATTGAGTACAAAAAAGGTGCAACACGATCCACCCAAATACCATTTTCAAAGTATTTCAAAGTGGCACCACTTCAAGACTTCCATCGCTGCATAACAATGGATACATTTATGTCCAAACTAGCGAACACAATTTGGCCTATCAATAAACGCACATCATTTTGTTATATGGAACGCAAAAGCCTCAGTGGAAATGAAATAAAGGGGTGTCACGCAAAGGATGGAAATCCATTTGGTCCATTTTGGGACACATTTAACATTGATTTTACGGCATCTGAATTCTTTGGTCCACTTCACTATGACGTCCATCATTCCAGCATGGCTGAGGAATGGAGTGAAAAATATCCATCCACTAATTGGCCAGTTTTGGCATTCACCGGCGCACCTGCCAGTTTTCCAGTGCAGGAAGAGAATTTGGCGTTGCAACAGCATTTGCATTGGTCAGATGAGGTTTCAAAGAAGGCTGCAGAATTTATAAAGACGGATTTGCCCAAGGGGGCGTTTATTGGAATTCACTTACGAAATGGCATTGATTGGGTGCGTGCCTGTGAACACATCAAAGATAGCACAAATTTATTCTCATCCGCTCAATGTTTGGGATATCGCAATGAGAAGGGTGAACTTACGATGGACATGTGCTTTCCCACACGGGACATTGTTGTGCGGCTTTTAAAGCGACAAATAAAGAAGATTAAAACACAAAATCCCACAAATGAAATTCGGTCTGTCTTCGTGGCTTCTGACAGTGACCACATGGCGGAGTATTTGACCGAAGCTATGAGTCGCATGAAGGTAACCGTCCATACGACTGCTGGTAATGATCCACATTTGGATTTGGCTGTACTGGGATTGTCAAATCATTTCATTGGTAATTGTGTGTCATCTTTTTCGGCGTTTGTTAAACGGCATCGTGATGTTCGTGGGTTGCCTTCTTCGTTTTGGGCTTTCCCCAAGGAGAAGTCTCACAGCAGTGCCAGTGGAAATGCATCCAAAATGAAAGCTAATGATGAGCTGTAGATCGAGTAAGTTAAAAGACAATTATCATAATTATTTTTTCTTTATACCTAGCCATGTGCATTTGCGAAATGTTGATCATTTTAATTAATAATTCTATATAGGGATTACATAGAATCACTACGTCATAATTATGAGCTGATTCACAATTATGTGCAATTAAGCTTAATTTTCTCTTACTCAAATCAATTCCAATGAATTAATTAAGTTAGAAGCTTATCTGGTACAGTCAAATATTGCACGCCATCCACACAATGAGATTGTTATCAATGTTTGTTGGCAATGACGCATAAAGTAGCAAAACAACATTGTAGGTACCTCTACATGATTTTTTGTTATCTCAAATGTCGTATGATAAACTGCCATTTAAGCATCGCGTCGTTATTTATTGTTTACATGAATATAGGTAATAAAATTAATTTATCTGTTTGTAAAAATTCTATTGTGGATAAGCCCAATTCAAAATCGTCTGAGCTTTTGATTAATACCATCAAAAATTCTTTGAACTCGAAAATAAAAATCTTCATTAAAGCAAAGGTTGACTAGATTTCTGCGTTTTTATTAAAATCTTAAGGTTTCTTTCCATATTTGAATTGTCTATAATGTACTTTTAATATTTTATTTATATTTCTCAATGAAAAGTGAAAACTGATTTTACTATTTCATCTTCACCTCATTATTTAACCGTTATTCAGCAAAGAAAATAGCACCCAAAAACGGTTCAATTAATTTTATCAGAAAGAAAAACCTATGTCGTTTGTGTTAATTCATAAACGCTATAAGCTAATCTAGAACAAGGTCTATTATCATAAAAAGGTGACATACATAAATGGGGTAACTTTTGAGGTCAGTTCATTTATATGTTATAGACCGTAGTCATGACGTCCAAGGTACATAAGTTCTTATTATATTTGTAAATGAAAATCAATACGACACATGTTCCTTGAAAATTCGTAGTTTCGTTGATTGTAATAATTTGTGTAACCAATCAATAAAAATAACTTGTACACATTTTTAAATTTGGTATTGTAGTTATTCTAGGTTAAAATGTTGTCTTCTTCAATTATTTTAATGGAATTAATTGTTACAACTTCTATATTAAAATTCATAGCTTCCGTAATCCACCCCAAATCAATGAGTTAAATTTGTGCTCAAATCACTTTGTCACGTGTCAAACGTTTAGTGGAGTATTGTCTCTTGTCTTGTTGAGAATTTAAAGAGAAGTACATGTGTTAAAATAACCCGACTAAATGACACATTAAACTGTTAACAAGCTTTATAACATTGGTATCGATAAAGATGCCTCGCTCCAGGAATGCAAATCAACCCGGAACAGAACGCGTTGTGTTGCATTTTAATTTATTAAAACACTTATGATGTTTTATTAAATAATCCACCGACTCATGATTCAGGAATCTCATTGTTTAAACGCAATTGAATCTTTCGGTGATCAGTCACAGACGAATGATGCAAACGGCTGCAGTTGATTCATCCAAATTGATTTTTATATTTGTGTGATTTGATTTAATTGCTTATTGTCGGTAAAACAAATTCGCTGTAATTCATAAATTGCATTACGTCGGGGTTCTGCAATGAATTGGATTTCGCAGAAGTTGTTATGATATTGACGTAGGTAAATTACGTTGTAATTCATTAATTATTAGGTAAGCATCCTAAAGGAAGGTGTTATCAGTCCATAAGGTCTTTTTGTATATTTTTATATAATCAGTTTTAATTTTTTTAAAAATAATTTATCAATTGTTGATTAAGATCGTTTTTTTTTTTTTTGGTAAGAACCCCATGGTGGAATTTCCGTTGCCAAAAATTCCAACTTACTGTAAGAAAATTCGCAATAAAAGTTGAATTCAGATTATTCCCTCATGACTAAAGTCTATTGTGTCTGTCTGTAAAACGATGAATAATACCCACAACATGGATCCATCTTGTTTCAACAAGATCATGCAAGTTCTTTCTTCCACATCGCATTCTAACCTGTCCTTCAAAATACCTAAACGATTATGCAGCATCCTCAAATTGAAGTGCATTTCTACACACTTCCATAACGTACAATATTCGTACAGACTATTAGTCTAGCCGCCACCACACAATGTAAAAGAACTACAACATAATGAATTAAGTTGAATGCATAACGCAAAGATTATCGTGACTGCCGACTGAGTCACCAAAACCGAAATAAAATCGCTTACTGAAATACTTTACATGTATAAAATTTATATAAGCTGTAGTTTATTGCCGCCTAATTATACATAATAATTTCAACGTACATAAATGAATGTCTGAAATGGCCGCGCATGCCACCAACCAAATGATCTCGCGCGGTTCTGGGAATTCCAGACTGCGAGAATAATTATTAAGATGATGTGTGTGCATAAGAGAATCCCTGAAATTCTTTGTTTGCAATTAAGATCAGACAGATCATCGACTGAATCGTCACCGGCAATGGTACTTCGTGTATAGCGGTCGCTTCTATCTGCTCACGCTTTGTTTGTTCACGCTCCTATGGATATATATAAGTAAAATATGCAGAATAATGCGATGTTTGAGACAGCCCCAATTATAGGCATTCGGAGACGTACGCTTCGACATTCGAATTTGCGCAAAATTTACCACCCACTCTGTAATATGTTGTGTGGTGGGGTTTTTAAATTTTTTTTGCAAAAATTCAAGCTTTTTTTTGGAATTTTTTATGAGCTACACGAGATGAATGCAATTGCCAAAATATTCAAATAAATAGTTTTAAGTGAATATAAAAACACCTGCGTTATGACGACTTGGCTTATTTTGTAAAGTAAAGTTTCATAGCGGCTTTACCTATTTAAGTGCATGTAAATATTACCAAATATAGTTGAAACATCCCAACAACAATAACTTTACCACATGGATTTCTTGTGGTTTTAAGGAACACAAATGAAAACATTGAAATTGTAACATGTAATCGATCAATTCGTTATTATATGTTTTTGTGGGTTAAGTTCAGAAAGGTTTTTGAAACCAAAAATGGTCAGTTCGATTTATTAGTGTTAGATAAAATATCGCCAAAACTTCGTGGTGTTTTCTATGGTCAATTTTTTTTGAATAAATTGAAATCAGTATTTATTAAATCTTGAATTTAACGAAATTTTAAAATATCAATTCTTTTTGGTTTTAAATTATAATTTGCAAGGTCAAAATTTTAATTTTGCAAGGATAGTTCACAAATTTTAGTTTTATTTTTGGTATAAAAAAAAATTCTGAATGTAGTTTATTTTAGCATTCATAAAGTCGATAAGTTGAGACCACTCAATGTTATAAAACCTAATTATATTTTATTTGCTATTACAAACAAAATTACGTAATTGTATTCAATTGTGCAGCTATTATTTGGCTTTCCATAATTTTATTCGATTATCCACAATTTTGATAAGTGCACTGCTTCCAGCCTTCCTTAATCTATTGACCAACTTTAAATTATTTAATCTAAGCCAGCACATAACAACAGATTATCGACTCCAAAATGTAATGGGGCTCGTAAACATTTTTATTGAAAAAACACGCTCGTAATAACTCAGCAAAATGTGGCAAACTTCGCACACAGGTGGGAGTCAAAACGTTGACATATTATGTAATTTGCGAGCCATGGAATTTTCGATGCAATTTAAACTGTTGATCGCTATATGGTCGCTACCAATATTGGTCGCGCTTTAATGTGTTTGTCCACGTAACTTGTACGCTTCATGAGCAATATTTGTGTTCCGTTTACATAAAAATTTGCTGTGGCAGGCATTAGGAGTTATACATAAGCGCGCGACTACGAGCAAAATTGTGTAATTAAAAAAAAAAAAATGTAAAAAAATCTCAAGGAAAAATATTATTCAAAACTGATTATTGCTTGAATTGAAAATACAAACGTTGTCGCATGTGTGCTTTTATTTTTTCGAACTCATACGAGTGTATTGAATATGCCGATTATAATAAACGACAGCCTTCACATAAGTTTCAATTCTCCTATACAAAAATCATGTACATAGCAACTCGCGGTATGGGGATCGGGGATAGCCTTCATTGTGATTAAAAACGCACATTGTATACGATCACATATTATAGTAATTTTTAGCGCTTATTGCAACCGAATTATGACGTCGAGAGTTTACGCAAATCGATGCTTGTGCTGTGGAGGAAAGCCTATCGCTGAAAATATGACGTCATTGTGACATTTCGTTGTAATTACTCGTATATTTATTTAAAAATACAGTTGGGGGTAGATGTTAAAGTTCAAAGGTGTTTTTTTTGCGTTGGAGGGAATTTGCTTATGCGCTTGATTCACCAATATTTCCAAAAATAGTACAGAAAACCTTTATCGATAATTAAATGTAGTTTTGTAAATTAAATTATGTCATGACTACAGAATAAATAACAACAAGTTCAATGTAGCATTTTTAAAAGAGAGTTTTCGTCTTTAAAGAAACTCCTGAATTTAGTCAAGTTTGGCTTTTATGAAGTGTTTTTTTTTGAGGTTTGGTTCAGCAGAGTTTATAATCGATTTTACCATCCATTTTCTTATTCTTAAGTACACATCGGATGAAGTCTGGACTATCGAAAGAAACTAGTAGGCTTCTAGACTTAAGTCGGACAATCATTTAAGTCTTAGTCTTCATTTGACTGATTGCAGTTCCATTCTAGGATAAGGACCATCGGGGCATGTCGTTGCGAATAAGACACAAGCACAAGTAACTGGAAAAAGAGTTCATAAAAGTCTTCAGCATTTTGACCGACACATTGCATTGGCAAGAGTGCTATTTCGGTGCGGTCATTTCGATGCCATATTCAAATCAAAGACGATAAAAAAAAAAGAAGCCATTAAAAGACAATACAGTCTATAGCGAGTCCCCATTACGGCGAATTACGATTTTTAACCTCGTTTCACCTCTCTAACTCGAAGTACGATGTTAACAGTTTTACCTCTATACCTTACAAATCTCTCTTCCATTTATTATTTCTTTGCGATATATTAAAACTATATAGACGCGCGGTCGCATGGATGTTGACGGAATGAAAGTTTACAATTGTGTGAGAGGGTGGGAGACGCGCGCAACCCAAATAGTATAATAAACATATATCGTCAAGAGTCAAGACGTACAGTGGCCCACAGTAAATGTATGTTAGTGCAATGTGGCGAAATCGCGCATTTCATAAATTGTTTTTTCCCATAAAGCACTCTTGCAGTTTTTCTTTCTTTCTCTCTTTTTTTTTCTATATTAAGCCACTTTTTTGTGTTTATTTACGTTTTTTTTTGTACTTTGGGTTTGTGCAAGACTTTGAGGTTGTTGTGAACGACGCGATATGTTTTTTGACGGTTATATCTGTCAGTACGGGCGTTATGGATAAAAATATGCGCGCGATGAAAACTACTGAAGGGGTGGAGTGCGGTGAGAGACGTGTTGGTGGAGCCTGGAGGGAGGCAGTTGTGCAATCAAGTGCTTCGAAAATATAGGTACAATGCAGAAATTAAATGGCTATACGATATATGGCGCATAATTATGTCACGTGAGGCATATCATGACGCTTGTACTTTTGTGTGTACATTTCGCGCGGAATCTACAGTAAATGGATATAAATATTAGACCTCAGTGGCGCTGTACATTATGCACCATAGACGTTCACTTAATAGGCGAGTACGCGCACTTACGTGAAAGTTTATCATTTTCAGGGAAAATTTTCACTATTCAACGGATTCACGCTGTCATGGCATCGGGTATGCAAGTTGGAATGGAGAGTCTTCGTAAAATATAGGATTTGTGCTCTGTAATGGTTGGCAACGGACAGAAATCATTTTAGTGAATGCATTTAGTTAAGTCACAAAACGTTTTAATTTTTAGGACAGAAGTCATGAATAGATAAGGTCATTTTTAAGGCATTATTTCAAGGTCAAAAATCAATGTTTCCTGAAACGTTTTCCTAATTTTGTTTAAACTGCTAAGTCGTGAATTAATTAACACGAAATGAAAAAGCAAGCTAATGAAAAAGAATTTTGTAGGGTCTCAATGTAAGTGGTTCTCAATTCAACTTCCAAGCTCCTCCGTAGTTTTTTCTCCTTCCAAATTAAAATGTTACATCTTTATATTACAATTATTTACACTTACACAAAATATACACACACTACAAAAGTCTCAAGTAAATAAAAGGTTTTCCATTTTACACAACTTAAGCGTTGTTTATGTTATGTCTTTATTATAGTGATGTTGGGCTTTGCAGGCATTGTGCCGCCTGACGCGAGCGCGTTTATGCAACCGCATATAAACAATCAAAAAAAAACTTTCCTTGGGTGGATGACCCCATCTCAAAACCCAACACTCGAAACGTCTATACGTGACGATCACTTTCTAACATACACAGATATTATGGGCCTATACATTGTCGGCCGCATAGTGCAATTTAAAATCGGTCAATGTACCTACGCAAGACGTGTAAAAAATTTAATTTATTAATGAGAATATCAAAAACAATCCAAATTATGTAAACTCATGCAGATTCTCATGGTTATTATTTTAATTAATCAAATAAATACAAATATAGAGGGTGAGGCGTCTGTAATGAGTGATGGATTTTAAATCAGCATTTCCTGATTTTTTTCTCATGCCTGTTATGTTGTTTTTGTTCTTTCATTTTCTTAAATTTTTTTGTTCGTAAAAAATTGTAGATCAAGGAGAGTATTTACTTAATCTGACCAAAGAAAAAAGAAATTGGCAGAAAAATTCTAAAGGAAGATTTCTAACTTTTAAAAATGATTGAATTTGTTAAACCTTGAATTGTTTGGCAATCATTTTATATCTGATTTTAAAAATCTGTTAAAATGGCTTCAAAAAACCATCGCTTGCTCAATACAATTTTATGCTCAAAAATATATACTTTTTACAAAATTAAGTCACTTTATTATATTTTCTTATTAACTCACTATAGTTTCATAAAATTTCTAATTTGTAAAAAGATTATGGCCCTTTTTTTAATGTTGACGTAATACAATTTGCGGGCTTTTTACTTTAAGTTGAGCGCATTTTGCATTTAAATTTTTGCAATTTCATAAATTTTAATTTATAATTGATGTCACGTGACTACAAACTAACTTCCAATCAGGTACAGGTTATTGTTTTTGCCGACGTATTACAGTAATTCCTTTCAATACAAGTAGCGTTTGTATTTAGTTATCATATGTGCAACTTTCTAAGCTAATTGGCAATTGCACTTTCATGTGCAATATTTTGCGTCTCTTTAAGTTAAATCACTCTATTCTATTCACTCCAACTCACAAAAATGTACGTCTAAAAAACATACTGTTTTTAAATTTAGAAAAAAATTGTCTTAAGGCAAGATGTATGTCATGTCCGAATATGGATGTGGTTGATTATAACGTTTAAATTCTCGAGTACAAGTTTAAGTGCAACGCGCATGCAAAGAAACGTCCTTCAGAATTAAATTCATCTAACTAGTAACTAATATAGGCAAATCGCGTATACACAAAAAGGCGGAAATTAACTTAATCAGCAGCTACAATCAATTTCAAGGCAGTTCCAGCCACTTCCAACTGCTTCATCGGTACATTTAACTTATAATATGGCGAGCATCACATTATGAATTGCATAATTTCACAAAACACTCACCGGTTCGTCTATACAAGTACAGTTATTTCGTCGTTTTAATGGTCACAGTAAAATATTTCTCTTGTTATGCAATGCATCGTTCATCTGCTTTGTCATATTTGAATTACCGTACGAACTACGAAGTACGGGACACGCTACATTAAAACATAAAAGCTTTATGTGTCCGGCTAATAAACAACTCGATTTTCAAATAGCATATTAATTGATTGAATGCCAATTTTCAATCGTCTTTGGCGGTTTAAAATTAAATTTTATTTCAAAACTGCTCAGTTGTAAAAAATCTAAAGTATTAAAATGAAAACAAATTAAAACGTACCAATGCAAGACAATAACTTAAGCTCTCAAGCACGCAGTTCACTCACATTGATGTAAATAGCGCGCTTACATTTTGAAAACCGCAATTCACAATGCATTTTGTACCGTTTGAAAGCGCGTAATTACACTTACAAGTTGCAATGTATCTTGAGCCGCAGAATGCAAGCGTGCGCCATTATTTATTGTACATAAATAAATACATATTGTATGCTGGTGTAGTTATTTGAGGTGTTTGTATGGAGATTGGGAGGAATAAGATGATGCGGAGAGCTGAAGCAACGCATTAATACAACCGTGGAGTGTTGCATATTGTGGACATAAGTGCAAAGTCGATGTTCAACTATTTTGCTGCGCTTTTTCTGAAATGCATACACAAATATGAACAAATAAAAATAAAAAATGTGTATAGCATAGTTTATTATGCTGCAGGTCGTTGTTTTAATTATGTAATGAAAAAATTGTAAACACTGTAAACCATTAAAGATTCTTGGTATTTGTTTGTTACAAACATTTAAAAAAAATTATAATAATGCACTGAGACAGATTGAAAATAATAAATTTGAAATTTAAAGTGTTTGGATTTTTATTTTATTTTCAAGGTCAAAAATTTAGTTTTTCGCCAATATTGATAAATTTTTTATTGTCTTTATTTAAAAATTATTAAAGTCTGCAATAAAACCTTTACATTAAGATAACCAATTGATTGTATTCGGGTAGGATGACAAAAAAAACAGCAATCAGTGTCACCGTTTGCACTCCTCATTGATCGTGCCAAATTCCTCAAGTCATAACTATTGTAAATCGGTGTGAAGCAAAGAAGAACCGCAACATGATTTCATAAAAGTACAACTGTAACAATATCTAGTAATTACAACGCATTTACCGCGTAAACGTTATATCTGTGTACATGTGCTCAGTGCTGAAGGCAACTATTGTACACATGCTTACATTAACGGTCTGATCTAAATCCGCATGACGTACTCGGTACTTGTAAAACACCGAGCCAGGTTCATATTGTTTGAACATCACAAATATTCAATTTAGGTTCGCATCAGCGTTATATAAAAAGAAGTGCGGTTATTAAAGTTATAAAACGCGCGTTTGTAATTTTTTTTGTACATTAAATAAATAGCAGGTTAAATAAGAAACGCGCGCATACGGGAGGAAGGAGTTGTACATATTATTGTGTATTCGTAGCTATGTGGCGGAGGGAAACCTGAAAATGATGATGAACTTCGAGAAATTCATTTTGGAGCAGAAGCTTGCGTTCAAACACCTTTTGGCGCGCCATACAAATTTTATGTAAAAACATGAATTTATATGTGTCTCAAAAAGTGAACAATAATACAATTTTCTCAATCGCCGCGCATTTATGTACGGCGGCGGTGGTTTGTTGGTTTGGTTATGCGGACTGGTATGGATGGTTGCGCGAGCTTTTTGTACATACTCGCGTATGTGCCGTGTACGTGTTGAAAACTTGTTTTCTTGGTCAAAAAGTCGATGGGGTCGACGCAAACCGCGACGAGTGTGACGACGCATTGCGAGGTGCGACGCACGGGGCATGAATAATATGATTTCAAAAAGGCGGGCACACACCAAGATGAATATATCTGGTGCGAGCAAAGTTGAAGCACAAGTATCTTACTAACTATGACTTTAGTACTTACTGCTGGAGCGGTCGCTTGCAATCGCAGGGATCATGTCGCTACTCGCGTGAAGTCAAACGCAAGCAGGCGCGCGAGGTGGGCAATATTTTTAAATGCATGACGCATGCGAACACTGCATAATCGGACATACATTTTTGTGTTGTGGTATTGGTTTTTAATTGAATGTGTGTATTTCTTTGTTTGTGTTTGAGTGTGGGAGCATCAAATACAATAATGTTGGTTAATTCTTTGTTTCGATATTTATAAATCATTTTACTATTGCGAGAGTTTTGAAATGAGGAATAAAAAAATTTATTTGACACGGAATTTGTTTTCCCCATACACTCTGGGAATAGACAAACGCTTCAATGTACATTTCGTGCTACGTGTATTGTAAACGCGTTCTTAATATTTATCAATCCGCGCGCACATACCGCAATTAATACATAAACGTAAAGTATACTAAAGATTATTATAATGCGCGATTATTGAGATTCCCAACAACTATTTTCGTCACATATTTGCGTACATCCGCATTTTAAATGCCACCAACCCCACACATCCGCCCGCATCCTCGCATTGTACGCAATTGATGATTCCAAGGCGCATATTGCGTCGAGACGCCATTCAATGCGACTAATTATACCTAATACATGTTAATGTATTAAAGTAAATATATTTTACTTTATATTTTGGGTTATTTTTGGAAATCGCGTTCCAAATATTCGCACACATTAATAACCGCTGAAATAAGTTTGTGAAACCCCGTCCCCCACTCATTTTTTTAAAGACGATATGGTTCGTATTGCTCGAAATCACTTGCGCTGACAAATTGAAATGACTATTTGATTGAATGTCCACTTCGAAATGTATGTGTTGGTTGGTTAAAATTATTTTGAATTCAGTTTTTCGCACATAGTTACAAATTTACGTTTATAAAATTGAATATAAAATCGCGAATATACTGAAAGACTTAAAAAATTGCGGCGATAATGTAAGAGTGTGCGAAGTTACGATCAAATTGAGAAGGACAGAGACAAAGCGACGAAGGACGCAGCCAAGGCTGTTTGTGATTGTTAAATTGCGACAATATTGATGCACATAATTAACGGTCGATATAATGGATCAATGTGTGTTCATTGATCGCGCTTAATTAATTAATTTAATGATTTAGTTGTTTTTAATTAAATGAAATTGACTTATTTTTCAAGTTAATAAATCGCTTTTTTACATTTAGATGAATTTTAAGGGAAATTCTTAATAGAATGCAAACACCATTTTCTTATAGAGACAAAACTAAACCATAAAATTATTATAACTACAATGAACAATCCAACATAGATAACCGCCCATAATTCAGTAAAATTCATTGACTGCTAATTCAGCCATAAATATGTGCTAAATTATAATGCAACAAAACTAAAAAAAAAGGCGCTACAAATGCGAGCAGTCATCACTCATAATATGATCAATGCGGTGCGCTAGTATTACACACGTCAAACGATCACACGCTTGATACGCGCTGTTAAACTTTATGTCTGGAGGGTTAAGCCTTCGCAGTGTTGCCAACACCATCATTTAACAGCGATCGACACACTACACAACAAATTACAAAGCGCTAGGAACACACAGTACTTGATTAATGTAAGCTTTTCATTACAAATACTTAAAAAATCATACAAAATACAAATAAACTTAAATGGCGACTATTTATAAAAAAAATCCTCAGAAAAAAGAGTAAATAATAATTATACGCACACTCGAAAAACGAAATCGTGATACGTGAAATAATATGGTAAATTGGTGTGTAAATGCGATCGCCGATCTCTTTTATTCTTCTTGTGTATCAATGATGATTTATTATGGTATCTATATGTGATGATCGTAGTGATCATTGACATCATGATCAAATGCGCTATATCTATCTATTTACTTTATTTGCTGCTTTTATGTTGTAAATTTATTATACCACACTTTTTACATATGTGTATGTACCGTATATGAGTATATGCATACGAAGTGTTTTTTTTTGTACACAGGTATCCGTGATACTATTGTATTGAGATCATTGTAAATTGTAATGATCTCGCGATCGCAGCCATCAGTAATCTATGATCATGATGATCAAATTGTTTTACAAAACTGTGCGATCTCTTATTTTGTTAGTTACTTTATCTGTATTATGTTGCTACAAGGTAAAACGTTCATATGTGAAAGCTTTCAATTCATACATGCATAATATTTTAAGCGATCGCATGTGAGTTTGCCGCTATACTATATAAGTTGAGTGTGCGTTGAATTATGTTATTGTTAAAATACCTGTAAAGCTACATAGTACATACTATGGGCGATTGCAAGTGTTAAAGCGTACACGTATCCGTGAAGTCGCTTTTAAACTTTACAATAGCTTCGCACGTCGCACTTACACCAACATGAGCTTATGGTCTCGTGCTTGCACTACGCGCGATCATCAGTCCCCCAAGCTCTTATAAATATTTGTTTTCTTAAATATTTGGCTGTCTTGTATAGTTTTGTATGCTTCACGTTCGCCTTTTTTTTTAAATAAATGTAATTTAATTTATGTTTGCGTTTTTCTTCTCCTCCCGTTTGTTGAGATCGTTCACATATATTTTGTATATAGTCAGTCCCACACTCGTTGTTTTGTTGTTGCTGGTATTTTGGTTCATATTTGTTTTATTTGTACGTTGACGCGACTATGCCTTCTGTCTGTCTGACCGGACAATATAAAACCTGCTCCCGAAGATCGTTTTATATATGGAATTGAAATATTGTGAACAAAAAAAAAACAACCAGAATGTATATTTTAATAACTGGCTATAGTGACCACTTATAAACGAGGAGTCGAAATATTTTTACAAAGGTTTTTATACATTATGTACTGACACCCATGTAGGTTTATATTGTGACCGTATGTTAAAAAGTAATGGATCAGCGATCGCGATCAAAATTTACACATGTACCCAACGATTGTGCGGATTGATGGCTTGAATATTTTAAATTTAAAGCAACAATTTGCATACGCAGACAAGATGTAATTCGCGCTTGAATATCATTATGCGTTTTGTAAAACAAAAAACAAAACATAATACACATTCTTATCATCGAATGAGCTTTCCATGTTGTTTTAAATCGAGGCTTTTCTCTCAGTGTATCATTTAATGTGATCGTTAATTTTATTGTTAATAATCCCCGTGTAATAACGCGATTAGATCCAATTGAGATCGTAATGTGTATATGGTAATGGACATGCAGCGATAAATAAAACATCGGCGGACACCGACGAAGTTATACGAGGAAGCCTCCAAGTCCAAAGCACTTAATGACAAGTTGAGTTAACTGAGACCTGAGCGCGGTTGGGAAATCGGGATCATGAGGGAATGTGCAGCAGCGATGATCGTAGGCGACGATCGCCTTCACATATTTAACAGTGAGATGGCGCATTTTATAGGCACCTGCGCTGACGCGGCGCGCCGCGCACATATTGTTTATTTGTGGGCTTCCCCCGTCTCGCCTCGACCCCCCTCATTTATTGTTCACTTTTGTATGGCTGCTGCTGTTGCAAATTTGCTTTTACACTGCACAATTTTTGCAGCAGCTATGTGCGTATGCACATTTGTTTGTGTGTTTGCAAAAACAAAGACAAAAACCGCACGTCTAAATAAGCGAAAATATTTTGTAAACAGGCTTTGTGCAAATGGACGTGAGCTGTGTTTGTGGAGTTACGTACTTGTGCGAATAATCGCCATTTTTCTCGATGCAGCGAGCTGTGTGGTGGTCGCAGGGGCATATTATTGTAAAATAGGGATCATGATGGAAATGAGCGTTCAGCAATGTCTTTCTGCGCTTCTTATTATGTTTAATATGTGGACGTGTATATTGTTTAACCGCGCGCGTACTTTTTGGCGTACACGCTTAAATCATTCGCATTTTGTGCTGATTGCTGTTCTCGGTTGTAATAATTGTCAGAATGAGGTACCTTAAACCTTTATCCATATTGTGGTGTTTGCGGTAAGCTTCTGCATGCAGAAATATTTATACTCGTTAGGTGTACGTACACTCCACAGTTTCTTGCCCTCTCTTCTTGCCATTCGCCTGCATTTATTAACGTGCAATCGCGCAATGCACATTATGTGCACTTTCCTCTGATTTATATCTAACGCTTTGCAAGCTTATGTACCTTTTAATTTTGCATTATTGACGTTAATTAGGTGTTTAATGCGGTTTACCGTTAGAAATGCATGTGAATGCAGGAATCGAGTGTTTTGCTGCATTTCAATGCATTATGCTCGTGCATAATGTGATTAAACGTGTTTTTTATGCACACTCATATGGAAAAAGTTTTGTAGTCAGTCCACTTACAACTAGTGTCCTGTCGGGAAGATAACTTTATTGACTATACTTCCACCCGCCTGGTAGACAACAAAATATTTTTTGTCAAATCCATGAGTTAAGCTTTCTCATAACCTCAAAAATTACGTTCTGAGAGCTGAAGATTGTAACATTAAATTAGTCTTTCTTGGATGTGGATAGTTTCAGAAGAGATTCGCATATTTTATATTTCTAATTAAACAATTTTATGTTCATATTTATAATAATAGTATTTTTAAGTGTAGTGTCTTTGAGGCGATATTTAAAGTCACTTCGGTGCAGGTGAGTCTTTTAATTGCAGATTAAACGTCACAAGAATTTTTTTTTTGTTTTAAAAAAAAAACTTTACAATACATTTGAGTAAATTACGTGATTACCCACATTATATTAACAATATATACATAGAAAATAAAAGAAGCAACTAAATGTTGCAATCATTCAATTTTATTATTCTTTCTTTTCATAATCTAATCTCTATTTACAATTGAAATGATTGTTGATTTACACACACACAATTATAAGTGGGTTCAATTTGTGAGCTTTATTTAAAAATGTTCTTATCTTTTATCCTCAACGATTTTTAAACGAGGGTGTAGTAAAATTAATAATTGAAGTAATATTTACTATAATCTATGACACTTGTTGAAATTGATTAAATTGTGTAGACAAATTCCTTAATAACGTTTGCACGGTATTTAATCTCATATTTCTGGACGCGTAAAATGCTGACCTTGGCATGTCCACCACCTGGTGAAAAAACACGTTTGACTGCACTTTTAGGGGATACTTCTTGAATTACAACAAAGAAAAGGAATTAAAATCATTTTGCTTTTTAAAATTCAAAACAAATCATTTAAATTAATTTTCTAATTAAAGAAATATTTGACCTTGGATATTTCTGCTTAAAATTTGGTAAAAATTTTAGAAATGTTTGCCAAATTTTAATTTTTTTTATTAAAGTCTGTCCTTTATCTATATTTTTTTAACAATGATATTAAGGAAGTTATCTTAGAATCACCCTGTGCATAAGAAAGTCGCATCCGCGTAAAAAACTGAATATAAGCCACTACAATTATTCTGGATATGCTTCAGTATTCATAAATATTTTGTACTTAAAATCGCTACCAATGTATGACATCACTTTATCCTCAATTGGCCACTTCCATCAACCGCAATCCGGCACACAACGATGTGTCAAAGTTTGAGTAATAAACTATCGGTACCGCACGTGTCGCAACATACTCAAGGCTGCGGTGGCCGGTGACAGACGCTTCCAATCCAATCTAGCTCGTGCTTTATTTTAACATATACGAGTAACTATAAGATTTGCTACACTCCTTCATTGCGTTGATTAATGAATGAAGCTGTGGCTCGATTTTAAAAATACAATTTAACTATTATCTAAATTCTGATGTATCATGTGTAGTAACTACATTTTTTAAAAATCTGTCAGAAAAAGTCGATAAAAAAATATGTGGTTAGATCCATAATAATGTAATTTTAATGCGCGCGCAGCTGATTTTTCAGACAGCATGCGGTATTATGCGTAAGACTCGTAAATGCTGATTGCTGACTTACTACATCCCGGATATGTTGCAATAAATCTATAAAAATCGTCAGATTTATATTTAGTTATTGTGTGCAAGTCTGGGCAAATGAACTTCAATCTAGCGAGGCTTGTTTCCTGTCAAATTACAATCAATATTTCAAGCAATTAACTGATTATGGCCACTGTATACAAATGATAAGTGAATAAAAAGTGTGTGTGCGCCCCATTTGTGTACTTTATCTTATCACAGTTAATCACGTTCTTATCGATGGTATCGAGTTTCTGATAACAATTATTCTCGTATGATATACAGTGCAATTCATGGCATTTATTGCGTAATTTGTGACAATAATTGTTCCGTAAATGCTGCTTAATTGTCAGGTCTTAAGAAGGAATCGTTTTAATGAGCACATAATCGATGGTTAGGATGTTTAATTTGGACACAACTATAACGTGCCATTAAATCATTGTAAAATATTAGAAAAAAACATTTTTATGTAATGACGACGTGTTTTTGAAAAATGTAAGGTTTAAAAAAAATCCGTATACTGGTATGTAATTTTATAGGCAAAATCTTCTCTGACTTAGTGGACTAAGTTGAGATCAAATTAATTGAGTGTTGGACAAAACTGACCCAAGTTATCTTTAGATCATTCCAATACCTCAACAAAACCTTTTTCCATGTTGAGTTTTCCAGAAATATTAAACAGCGAATGAGTGATTTCACGCCCTCTTAAATTGTACAATATAATGTAAGTCAACACTTATTCAATAAAAAGTGATTAAATTGAATAAAAGCTCAACATTACTTATTATCTTAAATAGACGAATGTACATGTTCATAAACACTTTTATTTATATCGTACGTACCTATGTTTTGGTTCAGTTGTTCAATTAAACGCTTCCACTCGTCTCTTTGGAAAAGTGGAGAAAAGTTTCAAAGCAAAGTAAAAGTTAAGTGTGACCCTTTTCCAATTGTGCAAACATATCAGTTTCAGCTTTTCTATTTTAAATCGTTTCAGATGAAAGATTGACGTTTTGTTGGTGTACAACATCAGCATTTAGCATACAGATTTAATTGTTTTCGAATAATTTTGTTCACTTAATTGTGTTTTAATTAGATTATGTCAATTTTATTGATTGACTAGTTTATCTCAGTTTTTGTAATAAGGGAGCACGGATCTTGCAGCTTATGACTGTACAATCCATAGCACAATCCAATGGGTAATGATCTTTGTATCGGAACTGTCACGGTTGCAATTACTGGTAGTGACAGTTCTATTGCATTATTAGTTTTGTTTATTATTTTCTTTACTGTCTTTGTCACAGCTAATTATTTTTGACTTATTTTAAATTAAATTAGATTTTATTGAATATCAAATACTGTTTTGTTTAAGTATTTTCAAATATTTTAATTCACTATTTATTACGTAGCTTGGAAAAAATTGTCGAAGTTCATCAATCTCGGTAAGAGCTCTATATAGAATTGTATAATATGTAATAACATGAATTGCAGTGCAGTTCTTCATTCATCGAAGCGTTCTTATACAATATATTTTACGATGAAGGAAGCAATTAAAGCACTACCTTTTCTAAGATCGAATTGCAAATTCAAAAGCATTGAACTCAAATAATAAATAATCATAAACAAGTTAACTGCTCTTCTGAACATTTAATAGACGTTACGACTTCTTGGTAAATTCTTCTAAAAACCAATCATTGCAGCATGGCGTTAAAATGTCTCATTAATTCTCTCCAACTTTAGGAATCTATATGCACTTTGTTGGTTGACCACACATCTCAATATGTGTGTTGTTATTTTGCATGCCGCTCGTAAGAGTGTGATTTAGCCGATATAGTAATAAATTGTAGAAATAAATAAATACGCGTGTATATAGGAAGCTGGATTGTTGAGCGCACTTTTATGCCCATTGATTTATTGTGTGTCTGATGGAAACTCGCGCATTGCATCGTTCGCTGCATGCACTCGCATGTAAACGATCTATTCATACGTATAAAGAATTTAGTTGTATCGGCTATTTCAGCAGTGCAATATAAAATTGTATTCGTGTGTGAACTCGGGTAACACATGAGCCTTTGGCACATAAGAAGAGTATATGGATCCCAATATTTAGAATCTTTGCGGTCAATAGCGGTTGCTTGGAAGTGTGAATTGTGAATTATTTTTATAAATTTAATTACATTTATCAAAAGGTTTTAAAAAAAGGAGGTTTTTTGTTATAAATTTTGATAAAAAAGGAACTATCAATTGTTCAGCCATGATGTTTGGTGATTACTGATTACTATAGCTATCGACGGAAATATTTTTAAAAATTGTTTGGAGTTGACCTGGAATAAGAAAAAAAAATTAAACCTTGAATTTTCAAAATTTTTGTTTGTCGATTAATTGATTATATTCAAAAGAATTGCAGCTTCTTCAACAATTTTTGTGTTTACATTTGACCTTGAATTGTTGATTTAACGACGTTAACGTTATGTAAATTATTAATTAAAAAACACAGAAAAAAAAGGATATTGCATTGAAGTCAAATGTTTTTTATTGATGTTTGTCTGTTTGTAAGAAATTCGGGATGACGCCATTGGCAATCTCTAACTAAATCCGTTGAGGTTTAATTTATATTAATAATTGAAATGTCAAAAAAATGAGGTTGTGGTATTTAAATTGACAATTGACCTTGAACTAACTGAATCCGTTTTGTGAGTCGAAATCATAATACCGGTACAAATAATTACAATTCCTTTGTTATACTTTAATGTTCATAAATATCAAAGCATCAATTTGCCACACTCTCATTCGAAAAGATTTTCCCCCAATTTCTCCACTAAAATGCGTTGTTTATCGTTTCTATTTTGTTTTCTTGTACAATTTGCCTACACTCTACACATTTACCGCATTTGCGTGCAATATTTTCGAATTTATTTCTGTATTATGAACGCGTACTCGCTGGTGATCACTGTAAATATGTTTTATTATAGTCGCGGTGCATGCAAAATATCTTTAAATGAAGCGTTCGCGACGATTCCCATTTATCCGCGATAACTCTCCTCGCGCGCATTTCTCAACGCATCACGTCACATTATTAATACGAGCCACATTGCATATAATATACGCGAGTCGCGCGGTTATATATTATAGATTGTGGCGTCTTCTCCCGCTCATTCTGTCCTCGAAAAATTTCACGAGACGCTTGCGAGGCTTTCTGTTTTTCCAAATGGAAATTATTTACTGTTATTAATTACCAGCCGCGATTTCATTTTGTGTGTACAATTTGTACATTGAGTTGAATTCGAGTAAAGTAGTTAGTTTTGCGAGCACTGCGATCGCAGTGGCGCAGTGCTCGTCAAATTATGGCGAAGTCCGTTCAGTGATGACGGACGACGACAACACAACAAACAGCTCCCATATCGCCTATCAGTGTAGTGCACAATTTTTTCGATACATTTATTTTGCGTAAAATCGTAAAGACGTAAACACGCACATTGCACCTTGTTTATGTATCGGATATCTGCACTTCATATACATAGAAGCAAATTTTTTTGACGTCATCCAAGGAGAACCAGATCGAAGAGTTGTTCATCAACTTTTTATTTTTACATTGTTTTTTTTTTTTGTACATTTCTTGTTGGTTTACTTGCTATCGCGTATGGTGCGATCGACTTATTTTACGAAGATTAAAGGCGAGTATCAGCGAGTAAACGAGTGACACCTGATGTCATGACGGTGGAAATGGATGCGCCACTGCGCGAATTATGGGGTCATCAATTAACCCAATAGATATTTTTAACTCCCACAAATGATCGTCCTACTCAACGCATATTGTTGTTTTTGGTCGTTTGACATTATCGTTGTGATGTTTACATCGGTTTATTAATAGATCAACAATGTGCAGCCATATTTTGCTGTTTTAACTTTTAAGTCAAAGTAACCGCCATTGACCTTTTTTAATATTTTTGGAAAAAGTCATAAAAAGTTAATTATGTAGCTTAATAAAAATCATTTCAATTATCTTAAGTGTAGCATTTGACTTTGAATTTTGACCTTGAATCATTCATCTGGATCTTTTTCACCTATGGATCAATCCAATAAAAACAGTACCGCAGTTATGGGCATTTTATGTACTACTGCAACAGTCATTTTGCTCATCTCTGTATACAGATCGCAACGGGTCAACAAATCCCGTTGCAATTTTAATTACTTGACCGCGACTGACCACTAATGACCACCTATAATACTGTATATGAAATAGCCCATTATGTTACTAAAAGATGCGGTAATTTGCATTGTGAAAATATAAGTACGTTATATACCGTTTTATGACTATAAACACACCATTGTTGTAGTGGTGCATTGTGTTTTGCATCACCCTTGTGCATATCACGACGAGTGTATGTAAGTTTACCACCCTTTAACAATTGTTCGTCCTCCTCCACACCAATCGATTTGCTGTGCATGTCGCGTTGGTTGCTTTTTTTTATGTCCGCATGTCATTTTTTTCCTCCTGCACCCCATCACTTTTGCTGTAACTTGACGTACAAGTCGAAGGATGTAAAGGTTTTCGTTTGCCAACATTTTATATAGACGTGATATGGCTTACGCGCAGTGAATCAAGATAATATGGATAGGCTTCACGGAATGACGTAAGCAAATATTTTGTGTGGAAGCGCGTCCCTCTTGTCTACATAATGTGTGTACATGTGTTCAACTTGAGATGTGAATTGATTGCGAATATTTCATTTACATATTTATGTGTAAGAGTATAGTAAATGCGAGGGAGGCAAACCGGAAGGCCATTTGCAAATACACACACAAAGGAAATAAATGACGAAATTTTTGGACAATTTCGATGTGAATTTTGGATTAAAACGCATTTCGGTTGGGGTCAAAAGTACCAAAACAAAAAGTACAATTGTACTGAACGTCATATTCATAAAATATGCGACTGCATTGTGTAGAATTTCACGTTTAGGGGAACGAGTTGTCGTATCATTAATGAAGAAGAACTAAAAGTACTGTATAGGGGCATGCTACGTCGTGGTTATTTTTGCAAGTAAGTACCCACAATATGAACTTGCATAAATTTAAACACTCACATTTGTTCACACACATGGAAAGGAAAAACCTCTCAAATATGTACAATACATCTTGAAAATCGTTAAAAATGAGGCATGCAGAAGTACAGTACTCCACGGAGCTTCCATTTCAATTCTCGTCGTTTTATTTGTGTATATAAATTGTGAGGAAACTGATATAAAATAAACATTGCACAAAGGGGAAACGAAACACGAAAAAAAAGAAGCAATCGGCGTCTTGTATTGTACAACTGTAGCGCACACATTTGGGTGATACGATGCGGGTGTTTGGTGGGGTCGCACTGTGTCTGTACTTCGGAGTTCGGGGAGGTGGGTGGAGAAGACGATGACAGGGCGGAGGTGAAAACATGACTCGCACATAACTACACTATACATAATCTTATTTTGTGTATATTGACTATAAAGTCTAAATGGCCCCGACGACTTGAGACAAAACGCGCGCGGACAAGCACATCGAAATGGTAATAATTGTATGGGTGTATTGTGTGTGGCAAAATAAAATACATAAATATTATGTGAAAAGCGCGCGGTTCGCAAATCGCTATAGGCGCAATATTTAATTGACTTGTGTTGCACGTTATGTTAGCAGAGCGCGCTATGTTGTGTGGCGATGTCTCAGCCATAAACAATACACCCGTATTGTACAGGTGTACATACGATCGCGGGTCGCGCGCATATTATAAACATTTTATTGTGTATTTGGTGCAAAATATTTAAGCGTCATATAATATTGTAACTACTAAGTATATATAATATATTGAAAACCAGTTACCCGCGAGATTATACGCGATATTGTCTTGTATAAGCGCGCAAGTATTGTGCTCTGTGCTCAATGCCCAATGGGGCCGCATGTAATGTTAGGTGTATGCCGTACGTACATATATTGTTTGGGTACTTAAGTGACGGCTATTTGGTTGACTTTTAGCTCCACTTCCGTGGATTTTCTATTGGGATTTTGAGTTTCATATTTCCCATAAAATTTGTGTACGAATGTACGTACATGCCAGCATTTAATGATTTATCAGAGACACTTAATAGCAATGCGGATAATATGATGCGGGAAATTACAATTTGGACTGTGAGTTGTGACCCGTTTGGGAAGTACAATGAGACTTAATAGAATCCTACACAAATATTATTATTTTGGGAAATACCATGTTACTTTAAAATTAATTACTATCGAGCCTTTTTAGGGAAGTTTTTCTTTAAGCTTAAGTTTTTTTTTCCAACCATAAATTCAATTCGAAAAAAATTGCATTTACATTTAAATTATAATTTTGATTATAACTTTACAAATGTAAAGAAAAAATTACTTTATGTTTGGTTTTAAATTTTGAGGTTAATAAGAGGATTTGGAGAAGTTTTATAAAAGCACTTTTTAAATTTCACAGTACTAATCGTCAAGATTATGTTAGATTACCTCAGACCACTGGAAAAAAAGGAAAACTCTCATCACGTTTAATTAATTGTCAATTAAATAATTAAAGTCACTTCAAACTGAAATTATTTATGATTAATGATAATATTGTCGATCACTGATCACCAATTAGTGATTACGAAATGACTCACAAAAAGTGCACCTGGCACATATTTGATGACCTTAAAATCTTTGATTAAGTTAACAATAGTTATTTTTATTGATTTTTCAATTTATCTCTTAAAAACGAAGTCATATTGTGATTAAATTTCATTCTAATGATACAAATCGTAAACTCATCAATACTTCTTGAAGTTCAACGACATTCCATTAAATGACTAACATTCAGACCCAATTTTTAACATTTAATGTTAATTGTTTTAGAATCGGTTTATTGCTGTTAGACCAAGAGATTATGACTCATGGCAAAGAAATTAGTCATTAATAATTTGAAAAAAAAAATTATTTGAAAACTTTGTCATCTGAAATGTTTTATTTGGAGTCTCAAATTTGTATTATTATTTTGTTGCAAAAATTTGTGTAATTGGAATATAAAGGAGGAATGCACTTTAAAATTTTAATTTTGGTAAACAACATTTCAATTATGTCATCCAACCTAAAATGTATCAAACATATTAAGCAAGTCACGAATATACGATTAAGTTATCGGGACTGTATAAATAATTAAATAACACAAATTCGCCAGTCCGCGATCGTTTACAATCAAATATATTTTTCATTTATTTTGTTAAATGCCAGACATTGACCTTGGAAAGACCCGCACATTCCAAACACCTTTATAGAACTTGATTTTTCTCTTGAGCTTCGATGTAAACCAGACAAATGACGTAACAGTTAGGGATTTTCTAATTTAACAATTAATTATCAATAAGTGAGATGGCTTTATTTAAACATGCTTTTATCATGTTTGACGTTCAGTAATCCCCCTGTCAAGTAATTGCAGTGGATAAATCCATGTCGCTGTCTGTTATCAACTAAACGTGCAGTGTGTTCAATTTGTCACTGGGCGTGACGCATAACAATGTTTACATTTTCTACTAATCACGCATGCGACATGCATTTGCGTTATCATTTATTCATCAGGAAAAGTGACTTAAATTTTTTTCCTAACTTCAAAATAAAAATTGTTTTTTAAATAAATATTAAAATTGTGCTTTTCAATTTCTTTTGCCATTTTTGAACTTTGATCCCAATACGTTTTCAACAATCACACAAAAAAAATGTTGCAAAACGACGTGATATCCGCAATTTGCTGTCGTCCATAGTCCAAATACGTATAATCTGCACACATTCCCCGACAACAAACGGGTATTCGTGGGCTCATCGCATTTTATCCGGCTCTGAAAATGCCAATAAATGTAGAAAATGTATATCCCTACATAAAACCAGTTTCTTGTTCCCACATAACGCACTGTCCCCAGTACTTATGGTATGAAATCAAATTTAACATATTAGTCCATGTGTGGAATTAAATGTCGTCCATATATGCAATTTAACCACCACATAAATAATATTCCAAACAAATACACGCATGTGTCATTTGAGAATCATAATATGTATATTAAACGTGCAGTCGTCGTCAGTCGAATTTTATATTGTAAGGATTGGCAAAAAATGCTGAAGGGTCGTGACTCGTGAGTATTATATCGCGCGACGCGAGTCGCTATCTCGTTTACACCAATGACGCGTTAATTCACAGTTTGCACTGTCACCCACAATCGGGTATTTTACTACTATGTTATGGAATAAGAAGAAGAAGAAGAGGAGAAGAAGTCGAAGAATTTATAAGTATTTAAATGTAAAGCCGCTTGTAATCCGAAATGGGCGATGGCGCATGCTACATAACCCGGCATCCTATAACGTATACCACCGGAAAGAAATCAAATGATGACGGTCTTCGCCCATTGAAAGCATGCAGCCAAATAAAAAAAGACCCTAAAACGCATGCATGAAACCAATACATTTAAAAGTCATGTAATTAAAACATATTTTTATGGTTCATGTCATGCAGTCATCAATGTGGGATGTATGCACAAATTTAGGGTGCATTTAACTACATATATTATGTGGTGGAGGTCATGTACGAGCACTCCTATTGTGTCTCGTTAAAAAGTGCCTTAGGGAATTGTGAGCATTCAATGTTTTATTATTTTAACACTGATTCGATGATTCATCATTTTTCAAATTTTGGTTTATTTATTATGTGTAATTTATTGTGATTTATTGGTATTAAAATTTCAAGGTCAAACCTATTTGTTGTCTACTAATCTTTAATTTCATCCATGTAGATTATAAAAAAAGTCAAGTTATGAATCATAAGAAGAGTGCAAATCAAGTTTGCCAAGAGCACAAAATATGGCGTCGTCTATATTTGTCGTTGAGGGTGCCGTGTGCTCTTCAACTGACGAAATTGTTATCAAAACAATTGACGTATTTGGAATTTTGTTGATAAATGCGAAATACCGTAATAATTGACGTCTATTTTTCAATTATTTGTGAAATTCTACATCAGTTTGTAAATTTGTATACACAAGATTACAAAGTTGTTGATGAATGAATTAAATTGATTTTTTATTATTCATACTGTTGTTATATTTTTCAAATTCTAAAACTTTTTTTTGCATAACTGCTTTATTAAATGCTTTAAATAACCCATAAAAATTGTCAAAAAAAATTTCGGCGCCAATGATCAATCACTATTCAATATAAGCATTTGTTTCATTCAAATTAACATGGAAGTCATCCCTTAATCTACCGGAAAATAAAGAAGAATATATGTACCCAATTCCTGAATTCTGACATGCTTTCAGCGCCACTCATACAAACAAAACCATAAAAAAAAGTACAAAAGCCCTGCACACAATTTCCCACACAGAAGCAATTGTGCAAACACCGGCGCACGTGTATTTGTTGCATTTTATTTTTCATAAAATTTACGAGGATTTAAATAAACTGCAAGTGCCGTACAACACAAACACATTTCTCCGTGTATATTTAATCGAAAGGGGAGGGCGTAAAATATCGGGTTCAGACGTGCACAATTTTGTACCAGCACACATTTTCTCTTTCCCCTATTCAAGTATATATGGAATAGATATACAATGCATCTGATGCACATCTTGTGATGTGTTCGTCTTGTTCATAAGATTGCTTACGCAAAAGCCAAAATGCAATTACAGTGACATGGAAAATTGAATTTCGCAAAACTATTTAAATATGTACATTTATAAAAAAATATTAAATTAGTATCATGACATAATTTTAATCAAATAACGATTGTGTAACTTATTTTATTAGTTTAAAAAACCAACAAATTTAAATTCAAAATTATTTTAATCACTCAAATTTGTAACAATAATTGTCACCGTTAAATACACAATTGAAATTTAGTACAAATGATAGCGTGAGGATTGTTATTTGTAAATCGAGTGACGTACACTTAATAAATATATATATGAAGCCACACGTATACATCAAAACATCAAATGGCGAGCTATCGCGGTTCATTGAAGGACAGTCGCACTCGCAATCGTCAACACACCAATAATTAAACTTACACGCTTACACTCACGTAAAGTCGCCGCGTTTATTTCGTATTATATCCCCCTATCTACCGATATATCTTGTGTGTACCCGCGTGTAAATGCTAAAAACGGGCCCATGAAAAAATATATAAAAAGAAGATATGTCAACATAATATTGCCAGCTCGCTTATCATCATGTGTTTACGTTACTGTTTGTTCATTTTTCCAATACTATGTTTGATTGTGTGTATTGGTGAATGATATTATATGGCATTTAATGCGCCGGAAAGTCACAATAATAATAACACGCGGGACAGAATGAGATGATGATATACCTGAGCAATTAAGACGTGTAGGTACGCAGGGGGAGGGCATTTTAATGCACACACATGTAAATATTATGGTAATCATTGTTAAATATGAAAAGATTGGTAAGATGTGTTTATGCTTCATGTACGGGGTGTTTAACATGTGTGATTTTTGTAAGAGGTCGTAAAACGTTTAACTAATGAAACATTGTAGGTACATTTTATTATAAAAATGCACATTTAATTACACATATTTAAGTCAAATCAACTTAATTTAAAAGAAAAGCAATTGAATTAAAACTTTTCTGATTAGCATAAAGGTCCTAGATTTAAGTCAAATTGTGTGCCAATTTATTTTTATTTTTTTTAATACTTAATGTACAATCAAATAATATTTTATTTTAAACAATAAACCGATTTAAATTATTATGTATCTACGGCTGGTTTATCTACGATAATTGAACAAAACGTTCTGTACACCATAATGTTTTACAAATCAACCATCAACTGTTACTGTATCATCTTTCACATGTAGTAGTGAACCTAATTTATGCATTATTTCTCAAATATATATGCGCAATGCGAACATAATGCAATGATGAATGATGATCATCAAGTATATGGGGAGTCAATCAGTCAGTGCAAGATGGGCGCCCAAAATGCATTCGAATTCAAGCGTGTGTGGGTATTTAAATCTTACACACAATCAAATACAATTTAACAATACAAATATAAACATAAGTGTTTGTGGTACATGAAGGAAAAAACATCATCACGCATTCCATACACCTAAGTCCTAACACCACTCAAAATGCACACGTACAACACATTCTTACGATTTACAAGAATAGCGCACATGAAACAAGCGACCTAACGACACATAATAATTTACGAAGTAAAATGCGCGAGGGAAATGAAAAAAAAATCATACTTACACATGTGCATAAAAGCATTATATAGAAAACGCGCGAAGGAGAGAGATACCAAAGAAAAAGAACAAAATAACAAATGATATGTAGGCCGTGACGTCACCACGCGCCAACCTCAAAGTTTATAAGTAGAGGCGCATCGATTTGAAATCACTCAATCCAGTTTTAAGTGTTTGCGAGTAAGGTTGCCGAACCGAACGTGTGATACCCTCCCGACATAACAGTAGAGCGAGCAGCATTTTGTATAATCTAG
Organism: Sylvicola cinctus; assembly: GCA_963854165.1. NCBI lineage: Eukaryota > Metazoa > Arthropoda > Insecta > Diptera > Anisopodidae > Sylvicola > Sylvicola cinctus. The sequence continues at coordinate 1,304,937 of OY974082.1, forward strand.
CTGCAAATCGGCAGTCAATTTATAAAATATTACAAACTATTAGGACAGAATTGTGTCCGCTACAATTTATAACGCGCGATCGGGCCAGGGCCAGTATTTTCTCGACGCTACTTTACAACATTTTTGTGTGTGTATTGAATTCGCGCGCACACAAGTGTTTGTGTTGAGTGCGTTAATTGTTACACTATTGAGGCGGGAATTTCAAATAAGATAAGGAATGTGTGTATAACAAGGAAGGAAGTACACATTGTGGGGTTTATAGAATCACAAAAAAAAGGACAACGGGCATTTGTATTGTGACTTTCGGAAGGATTAGATGATAATCAGTGGTGCCTGTTTTTGGAATATCGGTGCTGCGTTAAAACGTTAATTAGTGCGGAGGTGTAGTGAATGGGATTAAATATTTTGGAATATATACTGCTATTTTTTAGTATATAATCCAGGAAAAATTAAGTTACCTAAAAAATAAACTGAAATTCTGCAAAAAATTTCCTGTGGATTTTAAATGAACAATAAATAACAGTTAATAGAACAAGAGAATTTCATCAGTGTTGCGCTGATTCAGTGATAAAATCAACTGCTTCAATATCTAATTCAGTGATTACGCTGAAGCATAATTATCTTATCGGTTGAAGGTTTTGTGTTGATTTAAAAGAACTACGAAAAAATCAAACGAAAAAGTGACTGTACAGTGAACAAACAAGCAAAGATAATAATATGAACAAAATTGTGATGGTTATTTGAAGGACACATAAATTATTCATCGCGTAAAGTATAACATTGAGTAATCCCCCTCCGCGTATCATTCCGTTAAAAAGTTGAGTCATAAGTTAAGTAAACACAAAGTGTATTAAAAGTCACCGTGCTGAGTGTGAACTTAATTAATCCTATATGAACCAACAGGAGTTTTTATCAAATTTTACCCACGTGTACTATAATCAGCACGCCGTCAAAATGTCCAGTGAGGCCCAACGTCTGGTCGGTGTGTCACTGGCAAAAATTGCCCAATCCCGTGTGAAACGTGGTGGTGGATCATTGCACAAGAATCTCCTCGTAATGACTGTGTTGTACAAGGCACGCTATCTGCTGTGGCAAGAGGCATACCAAATGGTGCATGGACATAAACCGCGTCCTCCAACACAAAGTTGGCCCCAAATTTGGAATGACTACCACCAACAGCAACAACAGCAACAGCAGCAGCAACAACAACACAATCTTCATCAGCAACAGCAACATCATCAACTTCAGCAGCAGCAACTTCAAGCTGAACACCAGCAACATCCAGCACATCACGAAGAAGACGATGAAGAAGTAGATGGAGAAAGTCACAACAACCATAGTTCAATGGCCGCGCAACAGCAACACCATCACAATCACCATCATCATCATCACCATCAACAACAACAACAACAACAGCCACAACAATCTGTACACCAACGGCCACTCAACAGTATTGAAGAGGAAGAGGAGGACATGACAATGATGATGCGAAACAGCAGCAACAGTATAGAAGAATTGGTCAGATGCGCTGAACAACAGCCACAGCCACAATCTAGCGGCAGCAGCAACAACACAGACGACGCTGAACTAGATGATGTTTTTACTACATCAGCAAAAAGTGAACGGCGTGAGGTCACCAGTAATACAACAACAAATCACAACAATGCCTGCAGTACCGCTATTGTTCACAATAATAATTGTGGTAGTGGTAACGGTGCAGATAGTGCCGCAGAGTCGTCGAATAATGAATCGTGTGAATTATTAAGCAATAAAAATAGCAACAACAACAAAGAGAATAGTCCACCTGAAATTGGTCGCACCTATTTCGATTTGGATAAGAATCGCTTGCAAAAAGAGTTGACCATTGCTGGATCAAAACGTCGTCGCAATGAAACTGAAGAAGCTGTGCTCAGTATTTTGCCAAAACGGACACGCAGTGAGTCCTCATCCTCATCCAGTAGCACTACATCGTCGTTGTCCTCAATTTCGTCGTACGATGATTTGGATCTGAGTGGTGAGCCCCTACTGACCGAGGAGGATGAATCTGACCTTATGGCAGAGTGTGTTGGCGTAGAAAAAATTATTGATTCACGTGTGCAACAGCACTCTGCAGTATCATGCACAAATGTTGCAACTGTCAACAATACTACTTGTGGTAGCAACAGCAGTAGCAATAATAATAATTGTGAATCCCCCATGGAGACCATCACCTCGTTGGTATCGATTTTTAGCTTCACCAACGGTTTCACCAATTTAACAAGGTCGGTGTCGACACCGGATCTATGCTCAGCGCAAGCTAAGGATTCCGACAATGGGTCGATGTCGCAACGGTCGTTTCTTGCCATGACCGTATAAATATAACTTTTTACGTGTTGGATTGTACCTTACTAGGTATTTTATGAAGAAGCGCGAGCTGCGATGCAAACACGCAATATTGAGAGGTGCACTGGCACCTCCCACCACCTACATACAACGGATAAGTGTATTTATTGTGGACGTTTTGGATAAATGTAATAATGCACACACGCTGATCTATTGTTAACTATACGGAATTATTTTGTTTTAATAATTATTGTTGCAAATGGACGACGTACGTTTTGCAACAATTGAATGCTAGGCCAGGACGTTGCAGCCCAAGACACAGGGAATTTAAGTGTGGGCGGCATCCAGGGAGCTGGAGTTTTTGGATGTCATCCTCGTTTGAGTGATTTTTCCTATATATAACTATATATATGTATTCATAAGTTCAATTTTCGTTATTTTTTTATTTTTTTGTAAATGTTATTATAATTAAAATCAGTTTTTTGTTTTAAATGAATTTTGCATAAATTATGCAATCTTACTGTTTATTTGCACAAGTGCTGCCAACTATTAAAATGCTAGAGCAAAAAAGTAATAAAATGAATTTTAGTTTTTATTTAAGCCTTGACCTTTTTATTTTTCTTACGAATTTATTCGTTTTGTTGATTTAAATGAAAACAAAAGCATTTGATGTCAGATTTTCCTATAGACTTAGGTTATTAATTATTATTGCAAAAAAACTTAATTTTTATTTTATATTTTTTCATTTAAAAAAAATGTTCATTTAATATTTTATTAATGTATTACGTTTAACTTATTTTTGTATAGAAACAATTAAGCAATAGTTGATAAGCAATTTAAAACTTTATTAAATTAAGAAGTAAAAAAATGTCACAAAAAAAATCGTTATTGGCTCTGTTTTAAGAGCTAATGCCACACAAAATATATTTTATTTAATGTACATAAATAGAAAACATAATAATAAAAACACAAACATTGATCAATAATTCTACATGCCTTTGAAATGCGTTTTTTTTCTCTTCACAATATTTAAAAGTAAAAAAACCGTGGAACAAAAAAATATTTGTCTAACTGTAGGAATTCTCGTTCAACTTTCCGTGACTCGCTGTAATTTTGTACAACAAAATTTCTCACACTTTTAAGAAATCGGAGAAAGGAGCATTAATATAATACACCTCTATAATAAGAAAATGTATCACACACAAAGTATATCATTGCCCGCGATATGTCTTGTGTCTTTTCTCTCTCCCTCCCCAATCCTCAACAATTGCGCGCGACTTCACAAATTTTATATAATGAAATTTCTATACGCATGAACAAATTAAATGTACAGTAAACGAAAAGAAAGACGTCCTACTATACATGCAACAGACAAATATAACATGCAATGTAAGACAATAGCAGTGGGCCATACGATCGCGATGGGGCGCGAACTTTCACCCAAGTACATCTCTGTGTATCTGTCCGCCAATTGTTTATAGGTTTTTTTTTGTGTTATGGATTGTTCTTGCATCACATTCAATTTGTGTTTGATTAATTGTGTGGTGTCGTCAAAACTCCACAATGCCTCAAATACACTGTGTATTTGTGATGTACTGTTAAAACAGTATATTGTATTAAAATACACGTTGATCATTCCTGCACAATCACAAGCAGCACTCACATTAGGAGCGGAGTATCGTATTCAATTGCACCAAATTTAAATGCATCACAGGCACGTACTCAGATTTCGGGGCATTAATTATCACACAAAGTAAAATACATAATTGAATTTTACTATGGACCTCATTGTAAGAAAAATAGGGACCATTAACTAGTATTATATGATACACAAATTAAATAAATAATTAACAAAAACGTGACTCATATACGTACGTTTTTCAAGTAATTGATGGAAAAAAATTAAAAGAATTATAACAGAATTGCTATCAGAAGGGGGATAAATTAGTCATTAAAATGGTGTACATATTCGAGGGTCACTGAGTGTACATAAAGGCACATAATCAATTTAATTTATGTGCCCACATACTCGTACATAGTAAGATCTTAAATGTATTGTCTGTTTTGTAAAAATTTAAGTCTCTATAACTAAATGGAGTGCGACGTTTGTCTTTTTTTGATTCACACAATATTGTGAAATTTTCACGTACTTTATGTCAATTAAAAATTTAACATGATTAAATCATATTTTCTGCGGTTTACCAAACTATACCTAATTTGTTTTTCTCATTATGAATTACACAGTATGTGAAGGCTATTTTCAAATTTACCGAGCTATCTACATATTATACTGTGTAATTTTATTTCGCAATGCGATGTATTTTTATTTTTGTTATCAAGATACCTATTGTATTTAAAAATGAAGAAAATTATTTTGACAAAGTATTTAATTTCAATAATGTTTTTTAAATTTAAATAAAAAGCAGGGAAAATTAAATTCGTAATTTATATTTCCAACATTTTATTAAATACACGAATACAAAACAATTATCCTATCTTTTTTGTAAGAGTAGATTGTAAACGTTTAATATCAAATGTGCTCAATATAATAAATCGCATAGTTAACATTTATTTAACTATAGTAATTGACAACCTAATGACTGACTTTTATGCTTTCCATAAGATAAGGTTTTTTTTATTGACATTTATTTAAATTTAAAACTAAATACAAATTAAAAATTTATAATTTCATTCATTCATTTCTCAATGATTCATTCATCCAAACGTGTTTTAAATTGACTGTAAATTTTACACCTTGTTATGATAGGAGTCTCAAATATCAGTAAGAAAATGTTTTCACAATAACAAATCAATTTCACAAAATTTGCTCTAAAAACATCATCGTACATGTTCGTCTCTGTAGTCTGCACAATGCACGCATATTAATCTCAATCCAATATCCCAATATCCACAATACATAAAAGGCAAAAGCGCATCAAATGCACACACAATTGCAAAAACAACATAACATTTTATTTTGTATAGTCGTACGCCACGACATGCACGTATGCATGAATTACGATGACGTCACTTACTTGATTTTAGACGCGTTCAAGCGAATACCAGCATAGTTTTATTCATGTAACGCAGCATAAGTTTTATGTTTATAAAATATTCAGCCAAGTATTGACACGTACACTCGTGGAATATACTTGCGCAGTGCAATGGTGAACTGGATGCGCGGTGCAATGTTAGGGCAAAGGCGAGTGCGCGTATATAACAGGGCATACATTAAATGTATGCATTCGACAACACATACCCGCTACAGGTTACAATGACAATTATTATTGTTACAATAAAAAAGGGTATACAATATATATTATATCAAATCACGCATGTTTGTATGTGTTTACTGTTTTTATCAACAATAATTTTCTGCGGCAACATCGCAACATCTTGCGACATATCGTCAGCATAATTCGTCATGGTGTGATATGTATTGTGTTATGAAGTAGCCTACCAACTCCTCGATAACATAGATTTCTCAAGGACTAAACATAATAATAAGGCAACTTAGGTGAATTTCAACATTTCGTCGAGGTACAGTTATTAGTTATTTGTGCTTAGTTATACATATAAATTACTTCAATGAGCATAAATACCAGTGAAATAAACCACACACATTCATCACATTAAATTGGAACCCCTTCTTTTTTTATGCTCTATGTGTTATAGCACATCAGCTATATGTGTTGGTACTTTACAACTAATTTATGCTGCGTTCTTCGGTGTGCAAATTATGAGCAAAAAAGTATGTGTCCGTGCAAAATACATCATATAACAATTGTAAGAAAATGCATACAACTTAAACCATAGCATGATTTATGTGCAACAATATAAAATGCGTGCGCCAATATTTGCGGTGCTCAAACATATAAACATAATTATGTACGCATACATACGTATATCAACTTTAGCATAAATTGCATTGAAAACTGGTTTGCGTACGTTTTCATATCGGACGATCACCGTATGGCAAATAAATTTTCAATTAATCGTGTGACTATTGAACGCCTGCGTCCAGCCCTTACTGTTTTTTTTGGCTTTCCTCTTTTTTGCACAATTATTTTTACGGTGTATCTACGCTGAATTTTTTCAGCCATTACTCACTTAAAGTAAAAAATAAGTACATATTTTGATGATATTTCAATTTCGTAATGCGACGATAATGGGACACTACCTAATTGTTTTTTTATTCATTCATAATTTTGTTGTTTGAACCGTTTGTTCTAAGTTTAAGTCTCTAAATCTTGAATTAAATATGAGCCTTTTGTGTGTGTCATAAGTCAAGTATGTACGTGAAATGTAAGTCTTTTAAAATGAGTAGTTATTAACTAAAAAAAAAGGATTGTTTTTGTAATTCGATTATATAATATATAATTTCAATTTTATATCAAATCGTATTTCCAAAAATTTTGACCTGTACATCTACAATTACTTTACATAAATTCAACTGATACAGTTATTGTTTATTGTATTTATGTGCATATTTTTGGCTCATGCCTCAAAATCACTGTTATGTTATTTACTACGGCACACTTCAACTGTTTTCAACGTAAACAAAAACCTAGGAAAAAACGTTCAACATTTTACCGAAAAGATATGCATCATAATATTTATAATGTATGGCAATTTCCTCTAGCACGACGTGCACATCAAGAAAGGCGTCGAGCGCGTCTTTGATTCTTGAAGATATTTTTACGCATTCCATTCACCACACAACAACGGCAACTGAACTCACTCAAAATATAACCAAAAAAAGAAACGAAAGAAGAATCAGTCCAGAAGAATTTGATTGTGTAAAATTTCTTGGTAACTTTATACTCATACATGTAGATATTTTTCCATAAAGCGGTGAATGGTTGTTCCGGTACTTTTCCTCTATATCAAGACGGCATGAGCATTTGTGTTGATGTTCCAGGGAGAGGGGGTCCGGGTAAAAGAATTATCTACACTTCTTGGCATTGTGGAAATGTAGTTGACTGTTAATTGTGTAAATTTGTACATAAAACATCGGGACGTCCCTGGAATATTACAAAACAATTAAACAATAAGCTTGTGTGGTTTTGAAACAGCAAATTAAATGTGTGTGTGTCACTAGTCTAGCACATTTAGTTCATGCTTGCACATGTTTGTATTGGAGTACGTGAAAAGATATGCGCGTAAAGTGGACGACAACCTTCATTATGTTTCGTGGAGTCATTTACAGATTATAGTTTGTGGCGTTTCCAATTGAGTACGTTGTTTGGGTTTACTGTATTGCGGGAGTGATAATTGTTCACTTCAGAGTCGAATCATGTGAACTCAACGGCACTTAATGGGTATTTGTATTTTGTACAGAGAAAACGACCGTTTTGTGTATTGTGCTTTGGACTGTGTATAGTCTTCATTAGTTGAACGAGTACATACTATACCGGTTTTTATTTGAAATTATGTTACAAACTATAACTACATATACATTATATGGTACAATCATGAAAATAGATAAATTGAAAATGAAAAACACATCGGCACCAAATAAGTACAGTCGGTGTAAAATTTTTTTTTGTTTTAATCCAAGTAATCAATTGGATCCTACTGTCCTTTTTATTATCATTTTAATAGTTAAATTAATGAGAGGAGATCAAATTGTTAAATGCTTTTCGTTGTACCTAAATAAAGGAAAAAAAGGATTAAAATAAAAAATTAAAAATAGTTTGTTATGAAGAAAACAGGCAAATTTTATTTTTTTAAATATTTGCCTAAAAAAATTGTTTTGCACTTAAAACACAAGAGTTTCCAGAAATTTGTGATGTTTTCTAGAAATTTTTGGATGTTTTCCACAATGTTCCATCTGCAATGCAATAATTGTTATTGAATTTTGGTTTAGGTATAAATTTAAAATTTCATTTCTGTATTTTAAAGGGACTACTCTTAATATTTAATTCCTTACCTACATATCTTCCTTCTTTTTCTAACTGTAACCTATTTGAACTTTTAACTTTTGCATCTATTTGTATTCCATAACTTTCTGGAAGTTTCATGCTATTGAACGTTATTTATTTCATCCCTAAAAAGTAAAATATTCGGTATTACAATTTGTATGCAATAATGATGAAATGCCAGGTAATGATTTCATTAATTCAAGTCACGTAAGTCGCCCTATACATAATTAGATTCTGCGCTCATTTGACTGATGAAAATGAGTTCATTCAAAAAGTGCACATTATTGAATCTTGGTTAAATGATCTCTCAAATGGCGACTATTGTTTCCATGCAAAATGCGACTCGATATTGTCGCGAAAGTTTAAGTTTAACTAAATGCATTCATGCACCAACTCAAGTGCATTGGTGTATGTGCAGTAAAATTGTATTTACCATTTATATAGTTTTACATTGCATTCGAAATGTTATTTAAATTAAAACGCACATAAAAACTACACACGGCTACGTGACTTCTAACAATATAGAAAGTCACTGAGTATCAAAGACGCGCCACTTCTGAAAATGGCTGTTTTGCAAACCCGCAATAAAAACACTGCACAAATTCGATATTGTTGTTGATATTAAATGCGACATATAATAATATTCACCAAATTACAATAATAATTGTTTACGTTCCAGTCGGCGATTTTTGCTGTAAACATTGTATTACGGTGCGTTGGCTTAATTTTTCTGGTGTATGGAAAATGAACACGTCACCGTATGGAAAATGGGTTTGCGGGCGGATATTGCTTTTGACTGGCTACGAGTGTGCGTCTTCCATTGATGTTTTTTTTTTTAATTTTTTTGTTGTGATGACTTAATGACAATGTGGCACATTTTTTGGTAGTTAACTGCTTCAATGTTTACATTGTACAAAGTTTAATGGTTTAAAGGTTTTGCACTCGCGGGCATTTTTTTAAAATTTGGAAAAATTCTAAAAATGCAGTTTTGACACAAAAATTCTTTCTTTAATCACTCGTGATTTTGACCTTGACTAAATTGTCTCTTAAATGATAGACAAATATGTAATTCGACTTTTTTCATAACTTTATTTGAAAATTTTGTTTTGTGTTTTATGACCTTGAAGTTATACCGACCAAACTACTTATTGAATTTTTGGTCGGTGCAGCAATCTCATAAAATTGCAGTTTGTTTTTCAATTAAACGATTTGCATCACTTCAGAAACGTGTACGTGGAAATTTTGTGAACGCTGCACATGTTAAGTGCGCATCACCGTATTCACTGATTGTCTGTGAATTGTGATGAATGGCGAAAATCGTCCAACGCGTCATATTACACAAAGTGTGACATCGATGAGCAACTAATTGCATATGGCCGGTAATAACAAAATATCATCAACAAAAAATCTCACAAAGAAAACACTGTGACTCAATGATCACAACGAGCCTTGGTGACATTGTGACACTCTACAGTCTACGGGCATGTTATATTCAATTTAATTTCCAATTACGCGCACGTTACTCTTCCGTGTTTGTGAATCACGGAAAATGGCAATCGATGCAGGAACACTTTAGATCAGCTATCGATCGCTTTACAATGCGTATATGAGTCACAAGTCACAACGCAGATGGCATCGATTGCAATCACGCTTTAAAGTTCAAATCTTTATTTGAATCGACAACATAGCTGAATCAACACAAAACACGTGCGGTGTTGTGCAACTTGTTATAGCCACTTGTGTTGGTCACATGTGTCTAAGTTTTAAAAATTAAGTTTTTAATAAAGTAAATTTATTAAGTTATTAAATCTCTACACGTGTACCTTAAGAAACCTAAATTTTTAAATTACAAATTGGAAAATGCGCTTTTTATCCTTTTTTTTTTATGTCACCTATCATGCAGATGCTCCATTCGCTTCAGGTTTCGTATCAGTTGTTACTTCAGGTGCCTCAGTTGGCGCTGTAGTTGGCGCCTCAGTCGGCGCTTCAGTAGGCGCTTCAGTAGAAGCTTCAGTAGGTTCTTCAGTAGGTTCTTTAGTTGGTGCAACAGTTGGTGGTTCTGTCGGATCATAATATTGCAAATCGGTTCGGCATGTCAAACTATCCACCTTAAATATATCGGCATCTGGAATTTGAATCTCGTATGGCAGTTCGTGTATCATTTTAGTTTTTGTTGCCTCAACTTCTTTCATAACATTAAACATATTTTGTCCAGCCAACTTAAGCAACATTGTACGATCCCAACCCTCTGAACTGAGGGCGTCGAAGAGATCGGGCAACTTTGATATGTCTTCCAGCTCTAGCGTGTCGCTATAAATTGTTAGTGTTTTTATTGAATATGGGTCCTTCTTTTCTCTTTAACAGCAATATTTAATTTACCCTTCAAATCCATCAAAGCCAGCACCAATTCCAATGTAGCCTTCTCCAGCTTGGGCACGAATGTGATTTATGTGACCTGAAACAAATTTTTTTTAGACCAATGATAACTTTAATAAGTTAGTTTTGTTAATTTATACTCACTGACTACATTTTCTAGTGATGCATTTACTGTTGCAATTTTTGATGGATCAAACGTCACCATGATAATGCCGTTATTTTTGGCCTGTGCATTTAAACATTAAAAATTGTTTAATTCCATTCTCTTTTTTTTTTGTAAACTTTTGAAATAAGGTACTTGCCACTTTTTTGAAAATATCGTTTTTGATATTCAATGGGTCCTCATAAACAGCAAAAGCTGCAGCATTGCTTAGCATGACGGGAGCATCTGAAGTATCAAGGACATCGTTCATTGCCTTTTCACTGAGCCCAGCTATGTCAATAATGATTCCAAGCCGATTCATCTCCCAAACCAATTTCTAGAATTAAAAAATTGAATTTTACTGAATATTTTAATTTTATTATTTTCAATATTACCTTTCCCCAGTCAGTAAGGCCATCAACTTTAGTTGCTTGTCCATTTTCCGAATTTACTTCAGTTACATCAGCCCTTTAACACACAAATTAATTAGCAATACATTTTAACTATTTTTGAAAGTCCTAACCAAGGATTAGTGCATCCTCCAGACAATGTCATGTAACGAACTCCTAACTCGTAATACAATCGCAATGAAGCCATCCTTGAATCCACTGAATGACCACCATCCAATCCAATCAGACTTGCAATTTTTTTATCTTTGAACGATTGTGAAAATCCTGCAAGCAAACCTCAATCTTAGACCCCTGTCGACGGATTAAACCCTAATTCAGACCCTTGCACTCACCTGCTGAGTTTGTAACATACTCAAAATCTTTCGGGTAACTCGCAATGAATCGTTTTATTAAATCAATCTGTTGCAATGTCAACTCAGTGGCATCCATGTACTGTGAAGCACACGCCGCACTTGCCGTCCAAAACTGTCCACCCACTTTGCCGGTGTGCATACGCAGCATGTCCGTTTTTACGGTCTTCCATTCCTCCACCTCGGTGAGGTCTGTGTCAAATTTGAAATTTGCTAGCAAATTTCGGCCCGTCTCATACATTTTGAAAGGGAGTTTGTTTTGTCCCAGAATCAGTGGGTACTCGTCAAGCACTTCACTGCCTTTGAAAACGTGTGGCGTGGAGTCACCTCCACTTGTTGAGACGGCTATTATAATAATCAGGACTACAACGAAGATTGTGCCACCACCACCGTATAACATCCATTTTTTACGGGCTGAAATGAGAAAAAACAATTGTTTCAAGAATTAAAATGGCTTTTAACTAAAATAAACGTTTAATACTTACACCTTGGATCAGCACAGTGCCTCGCTTTAAACGCATACCACGAATCTGATACCTATTGAAGAATATAATTAATTATTTTCAATTTAAATTACATTAACTTTTAATACGCAATATTAATAACAGTTTATTGTTTTCTTTTATTGCAGTTTCATCAAGTTGATCCACTTTAGTCTTCGCATTCAGCAATTCAATGAGTATTTTTTATCTTGCCAGTTGATTGGCAACAATACTCACAAAATCAACAATAGTTTTTAATAATTGTATGTACATAATTTAGTTATTAAATTATACAATCAACATGACTTATTGTAATAAATAAATTGAAGGTCCTCATTTTATTACAAATATGATTAATTGTTTTTTAAGTTGAGAACACAACATGTGGTGCATTGAGACTTTAGAGATCATTGAAGCATCTGTCACATTTAGCTAGTACTTTAAAATACAAAAATTTATTCACCAAAATGTATTTATTTTTATTTTTTTGGGCATTTTCGTTTATGTTTTTTTATTACCTGTTTTTTTTAACGCGAATTAGTTAATGTATATTAAAATTGTACGTTTATTATAATTATGTTTAATTACGTAATATTTTTTAACTTGAATAAAAGATTGAAAAAAAAATTCTTAAGAGTCTTCCTTTAGTTGTAACAAATTTGCGATATTAAATCCATGACACAAAATTAAACAAAAATTAAAATAGTAAAAATGCAAAAAGGCAATCGTAAGATTGTTTGATTTGTATCTCAATTTAGCGATATATGATTAATTTTTTTTTTAATTGGGTGACTCCCCCTTAAGCTATAATTTCGTATTTAAAATGGTGATCTATTTTGCTGTGCCTTCATAATCCTTCATTTCGTTTTAATTTTTCTATCAAATATAATTTCTTAAAAAAAAGCTTAAGGATACAAAAGATTTCAATTTGATAATAGTATATCACATAATTAATGAATTTTATGGATTATTTAAAATTATTAAATTACGAATCTGATACGAATTTGTAGAACTATAATGATTGTATGTAGAGGAAACCTAAAACAATATGTTGTTGTATATATAATAATTAACCGTCATTGTTATCATTTAGTCTCCTTTGTCAATGTTTTAGATTAGTGGGTATTCAGTGCAGATAGATAATAGCTTTAAACATACCTTTTAATAGGACTGCTAACTGTATACAACAATTATTGATTTTCTAGCAAATGATATTGAACTTGAGTGTGAAAACTGGAGTGCCTTTAACAATATTTAATGCTATTGTCCAGATAACTTGAACTTTTTGAATGCTGAAAAGTTTTTAGGAAGGGCAACAGCAAGAAAGCAATTTAATGAAGAAGATTACCGTTTGGATAATGCAAAACGCCAGCAAAAAACTTATAAATTAATTAACAATAAAAATTAAAGTACGAACCGTCATTTCAATAAAACCTGGATTCTGGAACTAAATCCTTAGTGTCCCAAATGAGGATGCGTCAAAAGTTTAAATTTATTCCTCAATAATAATGAAACGTCAAAAAATTATAAAACTGTCCACGTTTATTTTGAGAAAATAAAAAGTAATGAAATTGAACTGCCACAACATACAACTACATGTATCGACGAATTAAAAAATACTAAATTGGCAGTACCATCGCATCGATAGCCAATATAACAACTGTAACGGAATGACGCTGTTATCAAATAGGTGTTCACAGCCGCACAGATAAGATATAACAATAATTGTCCCCTGATAATAATAACAATTTGTACGCGTGTGAGGTATCAGTATATATACCGTTAATAGCCTATTTTTATACAAAATACATTCATAACAAAGAGAAATACAACAATGCTTGTGCTAATTAATTTAATTTCCAAAAATATAGGTCTTAAGTTCTTGCGTTTCAGCTGCAGAAAGCTCTCCCTCTCCCTGTAGTTCCACTTGAGTTTTAACCTTGGCAACAGAATTACCAGCAGCTGCCGCGGTCTCCTCAGCATTCCAATCCGACGGACGACTCAAATCAGTGCGACACGTCATATCGTCGTACACAAACATATCGGCATTGGGAATTGGTGTGTCGTAAGGGGCAACATTTTTCAATGAGTCACGGACACCCTCAACGGCCTTGAAGACGCGCACCAAATTTTTGCCTGCCAATTTGATGAGGTCTTCTTGCGTCCAGGCGTTCTCACCGGTTGCAAGGAGATCTAACAGATCAGGGAATTTGGAGACGTCTTCTAATCCAACGGGAAGGCTGACATTGAACACAATTCATTATTTTAATAAATACAATATTTACAAGGTTTTAAATCAAAAATTACTATCCAACTCCATCATAATCTCCACCAAGACCAATGTTGTCAGTTCCAATTATGTCACGAATGTGATTGATGTGATCTGTTGGTGTTAAAGGAAAATATGTACTTAAATTTTAAAGTAGTTATTGCGAGAGTTCCGAAAATTAAAGTAAGTAAATTAAAGTACCCAAAGTTCTTAAATCTTAAATTAAATATTAAATTACCAGCTACATCCTGAATTGTTGCATTTACGGCCACAAATTCTGGATAGAAGTTTACCATAATAATACCGTTATTATCTTTCTGCAAAAAAAGAACAAAAAACAAAATAATAAAATTATTTTCAGCATTTAAAGCAATTTAAAATAATAACCCACCAACAATCTAAGGACATCGTCTTTAACATTCCTGTGATGATTCATTTTCTCGAATGATGACGAATGGCTGAAAATGACAGGAGCTTTTGAAATCTGAATGGCATGCCTCATAACGCCTTCACTGACGTGAGAGATGTCCACCATCATGCCCAGGCGGTTCATCTCCCAAACGACTTCCTATTAACATTTATTTATGAATTAAATTCGTCTTGTGTGAAAGTTTAAATTTATTTTACCTCTCCCCATGCTGTTAAATTACGTTTCACATTTTGGGTATCATCAATTGGGGAGGCATCAACCCATGGCAAATTGCAGCTGTGCGTCAGTGTCATGTAACGGACTCCCAGCTCATAGTACAGCCGAAGCACAGCCATGCGCGAGTCGATGGAGTGACCGCCTTCCACACAAATGAGGCTTGCAATTTTTTTGTTATTAAAAGCCTCACCAATGCCTGTCAGAAATTGAAAATGCGACATTGTACTTAGTTAAAAGATGCTTGGAGAAGAAACCTTACCATCAGCTGTTGTCACATACTCCAAATCATTTGGATACTTCTGAATTAATCGCTTGATAACATCAATTTGCTGCAAAGTCAACTCAACAGCATCCTTGTAGTTGGAACCACAACTCACGTAAGCCACCCAGAATTGACCACCAACTTTGCCTTGCCGCAAACGGGGTAGATCTGTGTGCAAGTGGCTCCAAACTGGGTGCTCTGAGAGATCACTGTCAAAATCAAAGTCTGTTAAGACGTCCTGTCCGTGGGAGTACAATTGCCATGGCAAGTCATTGTGGCCGTCCACAAGTGGGTACTCATCCAGAACGGAGCTTCCACGGAATTCAGCTTTTTGGCCATTATCTGATGAGTCCACGGACAGCACTACAGCTACAATGATGACTGTTACGATGATGAGAGATCCTGCTCCGTACATTAACCAACGTTTTCGTGCTTCATTTTTTAAGGAAAAAAGATGAGATATATTGAGTTAAAGTTACTTGTTTAAAGGTTGAAGTAAGGTATTCTTTCCTTAAAGTAAGCGATGAAATAAACAGTAGCAGGCAAGAAGAATTTCAGAAACGTGAATGTTTAAAGGTGCTAAAACGGGATTCACACAATTTTCAATTACTAAATTTAATAATACAAATTTTCTTGATTCCTTTGCGCATTTGCAGGAATGTTGTGCACAAATTAGGAAATTACGCGTGACTTAATCAGGCCAAAAACAGATGAGCAAATGAGCAAATTGAAAGCACGCTGCGCATGTGAGATTGAGTTGACGAAAGAGTTTAGCACATATTTAAAATAGCTTAAGGTCTTTGCATTTTTTGGCAATGAACATGGAAATCATATTTATCGGAACCGATCGAGATATGCGTGTAATTAAGTGGCTGAGTGCCAACTGCGGAATTATTTACTGAATTATAGTAACGTCCGTATTGCGTCTGCATAGCTATTTCCATTTAGGCTTGGTTTCTGAAGCATTCAAAAAATTGTAATTAAGTCATAACTAATTAAGTACAGATGTTTAAAGGTTCAAGGTTATTCCAATAAAAAAATGTTTTCTTTGATGAGATCGTGTCCATAAACCTAAAAACTGTATTTGTAGTTTATATGTAACTAGCTAAAAAAATTGCATGAAAGTATGCAAAAACTGTTTAATTTTAGCATCAATTTGTTGCATAAATTTAGGCAGTTTACATGAATATTGTTTGAAGTTTGAACCATTCAGCTTATCCTTATCAATTGTTTAAATTAAACGCAATTCATGCACAGTGGCTTCCTTTTATTTGATAACGGCACAACTTAAACTGTTGCAATCAATCAAAACAATACGCATATTTCCTATTATCATTTTAAATGGGGCGCATTAAGAGCTCGTTAGGTAAGTATAAATATGGCATTAAAGTTTAATAATATTGACGTTTTCATATTTACGAGTTGAAAAATAATCGTTCTCTATCTTTAAAATATAATCTAAGAATTTTTGAATATGGGACAGCAAGACGATTCAAGATAATCGTTTACATATTTAGTATTTTAGAAGGATTACTTTTCAACCCACCCTTGAATAAAATGATTTTTTGACTTACCTCTTGGATCGCTACAGTAGCGTGTACGTGCAGCATACACAGACTCTGATACCTGTAAAATTTGAAAAAAGAACGTGTGACAATAATGACGACAATTAAGCAATAAACCTTGTTTTTTTAGCAAATCATATGTACTGCAGAAAGGTCGCCAAGTCGCTTATAACGTAGAATATTGAAATAGAAATAATACCGCTTTAATCGCTATCAGTATCACTTATCACACATCACAATTTCAAATTTAGTGGCTTGTCCGTTTCTGATCAAAAAAAGGCGAGTGTGACTGAATTTAAATAAATTGCGATAACGCCCACCTTTTAATTTAGAAGTCATTATTTAATCGCATTTTACTGTCCATTGTGACGGGTTAAGATGATCTTGTTGTTTTGCCAATGGACATATCAAATTATATAATTTGCAGGAGCCGATATAGGTACTCAGACATTTTATGCGCATGGTGCACTTTATGCGATAACAGAGCAATTGTTGTACTTATTTTTAGATTGCCTTCGCTTTCGCAGTCAACTTCGCTTATCCGGGTTAAAACAATAACAATAATCTTTATCTTAAAATTGAAATGGAATTAATGTCATTTGGATGGGAGCATGCGGATCTGTTGAACATTCTTAATTGTTATTGATCTGATAGGATTTTCCACACTCTTTATAAATAAATTAACGGATTAAGATTCTCGCACGACAGTGCTTTAAGTTTTAATAGAAAAAGAAGATGCATTTTTAGAGAATGTTTTTTAATAATTACTTCTATTAGAGTTTTAAAAATCTTGCCCAATATCTCAACTAAATATTAGTGAAATAAGAAAAAGATCAAAACAAAAAAATAAAGAAATTGATGTTTGAAATTTGAAGTCCAATCCTATCTTCGAACAAGCTTAACAGTCTAATACGAAAAATTCAACTCATAATTCAAATCGATACTTCTTCTCAAGAGATTAATAAGGAACTGGTAAATCCCCTCAAAAAAGCACGTGAAAGAATATCGTGAGATGAAAAGTTATTTGGTTTAAGCGCAACAAGGGGAAAAACCTGTTTGCAAAATCAAAATAGTTAAAAGCCATCAGTCAGAGTTGAATTATCAACTAAATATGAAAAAGATGGATCAGCTGTTACGGGTCCGCGCTCCTGGATTAAATTATGGGTGATAGGCCCGTGCTCTTCGACATTATGTACATAAAAGATACTCATTAAAAAAAATTTGTCAATCGGACATCAAGGTTAACTTATTAGTGGTGTATTGTTTTTTGTTAACCTTAACTGGAAAAAATGAAAACTTAAACAAAATACTATGAGAATTCTGACCAACACTGTCTTGGAATTTTTCCTACCACATTCACGTTTTCAATGCGATTAGATACTCAAAGGCGAAGTGAGAATAATAATGGAATTTCAGGATAAGCATCAACTATAAATTATAATTGCTGCCAATAAAAAACACGAAACCCATTCAAGTGACATTTCAAAATACATATTCCAATAAAACAATAAAAAGCGTTTCAGATGTATGATTTATGTTACATATTTGCTAAAGGCAAACAATTTTTTTTTGGATTTGTCAATCACTCAAATCTTTAAACAACCAGCACGCGTAACACTGTAAATATTGAAGAAACGTTTTGTGTTGTCTTCACATCTCCACAGCAATTTAAAGTGCATAAACAAAATCAAACCATTTTAATGGGCATTAAATATATTTTAAATAGCTCAGCTAGGTTACACAAATTTTAAAAGTACGCTAGTCGCAGGTTATTTCACTTCATTATTCAAAAATCACTTTCTACAATAAATTGCCGGTGTTTCAATTTCAATTTCACTTTACAGTAAACTGTGCGATAAACTTGATGATCTCGTTACCAACTATCGTATTAATTAGAACTACAGTACAAGTTAATGAGAAAAAACGGTCACATTGTACATTGTGAAAATACAAAACATAATGACCTTCATATTGTGTTGAAAACTGTTGGTTAACAATATAGAAAACAATTAAGTTGAATTGAATTAAATAATTTATGAGTACAAAAAAAGTACTCCAAACTGTTGACCACCTAAACACTTCCACACACCTCTCTGGACTGAGTGGTACGAATTCTCTGCTGTGTAATAATTGGAAAGCAATCAAACTTGACGTACCTATACAACTTAATAAAACAGCATGTCTACGACAATAATTAATTATCTGGATGATAACAGCACTTAAATGGCACGTCTGTTAAACGGTTAGAGTAGAGTTATGAGCAGCAGATTTCACGGGATAAACCTGCATGCATATTAAAGTGGTGTGTGTTTTTACTAAATTCCAAAATTTTTAAATAACATTTATATTGAACGGTATTTTACCTCGGTGTTCCCCATGGAATGTATTGACAAAAGTTATGAAAACAAAAAAATATCGTTCCGATTATGTGGTTTTTTCAAACTAAGAGCCGGCTTTCAAATAAAAATTGTTAAGAGTGACGCAATATTTTGCACTTGACTTGTAGTAGAACACGTTATTGCTAATTTAAACAAATTATAGCCTTTACGTGTAAAATTATTGTGCTTCATTTGATGTTAACTTTTGAAGCAATCGAGAATTGATTTCGCAGTGTTTATTTGGGCGATTTTCCCAAACATTTTCGAATTTAAAAAAAAATTGATGAATCACTGATATTTGTCTTGTGCCCCTTAGATGTTTGTGTTAGTTTTTGGCTAAAGTGCTGCATACGGATAGCCCTGCCTTGCGATTTCTTGAATTCCCTTGTTAATTGAAAAATGATCTAACTTACATCTAAATATTAAATAATAATGCTAATGAACCAATTTTCATAAGGAGTAAAATACTATTATGTAGTTACTAATTTGTAATTATTAATATATCATATACCATTGCTAGATTATCTATCATCAGACTTCAATTCAAATAAAGATAACGTCTCGGGAATAGTAAAACACATATAAGTAAATCGCAGATAAGTGATAATGATGTCTTCCACTGATACACCTCCGTACGAAGCGACTTAAGATAGCCCAAAACAAAATGTGTGCGGTATAATCTTTGAAAGTGTCTTGTTTTCGATTAAAAACCCTAAAAATTAACAAACTTACACTCAATCTATCATCTTCCCAGCTCAACTATAGTTTGCGTACAGAGATTTTCAAAAATAATTTGATTGCGATAGAGGTTGCCACTTTAATTTGCTAGAAAAGGTGAAGCATGCGCTCTTTCCTCGTATTTTTTTAAGGATCAAAAGCGGAATTTCCCATATGCATGATCATAGCGAATAGAAGACTTTATAGGAATAAGAGGAATTCGGACGAGTTACCATCAAAAGAATTGTGTCCCAAATCCTTATCTGAATAGACTACGGGGATGGGTACATTGACGCAAGACATTGTTTGCTCTGCAACTAAAGAAGTGGTCAAGAGGGTGATAATAAAAGTCGTCAACTCCAAATATTTAAATCGTATATTTAAAGAGTGTCAGTATTTTGTTAATGTTCTTATTTTTTTGAATAAAATTTTTTTACACTTTCCGACAACTGAATCATCTAAAAACTGCGTATATTTTGGGATAAATGCGCGTACAATGAAGGCAGCCATCACCTAATAACTGTACACAAATGCCCATTGAGACGAACTGTATGTGTGTTCTAAAAACAGAACATCAATCTATTTTTCATTCACAGACTCATCGTCATGAAACTCATGATATTATGATACAAAAGAATTTCCTCGCAGCCGCAGCAATTCGGATGGACGCACGTTAGTGCACAATTTCAGAAGCACGTCGGTCGTGAGTCGTCATCAAAAAAGAAAAAAAAAATTAAATCAACAAAATTATAACGAATAAAGATGGGGGCACCAGGCAGTTAATAGAAGCGGGTGAGTGGTGTGTCGCACGCCCGCGATCTTCTACACATAAGAGTACATAAAAATATATGTTTAATGATAAGCGACGCATATGTGCCTTTAATTTTGTGTGAGTTGCGGGAGGATGACTCAATTTGTTTACATATTTGAAGACAGTAACCATGTTTCATGAATTTCTTGTATATTTAGTATTGGTTCGTCACTTCTTTGTGCTGCTGCATTTAATCACTTTTGCGCAATGGGACTTAAAAACAATTGAAGACGAATCACAATAATGAGGGTCTGGCCGAATTCATCTGTACTGAGTCATTTCGTCAAAGCATTTGCTCCGTCTACCCCCTTCAAATCATGACATGAAATGCATTGTCTCAACATGCCTCTTGTTGCTTCATGTTTTAACATTCAGTGCACGTTGCCATACAATTGTGTGTTGGACAGTTTACTCTTGAATGACCCAGATTATGATGCATCTTCATGTACATAACGTGCAGTATCCCAGTGCAACGGAGAACTGTCGACAATATGGGAAAATCAATTGCGATTGCTTGGATATTTGTTGCGCTGGATGTTTGTGGAGCTTTTCATAAACTTAACGTGCATATCATTATGTGTATTGTGAAAGAGTCGATGATGATTTTCATATTATCAATGTGCAGTTGTAAATGCTCCGTCAGTAAATTGCATTTTACATATTAAAAAGTCGACAAGCTATGAATGACCCAGAAACATTTTACTCAGTTTATGCTTTTGCATAATGGAATTGTCCGTACCTATACAACGCGAATGATGATTGTAACTATGTTTAGATTGTTTAAAATAACAGTTTATGTTGCAAAAAGTGGTCTAGAAAAATGTACCTACACTCTTGTATATTTACAAGGGTTGGAAAAATTGTCAAATATCCACTTATTTTAATTATAATAATAATATAGAATTATATAATTGATATTTCATGCAGGCAACCGAAAACCTTATTTATAATAATACAATTATTAGATTGAACAAGTCAAAAAATATTCCACATCAAGTCATTTCAAGGTAGAAATTTGATTTATTCCAGTATTTTTGGAACCACCGTAAACGTAAACAACAAAAAATACGATAACGGTGAAAAGTGAACAATTGTTTTTAATTGTACTTGCCATTGATCAAAATTTAGAATTTCCGTATATAAAAACCTAATAGCGAATATTATAAAAGAACTTTAACTTTAATTAAATTGTAATGGGAAAAAAAAAAATTTTAACGGTAATTTTCGAAAATGAATTTCTGAATTTGCGCAAAATTGTGAAAATGAAACGTTTCACTAAAAATTCATAACCTATAAAAACTTATTTATCATAACCCTAAAAATTATTGAACACTAAATTAAGTTGAAGCGGCATTCTAAAATAAATATAATCCAAAATGCCTGTTAATCCCCAAATGCATCCCCGAAATAAGTACAAATCCCCTCCAGATTTCATGGAACTGGCTATAAAGTATCCGGCATTCAGAGAAGTTGCATCAATTGTGAGTCCGGCTGAAATATTAATCCAGAACGATTGTTAACACTTTTGTTTATTACTACAGGACTTGGATGGGAAAGTCAAGGTGGATTTCAAGAGCGAGAAAACACTTAGAGTGCTAACAAAGCATTTACTCAAGGCAGATTTTAATTTGGATGTTGCCATTCCAGAAAACTACCTCGTTCCAACATTACCATTGCGATTGAATTACGTTCTCTGGTTAGAGGACATATGCAGTACATTAAAGATCACACAACCTGTTGGGGTTGATATTGGTTGGTTTGATATTTCTGGATTGAATTGAAACATTTTTAAAAACACATTTTTTTAGGATGTGGTGCTGTCTGCATTTACCCCATTCTTGCAGCAACAAAAAATAAATGGAAGATGCATGCAGTTGAAACAAACATGGAGAGCATTAAATATGCCACACAAAATATAGTCATAAATCATTTGGAATCTCTAATTACAATTCATCATCAGCCAAATCAATTACATTTACTCAGCGACATTGCAACATTGAATACTTCCCAAGAGAGTATTGACTTTTGCATGTGTAATCCACCATTCTTCAGTTCCACTGACGATTTGGACAACAACAATCGCGTAAATCGAACGGGTAGACGGCACCCACCCAAGACCACAGTCACTGGTAATACGGGTGAGTTGGTGCAACATGGCGGTGAGGTGGCATTCATAAAACGTCTCATTGATGAGAGTTTGCAGCTCAAGGATAAGGTGAAAGTCTTTACGACAATGCTGGGACACAAGAATAGTGTGGATACGTTAATTAATTTTCTTAGGGCTGATAACATTACGAATTACACGCAAACAGAGTTTTGTCAAGGCAACACAACGAGATGGGGACTTGCTTGGACGCATCGATGGGATTTTTTGTTAAGGCGTGTTCCTGTTTATGGTTCAAAAGCAACACTTGAAGTCCATAAGGGATTCACGTATGTTGTACCGGATAATGTGGGGAACTTTGAAAATGTTTTAATTTCATTGGAAGCAGTTTTTCAAGAATTGAAGGTAAAATTTTATTTTTCATTTAAAAAAATCGTATTAAAAATAATAAATTTAAAAATTTCAGTTGCAAATACTTGAAAAATACACTGAATCCGGATCCGCTACATTCATAGTTTACGCCTATGAAAATACCTGGTCAAATCAACGAAAAAAGCGGAGAGAATTAAAGCGATTGCTGGAGAACTCACGAGAGTCAATAGAAGACAACAACTCCCTTTGCAACAAAAAGTTTAAAAAAGACAATGGAGATAATCAGTTTAATAAAGTTGATGTCAAAAGTGTTGAGAGAGTACCAATTTTGGTCACTTCCGTTGAAGTTAGGGTTTTAAATAACAAATTTGTGATTGAATTGGTGTACATAAACGGTCGGGCTGCAAAGGATGGGGTTCACCAAGTGCTACAGTTTATAATAAATAAATGGAAGGGAAGCTGAAGAACACAAATGCCTACAGTTTTATATATTTATTTTGTTTTTAAACTTAAAATAAATTTTGTTACAATTTTAGAGTTTTGAAAACACACTGAATTATAAAATAGAAACACCTGTTAATGGTTTTGAAATTGTCGCGAAGTTTTTTGTTATTGTGTCCAATAGTTCTGGGGATAAAGAAACTTATATCCTGCACATATAGTAATTAGAACAAGGAAATATTAAATAGTACTATAGTAATACTTGCATGTCATATGTCTTTTGATTTTGGATGTACTGAAGGAAGATAACAGATAAAAAGGATTAAAAACAGGGCATGGGATGCGGTGCCGCAAATGTAATAGAAATTATATGGATTCAAGCCTCACAGGAGTATCGAATAAATTCGTATACGGTTGCAGATATATATATTTTCTAACCGGAGAACTATACATATATGACATTTATTTGACAGTTTAGGCATTAATATGAAACTTTGCAATGTTGGCACAACATCTAAAATACATATTACATGCTAGCCACATATCTTGCACAAATGTATATTGATTGAAATTTGAAGCGGTGAGTGGCGACTCGTATTTGTGCGTATAAAAAAATTCTTTCCGTGCGGGGTGTTGAAACTTTCCCTTGAGCAATTGAATTTGCTCCCTTAATAAACCAAATTTTTACCCATTAATACGTGGTGAAAATGGCCAAAAAGAAGAGCGAAACGCACAGCAGCGATGGCGAGGATCAGGAGTATGGTGATGAGCCAAATTTTGAAGATCCCGAAGGTTTTGTGGACGAAGTAGATGACGAAGGTAAGAAAAGCATTGCCAGCATGGCGGCTGACATTTTAACATAACCTCAATGTGTGCTCATTTTGTTTCGTTGCATCAAAAATTGTGTCGCCGAATTTATTTTGAATAATTTATTTTTAAATTCCTTAGAGCTACTTGAAGATTTGTTGTTGAAGAAACCATGCGAAACCGACGGCGTCGAAAGTGTTGTGGTCGTGGATAATATTCCTAAAGTTGGTGCTGCCCGACAGGAAAAACTGAAGTCCGTTATTGACAAGTTGTTCTCAACATTCGGTGAAATCACGAATACCTTCTATCCATTGGATGAGGAGAAGAACACCAAGGGTTATGTTTTCTTGGAGTACAAAAATTCCCAACCCGCTGAGGATGCAGTTAAATCGCTGAACAATTACCGACTGGACAAGTCGCATACATTCTCCGTGAATTTGTTTACGGATTTCGTCAAGTATGAAAATATCCCTGATGAGTGGGAACCACCAACTCCCCAACCTTACAAGGTGCAAAGTGATTTGTACAATTATATGATGGAAGAGGACGCATTTGATCAATTTTGTGTGGCGGCTGAAAATGCACCGAACTCAGTGCAAGTGCAATTCTGGCAGAACTCGCTTCCTGAGCCAACCGATTTGGAGACGCGTGAGGTTTGTTGATTGTTTTGTTTTTATTCCAAGGTCAATGCCATATTTTCTTTACTGATAGTAAATTATTTTAGTCAGTGCCCTCAAATTTCAAAAACCACTGACTTGTTTCGTTGATATTGGGCTAAATTTTGCAATACATCCCTTTATAAATCCTGAATCTTTAAAGACATAATTTGATTTAAAACAACATTGAACTAAATACATTTTAATCAAAATTCCGTTTTCAGCGCTTCACCGACACCTTCGTAAAATGGTCCCCACTGGGCACATACATTGTGACTTTCCACAAGCCCGGTGTAGCCCTTTGGGGTGGCTCCAATTATGGCAAAATTAACAAGTTCCCGCATCAAGGCACTCAGTTTGTTGATTTTTCACCATGTGAGCAGTACCTCGTCACTTACGGTCCAACGCCCAGTGGCCAAAAAATTATCATCTGGGACATTCGTACCGGTCAAGAGAAGCGCTCCTTCTTGTCAGAGAGTGGCGCCAACATGTCAATGTTCCGTTGGTCTCACGATGACAAGTACGTGGCGCGCATGGGAGACAACGCCATTCATGTGTACGAGACGCCCAGTTTCTTTTTGCTTGATTTGAAATCGATTAAGATTCCAGGCATTCGCAACTTTTCATGGTCCCCTGTAGACAACATTATCGCTTATTGGGTGGCTGAGTTAACAGATGTCCCAGCCAAGGTTACCCTGTTGGAGATCCCCAAGAAGCGAGAGCTTCGTAACAACAACATTTTCAATGTGGCCGATTGCAAGATTCACTGGCAGAAGAGCGGCGACTATTTGTGTGTGAAGGTTGATCGTTTCTCTAAATCGAAGAAGGACAAGAAGGACGCTGATGTTAAGTTCCTTGGCATGTTCTACAATTTCGAGATATTCCATATGCGAGAGAAGCACATCCCTGTGGATTCGGTTGAGATTAAGGACATGATTTTGGCATTCGCCTGGGAGCCAGTTGGTTGCAAGTTTGGCATCATTCATGGTGAGTCGAATAACGCCAATGTCAGCTTCTACGAGGTGAAAAAGGGACAAAAGCCGGTGCTGATCAAAAAGATGGAGAAGAAAATGTGCACTCACTTGTTCTGGTCGCCACGTGGACAATTCATTGTGTTGGCCAACTTGACGTTGGGTACATTTGAGTTCATCGACACCAACAATGATTTCATTACGATGAATTCGGGAGATCATTTCAGAGCGTCTGATGTTGAGTGGGACCCAACTGGACGTTACGTTGTCACGGGTGTGTCCTCGTGGAAGGTGAAAGAGGACAATGGTTACAATATGTGGACTTTCCAGGGACGTATCATGAAGCGTGTTATTCTTAAGAATTTCGTGCAATTCTTGTGGCGTCCACGACCAGCCACCTTGTTGACCGAGGCAGCGCAGAAGGAGATTCGCAAGAATCTCAAAAAATTCTATCCGCAATTCGAAAGCAAGGATCGCCTACGCATGACACGTGCATCGAAGGAGTTGCTGGAGAAGCGTGCCCAGCTGCGTGAGCAGTTCTTGGTATATCGCACAAAACGCATTCAGGACTGGATCGACCAGAAGATCAGACGTTTGGAGTTGAGAGATCGTGAGTGTTTCTATTACACAAGCATCTTTCAGTTTAATGTTATTAAATTTTTTTATTTATCCCTTCTCTTAATTTAGACGTCGACACCGACGAATTAAATACTGATGATGTTGAAGAGGAAATTGTTGAGTTTTTGGTAAAAGAAGAGACAAACGTCATCGAGTAGTCGGCTACAAGATTCAACGTTTTTGTGTAGCTTCTTTTATTTTGCAACCACACTCTTTGTGAGACATCCATCCTTCTGCTTTTTTACCAAGTCATCATCTCGTGGTCAACATTTTTGGAAGCAAATCAGTATAAATCGAATTTTGTTTGTATTTTTAAGTGTAAATAGCCATTGATTAATTTTTGATGGCTGTTTTTTATATGAAATACATTTTATTCGATTGGTATAACAAAGTGTATGTTGTTTTCATAATTAGAATAATATTTAAGACTAGTGTTCTATACTCTTGCTCCCAATGTCGGCTTGGTTTGCACTATGGAATTATTCATGGTTAACCGAATATTTTCATATTTGTAGGTTTAATTTAACATAAATTCAACCCTTATGGTTGTCCATGGCAATTTTGTTCTCGGATGCATTAGGCTTTAATCGTCTTACGTCAAAGAATTCCAAAAATTTGACGAAAGACTAAAAAGTGACTATTCAAAAACTAAAGCCAAAAGATGAGTATGGATCGTTCCAATGGAGCCTGCATGCCACAAACTTAGGCCAAAATTTCATCAAATGTTACGCTTCTCATTACATTTTTTTAGTCGTATGTTCGCCTTGCCTATAAAAAATACATCCTATGTATGTGAATTGTAGCAAAAAAAAAAAAATTTCATTTCAACATGAACCACATAATCAAAATTAAATAAACCTGAAATAAGAAATCATCAAAATAAGAATAAAGTAAACACGATTTGTAGTTAAAACGATATTTTCATAATTATTATTAGGTTTCATTTTCACTGCTTTTTTGTTTTTATTAATTACAAAATAATTCATTGAACATTTTGAAAGACGTCGACATTCTTTTCAGTTCACTTAAACAGTAATAATTAGTATTTATAATATTACATATTAATTCTATTTGCAACAATTTTATTTTATTTTTCGTTATTTTATTTTTAAATTAACTGATCTCTATATAATTTTTAATGTTTAGGAATTAATGCATAAGTTGTAGGTATGTGGTATTCAATTATTTAATTAATCGAAAATTCAAAAGTGCTTGTCCTTTGCTTCGACTAACCGTTATTAGTAGTATGTAATTACATAAATGTTTTTGACTTTATTACAATTTAACAACTCTTATAATGCTACAATAATATTTTTAATTTAATATTAATTAATTGTTTATTATACAGAGTCTTATCAACGAACAGTTATTAAAAACGCTACTTCTTATGATTTGCGCGCAAATATAAGGCGCCACTTTAAACTCAATATATTTGTGTAGAAATTAATTGCTTCTCAAATAAATCAACAGTATTGGCAAGTATTTGAATTAAATCGATTTGTTTTATAAAAATTACAGACAAAACAATCTACGTATAATAATTATTAACTGCACAAAATTGCATTGTAACGGAACACAACCTTTGGAGTGTTGTTTTGAAGCTGAAGCTCAAGGAAGAATGAAAATCTTTAATAATTTATTTTTTACTAAAAATTCTTTTAATAAAATTTGCAGCCACAATTTCCATCAAATTGAAAAAAATCAAATTGATTTAAATTTGTAAACAATAATTGTCGATGTCCAAAGTACAGTAACAAGGCGCCAGTCTTGATAATTATAGTACAGATTTATTTTATTATTATTAACAATGATACTTTTTTTCTCAGTCACTGGAACTGTTTTTATAAGATTCTCTTTTCCCAATTAAAATTCCAATGCATTAAAACAATCACATTTAACTTGATTTATTTTCCATCCAAAATGATCAATCACAAAAAACGGTTATACATTTCAAAGAATCCTCGCTGGACTCACACCACCCAAGCGACAATCGCAACATAGTCTATATTAATGTGCTAGAAAAAAATTTGATACAAATTTTCCACTCAACTCAATCCTTCTCCCTCCAATTAGCCGCCAACTCAATCAACAATCATTCAAGCGACCTCCGCCTCCTGCCCACCAACTGCAATCGCTGTGTCTTATCAATGATCTCATTGGAGATGCGTGCCAACAACGGCAGCTCTCGCATCGAGACATTCGTATTGGGAAGGGGCTCAGCTTTTTGCAGCATTTTAATGGGACCACCCGCCATCACGCCCACTTGTGTGGCTGTCGACTTTTTGATCGGTGTCATCGGCAGACTTGTCAATCCAGTGGCGGGTGGTTGCGACGACAACAACATGTTCGCTGATACTGTATTCGCCGGCGTGCCTATCGTTGTGTTGTTGGTGCGCTCACGCATCATCATTAAATGATCCAGCTGATCCACAGTGGCGTTCAGTTCATTCTCCCATGCCTTTTGTTGCTCCTGTTGTCCGTCCCCACCCTCCATTGGACGAACGGCCAGCACTTTGACCTTTTGACGCAACACCTCAAGATCTAGGTCGGCGTCCTCGTGGAAGTCACTCTCATCGCCCTTTTCGCTGACCGCTGAGCTTGTGGCACACGACACATTGCCATGCGATTGGATTTCACATTTGTCCAGTTCCGAGGCAAAATCAGGTAGCGGCAGGACGTGGCTGCCATTGAGGAGAGCAGGCTTGTCGCGTAGCTCGGGTAAATGATTAAGTTCAGCGCCGACACCGGGTTCACGGGGACCGGGTGGTGCTGCTTGACTTAGGTCGCCACGCTTCTTGTGGATTTCTTCGCTGATTTGCTCGAGATTGCGTAGTGATGTGGAGTATTTCACTTTGGCGCGTTGGATATGCGATTGCAGTTCTTGAATGCGCTCCTTTTGGGTTTGTAGTTGATCTTGACAGATTTGTTTCTCTTCGAAGTAGGGACGTGATTTGTTGATGCTGCGTCGGAAGCGGTCTTCCAATTGTTGAACCTGAAGAAAATAAAGAAAATTATTAAATTATTTTATTAAACAAAAAGTTGCAGGGTAGGGCGAGTTCACGTCCAAATATTTAATGAGGGCACGGCCCTTTACGTAAATGTCATTGACGCAATGAGTCACAAAAAATGTAAGTGTGAAAATGTGGAGGAAAATTCCCTTACTGGAAATTACTGCTACATCATACATGTCGCATTTGGAAACTTTTGGTGTGGTCCCTTTGTAATTAATCAATTAAAGAGAAATTGTGGACTAAATTTATCCGTTAAAATAAAAATTCAATTTTACATCATTAAACATTTTTAATTGAATACAAACTCGTACAAAAGGAAAACTTAAAATCCCACAATTATTGTAAAATTATGACAACAAAATCATTACAACACAACGACGATGCTCATTTTAGCAAAAGTTTGAATCGTCAAAACTAAAAGCTTGGCAGCTTGAGCTAACTCCACGCCACACCAAATCAAATCGTTTCATGAAATCAAGATAAAGCATGCACACGCAACTGAAATAAAATTAAAACATGAGAAATTCTTTGAAAAGCCATTGCCAATGGAAAACTTTTGCCATTCACACATTCACTGCGATTGTGTGCAGTTTTGTGCTGAACTTTGAATTTGGGACATCCCCTTTTAGTCCTCTCTTTCAACTAAACACAAGGATTTCTTTGCTCGCTTTTATGCAATTTTTCGATAAACCACGCATAATTCTAGGCGAAAAAATGTAATGCTTGGGAATTTTCTATGGGTGGTATTTTGAGTACCGTTAAAACTGTAAATGACCGCTTTTATCCGATATTATTTGTACGACCCATCAGGCAAGCATATCGATAAGTAAGGGATAAAATGGGTCCTTTTGTGTAGACTTTTTGATTGTTGAAATGTTTTTTTTATATATGGTGAGAGTCTTGGACTTAGAATGGATTACGAATTTGTTTCAATTGTAATTCCCTATTCACTAAACATATCACGAAAACAGTAATGCGGTATACTGTATACAGTGTATATAGTAAATTTATTTTGGTCTAAAACATTAATATTAATTCAATAATTGTAATCGCCAACAACTCTGCAATTGCAGCAATATAGGCGATTATAAAAGTTGATTAAATGAAATTAAAGAATTATTTCTATTAAATATTCCAAAAATGAATGGGATTAATTTCAGTAACCAAATCCCTTACACGTGTGCCAATCCACCAATAACCAGATTACGAAAGCGCTAAAAAACTTGCAAATTGAGCGCCTAAATTTAGACAAACAACGTAACCAAATCATTATAGGTAAGGGAGTGTTCATTTACACAATCAATTTGCGTCTGTAAATAGGCGACGCTTATGTAATTTTGATTTCCTTTTGAATACGCTCATTCAACAGACGTCATTTGCAAGCACAAAAAAAAACACTTACACGAAACCTAAATGTACACGTCATTGCATGCATGTCACTACGTCACACCATCGATATAACGTTTTGTTAAAAAATAAAAAACCTAGAAAAAATTAAAACATATGACTGAAATTTCAATTTGTTAGTGTCAAGGGTGGTGGCAGGCGGATGATCACGTGAATTTAGTTAAGTTAAACAAATTACCACATGCATATTGCACCTTCACTCGCAAACCACACCACCAGGGACTCATACATCACATCCTGACATGTGAAAACATATGCATATTTATCCTTGAGCCCTAGAATATCCATTAACATTTCACACGCAACTTATAGGTATTATGTAGGTTCATTTAAAAGCGAGTCGCGTCATGTTACAAATTGCGTTATGGTTACTTAGCTATTCGTGGCGAAACCAGCATAAAGGACGAGGTAATCTCGAACGGATATCAGATGGTGCTTTCACCCGAAGAAAAAAAAAATTACACGAATGGTAGGGAGGACCACATTATGTTTAATGCACAGACATTGACAAATAATTGCTCATTGAACGTATGATCGACCAATACTTAATTTTTAAAAGAAATGTTCTTCATAACCCGTTTGAATTCGTGAGCGGGCTTTTTAGTTTAAGGGTCAATAATTAAAATGCGCACACAAAAGGGATAAAATTCGTCAAGCCGTTTTTAAGATTTAAAAACTAACGTACAAATTGATTTCCATTAAACATTTTTCCAGAAGTCAAATAAATTGTTGCACCAATTTTTTTCACCAATAACAAATCCTAAGCAACCTCCATATTTGTTTAGCCCTATACGATTACAATACGTAAAAAGGATAATACGCACGACACAAAGTGTGTCATCAAATGACGTGCAAATTTAATACGTGTATTTGTGAGGCATCATCTGGTGAGAACTGAGAGGTGACGGGTTGCCATAACGCCTTTTCCATTAGTCTTCTTGTTGCGTAGAGTGGCACGGCGACTAAGCAGCAAATTTATTGCTCCTGACATCATCATTTTAGCCATATCAAGAGCATCCGTTTCGATAGAGAAGTACACAAACTCGTATTAAAGCCATTTAGAGCAAAGCAATACGGCAAACAAGAAAGGGAATGCCGAATGGAACTGGCACACTAACATATACTTATAAGGATCATCCAATCACAACCACAAATCACTAAGATTTATTATCCTAACTAAATATGTGTGTATATGGAGTTTTGGGGACAGTGGAGGATGGGAATTCGGAATTGACACCCAGAAACCACACCTAATTTACAACCACACGACATCTAATTATTGTAGCGTTGGAATGTTGATACTCTCAGTCCGTAACCCCAAGCGTTTCAAAAATTCACATTCAACACGTTTCAATGTTTCGTCGCTATGATATTCTAGAGCTTCCTAATGGCACTATTAAATTGAAATTATTTCATGAAATCTTCGACACTTTTACACTTGAATGACGCAAACTTTGTCGTGGTACAAAATTTGAATACAAATTGAGTGAGCATGGGGAAGGGATTTGGTAACGATAAGGCGACAAAATAAACGCGTTAGCAAAGTTTTTTCCTTGATTGCTGTTATCGACATTTCTTTGAAACAGGGAAATTGACGTAAACTTTGGGTGTTAGTGTCCTTTGATGCAAATGATTAAGTTCGATTAAATACATGAACAGTAGAGCACAATTGAAACAAATTAATAACTTTTATTTCCAAAAAAAGAGGAAAAAACTAGTTAGTGGAAGTTTTAAGGACATGAGGAAAAGTGAAAAATAAAGTGACCATAAAATGTTTAAAAAAAAAGGAAAAAATTACCGCGCCAATTGAATTTTACTGCCTCAAAAATACGATATACGAGTGCTCACATAAAATGAAAATTGCATTCCATAAAATTTTACAACACCCATTGAACTGCAACAAATTTCCATGCAAAGTGCGCCACAAAATACCTCCTGAATAAATTCCAGTAAGAATGTGCACAAGCCGCATGAATAAAATTTGAGACAACGAACGCCCCAATAGTGTGGCTGCACTGCTAGAACAAATCCTGAATTGCAGGTTGAAATACGAAAATGAGTTCTGCAAAACTGTTTCCTGTGGCAACATAAAACTATGCAGTAAAGTGATTGCATTGCAATTTAAGGGTTTTATGGACAGTAATTGTATTGTGGTCAGGGTTATTAATTGGCCACACTAGGGGGTTGTATGTGCAATCATAAATAAATAAATTTAACGATTGTGGTGTGTGGGAAATTTAATGTTTCAATAGAATTTGTGGATTTTGTTAAAAGGATTTGATTATTGATTTGCATTTTAATTCAATTGGATTATTTATTAAAACTGAGGGTAATATGGAGTTAATTGAATCTTTTCAGATCAAACTTTTAAATTAATAACAGAAATACAATAATTTATACATCAAGGAGTCAAACAATCAGTGCAAAACCCACATCTATGACTTTTTTGTTAAAATCCATAGAAATTTAAACGTCACATTAAAGCTACAACTAAATTAATTCACTCTAAAGCGGGGTCATTGGTTTACGTTCCAACTATAAAAGTGCAATCTCAACTCAATCCCAGATTGACATCATAAAGTAAATACGAAACAACAAAAATACGTTGAGTTAATGCTCTTGTTCGCTTATGTGCCATTGAATCATATCGATTTATGCTGCATCCAAACGATTAAGCACGAACGTATTAAACACATAAACGACATTTATAAAAATCAATACAATTTATGTGATTATGACGACAATAATTTTTAAAATTGAAAGAAAAAAAGGGGTCATTGCAATTTTGAGGAATAATTCGCAACGAATTGATGATATCAAAACACATTATGTTGGGCCAGGTCAAGGCAATCATTGGCTGTGGTAGGTATGTGAGTTAAATCGATGAAAGACTGACGACAAATTTACACGCAATCAATTTAAAAAAAAATTTACAATTGCAAATCGTGATATCGCTGGAATTTGTCACACAGATAATCGGAGCCCTGAGGTAAATCAATCAGAGTTAACTATTTTATTACTTTATTCTATTTATAAGCTGAATTTGAGGCAATTCCGTTTCCTGAATATATCTATGTAATTTTAATTGCCTACCGCAACGTTAGACCATTAGGATAAGAACAACTTTAATGTAATTGTAAAATGTAAACCCCTCGAATAAATAATTAAATTTTATATTCCCCTTTATGCCACATAAACATAAAACTAGTCAAGAAATGGCGCATTACTCAAATTACAAACTACTTTTGATGAACCACATTGCTGTTCCACCCACACACCCTCATAAAATCACATGAATCCGTCAATTTACATGCATGGCACTAAATTGGATAAGAGCTGTGTGTGAAATGCACGACTCTCAAATGTTTTTAATGAAAATTGCGACATAAAAAGCTCCAGCTGAGAATGTAATTGAAATGACTTTTATGTAAACGCGTACCTTCATTTCAGCGGCACTAAAAATTTGTGCCTTTTGTTGGTGCTCCAGATGGTAGTCAGCTTTTGCTTTTTCTGCGTCAGTCACCTGGAAAAGGAAGCACATTGAAATGTAGAAATTAGTTTGGGTCATGAAGGGTTGGTCAATATTTTATAATTGAAAATTTTCTTCTTTCCTAAATGCAAAAGTAAATTAAAATCACGTCATACTTTTAATGTGGCATGATTAAGCATCTCCTGCCACGCATTGTCAAACTGCCATTCGTGGGAGTTGCTCATAAAACGTTGCTCAGCTAGTGCAACGGTTTCTTTGGCCGCTGAGTGAATTTCTGTACAAAATAATCAAAAAAAAAACAGTAAATTACATTTCCATAAAATGCGATTAAATGCTTAAAATACAAACCATTGGCTCGTTGAAATTTAACAGCTGCCGCTTGGCATTCAATTTGGGCAAGGCGGGCTTTTTCAGTCGCTTCATGGAAGGGCCTGGCTTTCTCTATGCAACTGCCCAACTTCTTAGAAAGTAATTTGAGACGACGTGTGGATTCGTTGAGAAGGATGCGAAAGGTTGAGTTCGATTCCTGTAATTTTTCAAAAAAAAAGAAAAGGATATTTTAGTTAGTCATGTAACTTTAAATGGTCTGAAAATGAAGTGTCTAAAAATATATTTGGGTGGGTAAATACGTAATCTATGAGTTATGAGTTTTTGACTCAATGGATAAATTATTATTGATGATTTGATACCAAATACGTAAATAAATTTGGCATGACTCACTAGAATTGCGAATTAATCAATGTTTGCTAAACAATCATGATTTGGTTGCCATTTTGTGACGTATTCAATGTTGTTTTAAGTGATTTCATTTAAAATACATTTGCCATTATTATTTTCCTAGTATTTTTAAACTATTTTGGCTTCAATAATACGTAGAAAATAGTTTCACATTTATTCAAATTCGATTGTGTTATGTTTCAGCTAAAAAAACAATAAATTAATAATTTCAATTAACAATTATTTTAATCCCTGAAACGTGCTCATTAAAACGTCCCATTATCCTCCTACACAACCAAGTGATTTGAATAATGAACAAACAAATATGCTCCACTTCAGACGGCTACCCTTACTTACTGCGATTATCTACGTACGGATTTATTGATCTGAGTACACGAGTCGTCTGCTGATTCGACAATTATTTAGAACATCATTCAATTTTAATTGCCGCCATTAAGGAGCATAGTATTTGACATTGCCATGGTATCGATGAGCGCATAAAAGCGGAAAATAGATTCCAATTATACAGTTCACTCGAATTCAAAAACAAATTAGCAAAATATGTTTTTGTTGTTTGTCCTTTGTGAGGAGTTATTTTGTTCGATATTATGGAAGTTATTTCGCAGAACTCAGTCCTACATCCCAATTCAAATAATTTCGTAGAATATAAACAAGCTGTTTTGATTTATAAAGCCAAGTTTCTGATTTTTGGAATTCTACGATAAAAGTTAAGCAAATTTAAAAAAAAACATAAACCTTTAAAATTTAAGAAATAAATTTGGTTTAAGTCAGCCTTTCTAAAACTTTGACCCTGAACTGATACAATTTGTTGTAAATATGACCTTGAAACGTTTAAACGAGAATCTTCATTGCGCGAAAAAAATGAAATACCAATAAAAACAACTTACCTCAAGTTCAATTTCCAGTTTATTAATTTCATCAGTAGCAGTGTTGAGATTCTCCAGTTCAACCTGAAACCATACAAATAAAAAGAAAACCAATTATAATTAGGACTCCATTTACAAATGATAAACAAGTTAGCAAAGCGACCCAAAAATGTGCCCAACAAACGCGACTGTGTGATTTATGTTTTGTTTTCATCTTTGCGGGTAGTCCCATTCTTCCAAATTTCTTTCTGCTTATCGCGTCAGGTGAGCGGAACAAAATGTTTGCTTGACATGAAAGTTATAACAAGCAGTTGGGGGCGACGTAAAATTGGGTTTTTCAAATTTGTTCAACATTTAGCAGTGTTTTGCTATCGATTGTGCGCCCATAACAACATCAGCAAAGAGAACTCCACGTTTTCTTCGCACAATCAGCCGGTTGTTGTTAATTGTTTAATGTTTTGACGATAAAAAAGATAAGGCGGGTATTTTAAATTTGTTTGGGGTTTTACTAACAAACATAGGAGATATTTGTTTGGATTTTTTATTTCTTCCATTTAAAAAAAAAACAATATTTAAGTCTAAAATAAATTGGTGAAAATCAATCACACCATATACGAAATAATCATTAAATGAAGAATGCGATTTGAATGACCAAAATACAAACGTCATTGATTACATGCAATAACACGAAAAGAGTTAAAGCTGCTAAATTAAGCATTCCGAACCCACGCACTCGTGATTAATATTGCAAAACAACAATAATTATAAAGTGGACAATACAATGAAACCTTGCAACACACAAAACAAGCATCCAAACAAAGCGCAACAGCTAAAAATATGACAATTGACAACATGCTCAGCACTTTTTTTATGCAATAATGCCTGAAACACATTGGAATGCGTCATTGTGTGGCGTTGTGAGTTGCGAGTTGTGACCCCAGTGGTGACGCTCTGTGCGCAAACAAATTCTTTTCATTCCATTGCACTATGGGCAGTGGGCATGAATCAAAATAAATGTTAAGAATGGAATTTAACTAGAAAAAGGTGCACTTTGTTGTTATTTCATGCACTCATCGTAAATGTTAACAAAATAATCTAGTACATGTTATTTACAAAGAAAATGTCAAAAGCACTTAATTTTGATGAGATGACTTTTGCAATGAAGTTCAGTCTGCGGGATGTCTATTACAAAATGATTTTTTTTGGGAGTTTCTTACTGCAATACGTGAGTGTGGACTTTTTACAATATTTGACTGGACTTGTTATTATGTTATTCAAAACAAAACTATTTGAAATACAGAAAATAAACCATAAAAAGTCAGACAATTTTTAAAACGTGCAATTTCACAAAAATTAATTAAGAAAAAAACTATACAAATTTAATTGACTTTTTACCACGCAGTGACCTTAAAAAATGGAAGATTATTTCATTCATTGCACAATTGTGCTCGTACATACATACTCGTAATACGAATATCATCCATTTTAAAACACGAACATCATAGATTAAAATTAAAGTTGCAAAGGTAAGAAGGCTGCAAGTATAATCACAAGATTTGCAATATTTACTCACTTTTAGAAAAACATTTCCTTTGCTTTTTACCATTACATTAAACTTATAATGTTGCACACGCAGAAATAAGCATTAATCAAATTAATTGATTCTCCAGAATAGAAAAAAAGCGGGATTCAAAAAGTGCGGTTTGTGGCTTAATTAAAATATTAATAATTGGTTTTATTGATGATTTTAATAATCTAGAATTCACTGTTGCTTAGAAGGGAATGAGATAAATGTCGGACGTAAAAAAGGTATGAGTTGACCTTGAAATTCTAAAAGTTCTAAGTTCTAAGCATCATTAAATTGTATGATCATTTAGGTAATGAACTCTTTCCTCAATTATTGTTGTTACAATATATATGAATATTGAATAAAACTAATAATAAATTATTCGGGAAAGTCACTTTATAATTATTTTCTTAAATCACCTCTTAGGTGACTATTATAACAGTAAAACCAGCAGAACACAATCGAATGTAAAGAGGAAATATGCAAATGAGAAACACAGTGTAAACCAGCACTATCAGCTGAGGATACACAGACTTTAATAATTTTAGTAAGTGGCGGAAACATTTCTCTCTGCACGCTTTTTACTTTCACCGGTCATTTGATTCATGCAAATAGAATTCACATGCAAAGTTTTATGAGTGTGGCTGCGTGTGCATTTTACAGTTTTGCATATTTACAAAAAAAAAAAAACATTTGCATAGACATGAAAATTATCAGTACATACAGAATTATGCTTATGATGTGATAAAAAGCTCATAAATGTGTAAAACTGGGAAATTGAAAAAACAATGTGGTAGGGGGAGCCACTGGAAAACTGGAAACATTTATTAGTGGCTTGGTTTAAACAAAATATTGTAAATTAGATGACATTGAAATATGTGTGATATTTATGAAAAGAGCTGTTTCCACAATAAGAAGAAAAAAAATAATGACCATCATCTGACAAAAGAATTTCAATATTCTACAGTCTACAGAGCTATCCAGTACACGGTGGGTCATTATACTAAACTAAAAAGGGGCATTTCATTTAAGAGGTTATACGCCTGCATGTTTTTGTAATGACCGCATGTTAAACAACCAATACTTTCACACATGTGTATTATGATGCAGATAATTGCATGTTTTGGCTAAGGAAAAAATTGGTTTAAAAAGCGTTGTAATTGCGGGAAGGTGAAACAAATCGAAAACAGCAAAAGTTTTTTTCTTGCTTGCGTTTTTAGATGTAATTCCGAGCACTTTCTCCAACGCGTGCATATAAATGTTATACTTGCAGCTTCAATAACTAAAACACAGTTCAATGTTGCCTGCGTTGTGTTGTGTGGTTGTTTTACGATGAACGCGGTGGCGTGGTGTGCTACTTTGGATTTTTAATGTTCAAGGCGAAGGTTGGTCTAAATTTACATTGAACTGAAAGTGGGGTTGGTAGTCAAAAGGTGGAGGGAATGTCAAATTTAATTGAACGAAGATAGTTTTTTCACATGATAATTTTCATACACCTTGATTGTTCCTTAATGGATGTTAGTCAGGCGATTTATATAAAACATTTACAATCAATATACAAACGTTTATGGAAACAATGTTGTTTATGTGCGACCTCAATGTGGTTAGTTCATTAAATTGTTTTAAAAAAACATTTTTATCTATTTATTTTATCTTATTACATTTAAATTCGTAACGAAATAAGCGATTTTTATTGCATTATGATTTTCATTTTTGCTTGTTAATTGTAATACAAAAGAATGCGTAATTTGCAAAATGCCTTAAATTATGCATTTCAAATGTTTAAAAATTCAAGCATAAATTTGGGCGTTTAATCCCTTGTGTCTTATAAGTAATAAACACTGACGGTGACATAAAACAAACAAAACATTGCCTCAAATATTTCGGTACACGTGTCATTGTAATATCAAACATCTTGACCCCCTGCCACTTACAATAAATTACTTGATTCAATATTTACCCTAACGATCCCCCAATTAAATTGATTTATTTCCAGACACCATGCCCATTTAGGTGTGGTTTATTATCATTGGAGGGTTTATTTGCCGTATATGCAGCACGTCTCGTCAGCAACGTTTAATTTGCAAAAAGTATGAAGTCTCCATGGACTATGGTAACATTGTAAAGAACATTGCACACTTTCTCGTTATTTGTCCAATTATAATCCTGGTTTTAGCCTAAAGTTAATTGGAAAATGCGCACATAGATGAACGTGCACCTGGTATTACGAGTATGTACATATGTGCCAAATTGACAAATAAAAGTGTCGCCAATTTTATCACCCTTTTTGGCCACAGCCCACATACAACCCAATAAATATTGCTGCTTCTGTGTCCATTTATGTAAATTAAAGGAAATTTAACGTGGGCCAATAATTATATGTTTTTAATCAAAGAAATATTAACAATCGGTCGGTACCACTGGAATGCCAATTTTAAATTTAAATATCAAAATTGACATTTATGAGTCAAAAATAAATTTATTGATTTTTTGATTTATTTAAATATTTATAAAGAACATTTATTTCCATAAAAGTTCTGCACAAATATTGCGCAAAAAACAGTTCTGCATTAAATAAAAAAATAAAAAAACAAAACATTAAAATCTAATCATGAATTCTATTTATTAAATTAACACGGTCACCATAGCGTTAAAATTTAAATGCTGTGTTTTTGAATGACACCATAATAACATACGTTAACACAATTAATTTCATTGCAAACCGGACTCACTCGCAATAATTGCGTCTTACCAATTTATTTGCAAGGAATTGAGTCGATGCACATCTTGATACAGCTGCGCCAATATTTAAACGATTGTTCATTTATAAAAATGACTTCATTTTTTAAGCATTTACAGAGCTTTCAAGGTTGACCAATCGCCATTCGCCTTCCTATGGCACTGCGGTGCCTGATTGATTTATGCAATATTTGTGTTGTCGAGTGACTTTTTAACCTGTCATGCGGTGTCACATTTCCGGATTATTTGCATATATGAATGAAGTGTAAGTTGTGACGCACCCGGCACCACAGTGGAACATGCAATATGATGCAGTGAAAAACAAACAAGCATACTTTTTACTTATTGGAATTTATTTGTTTAATAATGCAATAAATATAAGATTGTGGTATCATAAAAGATTTTTCCAAATAACATAAATACTGCAATACGCATCAAGGTTAGGATTGATTACATTGGACCTATAAAGTGGAGAATATGTGCTTCAAAATGAAAAGAGATACTAGGAGTAAAGTGGTTTGGTATAATTGCTCGGGCTGATATCAGGGTCGTTCCGGACTTGTATTTGTTTTATGTCTTGTCAATTACATTTTTTTTTGGATGTTTGCACAATATTTTTTTCGAGGCGGAATTAAAAGTTTTCCACAATAATTTTTTTTTTTTTTTTTTGCACAATTTCAAATTCAAATTAAAAATAAACTTTGAAATTTTATTTTGTCAATTAAAATAACTTCAAAGCAGTGTTGCCATTTTCCAAATAAATAAATTAACGATATTGTTTGCAAGGCAAATAACTCGTGTAATTTATTAATGAATAGAAGATAAATAACCCAAATCCATAATAAATCGAAATGCAAATAAAAATGGTTATATGTACTGTTCAAACCTCAAGGTTCTTCCACTTTAGTCAACATGAATGTGAGTACATACTTGTAAATGCTATCCCAAAAATTCAAATTCATTGGACGCATTTATTTAAGCTAACAAATCATTGAATGATTAATAATGCATGCAGTAGCGGTTCCCCAAATACAACACACACACACATACAATCTGGTGTTCCGTTTACATCAGCCACACAGAACGCCGCACCAGGAACGAAAACAATAAACATATTTTACCCAAAATTACGTCATGCCTTGTTATTGTGCGTATGTATTATGATTTCAGTTACGCTTGAGGTTTTGCCAAAATTTGATGTCACGTGCCTCCTCCTCAATAATCAACCGGTTCTTATTACGTCGATTATAAGATTAAAATAGCACACAAAAAGATGATAGAAAACGCAAATTCGACTCAAGTAACAAGAAAGATGAATTTGTTGGGTATAAAATAGGTGATTGTTTTTATTTAAGACAGAAAAGAATATTGAAATAATTTAAGAAATGACCACACAATTACTTATAATACGAGGTATTATGTTTTCTCAAGGAAAAGTAAAACGAAAATACAAAAAAGAGCACATTCTTGCAAAACAATGAGCTGATTGATATGAGTATGAACAAAGTGCCATCTGTTATGATACGAGTCACAAACACACACGCGCGGATACAGCTTTCGCTTCATTAAATGGAAAACATGATACCAACGAGGTGTATTACATTTCAATTGAATTAAAAAGATGATTAAAATAATGATAGGATAAGACTAAGTGAACGAATTGGTTCAATTTGTCAGTCATAAAAGATACATAGATGGATATTAATTACAAAAAAAATTCACCTTTTCTCCATCACCAATTTTACAGTCTCTTTATATGTGAATAAATGAAAATAATTTAAAAAAATGCATTCAAATGTTATGCAAATTATTTCATTCGAACAAATGGATGACATTTTAAAGAAATACAATGGGGTATCACTGCACGGTTCAGCACACACGTAAAAAAAGAATTATATATTGTTATTACTGCGACACGACAGTACCTTGCAAAATTTACCTACACGACGCGCGTGTGATGCTGTTGCCAGTATATCACTCCAAAATGATGATGCAAATAATTAAAGTGTCAAGAGGAAAGACTTGACTGCTGTATGGGAGTGTCACAAGTCACAACTCACAGGAGTCGCGACTGAATTCGTGTATAATCTCAGGCTTTCCGTAAATTTCTTTACATAACGTACATACTTTTAAAGTACCTCAAACTCAGATTGTGCGAAATAACGTACACACAATGTAGCATGCTCTTTTGATTGTGCGACAAAGAAAATTGATGCAACAATTAAATGTAAATTGTAAATGAAGAAAAAAGCGTCGTGAAGCAGAGAAAGCTTCGATGCTTTTTTTGGTACTTTCATTTTAAAATTCAAAAACAAATTTAAGGGTTTAAATGTTGCAGTAATAGATTTAATTAATTTAAAAATAAAGAAACTCAAAAAAAAAGCAACAGAACAACCCTCTTTATAATTGCAAACTTGCATAATAACAACAAAATTGCAATCCAAAACATGAAATATATTTTACTGAAAACTCCGCAGCATTACTCGTATGTACAATACTTGCAAACCATACAAGCCAGTCAGTTCAGTTTTTCTTTTTCATGAACGAAATCATCACAATGTAAAACACAGTTGACCCTTTTCATCAGCCACATAAAATAACAAAGGTAAAAACAGAATGGAAAAAACATCCAATTGCAAGTTGCGCAAATTATCCACTTTTCTAGGGA
Organism: Sylvicola cinctus; assembly: GCA_963854165.1. Taxonomy (NCBI): domain Eukaryota; kingdom Metazoa; phylum Arthropoda; class Insecta; order Diptera; family Anisopodidae; genus Sylvicola; species Sylvicola cinctus. Next base: position 1,348,046 of record OY974082.1, read on the forward strand.
TGTCCAATACGGCCAGTGGCTATGGTGCAATCAACTCGAATCCCATTGTATTCATTGACTAAATTGCCAACTGATTACTACAGAAAATGTACGCATCACCGCTTCATTTAAGTACCACAGTTAATTAAAATGATAGGTTATGAAAAAATGCGCTTGCAGTTTTTTTATGCAGTAAATCAAGTTTTACACGCTCATCCATGAGTTATTTAAATATGATTTTAATTATCTCAACCTCGGTCATGTTCGCGTACGAATACAACCATTAAAATGCTTTAAGTTGAAATTCTTAAGATTTAAAATGAAATAGAAACATTTTTCTTATAACCCATACCTTGAAATAAATTATATAATCAGTCTCTCTTGTGATCTGAACAGGTTTTCCGAACAATGCAACCTCTTTGTGTGGCTTGAAAATATACGTGAAGGTTCACCTCACATACGTCCTCGTATAGAAGCTTAGAAGAGCAAACGAGTATCACTTGTGGAAGAACACAAACTGCGGTCAACCGTTCAAAGATGTTCAAAAACTTACAGCAACTTCCATCGTACCTCAAATCTCAACACACATTCCGAAACATAAACAATTTCGTCTCAACGCAACTTAACTCTTAAGGCATCAGGGCACACACACCAAAATGCCATCGACCGCACGATTTATGCGCGCATTGAAACAAAACAACTATGTACATCGAAGTACATGAAGTTCATGCCCGTAACCTGTTCGACTGTAAACGAAGTACTTGTCTTTTGAGCTCCCATCCGGCCTCAATTCATGAAAAGCAAAACAGCAAAAATGAAACTGCGTGCACTATAACGTTACTCCCGCTCTTTATTATGGCGGACGGCGGACTTATTTAATTGTACAGGATTATTGCAGTGGATTGCAGTAACTATGGCATGCCAATGAAAGGCGTGACTAAGTTGAATGGTTTTTGCAAATGAACAAATTGTAACGTAGCGTTGAATCAATTTTAAGGGTTATTGAATCCTTAAACAGCTTAAGAGATTAAAATTTATGCACTGAGAAAACCCTCGCGTATTAAATTGCACTTTACGTAATAACTACTGTAAAAAAGTGCAGCACACAGGAAATCGAATTAAGAAAAAAAATAAAAACAAAAAAAAAATTGTTGCATCCCTTTAGTGGAGCCTCAAGGCTACTGAACAAGCCGAATGAGACTCCGTGGAGTGATAGAATGCATATTATATGGCCTCTATTAATTGGGGTTCACCACATTTTGAAGTGGTGGCCCTACTCAACAAAGGCGGAATTTTTTTTATCCTTTTTTTTTTAAATATAATTTTATTTTTCCTTATTTTGAAAATTTTAATTTTTGTTTTGTTACTAAAATTTTTTTGTACTACCCCCGGGCGCTGCGGTGTATTCGAACTCGGAGTGAGTGCACGGGAAATTATGGTCGATGGCATTCAACTACAACTTCATTCTCAGTTATGCGGCTGAGCATTTGTTGTGTGTAACATAATTTGTTAATTACTGGTTTTATTTGAATAAACATATTTCAAAAAAAAGGAGATAATAAAAAGTAAATTCAATAATTAAAACTATTTTAAAACACAATACGAATTTTTGTTTTTTCTATTGAGATCAATTTTGCAATAAATTTATTTTAAACACATTTTATTATGTGTGTTAAACTAGCAAACTACTTTATCCAAGTATCAGTTATTTTTGGAATAAATATTCATAAATACATCACGAGTCACGTTCATTTTCCCATACAAATTTTATTTAATTAGTGTCGGAAAGCACGTGATGAAAACAATTCGTCTACACATTGCTATTAATTACAGCAAACAAATAACAATGCTGAATACAAATTAAAAAAAATTCGTACCACATTGAATAAAAACTTGTGAGAAACAAATAGAATAGAAAATGTTCTCATATCACTTATCTCTTTTTCTTGTATTATATTCAAACTTTTCTAATTTGCATAAAATAAGATCGAAATCGGTAAATTCTGAAGGTAAAGTCTCAACGTTAATTAGACAAACGTCCTTTGGTAAATGCAATATTTTAAAAATGGTATTTTTTACCGCCATGTTATACGATAGAGTTTATGTTTATACATTTAAAATCACTTTTAAACAATTTTTAAATTGAATTTTTTTTATTTTTAAAATTGTTGATTAATTAATTACAGAAATATGAAAACTTTGTATAACTTTTGGCGTTTTGTTTTATAACTAAATTTAATTAAATCCCTTCTCAATTTTTCAATTCAATTTCTCCGCTTTTTTCCACACTGCAAGAACACATCCTAAGAAATATTAAACCGACGACTTTTATAAACCAAAGAAAAACCTAAATCAACAATTTACGCATGAGGTTATTTCCTGTCCCAACCCAAAAGTATATGAACCACGAAGTTGATGCAAACAAATAAGTATAACACAAAAATGCTGCACGAAATTATGCACACAAAGTGGCGGGTAAACGCTCGGTTGATTTTTTATAAAAATTCACCTGCCTCTTGTTTAGACTTCAGCCACATAATGTGAAATCATATTGTTCGGAAAATATCTATTTATATTCTTCAGGTGTTGCATGTTGTCCAAAAACAAAATATGTAAGTTGGCAGTTAATTTGGTTGGTTTTAAATAGTTTCATTAATTACTTGAATTTTAATTTAAACAAAGTTAAGATAAGCACAATTGTACTTCTAGCGTCATGGCCGAGTTAAATTAAATTAGGAACAAAAATATAATGTAATCTTTTATGAAAAATAAAAAATTAATAGGAACAACTTCGGTTTTCCCAAAAACTTGACCTTGAATGTAAAATTGAACAGTTATGACTATAAACTATTGAACAACTAAATATCCAACCGTAGTCCTTATTTATGTCCTTTACAATAAATAATTTAAGTTGTTTGTGAAAAATCAATATGCGTTCATCTAAATTTAGCCACAAATATTTAAAAATTCATTGAAAATTAACATAATTCAGTCGTGTAAAAAAGTCGTACGCAAGAGGAACAAAATCCAATTAGGTAAGTACCTTTACTTGAATTTCTAACAAAATTACTAGCAACGGTAATCCGTATGCGGTCGAATGTAAAAAAGTGTTACACAATACATGACAAATTGGAAATAATATTTGTGCAAATACAACCAAACTAAACAGAAAGGAATTAATGGCCTGGGTATGCGGATTCCATGGAAAACCCATTAAATTTGCATTCACAAACCACGCTATTTGTGCATACAGCCGTACAAAGTAAAATTACAGATTTTTATTGGATATTTTATGATTGCCTGAAACACGATTTAGTTGAGAATTTGAATTTTTATGATGATGTGCGGCAACAATTTCAATGCCATCGTGGCATGTGAGCACTTTTCGAGTATATGTTTATGTGAACTGATAAAGGAAACCCCAACAGGGAAAACCAAGCACGTAAATATACTGACTATAAAATAAATAAATATTGGGAATAGGGAAAAATATGTTGAGATAAGATAATCGAAATGCTTTTTAGTTTTGTTGGTGTTACCTAGATAACAATGTAATCAATTCGTTTCCCCAGTTCTTGATGGTATATCAGTCTAAAACGTTTTTGACAAAAATTTCTATCAGAAAGGCAGGAAGTCGTGACCCCTCCAGATAATGAAAAATGAAAGAAGAGCAAAGCCATTTTACAAAAAAATTTTAGATTTTATAAAAAAAGAATTTTGACAATTGTTTGACCTTGTCTTGTTTGATTAAATTGATTAACTTAGACAATTCTGTTTTTTTGGCTATCTTGACCTTGATTTTTGAATTTCTTTTAATAACACATATGAAGGTACACTCCAATTTAATAAATCGTATGCTCTTACTAGTATTCTGGAAAAGCGAAGAATAATAGATAATAACGGGACAAATTCCAAATTGAAAATGCAATAAAATGAGATTGAATTGTGAAAAAACACCATCATTTCAAGAACTCTTTTCAATTTGTATTGGGAACATATGCACTTTTCGTGTGTAAATTCCTTCTAAGGATAACACAAGAGTATACAAAAAACATCACATTGCTATGAAAACGCAGCTGATGCAAAAATAAAGCAAGTAACATAACGTGAATCTATTTTGCATGCAATCTAACGGCGCATAAAACATGGGAAACTTTCATGTGAAACAGTTACATTAGGTACATTGCACACTGAATGTGTACTGTGTAAATAGAAAGTAAATAAGAATGGTTGTATTTTGCATACATGAATAAATATGAAGATAGAACTCCCTTTCATGATCTCCAACGCTGATTTCAAAGAAAATTTTAAGGACCAATAAAAATTTGAATAAACGGAACGTTTACAATAATACTTTGACGCAACTAAATGAGAATATTACCAAAACGAATCACTTTAAAATTAAATTATTAAGGGAGAACATTACAAATGAACTTTAATTTAAGTTTCTAGTTATAACCAAACTATACTTTCGATTTTACATGAAATTTAACCCGAGTGAATAAATTAACCGATCGATACCAATTTAACGGCAAATCAATGGTTTATGTGTTAACTGTTTAGCCATTATGTAAAACATAGCACTTCAAAATACGAGCCCATTTTCATTGTATCCGTATAAATTCCCAACAATTCACCTCACATGGCAACCAAAGTGAGGGATGAGAGCGAGCTTAAAGTTTACGAACCCTTGAGCTACCAACGTGACCAATAACAAAAAGAGTTAAAGCTTTTGCAGCAAATCCGTCAAGGAAAGGAAAGGGGATGTGTACTTTTGTTGGCGTCATTGTGTTTTGTGTGGCAAATCCTCACGTGCTTTCTGTGAAAATACGATTGACGATTATTTGTGTGCTAACTGCTACGTCACCTGCCTGACGTGTGTCGGTTGCAGTCGTATACGAACATGGAATGTGCAAAAGTGCATTCAATTGATATGCAGAAAATGGGCACATCCTTTTTTTATGGCAACCATATTTATCAGTGTGACGCTTTGTTTGATGTCAATGCGAATTCACACAATTCCAAGGATATTATGCGGAATACAAGCATACGGTTGCTGTTCAAACGTTCCCTCATCCTCATCACGATGGAACGACGTACAGCTAATAACTGAGCAAATAAAGCAAATAAAGCAGTTCTCGAGAATGCAACAGCATTCCAGGATTAAAATGAATCCGCATCAGTTGACGAAATTAATTGAATTCAATGAAATTTGCATGACAATGTATTTTAGTTCAGTGAATATTGAAGTACGTCCTTATATCCTAAGAACTAGGAGATAGTCCTATAGATGTACAAGTCTGTGGTGTTTTCAAATCAGAGTTAAATTGTTAAGTCCTTCTTGTATACGTCCTTAAAATGTGATTTCTATTCAAATGCATTGTGTGGAAATTGAATATTAAGTTGGGTACAGTAAGGAAAAAGGACGCAGATATAAAAATAAATATTGTGCCTTGAATTTAATCAAATAAATGGGGAAGGGACTTTAAGCGTATTTGTATAAATATTATTAAAGACAGGAAATGTCCTTTTTTTAAACAACATTGAAAAGGCTCACAAAAATGAGATATAACAAATTTTCTTCAAAAATATTCTTTTTCGTATAAAAACAAATTAATGCAGGACAAAATTTAAAGAAAAAATTGACCTTGAATAACCTTCTTATGTACTTTCTTAGTACACTAATTATATTAATTTAAAAAAAATCAGATTACTGCTTCGTTAAAATATTCCATGAAATTAAAATTTTGAATAAAAAATTAAATTTGAGAAATAAACATGGAATTTTTTATTTGCACAAATTCATTTAATAAATTCATGACAAATATTATCAAAATTTTATTATCAAAAATTTATTTTTACGGAATAAAAACACTGTAATTACACACAGACGGTATGGGTAGTTGGAAACAATACAATTCCGCCACTTACAATGATTAATAGTTTCCTGATAGCTTGCGACTGCACAAATTGCCAACGCAACTGCTGGAAGTAATCAGTGCAAAAATGATGATTATTACAGCCAAGCACTAATTGTGTAAGAACCGCATTAAATGCATTACGATAAGTGTGACGATTCACCTCAATACAAACTGCAACATTGAATGCAGTAACAATAGTTGATGTACGACAGACCAATCATAATGATGAAGCATAAAAGCTTTGCAATGTTAATTTCTTTTTCAAAACAAATTTAAATAGAAAACTGAGAAAATTGTGTCAAAGGAAAGAATGTAGATAAGAAAAATTAATTTTTGATTCAACATCCAAATATTGTCAAAACAAAAAATTATCAATCAATATTCCAAGATCCAAACATGCACTTACTTTTAAAATTTGTAAATTTAAATTAAAATAATTTTGTGATGTGCATAAGTTTGATTAGCTCTCCCTGTCGGCTGCCACACATTTATTATTTCCATATTAACATGCGCCGCACTAAAAATCGCAAAAATTGCTTTATTTAGTAAAAAAAACTCAACACATCACGCAAAATGTGTGTTAAAACTTTTTTGCACTTTTCCCTCATTCATGGTTATCTTCAATCTTAAATTGTCTTACTAGCATGAATTGTGATGAATTCGCGCATGCATGCTGATTGTGGATTGCGTTAAAATGTTGTAATCGGATCGGCAATAACGCCAAACATATGAACAAACAAATAACACACACACACACACGCCTCAAGTACTAACTACTGTTTGTTTAGAAATCGCAAAGACTTATGGCATTTGCGCTTAAATGCTGGCTGACCTTTTCATGACGATAATGCGCGTGATGAAGCGGCAGAGATGTTCAATGTTCACAAATGTAAGTGATTAAATGCGCGTTTCACAATGCGAGCGCCATCGCCTTCTACACATCAGCGACACAAATAAACAAATAGCTAACTGGCATATTTAAGTGGCTGTGTAACAATGATGATGAAACCATTTAATCAAATATGTTTAAACTCTATAAGGAAGAAGCTGGCATCTCACTTGCTTGACAATTGACGTGCATGCACATTGCACATTGCACCGATGAAGCCATCTTGCACATATTTTAATTTGCATTAATTTTCATTTAATTGATTAGTTTACAGCTGTTGTGCAGATTTATTAGGCCTATGGGCTTACATCTTTAGTGCCTCACAAGTTGCTTCTGCACGTTCTTTGATTTATGCGTTTTATCGTTGTTGTTATCATCAACCACAGCGCGTTTTATGAGCTGTGCATTGCGTTTTTAACGGGCTATGTATGTGTACCTGCATATTATGCAATTTATGCACATAACAAGTGTAATTCAGTTAGTGACGTGTTGACATACCCGCATAATTATGTTGGTGATGTTAAATCAACGCTTCATGCTTCATTATTATGATTTAACTATGTTTTATTGAGTGTACATCATGCAGGTTATGGGCCCAAATAAAAGCCTGTGAGAATAATTGAATAAAGCAGAGACTATTTGGAATAACATCATGAATTTTCTTTAATGTGAAACAGCTTTTCTAAACTAATTTATTTTTAATATGCATTTGGCAAGTCGCAATAAAATTAAGCTTTTTGGTTGGGTTTTAAAATTTATCAAGCGTTCAATATTATGCAATATATTGTAAAAGAAGTTAAATGGTTTTTAATTAATAAAAAAGTATTTAGATATTTCATCAATTAAATTGGCTGAAATGCTTTTTGATTTTAATTGATTTTAAGTGTCAAGGGCAAATAAATTTTCAATTGAATTTAATTTAGAAGAAATCGTTGACTTAAAACCGTCACATTTTTGTTATTGTTTAAAAAACCCGCTGCATTTTTAGTAATTAATGTCCATTTAATTTGGGTATATTTAATTGTTAGGCCACTAAAATAAGATCGATACATAAATAAATTTCTACAAAAATTTGCTGACATGTTCTTTAGTATTCATTAATGTTTTATTTTAATTACTTAATGCATCGATGTTCTTTATGTCTATTCAGTTTTTACTTTTCAGAAGATAAAAACAACACACCAAATAACTACGATCCTATACCAGAATGTTAGCAAACAAAAAATTTGAATTCCCATCCTCAGCCTAATTTGATTTGTTGCCCATTAGGGAAAGAGAAACAGGTTTTACTTGAAGTCTTCTTTTCATTTCAAAAGATTTAATGAACGTCAGCTTAATTCATGTAATTTACAAAATTAATCTAAAGAATTTTTAAAAGCTACATAGCCTGTAAGAAATGAATGAACATTTAATGATTGATTGATTGGTTGAATTAAAAAATAATAATAAACAGAGTTCGCTTCTGATTAGCTACGCATCAATCGTTTGTCGATTTTTCAATTTCTCGCTGAACATAACAACTCCCATCAGTTTCTATCTTTTCATTTCTTTTATTTGCAATTACATTTGATCGATCTTATATCATCGAAAATATGAAAAAGGCTTTTGAGTGAGTTATATTCAGTTCAAAACGAAAACATCATTGCAGCCTTTAATATTTTATAAGTAAATTGTCAAATAGAGATTACATAGAAACGCCTGGATACCAATTAAAGAAAATATTCAGGCGAATTTCCCAATTTCCACAAGAATGAGCATCTTTTACAAAATATTTTACTCCTAAACTGAATTTTAAACCAATGAATTGCATGCAGTTTTAATTTTTATGTGAACGTGACCGATCCAAAGAACTTTAACAAATGCTCACAACACAATCCCAACAATTATTTAACATCCACCGCCAACTCCACCATTTTGTACGTGATTTTCAGCAATTTGGTCAATTTAAAATGAACGCAAACATTTCTATATATTATTATACCCACAGGGAAATAAATTTAAAAGGTCGACATTTTTTAAATGGCGGACTTTACAAAAGACAAAGCAACACGCGCCGCATCTTTTGCCACACATTTTACATAAATTCTGAAGAATATGGATGTTAATGCCTCTCTTTTTCATGTAATGCTGTAGAAGAGTTGTAAATTTACTTACTACATTTTGTGTGCAATTTTCATTATGCAGTCGCATTGGTCGTGCATTGGTGCAACGAAACGTGGAATAAATGGAAAATTAGTACCTAAATATGCAGTTACACGTACAGTACACGTTTTGTTGCAGCGGGTGCGACTCCTCCGGTGGAGCATTCAACTGTGTGTGAATTAAATGAACGTTCCTCGCTGAATAACCCCACACGTTTGAGCCCCTGCGGCACACAGTTTGTTAGTATACTCGTTTATATTTAACATTTATGTACTCATATGGAAGATTGTTGGCAATAGGACTCAGAGATGTGCATTTAAACTTAATGTTGAGGAACAAATTTATGTAAGCATGAGTGCATTTTTTGTGTTCAGCAATTCAGCATGTAATTTCATTGATGAGCTGATGGTTTTACAAAACCCGTGTACAATTTATATACGCACAATTTCAAGACAATAAAATCATTTGCATAAAAAAAATTTGAATGGGAACTTGTGTGTTGATTCAGTCAATGGTATCCGAGCATACATTATGCGAATTTGCAACAAGTTTACACAGCGTTGGGTTCTTCACACGCCCACACATGTCGCAATATTGCTGTTTTTTATTATTATTTAAGGGAATTTTAATTTAAGTTTTTTAAACTGATTTTATTCGCCATTTTGAATATAAAAGACTTATATTGATTTACTAGAATATCTTGAAATTTTGCAGTAAATCGGACAACATCGTCCTTTATCAAAGTTTACCATCCACATGCATATTCAATATTCATCCTTATCCCTTACTTCAATTTTGATTGCGCATCTTTATTGCTCATGACTTCAGGCCGCATTTGAATACACATTCTAATTTAATGCCGCATTACTCAGCAAATTGAGTTTCACGACCACACAAAACCATACAAGCGAAATATCAATACGGGAGACACGTTAAAACATTTATTGGGAATGTTGCGACACTTTTATGTGACTTAACCTTAAGTAAATTGGCTAATCATGGTTGGCAGTATATACTACAGAAATTTCATAGTTATAAGGGTTTAAAAATAACTCACAGCGGGAGGTGTACTCATTGGATTGGGAGACAATGTTTTCATTGTGGGAGTGTTTTTCATTTTATTGGGAGTACCAAAAATAGGTTGATGTTGAATTGAAAAAAATGCGTTCTTTGGTGTTTTTTTAAAGTTTTAATTTAAAAAAAAAAATTGATGAAATTAAACTAGCTAAGTGGGTTAATTACAAAAATAAACTATACTCAGTTAGTACTCCCTCCACATTTCCCCCCATTGGAATTTTCTCAACTCGTAAAGTGTTTACAAAACATGACCCATTGGCATTGGCATCCTTCCAAATGAAACCATTCGAGAGCATTTTCTCTAAATGAACTTATTTTGTGGGATTAGTTGTAATTTGCATATTTTAAATATTATCAGCACTTTTATATGGCTATGGATCAAATTGTTTTCATAAAATTAACATTCATAAAGAGAGACCTCAGAATAGGATGTCGCCGTGCAACCTCAACAAAATTACAACAAAACGTTTCTGAGGAAGAAAAAAAAATCGACCCTTTCGGTCTTCGGACCATCATCCAATTCCATAAGAAACCATTGAAAAATTCTTAGAATGCTACCGGAAATTGAAATGTTAATTTTAAATGTATTTATTAACTAAACCTACCAACATATAAGTCATGCAAAAACTAAGAAGTCATTAATCCAGGTAGATAAATACCTATTTCGAAACAGATAAAATGTTTTTTGAACAAAATGGAATTTTCATGTACATATTCCAAAGGACAAGGCGGAAACGACAGGCAACCGATAATTTGTGTCGTCCCAGACGTGTGACTAATCAGTAATCACAAAAATGTGACTTTTTACCGTAAAATAAATTTGTGATAAGACTTCAGAAAATGCAAAAAATGCGTCACTTTTGTTAAATGTTTGTTTGTGGAAGCTCGTGGAATGATATATACTTTAGAAATAGGTACGTAATATTAAGATAAAGTAATCAGCTGTGCAACAATAATTTGGTGTACTGGAAATTGTATAATTTAATCAGTCGCAAAGAGGGGTAATAAATTGTTGAAACAACTCTTGTTTACGATTTTGTTTGAATTAACAAACATCCGTATTTTGAATTTCTTAAATCCAATTCAAAAAGTTTAAGAAAATAAAAATATTTGTTTAATTGCAATTTAAAAAATTCAACAATAAATTATTTTTAAAATTAAACGAAAACCCTTATATGCGGCAACCCTGATTATAAAATCCAGGGGATGGCGTGAGGCGTCCGTCCATTGTTGCCAAACACTACGTAGTACTACGTACAAAGTCTACAAAACACATAAATGTCAAATTGGATTTCTCCAAGTTGCGTCCACAAGCAAAACAAAACGCGTTGTATCTTAGTGCAAGAGAAAAAAGGAAGGAGCGAAAATAAGGAAACTGCTGCTTTTTTGCATTTGTGTATCATTTCTATATAAGCTTCTTGTAATCACCTGTATCCTTGGGTCCAAATCATTTTCCTCCTCAGCCATGATGTCAGCGTCTCTACTGGTAATTGCGGGTGTGCCTGTTTGTTTTGCTGCTACAGTTCAAGCTTTAATTCGCTGCAGTATTCAATAAAAAAATTCTAATTTGATTACCAAACACACACACACGCGTATTTTTACTTTTTTATGCACAACAATTGGAACTTCAGGCCGTTTGACACTTTCTGGGTGAGCAATTTCAATATTTTCCACTTTAATTTCAATAACTAAAAATGAACCAGCACTTTTTAAATCACTTTATAAATAAAAATTATTTGTCATTGCACTATTTTGTAATGTTAAGATTATTCAAATTCAATGCAAAACGACATTAGGCATAATAAGCGCATTTAAAATAATTAGTTGAAACTTAAAAACTTTTTAATTTTTACGGAGACATCAAGAGAAACGCGTGATAAGTACGAAAACAGCGCCACTTTCACAAGAACAATTTTCTCACGTTGTTATGTGTGTTTTTCCTTTATTTTTTCTTCTTTTTTATACAAAAATAATAAATAAAATTTTTCTTATGGTAGCGATCTTCACCCGACCAAAGCGTTTTTCTGTCTGCTTTGCAAATTTATAAATTTTCTTCTCTTCACATTGCTTTTCTATTTGACGTTTTCAATATTTTTACTTTTTTGACGGTTTGTTGTTGGAAGTAGTCATAACTTTCGATGAAAATTTTCATTTTCGAATAGGTGCGTTCACAAATTTTTTAAATTCACACACAATTCAGGGAAAAAACCTGATTAATTTTAATGATGATGATATTTTTTGATTTATCTAAAAAAATAAGAAAAACCAATCTTCAAAAATTCACACTTAACAAAAGTATTTTTTTTTTTTTTTTGCATTGTTTAAAATCTTTTTTCCCTAGTTTCACGTATTGTTGAAACATTTATCACTTTTGATAATAAAGCGAATTGTGATTTGTGGTTTTATTTAGAACGGAAAATTATAAAGATTAATAATTATAATGCTTAGGGATAATTTAATTAAATATTATTTTAAATATTTAAATTCAATAATAGTTGACAGCTAGAGGCGCTGCCATCAGACAGCATTTTTAATCATTAATTTCGAAAAATGGAATAAACTTCAAAATAAATTCGAAACATCAAAACAATATCGCATTGTCATCCGGCATATTCTGCTTTATTAGCTGTATATTATTTGGTTACAATTGCAATTTGCTCGCGACTAAAAAAAGTAAAATATATTTTTAATTGCAACATAAAACCCTTAATAAAAGTGCATTTCATCTTCTCAGAATGACATCGGAACGTTACAGTTTCTCCCTGACCACGTTCAGCCCCTCGGGAAAGCTGGTCCAGATTGAATACGCTTTAGCCGCAGTGGCCTCTGGCGCACCCGCCATCGGTATCTTGTCGTCAAACGGAGTGGTTATTGCGACTGAGCACAAATCCAAGTCGATTTTGTATGAGGAGCACAGTGTTCACAAGGTGGAGATTATCACCGACCACATTGGCATGGTGTACTCTGGCATGGGACCAGACTACCGTCTGTTGGTGCGAAATGCACGAAAAATGGCACAAAATTATTACCTGAAGTATCGCGAGCCAATTCCCACATCGCAGCTGGTACAGCAAGTGGCCACTTTGATGCAAGAGTTCACACAGTCGGGTGGTGTTCGTCCGTTTGGAGTATCGCTTTTGATTTGTGGTTGGGACAACAATCGTCCATACTTGTTCCAGTGTGATCCGTCAGGTGCGTATTTTGCATGGAAGGCGACTGCCATGGGAAAGAATGCTATCAATGGCAAGACTTTCTTGGAAAAGCGCTACAGTGATGATTTGGAGTTGGATGATGCTGTGCATAATGCGATTTTAACACTGAAGGAAGGATTTGAGGGACAGATGACAGCTGATAACATCGAAATCGGCATCTCTGATCAGGATGGTTTCCGGCGTTTGGATGCTTCGACTGTGCGGGATTATTTGGCGAACATTTAGATGGAGTTCGCATTATTTAATACTTTAATTCATTTTCTTTTTTTGTAAACAATACGGTTTATCAATAAAATCATTTGTATTGAAAATTATTGATTTCATTTAATTTTTATTTTCAGACAAATATTATTCAAATTTGTTGAAAGTAGTTTTTATTTTTATGAAAATTAAATGAAAGTATTCTAAAAATTAAAAATATCAATTTAAAAAACATGAAACAGCAAAAAGTTTTAAATTTTCATATTCCCAAATCCCAATGTATTTGACAGTTGGTGTCCAAATATCCCATTACAATTTCATTGCTCAAAATGGGAAATTTTTATATTTTGAAAATGGTTTCAAAAATTACCGCAATTTCTTCCGTATAAAACCTACTGGAATTAAAATGAGGGGGCTGTGGTCAATTAAAAAACTCAAACATAAACTGAAAATCAACATTGCCCGCCACTGATAATGGGATTACCGCATGTGATTGAGGTTATGTCATTTTTTGATATCGCATCCACAGTGACACGCATGTGGTCTTTTCAAATTCTAAGTAGTTGAAGCAGCACGTGTTTTTCTTAAAGTTGAAATAAAAGTGCAATTAAATTGTTTTTAAACAAAAACAATGGGTGATGTTGGTAAATATCCATTTAACCGTCCTTAATTCGTCAAGTTCCTTTGAAGTTATTTACTAATAATTATGTGTTTCTTGTTATTTGTCCAGGAATGACCCCGTCTGTTCGTAAGGACAAAAAGAAGAAGAAGATAAAGACAGAACCTATAGAGAATCTTGGCGAAATACAAGCATCCAATGATTTCAAATTACAACCAAGTGAACTGATGACCAAACTGGAAACATCCGATTGGCCTTTGTTGTTGAAGAATTTTGATCGACTAAATGTTAGAACAAATCACTACACACCTTTGCCTTTTGGGGCTTCCCCATTGAGTAGGGACATCAAGGAGTATGTTAAAAGTGGCTTCATTAATTTAGATAAACCCGCCAATCCTAGTTCTCACGAGGTTGTAGCATGGATTAAAAGGATTTTGAAAGTTGAAAAAACTGGTCATTCTGGTACATTGGATCCTAAAGTAACAGGTAAATTGATTAATATTTGAGCCATTTAAATTTATTGTGCAGTTTAATTATTGAGGACTAATAATTATTTTTTTCTCTAGGATGTTTAATTGTCTGCATTGACAAAGCAACGCGTCTAGTGAAATCCCAACAGAGTGCCGGCAAAGAATATGTGGCCGTGTTTAAGTTGCATAACGCCGTAGAATCTTTGGCTCGTGTCAATCAGGGATTAGAAAAGCTACGTGGTGCCCTGTTCCAGCGTCCTCCCCTCATTTCAGCTGTAAAGCGTCAACTTCGTGTGCGTTCCGTCTACGATAGCAAATTGTTAGATTTTGATACACAACGGAATATGGGTAAGTCCTATTTGGGTGTAACATTTTTTACGCATACACGGTAACGCTTTGGATTGAATGCAATCATCTTCTGTCGTTGTTCGTCAATTTTCACACACAAAATGCGAATATTATCAAAATTCTAACCTCAATAATTGATTGTGTCTTCTTTTGTGTTCATTGCTTCCCCACACTTATGTTTAATTTAAAACAAAAAGGCGTATTTTGGGTTAGTTGCGAGGCTGGTTCTTACATTCGCACAATGTGCGTCCATTTGGGTCTGGTGCTGGGCGTCGGTGGACAAATGTTGGAGCTGAGACGTGTGCGTTCCGGCATCCAATCGGAAAAGGACGGCATGGTGACAATGCAAGATGTGCTAGATGCTCAGTATTTGTATGAGAATCATAAGGATGAGAAGATGTTGCGTCGTGTGATTCGACCGTTGGAGGGTCTTCTAACAGGACACAAACGTATCATAATGAAAGACAGCGCAATCAATGCGGTGTGTTATGGTGCCAAAATTTTGTTGCCTGGTGTCTTGCGGTATGAGGATGGCATTGAGATTGATCAGGAAATTGTTCTGGTTACCACAAAGGGAGAAGCAATTGCTCTTGGTAAGTTGTTTTCACTTATATTCTTTAGTTTCTTTATTATTTTGGGACCCTTTATCTCTGAAATTTCATGAATTGGTCCTAATTAAATCATGATGACTGAAATATTTACTTTTTATGAATCAATGTGATTAACATTTTTAATTTCGATTGGTCTTGCTGAAAATTTACTTAAAAATTTGTTTTTTAATCCTTTGCATTTAATTAAATTTCTAATAACAAAAAAAATTGATGAATTCTTCTAGGAATCGCCCAAATGACCACAGCAACAATGGCCAGTTGCGATCATGGCGTGTGCGCTAAAATTAAGCGAGTCATTATGGATCGTGATTTGTATCCACGTAAGTGGGGTTTGGGTCCAAAGGCGTCAGCGAAGAAGGGATTGGTGTCGGCTGGTCAGTTGGACAAGTATGGACGTCCAAATGAGAATACACCGAAAGAGTGGCTTACCGGGTATGTCGATTACAATGACAAAAAGAAGGCGGCTGAGAATGGTAACTCTGCGGCAAGTCAAGCTGATCAGGATTCTGCTAAGGTAAGACGAATCTTAAATTATTTTACCATTTTTTGTTTTAAATGATTTCAATGATGATTAATCGCTTTTTTCAATGATTCTCGTGATTATACCTATGATTGGTCTTGCTGATCCCAAATAAATTAAAAATGCAATTTTTATTTTAAAAAAACAACCAATATTAAAGTATTATAAAAATATTACAGAGAAAGTTAAGCATTGGAAGCACTTCTGAAGCAATGGACACCATCTTAGATACAACAGCTGTCGATGATGAAGATAAGGCTGAGAAAAAGAAGAAGAAGAAGCGAAAGAAGGATCTCGAGCAGGCTGAAGAGGAGGCCGTTGAGCAGGAAGCCCCTGTTGCTGAGGAATCAGACAAGAAGGAGAAAAAGAAGAAGAAAAAGAAGGATAAGGATAAGGAAGCTGCTGAAGAGGAGTAATTAGTTAATTGTAATCGTTTCAAATGTTCATAACCAACTGTAATTGTTTCATTCTTGAATATTGAAATAATTTGAAACTTTATAGCTTTTAGTTCTTTTTTTTATAACATAATAAAACAACACCACTTCCAATCGTTCATATGAAGTTGTGGTTGCACACAAAAAATCTATCCAGATCAGAATATTTTTTGTATTTTTGGGAGAGGAGAGCATGTCCGAGAGATGGGGAGAGGGGTCTCCGCTTTTATTAAATTTAATAAATACATTTACAAAAAAACTAAAAAATCCAGTTCAAATTGTATTTTGTAGAGATATTTGGTTAGGAGTGGTGCAGAGTGTGAATTATGTCGTACAATAAGCGAGCCGTACGCCCACGTGTGTGTGTTATTTTTAAGTCGTCTAAAGAATATATGAATTAGGTGTGAAGGTGGTGAGCGTGTTACAATTTGCGAGTTAATGTGTGACGTCTACATACGATGTATGCCCGATTCAGCAAGAGTTTCCATATTAAATAATAGCATCGCGTCTTCGTTTTGATTAATTTTATTTCAATGATGCATTTAGCAAGGAAGTGACTTAAAATTCTTGCTTGGCTACATTTTACCATGATTTTTGTATTACTATTTGTTTTTGTTGCTATGAAACATGCAGTAGTTATGTCATGTCTTAAACTTGCATTCATCTTCTTATTCTTTATAAAATTACTTTTTAAAATATGATTAATGCACATTTTAATTACAAGTAAAATCAATTGCAAAAACTTAAATTTTTTGCAGTTCGTGTTTCTGGTCTTTCACCACATTTCGCGTTGGTTGGATCTTTATCTCTAAAATGCGATTAATCACAAGCATAACGAGTATCAAAACGTGTGATAACTCACTTTCAATATTGCATACGTACCCTTACATGAATAAGTGAAAAAAACAAACAAACAATAAACGACGCGGTGTCTATTTTTAATTGAACAGGCTTGAACTCTCAAATCTGCCACGACTGACGACTCTCCCTGTGCTGTATAATTTTATAGAACATTTTCAATGCACGAGCTACGGGCCGGGCGTGCGACATGTGGTGACTGGTGGGCCGGTATGCATCTGAAACATTTGGCAGGGAAAGCAACATGGTACTTAATACACTGCATAGGAAAAAAATACACATTAAGAAGAAAATCACATATATTTTTGTTGCCCTGTCTGCACATTATTTTCACGTTTTTACTTATTTTGAATTTAGTTTTTTTTTCAGAATACGTTTTGGATTACCACAATTTTTGTCGATCGCAAAACTTATTTTCTACTAAACTATAAAATTACGAAATGTTGCATATATTTTATGAGTATGAGGCATGAAAAGGCCCCCCAGAATCGCATTACTATAAGAAGAAGCTTAGTTTTAATTGAATATAAATTAAAAATGGGAGGGAAAAGTAAAACACGAGTAGGATTTATTTAAAATTTTGATGCATCTTTAACGTATTGTTTTATGTAAACAACGCAATAAAAAAGGAGCACATAAATGCAATTTCAAGATAGAGAATTTTTTTGGCCACTTATTTCATATTACGACTTACGACTACTGGCACAATTAAGATATGTATTATACATTTGAAGATGGTCATTGGTTTGGGCGTTTTATGTTTTCGGCACATTTCTAAAAATAAACTCACAATTTGATAATGCAAACTATATTAAGTGAATTTAGATTTTTATTTTGAATCTGAACTGAGAGAAGCAGAGATTGAGAGGAATTTTGAACGGCCGAGTGCGCCCAATTAATTTGAGCTTTCTAATTGCACAATTAATTTTTATGTTTATTTTTAAACATTCAAATAACGCTTTTGTTTATCTACAAATTCGGTTTTCTTTCATACAATATTTAATTTTTGTCAAAACCCAAAAAAAATTTTTTTAATCAATCATGAATTGTGCAATTATTTGCCATTTTTATTAATTTTAAATACCAGGCAAATATATTATATATGATGACCTTGGTAATAACTAATAACCATTATATGATTGCTTTTCTGAAATAAAATCTTACAAACTTAAAAATATTTTTTAAACTTCACACCCCTCTTTATGAAAAGGGAAAAATGCTGCAAAGGGTAAAAGAATTTTAATCATTCTATCATATGGCCGTGACGCATACCCATCAACATTTTTGTGAATTATTTCTAACACTGCACTGGTAACTGCACTTGGACCATAAAAAAATTAAAAACAAATTTGTATCGCAATAATTTAGCATAACAAAATAATTGCATTTTGTTCACCTAAAAAAAAAATTGAATTGTCATCATTTAAAATTCCCGCCAAAAAAGTCACGCACGCAAGCACATTCCCCTGAAATGAAGGATTTTGCATATATAAAATCCAAACATCACTCAAAATAATAAACAAACACCATCCACATAACACCTGCTTGAACTCAATGGCTGTCAATCAACCGCAAAATGTCGCATTAAATCAGTATGAACGCAATTAGAACCAATAAATCAATTTTTTGCAACATCCCATTTAAATTGGGATCCCAATAATCGTACATATTTGGCAAAAATACAGCAAATGTGTGCATTTGGGATGAGGGTGCCATCCATGGTGGGGCAATAGTTCTGTGACCCGATTGACCACCATTGAAATTTTATGTTTTGGATGTGCACAGCGCCAGCTGTCGCAAAACGCAGCAAACCAGTTTCAATACGTTTTGGTTGGGCGAAACGCCAACAGCAGTTGGATTTGAGAAGTCAACGAGTGTAGACGTTTTGGAGCATTTATTGCACAATTGTACGGCGCGAATTGGATGTGAGTAAGGATTGAGTGCGCACACCCCACAGTGACTTGTGAGTGAGGAGGTACAAATTACAATACAAAAAAGAAGAAAATTAAGTTAATACACGGGGAAAAAGAAGAAAAACAACAAACGTACGCGAGTGTGAGAGAATTGAAAACACACAGTGCGTTTGGCGCGCGCTTCAAAATTTGTGTATAATATTATGGTTAAAGACCACCACAACGGTGGAGTGTTTTTTGGGTACTATTTTGTGAATTAAATTAATTAATTGACGTGAAATAAATAGTGAATAATTGTAATTGAATTTTAATTGTGTACGATTAAGACGTTTGAGTGCAATTCATTGAGTGGTAGCCGTTGACATACATTTTGAATAAGGTAATTAATTAATTTAAAAAAATTATTAAAAATTAATTTTACATGCGACTTTTTCTGTGATGTTGATTAAACGTTTATTGTGATTTGACACGCATAAGTCATCCACATGCTTATTTTTATTGATAGATTTGTTGTGTCTCTCTTCTTGTGTTGTTGCTTTATTTTTATCGTTTCTCTTTGCAACATACATCGCAATGATGCGAATTGTTAAATATACGCGACACATAAAAATAAAACAATTGAACAAAAAAGTCTTTATACAGAAGTTGAGATTTTATAAGGCTTAAAGAAGAAAGAATGAGAAAAAACATAGAATATGTATGTACAATGAGTGAGTTCGCTATAGCTTGTGTTTCGTACCAGAAAATGAGATAATTTATGAGTTATGTTGTGCATGTGTATGCAGAGAGAGTGTGCGTGTGTGTTTGTGTAAATTTATATTTATTTTTTGCGCCTGACCGAGAGCCAAGAAAATATTGCTTTTTTCTGTATATTTTGTACTCCTAAACGTACTGCCGATTACATGTATTTGAAGTTGCGTGAATTTGTGGCATTTCAAAAGAGATGGCGGTAATTGTGCTATCAATTATAATCACAACAATAAAATAATTTTGTGTACCTATACGTATTATAAATTATAATAATTTATTGCCCCCCCCCCCCATGTGGTATACTGTTGAAACAATGCCTCTTATATGTACATATTATGCTAATTAATACAATCACATTTAGCTTATTTTTGTTGCTTCTACATTTTAAATTAGCCACGCATCTAACTGCGTTGCAAATTGCATTACAAATTTTAGTAGAAATTATAATGCAGTTAATCCGTTGATTGCGAGTTACCGAAACGCACTGAGTAATGATACCTATGTGGTTTAAGAAGTGTGAACAAGTTTGCAATTCGCGAATCGCGATGTATTCGCGAATTTTGTACGTGTTATCTTCTTTCTCATTCTATCTATTTGAATTTTGAAGCGTTTTGAATTTGTTGTTGCTTTAATTAAATTTTAAATACCGTTACTGCAGGGAGATTAAGCGTGAATTTTTATTTTGAACAGTCCAATTGCGCAATTAGAAATGACGTCACTGTATACGTCATATGTACATCATTTGTTAGAACTCTGCAACGGTTTGACGAATTTGCAAAAAATTAAATTTGTTCTAAAAAATTCTAATGTTTTAATTTTTTTTTTTAATTAATGTAGATTTTGATAATTCTTTCAACTTTTTATGCATAATAAATACTTATTTCCCCTTAACCAAATATTTCAAGGTGATTTGAAAGTATATCAATGTCATATTTTTTATTGCTATATATTTGTTTTAGTGAAAAAGAAATACACATTTTTAAACAAATCAGTAGTATGTATTACAATTTTGCTATGAATCACGTCAATTGCAAATGGTAGTGAATATTAGCTACATGTGGCATCTAGCAGCTGTTAGCTGGTTTTTCTTCTTCAGTTTATGAAGATTTTATTGTTACATATAATATACACACATCATAATTCACATGTAATTTTTTCTTTTATTATGAATTGCATAAACGTGTTCTATTCTATTTTATGTGTGTTGTTATTTCAGTCAAAATTATGTAGAAATATTGCGTTTGTATTCTTATTTTTTTTGAAATCAAGTATAAAGTCCATTTAGAATTATTTTACGAGACTTTTCAAATTTATTAAAAAAAAACAAGACATTATTTTTGTTTTGACCAAACTAGTTTGCACGAAACTACATAAAAGTGATTTAGTCCTTCAGTGGTCCACTTCATTCATTTCAAA
Source organism: Sylvicola cinctus (assembly GCA_963854165.1). NCBI lineage: Eukaryota > Metazoa > Arthropoda > Insecta > Diptera > Anisopodidae > Sylvicola > Sylvicola cinctus. Next base: position 1,369,406 of record OY974082.1, read on the forward strand.
ATTATTTAATTATTTTTATTAATTTAATTTAGGTCTAACTCACGCCTCTGGGTACTTAAAAAAAAATTATGCATTTCAAACTACACTGAATTGCGTTTACAAAGTATTACGTACGTTTCCCTGTCATGAAATTTAAAAAAAAAAATTTTTACAATACAGTTATAAAATTATTATCGCTCCCTGCCGCTGCTCTACGATTAATATGACATATACGAATGAACGACGCGACCCGACCGCATCGTATATACGAGTTACGACGTTTCTTCGTTTTTACCCCCTTTTTCACTTTCATTTGCTGTGAAAACTGAAAACTGAAAACATTTATAAAGACTCATATTTCTCTCTTTTACACCCGCTGATCAGCGGTATCTTGGTATCAGCATTCAGCATACTTTGTGAATCGTTCTTCATCTACATAATTAACATTTCAATATATCACAATCCACAACTCCCCAATAAAAATGTAATGTTTACTTTCCTTTGATACTTTCATCCTCACTTCTCATCCTGCATATTTGCAAAAATTAAAAACGTTTAAAATTGTTATTTTTTTCATCAATGACGAGTATATATACGAAAATTATTCATAGTAATATCAAATCAATATGACGAATAAACGTGAGAATTACAAACTAGTAGTTTTCCTGATTAATGAACACCCAAACCCATGCTACCTGCCTATATATAATATAACCTATAAATAGAAGACTCATAATTTATAATTAAACAATACATAATTGGTAAATGGTAACTGTATGGTTATTGTTTAATATACGTATAATATTGAAAAGCTTAAGGTGTAAAATAAAGCTTATAGATGTGAATACGCGTTTTAATCAGTTACGAACCATAAATCTCATTAATCCAGTTTTACGCTGCATTTTCTGTATTAATCCCTGCGTTTGAGAGAGCGAGTCAGCAATATCATCTGTTTCACCGTGAGTTCCCGTAGACGAGTTAATTTTAAAATTTAAATGATTGTCAAACGAATTACACATTTAAAAATTATGGAAGTTAACTGGGGTTATTTATTGAAATCTATGTGCATCAAAAGTCAGAACTTGTATGCGTTATCTTTGTGCATATATTGACATAATATTACGTATGTTTAATGTGCTGGTACATTAAGTTAAATACGCGATAATATGCCAAAGCAAAAATAATTAGAGAGGGGGTTAGGAATTGTTATGGTTGGTGACACCATGCGGTGGCAAGTGGTGGGCGAATTTTGCAGTGATATCATGTCCGTGTGTATAATTTTCATTAATGTAAAATATGTTTGCAATTTTGCCTTTACATGTTCGAACAAGTATATCGCGAGTGACTTCTTTTGCTGCGAGGAGATCGTTTTGAATTCGCTTTTGGTGCGAATTTGTATGGTATTTGCTGCAGTGTGCACACACGACGCAAAGGGTTTTGTTTAAAGTTTGAACATGTATTAGTACAATACGAATTGAGCTCTACTGCATTGTGCATGGACGAGAAGTCGACGGGAGCACCGCATAGTATTCGTTTTCGTGTAGTTTATTGGATTGGATGAGAATTGAGAATGCTGTGTGTTCCGCTGTATGCGTTTTTGTCGTATTGCGCGCTGCCTGTGCCGGTACGACTTTAATTATTTTTAATTGCATTTATTGAACACGTTTGAATGTTTGATTGTTCTTTTTGCGTATGATTTTGTTTTGTTCAGTAGACCATTTGTTTAAAAGTGACGTCATTACGTGCTGTCATAATTTTGGATAAGACCAGCTGATAGTACTATTTGTTAAGTAATTAATGCTAATGCGACATCCATGATCGAACAATCATTTGTTTGGTTAAGAGTTGACGAACGTTTAATTACTTTTCGAATATATGGCGTGAAAACTTCATTTGAAAGTTTCGGACACACTGTGACATTTTTTCAGACATTTTTTCATTTCACTGAATATTAACAAAATTGGCGATTTTCTCGAAAAATTAAATCACAGTACGTAATTTTATTGTTATCTAACGCACGTGTATTGGAATGCCACCTGCTAAACTGTTTCAAAAACATTTTAACTGAAGTTGCCTAGAGTCTATAAACCAGTGAAACTATTAAGCCTACTAATGGTTGGTGCTGCCCTTGGATTAGTTGACCCTACGTAGCAATATGGTTAGAACTTTCACAGTTACACATGCAATCTTAAATATAATTTTCGAATTATCAGTAAAACAATTAAAAGCTTCATATCATACATGAATAAGTGTGTTGCTTTCATTAACCATTAATGGTTCTCTTTGTAAATGTATAGTTTTCTTTATCTATGCGCCACTATGTTGCAAATATTTTGCCAAGTATTCATTTAAATTGCTCAATGTGCATGACGGAGCAACACCGGAATTTAATCAAATACGTCATACATATGTGAAAGAAGTGAGGGATTTTATTCCAATTAATAAAAGTATCCTAAATAGTTTTAAGAAATTAATAGTTGGGACAATTATGTAACCCTATGTCAAGTATAATGTGTAAATGTAGTCCCGCTTTAACAGTTCCATTGACAGTCGTAAAATACTTATACCTATAGTGAATTGATAACTGATTGCTTTTATAAGACACTTTTGAACTCTTGTTGTGAGTTTTTTTTCTTTTGAACCAATTGTGTTTAAACATTTTTTTCTTCAATAAAATTTTACCGGGGAATTGTTCAACAGTGTTAACACCTTAAAAAAAACCCGGGTTACTCAATTAAATTATTAAAATTTCGTTACCGGTTTAGAATTCATATATGTAGCAAAAAATAATAGTAAATCTTTTGTTTGAAACAAACAATGATGATGATGACGTGGCAGTTTTTTACCCCATGTCGCCACCACTACTCTAGTTAGAACTTCTAATAGAAAGCTGGAGGTGTAAAGGGTATTCCTCAGCAAACATTTCGCATAAATATCCAACCAAACTTCCATAGTAATTGATGCACTACATTTAATTTATTGTCTGGTATGACATTGGCATCCGTTTCAAAAAACAAAGTTACAAACTTCCTTCAACAAATCTTTAAGAACAAAACTTTCATAATTACTAATTTCAATTACTTTTCCTATACGCATTTTTGGGTACTTGCTTTTCAAAGGTATAGGGGAATATAAAGTGATTTAGCAGATTCATAATAAATTCTCTTTTTCATTACAGACATTTCATATCTTGATATCAATTTCAATATTTGTAGTTACAACTTATACTAATTAGTCATTACTTAATTTGGACAATGATTATTCATTGAAGTGTGTGAGTTAAGCTCAAATGCACACGTTCCATATTTGTTTATTTGCCCATTTCATTTGGGTAGTAAAGTTTAGTAATAAACGGATTATTTGTGAAAGAATCCTGTTTCATGTTAATACACGTACATATAATATTGCGTTGCTTCAGTTAAAATTCTTTTCTCTCAACCATACCCAACCTTGGTATTCTTGTTAAGACACGTTGCGTTGGTTTACCTCTCGCACACCCATCTAATCGCATTTATATTTTATACTGACGACATCAGTGTTGTCCAGGTCATGAATCATGAATTTCCCCATCGATGATGTACCAACTTAATATGCTATTTATATATGGAATACGGGAGAGAGTGTTATCATCGTTTTTGTTCGTTTTTTATTCCTTTTTTTTACACATTTTTATAATTCCCTCATGTTTGGTGGGTATTAAAAAAAATGAATAAAACCAATCCCTGATTTTGATTAATGGGTACATAACCACAACGCCACGCACACAATCAAGCATCGCGAAGCTCTTGCCTCGTTAGTTTCACGCATATAAAAAAGCATTTTAAAAAAATTTGCGCTATCTCTGGGCGAGTTTATAATGTCGAGAGGGGCACAACAAGAATCCAGATTAGTTTAGTTATTTATTTATACGAGTATACGTCGAGTATGTATACGTACAGCACATATTTGGTATTTTCTCGTGACTGTTGTAATTGTTGGTGTTTTTTATTATGGTTTAATTGAAATGGTTTATTTTGCTGTTATGTTGTAAATATATTTACTCAGTTAGAAAATGCATAGTCTGTAAAATGTGGATAATAATTATTTTGCTCATTGCAGGAGTTTGTCCCGTTTATTTTTTGCACCTGTTAAACTTTGTTCAAAAACGATTAAATTGATAGAGTTTGACAAATTATTAGGTTCAAACATGTCCCAGTTTGAATGCTATGGAAAGCATGTACATAAATATTCTGAATTTTAGAATCCTCTATAATCCATATGACTATACATAACATAAACCAAGCGATATTTTTTTTAATTGAAGAGTAGTAAATTAAGCGCCTAAATAATAGCTTTGGAAATTCTGAAAAGCGCCTAAATGTAGTCAATTGCATTATGCTTGAAACATTTTCAATTTGGATGGTTCTCTTCATTAAAAATTCATTCAAATTCAAACGCTGAATTGTGTACTTTACTTAAACCTGCAAGTGCGACACATTTCCTTAACAATTGTATAATATAATTAGCAAAACAAATATTAAATAAACGCAATTAAACTATTAAGGTCATATTGTGAGCCTTGAGGACATTCAGACTGCAGTGGTTTTTGCTATACATATATTTGATGCGTTGACAATGTTTCGAATAAATATTTCAGGAATTTTATAAATGCGAATCAATGGATTGAATCATTATTATTATTATTATTATTATTATCGAGTGAAACATGATAACATGTACATAATGCAATTACAGCTGATGCATTTTCACTGCTAAATTTATGGATTGTTATGGTGCTAGGAAATATGCTGGTAATTTTGTTTACTGCGTGGTTTTGCTGACTTATTGTTTTATTCATGCTTATTTAATATTCACTAATTATTATCAACACAGTCTATTGAAATATTAATTTTACAGTAAATTGAGTCTTTGGCTATCGAATTATTAAACATAAAAAAATAGAGTTTTTTTTTTTTTTGCATTTTTAGATAGCATTTGTATAACGGAAAACGCCACAATGTAGGCATTATGATTGAAAAATTCGTATATATGTTAAAACTTGATTGAAATCACCATAACAATTTTTAATCAAAATAACTCACTCGTATAAAATCCAGGTGTACACCGTACATAAACATTATACTTACCGCTACAACTTATTTTTAGTTTATCATTCATTTTATTATTAATCAGGTCATGATTAAAAAGTTATTGCATTTGGAAGCAATGTGCGTTGTGCATGTCATTTCATGAACAAAATCAATATAAATTATTAATTAATTGCTTTCTATATGAATTTTTGAAGTCCCGGAAGACTCAATAACTGCTTCTGCAAGTAGCGAGCCCTTGAGATTTCATTCAAGTAAATAGCGAAATGCATGCAGGTGGAATAAATAAGCAATGTTATAAAGACGCACTTGTAGGTGTAGCGTAACTTGCAGAATTCCCAATTGTCTAGTAAAATTATTTTATCACTACGTGTTTTGATTCCCCAAACCTGCCTTTTGTATTTTTTACCATATTACGACACATACTGTTTTACGTCATTGTGGGCCAACAACATCAGCAATTTGCTTAACAATTCAATATCACAATCTCTGAAGTTTTAAAGGTCAAATTTGAATTCAATCTATAAAATATCTTTGCAAATTTAAAAAAAAAATATCCTTAAATGACATTTATTTTCTCATTTCATTATATATATGTTAAAATATCATTTATTAAGGTTAAAATAGTAAATACTGTTAAATAAAATAAACCCGTAAACGCGTTTATTAATATCAATCTTTTAAATCAATTAATCAATTTTCAAAATAAAATAAAAGAAGACTTATTTAATTAATGAAATCAATCCTTATTATAGGAAATCTCCCTTATAGCATGAAATGTCAAAGACATTTCTAAATGTTTAATAAAAAAAAGCTCCTTAATGTATACTAAACGTTGCATGCAGGGATTACACTCCTCTATCGTTGCATCTTAATTCTGATAAAAATTCTCGCATCCTTTTACGTAAAATATATTCCGAAACAGGATTGTCATGGCAATTGATACAAATGGCGTTTAGAAAAATGTACGGCAGACAAAAATAATCTCCCCGGCAACACATCGTACACCCTAAAGCCATCATAATATAAAAGCCTTTTATAATCCCCCCAGTCATCATACGACCCTTTATATGTAGGTGTACATAACGAATTTCTTAATTAAAAGCGCACCAGCACACAGGATTCATCACAACAATAAATGTTGTTTGTTGCACGCTGCGACGAAATTTAACACTTTTAAGCTCCCTGTGTTTTAGGTTTTAAACATTCCTGAGGCATGCTGAAACTGGTATCGTGTAATTATACGAGCCGTATAACAATTTAATGTATTTTAAATCAAATTAATATACACGGTCTGGCCACAGAGTATGAAGAGGTCTGACTGTGTTTGACCCATGCTGCCTTACACAATGAAGTCAGAGAATTTACAGTTTGCACAATGGTAACATTGCAACGCGGATTGACTGCGGAGAGAAAAGTACCTCCGCACTGGTCAGTGGCGGGGTGGCGGGGTGGCGGGAGTTACAAACAAAAATGTATGCGATAATAAACATTTTGATGTGGACGAAACATGCACAGTCGGTATGTGCATATAGACGAATATGAATTGTAACGACAATATTACGTAATGTTTCCATCACACGGGCTTTGATTGGATTTATTTACAACATGACACTTGGGGAATTATTGCAGTCTACTTATTTTTGGGGTTGATGAAGAAGAACGCGCGCATGTGGGAAGGAGGGGAGCGTGATGGAGGGAGAGGACATAGTATTTTGGGTTATAGGATTATTTGTGCATGCAATACGTCTTAAGTGAAATTGCAAATCAAGTGGAAGCATGCAAAATTCACGATAATTTGTAAATTGTACATTGTTCTTAATTTATGCAAGTTATGCAATTCAATCATCTCTCCCATTTTGCTAAGTTTAAAGGATTGTTTGCTGGTTTCAACTTTAAATATTCAAACTTTAAATAATACCATGGGTCGTTAAAATGTGATCAAATTTATTTAGATTGGTTTAGATATTTGCGATAGTCTCCCACTAAAAAATACTTTATTTGACTTAAATAAAATCATTTTTTCAAAATTTACTCAAAAATAATAACTTGTCAAAAAACACTTTTCAATTAGAATGAAACATAACTGTGAAACCATAAATACCTAAAAATAAAATTGCAGAAGAACGACTGTTATATCGTAGGTACTTATAACTTATAACCCTTTAAACTCAATTAACTTTTCCATTCCATTCCACGAATGGAAAAGCGAATACAATAGCGTGTTATCCACCTTTTGCTGTAAATATTTAAACACTAGTATTTTAATACTACAGAAACTCACAATTCACGTTCATTTCATTACTAGTTAAAACTATTTTTGCAAGCCACTTTTTATTAATTATTTTGACTAATATTGCATTAGAGCTGCATATGAAAAGGAATATTTAAATTTAATTAATTAAATAAAAATTCATACTTCTGCTCAAACCAAATACAAATTGACGCATATGTAATGTAAAACTCAATTATTACGGTGCGGCAGTAGACGCGTGGTTTTGATACACACATTGTTACAATAAGCATACATCTGGGCGTTTTGGGATGTTCTCGTAAATGGGTATGCGAATAAATTTGAGATAACTATGGGGTATATAGGCAGTGTGCTTCAATATTTACAATATTTTGAATTCCGTACACACTTTTCATGTATTTTGTGTTATAAATTGTAAATTTCATAAATCCGTATTTTTGCGAATAAATCTCTTGTTGTCTTTCTTTTAGTTGAAATAAATGTCAGCTTCTTCAATTATATGTAAATGTAACCCCCAAGTTTATGCCAGAAGTTTTAAGCATTCCCTTAAAGTCGAAGTTTTATTATTATAGCCGTAAGGAGTATAATTTCAGTTTGACAAAAAAATATGTTTTTTAATTACGCTGCAAAATTGTTATTCGCATTAAATAACAGAGCAGCGATTGTAAATGAAAAATAAATATAGCATTTAACTTTTATTGGAAAACTTTAATAATTAAAATTTATAAACGTATTTACCTTCGTTACTGAAACAATAAAATGCACACAAGGAATTTGTTATTTATTATTATTCTTCTCTTAAATATAAATTGCATCCTAAACTTTTCCAAAGAACTTTAAATAAAAATAAAAAGTCTAATTAACCGGTCGCAATCGAGAAACCTTTTCAAACTATCTAATTGACTTCAATTGCATTCACAAACTTGATCCTACCGTGTGGTTTGTATTTCAGTATTTCAGTAGTTAAAAGTTGAAGTCTTGAGTCGTCCTCAGACTTCTAAAGTGATGACTTCAGTTGATGCATCATGAAACAGAAAGAGTATTTTGTTGAAATGTTTATTATTAGGTTTGGCAAAGAAAATATTCACGTGTAGAAAATACGAGTACACCTACACTTCTTGTGGGTTAAAATAAAATGTTCTCTTTGAATGTGAAATAAAATCATGTTCATATTTCTATGATAATTTAAAACCAATTATTTTCTCCTCTTGATAGAGTCTTTTATAGTGATTCAATTTCAATATGATGTCTGAATGACACTGCAATCAGTCTCTCCAGATTAAAAACGCCTACATGACTGCAATTGACATACTCGTTGGCGATTACAATAATTGTAATAATATTTACTAAATATTTGTACATACATTTTAATAAATCAAATATAACGACCTATCTTAATTGCAAAAATTGTGCATTAAAACATTTTAAATAAAAGGAAGTTCATGAATAAAGTGATGCATGAACCCAAAAAGTTTGCGTCGATTACATTGAACAATTTATACTGTTCCATGTCGTCTGGTGTAACAGCAGCATGTTTGATTTACCGCATCGCATAAATTATTATGAAGCGCCTGGGTAGCGACTAATGTAGCTGTTATACATAATATAATATAACATTTTGCAGCACGTGTGAACCGGACACTTAATTTACGTAAATAATTCATTCGCCGGAAGGATGATGATTTCCCAAACAAACAAGCCCTACATCGTTATAGACGTATGCTGATGTTTATGCGCTCACAACAGTTAGTACTTAATACTTATATGATACTTATTATGCATTACGTTTAGTTGCTATATTATGCTAAAACCACTCCATTTTCTATTAATAATATAAGACGAATTGCCCTTTTTTGACATTCCACTAATTCAGTTTGATATTCAATACGACATAGCGGTACATCATTTTTGTAATGGAATATTATGTCAGCACAATGAACTGAGTTGACCGTTAGGCGATAATTAATTTAATGAGAAATAACGTCAATTAATAAAACGCCTGAAAGCTTGTTTGTGCATGAAACCAGGCTTAATATTTAGGTCAAGTTGTTTTAAGCCAATTCATTTGTTTTGATTTAAGTAATTTAATCGTGATATTTGAAAAATGTATTTGACCGACATATACCCGTAGGTACGATGACCTTTATCGTCTAATTCCATAAAAAGGATGTAACAGATCAAAATTAAGGTTAATTTGTTTTCAGAGGAGAAAAGCCTTTTAGTCGTCTACTGCCGCATTGTTTGTTGTCTACGTGTAGGCGTGTAAGCAACTATAGGTACCCAAGATGGTAGAATACTATTTTTAAGTATATGAAAAATAAAGAAAATATACATCTTACGTTTGTTTATTGCAGAATTGAAGCCCACTACAGAAATAAGTGCTTTTATAAATGAAAAAATAAATACGTAGGTACATGTTGCTTTGCTCAATGTGCGGCCATGTGCGCGAGTATGCAACAAAAATAAAGCATTAGTGCTCACTCCGATATGTACTTTTATTCGATTTTCATCTATTTGTTTATTTATCGCTAAATCTTTTATGCAATTTATATTTATTTTCGCGAGGCGACTTAACAAGCAATCTGTAATGCATTTAATAAAGCAACTTCAGTAATTGAATGCTTTTATATTTTTACATTGTGTAAACTGAAATGGATATCCGTTCCTTAAGTAGAGATGGAAATTTTAAATGTAATATTTTCTTATTCAATCAATTGAGTTGGAATGATTTAAGGTCTTAAGCAATTGCGTATTTTATCGACGTTATTAAGTGACATAGAGCACTGTAGTGAAAGGTAGATTCTTAAGATTTAAAAAAATGCTTATGTTGCAAGATAACAGTTACAAATTATATGGGTAGTGGAATTAAAGCTGATGCTGAATGGGTTGGATTTTTGTTATTACAGTGCAATGTTGTTTAATAAATAATAATAAAGCCAAAGGTTATAAAAAAATACGCTTCATTAAAAGTTAATTATCCTTTGATTTGGCTCAGGCAACTTCTATCGTTTTTTTCTTCGTTTGTATGTTATTTTGGGTAATAACAACTTATCGTGACTTAACTGTGATTAAAATGGATACTGATTATTGAAACACAGACAAAAACAAGAAAACAATGAAAGTGAAAACACAAAGTTTTTCAGTTTTGGTACAAACAAACAATTTTTGTTACAATAAATCACTTAAAAAAGTTTGTTTTATTGGAGTAGAATATTTATGACAATTTAAAGATTATCGATACGTCCTCCTTTCTTATAATCTTGTTACATATTAACTTTAATATTATTTAAATAATATTGTTTTAAATGCCAATTATTATGCAATTGCATTCATCTAGGCGTATTTGATCTCATTTACTAACAATAATGTTTAAACAAGTTAAGCACATTTAATAAGAAAATTGTTTTGTTTATCAAGATCAAATTACAATAATTTTGTAACGTCATGCATTTAAAAACTTATTTACCCAAAGAAATTTAAAACAAAGTTGGTGACAAATGTGATATTTGCATTTTTTTTTTGAAAACACTCCTTAAGTTATGCAAACAAATTTATAATTCAATAAAAGCACTTGCACTTTAGCACAACCGTTGCTTATTTCACAAGACTAAATAAATTGTCTCCATGCCTCTTCACATTCAATGCGCCAATCTTTTATAAGTACTTCTTGTTATAACTTATATGTACTTAATTTGATCTCAATATTATGTTTTGAATTGTGATTACATGCTTGCAATAATACGGTTTGTTTACATTCACGCTTTGTATAACATGCGAATGCACATAATACAACAAAACAAGCGCATTTGCTACGTCGTTTTAGTGCAGTACATAATATTGTGTATAATAAAAATCGTTACTTTATGCACGGAAGTGTAGTTCATGTACTGTTAAATCCAATGTCATGTAGTCTCGCACCACGCTTTTACATAAATATACAACGGTTCAATTTAAATCAAAGTTAAATAATAAAAGGGGTTGAAGGGGGAGGATTGGCAGGATAAGCGCGCTTGGGAAAATATACAAGAAGTGGCAAAGAACTTTATAACAATAACATTAGGTGTGACAGAAGACATCAAAGGACCAATTTCTATCCGTTAAGAGTTGAGAGAATGGAGACGACTTTTGAATAATGTATTATGCCAATGCATGTACCGGTTAAATCGATATTTTAGTGAGTCTCTTGACACCCTTTCAGAGGAGGGACATGTTTAAAAGTGTCACTGTACGATATACGTTTATTAGGTGGACATTGCGCTTTATATTATTTACAGATTAGTAAATTTTGTTTATAGTTTAAATTTAACTGTCATGACACGTTACAGAAAATGAATTGAATATTGAATAACATTACATTTTTGTGGTTGTCGCGTAACTGGAGTGCAAATAAAATCTAAAACCCATCACTCAATACAATACCGGCACAATTTGCGAAATTTATGTGAGAATTGCAATAATAATTTGTACCGTTTCTATTTATTGCATCATGAGATATGCTTGTGCTCGTACAATAATGGTTAGCATTGAATTAAGCGGCAAAACCACCCACTCGCGGTTTTTATTAAATTTGCATAGTCCCTGAACTTCGTGATTAAATTTCACAGAGATTTATTATGTTGTCATTATTCAGCAGAATTTGATGCTAAAAACTAAGGGAATTGCATTTCCTTTTTTGCTCATTGCTCATGCAATTTTTTTCAAAACTGAATTTGATTTATTTCTATCCTTTTATCGTGTGTGGGTTTTTTCATGACTTTTGTTCAAACGAATTTCTAAATCAAACAAACATTGCGTTCAATTAATTTTCCTTAAACATGAGTACACAGAGAAGGCTGTCCCTGTAAAATTGTTTAATTAAATCGGCATGGCTATAATTAATTTCAATATCTGTAACTATTTTCTTATTCACATCAAATTCGATCCAATAAAACGACGCCTTATTGCCCAACAACACAACGAATCAAAATACAAGCCGATGGGCATTATCAAATTGATTGGCCATAGTCATCTTCTCGTCCATGTAACGCACATCCCCCTTCCCAATTGATTAATCAATTCAGGATCAACCAGTCTCTTATAAATAGAAGAATTATTTTGTGCATACAATATTTTGTCGATAAACGCTTATCTACTAAACATTATACGCTCATCAAACTTCCATATTCGTCGCCACTCGCCATGTAGATAAATACAAGATCAAGCACAAAACTTGTTTACGACGACTGGAACATTAATCCCAAACAACTCGACATGTTTCGGGGTACGCTGCTTGCAATATCCGCACACTGCCTCGCAAAAATACATTTAATACGCGAGAATGGAGTGTACAGAGCGAACGCAAAATAAAGATATTAAATGGTGAATGAGCGAAAAATGAAAACAATAAATGGTAGGGAGAGCTGTGTAACACATCATGCAATTTTACAACCAATTTGAAGTATGGACGTGTAAATTTAAATGAAACCTTTTTGTTTTACAATGATAAAACATTGACCTTGAATCATATATTGAAAGTCTATAATAAAAAAAAAATTACAGTAAACTAAATTTTACCCTTTGAAATGCACGACGGTCTTTAAAATTGGAAATTCAAAATATTTTTTCACCATTTTTAAAACAGTATAAATTCAATAAGTGTATTTGACCTTGAAAGATCTTCATTTGATTTGTAAAATTTAAAATCATTTTATACAAGGTTTTTTTTATGTTTCAAAAAAAGTCGAAGAAACCAAAACTTTTATACTTTTTTTGTAATACATATTTTAAACGAACTTACAATGTGAAAGACTTATAGAAAATAAGCTGCTCCCTATCTGCGAGGTGGCATAAATCGAACAAGTACACATTCTACTTCAGTCCCCAACTACGATGATTCTCATTGTATGGATACATCTAACTATGTTTTGTAGAGATGCAAAATCATTCGATAATACAAAATTGTGTGCTCGCTATGTTCAATAATATCCGAAATATTCATGTGGAATTTTGTCGAGCATATTCAAAAGACATTAACGATTTAATCCTGGATCCGTTTTTTGGTTCTTCACTATCATAGTTGGGGAGACACTATTTTTGTGCTGTTATGAGCTTATAATCCGGTTGTTTTAAAATATTAATTTCATGTAGTTAGTTACTTTATACCGCAATATAAAGGTTAAATCATAGCACACTGGTTTTGTATGGTATTAGTGCAAATGCTTCTAAAGCTTGAGCAACAATAATTATTACTGTGTATCCCGGAATTGGATGCAAAATTTTAATTCTCATCAACTTTTGCTTGGTGCAGGCTTTTTACAATATTGTGTGTGTTTATTTACTGTTATGCCATGCGTTAATGTAGAAAAGTTTTGAGACTCCCAGACAATATAATCTGCATTTTGCTTTAAAATAAATATGTTTCTGTTCCCGTATGTTGACGTGTTATTCCATAAACACTGGCCGTTTGTTTGTTTATGATCTTTTATGTTCAATAGCGCAGACAGCCAACGTTACAAATTACAAACGCATCTCTATAACCTGTCTATTGATCTATCTACTTCAATTGCATCATAAAATTAACTATGTTATAGTCTACCAATTTGTATTTGCCTCCCTTTCATTCAATTAACCGGGTTTCAATTTTATAAATTCAATTTTCCAGGTTGAAATTTTTGTGTGATGGTTTTTGTCGTTTTTAATAGACTTGTTGGTACACTTTTTTGACAGTTTTTCAATTTAATTTGCATCCCTTTGATATGTCACCGAGTATGTAAAATTGCATTCATCAAAGAGCAGATATTGTTTGAGTAATGGGCGTTTATTTGTCGATACTGCAAATGTTACCAAAAAGTAGGTGCACACATCACATAACTATAAAATATGCTGTAATGTAACGGCATATTATAATGTAAAAACGGGCGCTCACGCCTCGAAGTTCCAATATGCAGGCAATGTATAGCGATTTTATCAGACAGCTTTGTGCCAAGCACATGTTTTTACTTTGAACACGAGACCACGTTGTTATGCTATTCGTAAAATATATATAACGGAATTATTATCAAATTGTTGTGGTGAATTGGTGATATGATTGGTTGATGAAACGAGGAATCATAATTGGAAAAGTTTTAATGATTTGGATTATTTTTAAAAGGGTGCTTTCAAGGTCAAGGTTATCGTTAATAATTTTTAATACGTGTTTTGCACTGTACTTCTAGGCAATTACTGTACATTACTTTTAAGACTTACAATGTAAATAATTCAAAAACCTTTTGCTGTTTTTGGCGACATAAATTAATTATTGCAGAATATATATATACGTCATTGAAGGGAATCGGTAAGTAAATTATTAGCAAACTATGTACTTCTTGCTTAATGACGTGAGCCATCGGAATGCCAATTTTACATGAGGACACGACGTGCTTGTTAACAGCATACTTGTTATCGCATGTGTCTTTATCTGCATCCCGTATAAATAAATGGATATTTATTTAGTTACACTTTTTACCCTTTCATATTAATTTCAGTTTCTTTTATTAAACAAGTTATAATTACGGTTAATGTCAATTAACAATGTTTTTAATTTTTTCTATGCCAAAACAATAGGATTTATTAACCTTAAAGTAATTAGAGTAATTAAATGTAACTTCAGTAATTTAAAACTATAACAAAAGATGGTTATTGAAACACAGACAATTAGCAACATATATTTTTTCATTTTTCATTCAACTTCAACGAGGTAATTAAAGCAATTGGAAATGACATTCCTTATGTTTATATTGTTTCCCACTTTCCGCAGTGATAAAAAGTAATTCCGATGTTTTCTTTTTTCTTCATATATTTTATAATCAACATTCTTTTCTCCAAATAAGCCCCAAGCTACTAGACATTTTATATTTAAATGCGCTGATAAAACGGGGGAAAAATTACCGCTCATAACACATACAGTTAAACATGACTTTTTTAACAATATGTATGCTGACATTGTTTTTAAAATTTGTGTGTGTGTGTTTTAATTTTTTTGAGCCATACAAACTGTCAACCCGTACACAAACCATTAAATCGAATGGTTTTGGGCCATTTTAATCAACTATCAATGTTGAATGTTATAATTGTGTGTACGCTTCAATTCATTAATTGTTTTCGCTCTATTATCACCGTTTGTTTTATTGCCATTGTTGAGAAAAGGGAAAAATATGCTGAGGTTGTGCCTCAATTAAAATAATAACACAATATAATCCTTTTCTATGTATTTATTTGATACATTGACAGATCATTCTCCCAATTATGCCATATTATTTTCTCAAGGTGAAAGTATCTGATAACGAGTTGATTCGACGCATGCAATTATAATTGGAAATAATAAGACTAGAAATGTATTAGAACAATAACGGAAAAATTCAACCTACATAACCAAGGTGACTCGACCCTAGGGTAAATGCTCCTTGCCATTCCCCCATCCCAACCACAACTTGATTTATCCTGAAAGTATTGATAATTATTCTACCTATACTAAAGGAAATGAAATGTGTCCTTTGTGTAAAATTTGAGCTCAACATTTCGTTTAAATGAATTGCATGTCATATTGTATACTTACTGCTGGCAAATGCATCTGTTAAACGAGGGGCCTTCTGCCTTCTTCGTATGGTGCATTTTATTTATTAAAAATCATGCATTATAAATTATTATAATGAACGGATGTGTGTGTGTGTGACGTCTTATTCATTTTTGCATTTTTGCTTCATCAGAATCTTAAGCACTTCAGAGTTTTTCCGACTTGATGGGGATGAAATATCAGTACCAATTGACAAACCTCCCTCTCGTGTACATTCACTCATTTCACTCTCACTCGCGCATTTGCAAATTGCACACACCAAAAATGTATGTGGGGTGGTAAGTGGTGACTAGTGACTTTATAGGTGAAGGCGAAAACAAAACCAATTCACCTAAAGCCCCCCGAATAGGGCAAGTTTTTACTTCTTCCAAAGTTCCCAGTGTGCTGTGTGTGTGGAACACAACATGCATTTAGCAAATTTTACATATTATCAATATGTGTGGTTTTATTTTGTGTTTTCTCGTGTATTATAATATCGATTGCGGGAGAGAGCACATACGTGTGTTGAGTGTATGCACCAGCACAGGCAATTAATGTGACTATTCCTATAGAGTTGTACATAAATACTCTTCTAATATGGGGGTCATGGCTTGTGGCTATTTTGTGTGTGGTTTTCATATTGCTGATGGTAACTAGTACATAATTTGATTTTGTATTTTTTCAAATGTCCCGTTTATATTTTGTTATCTGCATGAAAATTGAACCATACGGTGCAATAAGCATAAATTTAGGAGATTTTTTTTTAATTCAAAAAAGATAGTTTGGCTCAATTGTATTAAAGTGTATTCATGCGTTATATTTTTTTTTGTGTATTTTTCAAATATTTTGTTTACCTTATTATTATTAACGTAACGATTTATTTATTGAGCAAATAATAATACCGATGTTTATTACTCAAAGAATGCACATTTATTTATTCAATAGAAACAATAGAAATATGTAGTTGCAAAATTGTTTAAAACGATACGTAATTGTTGACATAAAAACTGTTAACTACATAGCTGTCATGAAAATTTCAGGGGAAATAGATTCGTTTCAATTACTTATTGTTTTAAACGAATGGCCACAACAGCATTTTCACCGGTAAAAGTGTGTACCCGCAATACTCCAAATTGAGTGTTTTTTCTGTTCGACTAACTGTATGTATTTGATTGATTTTGATACGTTTTTAATGTCCTGTATATGTGATTCCGAATTGAATTTCCATTTCAGCTATCTCTGTTTTATATCAGTTCCAATCCAATACACACTCGTAGTTGATTAACAGTAATAACGGTATAGACATATTTAATTTGTCCCGATTTTCAAAGAATTACATTTTTTTATAGTAAGATGCGTGTTTTAATTTGGGGAACCCCTTTTAAGTGTTTTTAAATTTATAAAATAGATGTCAGAAATGATATGGAATCGGATATTAATATTAAAGAAAAAAAGTTGTAATGGAATTTTTTTACATTGGTTAAAAAAGTGGTTCATTCCGCGAAACGCAAAGATTTTTCCACTTACACAATGTACATACACAAATCACTTTGGGGGATGAAATTAATGTTGCACGCTGTTATTGACTCGCACAGTCACACACATTTGCAATGTACATTGTACAATGTGCATCGCGATGATTGAAGTGCACTTTACAAATATTTGGCATGGATTACGATTTAACGAACCGAAATACATAAATAATCGATACAAATACGACCATGTGAGATTGTCATGAACGATAATGGTATTAATTGTTGAAATGGGGTTAAATTGAAATTTGTCTCACTCATTTTTAAAAATATTATAATTATAGTTGAAATTGTAACACAATTACACAATCACAGTTTATTAAACTGTATCTGTTTCTTCATCTGTATTGGTTTGAGTTATTGTTCTATCATAACATATGTAAATATTATTAAAAAATAACATCGTCAGTTGTGCAAATAAACATAATATGTTGTAGCATTTATTTCAACTATTTTCAATTTAAATTGCAGAAAATGTCTGTAAGGCGGTTAAAGGAATTATGGTTTTTCACTCATGAATAATAAATATTTGTATTTTGTCTTACTAAACAAACTTAATGTTGTTTTCATACTTATTCTAATTGCGCCATTTCTCTTGTATTTTCTTGCCTAGATGTAGGCGTAGATAAATTCATATTATAAATGTGTTCAAGCATAAAAGAACGATCCGTTTTGATTAAATTTATCAAACATTATTTAAATAATAAATGTACATATGCTTAATTAAAAAATAATTATTAGTTATTAGTTATAGTTTATCATTTATTAATGATGCTACCGATATTATTAAATATATTAAGATCCAAGAATGACGATTTTGTCTTCATTAAATAATTTAAAGTCAATCCAAGGTATTCAGTAAATATCAAATAAATTTGTCAAAAAATAAAACACTCATGTCATTTTTAATAATGTGTTTGTACGAAATGTTTCTTAATCCAAATAAACCTATTACCAGAGACAATTGTCTCTGCTAATACAAATATGAATATCCTTAAAGGTCACACCAATTCCATGCTTTAAATGTGGTGGCATTTCACGTGTGTATTTGTGCGTAAAATGTATAAACATAAATACACACAGTCAGCAAATTCAGGGGTTTTATTACTAAAACCTACTAATTATTTATGCTTATAATATAAGCTAAAAGCATAAAAAATATTGTCCGTTTAACGATTCTGATAAAATAACTACGTATTTAAAAATTGTTAATGTTTTAAAACGTTGCATTTTTAATTAGTTATCTAATAATTTAGTCAAGTAGGTACGTGAAATTGAATTGAATTAAAATTTGCACGAGCGACTTTAACATAAAAATGTAAGTAATTAATAAATAATAAGTACTTTAAATAGCTTTAAATTTATTTTATGAATAAATATTATTATGACTTATAACGACTATTAAGTAATGAAATATTACTAGTATGATCTCCTTTATGGATTATGTTCCATCGGATATTTTTGTTTTCATTGTAAGCACAATTTCGTCTAAGAGCTATTATTATTTTATAAGCTCATTTGAAATTGATCTGGCAATATAGCCTGTTTTAACTCAAACTCTATATTATTTGACATCGTTTTTTTTTTTAATTATTGCAACAAGTCTAATTTTATTGGTTTATGTGCGCTTGTTAAAGTGTTTTTTTTTTTCGTAAATTAAAGATCGGCATAATTTTATACGTTGACTTCATTTCTTCGAATAATCGCCAAAAGTTATGTAAATTTTAAATACAATCATCAAAATCCGTTTTAAATGACGAATGATAATGATCCTTAATTCTTAATCAACAATACGTAGCATAAATTATGACTTTTTAATACTGACGATAAATTAAATTTTGTGTAATTAAAAAATTACGAACAAACAAAATCACTTTTGGTATTAGTTTAGTGCATAATTAGTAAAAAGTTACAAAAACCGTCGTTAAAATGCAATTTGAAGCATAACAAACAACCTATACATGCAAACTAAAATGCATTTATGAAAATAACACAATTGCTCCAACATTGCATTTGCGTTGAAATGCATTAAACAAAAGTTTATTAATTCAGGTGAACAGCACGGCACAGCTCAGTTAGTCGAGAGCATTCACATTTTGCATTTAATTTTAGTCAGCAGATGATAAACTATTTAACTTTTAAAATGCAGTTGATGAATAAATGAATAATTAATTTACAAAGTGTTCGTTTAATGACAACAAAAAAATTTGGGGTTTTTTATTGTATGGAACTAAAAAAAAGATTAAAAGTTAAAACGAACAAGTGCCAACTTTTTTCGTTTTTTTTTTGGATAATTCGCATTGTAGCTTGTAGGTATGCCAGAAAAGTTTTTTTTGTTTGCATGTTGTTAAAGGGTGCTTCTGTTTTTGATAATTATGCTGCTACATGTGCTCAGCTATTGTTATTAAATATTTTTTAATTAAGCAAAATTTTCAAACTTTCTGAGGTTTTTATAATTTAAAACAAGACAAAAATTTACATGTAAAATATCAAACTCCAGAGTGATAAACTTTAAATACATTTGATGAATAGAAAAATGGTTGTGTACTCGTAGGTTTTGACTAACGAACGGTAATGATTAATAAATTTACATTTCAAAAGAATAAATACTTTGCTTTCATTTCAATGAATGAATGAGTAGGAATAAAAGTCTTAGACCATCAAATTTTATTTCAAACAATCTGCTTTTAAAAGACTTTTTTCGCAGAGGACTTTTGTGTATCTTCTTAGAAATTGTAGAAATCTGTAAATAGCATAATACGATTACATTTTGCAATGTTATGATGTGCTCAATGATTAGATATTGAGCTTTTAAATGAATTCTAGTGAACCGTTCCCGGGAATCTTGATCTCGATTTCCGAAACGAATTCTATAATCTAACGTGAAATTGCATAGTTACAAATTGTGATTAAAAAACTATAATGCTTTAAATTTTCCCAAGAAATGTTTCAATAATTATAAAATGAACTAACGTCATTGATCTATCTGTCAATAATACATCACATTTGACATATTTTGAATGATATATAAAATAAAAGTGCACCAACCTCATTTATTTGGGACTGTCTTCCACACCATTCATTATTTTACTTTAACATTTAAATACGAACAACGACCCCATGGATTATTATGTCCGATTGACTCCCTCAATAGTATAGATACACAATTGCAAGTAAACAGTTTTGCCTCAATACATTTGTTCAGTTGGATTAAATTGAATTTTATTGCATACGTATACGCTTCATTATTTGTTCCCCATAGAGAAAACGTGCTTTGGAATATAAATTAGCACTTGACCCAGGCTGGACCAATATTGAGGTCTGTGTGTGATGTTTTTTTGATCCATTAGGAACTCCATAGTGTACGTTTGTTTGAAGGAGCTTTGCAAAATCATACATTCTCTATTTGGATTATGCATTTATGTTGAATGCAGTTCATTAGGCAACAACCAACCCACACAAACGAAAGCATGTATGCTCAAACATAATGCGGAGCATCGTTTTTTTCAAACAGTCCGGCAGTCGATGGAGTGAGTGAGAGGGATTGCAAGTCTTAAATATATAAAACTCCTCTTACGGATGTGCTCGTATAACAACAATAACAAAAACAAGTAAAAAGCATTTCAACAATAACGTTGCGACATGACACCACATGTGGTGCGCATCACAACGTGCATTTTGTGCTTCTGCATTCATTATGTGTGGATGAATTCAATTCACATCAAACAAGAGATGCAATTAAGTGCATTTAATAATGATTATGTTCGCATCGCAAATTTACACTGCCGACGACCAGCATAATAGTATAATCGTGTATCAGACATCACCAAGATGTACTTTGAAATGTAAATCAAATATCAAACAATTTTTGAATTCACTTCCCAACTCCTCTTGGTTTTGCTGTCCTCCCACGTGTTTGTAGCTACTTTGGGAGTACACCCACTACACCCTCATCGACTACACCACCGACCAACCCTTGTTGATTAATAATATGCCAGTTTTGTTGGTCGTGTACTCGGAACACGGAAGCATTTGCTTTTGATAAACATCACAACTCTGCTCTTTACTACATTCATATGTCGTTTGCTATAAAGAAGTTTGTACTTCTTCTAGTTATGGGAATCCGTAACTAAAGCAAGCAAAATCAACAAACCTTGTGCCGGTTTCCATTTCATTTAAATTGGAAATGTTTTTGGGGTGTTGGATGACAATTATTTCTGTCCAAGGAGTATATGTATTCTCTGTATGTAGGTGAAGCTGAACTGGATATAAATGCGATGTGCAGTTTCCTTTGTTTGGGTCGTATTCGTTTGACCTATGACATGTAAAGGAAGTTTTAAAGTTTTTCTTACATTTTCGCGGATACGTTTTTTAACAAAAATGTTTTTTTCCGGCAGTTAAGTAGAATAGCGCTTTTATTTCAACATCTGTTAATCAAATAAAAATTCGTAATTAATTAAAAATTGTAAAACAATGATAAAACAATTGATCTTTACTGAAATGTTCCCCTTTATTTTCAGCTGCTTTACAATGACAAATGAAGCCAGCGAAACTGTGGCGGGGAGCGATGCAGCTCCGCCACAACAAACAGATCGGCCTCCACCCCCACCAATACCGCCATTACCACCACCCGCCTTACAATCGACGGAATGTATCGAAAATCCCAACGCCACCAGCACAAATTTCGCAATGAACAACAACAGCAATGCGATGCAGCAGCAACAACAACCACAACCGCAACATACAAAAATTGGCAATAGTGGCGTAGAGTGCACCAACGCTTTGCTGCATCCCCATTTAAAGCGAAAACACCATCACATGCACAACAACAACAACAGCAACAAAAAGCGGAACAACAAACAATTTAAGCGGCAAAAACGTCAACAACATCAGCAGCAGCAACAACAACAGCAGCAGCAGCAACAGCAACAAAATCAGAATCGTCAACAACAACAGCAGCTTCAGCAACAACAACAACAACAGGAACAGCTGCAGCAGTTACCAGGCATCACGAATGTCGCCAATGTGATCCACACCAATAATCACACCGCTGAATCAGAGAATAAACCAAACAATAACTGCAAGAAGAAGCCACACCAAGTGAATAATAACACCAAGAAGCCATCACACTTTAAGCCACCCCACGGTGGTTGCCGCAACGGTCGCAACAGTTTCCCCTCAAAATTTTTCCTACCCGATAAGCGTCCCACGCCCGAGCTTATTGTGCCGCCAACAAAATTTCTATTAGGCGGCAATATCTCTGATCCACTTAATTTAAATAGTCTGCAGGCGGAAACGGTAAACGCCTCAATGAATGCGGCCACACCAAAGTCATCCTCGATAACGACCCCGCCCAAAGTAGAGGTCATCATTCCGCCAAACATACATGACCCACTGCATTTATTGGACCCCGTCGACTCCATTGAGTATGAAAAGCAGTTGACCTCACCACTGAAGCGAAAACATCGCAACCGTAAGAAGAAGCCACGCAAAAAACATGATAAAAATGATCAGGAAATTACCGGTGCTGTTGGTGTTAGTAGTGGTCCAGGACAATCACTTAATTCCACAATGGATACAAGTGGTGAGAGTCTTGACACAACAGCAACAACACACGATGAAAGTAAGAATGCGAGTGTTGCTTCAATTGATTCGCAAGTATTGAATAAAAGTGTGGAGGATGGTGGAAGTGCTGTTGCTTCTGTTGTTGGCAGTGTGGTGGTTGAAGGTGAGAAGGTTCTCTGCATTGAGGACGTGCGTCGTAATTTGTTGGGGGGCTCTGAAAGGGATAGAGTGATTAAAGACTTGAAATTGGATTTGTCTGGTTGTCAAGAGGGCGGACGCAAAAGAAGGATCAGTGAAAATGGCAATTGTGGTAAAAATAAGGTAAAATATCAATTTAAGTTTTGAATTTGGTCAAGTTTTATTAATTCCGATTTTTTTCATAATTAGATTCGCCGCATGGATTCAATGGACAAAATAGTGAGCCCAGTTATACCACAACCAGGCGCTTGGAAGCGACCGCCACGCACAATTCCTACAGGACCATCATCAGCTAGGCGTCGCTTAAAGTCATTATCACAAGCGGATGATCTGCTAAGCCCAATTGAGGAAGGACGTAGCATTGATCAAGGTGTGTATTTGTTTGTTGAAACCTAAACTCAGTCTTCTAAATTTTATTTTTTTCATTTACAGCTGCAGAACCAAATAAGTCTGCCGCGATTACCACACCACCAGTAACTCCAGAAGTTATACTGACACCCGCAGTGGATTCCACCGCTGCACCTACTTCCACAATAGATGAAGATGCACCGGCAACCGCAGCAATCGAAACAAATGCAGCAACACCTATAGCTCCAGACCCTGCTTCTGTAGCACAACAACCAGTTGCCTCCACTTCAACAGCCATACCAAATAGTAACAACACCCAAAGAAAAAAGAAACCGCTCATTTTCGAGCACGGCAACTACAATCGGTATTACGGCTATCGCAATATGAACGAGTTCATGGATGTGCGACTCAAAGTATTCTTCCAGCATCGTCATTTGTTCAAGGACAAAGACATCCTTGATATCGGTTGCAATGCTGGTCATCTGACAATTGCTGTCGCTAAGTCTTTTAATCCCAAATCAGTTGTTGGTATTGACATTGATAAGAAGCTTATCTTTCATGCCAAACGGAATTTGTCAATGTTTGTGCGAATTCCAATTCCGGTTCCACTTGATGCTGGCGACAAATCACAGAATGATGTCGAAATGGGGGATAATGAAAAAGGGGAGCCGATCAAAGATGGTGGCAATAAAAGTGAAGCAGTCCCGTCTAGTAATGCCGCAATAGATGACAATGCAGGTGCTGGAGGTGCAACATCGGTTACAGATCTAGGAGAAGGTAATTCAAAGTCGCAAATGAAACGAGCTGAACATCGGCGCAAAGGCGGGAAAAAGAAACCTAACCAAAATTCCAGCTTCTACCCAATTTCATTCCCAATTTGCCTTGGTGGTATTCCAGATTTGGGTAATGAGCAGGAGGGAGAGCCGCGTTTATTTCCCAAAAATATACGATTCGTTGCGGTAAGTTATATTTTACTTTATACTATTGTGTCTTCTTTATCATTTTACCAATCAATTTGCATTGTCTTTACAGGCAAATTACGTGCTTAAGGATGAATCCCTGCTAAGCTGTGATACACAACAATACGACTTAATAATGTGCATGTCTGTCACAAAATGGATTCATCTGAATAATGGTGATGTTGGTCTCAAGATGGCATTCAAACGAATGTTCAATCAACTGCGTCCAGGCGGGAAATTAATTCTGGAAGCTCAAAATTGGGCGTCGTATAAAAAGAAGAAAAAATTAACTGACACCATTTTCAATAACTACAAATCAATTGAATTCTTTCCCAATGCGTTCCATGAATATTTGGTGGGTCCTGAGGTTGGATTTAGTCATAGTGTCTCTTTGGGTACGCCTCGGCATTTGAGCAAAGGATTTGAAAGGCCAATTTTGGTGAGTACTCCTTTTTATTTTTATAAACTTAAAGTTGTGTCATTAAATTGAAACAATACTGATCTCAATTTTACTTACAGTTGTACGTCAAGGGTGACTACACTCCCAGTCAATGTCGTTGGAGCGACAATTACCACCCCCAAACGCCATACACACCCTATCGTGGCATATACGCTGATGTAATGCGTCCCCCAGCCTTGGCCTCAGTGTATGCTAACTGTGGTAACTACAGCTATCGTTTCACGCCATCACAGGCCTGCTCCACCTCCCAATACTACAATCCATTGGAGAGCGAAAACTATTTGCCCAGCTACGCATTAGATCGACGTCGTCATTACGCATTTGCATCACCCCTGTACTCCACCGTTTGGTCACCACCACCTGGCCGCAAATCGGCTTCACACACACCAGCATCGCGCAGTCAACGCGAGGTCGAAGGCGAAGGTGCTGACGGCACCTTCAAACCACATGTGTATCCTCCCAGTGATACGCTGGGCGGTGATTGTTCACTGTCACCGCCAAATCCTCCATTGGGTGATGTGTCACCGCGCGTCCATCAATTCAGTCCCACGGAGAATCTATCGTCGTCGCCAAAGGAGATGTTGTGCGAAAGTCCAAGAGTGTTGCGCGTCGCAGAGTTGTTGTGCGACAGCATGAGTCCGACTGCGGCAATGGAGCGTGGCATTGAGATGAGTCCAACTGCGCAGAGTATGAGCCCGAATACGCCGCCGAATTCGGGTGGTGGTGACAGTACCAGGAGTTTAGATGAGAAGGACGACAGTCAGTCGTCAGCTGTTGACTGTAATGGAGTGCAAGAAGAGTGTAATGGGATTATTGAGTAGAAGGAAGTGGAATAAACATGCGTCTTCTTTTTACAATTATTTTAAATATTGTACAAATTATTAATTGTTTTTAAAATTAACATTTAACGGGAGAGAAGAGGTACATTTTGGCAAGGAATTAAGATTTATGCTTTTTTTTATTGTGACAATTTATTTTAATAATTTTTAATTGCTAATAGTTTAGTCCAAATAGTCCCTGATATATAAATTGTAAATTGTTTTCTTTTAAATTTTCAATAACCATTATTTTCCAATTTCCTAAAAGTAATTCTCTGCATCCTTTCAATGTTTTTTTTTTTAAATTACAAAAAACAATTTTGAAACTTTAAATGGAAATAAATTGAAAGGATTTCACGGAATTGCTGCAAAAATTAAAATTTAATTAGTTTTTGTTTTTAATGAATTTAAAAATGTTTAAAAGCATGTAAAAAGTTCAACTCATTTAAATTATTCTGTTAACAATTTAAATCAGCATAAAGTATCAAAAAATTGTCAAATATAATTAATTATTTATAGAATAACAAAAGATACAAAAAACAGTACATGGCTAATATTAATAATTTGCTTATTAATTGATCGAACTCTTGCATAATGGAATAAGATAAAACCGTTGTATTTGCGGTCAACTCTGTGATTTTTTTGAAATAAAATAAAATTGAAAAAATTAATCTTCAGGATTGTAAACAAAAAAAAAACATTAAAGAATTGTTTTGATAAAGAAATGATAAAAAAACAATTAAATTAAATTAAGGATCATGCAGTACGTTTATTATGTATAATTGTAGAGAATAGGCATATTTTAGATTCTAGTCTCATGAGCTAATGTTTAATTGAATTATAATTACGAATGTTTATTGAATGTTGAGTTTCCAAGGCAAGGGTTTGTGAACAATAAAAATGAATGGATAAATTTGAGACAATTTATTAATTAAAATGAGTGACTTTAAGAGATAGATTTGTATGCGACAATATTACAGTACGAGGTTTATCCGTTGATTGAGATGGATTGAGTAAAATTGCGTTGCAATTTTGAAATATACAATATATTTTATTGCTATTATTAATAATTATTAATGAATTGAATGTTTATGAACTAGAATATAATGAAAAATTGATTATTTCTTTCTACGTGTTAAATGTATTGTAAATTGTAACCAAGCCAAGAACTTTTTGAAAAACAATACGTATTTAGTTGTAAAAGATTATTAAATAAATACCAAGTAATAATTATTATAATTATCTTTTTATTCAAGTAAACCGTTAAATAATTACACGGTTCCATATTAATTAAATTTTTTAAAGTGGAGAAAACCATTTTTATCATAATCTTTGTGTTTTAAATTCAGGTGATGCTTTATTCTTTAGACGTCTAGCTGGCCAATATTTTCTGTGTCGATTCACTGTGTCTTTCTAGTTTTACCCTAGCTTAAAAAATTCCAAAATTTGGTTCCGCCATACAGGAAAGGATAAATAAATTATAAGACAAAAAAAACTCAAGGATTTATATTAACAAAATTAAATTAATTCATAAATATTTATAATAATATCAACTATATACAGTTAAATAATTAGTATTCAAAACACAGGCAATATCAAATTCATAACAATTACTCAATCATCTCCCTCATCATCATCAACATCGGCCTCTTCTTCCTCATCATCTTCCTCCTCTTCCTCCTCCTCGTCTCCACCACTATTTTGACTCCACCACGACAGCACACCCAAACCCGGCTCATTAATAGCCCCTATAATCCTGTACGGCAACTTCATCTCCTTATTGGCAGAGGTCGACACCTCCCCCACCGGTGGCCCAATTGGTGACGTCTCCTGGAATAACTCCTCGGACACACGAAATCGAATCGGCTCACCAATGTCCATGAACATGTCATGCTTCTCGCCGTCCTCTTTCGGATACTCCCAAACCCATGCCTGTTCGCCTTCCTCAAAACGTGACGGATGTTGTAGCGCTGTCGGCGGTATAACGATGTCATCAAAAAAGCCTAATGTAATGTGGACGCCTTCGCGGCTACAACTGCGTATAGTGCCGGTGAGAATGCTTCCGATTTGGGGCCGAAAAATGACATAGCGGAAATGAACTTCTGTGTGCGTGGCACCATCACCCGGTAGAATAAGGGAGTCACCCAGTTTTGTGATGTCACGCAGGCATATGCACAGGCCAACGTTGAGGAGGACTTTGTTGGCCAGTTTGCGATTAATGGAGTCTCGCAGGGCGTCCTGCAGCTTCATATTGAAGAATTCCGGTTCTATTCGGATACGATCTCGAAGCTCTGTTAGCACAAACATATTTATTGATGTATAATTTAGATATCTATTGTATTTGTCTTAAATAATTGGGTTTATTTAAAAAAAGTTTAAAGCTTAAAAGCATAAAAACTGCGTTATTTTGACTTATTTTGAGGTTATGTAAATATTAAAATATAGTAAATTCAAATTACTATTTGACAGTTCAAAAATTAAAATCATTCGAAGATAATATTTTTCCTTTAGAATTGTTGTTATGTTGGCAACATTTATCTTTAGAGAATTTCCCGTTATTAAAATGCTAAACAATTTTGGGTTTTTTTTTAAATTCCCGACATAAGAGAATATATGTATATATAATATACAGTGTAGCGTTTTCTTCAATAAATTAAAATGAGACAGCACGATCAATTTAAAACACGTATAATGCCAATTCCAAAATAGCTTTATGAAATTAAATAAATAAAAACAAAAACAAAAAAAAGTTAAATTACAATTATTTGTCCCATCTTCTCAACAACAAATTTTAATTTTATTCAAATAATAGAAATAAAAATTTGTTTGACATTTCCGAGTTTTCGAAAATAATTTATTTGCTCATTTTAAACAATTGCAAACATATGCCGCTTTTATAGTCATCTCTGTCTCGCCAATGGGCCAAAATTTTTTGTTTGATCGGCGCGTCTGTCAAAAATGCTGTATTGCGAAGTCCTATGATTAAATTGTGAAGCGTTTTCATACATAAAAATATTAAATTGGCCGTGCTCCACCATGCATGAGCACAATACAGTGAAACACGATTCACAGTCATATCTTCGCCCCACACAAACATTCACGTGCATATAAATGACGAGAAGTGCTCCACACTGTGCTCCATCTCAATTCTCAATAGAATTTTATTCCAACTCAGTCTAACAGTTAGCTTGCCAAAAATAGGCTTGAGTGGCGATTCGCGAATCTCGCGTAATTTCAAATTATACTCCCTCCGGTGGATGAGGAAAAAAATTGTGTGCTTTTTTTATTGTTATTATTTCAAAGAAAATAGACAATATAAAGGAAAATTACCATTGTGGTGACTGGTTGGAGAATGTTTTAGACTTTAATATCGCGATATTGAAATAATAATAATAAAAATCTGATCGTTTCTTGGTGGTGGTGTGAGCAGAAGCAGCAGTAAAAAAATAAAAAAGTGCGGGCAGCAATTACTGTAGCTATAGCTATGTAGGTACGTTGTACATGTGAGTGAATTTTGTTGGGGGAAAAAAAAGAAAAACAGCAAAAATTACATAGTGAAGAAAAAATTAACAAGAAAAACGTTCGAAAATCTATGAATGGGTTTCATACGCAGTAATTAAAATTAATCCTACTTGAAAATAACAAGTAGACTATTTGAGAAAAACTTAAACCATCACAGCAAAGAGGAGAAAAAAAAGGTTGATCCCGAGAAAAATTCAATGAAAAAACGCACTGCTGCTGCTTAAACTAGTTGCTGAGGGAGATGAAAATTAGACCTTAAGAGAAGTGGCAAATTCAGCGTTAGCTGGAGAAATACACACAATTATTGCAATTTGGACACTTTGTCATTGCAATATTCTGGAAAGATTGCAATTGACCAAGGGAACGGGACCCTTTGGGTGTAGTAGCACAACAGTCAAAAACGGCAAGCGCAAAAAGAAGAAAAAAGCGCCCCCGAAAAATTACAACACACACAAACTGTGAAGGAGCATAAAAATTGTCAGAAAACAGCAAAAAAAATAAATATAAAGAACGTTAAAAACATAGTTTTTTTTACCAAAAAAAAAATAGGAACGTGAATTAAAGGTTCCAATAAATACGATTATTAAGGGAAGGTACTTAGTACAAGGTGACAGGCCATATGAGTGAAAATTGAATTTTTTGCACAACAAAAAGTGATTGCAATTTTTTTTGAAAAAAAGTTGATTCATTTTTGAATGAAAAAGTAATTTTAAATTCTTTTAACCGTGCCAAAAAATGTCACATTTTTTACCATAAGTTGGAAAACAAAAAAAAACAACCAACGTGAAATTTTGGTTACAAAAAAAAAACGCACAAGGGCAAATAATAATCAAGTGTTTTATGAGAACGTGTTTAAATTAAAAAAGAAAAAGAGGGGTGTGTAGTTGGTGGCGTGGCAATAAGTGGGCAAAGGGGATCACCACCACAGCACCGCCTCTTGTAACCAAACCCAAACTACTCATTTGGCATTTGGCTGATGTCTTTATGCTGCAAAAATGGTGAATTCGGTGATCCAGCTACTCAGTATTAGGATATTTGGCATATCTAACCATGACAGAGGGACATGAAGAGTAAGTAATATAACAGATTTGTTAGATGTTGTTATAATTTACAAATTCATAAATTGTTTAGTTCGGAGAAAAGTAGCATAATCCTTGTCAGGACTGTTCCAGTTTTGACAGAACTAGATAAAACTAATTGTTTGGTGTATACTAAAATGAGGGAATTTGAAAAAAAACAAACTTTTATTTAGGCGTTTAAAAGTTTTCAAGTAATAAAGCGTTCAAAATATTCGTACCATCTCAAACTAGTATACCATTTTGGTTTTCATTAATGAAAACTAATTTTCCCCCAAAAATACTCTTGCACAACTTTAAAAATCGTGATGTATGCAACATAATTCAAGATTCTCTTATATATTGGTACATTTCCGCCAAATGTGTGTGCGTGTGCTCTCTCTGGTGGCACCCTTTTTGCGCTATATAATACTCCTATATCGTTCTCGACCACCTTCAACTTGATCGCATGCCCCGCAGCCATAATTCTGCTGCGCGTCCTCGCAGCCACATCACGCAAACCACACACACACACACACACACACACTTACACAGAGTCACTTTCATCTCTTCTCTATTCCACCGCGATTGGTCCTCCCTGCCTCAATATATCGCGCGCGCATCAAACCATCATCATCAGCTGAATCACCACCCACACGTCCTTTAACCTCTACACTACCACGAAACAACATTTTTCTCCATATGTAGCATAATAATGTAAAGCATAAAAGCATATTATTATAGCAACTCTCAAAGGCAGCAGCACTCATCAGCAGGCAGCAGCAGCATACAACATTCCTAGCCCCACTCTTCCCCAATGATGATGAATGATGATGACAGCAAGCAAGCAAGCACTCCGCACACAGTTTTTCCACATCTCACAGTCGCTCTCTGTACTACACATCCACATCAACCAACCATTTCCCATTCATTCATCTATTTTCGATTGATTTTCGCAATGAAAAATTTTCCTTTTGGAACACACGGCTCTGTGGGCTACACTCACATAGCGTGCATTACTTTTCGGAAGCGCACACTGATAAACGCCAAAATGCTAATGGCGTGAATTACTTAGATGCGGGAAGGAATCAGCACTTGGACACGTCTGTGTGCGGGTGGACTATTCATAGTTTTTTTTTGTATTTTTGGGTAGTCCACCATCTCATTATATTTCTTTAGCTGATTTTTCGTTTTTGTGTGTGTCATACACATTTTCTTCAGATTCTTTATTCTTAATTTTATTTACGATTGTTCTTTTTTCCTTTACATTTTTTATTTATAAAAAGCATTTTCTTGTGCATACACGACGACGAGTAGTTTTAATTTCATTGTGGCTTTGTTTTCGTCTCACCCTCGCATAAATACTGCGAGTTGCGACTACTTACTTAATGCTGGTTGGTCTTATTATTGGATCATGCATGTATAACTGTGTCGTCGTCGAGTCTTTCGCTGTTCATGTGGTTTGTCTATATTAATTTCATTCATAACCACATTTTTACGCGTATTATATGAGACCTGTCATGCTGGAGTAGTTTACAGAGTTGTGTAATGGGTGCAGTTTGTGGACCAAGAACTCCGTATGAACTCGTAAAAAACAAAAAAAAATTGTTGTTTAATTTGGCCTTGAATGGAGAGACCTTGAGAAAAAAATTTGTAAATTTAATTATACCTTTTGTACAAAGTCTCATTTGGCTTTCCGTACCACTCCATAATTTTTTTCTATGATTTTAAATTTTTGTCCAAAATTATACTCTTCTTCACTTAATTTACTATATACCAACTGCCCCATTAAATTACAAATTAGATATCATTTTCATTAATTCGACTTTTTGATTCTTTGGTGTTATTTCACGTTCTTTACAAAACGCAATGTCTGAATTCTGCAGTAAAAGTAACGCACCCAATTCCCACATTGATCTCATTCACATTAGAATGAAGTGGCCGCGACAATTTGTTTTAGTTATGAATGAAATTTTAGCCAACTGACCGGGCTAAAACGGCACCGCTTCACTTATAATGATGTGCAGTACGATACATGTACTTGGGTGCATTTGCTGTTGTAGCCTAATCTAGTTACTGAAGCTTTTATTGTAGTTGAACTTGCGTACAAGTGGGCAACTGTGGCTGATAAGTTGTTGAGAAACTTTCCCATGCACTCGAGTACTGTTGTGAACATTCATTCAACGAGTACTTGTACTGATGTACTCGTATATGGGAGCTGTTGTTTGATGCATATGGCGAAAGAAGTCGAAGGCTGCGGCTTCCATTCATGGATGAAACTGCATTCTTTATTTGGACACAATGTTTGTAATATATGGGCACTATGTGGCGTGTGTGTTGTAGAACTGGTATTTGCAAACGTTGCAAGCCATTCATGGAATGTTTATTAATAAAGTCGAGTAAACTCGATTCATTTTTATGTTTCATGTGGAGGTGGTTTCACTGCGGTTTTATTGACATATTCAATTGCATTCATTGCAAAGAGTGAATTCGATTCTTATTTGGAGACAGTCCTACTTAAATTGAGAGGTTGTTTTTAAGTTTCGACTAACATTTCACTTTCATACTTTTTTTTGAAGCTTATTCCCTGAATTTAGTTTGACGTGGAAATTATTTTAAAAGCTTGTCCAATTTTAGCATAACTTTTTTTTTTTTTTATTCAATATATTGTAAGTTACTTAGTAGCTTATTGTTTAATTTTTTTTTCTGATGATGGTTTTAACAAATGAACTAAACAAAAAATAACCAAAATAAAATAATACAAGGGCCCCGGTTTAATTTCCACTAGGCACAAAAGGTATGCGAATGACCTATCCGACGAGGTTACTGGATGATAACTATATCGCAAAATCTTTAAAAAAATTAGTTTGGATTTATTTTTTAAAACCTAACTATAATATTCAATCCTTGCCTCAATGCAAAGCGCCTAAATGTAAAGAATTGCATATTGTCAGGCGTCAATAATTTCACCTCAGTCAACAAATTTGAATTATGTTCCGCATCTCAATGTTGCAAAAATTAAAATAAATTAAATATAATCAAGCCAACTTCCGTTATAAATTTAGGCATGTTCAAACAAGTTCGCTCTTAGTAATTCTTGCTATACGCGTTTATCACGTCTGTTTGTTTTAGTTAGTTATTTATAATTAGTATGGATATTATAAGTGTAGTGACTCATTGCTTGTTTTCAAGTGGTTGTTGCACTTAATGGTAATGTTTTAAATCGAAACATTTGACAAGGTTTAATAGACAATTGAGTTGCGTCAGCAAGGGAAATATTCTATTAAAATATTTTATTGTTTTTAACGAATGTTGGTTTAAATTTG
The DNA here is from genome assembly GCA_963854165.1 of Sylvicola cinctus. NCBI lineage: Eukaryota > Metazoa > Arthropoda > Insecta > Diptera > Anisopodidae > Sylvicola > Sylvicola cinctus. Next base: position 1,403,078 of record OY974082.1, read on the forward strand.
TTGTATTTAGTTAAAGTTTTTTGTTGATTGATGCATTCATAATCGTCGCTCACCTGAACAAGTACTTTGATCATTACACTCGTAATAATGTGTTGTGATCTGTGAATCATGCGGGACAAGATTAGTGATAATCAAGTCAAGGTTATTATTATTGATCCTTTGCAGCTGTCTAGTGATTCACTGAAATTAAAACGATAAGCGTAGTTTAGATGAGTGAAGGAAACAAAATTTTATGAACTTGAAAAACAGCATATTTTTCTTGCAAATAAAAAAAATTACACAGAAAAATTACATAGAGATTAGTGCAGTCTATAACCTTAGTGAGTGGATTAGTGATGGCGTTTTCTAATAAAAGTACAATTCTATTATTTAACTTAAAACAAATGCATAAGTTGTGAATGTATTTCCGAGAAATTCAGCATTCAATCTGCTCCCATTTCAACGACATTTGGTAGTTCATATTTACCTCTATCATTTCTTATAGAGTGAACAGTTATATTGTATTTATATAATTCTTAGTCCATTAAGAGTGATAATTTTTATCAATGAAATTGTGCAAAAACGTTGTAATGATCTTTTCCAATGTACTTAATTCAAAAGTGCAATGTCCCCTCACTTCTTAAAAATAAAAAGGTTAAAATAATAATTTATAGAAGTAAAAAGTAAATTGCATGCAAATTCAATCGCATTTCACACTTTCATTATTCTCGTAGTTCTAATTATGTAGCTTGGGATATTAAAAGCACACGTACTCTATTTATTAGCCGCAACAAAAGTGTCCTTATCAAAGCAATAATTTATGCGATAAAGTGCAGGAAAGACTGATGCAAATTGAATATTATCTGGATGGCACTATACGCGGAGTGCAACTTCATTCATAAGTGCCTAAGGTAATTCAATATTTGCGCTGGGCTTTGACAATATGTCAATGTGCGCGATATAGCTGAGAGTTGCGTAATAGTTGCCGGCGCGGCGTGGTCTATAACGTGGGATACGTCTGAATCCAATTGGTGGATTATGGCTAAATAGATAAAATGCGCGCACTGTTCGTATTTGTGTGTGTGTGATTGCAAATGCGTGGCATCTTATGCTTGCAATTTTCTTATTTCCTGTAAGCATGTTTGTGTGCAGATGTAAATGAACTTTTCACTGCGGCAAAGTAAATTTTTGCATGTCAACAAAATGTGCATCTCTTGCAGTTTTAATTGATTCTTCTACATGCGTCATGCGATATACCTAATTACATTTTTATTTTTTATTGATTTGACACTTTATTTTGGCTTTTTTGCTTCTGGATTTTAATATGATTTCATTTGTCATTATGTATTATAAAGCTGTAATTATGAAGCAATTAATTTACATATTTTGATTAATATAAATTTGTATTCGAGAATCTTGTAATCACGATTTTTCATTAGATTGTATATTTTAAATTTACCTGATTATTGATAACTCTATTCAAATTTATCTGAACAACAATTATTGCGTACATTTGGGTGTTTTTTGTTTTAAAATTCAAATTGCCCATAATTTGTTTGTGGGATGATCGCAGAAATTGCTAAACTGGTTTGTTTTTAAAATAAATTGGCACCCTAATTAAAATACATAATTTGATAAAGAGTATTGCGCTATGAATTAAGTAGGTATTGTGCCGATGCAATGCAAGTATTTTCTCCGAGCTTCTTAGGTAATTATTATGAACTGAATTACATGAATTTTAATTAAATAACTCTCAACATTGAGTACAATTGCATTTGCAACTGAAACATAATTTATTTAAATTATTATGCTTATGTAATTGACACAAGAAAAAATAAATAGTAACAATACATTTCCGTCGAATGCATTTTGTTCCATTGTTTATGTTTTCTGTAAAAAAAAATTAACAAATATGAAGCTAATACAGTGCAATGTTTGTTCGAAGTCAAATTAAATTAGTATCTGCAATTAAAGATTAGCCTTATTTAAAAAAAGAATGGATATAAAATTGGGCAATATTAAAAGAAATCAATTCCCACGGTTATAGACTTTTCTCCAGGTGCAATCCATCAACGGTTAAACTATCTGTATAGGACATAAGTCCTAATTTTTTAATTTGGAAAAATATATAATAGACACTCGATCCCTTCATTTAACTAAATGTGCAAAAACTTTTTTTTTTAAATTTGTAATCATTTTTGGTTTATTAAAATTAAAATGCAGATGTGAAATTTAACAAATGGCTGATATTTAGCAATGCTGGTCTATTTCCGTTGTGGATTTCGATTGATTAATATGCACCGTCATGCATGTTGCATCACCTTGAACGTGACAATTGTTATTTTTTAAAACACTCTGTTTTAATTTTTTGCATTTACCCTTTTTATGAGGGCTAAAATATCGTTTTGTTGCAACACACTCTCTAGTTAGTGGTATGAGGAATTACATTTTAAGTCGTATTGCATTGTTGGTTCAGCAATCGCGCGAAATAAAACGGGAACGCATTTTTAATTAATCCCAAGGTTGCTGGACGGAATAAATATTTCGCCATTTATGACAATAAAGTAAAAAATAATAAAGAGTATTTTTATAAAAGACGAGTAGAGCTGAGTAATGGTACGCAATATTTGTGCAACAGCTGCCACTTTTCATTTAATTTTTGTCTTAAATAATAAATAAAAAAACACTCACACTATTCGGTTTGGTGGACAGTGGCTGTGGCGAAAGGCAGCAATGGTATGCTAAAAGATAGCAGACAGTTGAAGATCTAATTGCTTGACAACTGCTTTGATCAATTTAATTGATGTAAAATTGTTGTTAGTAGGTTGTAGTCATGAAAATTGAAATAGTCTCAAGATAAGTGCTCATCCTGCACTAAAATACCAAAAATCATGATCTCGTCCATTAAAGTTATAAAATCTTGAAATATTTACAGCAGTTATTAACAAATTGCGACAAGTCTCGCAGCCATCTGAGTTGAATATTTACTTACCTACATTCAAATCATCATTGACGACCAATGATAATGGGGCGCGATTCATTATCAATATAATATGTATGTACAATAGTATACGCGTACAGGCAGGCTGCCGTGGCGGCATGCATGCACAACACACAAAAATTTAGTTATCGCCGTTTTGTTTTAATCAATGAACAAGTTTCCCATTCATCGGTACATATACGCGTCTTTATACATTATATTTACCCTGCGACACCGCGCGATAACACACATTTTGTATGAAAATCGTCGCAGATCGAGTTGACTCTGTCTGGTGGTGTAGCTGCGCTGCGCTGTTGTAGCGTTTTATCGTCATTAAATCATCAGTGTTGGCAATGATCATCATTAACGTGTGTCGTGCGTGTGTGTGTGTTCGTTTTTGGTGCTTTACCCGTTTTGTGTGCATTAACTTCTAATTGCACATGCGCCATATTATATTCATTGCGGCAGCACTTTTGAGTGGTAATTCAAAAGCATATTTTGATATGTAGCACAATTGTGACACATTGATGCGCCCGCGTACAGTTTGAATAAAAATATTTATTTGCGTGATAGCACTGAGCAGCGCTAGCGCTACGGGATTGTACCACTATCCGCTACCGTGTCTTTTGTACTTGCAGATATTCCAAAGCTGCGATGTTTTTGGATGCACAAACACATACAAATGTGCGTTAACTTTTAAATGCTTTCTATTCTCGCCCTTTTATCCTTTTTTGCTTATGGTGGGACTTTGGGATATGTGTGGCGACTTCCGTTCTCTCATCGGGCGCTGATCGCATCGCGTACATGCTTTGTTCGCATATTGCTTTTATTGTATTATGCTATTTTGTGGTGTGTGGAGCCATGCCCATGCCAAACGCGCCTTATGCCATGCCATGCCGTGTGCCGTGTGGTGTCAGTACCTACATCATACATGTACATTTGTGTAGGTACGCGCCATGTGACCTCGATTTCGACTGTCCAATTCAAATATACATGCATATGATATTCGAACCCTTTTTCATTCACGAAAACCTTGTGTGTTAGTTAGATAGCTATGCAATACACATATTCTGTAGGTATATATGAGAACGTACACTCGCTCCATGTGCATGTTATGTGGTGCAAGAAAAGGGCCTATATTTATGCACTGTGCGGTGATGTGCCAATTTTTATTCGTTCTCTATCCCGTAATCCTACATATAACATTATTTTTTGTATGGAGCCTTTTAATACATAAACGCCCAATTTGATTATGATCGATTTGAAATAATATAATTATATGATGAGTAGTAACTAGTTTACTTTAATTTAGTGTGTATTACCGTACCACCCATTTTATTCTTTCTTCCAAAGCAACATGGCAATGCGTGATTTTAGGGAATGCATTTCAAATTATATGAATAGAATTTTGACCTTGAAATGAGCTCATTGCTTGAAATTCCTGTATTTGGGAATCAGAATTTAATCTTGATGTGCTTGTTTCGTTAAATCTTGTCATAAAAAAAACAACTCTTGTAAAAAAGTCAACATTTTAAACTGCTTACGAGATATAAAAACTGTGACCTTGAAATTTCTTTCCTTATATATTTAAATTATTTTAATGAACAATAAGACTTGCCTTGAAAATGTGCAATAAGATGTTCAATATTATGCCTAATTAGCGAGAGATAATAAAACTATCGCCTTGAAAATTTAAAATTTTGACCTTGAAATATATTTTCAAAAACATGTTTTGCAGTCAAAAAAAATTTTAAATTTTAACCTTGAAATATATTTTCAAAAACATGTATTGCAGTCAAAAAAAATGCTCGAGTGATCCTCCCCATAACACCATTTTCGTAAATTTAAATGAATGATGAAGTTCAATGCGAAATTTGATATTTTTTATCGGTTTCATGGGAAGCAAATTTTCGATTTTCCCTTTTTTGAATTTTTTTATTTTTATTATGTACATCAAGCGGAATTTTGTTACATGCAGAGCAAATTTACAAAATTTTTAAGGAAAATAACATCCGGTAAAACATTATATGTTAAATTCGTTAGTTCACTTTACTCAGGCTAGATTAAGGGATCATTGAATTTGGAATTGAGTAAGCTTTTCTGTTGTTTTTTTTCAAAGCCATTACGTTTTATTAAATTCAAATCGCTGTCGTATTTCATAAAAGTTTGTTTTCGCGTGATTTAGGAAATCCCATCAAAAGTTGGCAAATACAAAAAGTCTCAATTCATTCATTAAAAATTCTCACAGGCCATCAGGATCTGAACATGGAACCACTACAAACATACAAACATATATGTGGCATTGAATGAAACATAAAACCAAAAATATCTTGGCAAGTTTGCACGCAATAGCAGGGTAGGATATTGTGGTCGACGATGACGGAAAACTGATGCGAACACCAAACATATCAGTTCATGGCGAAAACAGTGTCATAAAATTGCGCATAAACTAAAGACTATAACATAAAGTATCGCTTCCATTCTCAATGGATTATGGCATTCAGCGGCCATAACAATTCCGTTCACCATATGCCTTAATTTGAAGATTCATTTCCTTTAGCACATGCATAAAACGAAAGCGGAATTCGCCAAGCTGCGCCCTCCGTGGCCCGCCCTGCGCAATAATGCTAAGACCTATACACATAGTTTTTGAAGCAGTCAACGAATTTTCATTCATGACGATACGAAGTATATGGGCCATTTAACACATTGTGAAATTTTATTTTTTCTACTATCTCTGTTTAAAAGATATCTACTTGAGGTTTTTAATTTATGTATGGATTAATAAATTAATCCAATCTTAATTTTGTCGAAAAAAAGGTTAATGATGTAGAAACTTGTTTCGACACAAGCTGTTGTTTGCCGTTTCCTTGAAATTAAATCATTAAAAAAATGTCGATATATTTCAATTGTTGTTGGAATTGTACAACTCCGAAAAGAATGCAATTGCTAAAACTGCGGCAATTTTGACGTTGCTTTTATTCATATAATAATTGCGTAAAAAGGGCGAAAAAAGTATTTTCCTTATGCAGTCAATCATGTTCATCAAACTTTTTACCATTAAATAAAAATGCACATGACTTAAATTTTCATGTAAATTGACATTGTAAGTTTTCCTTTATGTAATTGACGAGTTTCTTCCTGCTGCTGCTCTCTGTTGCATGATATCCTATTTAGAAGCGTTCTCTTATAATTGCACAACCTATCATCCGTCACTTTCATCAATCAGCTGAGTGCATTTTTTGATACGGAATCCTTATTAGGTTGATCTTAGACATTTCATTCCACACACACAATATAATAGGGCATAGACCCTGTATGCCCTCAAGACCGCGATATATAAGTCGTTTTCGATTGGAAATTCTTGAAGTTCTTTGAAGTGCCAATGATATTTGACTAGTTGTCGGCGTCAATTCAAAGTGCAGTTTATTGTTCCAACGTAACATTTTACTAATATCCAATTTTCTAAAATAAAACGACTATTATTGTTCATTTCAAAAAAATTTTTTTTAGATATATGTATAATGTATATTGTGCCATAAGTGGTTGTGTAATGTGCAAGTTTCTCATTGTCGATTATCGAGTAGCTTTGTTCAAAATGGGGGTAAAAAATATAACTGTACATAATGAAGAAGGCAAATATGGAAAAAATGACTTGATTTTTTATTAATTCCACATATTGTTATAGCAAAACAAAACAAACACCATTAAATTTGGTGGTGAAGGACACACATCGATGAAGCCATGTACATATATAAAAATCGAGAAAGGGGGAAAAGGGAGGAGACCCATTGGGTGGGTGAGGGTTGTTGGGTTGGTTCTCCCCCATATGATGGAAATATGTTTCTTGAATGAAAACTGTACCCTCTACATACATATATGGATGCCACCATGCATATGGGTTATATCCGGATGGAGGCCATACCATTCATGCAGTACTGTTAGGTGTTGAAATATAATTTCTTTTTTTTAAACCTAACGAGTATAATGTACATAAATAACAATAGGTCTGTATATTATGGCACGCCCCACATTTGGCGTGTTTACCCCTGGATTCCCGCTAACTAACTAGCTCTATATATAATATATATGCCTTTGCCAGCCAACTAGACCCATTTGATCTCGCCCCCCCCCCCCCTGCTTCGGGTGGCGTCACTTCCTAAAGCAGACTGTGCGAATGTGTGTGTGTGTGTGTCTTCCTGCTGGCAGTGTCCTGATTTTGTTGCGTGCAGTGCACTGATGGCGTTGTGTAGAAAAATGAAAAACTTTTATCATATTATGTACTATGTAGTGAACATTTTCATTCAACCTTCCCGCTTCCATTAAGAGCGCGCTATATTTTACTCGTACATATACATATTATGTTGAAATTGTACATGAGGGCTCTAGTCAGATTGGGTATACAAATACATACATTCTGTACAACTTTGTGAATGTGCGGTTTTGTAGCATTGCATGGCACAGCAAGTGCTTGACTTACATTCACGAATTGGTGAAGCTCATAGCAACACATTTCATGCTATCGCATACAAGATGATGAAACATTTTTCCTTTTTATAGCAGCGAGCTTTTTATGTTTCTATTTATTGTGTGTGTTTTCATTCATTAATTTTGTGTGCAATTTTCCGCATTTATATCGTCAACAAATATTGTGGTGGATAGCGTGGACGATTGAGTACAGTTATTTAACTAAGTACAACTGTGAGGATTCCATGATTTAAAAAAAAACCTATTTCAACATAAATTATATGTTTATTACACTTGTAGATTTTAGTAAAACTGAATATACTTATCAACTTAAATCTTAAATAATTAACAACTAAAGTCTTAAAGTCTAATTTCCCACATTTTTTTAAAGTTAAAAAAATCTAGGTCATTTCCTTTTAAACTAAGTTGATTTTGTAATATTGATGAACATTTTAATTTAAATCAATTTCCTTATAATTTTTTTCCATCATGTTGCACTTCCTCATCAATTTTATGCTTTTTGTGCATATAAAAATGGCATGACCTAACAGGACTTGAATGGAAGCAAGGTAATTTGTATACGTATACAAAACGTTGCTTGCCATGAGTACCGCATGAATTGAAAAGCTTGCACTGCTAGGCTGTGTGGGTGAATGTTTGCGCGTGTGTTGGATTGACCCAATTTAATTGTCCTATCACCAACACATCCACCAGTATTCCCTAATATCAAAAAGTGTTCCTGTTATGTGTTTCTATTTATAGCTTCGGTGCGCAGGAGTGCACAGAGTTATATTTTTCAGCCTCTATGTGTTGTTGAATCAATTTTTGATCCAGTTTATGAATGTAACATTATTTTCAATAGGAAATATATTGTATTGTACATATTCCTTTTTGTTGCAACATATTTTCTGAATGAATATGAAGGACACTTGATGTTATTTTTGATAACTGTTAGTCCTTAAAATTCTAGCTTTTCCAAATGGAATTGTGCAATTTTTATTATCAATAATGAAAATTTACCTAAATTTAGACTATATTTTTTATGTTTTGTGCTACTCGATAATATGAAAGTTAACACAACTAGGTCATTTTGTTTTACTAAAATAAAGTTGGATAAATTATAAGTAAAGGATTTTTACAATTTTATGATAAAATAAACTGTGAATATTGAATTTATTCTTTAATGCGATGTACGCGTATATTATTGGTTGAAATATTTTTCAAATATAATTTTAGCAACAAATAATCAATTTTGCAATTGCATAAATGGAACCAACTTTGTTCATGCAAGTTAAATATGTACTGGATGAAAATGTAATTTTTATAATATAATTACTGGGAGTTTACTTCACGATTTCCAGAACCATTAAAAAATTATTGCGAGATTGTCTAAAATGTACATACTTTCAGGAGTTTTTGCTTATTGTTGACTGAATAAAAATTGTGGTTATGTTGGACATTTTTTGTCTCGTTACAGCCCATTTAATAATTATAAGTGAAGCCAAAAGGGGCCTTTTAAAACAAAAATCAATTCAAAAAAATTATTTTACCAACATTTTTTAAAATACAAAAGTAATTAATAAAAACCATCAATGCAAAACTCAATCGAAAAACCTTGCCAATTCAAAAAAAATTTGGCAAATCCCAACATATTCTATGACGTTATTTGGCTCTTCAATTTGAATGTTTCCATGAACGAATCCTTGCCCATATATCCTTACACATATATGTAGGTTTATTAATGGAAGCGAATCCAATTCATACATTCAGGTATTACATTTTATATATAGGTTGAAAGTTGCATGACCCATCTACCAGCACATAATGTAACTCGTATATACTGGCATGTTACTGTAATATGGGAATACGTTATACGACTGAAAGCACAGGCAATACATTGCATGTTGTTGCCTTAATTTTTAATCAATGAATATGTGCCACATGGATAAGCTTTCCATGCTTTAAACAAGTCATAATATACAAGTTCTATATATGTGCAGGATTGTCCTACATATTTACCACCAACACCATCGCATGTCGGTATAAATATAGAGATCCTGGGGACGCCCTGTATGTACAGGAAGATTCTATTTATAGCTCGCGCCTTTACATAACAAGGAACAACGCACAGGAGGAGCAGGAGCGAAAAGCTGGCACAATGACGTACAATATTCCCGTATACCCAGTACAATGTAACTACATTTAAAAAAAAAAACTTCACTGTACGTGACGCAGTGATGCCTTTATACTATGCAAGCATAGAGCTTGCTGTGCCATTTTAGACCTTATGTCGATTGAATTGTATGTGTATGAAAAAAAAATTGCATATCATCGCTATGAATGCATTTGAAAATATAAAAACGCATAACAAAATATACGGTGTGCCTGATGACGTACTTGTTTGACCCATATAGCGGAAATATTATGTTATACGTGTACATTGTGTGTATACAAATTGAGATGAAAAAATAAAGACGCGAGGTTAAACAAATTTTAATGGCAAAAGAGGACTTTCTTGTTTTCACTGAGCAATATGAGCATACAAGCTTTTTATAACTACTTTGTATGCATATTTATTTGTGGCAAATACAAGGTGCTTTTTTTTGGGCAATTAATGTGCTTTTAATGAGGAAAATGCATCGCCATACGATTTCAGTATGTATTAAGAGTTTTCCTAGAAAATCCTTTGGATTTATTAATATTTTGCCTTATAATAAATAATATATTTAGCAAAGATTCATCAAATTTAACATTAATATTAAAATCAAAACGACTAGCGTCGACCATAAGCCTGGCTTGATAATGATCAGATTTTTTAACACCGAAAATTAACCGCGGTTCGTGAAAAAAAAGGCTGTGTACAAATGTAAGCACAAAATGGTGTTATTAAAAATCAGCTGTAATAATAAAATACTAAGCAATGTGTGTTATCTCACAACCAAGACAATTAACACCTGAAAAGCTCATTTAGATTCCGTGTTCATTATTAAAAAAAGTTCAATAAAACACATATGCATATTCCTTTGTACATAAAAGATTTCATTCATATATTAATTGTATCTAAGACTAAAGACCGAATCCAATAAACAAACTAAAATAAAATTTGTTCCCTCTTTAAAATTCTTTTGAATATTTTTATACCGCTCTTCCAAACTCTTAAAACGAGTTCAATTTTTTAAATTCGTAACTTTTCAGGTACTCCACATTTGATGTATCGCAATTCATTCAAAAGTGAAAAATGTTGCCTCGTCATTTCCGCACAAAATTGCTGATTGTGCGGATGCACCACACTAATAAAACAAAAAGTTATTGATAATTATTAATTATGTTGTTTCGTTATTTAAACACCAGAATCGTGTACAACGTTACACAAACATGGTACTCACATGGTAAACCGAACTTATATTGATACCTCGTCAAATTTTAATCAACAATAAACTTCACTTATCAGTAGCCATGCGCAATTTATTGCCCATTCATAAGTGAAAAGACCTTCTTATCAAAAACAATTGGAGTGTTGGTTTTTCTTTAGGTTTTTTCTTTTCATACAAAAGCCCTCAACTAATCGGATTTGGTAATCCGAAAATCAAACAAATGTTTTCGTGTGTACCTGATCATGGTTTGATAGTCTTGCTTATCAGTTCATTAGTGGGAATCAGTTACCTACCTTACGTATGTGGGTATATGAACGTGATAATAAAATCGCTATAAGTTATAACAGGATATTGTAAGCTGACGGCGAGCAGTTATCGCACTTGAGCACGGGAAAATTCAATTTTGTTAATTTATTTTTGGAAATTTGTGCGGAAATCAAGTTTTATTGGTTTGTTTTGTTAGGTAAATGTTTTAGAATGGAGAATTAAAGGGGGAGGTGGGAGGGCGCTACACTACGTTGCAGACATTCGCAGACATTTTTTATCTAAAGCTCATCTAATTCAGTAGGCATTACATTTCAAAGACTGTAGACCTACTTGTTTGACTTAAGGAACTATGCTAAGTTTACTATAAGTGCAATTAAATTCAATATTACACCACAATTAGCACATAAGAAATTTGCTACATTAATGAAAATTAAGCAGATTCACAAATGGTAATTAAAATAAGGATTAATTATGAATTTGCTTGTTCTTTTTTTCAAGGTCAAAAAAATTACAAATTAAAAATTTTAAAAAGATTTAGTACTAAAAATTGCATTATTTTTTGTTGCAGTGACTTCCTAGTTAGAGTACGTGCACAGGTGATGACCAGAGACGAGAGCACAGAAGGTTGGCTACCACTTGCGGGCGGTGGTTTGGCAAATGTTTCCATCCGGAAGCGTGCCAAACTGCCGCCAGATGTAGGCGGTCATGAGTACATTATCTACGGGCAACGCATCTCCGATCAAACGGTATTACTTTACATCAAATTTTAGATTTTTTTATTTTCAAATTTGTCTTATCGAATTTGAAAAATAAAATAAAATAACAATTGTGATCGTGTCGACCATCAATATATTAATAAAAAATATTTATCATGATTGAACTAATTAGCCGTCTCAAAACCATCATCAGGTCATCCTCAGTTGTGTCATCAATCGAGATCTACAGTATTTCAAGGTGATGCCAACGTTTCATCATTGGCGTGCCGGTAAACAACGCAATGGACTCACCTTTCAGACGGCGGCTGATGCTCGCGCCTTCGACAAGGGCATCATTCACGCCTACGATGATCTCATTGATGGTGAGCATTTTCAATTTGTTGTCTGTACTGTACGATGTTGGATGCGTGCGTGTTTTCTCATTGTTTCATTAATTGCGTTGTTATTTTCCGGTTCCTTTTTTTTGTGTTAATGAGTAAATGGTTTTAATGCGTTTTGTTGCTTAATTTTCGGAGAATTTTGTAAATTGCGTCCCCTATCCCGAAGAACATTTAAGTCGTCTGTGGACGTTGCGTTGCGGTCATCAACATGCTTAGTATGCATTTGAGTTAACTTTTACGAGTATGTTCGATGTGCGCTTATTGTTCAAGGCAAAACATCATTTGGGAGTATGTTTTTATCTAATTGTTTTTGTTGGTTTGTTTTTGATGTCGCTGTTTTATAAAGCCCTCAATTTCTTAATTCCACTGTGTAGGCATTCATCTTCATTTAACTCAGTTATTGTATCATGATCGTTCGGCGTATTTGTTTCATTCAAGAATTGGACTTTTCACAAAAAGTAATTGTAACAGCAAACTGCAAAGTAATTGGATGATGGTTTGGTTATTTAAGTTTTAAATTCATAGTATGTAGTAATTTTGTGGAATTCTTTTTTGTAATTATGAAGATTAATTGAATGTTTTCGTTATTCAACAGTGAACGCTTTTTAAAACAGCAATGTGTTAATACTTAATTGTGACTACTCATATGTTTTGGTTTAATTTAGGCCGTATTTTAAACTAAATTTCAGAATCTGTTCTTAAAATGTATTTTGATCCTAAATGATTGCTTATAGAAAAGAACATTTTTATTTTAAGCATGGGACTGCCAAACAGGCTTTAGTAAAACAGTTTTAAAAATTCTTCCAATTTCTGTTAAAATTTAAATATTAGACCAGAACAGTTTCATATATTTTATTATTCATAAAATTCGACAACTCATGATCAGTTTCTCGTTTAATTTGCTTCCTGCAATCGATCACGTAAATCACGTTATAAATACTTGTTCGGAACTCTTATGGAAATCGTTTAAATAAACATTTTTGTATCTAGAATGCAAAAGTTAATGAACGAACGAAATTATTGTTAAATAAATGTTAACGCCTAACATATAAACAATAAAAATTGCTTAGGGTTCTGAGTTCTTTAAGAAACGTGTCAGCTAAGTCAGAACTCACTTGAAAGTTTGTTTTTAATTTTAAATTCTAAATATGAAATTTTAATAGTTTATGAATTTTTTTATTTTATGTATTTTAAAATTATTTTTTTATTTTAAATGTCTCTTTAAGCATAGTTTTCAATGTTTTGTTGCCATTTAAAATTGTGATAATTTAATAATGAAAAACACTAAAAATTGCCAAATTCACAACAAACATTTCTAATTTATACAAAATTTTTAGATCCAAATGCGAACTCTAGCACAAAAACGAGGCGGGAGTCCTCCTCATCGACTACATGTCCGCGATTAGGTTAGTTAGATGTCAATAATTATACCATTAAAAATGTCTCGTAATAAAACATTCATCTCTGTTATGTGAACTGTGTTCGATAAACTTTTTTATTCAAAATTATAATGCTTTTGCAACACCTATTTTTACACTTTTCCAATTTCGCTGTTACAATTTTATTTTTATTTTTTCAATTAATACACATTCCCTCTAAATGCATTTATACTGACATCAAGCTTAATTGTTTTTTATTGTTAACATGAATATAATTTCAATACACATTAAACCAGAACAGTCTCCATGAAAGCTCATGTTAAAAACGCCCTTAGCGCTTTATTAAGTTGGTGTTAATCATATCATATTTAAAAATATAAATTCTGACGTTAAATTTAAAAATTTTGATTAAAAAGCTTTTTCAAGTACTTTGTATGTATTCAGAGTTTTCACGAATTCTTATTTCGTAATTATTAATTAAATTTATGAATTGTCTTATAACAATTATACACTCTTTACAACTTTATTCTGTTTATTCTGAGAACAAGTGAATTTTAATTAAAAACACAAACAAAACATATAATTCACTAAGATTTATTAAGTGAATTTTTTTACTCTCTTTTTTTGCACATTTTCTAATTCGTCTTTGTTACTCCATTTTGGTTGAAATAAAAAAATATTTATTAATACATAATGACTTTTCTGGTAAGTTCTTGAGTTTGTGTTGTTGTTTATAATTTAAGTTTATTGAAAAATAGAAATACAATTTGTTGTTTTATAATATTGATAATCATTATAAAAATTTTAAATTAATTTGTTTTAAAACTTAATTAATTAAAAACGCAAATTAATTATTTTTTAATTTAATTCCAGGTATGACGCGTAACAGCACTCCATGGACACCTGCACTCAACAAATATGACAACCAAGTCGGTGAAGATGATGTTTTCATGGTAATATTTACAATTTCCTATGTTTTAAAAATATGTTATTTACAAATTTTGAATTATTTTTCTTTTAGACTCTGGACCTTCCACTTGAACCAACTGAATCTCGCACAAATTCCGAAGGCAGTGGTAGCCAAAGTAAGAATTCAATTTTGAATGATTTTTAAAACCAAATGAAATTTTTTATTGACTGCGCATTTAAAGCCATGAAAAGTCCATAAGTAATAAGTTTGCTAACATTTCAAACCCTTAAACTTAATAAGCTTAAATTTTTTCTGGTACATTTCTCTATGATATTTTAATCCCGGCAATGTTCTAAAAAATTCGCATCATCAAATAACTTTCAGAAAGCGGCGATCGTCAAAATATCCATTACATATCTTGTGACAAGCCATCACCGCCCTCAACAGCCAGCGGTAGCGGTGTCGGCGGTGTCAATGGCAGCGGCGGATTAACTACCACTTCAACCACAACAATAACCAACACAACCAATACGACGGCTTCGTCCGCCACCACCTCCGATCAACAGACAATAGTACCGGGCGACAATTACTCTTACGTACAACTGACGGCGGTGAGAAAATTTGCGTAATTTGTTTAAATTCATTTTCCTAATATGTTAATGTTTTATAGGTCCACGATTACAACTATCCGATTGTAGATGAACCAGTGGGTGGTTCCATAATAAATGCCCGCCGTGAGTCAACATGCAGCTTAAAGAAACGCAGTGCACTTGACACAATGACGTCGCCAGCAATGAAAGAGGCGACAATGCCAATTAAATCGAGGCACCGTTGTCGGTGAGTACTTTGAAATTGAATTCGAAGAAGAAGGATTTTTAAATGTTAACCATTCCATATTAGATATTGCCAAGAATTGTACACCGAAGAATGGAATCGTAGGGGCATGTGTGAATTCGCACCAGATTGTTTTAAAAGCGGCTTGGAGGCAATGTCTGGTCTATTGTGTGCCCGCTGCATGCTCTATCACTGTATGTCGGATGCCGAGGGAGAAACCCCCTCGCATCCGTGCGAGTGTTCCGGTGAGAGTGGATGCACAAAACGGTAAATTTAAATCACATTTTAATGAATTAAACTGTTTATTATTAATTGTATTCTCAAATTATCCCAGCTGGATCGGTTTGGCGTTACTGTCATTGATTGTACCCTGCCTATGGTGCTATCCACCATTGCGGGCGTGTCATTGGATTGGCATGTCGTGCGGCATATGCGGGGGCAAACATCGACCGACCGTCTGACATGAAGCCTTTGACGAACCCGCCGACGATTTTGCGCACAAATTTTTTGACAAGACAACATCATTTTAAATCCATTCTCGTTTCCATTGTCTTGTGCTATTTGCGTTTATTTGTGTTTTAATTTTTTTTTTATAAGCAATTATCTAAATTGCTTTTAATTCTTTTTTTTCTAAATATTTAATTTATTTAATTTAATTTAAAGGCACTGATTTTTAACGTATTTTTATAAATAATATTAATTAATAAAAACACACACAATTTTAATATGAATTAACCAAAATGAGCACCAAAATTTGTTGGGCTTCAATTTTTTTATTACTATCGTTAAACATACATTAAGTATGTAGTATCTTAACGTTAATAATCGTTATGCAAGTATTTTTATTTAATTGCCAATTTAATTTAGTAAATGTGCTGAATATGAAACATTTAATTAATTATGCAATTAAATGCATATTCACGAATTTTATTTAAAATGTAATTAGTTGTTGTAAAAATGTTGAATTAAATAGTTGATTTAATACTTTTAAAATAATTTTGTTTAATAGAAAATTTCAATTCAACAACTCAGCACATGCAAATAAGTTGTATTATAAATGTTTTTGAAATGTTAACAATCGGTGAAATAAGTTAAATTATTGTGCTGAATGAACATTGTTTTTTTACATATAATAATTTATTTAGAGTTTAATTAACTTGCACAAAATAATCGGTAGTTGGCGCAAAACACAAATTATCTGACAAAGAAAACAGGAAAATATTAAAAACACAAAGAAATAGAGTAAACTGAAACCACACGTCAAAAATTGTAATACTTTTAAGTAAAATGTTTTTAATTAGAAAATGTTTTTATATTTTTGTATTTTAAATATTTTTTCTCTCGAAAACATGTGATTTTTAAAACATACATCTGTATAGATGATTAACTATAGTTAGGTAAATCCTTAGTTTTTTCCTTATTTTTTTAAATTTCAACTAAAAGCATTATTGAATAAGTTTTTATGATTTTTGTTTGATTAATTAAAATTTGAATTTGTAGAGAAAATATTTGTTTTTTTATTTAAATTATTTATTTTATTGCTTCATCGAACCCAAAATTCATACCATGGCAAACTATTGTTGAAACATAACAGAAACTTTTTATATAATGGTTGGTTTCAACTATTTTGCCAGTTTGCAGATCACTGCAATTTAAGTCATTTTTTTGTTTTTAGGTTTTTCATTACAAAATCAACTGTCACCACAAATCATTACTAATTTTTGTATAACCATATATTTTGGAGCAAGCCATTTTTCCTTTTTGAAAGTACGATTGATAAATGGAGCAACTTGCAATCTAAGGAGTTTCAGCAGTTTAAAAGGAATTAGACTTGTTTTCCACTCACATGAAAACTAGTTGTAATAAGTTTACACATATTGAAGTTTCGTAAAGAATTTTATGCTAACGCAATGCAAGCTTTTACGTCATTAAATCATATTTTTTTGTTCATCAAACAAAATAACATTATTTTACCCTTTGTTTAGTAAATAAATATATGAAATTTAAGTTTGTTTTGATACAATCAATCTTAAAAGTACATAATAATATATTAATTAAGTTATTAAGTTTACAAAGTAAATATTAAATTCTACTCAAAGTTACATTTTGGATTACTGTTTTCAGAGCTTTATCTCGAATGGTTTGAACTTTATATGGTGTTGAAATTAAATAAAAGTAATGCGTACAAAGCTAAAAAATTTTAAACAAATCGAGATTCAGAAAACTACTGAAAACGGTTATTTAAATGAATTCTACGAAATCAGTTATTATTAGTGGTAAAATAAAATTATTCGTTTGTTATTGAAATATATTTATTACGTAATATTTATTTAGTGTTTATTTAAATTAATGAAATACAAATAAACAAACGATTTACACGAAACAAGAAATAGAAAACAAAATAAATTATGAATTAAATAATTGAGGGAAAATACCGATGGGTTTTAAAAAAAAATCGATTGAATGAATCTATTGCCAAATGGTGGTTCGTAATAAATAAAAAATACTTTGAAAGCTTTTAAACCTAAATATTTAACATCAAAATATCGTTGATGACACAAGGGGAAATTTAAAATCCTAAAACATTCTATCGCGTAATAAGAAATGAATCAGAAGAGATAATATAAGTTAAAATAAACTTTGAAAAACAACAATAGAAGTAAAAGATAAAATATTAGTCGTGTAAGAATTTTTGTTTTTTTTTCCATTCAAAAAAAGTTTATTTGACATGAGTCTCATCAAAATGATGCAGCCTCTCTGCTGCCTTTGCACACATTGCCATGACAAACCCAACTGCAGCCATTGAAGACGGTGTCCTAATAATTATAAGATTCATTAATAATAAATAAAATAAAATCCCTAAAATTCCTAAATCGGCTGTCTTCAATTGCTGTGAAACATTGTGTTAAAAGGTAACGTCTACATTAAGGCAGCATCGAAATGCAGACATTATTTTGGGTGAATGATTTTGGTTTGCTCACGGGTATTTGCACACTTGTCCTTTCTAGAGGGCTCATGAATTGATCAGTGTCCCCGTTGTGCTGTACTTTTAAACGACTTTTAAGTTTTCTAATTTTATTAATAAATATTATCGTAGATAACAACCTCTTTAAATTTTATTTTCCATATTGAGCATTTTACTTATTTCAACAGGATTAATGACTTTGATAACAAAGAAAAAATAAGGTAGAGCGTAGAAATTATATTTTGATTATTATTTTTTAAATCATGTTATTTCGATTCATTAATGATAAATGTACAGATATAAAGTAAATAATGTGGGTAAATATCGACTTCACTGTATATGTAATACAAATTTGAAAAGGTTATGCTTTTTTAATGAGTTCATCAATTGTTTCTGCTGTCTGCATGACAATTGATAAACGCAATCAAATTAAATGCATATGCAAATGTTTTTATTTAATTATGAATAAATAAAAAGTTGCTATTTTGTCGATTTTTATAAACATTATTTGTTTGTGTAAATAGTTGTTACCTATCCCCCAAACCCCCAACCACTCATAACTATTAAATTCATATTTATATCACTGAAGGAGCAGTACATATTGAAGTTAAATGCAAAGTATAAAGGTAAACGTTACTTAACTCAAATAAAGTGAAATAAAACCAAGGACTTTAATAAGTCAATATAAATGTATTGTATGTGTATAATTGTGATGATTCCCATAATAAATGTGTACGTAAAATTAATACATAACAACAGAAATAAGCAAAATATAAACAAAACGATGACACATACCTGTGCACATCCGTTGTACAAAAGCTAAAGGCTTTCAAAATGCTTTATCTGTGAAATAATGATGTAACTTTAAAATGCAAATCAATAACCGAATTGTAATGAATAATTAAAGCAAAAATGAATAAACTTAACATCTAAATGAGAGACATTTAAAAAGACAGACATATTAAAATGATGTTATTTGTAAAAACAACTACAGAAAAATGAAAACGATTAACGAATTAAATTGGGACAAAGTCAACAAATGACATGAGATTGTAGAAAAAAATACAATAAAAAAATTAAATGCCACCAAAAAAAGGACACACTTAAAAAAGGATAAAGACGACATATCGTTATTAAAAATCTCGCATTTTTAAAAGAAGACAGTGTGGACTGAAGATAAATCTAAAATACCAATATGTAACTTGAAACAATTGTCCAAAGAAGTTGACCTAAATCCGGTTTATTTAAAAATAATTTCACCACCGTTTATTCACATTAACAAACTAAGTCATTTCCCAATCCAATTATACTTTAAAAGGCAGCAAAAATTTTGAATTCGAAAGTAATAATAAGAATTAAATTTAAATTCCAGACAGACCTTGAAATTATTAACAAAACGCAAAACCATAAATCCACCAAATCATAAAATCATATTTATAATAAAAAAAATCCATTGCTTTTAAATACAAACAATTAAAATAATAGAGCATTTTATTAATTGTAAAAATGTAAAAAACACTGTGGTAACCATGAATTTATCTTCAAAAATATTTGTAAAAATGGAAGAAAGAAATTTGATCTGAAAAAGAAAACAGTATGATGATAATATAGAAAATACAAAACTAAAAGCATTCAGATCAACGAAAAAACAACTTAGTAATTCTGTGAAATAATCGTATTTGTCCTTCAGAAAATAATGTATAAAATATTGAATCACCAAAAATTAAACTTTTAATGTAAAAACAGTATAAATCGTACAGGATCGTCTATTAACTACTATACAGTAGATTACCAGTAAATACATATAAATAAATTTAATATATTGGATATTATGCATATTAAACATTCAATAATTTAAAACAAGAATAGGGGACGAAACTATTTTATCGAGGAATCATGATCATTAACGAAAACACAAATAATACATCATCTACTTGTAACACAGCTAATCACTCGATACTATGACAAAGGAGCGCATAAATTCGTCTCATACTTAATACATCATAATAGTAATTATTAATGTTTAACTTAAATTATAACGATCATGAAGATGCAGCAACACATTTTTATGATTGATGTATTAAAAATATAGCGAGGATCAAGCATACTCGTTTTGAAAATTGTGTAATTACATTTATATATAGTATTAAATGTGGATAATATAAATAATTAAAATTATTATTTAATAATAATATATATTTGAAAATGAAACGTATAAATAATGAAAGAAAAAATGTATAAAAAAACAAGAACAAAATTCAAACAACCAAGATTAAGGACACTCAGAAGAAAGTGTTACAAAAATATATAAATAAACTATAAAATAAAATAAATACTAAATTTCAACTACTACATGTTTTAATTATTTTTAATTTTCCTTTTTTCTAATTATTCAACAACTTTAAAATTTGCGTTTTTTCAGATCGTCCTGCCGAATTTCGCAAAACTTCTAAACAAAAATACCCTATCTGGAATATTTCTGGAATCGTACTTCATTATGTACGTTACGCGTACTTTAAGTAATATATAGTCGACCATCCCACACACAATTGGGGTGGATGGGTTAATAGTGACACATCAAAGTGCTGTCAAACTCGAAACACAAAAGTCAAAACATTAAACATAAATATAAAACATATATCTTATAAGTGAATATTGAAAAGGAATATTGGAAAATTCAGTTTTTCAGGAAGAAGTTTTAATTTGATATTTTTTAACTAAAATTTGTTTTGACAACAATAATTAATCGCAACATTTTTAATTAAGAAAAACGCCCACATATACCCACAACAACATGACAAACACACGGCCACGCACAAGCATTTTGGACAAACCACTGAGTCGGGGCAAAGGTGAGGTGTCGCTGAGTTGCTTCGCCCTGCTGTTCTCTGAAGCAGTGCAATACAGTCAGAGTCGTGTCTACACAGTACCGGAGCTGCAAAATCGGCTACACGATCTCGGCCAAGATGTGGGATCACGCATCATTGATTTATACTTTGTGCGGGAGCGCAATTCAAAGCGTGAAACAAAACTCATCAACATGTTATTGTTCATTAAAACCACATTGTGGAAGTGCTTGTTTGGCAAAGAAGCGGAAAAACTAGAGCATGCCAATGACGACGAGACCACCTACTACATTATCGAAAAAGATCCCCTAGTGAACAAATTCATAAGTGTGCCCAAAGATAAGGGCTCACTGAATTGTGCCACATACACGGCAGGCATCATTGAGGCAGTGCTCACCAATTGTGGATTTCCGTGTAAGGTGTCAGCGCACTGGCACAAAGGCACCACGTACATGGTGAAGTTTGATGATGTGGTCATTGCGCGTGACAAACAGTTGGAGGAAAAATAACAAATTTCAATAAAATAATTGCTGTATTAAATCACTGATTTTTATTAATTGCTACAAATTTACAATAATTAGAAGAAGCTGTGGTTACACAGCTTTCACCGCAGTCCACAGACACACACATTTAGATGAACTTGAATTGTCTGTCACGGTAGGCAACTTTACCCGCGCGATAGTCCGCCTCTTTGGCGTCACGACTTGACTTCATCATCCAGGCGTATACGATAATAGGTCCAGCGACACAAAGCAATCCAGTGAGGAATGATTTTCCGGTCGGTTTGAAATGCTCATAGTTGGACACACGCATTGCCTGGAAACGCTGGAGGCCAGCATCAAACTGAAAGTACGAAAAAACTTAGTTATTTGTTTATGTTTGGGAATATAGAAAACACCAATTTAATATGTACATATGGTCTGATGACATAACAAGAGGATAGTTTAGGGTTAGGGAATGAATTTGTAATTTTAAGCCTACCAAGTGCCCGCCTTCGCCTTTGGCATGCAGAAATGGATTGCTGCTTTCTTTAAGGTACTCAGCACGTAGCTTCATACGAAGCTTGTGCTTTTCCAAGATCAAACTCTGCTGTTCTTTGGTCAGTGAATTGATGTCCATTTTTGTGTGCAACTTTTTTTTGGAACAAAATTTATTGAAGTATCCTACAGTGTATATAATATTTGACAGCTGTCATTAAAATTTAACCTTTTGGTTTTATGCATTTTGCGGCTGCGCTGTTGCAGTACTGGGTGTTTAATAATAAAAGTTGAAACAGACTTTATTAAAAATAATCTTAAATGGGAAAATTATCAAAACTAAAAGTCATCGTCTGTCTGCAACTGAAAATTATGTGTTTTTAAAACATTATTATTATATATCCATCCACGAAATTTTTAGCAACTTTTACTATTAGTACATTGAGAAATCTAATCTAAAATATATTTATATTTAAATCAATGTACAAAATTTACGGTTTTCGATTTCAAAAATCGGTCTCCACATAAATATGTGGAGAGTGGAGACCGCGGTATTTACGTAAATATATAAAATATGTAAACACACTTACACAGTGAAACAATTCCAACAAAAAACAAAAAAGTTATTATCATTAACAACACATTGACACTTGACATACAACAAAGAAAATAATCATCCGCACAGACAAACCGTACTGTTTAACAATTTTGAAGCTGAGGTTTCACAAACACAAATATTGTTGAGTGTTGACTGGAATTTGGGAATTTGGAAGTGGAAAGACGAAGGAAATTTATTTTTCAACGCACTTGAATTTTGTAGAGCTGCAAAATTGAATTTAATTTGAAGTGAATTGTGTGATTGAACAGTTGTTGAAGCTGGTGTTCTTGCAAAGTGAATAAAGTTTAACGTTTTTTGTTTTTTCAAGGCTTATTTTTGCTGTGATTTTGTTTATTATTTAATTGTGGAAAAGGTAAGCCTTTATTTGTAGATTATAATATTCTTTTTTTTTGCATTGTTTGATAAGTGCAGATTTTTTTTTTATTGCGATTAAAATTAATGACGCAATAATAAAACGTTCATATATATTGGTGTGCCTTTGTTAGACTAAATGAGACAATAACAATACATGCGCATTTAAGAAATCGCACAAAAGTAATAACTACGTATAAATTTTATATGCGTAGTCAAACCAGGGACGTTAAAAAAGGTCGAACATATGGAAAACAAAGAAATATTGTGTCTAAGAAGTAACAGCTGATTATTATAATATAACCTTGAAGGTGCTGTTACGTTGTTTTTGAATTAACTTAAATGTTTATTTATGCAATCAAATAATGAGAGTTTTTTTGATATGTGTTTAGCATAAAGACATCAAAAAGTAACAAGAGCAAGTTTTTTTTAGATGATCTTGAACCTTTTTTCATTGTTGAATAATAACTACTACCTGGTATGATACCAAAAACCTGATTTGTTTCCATTTCAGCAACTGAACAAATTAAAAAAATATTGTTAAATTTTCTTTAAAATCATTTTCAGGTACACAAGCTATACGCGACTATTTAAAAGATGAAGTGCTTCATCGTTTTGTTTGCCGTGGTAGCAGCCGCTAATGCAATCTCATACTTTGAGTTGGTAAAAGATGAGTTCACTGAATTCAAGGTTTGTTTATTATAATTTTTTTCACATTTTGCATAGCATTTGCTAATGAAAACAACCTGAGAAATGTTAAAATTTTGCAACGTCACTTTGATTGACATCATTAGTAGATCAAAGACTACCGTCGATATATTCGTAAAATGGCGTCAAACTACGGTTCGATCTTTTTCTGTTCTACTTTATTCCACGAAATATTTCTCAACGTATAAATAATTATTTTATTTCATAAATTAATAAAATCTGATCTTTTAACATATTTTTCCGTTAAATACAATTAAGATCATCTCACTTCAATTTTCCAAAAGAACTAATAATTTATTAATATAACATTCAACTTATGCGGGACATTAAACTGTTATTTTTTTGTCGCACAAAACATTTGTTGCGTCAACAACAAAAGCCCAATCAGCTCTTTGTTATTTGCGAAACATCGAGACCGGACTCAGTCACTCACACAGTGATGACTAACGACGCAAAACGATGTTGAACAAAACCGAAATAATATTTTCTGTTTTTGCTGTGAAATTTAATCACAAATTGAATGTTGACTAATTATTTAGCATTTTAATTTTTTACCCTTTTGTGCAACTAATATGAGTAATTAAGTCGTTTCTATTTCATATTTTATTGTCGAAGAGAATGTTTGTAGAAGTTTTGTATTCCTGTGGTTTATTCTCCAAAGAACCATTAACACATGCTTGAGTAATGTTCATCAAAAAGTTTTTAATTTTGATAATAATAAGAAATTATTCCAATTTATTTGTTATTAAACCTAAGTGACCTTATCTCAAAAGACATGACCATATTATGACTTATCTAATCATAATTTTTTTATTTACTTAATTTTTCAATCGTGGCGAAATTGGGAGTTATGTATTTGTCAGCGCTGAGATACATACATTGGATTTAAGTTATTGTATTTTCATCTATATTTTAACATTAAAAATTTGCAATAAACTACACTGAGCCAAATTGCTTCCAGAAATAATGAATAACATTTTTTATTAGTCATATTATTAATTATTATGCACACAATAAAATTTCATAATGTAAAGGGACGCATGTGGCTTACTAAAAGCAAACCGCAATGATTAAATAAACATTATAAGAATGCGCACTTGACTATTATGATTACATTGCATAAAAAAACGCCCCACAAGTCACAATAAAACCGATTAATTTACATGTGCACTTTCTTTTAATAACAATCGCAAACGCAAGTTGAGATAACTTTTTTTTTAAACTATAAATATAATCAGTCACAAATTGTGGTGTTGCACACGAGGAAGAGAGATAACAGTCGTAAATCGTAATGGGTCAGTGGAAGGTTATTGGGCTGAGTAACGGGACTGAGGCTCGAGAAACTACGAGGGCTACTCCCATTACACACACTTTACGTCCATATTGCCTTGCATTTATTTTAATTGATAGAAAACAATGTTGAAAACTGATACAATTTGGCTAACTGGAATTGTTGATAAAATTATATACCGTCATGTGAGGGACAAACAACAATGTGCATATTGTCATAAGTTCCAGCACCCATTGTTATAAACGGTTATGCTTTTACATTGTATGCGATATATTAATGTATGGAGTCTTGATAACCATAGGAGTTTTATACAGTTTTCGGTTTAGTTTGCCAATAAGATCTAAAGGCTTGTAGGTATTTAAAAAATAGTAATTCTATGAATTCAAATGATCCCCTTCCATCATTAAAAATGCCAATAAATTAAGTTTAATGTTTTTATTATATCGTTTGTCACTCTCCCAGTCATATTTTCTGTAGTTTTCATTTTTATTAAGAGAGTTGCGCCTTACTTTCTTAATTTGCACGTTCAATATATTTTACTGACAAAGTGGTATAGCTCGTACCTCTGGTATAATTATTAGTTGAACTGAGTGTGTTATTATATAAAAATGCATGCATGCAACTGGTTTATCTGGTCTGACCGACACAATGCACCCAGATTGCATCATTTATTCTTTTTTTCACTTTAGTTGGGTCGCTGCTGCGTCAGCAAGATGATTGTTATGATGGTCATTGAAGAAAGAAACCGCAAATGAATCATGTCCCGCATAAATTGTCTTGCAGTCTCAATGCGCGTGGCATTGATTTTCTGACGTTTTTATGTCGCTGATAAACGGCTGGTTGATGCCGTCAAGGCAGAAATAATTATTGGCGGCGCAATTGTGGGTTGCTTAAGTTTTGTAAGGTCCTAAAATCATTGTTCTTCTGCTGCTTTTTTTTTGATTTAAAAAATGGCGGATATTTGTTAATGATTTTAAAAGTAAACTGTCACGTCAATACCATTGAATGACCTGTTAAATTTAAAAAACAAGAAAACAATGCATTAGGAATATCAATTGTAATTTTGTTATTGAAGTCTCTGATTATCGTCATAGACTCCAATATTAATCTTGTTTTTCCAAAATAACGTAAACAACTTTATCAATTTGACCATTTTCCCTTGTAGGCGTTAAACTTTCACCCTTTTTTGTGCGCAAATCTTATTTAAAATGAACCATTAGTTGCATTTTAGCGGTCAAAACTCTCAACGATAACAAAACGAGGTCTCAAATTCACTGAGAATAATTAATTGTAATTTTTAATGATGACATGATCTCGTGTTTTTCAAAGATAGTGCCAATTGAGGGCGTCAATCGTCACGTTAAGAATTGGATTATCGAGTTCATGTTAATTCCAAAATCGTGTGATTCATGCTGTTTTGATTAACAATAATTTTCTATATTCTTTGTTTCAGCTTCGCCATCAAAAAAATTATAAAACCGAAACCGAGGAGAGCTTCCGCTTGAAAATTTTCACAGAGAATAAGCAAAAGATCGCAAAACACAATCAGGAGTACGAGAAGGGTAACAAATCCTACAAATTGGGCCTCAACAAGTATGCTGATATGTTGCATCATGAATTTGTGGCCACATTGAATGGCTTCAACAAAACTGGGTAAGTTTTGATAAAACGATTGTTTTAGAAGGTTCTAAATAATTTTTGTTTTTTAGACGAACTAATAACCTTCGTTCCATGCCAATCGACGACTTAGTCTCATACATTGAACCAGCTAACGTGAAAGTACCCGACTCCGTGGATTGGCGCAAAAAGGGTGCCGTTACACCTGTTAAGGATCAAGGTCATTGCGGCTCATGCTGGTCTTTCTCCGCAACAGGCGCCCTCGAGGGACAACACTTCCGTCGCGATGGTGTGCTAGTCTCCCTGTCCGAACAAAATTTAGTCGATTGCTCCGGCAAATATGGCAACAATGGTTGCAATGGTGGCCTCATGGATCAAGCCTTCCAATACATTAAGGATAACGGCGGCATTGACACCGAAAAGACTTACCCCTACGAGGCGACGGATGACTCCTGTCGCTATAACCCGAACAACAAGGGAGCCACTGATAAGGGTTTCGTTGATATTCCAGCCGGGAATGAGGAAAAATTGAAGTTGGCGTTGGCTACCGTTGGCCCCGTCTCAGTGGCAATTGATGCATCCCACCAATCATTCCAGTTGTACTCAGAGGGTGTATACGATGAGCCCGAGTGTGATTCAGAGCAACTGGATCATGGTGTGTTGGCCGTGGGTTATGGCACTGATGAGAATGGTAATGATTACTGGTTGGTGAAGAACTCGTGGGGTCATACCTGGGGTGATCAAGGTTACATTAAGATGATGCGCAACAAAGGCAACCAATGCGGCATTGCTACTTCAGCCAGTTATCCATTGGTCTAGGATTTTAGGATCTACATAGATGAAAGACTTATTTCTTCTAAATATTAACATTTAAAAGTTAAATTTGTAATGTAATTAAGTTACTTCTATCATTATCATTTCAATGTGTGTTTTTTGTTAAGTTAAAGTAACGGTAATTATTTATTAACAACTGTTATTTTTATTTGTATGGTTATTTGTAAAGAGCAACACAATAATAATTACAAAATAATTGATTTTCTGTCAATGCCATTTTTATAAACCGAATTTGAATAAATTACGAATTCAAATGTGAAGAAGTTTTTCAATAGTTTCTGTTGTTGGGACCGTTTTCAAATTTCCATGATCTTTATTAATTTTAAATAACCTTTAATAGTAAAATAAGGGATTATGGTTCATTTAAGGTTTTAGGAAATATATCAAATTTGGAATAGACTAAATGACCTTTATGGCAAATCAAATATTTAGAAATTATCAAAACGATTTATTTTTTCTTAAATAACATGCCTTTATTTTCACAAATACAAATAACATAACAACAATTAAAAGCTAGAACATCATGATTTGTTGATTATCTAATAACTACATTAAACTTCCGCATAGCTTCACTGGCAATTTTATTATGAATTTGATTGACCTCAGTTTGTGTCAGGGTTTTCTCCATGTGCCGGTACACAATGTGGAAGCACAAACTCGATTTCTTCGTCTTGGGATGTGTAAATTTATCCTTTAACGTTATCTGCTCAATCACATCACCCCCGCAATCCCTCGCCAAATCATAAAAATCATTTGCAGAAAATTCCTCCAATGCAACTCCATCGGCCAACCAAAATGACAAATCATTGGCACATTGTGGAAACGATGAGACCGCCCTGTATTTGGCCAACTGCGTAAGATCAGCTTCGCTGAATTGACTTAAAAACCCTGAATCTTTGCTCCAAAACAATCGTATATCCGGTATGTCAAACAACACCATTGCCAATCGCTCCAATCCCAAACCAAACGCATAGCCAATGGAATTCTCTACACCAGCCGACTGTAGTATTTCATGTCGCATTATGCCGGAGCCAAGCACCTCCAACCACTTGCCATTGTAGAAAATTTCCAACTCCCATGAAGGCTTTGTAAATGGGAAAAATGTGTCCACCCACCGATATTCAATATCAGGGCCAAATAAATCCCTCGCCAATCCGAGGAGCACATTTTTCAACTCCTGCTCTGTCAACTTGACCGCCTCCAACGTGTGACAGGGTTGCTTCAAGTGATCCAAACACTTGGATGTAGTTGCTTGAAATGAGTGCGGCAATGTTTTGTATGAGCTTTCAAATATCTGCAAATTAGGATCATCCTTAAAAAGTTCAGTGCTTTTCATCAGCCGCACAGCGTCCACTTGATGAAACACTGGATAGTGTGTGGAATCGATTTCATCGCGACGATACACCTCACCAACTACAAGAAAATTATCCAAACCAGATTTTACGAGATCCAACTGGAATTAATTATAGTTATTATAATCTTAAGAATCAAAAACTGCAGTCAAGGCTCACCTGATGAGCAGTTGTGTGTGCTCGCAACAACTGTTGCTCATTAATGTAGTAACAATCTGATTTGGCGCGACTGGGATGATCCTTAGCTATCAGTAGACTATCAAAATTCTGTTGCACCGACACGATGGGGCTGATGTTGTCGAAAACGGCAAACAAGGGATTGCCGCGACTGTTCTGGTATGTCTTGTAGAAGTACTTTACAATGCGTTGTCGTATGATGGACAATGGATGATCCTTTTGTAAGTGAATGTTGCGTCCCAAGTAGGACAACATCTTTGGTGTAACATTGGTCCAGGCATCGCTCGGATAGTTATTGTTGTTGATTTGGATGGTATCTTTGCGCTGCAGTGACGTGCTCAATGGTCGAAAAGATGAACGATTTATTATTGGGAGTCGAGTCAATTTTAGTTTTAATAACATTGCACAGGGTATTATATGAATAAACAATTAATTGAAGAATAAAATGTTTTAATTAACAAATTTGTTGTATAAATTAAAAATAATATGGAAAAAAGAAAGTTCAAAATTGTTCTAGGTTATGGTTTAGCTGTCATCATTGACATTGTTTACAATATTAAATTAATTTTTAACATTTGAAGGGTTTCAAACGATTCTATTATGGGAATCAAATTGGAATAAAAGAAAAACTTGTTGATGATAATTGCTGATCGCGATGATTTATACTCGTCGGTGGAATAATGTTTTTGAAACCGTATAGGTAATCATTACACATATATTTATTTGATTATTATTAATTCCATTTTTTAAGCATTAAAAAAAAATAGAGGCCTCTGAGAAGTGCCTGATACTTCCCACAATTAATTTCCAATCAAAACCTTTACCATCAATTAATGATATCTATTTATACTGACGAATGATGATGATTGTTGACAGTTTAATAATATTTCCATTGCAGCAATGGAACGAAACTTAACCAGTGGCGTCCGTTAATGCCAGTAGAGCTTAGTTCCCCATTTTCGGTCTGTTTGTTTTGTTTTCCCATTCTTTTCATTCCATAGCGTCCCAACTCCCATACAATTTGTAATTGCGTCTCTGGTATCACAATTCACAATGTTCAACGGTGTTCAGAATTCAGCCGCTTATTCACGAAATACCCTTAAACAGAATAGAAGTGGAAAATTTTTGCGTTCGTGTCAATTTCAACATTGAGATTATAAAAAATTTCATAATACGACGCAATACATTTTACAAGTGCAGGTAAATTAAAGAAAAGTGTAATAAATATTTGAGAAAACAGTTGAGATGAGGTTTTAAAGCTTTTGCAACTTTTACAATTGCAAAAATAGAAAAAAACTCATTAAATGTTATTTTGTTCCAGAATATCCAAGTTCAACGAAATTGAAAGTGCGTAAGAGCAAAAAATAAAAATGGCTGATGAACAAGAAGCTCAAGAATTGAAAGGAGGTCACCCACCAGCCGGTAATTAAATTCAAAATTGAAATAGCTATTAATTCAATAATTTAAATGCGTTTTATAATAATGAAAATGAAATTTGTTAAAAATTAGTAAAATCCCTAATATTTTTTTAGTGAAAGCCGGTGGCATGAGAATTGTGCAGCACAAAACCCCACAAACGGAGCGTGCCGCTAAAGACATGGAAGATTGCACTGGATTAACTGTAATAATTATTTACTGAATTTGAAATTAATTTTTTTTATACCACGTGTTTCATTAATCCGAATAGAATCCACCCAATATTACTCCAAGTGCCACCACAGTCAGCGGAGTAGTGACGAAGCAGCATATTGACTATCCTCCAGAGGCGGCACAAGTTGCACATGCTCCAAAGAAGCCTAATCCCGTGCCAGCCAAGCCATTGATCAACATCCAACAGCCAAGGAAGTGAACTGTGCGTGGATGTTGGGCGCCACAAGTTTGACCAATATGATGGTGTGCTAGGTGGGGGTCGAAGGGCGCAGTATCGGGTGCGTAGTTGTGTGTTTATGTGTGTGTGTGCGGTGTCTCTAGTGAGCCACCAACATGTAACGGGCTGCATTTAATCATCGTATAACGGTCAAGGATAGCAATCGTGCACACACATTAACAGGCCGGATGAAAAGTCCCCGGTCTACCATGGTAAAAAACATTTTTTTGCAAAATTCAATTTTATTATTCAACATAGTTGCCTTCGAAGGCGATACAGCGATTATAGCGATTTTCCAACTTTTCGATGCCACTTCTGTAGTACTCTTTCGGTTTATCCTCAAAATAGGCCTCAGTTTCAGCAATCACTTCATCATCGGTCTTAAATTTCTTGCCAGCGAGCATTCTTTTAAGGTCCGCAAACAGGAAATAGTCGCTGGGGGCCAGATCTGGAGAATACGGTGGATGAGGAAGCAATTCGTAGCCCAATTCATAAATTTTAGCCATCGTTTTTCCAGACTTGTGACACGGTGCATTGTCTTGGTGGAACAGCACTTTTTTCTTCTTCAAATGCGGCCGTTTCTTTGCGATTTCGGCTTTCAACCGCTCCAATAGAGCAATGTAATAGTCGCTGTTGATTGTCTGTCCCTTTTGGAGATAGTCGATGAATATTATTCCATGCGCATCCCAAAAAACAGACGCCATAACCTTTCCAGCCGACTGTTGCGTTTTTCCACGCTTCGGTTTGGGTTCATCGCTTGCTGTCCATTCAGATGATTGCCGATTGGACTCTGGAGTATAGTGATGGAGCCATGTTTCATCCATTGTCACATATCGACGGAAAAATTCGGCTTTATTGCGCTTAAACAGCTTCAAACACTGCTCCGAATCATCAACTCGTTGTTGTTTTTGATCGCTTGTGAGCTCGCGCGGCACCCACTTTGCACAGAGCTTTCGCATGCCCAAATATTCGCGAATGATATGATGTATACGTTCCTTTGATATCTTTACAATGTCTGCTATCTCGCTCAACTTCATTTTACGATCATTCAAAATTATTTTATGGATTTTTTTGATGTTTTCGTCGGTAACAGCCTCTTTTGGGCGTCCACTGCGTTCACCGTCTTCAGTGCTCATTTCACCACGTTTAAACTTAGCATACCAATCAATGATGGTGGATTTTCCCGGTGCAGACCCCGGAAACTCTTCATCAAGCCATGCTTTCGCTTCAACTGTATTTTTTCCCTTCAAGAAGCAATACTTTGTTAACACACGAAATTCTTTTTTTTCCATCTTTTCAACAATAACAAAAGTAGCTTCACTCAAATCGCTATAACTCACGAACTAATTGTCCGATTGCTGTCAAATTTTTACACGTATCGTTTGAAGGTTGGTACTAAATGAAAATCATATGGAAAAAATTCTGGTAACGCCATCTATGGGTCAGACCGGGGACTTTTCATCCAGCCTAATACATGCACAGTTACTTGTATGGTTTTAAACTGTTAACGGTTCGGCTATTTTATAATAATTATCACCTAATTAAGTGCTTCATTTCAATATATAATATCAATGTATTTTTTGTTTAAATCTTAGATTTTTGTATCAATTTTAAAGTTTCAATTTTACTTACAGTTACATTTCCATTCATTAAGGGTTTGTTCTTGAAATTCCATCAGAATTAATGTAGTTTGAACTTATACTTAATTTTATAACATTTAATCCCCCTCCCCAATACATGTAAATTCTATGCCAAGGTTTTTTTGTCTCTCTTTTAATTTTGTTTGTTGTTTTCTTTAAAACTGCCAACATTTTCTTTTTTTTGCTTTTACTTTGTTTAACTGTTTACAAATACATTACTTTGTGGGCTGTAGCAGTCTAAACTTAATGTTAAAAAACGAGATAAGCACACATTATTGAAAATAAAAAACAAGAATAAATTGATAACGCGACAACAAAGTTGTACTTTATAACGAATTTTATCGCTTCTTTTTTTGAAGGTGTAAAACTTATCGCTGCTTTCTTTCGTATTAAAAAAATAAAAATATTTTTTACAAATTTAGGTATGTATTTGTTAATTATATTATAATAAACAATACTGCATTGTGAAATATATATTATATATATGAAAATTAAATTACCATAATAAAATGCATTTAAATAACGTGAGTTTGAGTAAATATTTAGTTAAAGAATTTTTTTTTCTTCAAACAATTTGTTTTTGGCGGAACACCAAAACTTAATTATTTTCTCTTTGTTATGAGAATAATTCGAGTTGTAATGTTAGTCGCCGAACAGGTAATTTAATTTATATATGAATATTTTTACTCCCCGATCTTGCAATTTACTATCACTGTTGTTAAAAATCACGTGTGGACTGTGGACTGAGTGACTATTTTTGTTATTTATTTCAATGAGCTTATAGATTCGCGATTTACCTAAAAGGAAAAGAAACCTAAAATAAAATAAGCTCTAGAGCACAACTGTGGTCTCTGAGAAAGTGACAATTCTTGTTCTTGCAAAGGGTACAATGTGGTTGCAAAAATTAAAAAAAAAAATCACGCAAATAACAATTATTCGTTAAAATGTACCTATAATAGATAAACGATAAGTGTTCGTCGATGATGCCAGGATCAGTTGTATCAGGAAATGCAGATGTGGCATGAAAAATAGCAGTTTATTCAAGGCTTTTCCTTTTACGCCTTGACTTAGGTCCTAGACGATACTATGTTACGATTATATATGGAATTTCAAAGAAGACAAAACATCCCTTAACCACAATTTAAGGCCAATCATCGAAATTGTAAACTAATATTTTTTATATTTTATTAATAATCTCGAAAGAACTTACAATTAACAATCTACTCCAATACGAATTTAAATTGATTTTAAACAAACCCTCATGATTTGGCAGAGCAATTCCATATTCGAGTTCTCGTGGTTACATTTTGCTTGTCAGCTTTGGACACTGGGCGCAAATGGGCCGCATCAACAATATCTCTAAATTTGTTTTTTTTCGCTTTATTTAAATTCAATTGAAATAATAGAAACGACTGACTCACCTAAACTCCTCATATGTCTGTGAAGTATTGACAGCCCTGAATTTAGCGTCATTTCGAAGATCGTAGATTTCAGCTTCTCGGACTTTATTCATGCAGTGGCAGAGCAATATCTGAATCTGCTCCACGGTGATTGCTTCTTCAATGTTAATTCCAGCAGGCAGCTTGTCGGACTTCATTGAACTTAATTTAATTAAATAACCATGTCATTGTGAGGAGAAAAAAATTGTAATACAAAATTTTATTTATCAAGTTGCTATGGCAATTGCGGATCCGATGGGAATTTGTTTTCACCTAAATAAAAAAGCAAAAGTGTCCAAAAATAGCGTGTTCTTTTGATAACGCAAACTATTTCATTTACTATGTGAGATTAATAAACAAATTTGAAATTGTTGATCATATTTACAGAGTTTAGGTTTTAAAAATTTTAGCGACAAGGTAACATATAGAGCGATAATAAAATGTACAATTTGTTTTTACAAAAATATATATTCTGTATTTTTAAATACTATAAAAGACATAGAAAATTATTTATCCTTTTAATTGTTTAACAATTGAACGGAACGCATTTGCTGTTGGAGAATCTGGTAGTTCAGTTAAGCAAGACTTTCCCGTCCCTGCTAATAATCCAACTCTTGGATCAATTGGTAATGTACCGAGATGTGGAACGTTTGCCAATTCAGACAATGCAACTCCACCACCTGATGAAAATATGTTTGTGCAATCCGAGCAATGGGGACAAACATATCTAAATTGACAAAAAATTGTCTTCAAATCTTATTTTGTTGTTAAAAAACAAAGAATTACCCGCTCATATTTTCCACAATTCCCAAGATATTAATGTTGGTCTTTTTGCAAAATGTAATCTCCTTGCGAACATCTTCCAGTGCAACTTCTTGTGGTGTTGTCACAATAACCGCTCCATCACATTTAACATCTTTCATGCATTCCATCACGGTAATATGCTCATCAGAAGTGCCTGTAAATATAAATGAAAATATAAACAATTCAATTTAGACAATATATTAATCAACCACAGAGACCGAATTCTCAAGTGGTTTTATATATTTCAATTTTTATTCACCTGGTGGTGTATCAATTATCAAATAATCAAGATCACTCCACAACACGTCATTCAAAAATTGCCGAATCATTGCTGTCTTTTTAGGACCCCTCCAAATAATTGCATCATTACGATTCTTTAGCAGGAATCCAATCGACATGACGGCCATACGTTGGTCGATGTCTGTGTAAATTGGCACCCAGCCACCTTCACTTTGGTACACATCCTTGTCCTCCAGTCCCATTAAGTAGGGCACACTGGGGCCGCATAGATCAATGTCTAGTAAGCCAACCTTGCAGCCGGACTCCTTTAGGGCGAGTGCCAGTTGTGTGCTTACTGTGGACTTACCGACACCACCTTTGCCGGACAGCACCAAAATAACGTGTTTTACGTTTTCTAACATTGTTGGGGTTCTTTATTTTGTAGCGGTGGCTTTATTGGAATTTTTTATTCTTTGATAATTTTGGTTTATTTCATTAAATTTGGATAAACGTATTCGCCTTTTATTTAAACTTACATTTCTGTTTTATGCGTGCACGCAAGATGTCAGCTGTCATTTTTCTAAATGACACATTGCATAATATATATATTACTAATGTTTTGCCTAATGAAATGTACTGGGCGTCATGGTGAATACAATAATTTGTTTTACGAAGACTTTTTGAATAAGCTTTTGAACGTTTCTCAAGGTCAAGTTATGGCTAATAAACGTTTAAAAAAATTTAATATTCCTTATATAGATATAATTATGCAAGGCATTACAAGATCACGCAAGTAACAAGGTCAAAATATACTTTTCCATACAAACCGAATTATTTTCAAAAATTGCAGATCAAAATCCGTGTAGTCCTTTTTAAGTAAGTTTTTTTTTAACAGCAGTTAAATTTATATATAATTATATTTTTCCAAAATTTAATCCATGAATTAGTTTCTGAAAATTATTGAACACAAAAAAACGACTAAATTTTTCAGTAATTTTATTTTATTGATGACCTTTTATATGTTAATTATGCAATTAGTTGCTTTTCACATTTGTTTTCCTCCAGTTTTTGTTTGTCTTTTATATTAAATATAATTCATTTGAATAAACTTTTTGTTTGTTTAAATTTTCACATAACATTCAACTAATTTTAACAACATTTTGCGCTTTATTTGGCTCACGTTTAAATATATTTATTTAATAATGTTTAGTTAAATGTTAAAGAGTTATTGAGTATTTACATGCACAATTTAGTCGCGATTGAAATGTTGTTGGGGATGATTGTTTGAAATGAAGTCAGAATGGTTCTTTCACATCACAGAAGATGATGACTTCGATTAAGATGTGATCGTTTCTTATTTAATAGTAAAAATACAATTTTCGATGAATACTTCTTTTTTTTATTACATATTATGTGGATTGTGTATCAAGAATTCTGTTGAATAACATTGGCACAATTTCTGCACACACATTTCAGTTTGGTCAATTTAATTACATGGTATAGTTCTAGTTTAAATTTTCCAAACCTTTTTCATCTAATATATTGTGAAAGAAAATTAAATTGTGAAGCTGTACGATTCCGACTTAAAGGAGTTTAAACGATCTTTTTAAGCAACATTATTTTAAATCATTAAAAATTCGTCATAATTTTCATCAAATTTTGGTATTTGCTGTAATAAATTGGATTTACATTTTTTATAATTAGATTTTTAATATTTTTTTCTTTCAACAAACTGAATTTACAAGAAATGAAACAATTTTGCGTTTATGTTTGCCGTTAACAAGGTCGTTATAGTTGCAACTTATATAATCAATATAAAATGTTGTTTAGTTAATTTAATTTAAACTTAATTAATTGCAAAAACTATTCAAAATCCATAATATATGAACTTAATCCAACGGTAATTTAACAACATTTGTGTTTTGTGATTGCATTTAAAAATAATAATAATAATAATAGTAATAGTGATAATATATTTAATTAAAATAAGTCTTAATCAATTTACAATTACACAACTTTCATTTATTTGTTTGTTGTTAATTTTTTTGTTTGTGTTTTTTTTTTATACAAAATATATTTTTACTTAGTTTCTTTCTCTCAACATTCATGTACTTTTTGTAAGGTCTACTGCAGTGCAATCAATAACAATATAATAATGTTTAAGACCTTGAAAATTTTTAAAGGTTCCCAGCTGATGCGCTTCAACTTAAAGGTGAATCAACTAAAAAAAGTCATGCTCTGCACTAAACAAAAACCAAAAAAATTAATAATGTCGCTTTTATAACATATTTTGGCATTATATTGAAACAGTTATTAATAATAATTATTCCATGACATTGGTGGCAAAAACGACATTTTGTTGTTTAATCTTTGCAAAGGAACAATTAATGCTATACGAATGTCCTTTGAACTCGATTATACATAATAATGGTTGTCGCAGTGCGATTAGACAATTTTGTATGTTTTATAATTAAAGTCGACTTAAAAACTATACTGCTATAGTTGATGCAAATGTGGGGGCTTGAGGGGACACAGCAAGAAGCGTGCCACCGGTGAAGCAAAGATAAAGCAGAGCGATCAACACATCATACACGTAGTTAGTTCGATTATTATCACTTCGGGAGATGGTGGCGGTGGTTGTGTGCTAATTTTCAGTATCCACTGCCATTGTGTCTTAAAGCATTGTAGTTGAACTGAACTACCATCGTTTGTACACGGGTGAGAGGTCAAGCGTTAGGTTCTTAAGTGCTTTGTTGCGTGCCGTTGAGCGTGTCTGCTTTGATGAGCGTATTATTTCGTAGACAAGTCCGCGACAATCATTGCAGACAGACATCTTCTCGCCACGCATTGCCTCCTTGTGGTCCAAGTGGGATGATGAGGTGGTTGCAAATGCTCGAGCAAATCTGAAAAAAAATTGTTGTAATTATAATAAGGACACCTAACCAAAATATTAAAGCACTTTGTTTGTGTTGAAAGCTTCAAAATTTTTGTTACAGATTTTACTTTTATAATCAATTTCATCAATCCGTGGGTTTTTATTTAAACTATTAGGACCTCCCAAGAGTTCAATTTTAATTTATTGTTTATATGTACCTTCTATCAAGAGTACTATTATTTGAGTGTGGTCTAGCTGGGCTTTGCGGTGGCAAACTTTTGGGTCCCTCCATGGAACGTGACATCACTGAGCAACTTCGTTGCGGCGTTGTGCTGGTGTTTCCAGTGCCATTTGCGTAGGTAAGAGTATTGCCGGTGGATGGTGCCATCGAAAGTGACATTTGGTTGGTGGCAGATGGTGGATGCATTTCACCCAGCAATGATGCGCCCGGTGTGCTTGAGGTGGATCGTTGGTGCTTTGGGGATGATGGCGCACTGCCAACAGTATGACGAGCCTGAAATTATTTTATGTTTTTGTTATTAAAATTGTATTTCTAAATTAAAAACAAATTAAGATTAAAAAGATTTTCTAACTTAAGAACTGTTGGTAATTAACATAATTCAATTTAGTATTTGATGAATTTTTAAAATTCAAAAAACTAGAATAAGTACATAATTTCAAAAGCGTGAGATTCAAATACTTATTTAATAAGCTTTCCAAAATGGCGGGCTCATATTAATGTTAAGCATGTGGATAAAAAACTATATTTAAATTTAACAATTCGAACCAAAAATTGACAATTTTATTTAAATCAAATACAGTTAATTCAGCGAAAATAACAATTATCTAATAACTAACATTATGATCCACTTAAAGTGCCCAAAATGTCATACCTCGCTTTCTCCGACGAGACGCCACTGGTAAAACTTAAATTAAAATACACAGTTATTCAAAAAATAAATATTAAAAACAAAAAATTGAAAATATTCACCTTTCGGTCTGACTCTGGTCGCATTAGCCGATCCATCAGCGATTTAGGAAACGATTCGTCCACCATACTGGAAGGACCACTACCGCCAGTCATGCCACTCGAGCTGTTGGTCGCATGTCCCGTGGTGTGGTGAGCATGGTGAATGGGCGACGGCGTTTGTGATGCCACGGGACTATTCATAAGCGACGGTGACAACAGTACAACGGGGACATTACGAAAATGCTCAGTCGGAATTCGCATCTGAATAGTGTGTGGGTAAGGTGCACAAAAGCAAACGGATCAAACATAAATACACACATAAAGTTGCAGTATAGAGGGAAAGTCCTTATTAAAGCAATTATATGAAACAAAAGTAATTACCTTAGTGAAACACTTTTGGCAGACAGTTCGTTGACATAATTTGCATTGAACACCCCATGGCCCAAAGATACCGAACCGAGTGCGCAGACACAGAAAGCAAACCTTCATTTTTTTTGTGTGACAAAAGCAAAACATGAATTATTAAAATTAAAGATTTTAATTCTAAATAAAGAGGATACACATTTAAGGGATATGCATAATTTTAATATTGGATACAATAAAACACATTTAACAAATGCGGACTACAAAATGAATGTTAAACAGCTTCAAAAGCAATTCATCGCTGTCGTCGTCGTCGCCGCTCGAGTGCCTTTCGCCAGTTTACCTTTTTCTTTTCCACCTCCTCCTTGACACGCACACCCACTGGAAGACCTTCAAGCTCCGCTTTGGTCATCACCGAGCGTATGTGCACAATTTCCTCCAGTGTCAAGGACAGTCGATCGCTACCATTGATCGACTCACTCCACTGGTGATCACCAGCAACACCGACACCACTGTTATCACCATCATCTGCTGGGCTTTTTGTCGGCCAGGACGATGTGACATTTGTCGTTGTTTCAGTTGCATTGGTGGTGCATGAACGTTCCATGCTGGTAAGACTGTGAGTGTTGTTGGTTGCCTCTGATTGGCGGGAGTCAGGTCGCGATGGTGGTGTTGAGTGACACTCAGTGGCTGCAGTTGCCTTGCCATGGCAACCAACTATCGTATGACGACGCATGGAGGCTCGACGACTTTCGCATTGGGTTGCAAGGTCGTATGCTAGTTAAGGGGGATGGGATATGAACATTAGTTTATTTGTTTAATTTGTATGACGAATTAAAAATAATTTTAGTTTGTATAAAAGCATGCATATGTTATTGAAAATAAGAATTTAAAAACTACAAAGAATGAAGAAATGATATAAATTTTGATACTACTACAATTAAATTAATTTTGTAATTACGTCTAATAGGCAAAATTATAAAATTGTTAAGGAAAAAGGTCAAACATTATTTTCATAAAAGTACAGTAATTTCAACAGTTTAAGTGTGTGTCTGTTTTTTTTTTAAATCGCCTAAATGTAGTCTAGAAAAAGCTTAATTAAATATAAAAAATTGATTTTGCATAATAAAAGGCGTTTTGCAAAATGTTTGCATTCTGAACAAATAAGTTGACCAAAGTACTATTTACGAGTAAAAGTTGCATAAAATCCAAATGGGGTTAAAAAGCTCTGTTGTAAATACAAATGTAAGTATCTCAAATCCTTTGTAAATTTTATTAACAGGGGATTACACCTTCGCAAGTTTAAATTCTAATCTTCACACCTACATGTCCAACAAACTCCAGACGTTTGACCATAACCTAAACTCCCACATTGCACATATTTTATGATATAAATCAGAATGCAATTACACGAATATATTTATTGGGACGAGGGTTGATCGGTAAATAAATTGAATTTACCTCCGTTTTATTTGCTTTCATTGACTGATGGCTATAAAGTACGTGTGCCTACTCTCCCACGTATAGGGCTACTAATTGATTTATTTATTTATACCAAAATGTCAAGGGTTGTGCCATTGTCCTACGTCAAGGTCTATATTTAAATTTGATGAGCAGATTTAGTGCGGTCTGTTGCAAAATGTGTATGAATGAGTAGGAACAGGAAGGTTTGTGTGTGGGATGTGCGCAAATTTATTGGGGGTTTTGTTTCATAAATTCAGTCAATTAAATTTGCATGGCAAAGGTACAATTTTTGGGAGTTGTCAATTATTTTGCCAATGCATGTTTATTCGTTTCTTATAAAAATTTGATTGACTTAAATTAAGCATAATTTTTGCTGCGAGATTGTGAAATACGCCTTGTAGTCCACTTAATATTCCAGGGTTTTCACAGTCTCAAATCCGTAAAACTTTAAATTGCCAAAATCTAGGAGTATTCAGGAGGAAATTGTTCACAACTAATTAAATAACTCCTACAATTAGTGAATTCCGTTCCTTCAGGCTTAAAGGCAAGATGTAAGCTCAAGTTACAAAATGTAATTACAATTATTGTTAGTAATTAATTTATTAAACAGAGAATTAATAATTACCTACTTAATATTTCAAATTAATTTATTATTGAGGGAAGTGGCAATGTTGCAAAATACGTAGGTATGTATTAGAAATGAACAATATGGATGACTTTCTGGAGCTATATATGAAACTAAAATATTTCTATAAATAACGTACATACTTGTATATATTGATGTTGCAGGACAATACTTTAATTGGCTTTATAATGTTGTTTATGAAGATTGACTGACACTGCAAAAGTTGCTTTTCTTTTAATCCATTAAAAATTTAAAAATAGTTGAGCTGTTTTGGTTGTAGTTTTTTTTGTATTATAATTTTTTGAACGTTGTCTGCATTTTTTTGTAAGTTCATTTTGTACAATTTGTATAATTATTTATAAATTGATTGCACACTTATTATTGCTTCTTCTTTACAGTGTGCATTGCTAGTTTTATTATTTATTCGAACGCAGTATACTGCCAGGAAAATGGTGACTGTGATTGCTGGGGCTATAAAGCTATGCCCTTTTACCAAAGAAACTTGAACAAAAATCGATGGCATTTGAGAGCAATCCCGCTGAAAAATTAAACATAACGAACTTGTTGAGCTTTTTGACACATTTTTTTTATGTTTGCGAATATGATCGTTAGTATTTATTAAATACATTGAAATACTGCTGGAAGTGGTGTTTTTGTGTTGGCTGTTGGTGTGGTTTGTGTTTAAATTTGTGACTGTTATATTGTGTGAAGATTAAGATTAGTGGTGGCGAGAGAGATTAACAATAGGATTAAAATTATGCAATCTGTGTATTTTATGAGAAAGGTCAAAACACAAACTGTTAACGATAACTTAAACCCATTTTAAGTGGTATGGAATTTAAAGCCCTCTGTACAGAGAACAACGTCATGATTTGAATATGCTAAATGGAATTGATTTTGGGACAAAACTTAACATTTTAAAGCTTTTGTGTCTTCACGAAAGCAGAGATTGCCTACATTCAGGAAGTTTTAATTATTATATAGTAAAAATCGCATTAAAACTCCAAAATGTATTAAAATTTTTAAAGGTTAATTTAATTGCTGAACTAAGAACGTACAAATACATGCCCAATTTTAATATTAGTGTTATTTGTGTTTGTGGTTATTTAAACTAAACATCTCTACAAAAACCCACACCTCTGCACTAATTTCATTTACTCAGACAAACAAATTGGCATGCAGACAAAATACACAGGACTCTCACGATCCTGCACTGTTTGCAAAATTTTATTTTGGTAACAAAAACACAAAGCATGCACAAACTAGAACAATAAAATAAATATATTTACATTCAAGAGCGTTGTCACAAAATCTGTGATACTCATCGTGCGTTATTGTGTCTTCTGTTGATGGTTAGGATGGTTACGGACGATAAAAAAATACAAAAAAAACAAATTTATTAACATATATTCATTGAAAGGACCACATTGTTTATCATCAAAGCTGCAGCGATATTTAATATAAATATTAAATTAAATATACGGTTATTTTAAATATTTTAGCACATTTAAACTTAATTTTTAAAAATAGTTTTAGCACAATTTAATTAATACCAAATATTTTATGATTAATGATGATTTGAAAAAGTGAATAAAATTCAAAACTTACTTCTTCGCCGAAGAACGGCTGACGTGTTAATATTGTTGGGATTATTTTCATTGTTGTATTGGCCGCTACTGCTGCCACTGTGGTTGCAGGCGTCACCAACACCGCCACCACTAAGTGATGACTGATTGGATGTCAGTGATGAGGTGCCTGATGGTGCGTCCCATGCGTCTTCATCCTGTGGGTGTACAATTTCAAAATTTATTTTGAGCTCTCAAATAGGTTTGGGTTTTAAATTTAACTTAAAAAAAATAGATTTTGATCTTGAATTGAGAAAAAAAGAACAAAATCGATGGCTTTAAGCCTTTATAAGAAATATAGCAACCTTGTTACATTAAAACACTTGTTGTTTCTGGAGAGTATTCACCCAAAAAAAACGTAATGTTAAATAACTCCCACATTGAAACACACGTGTCGTTTATTGGAGCCATATTGTGGATGAGAGACTCTTGCTTGAAGTGAGTCAATAATCAGCAGATTTCGATGGTAATCATCAAGGTTGTCTTTAAAAAAACAAAAAGCTTCCAAAAGCTTCTGTAGGCATAAGTACTCGTACATATCACATATGTGGGCAGGTGTTTTTGACGACGATTTTAGATATATTTGTCAATTCAATTGATTTTTTCGCTGAATTTTAGTCTCAAGAAAAATGTAAAAAATATTCAAGTAAATAAAATAGAATATCCAACGTTACGGATGATGCTAAATAGATTAACGAATGAGTGTGAATAATTTTCGCTGACCATAAAAGCCATCAAAATAGCAGGTGGGCATTAATTGAGTCAATGTGACCGAATAATGTGGCTCAAATGGGTAAACTTGTTTAAATTAAAGCAATAAATGTGACAAAAACAGTGATTTTATTGACAAAAACTGTAGAATTGTAAATTATGCAGAAGAAATTTTGTCTCAATGGTCATTGATCTTTGAATGAATGCAAATTTTTTGCTGCTTGTTTTGGAGTAGGTAACTTAAAAGAAAATCACTTTTTTAAATGCTGTTAACATTTAATTACCTCATATCGTGACTTTAC
Organism: Sylvicola cinctus; assembly: GCA_963854165.1. Lineage (NCBI taxonomy): Eukaryota > Metazoa > Arthropoda > Insecta > Diptera > Anisopodidae > Sylvicola > Sylvicola cinctus. The sequence continues at coordinate 1,447,005 of OY974082.1, forward strand.
CACCAATTTTGCATGCTTTTTTTACTAATACCAGGGTGCTGAAAATGACGGGATCGCGACACATTTTAAAATAACGTACTTCATTGAATAGCACATAATTTGATGAAGAACAGCATTAAAATCCACTTAAATTGCGTCAAAAAACTTTCGTGTCTTAAAGACACGCGGCGTATAGTACCTACTTAAGAAATATTCACTTCAAATTGATGTTGAGAAGAAGCACACACTTTATCTTAACGAACTGGTTGGCAAACCAAAAACTGAAGACAATTTTAAAGTTGGAAAATTTTGTTGCAACCAAAAAACTAACTTTAAGTGAAAGTATAAGCTACTAAATACTTCCCCCAATCGGACTGCATTCATAGCATGATGCACTTATCTTATAAAGCGTCGCCACTCGCATAATCAGACTACTCTGCAGTCCTGTGAGATTATATTGTTGCTCATTCAATTGTATTGCGATATAACAGAAGCAGACAATTGTAAGCTTAATTTGATGGCTTGTCGGAATTGCAAAACTTTTGATTATGTGCAGCTTGCATTTATTGAAAACGAATGTAATGCAGTGTCTGAAGAGCACATCTTTTGTATAAAAGTTTTTATTTGTTATTTGAAAATTTCAATGGTTTTTAGTGGTGAAAAATGAAAATCAATGGGTTGCATTGTTATAGTTTGCATTTTTAAGGATATTTTTGAAGGTTTATTTGAATTTTGAATATTTTATCGTAAATTTAAGTACGGCAATATACGGTTTAGGCCAATTCAAAGTCACAAGTGGTGGTAATATATTGATTATGTATATAGCATGCGGTTTAAGTCATCAGGGTTTCATTATTCGCACCAAAAACAAAAACACAACATTTCCGTTTAATTGTGCAGAAAACGGACGTACTCGTGTTATTCATAATTTGTCTGATAACTAATTGCCATAATCGGACAATTTAATAAAAAATTAAAAATTGTTAAATAAAATTAAAACAAAAAAAGCTTAAAACGTAAATACTGCAAAACCTAAAATTGCAACCAAAATGGCTTCAAGGCAGAAAAAAAATTACAAAAATTATTCCTCAAGTGACATAAATATCAGTGACTTTCGTTTCGATTTGTTTATAATAATAAAACTTAACCATTTTAGCTCGATCAAATGTGCCTTTCGAAACATCCACTGAGTCAAGATTTACCTCAACTGAAGATTGGATAAAAGAATTTAAAAAGCTTGGATTGAATGCATTTTGCAAAGATCTAGCCGAGATGGATGAGACGCTGCCAAAATACCACGATTCGTATGAAACAATTCAACCGAAGAAGAGAAAAAAGTCAATTTTAAACGAGTACGATATTAATATTATATCAAATGTGAATATGTCGGATGTACGTATATTTAATTTCAAAGGACTGATGCGTTTTATGGCTGTAAAATTTTCATACTTTGTATACAAAAATTGTATTATTAAAGGTCACAAAGTTTTGCTCAATATTTCCAGGTTCAATTTAAATATTTCAAAATTTTGTGCATTAACGAATTCCAATAATAATAAATGCAATTGCAATTAATTATTGCATTAAACATTTTTAACAGGGCAAAGACGTAGCTATGAATTTTGAACAACGAGCCCTGAAACAAGTGAAGCGAATTCTGCTGCCCAGATACAAGCACGGCACACTGTCCAAAGACAAATGTAACGACATTATAAGAGAGACTTTTTATTCGGTAATTATAATTTTCACATTCATTTTTAATTTTTTTTTTCTTTTAAATTCTTTAAAAAACTAAAAAGCGTACTCTTAAAGATCCACACATTAAAAATCAAGAATTTCAAATGGATTCGACGCAATGTCAGACAAGCAATTAAAAACCGTATGAGAATGAAGGTGTCGAATAAAAACTCGAGATGCCATGGCATGTAAAGTTTACATTGTAAACACATTTATGAACAGGGTGACCTTGAAAATATGTTCAAAATTTTACAATAGCAAAAGCAATATGCCACGAGTCATAAAATTTAAATACTTTTTCGGAAAAATTGTTTTAGTTTTTGTAATGGGTCCATTGTATTTTTTTTTTGAATTAAAAAAAGTAAAAAAAAGAAGAACTTTTTAAACACAATGGTTGCACTTTCATGGGAAATTTAACACACAAATTTATTCAAAGGCACAAAGAAGCTTAAAAAATTATAATCGTTTATTTGTTTCATGCTAAAAAATTTGAAGAACAAAAATTACTTGAAGGAAAGACAAAATACTTGCAATTCTTAAATTAGTAAATTAAATTAAAAATACAGTGTGGAAATCAGGAGCAAGTTATTTTTGCCAATTACTCCAATTCAGTATTTATACCAAAAGTGTATCAGTAACTCAGTAGAATTAATCTAATTGACCTTAATTGGGCGCAGAAAAATTGTATAGCAATTTTTATTGCATGCAAAGAAATATTCATCTTCTTGTCACAAAGTCTCTTTGAAAACACAACTTAAATTTTGAAAGATTTAATTATTGTTCAAAATTTAATAGTTACGTTTTAAAATAGAATTAAGGAATATTGATAAGTCCAAAAAAAAAATTTTTTCCGAAAAGGAAGACACAATTTGTTGTTTTCAAAATCGAAACCCATTTCGTAACAATAAAAAAAATCAAAGAAATGCATTTTAAGCTCGCGATTCAGTCTCACGTACTTACGTACACACATTTAATATTGAGCAAGCACTTAGGCAGTCCACACTAAAGCTCTGCACTCTACATGCACAACAAGATTGAATGTGCTTAAAATGTCACCGACCCCCATGTTTCCCTGTTTCATGCATCGCAAAACATTGCTGCATACATGCAATTTGATTGCATCGACATAAACTTTGTCACTGCTAAAACACTGCACACAAATACTTCAAAAGCCTGAAGCTTTGCTGCATCAAACAATGGAACCGTGAAATATGTTTTCGAAATGCATAAAAAATGTCTTGGAAGGGGTCGGCCGTTGAGGTGAAGGGACAAAACGTGTAATGTTTCCCACGGAAATGTGTTTTTGCTTAAAAGTGTTGCAGTGGTTTGAACTTTTTGAGGGGGGAAAAACATTTTGGCCACAACAAATAGTTTGGTGTTACTTAATTTTACACTCAAGGCGTCCATTTACAGGAAGGAATCAAATTTATTTTAAGATGGTTAAATCGAACGTGAAAATTGAGTCGTGTCGGTTTAATGGATAAAGGAAATTTCCGGTGAAAATTTATCAAACCGGAAATTGAATTGATTTATGGCAATAGAGTGGTTGAGGCATAGGCTTCTTCAAAAGTGCTAAATAGTATGAAAAGGATACGGAAAATAAATAAAATTACTATAACCTCAAAATAAAAGATTCAACATAATTAATTCAATGGGAAGTATGTTTTTTATCTTACAAGAGCATATTTAATTAATTACCTGTGACCTTGGTATTTAATTAAATATCCTTTTGTTTCGTCTTAACAAAAAGAACCGTCATAAAATCATGACCAAAGTTCAACAGACGACAAACTATTATCCATCTGATTAAAAGCGAGTGATAATGTCACAGCCATTCTGATTCAGTGCGACAAAAAAGGACAATCAAGATGAAGCTTAATTTAAATAAATTATTCCTGCACATAAATTAAAATTAAAAAGGTATGACGAGGCTCACCTGGAATAATGAAAAGTCAACTTGTATTAATCTTTGGCGGCCTTGTGAAGATCTCTTTTGCGATGATTCGCGTTCTTGACGCTCTTGTCGCTCCTGTCGCTCCTCCCGTTTCACACTTTCCGTTTGTGTCGCTGGCAGCACTGCAAAAAATGAGAAAAAACGATGTTAATTAAATACAATCATGATGTCTCAATTGCAAAATGTGTGTCAGCAAGTTTGATTAAAAAAAAAAATTGTCAAATAATGAGAAGGTTCAGGATTCAGCACTGACGTCAGCACAATAAACATGCGCGATGATTTTATTTATACATAAATATGAGACTGTGCTTTGATATACATTTTTTTTTCGTTTCAATCATCGGACATTTTTATTTATTTCATTACATTACTTATTTCATTACATTCACATATTGTCAATACAAAAAGATATTGTCCATATTTAGAAAGTATTGTCAATATATATAATTATTTTAAAAACTCATATTTATTAAAAACTAAAATTCAAGACAATTAAAGTGATTTTAAATCAAATCCACTCGCACTTTCCATCACACATACGTACACATCATTTATGAATACGTTAGTTAAATTTAACCGTCACGATAAAAGTAGGTACACCATCGCGGAACACAGTCACGCAATCCAATTTGCAATAAACAGCAATTCACCAAAATGTATAATATTCCTAGTCAATTTGCATTATAACGCAATAAGTTGTAGTTTAATATTCCGCCATCACGAGTTGTGGATTGGTGTTATGTGGTTTAATAAATACCACCCATTCTTGTGCTCACACGTGAATCAATGCAGCGTGATCTACATAAACAGATATAAATTAAACAAAAGGCGCTAATTTGAAGACAACAAACAATATAAAAACCGCTGCAGCATTATAAACTTTAAGAGCTCTTGCGAAATTAATTGCACATTGCTTGTGATATGTTTAAAGAAGCAAATAGCTTTAGTTCGTAAGATACAATTATTGTGAATGGTGCTGCAGACCAAGAAGTTCAAACATTAAAACAAAGCCGCAGCCTCAGCCATGGAGCGACCATTAAAACCATTTCAAACTGGAGCACACATTTTTTTTTCAATGATTAATGTTGCAATGAACCTTGTCGGACAAGAATCGCGGTGCGCGGCTTTGTTGGGACCTTCTTCAACGTACATAATATGTTTTGTTCGCATGCATCATTTTGTAATCATAAAAAAGCACAAAATAATACAAAAGTGAAATAATGGTGCAAAAAAAATGAGAAGAAGCAAAATGAAAAGGTTTTTGCTTTTGATGATGATGGTGGTATTATATCGTGCGAACAACCCATCCGATGAGTCATGTAAGCAATATGGCACTTTGGGTGGCATCGCAGGGGGTGGGTGGGTGCTTTGCCGTTTTTTTTTCACTATTCATCCAGCGAATTGATAGCCCCCCACAACGAGAGTGCAATAGACAACGGAATTTTATGACACAGTTTTGTATTTATTTATCCTCTCAACGACAGACAATTTTATGTTTATTTATATCAGATGTTTTATACACAACATAATGTAAGGTTAGTCATCATCTCGTTTACTTGATCATTGTCATTATTCAGTTTAGATACATCAAAATCGATTATAATAACGAACGTTGTTGCGTTTAATTGAATTTTGTGGCACCATTTTATGAGCATGATGATTGACGCGTGTAATTTAATAATAAGTGCGGTTATGGGGAAACAGTCCTTGTGCCCTTGATTAATTGTGGTTTTCATAATTTGTTTGCAATTAAATTAATTGAATTTGTTTAGAATTTGTGTTCTTTGTTTTACTTGCAGCACCACAAACATTAGACCTTCAGATTTATGGACATTAAAATGTGACAGCTATCAAAATAAATATAAATTTGTGGCATTCGACTCATTGTGAAATTGCAACAGCTGTCTTTAATTAAACTTAAGTAGGATAAAGTTAATTTTGACGAGTTACTGCTAATATTTAATTGAGATTGTGCCCTTTATGGCGATGATGATGTAACCTTTTAAACCTCCTATGACTAGCTATATATTATGTTTCGTTAAGCTTTCTATAGCACAACAAAGAAGTGGTTATTACATTTTGATCATTAAGTTCCCTATCTTTTCTACAGTTACACAAAACCCTAATTATCTCCCAATACTAAAGAAATGCAGCACGACTCTTAATCCACAATACACGAGTCTCTTATAATTAACAATAATTCATTCAAAATCTTCACATTTCTTTGCAGATCTTGATAATTATAGAAAATTAGCGCAAATAACTCAGCCGTCATCACTGCGTGCTAAACAATTAGCAAACTGCGGACAAAACCAACGTCTTGTGTTTTGTTTGAAAATTGCGCAACATATTTTTGCCGCAAATACAAAAGTAAAAAGAGTTAAATGACCGACCTTATAAAGGTTGAGTGGTCGTCTGTTTTTTTGTTAAAGCTATTCAAACAACTTAATACAATGTTCTTTGTGGATTAACACCGTATTCTTGTTTGTGTATTGTGAAGCCTTTTCAACAGAGAGTTTCTTTGAATAAAAATGTAGCAAGAATGATAATAACCGCAACTAATATGGTGTTAAAAGTAAACTCATTCATCATATTTGTGTTTGTGAAGAAGACGATTCATTTAATAAATTCTTTGAAGGAAATTATCTTAATAGCCACATTATTTGTGCTTTATGGTTTTGTTTAATTTTTAAATATGAAACACTTAATTTCAAGGTCAAAAAAATAACTTAAAATTTTTTTTTGTTATACATAGAGTAAAATTAATATTGGAAAGCTTGAAGAAGTCAAATTCTACGGCAAAAGCAACGACTTTCGAACAACTTTTAATAAAAAATTGCAATGAAAATGTTTATATCAAAAGCATTGCATTTATTGTAGACTTTAGTACCGTTTTTTATAATATGAATTGTTAAAAACTAAAGTTGTTGTGATAAGCATGAAAAGATATTTAAAAAACATTCATAAAGAGCTTTTGAAAATTGCAATAAATATTTAATTTCTCAATTCGTAATGCTTTTCTTACATCTTCTTCATAAAATTTCTATAATTGGAAATACCCCAAAAATTTAAAAAAGAGCATTTAAAAATCTCAGTTCCTTTCAACAATTTTTTTTTCAATATTACCGGGATCATTGACCCATAATTACATTTATTCTCCGTCGAATGCCGTCAGTTGGAAGGCTTCTTTACTTTCTTTGATCTGATTGAGTATACAAGTGAGTACACGCAGTGAAAAGTCAATCACACAATACCTTTATTGTGTGAAAGAAACTGCCAGTGTGGAATACATCTTATAATAATTACATAAAAAATATTGTGGTAACTAAGTAGGGAAAATGTGTGCAGTAGCACATAAGAAGATTAACCATAATAGAAGTTGCGAACAGTTTGTTTAGAAGTGGAAGCACAATTTTCCGGTTGTCGCCTGCGTGTCATGACACACACATAATGCGTTGTTGGAAGCCAAGTCGTTAAAACGAAGAAAATTGATACGTTCTTATTTGTTGACAACGTGCAACAAAGTTTTATTCTTCAAATTTGAAATTGAATGCCGCAGTACAAATCTCATTTGCTACAAATGAACACTCAAGTGTGACCACGACTTTAAGATTTGAATTTCCTCATAAAAATGCGGTTGGGAAATGGTGGGAGTGTTTCAGTAGAACTAAATTATATAAATTTCTTTTCTTTGAAGAAATTCACTTGGCTTCTTGAATTTATCCAAGTAATTTAAAGACTAAAATAATGGTTTATTTAATATTAGGCGAATTTAAATATTTTTAAGGTACAAAAAAATGTGTAGAAAATAAATAATTACATAAAGCCAACATTAAAAAAATTTAAAACCGATTAGAAACGTTCCTACTCTCAAATACTTTAAACTTAATCCGGAAATTAAACGTCCCCCAAACACATTTAAATCACAATTCATTGAAAGCATGAAAGCTCAGCTCAATTGAATAAAGAACATTGGAACAGATTACAAAACTTAATAACAAAAGAAAAAAGGAAATGAGACACAATCCGCTAGAAGTATTTAATTAAAATGAGAATGATTCACACGTGGGAACATTGTAATTTGAACTGGCGCCCACTAACGAGACTACAGTAGTCCCTATGGACAAGGTACTCTTAATTCAAATTCAAAAACGACCCCCTACTAAAAATAAGGGCGTGAAAGAGAGTTTTATGTTGCAAAAAAGGGAAAACAAATTACTAAATAAATAAATCAAATTGCCAGACAGTGTAAAGGAAAACAGTAAAAATTATAAAAAAGGGTTGGTTTTTACTGCATGCTTAAAACGATGAAAGGTAAAAAATTTACTATGCCATCTAAGGGTTAAATTACCCAAAATTTGTCCTTTTAATGTAAACAAAAGGCGGTGCCAGACCACACTAAATAACATTTTCATTAGGACATTCGTTTTTTTTCAACTCATTTTTTGTCTGAAAAGTTCACCCCCTGCAGTAACAGTTTATCATTTAAAAATATCATCAAAATTCTGTTACATTATGCAAGAAAGCTTTTTACTAGCTAAGCGAATTTACGAATTCATGCGCCATTCCCGGTTGCAACTGGGGGCCTCAACTTCATTTTCTATGCGACTTTACCCCAAAACCATTTAGAACCAACCCCCACATACAATTGAAAGTGGTTTTTCACACGATAAAGTTACACAAAACCACGTAAAGGCAATAAATTTCAAAGAACAATCCACAATTTGCGCCATTGAATTTGGCCCAATTTTAAAGCACCGAAAATTCTCACGCTTCAATAAATGCGGAAATTTTTTGTCTGATAATGACTCGAGGTAGCTAATAAATCAGCAGCCCTTATGCACATGTGACACTGCGTTCATTACACGTTGCAATTTTAATGCAATTTGCATAAATTCTTGCAATGTTTTGAAAATTGTAACACAAAATGGAACAAAATGAAGAAGAGGAAGAACTGGGCCATTGAATGCACAATCCCCGCGTACACATTCCGCCACAGATCGATTGCGAGCAGACGATGATGATGCCAAAATATATAGTTGCTTTACATGAATTATTATGTACCCCAGGATTATGGTTCGGTGAGGGGAGGGGAGGGGAGGAGGCAGCATATGCACGATTAGGTGTTTGCATAATTGAAAAAAGCCAATGTGCATTGTGCACTCTGATGGCATGATAATCTTATAGCAAAAACATTCAGGTCAACAGTGTCGATATCTCATCTCCCATGAGGAATATGTAAATGGCACATAAGTGCTAACATGAAAAACAATGTAGTGGAAACTTCAAAAATCTATTTTTAGACTACAGACACATTGTGTTTACGCTTGTTGAATGATTGATTGGCAAAAACTAAAAGCTGCAATTCCGAAGAGCATGTTATTGGTTGAGGGGGTGAACTTTTATGATTTTCCACCTAATTCACAAGTGCACATTTACAGGGTGACGTTTCAGCTATGCTTTTCTTGTAATGTATAAAAATATTGGTTTGATTTCACATATTTAACTTATAAGGGAAAAAAAAAATTAACAAAATTCAATGTTATCAGTTTAAAAAATCCATTTTTTAAAGAACACTTTTGTTTCTTAACGCCTCACCACATAAACACCCTGTACAATGTTTGTTTTTGTGCACTGTAATACCTGAGCGTGGCTTTGGCGTTGGCGGATTGCCGCGTGGTGCGGGTCTTGGCACTGGTTGTTGTGGCATTATTTGTGGGAGTTGTTGTGGTAATGATTGGGGCTGTTGCTGCAGCTGTTGTTGCAACTGCAGTAATTCAGGCGTTTCCTGTGGACAATACATTGAACTGCGTGCAGCATCCACAGCACATGGTGCTTCCGGTGAACCGGGTGGGGGTACAAGCATGGTCTCAATTTTGGCAAATTTTTAGAGCTCTCGTTGAATCACTTCTGTTCCTTTGAAATTGTTAACTTCAGTAAAACTTTTAGAAGGTGAAGATGTGTGCATAGATACAAACTTCCCTTAATTAATTTCTAGCACTTAAGAAATTGACAAAAATTGGCCCAAATTTCTTGATAACATTAATTACAAATTTACAGTTATACTTAGATTAGCTCAAACAGTAAAATATGACCAATCAGTCTAATATCGTGTCGATTAAATTACACAAAGCACACTAACACAGTAACTGTATAATTAAATTCCCCGTTAGACAAACAATAACAGTTTTGATTAACAGTTACAACATGATGGTTCAGACCGCTGACTGATATGCAACACTTTATAACTATGACGAGTGAGTTCTGTAATCGATTTTAACGAAAACCTCTGCTACTTATGTAGACATTTTTTGTCTATATTTAGTAATATTAAGGATCAACAACAATGTAACTTGAAACACATCACAGCACTAGGAAAGAAACGTATACAGAAAAACTCCAACATCAATGGATCTGTGGTTAAAACGTACAGAAACCTACCCCTATATAAATTCACTTTTCTACTCAACAAGATGAGAAGCACACCTTTATAGAGTTTTTTTTTATAACAGTGGTTGTGCACATATAGGGTGGTTTGCAGGGGTTGCAATTTATGAGTCAGAGAGACTTTTCAATACATTCTCTGCACTGTAAGCGCTCAAACACTGTGGGGGTGGAAGAGTGCTCGTATACGTGTAATTGTGGAATGAAGGGGTGGTTTTTCTCATTCGTATTTATATCGATCGTGCAGTCGCATGTTACATGCTTTTGATGCGCCAGTCACGGCTGTTTCTCCGGCTGATTTTGTTCTCAAAAAATGCGCAAGGCTAGAGTTTCCTGTATTGTACGTTTGGATACACAAACACACACGCACGCACTAAATATACACGTAAATTAAAGTTCATACAATGATGACGGCCTCATTTCATGAAACATCATACAAGTTCAGCTTGGGATTTTAGTTTTCAACACAAAATGCGTCAGCTGTTGTGTTTGGGGGGTGACTTCAATTCGATTAGGGTACCTTTTGACCGAAAAAATCACATTTAATGTTTTTCATTCACTTAAAATCATTAAAACCGTTACAATCTGACATATTAGGCACTTTTCCGATTTGGTACTTTTCAGCCACGATGACCCTTCAGTTCACAATTTTCTTATACGAGTATATATAGATCACAATTTAAAGGCTATAATTTTATGGAAGATAACACTTTTTGTTACATTCAATTGAATTAACTCAACAAAATGGATATGATGAAACTTTTAAGTCTTTTAAATTGATTAAGCTGTGGGTCTGAAAACAGCTTTTTAATACTGCGATTAAGATTTCAGTGGTGCAGCCCGTGCGAGAGCTCACACAAAATTCACATTTGCTATAAACGCTTCGTCTTACACTTAACACGACGACCGACTGCGTACTAATGATGCCACAGTTAAAAGTCTCCACAAGTTTAGCTCGCTCATGCAGAGAGGCAGACAGGAGAATATTATGTGTGGGGTTTTGTTAAAAGTTGTGGAGAGCGTCGCTTTGTGTCATGCGCAAAAGCACTGCAATTTACTCACGACCTGTTTATACACTCAATTGTTGTTTGCTTTTTTTTGTAGCATGTTCCTCAAATTTAATAGATCTACTAAACTGAGCTGGTATAGGCATATTCATACAAATACAGTTGAATACATTTCTCGTCGCACACGTACACATTTAGTGCAATATATTCAGAATTATACGAGTCTTGTGAGGAATAAATAAGTTTTAGCTGAGGACGTGGGCTGCAAATGTATATAAATAGGTTCTCTTTTTTGGTGTTATGGTTTTGAAGAGGATTTATGGGGATATGTGGATGGTTTTTAAAGAGTGACGTCGATGGTTGTATTTTATGTACATTAGAACAGTATCAGGGCTAACATAATATGGAAAATATGCAGTCCTGTAGCATCATTAATCAACGTAACTCAAATCGTTGATTATATTTATATGTAAATAAGTTAATTTAATGACAAAATGTTTGCTGTAAAGATATTTACCTGGCACGCGTTGATTGAACAATGTGATCAAGTAGAGTGAATTAAGAAAAAATAGGAATTATATTGAGATAAAACTAGGACCTTTAAATCGGTTTAATTTTAAATTTTGGCATTTCCTTAAAATATTATTAGGAAATAAATTTGTTTGGAAATTATACTTTCAGTGATGGCAAAACATATTTTGAATTGCTTTAACCCGAAATACTTGTAGGCAACTTGGGTTGAGTCCAAAAAGAAAAATTAAAACAGGAGTTACGTCCAAAATAGGTTTTTAAAAAGACAAAATGATAATGAAAAACCAGAAGCAGTTTTATATTTTAAAATGTTATCATTTGAAACGAAATCGTCAAATTGCCTTAAATACAAATAAAACTGTACGGATTTCGTCCTTGAAAATAATTTGTAAAGGTAACAGTGCGTCAATCCTCATGAAACGTTGTTAAAAAAACATCATCATCCTCCAGAATGCAAAATGATCCACGCAATATAAACTTCGACTAGTTTTCCACCCACATTTTGAAACGAATCCATCAAATGCACTCTATTTAATTATAAGCAGCAACCCATGCGCAAGCAATTGCATCACCTGAAGTGTTCCTCCTCTCAGCACAAAGTATACAGCGACGTGTACAGTAAAATGCACAATATGAATATATTATATAACTACTGAGAGCTTTTTGTAACGATATGGCCCAGAATAACCGCGTTTTAATGACGTAAAATATGTAAATGTTAAAGGTCAATCATCGATCGTTGTTTTTATGGAGCATATAAATTGTCGATTTAAATTATTTGTACTGACTTTAAACTGTAATAAACTTTGCGAAGAAGGAGGAAGATGTTTTAAAGTTTGTGTGGAAAAAAACATTCGCCTGAAGTTATGTAACTGTTAAATAATTTTTATCAAGGATTAGGCTGAAAACTATTTTAAGCTGTTTTTAATTAATTTTGTTTAAATTTTTTTAAAGAATTTAATTTGTTGAATTAAATTACAATTCTCCCACACTCTGAAATAACTCAGGCTTGTATTTGAACCAACAATAAAATGACTTCAGACGAATTATTGTAAAGTTCAACATTAATCCGTAAAACCCGGTACAAATAAAACCTTTTACGTGCAACCTTGAGAACAAGATAAACACATAATGGTACAGTTATTTACCATTCTACAATTATGAACGAGAGATGAAAAGTAAAAAGAGACGTGCATTAGTGTAAGAGAACGTAATGGAATATGCCAGCAATGTACAATTTGTAATTTGAAAGCATTAACACTCCACTCATACCTGCATGAGTGGATGTCGAGCTTTCAAGTATTTTAAGAACGGATGAATTATTTAGGAAGTCCTTGTTGTCAAGAAGATCTCTTAATAATGTGTGAATTTTTTTCATTAAGAAAAGCAAAAATATTTGAGACAGTTAAAATTCAAAAAATTGATCAAAAATATTTTAAAATTTTTTTTAGGAAGACAAAAATATAGAAGTTATAAAATTTTGAATTCCACACAACAACTTGTTACCCCAAACTTTTTGCCAACTTCCTCACAATTCAGCAGCAGACATTGACAATAATTGTTTTAAAGAAAAGTGTTTCTATGTACGAGTTTATTGGGATCAAATTGAAAGACATATTCATTCAATTCAACTTGTTAAACGTACGCCGTTTAAGAATTTGTACAACATTGAACATTCATGCGTGTTTCCACATTCAAATTGGCCATATACGTATTTAAACTTTAAAGTACGACGAAATTGACTTTCTAAAGTAATTGACCCTCTGGCAAGTAATGGGGATTTGGAATTGTGGTGGGGCTGTGACGTCACGACAATACAAGAGTATTGCTCGGGACCGTGTCTCAGCATATTAATGGCGCCCCGGATGTTTATTGCTGCAAAAAAGTGTGTTTCTTGGCACCGCCACGTTCGCTTTTCAATTGAGTTTAAACTTTAATGTGTTTACAATGGGCAATAAAAATGCCGTGGCAGAAATTGATCTGGTTAGAAAAATGATGGTTAAAGTTTTCATTTTTATACTTTAAAAGCAATTCTTTAATTAATTGTAAGTTGTTTATAACTAAAAATTGTGTCATAACTTTAAATTTATAAAAAAGTCTATTCAAATTTGTTTTAATTTAAACTTGAAAATTTTCCTAAACATCTGTTGCAATAATTTGCATAAAATAGCAATAAGACCGTTAACAAATTTTACACACAATTTCCAGAGCAAACGTAAAGTAATGAAAATAATAAAAATAGCATGAAAGAAAAAAACATTCGTTTCCTTAATTGACCATTAAAATTTCTGCATAAGCGCGCACATGCTTTCATTAAAAAATGCCAAACAATTAAAAATCAACAAGCATGGTGAAGACATGCAAATTTTCCGTACGTTTGCCATAAAAACGTCATCAACCCACACGATATTACGATAACACGACACACATATTTCACCTGTGGAAAAATTGGTGCAACTTGTCTGCTTTTTGAGCACTGCAACTCAAGCGGCAAACCACTGCCAAGTACGAGCTTTTGACTCCCATAAAACATGTCAAAAATATTTTCAAACGTGTGTGCGTGGTGAAATGCACCGTGATCGGGTAAAGAAGATACGTACAAAGCATACGCGATGACACAATTTCCCTTGGCGCGTAATATTCATGTGAGAACGTAGCTGCAGGTAGGCGTTGTTGTTTTAGATTTCACTTTTCTGACAAATATTTTCCTCTTGAGAAGTTTGACGTGTGCATGCGGTTTTAATTGTTGGAAATGTTAGAAATAAGATAATATACTAACGAAGTTAGATCACGCATGTAAAGAGGACTAATCCATCTTTGCTCTGATTCCCTTTGCTTATTTCCCATACAAAACAATTAAAAACAGTTTAATTTATTAGTTAATCGCATTTTATCGTGTCTAGCAGTTGTTTACTAATGAAAATGAAACTAGATCATGTTTGCTGGGTTATAATAAAATATAACAGCTGTTTAATAATCAGACTTTAGTTTAAAAGAAGCCAAGACTTAAACCAATATTTCATGAAAGCTGGGATAGACCACAAAAAGGCGCTTCCTTAAAAAACAAGAAAAACCACATAAATGTAAAGAAAAACTGAGGTCAAATATTGTTCTAAAACATGGAATTATGCAAAAAAAATATTGCTTTCACAATTTTTTTAAACATGCCAAAATATAAAATACATAAAGCAATATTCCATAAAACTGTGTGTCACTTTGAAGATTCATGTAACATTTACATTTACAACAGCCGGTTTCTATGCACAACAGTCTCACTTTAATCTCAATTTAAATAACAAGAGTGGGATGACGTGTCGTACATGCGGTTATGGATGCAATATTACTTGTCGTGTTCACAGGTGGCCGTTACTTAACATGTAACTTCTTGTTATACGGGTACACATTAAAATTTATACGTGTAAGAGTACGGCAATTGATTGTAGCAGTTTACATAAGTTGTGCATGCCATTGTTCGTTTATGTTTACATGCGGATTATGGGTACTGGCGTTTCGTTATTCAATTAGATCGAATTTGGTCGTGAGAGGGTAGTGAAAGATGGTAATCTAATTATGAGTGCCATTGTTGAACAGATAGGTATTTTGTTGTGTCATTTGATGGATTTTGTTTAAGTTAACACGAATGTTATATTTGTTACCTGATGTAAGTAAATATTCTCGATGTAGCTCTTGTTAACAACTTGAAACGGAGCATGGACGAGCGCCAAAGTAAACTACGTTTAGGAGCACCAAACAATGCTGCTCAAAACAATTTAAAACTCCTAAATGCAGTCAAATTTTAAAAACCGCATTAAAAAAATTTAAAAACAAATCCACTGAATTTTTGTTTTTGAATCTTAAAAAGCTTGTAAAAAAAAATTTGGAAAACAATTAAAATTTCTATGTTATCCTCACTAGTCTGAGCTAAATACAAAATTATTAAATATCAATTGTTAAAATTATTTATCAACATTTATTATTTTGTATTACAATGTTTTGAGTTAAAAGAAACATAAACATCAATTTAAAAAATTAAACACTGTAAAACTTTCTCCAACAACATATCCATTAATTTAACTAGATCTCTTAAATTGAAATAAATCATATTATATACCAAGCAAAAACCCACAAAAAGTAATGAGAAAATTGGGTTATCTGGTTGAACATCAAAATTGCAACATTACACTATTTTTTAATTACCTAAAAGCATAAAACAGGCGTTAAATGATAATTTAAAATGTGAGTCAGTGTGCTGAAGTCATTAGCATTTTGGTGGCGCATATTAAATAATCTTCGCAGACACATTAGGTAAATTTTAATACATTAAAGATGAAACAAAATACGAGTAAATAAAGAAAAGAAGATGTGCGCAATTTTCTGCATGAACCTCTCAAGCCCATTAAAATAAAATATATTCTGAGATAAATATTACCACGAAGAGAGGAAATGCTATGGCACTTTCATCAGTTTCTGCAAATTCAGACGGGAAAGTGTACTTCATACTGTTGTTGTTTATGTGCTTTTTACTTGATACAAGCATTTTTGAAAGCACCCGCAACAGAGAGGCGAGCGGCGCCGCGACGCTTTCAGCCATATAAAAAAGGCTGCACTTCGATCGCATCAAATATGGAGGGAAAATGGAGTCTAGACGTCGACCAATCAATTTTGCTATCCCCCGCATATCACCATCTCGTGTCTTGTGTGTATCTTGAAAGTACTAAAGTAGAATATTCTGCAGCAATGCATTTTCACCCGGACGTGATGTTGCCGCAATAATAATCCACAAATATGTACAATACAAAACTAAAGCACATTCTTGTTTATTTATACCACAGAACTCACCATCGGGCATGTTGCACTGCAACACTTCTGCTGAAGTTGGGTGGGGTTGTTGCTCCGGCATTTAAATAAGGGTGTGAGTTGGATAATCCGTTAAATAATTCCCCCAACACACTTAAATTGGTAAAGCCACTAACACTGCAATGAAGTTTTTTTTTTTTTATCGTGCCAACAGGCAGTTTCAATTATTCACCACAAAAAATGTTTATTGCACTTTTAAAAAAGGTTTACAATTTAAATCCACTTTACGTTATATGAAAAATAACACAACCGTAATGGGGAACGTCCATTTGAGAACTGGCGAAGAATTATTACGAACAAAAATACCGGTGAAAGACTTTCAAAACTTTCGTGGATGTTGTCAATTAAAGAAAGAAAAACACATTTAAAGTGGAAAGAAGTTGGAGGTATTGTAAATATTTTCGTGGGCTATCTTTTCAACGGTCATTCGCAATTGATCCCAACAACAAACGGGAAATCATCATGCTGCGTATTAAATTTAAGTGAGTTGTGGATTGATGTGAGTTATGGTGAGGAAGATGTTCTCACAAATAATTACAAGTTGTTTGGAAAATTAAAACTTAATTTAATTTGTGTTTTTTTGTTGGTTTTTCCAATTACGTACTACCAAATTACCAAATTTTAGAGAAAACTGAGGATTTTCGAATTTAAATTATTAACCACAATTGAAAGTGAGGGAGATATTTAAACTCAATTTCAACATTAAATGTTGTTTGTTGTTTATGTGTTGCAATCTTTAAATTATTATATTTGATTTAAAGCAGTTTAAAGTGAAAATTGTGTTTCCAAAGAATAAAAGAAAATTCACTTAGGCAAAATGAGGTGAGTTTCATTGGGTCGGATTTCTGTTTCGAATTTAAAGCTGTAAATGGTTCGTGCATTGGATGATTACATAAAGTTTATATTAAGCGAAATATATAAAGTGGTGAATTTTTTGGTGTTGTTTCGCGATAAATGTGGTTATTTTAAACACAATACATAATATTAATTTAAAAAATAAATAATTTCAGAACTTTTAATTATCTTTTAATTAAAAATAAAATATAGTGGTACTTTCGTCCTTTATTTCTGATACTGTTTTTCAAACAAACGTTCATAATTTAGACAGGAAAACATATTTCATAAATCTTGTCTATACAAATAAACTATTTATGGCTTCCACAATCAAGTCGACGGCTAAAGTCTCAGGAACTTAATTAACTCTTTACCTTCAAGTACATTGTAAAGATGATATTGTTTAAACTGTCAACCTAAAATAGGGCATGTTTGCTTCAATTATGATATACTTTCATCATGCATAATTAAACACGTGTAATTTAGTTTATGTCGCACTCGCACGTGTCTTTATAATTAAAAGGAGACATGATGTGTTAACATGTAAGATGCCTTATCGTAAGATGAAGACATTGTTCATGAAGTTTTGGGTAAACGTTTAATTTAAATTTTTTAAAGTCACTAAATGGTTGTTTTAATTCATTAAAAAATAAGGAGTTGGGTTCTTAAAAATTTGTAGTTAAACAAATACAAAAGCCTACATAATGTCAATTGCATAATTTTTGTCGTTTCAAGAATACAATTATTTTATTTAAATTCTATAATATGCTTGTTGAATTTTAAATAAATTAACTTTAATATCAGATGCAACAAAATTTATACGTGTAACAAAAAAAAATACAATAAAGCTTACACAACAATCAATTAAGACATTAACAATAAATATATAACCAATGTACGCTCTGATCACTATTAATGAAGAAATAAACATCAATTACAATTCTATGTTCATTTATTTCCAATAAAAATCTCCTCAAGAATGTATCCTTGAATACCTTTAAAAAGCCCACACTGGCACCATACACCCGAACCCACACACAAAATATCACCAACAGACTTCATAAATGACTACACAAATTAAAAGCATATTATAATAATTAACATAATTGCACGTATCTGTGCGATGTGTGAAAAGCTTCATATAAAAGCTAACCAAACCCGGCCCGAAAGGTGTGTCCTCTCAAATAATCACCACACACAGCACAAAAATGTGGCGCCCTATTAAATAAGACTGCGTTATAAGCCGTTAAGTCAACAATATCCAATTGATATAATTGTACAAATCTCAAAGTGTGTGGAGTTTCAATTGAAGTGCGAGTGCCAGGCAGTGAAACGCCATAACGTATTGATTCACAATAATATCGCATGATCCAAATTACAAATTATTGATACAACAAAATCACAAAAATGGGTGAAAAAAATGGGTGTTCTTAAATATGAAATCATAAAGACACATAACAGCCACACGCTGCGTCATGTAATGCGGCGCGCACGCGATTTCTGTGTACAGCAACTCCTATTATTTTTTGCAGCATGAATGAATTTAAAAAACTTAACACAAGTATATATTGCTTTAGGGTACGTACTGTTCATATAAAGTGTAACGAAAATTATGATTTAAGGCGATATAATAATGCGACAAAAATACCAATAAACGATCGTGTTTGGAATTAATTTGCGGTAAATGTCTAAACTCAAAAACATGTGCAACCTTGAGAAATTCAGACAATTAAAGACTGTATGGTTTTAAGTTTTATAGTACCACTGTGGGTTAGCTTAAGAGCCTTCTACCTATTTAAAAAAAAACGGAAGTATAAGTTTGTAGTATAAACAATATTTGCCTAATTACAGGATTTTTACGGGCAATGAGTGATTTTTGAGTGTTTTCAGTTTAAGCATTAATAAATCGATACAGTCAAAAAAAAAGACAAAAACAAGATTTAGCAAAATCGACAAGAAGCCTCTTAATATCAAATTGAATTGGCAAAAAGTAAATGCAAATACCTTGAGCCTCAACTCTTAAGAAAAACGATCATATTGTATGCAATTTCTAAGATTAATGGGATACGGAAAAGCGGATCATTAGTGTCGAAAAAAGCATGCATATAATATAATAAAATGGAAGTGAGAAAATTAAATATGCCAAATATTTCACAATATGATGCGTCGTCGTCTATAATTATTATTACAAATACAGTTGGAACTTGAACTCATGCATGATAAGAATTTAAGTGGGAGGAGTATTTCTGTTTTATGACTTATCATTTAACGAGTAATTCAACAGACAGTACTGTAAACTCATGTGCGATGATAGGTGTGATTAGTTTTTAATCAATAGCGTACTTAGAATAAATGACAATTAAATGAAGATGTTATTATAGCTTTTTTATGGTGTTTGCGTTTTCGTCATCTATAAGTCCTCCGGTTTGAGTTGTTTTGGTGTGGAAAAGTTTGCAGGATCGTTTTATGCAAATACGTTTAATTTGGAAATTGAGTTCTATTCAAGCACCAGCTGGTTATTTGTGTGCCATTGAAACTTAATACAATAAAGTCTTTATTGAAAGTCTTTATCGCAGATGTTTCACTAGTATTTGTGTTTTCGATACGAAGTTAAACAAAAAATAAAAACGCTTACAAGGATGCAATTGCAGTCATTTAGGAGCTTTTAAATAAAATGAAGCAAAACTGGGGGGAATTTTTAAAGAAAAATATTTGGTAAAACATTTGAAGGTTGCGCAATTGACTCCCAAATGTACTTTTAATGTTGTCTTCAATATTTCAACAAGAAAACCATATAAAAGTCATTCTACCAAGCACCAATATTTTGAAAACCACGCGGAATGCAAGCAAAAGCAGCATTCATGAACTCACATGAATCAGTGCACAATTGGGCATGCCATGAAAATTCCACCAAAAAGCGACAACTGCAGCCTGCTTACATGCCTGCCTGCAGTGCTTGTTTGCCTAATGAAATGTAAAAATATTTTAATGCAAACCACACAATGCACATTATTGCACATACATTTTCAATCGACCCAAATTGCGACTCTTTAAGATCAAAACATGTACATTTACTTATTTCGTTAAGAAAAAAGCAACACTGCATCAATGAGACAACATTAAGGTAAATAAATTCGCACAGCTATAACCATAAGGTAAAGTTCTTCGATGCATTTCCAATGCATGCTTGCTATTTCACGCTCAAATCCAAAAAGGTAAATCCATAATAGAATATTAGTTACGAATTACGATTCGCGCGAGATGAATACTGCAAAAGATTGATGTTAGAGGATGCAGCCGGGTTATGCAATATCGCATAAATAATGATCACATTTCGCTGTGAAATGCTCGCGCGCAACGGAAAGAAGTCAGCCCACACACAAGTGCGCTTAGTTACGTTCTCGATGCGGTGACTTGCACTTAATACCCGCGAGATGCAGTTGCGAGTTTCATTCAGGTAGTCGAACCTGCAGCAAAGCGCGCATCAAAGTTAGATGGAAATATATGCGCGCGCAATTTTATGCAAAGGAGAATGAGAAAGATTAGAGGAAACACTTGCGCGAATGCTGATGCTGCCGCTGGTTGATAAAGCATAAAAAACAAACACAAATAATAAACCGATTAAAATGTGTGTGCAAATTTTATTTTTTATTTTTCATCAATTTATGCAAACGGAAGGAGGAGGGGAATACTTCTGCGACTTAAAGCGTGAATTTTATGGTTATATTGAGATTAGAGACAGTTTTAAATGAAGAACTTACTGCACTATGTTATATTTTACAGGGTGTTTAGACAAAAAATGGAAAATGATATCCCTTTTTGCGACACTTTCATATTTCAAGTGCTTTGAAAGTTAAAACCATTTTAGCAGAAGTTATAAATTTAGGCGCCAAAAGTTATTTAGGTTTTGAGAATTTTTGTGCATTTAATCAAACTTTTGCAGTATACATTTAGGCGATTTAAAACAAAAGCTTTTAAGTAAAACTTAAAGACTTAATATTACCATTTAAAAAATCGTAATAATTTATTTATCAAGAAAAAGAAGAGCATCATAGGTACCAAGGGCAAGCTTGTTAAAAACTTGGTTTCTATTGGCTTCCCAAGCAAAGTCCAAAAAATTGCAATTTAAGTCATTACCCATTAGCATGCGGATTGCGGTGTTGAGGTGCACACAAAAACCGACTTAACAACAGCAACATAAAGTTGCGTCTTTCGTGTACATGATAAATATTCCACAGAAACAGTTTCTGGGTCACACATCAGCATCCAAACGCAGATGAACAGAACTGGTCTGGCCTTTTTTTCGCCTCACACGCAGCATCGCAATCACTCCTCCTTATATATTATACACACGCGTCATGAACACACGTATTGTATTTATGTACACAATTTGATTGTCGCTTCTTGTTATGTATACTTCCAGCATTTCCCGCAATTCCCATTCACTAAAATGATCACATTTTGGCCCTCCGCGTTTGTTGTTTTATTTTATTATTGTTGGTAATTTTATTTTGTATTCTCGCCTGAACACACATCTCAATTCTTCTTAGGCACTGCACAGTGCACACCTAATCACCTGTGCGGTCGCGACTCGCGCACCAGCCGCATGCACGCTTTATTCTCCGCACACGAAGATAATATACGAGTTCTCTTTGAACATGTGAAAGACATGTTTTGATTATCGTAATATGCGTCTGACGCGACGAGTGGGTGGGTGGTTGGTTGTGGAGAGATCATTAAATTACATATACCTGCCGTGTTGTTCGATGAAATGATTAAGCACCTTTAACATTGTACAACAACACCACGATGGCGATGGACCTACTGGCCTACTAAAGCACACGCTCAAATTGCGAGTGTATGGAACAGGGCTGGATGGCCATCAGCACATGTTTCTGGAGTCATATTATGGCAATCATATTGGCGCATTAATAATTGTGAGGCGGTCGATGAAATGATTACCACGAGGCAAAGGGGGAAATGTCAGACATTAAAGTTTTTAACAAAAAATTCTGTGACTTGAAGCATATAGAAAAAAAATACATGGCAGGGAGAGCTCATCGAGGCTTCAGATACAAATGAATATCCGTTTATAATCTATTTTTAGTAAAAATTGTATTGATGCAAGAAAGTAGATTTTTTCTAGACCACTTTTTTGAGCGTAAGTCTGTCAATTGCAAATTTTTATGTAAAATAAATGCCACTAAAATTGATTTCACAAAACTTTGTATACTTCTGAACGGTGAATAGAATTTAAAGTTAAAATGTAAACAAATTACAATTTACTGATTGTGCCGAATATGTGTTTTGTAACAATTCACCACAAGTCAATGCCTCTGGGGGAATTTCTGTTCAAATCTTGTTGTACCATGAAGAAAATTATTGGAAAGAACAATGAAAACAAATTGAAATCAGTGCACGTTTATAAATCTTCAAACATTTTTGCTGTGTTGTGAAAAAAAGGGTGATGAGACGATGAAAGAAGTGCTGAATTATAATTGTTGAATGGAAATATATTACAGCAATCAGCATTTGATTCGAAAGGTGCTTCAACTGAAATCCAGATCATTAAAATTTATCATTTACACGGGAGAGTGAATCTAATTTGTGTAGTTAATTTTAAAGCCATTCCAAATTGGCTGCAAGATGATCTTATAAATGCTCTGAAGTTCTGAAGTTTTGTTTGAATTTCAATGGAGTACAGTATGTCTGCTTTATTGTGATGAATGCGTCGGATTTTCTTGCATGCACCAAGCCTAGGTGATTTTTTTTAAACGCATAAAGTAAAGCGAAATATGCGATAATTTATTTCAATGCACATCAACCTGAGTTCATTAAAGACCCTAACTGGTTTGGTCATAAAAACATTGTGCCGCTTTATGAACGTCCATCCGTTCATAAGAATAAATCAAAATAAGAATTTATTTTTATGAAGTCGACTTGAAAGGTGCTTTATTTGCTTCATGGAACACTTAATCTGAACCTTAATATACCATCTTTATGGTCATCTCCTTTTATTTTCATTGATTCGTTTGAAATGGAGAGTTCTGTACATTTTATAGTCACGTTATTGTTAAGATCTTAAACTTTAACTATAAAAGCATGAACTACAACTTAGCTTGGAAGTTAGATTTTCATTGTTAAGATTACGATGTAATAAATTAATTTACCGATATTTTTTGAATGACGCACATGCTTGTAAAACAACCGGCAATTGATTTTTTAAAATATCATTTAAAATATCATTTAAAATTAAATTAATATAAAGTATCTTAGGACCTCAACCAAAAGTAGGGACAATAGCAATTAGCTTAGAGAATTTTTTTTTAAACACTTTTAGGACCCTATGAGCCTTTATTAATTGTGATCACTATTTCAATGCAACCTTGAAGTATGATGAGTCATTAATCCATAACGTGATCCCAATATTTGGCGCCTTTTGGATGCAAACCCATAAATTCCTCGAGTGACTAAATAAACGATCCAAATTTGGAAACAATAACAATTATACTGTTCCTAAAAGCCAGCATTTGTCGCTGCAACTTACAATATATCGTGATTTCACTAAGTTTGAGACCCCAGAAAGCTTTCAATTTCAGCAGCTGCGCAATTTAACAAGTGAAATTTGCAAACAAAAGCTCTTCCGACCATGAACTAAAAGAAGTCCGCACAACTGTTTTAAATACTTTAACTGTAGTTTTGTCCATCATACTTTAACAATATGTCGCGCAGTGTTTCTCTATCTTATCAGGGAAAATGCTATTTATCTAATTGGAAGTGGAGGCTTTGTGCAATGGCACAAAAAGGAATTTTTTTTTTTGGAAACACGCATTCAGTGTTTTATCGTAATTAAAAAGTGTTTATCGACGCAGGCAACAGCAGCTTTTACTTAAATTGTTTTTGTTGACTTAAAAAATGTCGTTGGTTTCATTTTAAATGTAAATTGTCGTTGTCAGAAAAACAATTGAAATTAGTCAATTTCAAGCACATCAAAATGAATTTTGAGCACCTGAATCGTGACAATGATGCGAGTAAATCTCTGTAATTGCGTCTTGCAAGATCTCAAAACAAAAACAAAAAAATGTTGCAGCGTGATTTTGCAAGACACTTTTTTCTAATGTTGAAATAATTGTGAACTTGGTTACAGCGAAACTTAAAGGTGCTCATTAATTATATCTCACATCACACATGAGACATTTACTTTTTTCTAATTAAAATATAACACCGCAGGTACACACTGAAACACACGTGGAAATCGGGTCGCCATTAGACATCCAATTGTCTGCTCCACTTCGTGATAATCTATCTAATTTCAATTTATATTGTTTTAGTTTTTTTTTATAAGCCCGCACAGGTGTATCTTATCAATGCCAGGCTATAAATACCGTGCAATAATGAACACGATCCAAATAAGTGCTTCCATTTGTAATTGGTTTTGGTAATGCAAATGTAGTTATGAACAAATAGGTTAGAGATGAGCGAATTTGCACAAATTAAAAGATTGTGTAGGAAAACAAAAAAATGGTTAACATAATTTGCCACTTACGTCTTGATTTCAGCCGCGGCAGTTGTACATGTTTTAGGACGCGACCTTTTCGTATTGAGTCGAGCAACTGTTCCCTGGGTGATGGATTGCGTTTCAATGGTTGTAGCTTCCTCTCAGAGACCTGCAATTTTTAAAAGATGGAAATTTATTAGACATTTTAATATTTTTTATTTTTTCCACGTTTTGTTTTTCACGGTCTAAAGTAATATGCTAACTGGGTAATAAGACACAGTCAACAAATCTTAAAACTTGATTAAAATCACGCCTCAACCACCAGCTTATTAAAATAAAATTTAAAAAATTAATAAAAATCAATTAAAACGAAAAAAATAATTAAAAACTAACAAACTTTTGAGGTAATAACATTTTAATTTGAAATTGTGGGTATTGCAAATAAAAAGGCTGAAGTAACAACAACTAAAATGTCATAACTCATAACTCATAACACAAAAAGTTAGAGCCCATGACTCACATGCAACGAATTACGTACATTGCAACTACATATCACATAATTTAATGACAGTCTTGCAGTCATGTGAAAACATTTATTTACGTCTTATGAACGCCTAAACCGCAATTTCATTCATAAAACATGCAAATCCGCGTTGCCTCCTTATTTCGTTTGTCAAACGCAATAATCAGCGAGATATGCAGCTGGAACTGAATGCGTGTTTGTGTTGGCCTTATTTAGGTTGCAAGCGCTTTATGAACTGGTACTTGAAAAGACACAAAGGCCACAATGTGAAACGGTCATGGCGCGTTTGTACTTTTGTGTGTTCGCGATTTTTAAGTAGGTGCACAAATCGATAAAGGGCAATTAATTGGAAGGTGTTTCAGTTTGTGTCATAAGGAGAGCACTTCTAAAGAGAGAGAATCGCTTAATGCATTTCTTTGATTTTGCAAATGAATGCAAACAAATATTTGAAAGGATTTTCAAAAGGTGCGTTCGGCCCAGATTGCAATGTGACTTAAATATGGAGTGAACATTTTTATGGGCTTCACTGAACTTCAGGTTTTTAATTGAAAAAGGAGACCAACATTTCTTTTTGAAACCACTTATTCGTTGAACGATTTTATTTATAAATTTTAATCACTTAAAAATTTATTAATACCTGATAATTAAGAGTCGTTTGAAAAGTCTAAACTGCAACTTTCTTATATACAATTTAATTTTCAAACTAATTAAGAAAGTAAAAATTCGCGCGAATTATTAAAAAAAATTGGTTTAAGTTTTCCTTCTGACCAACCTGATTGATTTCAAGATCACTTGCAATAAAATAATTGATTAACTGCAGAGAAATAATTATAATTGGTCTAATAAATCATCTCGTAATAAACTAGGTGGTTTTTGCGATTAAAACCTGGTAAAAATAGGCAATTTTAATATTATTTCATTTTCATTTCCTTTGATTATATTTCAACAAAAAAAGCTAATTTCCAGATAAAATCAAAGCTCATAATATGTTTAATGCTTTAATTAAAATTATGGCGGCATCAAGTAACCGAACAACAATAATTTTAGGTGCCATAGTTAGAAAGTGTGCGGAATTTAAGAAAAAAATAAAAGAATTACCTACAATGATGTCAAAATTAACTCATATACTTAGAGTGTGTGTATTTTTCCTTCAAAAAGAAAACAACGCACTTGAACAATATGTTGTTACGTGAAATCGCTGAAGAATCCATTGTGTTTTAATAAATCAAATTCATCGAAAGTGTATCTAAATCCAAAGTCTATCATCGCGTTTTTCATTTTGTATTGTTACACAAATGAAATGCATTGAAAGAAAGCTCAGAATTACTACAAATTTTTAGTCAAATGTGTAAAAAAATAATCAAATTTGCAATTAACTTTAAATTTAGCCGTTACTAATAATAACTGTTAGTCAGACTAGACACATAGCGGTAAACAACAACATCGCGTAGCACATGTATTAAACTTCCGGCGTTATAAAAGGCGTAAAGGCCATACGCAATTTAATTCATGGAACAAGACAAATGATTATGCGATGCTTATCAATTGAAGTGACAACGAAATTGAACAAATTGTAATCGCGTAAAAGAAAAAACAAAAGTTATCACAAATTAGTTACATGAAAAGGCATTGAACAAGCAAAGTAAATAAAAAAAAGGAAAATAAAAAAGCTAATAAGTTGCCCTCAAAAAAGAAAAAGGTGAAGCAAAATTATTATTACTGATGGGACCCACTTATCGGTCAAGTTTACAACCGACAAATAATTATTGGCGATGCGACTTTAGTTTGAGCGATGTACAATGAGGCGCAATTTTCATGGGAATTTGTTAGGACCACGATGAGAGAGACAATTTGTTGGTAGGGAAAACCGCCTGTAACTTTGTTTGTTAGAGGAATCATAAATCTATTAAAAAACGATTGCAATGGCTTTAAGGTAGGATCTTTAAATGTTCAGCATTAAACTTAAGTCATTTGACTTTCATAAATAAATATTTTGTCCTTGGAATATTACATTAACTTTTCAAAGAAATTAAATAATAATTTAATTTTTTTTTGAATAAAAAGAAATAATATTAAAGAATTAATTATTTTTGAGTTTTCAAAAAAATTCCATAAAAATTATTTTGGAATATACAAAACCGTTAAACCATGAATTAAAAAAATTAAAACGACTATAACAAAACTACCATCCACACAAACTGAAAAAAAAAATCGCCAATGTAAACCACGCAACAAATTTTTGTATTTATTTACAGTTGTTTACCCAAATAATAAATAAATTACGACCGATAAGTGCAAATATTTTCAGCGATCCAAATCGTCATCTAATCTGAGTACTTAATCATATCACATAACTACAGAATTAACCTTCTAAACCGTGAAGCGCCGCGTCTCAATAAATAAATCGCGCTAATTTTTTCAATTCGCTTCATTTTGTTTGTCCAACTTACCTTCTTCAAAGGGGGCCGCGATCGTATAAATTCCAGAATTACAGCGTGTGCGTCTTTTTTCACCCGAGGCGGTATATCACCATTCACCATGACCTTCCGCAAATTGAATTTCCTGGAAATAAACAAATAGCAAACCACTTCAGAGACAGGCCAATAAATTCGAAAACAGATGCGACAATTGCGATTAAAACCACCAACTGTGCGGTGTTCTTAATTACTGGGCATTACAAATGGGGGCAATTTAAAGTTTATTGTACCTCGCCCTAATATCACCCATCAGTATTTCGTACGGCGTCATTTCAAATTCGATTGGTGTCCGTGAGAAATCGCTCTTTTTCAGACGGACACCACGACGCAGCTCGTCCACCACTTGCATCCAGAAGCGTGCCTGCAATTATAAAAATAGAACATTAACAAATATTTCTGATTTAGTGGTTGAGGATTTAAAAACAATTAAAGTAATAAAAATGCATATCGATCAGTCAGCGAAAATAAACAAAACAATAATTTAGGTGTCGGCATGCATTTTAAAAAATGTTTTTGCAAAAAATTACAAACAAAATTTATTGCAAGATATTTTTATGAGCTTATATGTGATTTTGTGGAATTAAAATATAATTCATGCAGAAAAATGTGTGTGTTGTAATCAGACACGCTGCCCATTTCTTATCAATAAGATTAAAATATATTTTTCAAATTGATTTTAAGACGTCATTTTCTTAGGGAATACGTGCATTTCTTCAGGTAATCAATTTAGGATGTGATTTTGCACTTTTAAAGAAATAAAATAAAACATATTACAGTCATAATGTTGTAATTACATAAAATTGAAAATTTAATTTGTTAGTTTTGCATTGTTTTAAATAAAAATATTATAAATATTGGTGTAAATAATAAATACTAAAACAAATAATTTACAATAAATTCAATTGAAAAGAAGCACATTTAATAACAAGTCCGGTAACAATTAAGTTAGTAGGATTAATTACGTACTTGCAGTGCCCTCCAAATCCTAATTTCCGCCTAGAATTTATGATGCAGGAAAGGGGAATTTCAAGATATATTTTTAAATGCCAATCTTCTTTTAAAAATGTATTTTTAAGGTTATCTTCATTTTAGATATATTCTAATTTTCTTGTCAATATATTTTAGGAAATTTTGCTTTGACACGTATGTCCTGGTTATTTGTCAGTAAAAAGAAAAAAAAGTAACAAAACTTTGTTGTTTCTTTCAAAATGATGCCAAAAGTTTTACATCAAACTTTTACTCTAATTTGCACATCGCACATAACCTTTTGTCTCAAAGTTGTAAAAAAAATAATTACAACAATTGTTACGTCCCTCATTAACTAGACAAATTTCTATTTCATGCCGTCAAATTAAAAACATCCTCTCATTTTTGCCAGAGATGTCAGTACAATAAAAAAGTTTGCTTAAAAAGCTTTAAAAGATAATTATCAATCTTTTGAAATGGAACAATAATAATCTTTTTATATCGTCAAGAAAGCAAAATATGCACCATCCGCATTATAATTCAAGACAAAAGTCAAAACGCACACATGTGGTTGGCCTGAGAGCACACATCATGAAGTGTGTGTGCAGCAGCTCAAAAATGATGTAATTCAATCTCATTATTTTAAATTTCTGCAACTGAAAGCTTTTAAATGTAAAATCGAAAATGCGCTGATGTGTTAACTTTTTTATTTTGCATCTTGTTTTTTTTTTTTGTTTAAAAGCAAAACGATTTTATGTAATCTAAATAAGTCGCACAAAACGTATATGCAACGAAGCATAATGCACATCACTTGGGGAATCGCTGCCACCACAAAGAAGAAGAGCACAGAATTTGGCTCCTTCTGTTGTGAGCTGCTGCGTCTTGGTGCTCCGAGCTACCGGCAAGCACATTATGGAGGCACAACTGTTTAATCGGTATCAATTTTGGATTTGCTCTGAATGTTCGGTGATGATGATGATGGGAAGCGCACAATTTCTTATGTACCAAGCACCACCATAATATTAAGCATATATGATCGGTTACGCCAATTTGGCTCGTTGTATAGAAGATACAGTTCCCGTTTGTCGTGGTTCGTTCAAATTGCAAATTGTCTGCGAGCATAACAAAAACGAAACGAAGAAGAACAAAAACACCGACACATATGTTGGTTCACATATTATGTAGATGATGATTATATGGCATCGGCATCACTGCACGGTTTTAAAAGTTTGCATGCTCAAGATAAGTTAAAAGCCGAGGTGCTGCTGCACACACAAAAAGGGCAAAAGCCTCGAACCATTTGATTGTTTGATATGTGAGAACAACTTTGTTAAATCATGTACATGTTAATATCGTTAAGATTTACTTTAAAAAGCATTTCCTCGGTATACAAGACTCTCTCAACCCAGAATTCAGTATGCATTCACATTACAACGCAGCGCACACACGCAAGCACCAAAAGTGTTTTGATTAGCTCACTTAGTTTATGGTAATTCATTAATTTCCAACAGTGGCAACCCAATTAAGGCTTTGCGCCAATGTTTTACAATATTTCTGCATATTTAAAGACTTCCCCGATGTTGTCTTCTTACGTGCAGCAGAAGTAGTTAGTAGTTACGCATTTACGATCATGTTATGCAACACTCTTGTAATTGATTTTACAGTTTACAGGAAAATTGTAATGATTTTTTGTTGCATTTATTTACCCAATCCGTGAAACCGAGTTTGGCGAGTTCTTGTCGGGATGTCTCGGCATTCGCCTTTATTCGCAGTGCTTCAGCATCTCCGTGGATCACTTTTTGTAGGAATACTCGTAGTTCTAGGCTCTCAGTGGCTAGGGCACGGCACACGGCTTTGTAGTGGTCTTCAGGATTTGATGGAGTTACTCGGGGTGCACACATCTAAAATAAATTAAAGAAACTTGTTATTTAATTACTTTGTCTTATTTATCAATTTTCGATGACAAAAAAAAAATTTATTTATATTCATTTCTACTAAACAAATAAAATGGTTTTAAATTTGAACCTTGAAAAAATAAAAAATAAAGTTTGACCTTGGTTTATTTCCAAATAATTTTAGTTTCCTAACCCAGCTAAATTAAGTAATTGGATGAAAAAGTTCATAGTTTCCTTGACGTAAAAGGACATTGAATTTAATATTGACCTTGACAAACATTTTACAAAACGGTTCGTTAATCAGCACTTTTACAAAAATAAGGATTTAGAAAAATTTAAAAACAAATTTTTTACCATTATCTTTTCAAGGTATTGAAAAAGACTAATAAAAACAAATGCCTTTTGTTTATTATTACATCAAATGAGACCTAGACATCGAATTCAATTATCCTTTTAATTAAAACTAAATATTTTGTCAGATTAACCGTTCATAAAGATCTTGAAATGGCGAAACAACTAATAAATAATGAGTCGGAATCCGTAATGCATTTAATTTCAGAAACTGAAAATAACACGTATTGACGTTACCATATTTGCCAAACAATCACATAATTCATGATTCATCCCATAACTGCATTAAACATAGGAAAAATAAATTACGTTTAAGACACACAAAGATCCGGAAGTTGTAAGGCATAAATAAAAATGCAGCATAACATCGAATTGATGCGATCCACTCTTGTGTTTCTTGTTCAATGCATTTATAGATTTTCTTGCGCAATAAGTTTTCTTTGGATTGTCTATGATATTCTTGCAACAACAACGAACACGAAAAAAATGTTATAAGAATTATAATCAAATGCGTTTATTGTTGCATAACAATTGATGTGTGAATCATTGCAAAATTACGGCACATACGCGCTTAACGAATTCAAGGAAGGTGGGTGCACCCGACTTGTAGGTGGCAACGGTGTTCCGCCTTTGATTGTTTCCACCACACATGAATCTCTTCAAATTAAGGCATATTCATGGTGCAAAATCATTGTAACTAACATAAATGATGTCATATGGTGTGAGATGTTTATGGAAACAAAAAAAGAACAGTTTAAATTGTGCAAAAAAATGGCAAAGCCTCGAACGGCCTTCAAGTACAAACACACGCCCTATAAGAAGAATGACGCTCCTACGTACAAGTATAGATGAATATTTGCGCTTGGCGGCGTCACAACTCACAACACTCACTCCCAGTATAAAGTTTGTGTAACAACGAGAACGTGCACTGTGCAGTTAGCGTCTTCATTCTGCAGAACGGGGGCCCACTCCGTGCTGCGATTGCGATCTTTATCCACACGGCATAATATTGTTAAAGAGGGGGTCAGGCGCCACGCAAAAGAAATCACATCGCGTATATGGTTCGCAACAAATCAAGATAATAATAATAATAAAAGCGATCTCGTTCTTATTATTGTTGTACAGTGCCATGGATATTGAAGCCATCCACAGATCCGCGTCGTCGTCGTCATCATCATCATCGTTGGCTGTCTCTGTATATGGGGTGTATAAGCAGTTGAAGGCGACAGTGTGCCCAATGCACTTCTTACAGCATTATCTCCTATTGGGGTTTATTGAATTAAGATTCGGGAGTGAAAGTTCAAACAAACGTACGACTGCATAGAGATAGTGTACCAAGGCTTTCGCTCTATTGGCGGCAAAACAATGGGTTGTTAGCATGTTTTCTTTATATATGGTAATCCACGTGCAACTAAGTTAAGATGTTGCACGAATAGGTCTCCATCTTTGGGCATTCAATTCACAAAAGACCCTCAACCATAACAGGTTAAAAAAAATAAATTAGTAATGCAGTTTATTGCTTTGTTTGTTTTAGTACGATTAAATTTGCACATATAGGAAATAGAAAGCAATCCTCAGCAATTTTTTTCTGCAGCTGTTGTTGTTTTTATTGTTTGCAAACAAAGAAATTTAAAACTTAATTCGAATTTAGTGGTCATAATATAAAATGTATTGTTTTATTGGTTTGTGGGCCAACTTTAAACAGTGCAAAAGATTTAATTTAAATAAATTTCAAGGTCAATAAATATAACATCTGTTAATAAACTTAATAAGATTTTAAGTCAAATAAGCTGATTTTTCCTCATTGAAAAAGACTCAAAGCTGGAAGGGTTCAAAATAATCAAAATAATTCAAGGTCAAGAATTTATTGTTGAAACAAAATTATGTTTGTGACAAATATTAAAGAAAGGTCTCTAAAAAATAATCAACAAATTTATAAATAAAAAATAAAAAATATACTCACTTGCAACACGCAGTCTAATTCCTTTGTATCCAACGTTTTTATGTCTTCAACATCTTCTGAATCTCGCTCAATTCCTTCGTCATCAACGTCTAAACGAATTAAAATTATTTTTAATAATTTATATCCAAGATAAAAAATACTAGCAAAGGAGATCAAGTTGTAAATAGTAACGTATTGCATTCACAAGAAACTGTAAAGTCTCTCAGGCAAGAAAATTAATTTAAACGCAAGACACAAAAATTTAGTAAAAAAAATTTGGAACATAATTTGTTTCAAAATGCACCAAGAATAATTAATCTCAGTCACCACTATGGTTGAATTGATTTTATACCCGATCGGAAATTGCGATTCACTGAGTTTTCTGCAACACAGTAGAAAAATGCGTAAATGTGTGGAAAATTAATGAAACGGAAATCTCGCTTCCGGATGAACAATTCAATTGACATTACACACAAGTACAAGTTCGATTGCTGCAGTAATTTGAATTGCATTCCCACAACAAAATGGAGGAAGGAATCAAGTAGGTGGATGGTGCAAGTTCACCTGCCACCACGGCACAAGATCGAGGAAGACGATTTTCCGCACATTAGTTGCGTGAAAAATGTTGAACATTCCCATTTTTTCCACATATCCAACTGGAAAACACAATTCAACCAAAGCCGACATATTTTGCTCATTGTTTGTATTTCTGTTAGATTTACTAACTATTCAACTATTGTTTAAGAAATTGCAATGAAATGGTGAATTTTCTTTACTTAAAATGCTAACTGTTGTTGGAAAGGAAAATTCATTTAACCGTTTTCACTATAAGACGAAGCGGTGTTTTTTCACACCAAATTTTATTTCATTTAAAAATCACGCAAACCACCGAATATCCGTCACTTTATTCGTCAGTCGTCACACCATAAAAATAATAATAATTACTCCAAAATTGAAAGGTGACTTTTACAGCTCCCAGCGAGTATAATTATCTGGAAAGACAATGAAGTTCAGACACGTCTAATCGGAGTGTTTGTCTTTCTTCTTCTTTTTTTTCCTTTTTAAACAGCGTGGGCAGAAGATGTGCTTTGCGAGAAAATGAATTTAAAAAGCTCACACTTTCTTTCAATACTGCTTTAAATTAAAATGACGTGGTAAAGTGAAAATTAAATGGATTTTCCAACAATTGTGCATCAGCATTACATTTTTGCAATATTTTATTGAAATTTGAATCAAAACCCACGTTTGGATAAAACTCGATATTTAAATAATATTTCGTGACAATTTTTGTTTCCTATTTTTGCAATAAATTAAATTACCATAAAGAAAATACGCAGAACGACTTTCAAACGCGCATGTAATTGAAATTAAATGATAATCTTTCGCCAAGTGTTTACATAAATAAATGCGGACTTGTCATTCAGTTACCTTCAAGTGTCATGTGATTGATGAGTTGCTCCAGTTCCGGTGAAATAATGCACTCTTCGTCTGATGGTAAATTAAAGTCTAGTGCTGTGTATACAACAATGCCAAGTTTGAGTAAAATCTGTAATAAAATAAATAAAGCGGTATTTAAATATTAATTAGGAAAAACGTGATGAAAGCACAATTTCTATAAATATTAATTTTTGTTTTAAATCACGTGACAACAAAGATTGTGTTATTCATTTGAGAAAAACAACTTCGCGTACTTTGATTGATCGATCAGATGGGGGAGTACAGTACACATATTTAACTGAGTCATTACACTAAATACACAAGTAAAGTCAGGGCACTTGAGATGAGATAAGACGCAAATGCTGTTGATTTTAATCTTACAACCAATACAAGTTTATGTGTGTTTTAAACGATATTGAAACGTATTTTTAATTTTATTGTTTTCATTAAATTTGATAACGATATTTTTAAAACCATTTTTGTACAAATATTTAATGACGAAATCTTATTGTTTCAAAGAGGCATTGTTTTATTTGATAATGTGTGAGTTAGATTTGAAGGCAGTCAGTTACATCCCAAATCAGTTGTACTGATTTGTGATTAAT
The DNA here is from genome assembly GCA_963854165.1 of Sylvicola cinctus. NCBI lineage: Eukaryota > Metazoa > Arthropoda > Insecta > Diptera > Anisopodidae > Sylvicola > Sylvicola cinctus. The sequence continues at coordinate 1,482,042 of OY974082.1, forward strand.
TACAACTAAAGACTATGTTTCATTATGATATGTATTAAAGGCACTCGACAATTTTAATTTGCCTGAATTTATACAAGAAACCTGCGACTTTTATCAAATACATAAAACAACTGTGCAAAAGCCTTTTTTTGTGAAGCAAATAGTAACCAAAGAGAAAATATTTAATTCTATATATCTTTAATAAGGAATCCGAATGAATTCTTAAATTCTTACTTTAATTTTTTGTTACATTTCGTTATACTCCCTTGAACAATTTTTTACTGGAGTTTTTACTACAAACTTTAAGACATTTCCCTTCACATACTGCACTGCATCCTGCAATAAATGTGTCAATTGCCTTTTCCCAGGAGAGCAATCTGCAGCTCAGTGAGGAGGAAACCAATTTCGAAAGAATGTACCGTCTTCGCATTATACATTTTAAATAACTGAGATTTTATGCAAAATTCAAAAAGTTTTATTTTCAAATGGAAGAATGGTGAAACATTGAGGGAAGGCAACAAAAAAGCATAAAAAAGTTTTTCTACAGAAAAATTCAACTGTATTAGGAAAAGTTACGTTTCCTTTATTTAAAAATTATAATTTATAAGCAACTTTTGTTAAAAATATCCTTATTGATGTCAAATTTTATTTATTTATTAAAATAGAAAATATTTACTTTAATTATGTTTATAATACTTGCTGCTTAAAAATATGAAAAGCAAACACTTTCTTTAAATACAATTCTTACAACGACAAAAGTAATGCACAATTATGTGAGAATTTTTGGGATTTAAAATTTATTTAGAATACATCCAGGCAATTTTAGACAATAGTCTTAATTTAAAATTTATAGTGTGGAAAACAACATTGTTGTGACCAGTTATGATAACATTATTTGACTTCAGTTATGTTATGATGGAAAACATAAAGATTATAATTTGCAAAATAAGTGTCAAAATGATGATGTGAAAAGCATACAAAATTTTAGGAAATTAAACATGAAACAATTAACCAATAATTTGCACTGCAGCCAATGCTTGCACTTTTGCAAATATGAATATATTTTTCAACAATAATTAGGAATGTGCCCATAAACACACAGTGCAATCGCATCGTGTGCACAAGAATTATGAAACCCTAGCAAAATATCACAGCACGTCTAAATACATGCAAAAATGCATGGCATTTATCGATTGGCACTGCACTCTCTTGTTTATGCAAAAAGAAAAAAATTGAACATAAAACAATGTGAATGAATTCCGCCTATTTATTTTTTATGTTTGCTGCATGCTGTGCAGCATAAGTAAATCAAATGCATGGCGCCAACATATTGTTGCTTTATTGTCTTTCCTAAGGCCCAACATTAAACAATGCACATAAACCGAGTTATTAACAATGTATGTTATATTTCGTTCTAAATAAATAAATTTAATAACGAATTCATCCAGTTATCTTTATTTGCACATGAGTCGTCTTCCTTAGGAGATAGGAGCTGCAAGAAATAACAAAAGTCTCGTAGCGTTGTGAGATTTTCCCAACAACATAGTTAAGCTATAGTTCATTAAATCAACTGCACCAACATAACGCATAAAAATAGTTTAAATAATTAAAATTGAAACATATTTTATTAGCGATCATTTTGTGAATACGGAAAACGAATTGACGAGGGAAGTAAATTGTGATTTATGATGGAAAGCATGAAAAGCAGATTCTCAACCATCGACTCCGCACTAAAGTACACGGCTGTACACGTATCGGACAATAACGCCACAAGAGAATGTCTTGCTGTACACAGTTATACATTGCGACGCATAGCAAAAACCACAAATGAGCCAATCGACCAGATCAATCAAATCCACCACGTGAACGCGAGACATTTCCGCTGCTCCTCGTCCATTTCCCCCAACTCCCCATCATGTTCACATCTTGCCTAATCTCTTCAATATAATCTGCCTTATTTATTTTGCTTATGCCTCTTACGTTACTTAGACGAGCTGTAACGTCTCTAATCAATTATTCTTCTGATCACCGGATCGTGAAAGTATATAAAGGCATTTTTGACCGTTTTAAATCGACAAGGTAGATCTTTCCATACAAGCGCGCTAACAGTACAGTTATAAAAGCGATCAATGGTTTTCTTTGCTGTGCAAAGCAACAAGTCTCATCAGAACATTGCTCGCCACTCTCCAAGATGTGATATAGACGGCCAAGTACTCAATTATTAAGAGTTACTTTGCGTGGCTACACGATGTCTATTGCAAGTCGCGTGATTTCTTTTGTGCATGCATGCACAGACAGGGAGACGGGACTGTATGGACGGACGCCACAAGTTGCAATGATTTTAGACTCTTTTACAGGTTTCAAACAAAATTTACTGTTTACTTAGCGAGTCAAAATAGAATCGATGAAACCAAGATATGCCCCAATCTTTAAGTTATGTAGAGTGACGAATCCTGTATAGTTTGTACAAAAGCTGTCAAGTGAGTGAAAAAAGAACTCTTGTGATAAGGAACACGGAGGGAGAAATTATCGCACCTTGAAATTGATTTATGGAACAGCCACAAAACCCTCAGGTCTGAAAAAGTGATCACTTATTGAATTCGGTTAGAAGGACGTTTAAAGAGACGATGATTGACTAGAACTAGATATAGTTAAAGAGAACTAATCAGGAAGCATTGGATACATTGAAGCCAAGAGCCATTACCTTCACCGTAAAGCAACTTACATTGCCCCAAACCGGGTAAATGTGCGGGATCGTGTGCCAAGCCAATTTGAACCCAGTTCTCCCCTTCTTTAAATGCGTGCTTCTAAACAAGCATGCCTTCATTCAGATGCTCTTCCCAAACCACTGTTATTGCAATTTGGGATTTATACATCAAAATACATTGGCCTCTGATTGAAAATGAATTGAACCTGCGAGCCTATAAGCCAAGATGCATTGTACGCTGCAACTTTACCGTTATATTGTTTGGGAAAAAAGGCAACAAGATGGTGCTGTACACGTCGTTTTATTGTATGGTTGACCTTCTTGAATGCATACGCTTAAGTCCCAACTATATAGTGTAATAAATATAATGTGCATAGTTAGAAAGCACACATTAGTCAGAATGTGATAGAAGCTGGCTCTCAGTACATTCATTAACCGGCTTTTGCAGTTGCAACTTTGCAGCATGCTGACATGTCTGCCTGTAAGATGTTAAAATGTATGAGAGAATTGTGGTGAGATGTCTGGTTTGCAGCTTTGCGTAATTATACGTATATTACGATAATGTGCAACAGGGTAAGTAATTCGACTAAAGTTCCGTTTAAGAATAAATTAAATCATTTATATTGCGTTGTGATGGATGAATAAAATGTGCGCGTTAGCGTGCCGTTAAAATTGTCAGCTGTGTGAAGCGCAGGGTCATAAACGAGTTGTACAATTTGCACTGACGCTTAATGCACTTATTGGAAAATTGTGTCAAGTGCACTAAAATCAGTTGATGGACGTTTTAATGAATTAGAGAATTTATGTTTGTTTATATTTTTATTTTGAAGGTCTGACCCCTGTGGTACTTATACGATGGTTCATGGCTTAGCGAGGAAATTATTTCTAACATATTAAGTACTCGCATTGATGGAAATGGTTTAATAAAAAACAGGCAATTGCTGAAAATATGCTGATCAGGGATTTGAACCTGAGGTGATTTAAAAGTTACCAAAAATCGCCACCGATAATGATTCTGAAGTTTGAACCTCATCGGGCATCCAGTTTTCAATATTTTTAATCAATCATTATTAATTAATAGAAAACAATTAGTGAGCTTATTTAATCTCTATGATACTTTATGATTGATTCCCGGGGAATTCCAATTGACAATTCGAAATATTATGTATTACGTTTTAATCCGTTTCCGGTATTTTGTCAAAAATGGTGACTAAATGTAAGAACTTTGTATTGTTTAATTACACTGAATTAGGATGTATTCGTCTCACCACCCCAAATGGAACTGCAGGGCATGTCCAATCTTCATACCTGTCTTACATCACTGATAGCAATTTCAGCTGGGCAATGAATTTTAAACGCAAAACCCATCTTCCACATCACGTTTTCCCCATTCGAAACATGATACAATTTTGCCAATAAATATTGGAAATACTAGCACCGGTTTTAGAACGTGCTTTTCAATTCCTAAGCCGAAAGCTCCTCTTCTGCCCGCCTGTCTAACGAGAGCGCTCACTAGCCAATAATCCAATCTGCTTACGTTATTTATGATTGAAATGTGAGACGACTCGCAGCAATCACAAATCACAATATATCTCCCGATCAGACCTCAGCAGAAGCTGCGTGTGAATATGTTCGCATAGCACTTTCAGATAAATGCCGTATGAATGATAATGAAAGCGTACCCGCTCTGTATATTGTACAGATGTTCATGTAAACATTCCCAGTATTTACGTATTCAGAACCAAGACCCGCCAAACAAATTACATTTTTTCAGGTGCAAAGACCCCGCGCAATTCAACCAACTGAACAGAAAGAACATCTTTGATCTAGTGAATATCAAGTGGTTTGTGCCAGCGCATTAAACAGCGAGAATAAAATATTCAGACAGCAAACGGTCATTCGTGATATTGAGAAGGGGCGCGAATTACGTTCACGCGTCTCACAACGACGATCAATTGATGCGCCTGGCCAGCACGCGAATTAAATTACATTGGTCTAAGTAACTCCAGGAGGGGGCTGTATAGTTATGCTCAATATTTATGATCATTTTTGCTTTGCACATGAAACGCCCCACTGCAGGGGTATAAATAGTCTTGCGATATCAAAAGAAGTAAAGAGGACTTTGTAATCGCAATCGGTTTAATGGATGCACTTTAATTTTGGGCATGTTTTACAAAATTAATTCAGGGAGTTCACTCTATTCAAGGTCACTTAGTATTATAATTTAGTATAAATTAGTTAATTTTTAAAAATAATTTTGAAAAACGTTTAATAAATTTTTTAAGGGCCGTTTAAATTTGAATGTCACTTCGGTGTAATAGAGAAAACTATGAGTTTTTGTCGTAAAGTTTTCATGGTCAATGATTTAGTTTTTTGACTCCAATGTCAAATTCTAATTAAATAATATTCTTCAATCAGAATATCAAAAAAAGGTTCTGGATTTTGTGACTTCATGTCGCAAACTACAAAAAGTCCTGCATGACTCTCCCTACCACCTTTTATTGTTTTTTTTTTTATAATAGAAGTAATCGATTTTATATCATAACTACCACAGTTGGTCAATGATTCAGACCCTCAATTGGGTGCACGACTTAAGCGATTGGTATAGAAGACGTCTGTAAGCTGTGGGAATTCAATTGGATGCGTAGAATTTAGTGAATAATAATCAGGCAGACATTGCCGCGGTGAGAGTGCCACAACAGAGGAATGGAGTACCACCAGAATTGTGTAAGTGGCAATTATATCGATCAAAAGCATATTATCTAAGTGTCTGTTATGCGATTCGCATAACTTTATAACTCTGATACCTCCATAACATAAAAATTGATCAGAATAATCATAAATAATTGATGTCTTTTGCAAGCAGACATGAGACACTGCGCAAACAGCATACCAACCGGTGTGAATTTAATGAGAGCGCGCGCATGTGCCGTGTCCACAACCATTGCAATGGCATACGATCATGTCATGAGGAATGTTATGTGGCGCGTCTGCACGAGATGAGGCTACCCGCCCATATTGTGACGCGTCTAATTCAGATTAAAAGTGCAGCTCACACTACAAAAGTGCATCGCGCGCAATGAATAGAGAAATCGAAATTAAAAGTGATATATGTGGCACATTTGAAAAGAGACTGAATAAAGATCACGGGCTTCTGTAAATGCAGTGTGTGGAGGCAATGCAATGCTTTTATATGCCAATTCATCCATAAATGCAATAACTTTGTATAATGCGTTTGCCGCCTTGCCTTGACTTTGATACAATGACGGGGCGAAGACGACACCGACCACTTCACAGTCGATTGCCAATTATCAACCATATGGAGACAATTGAGAAGTGCGCGGGGTAACTAACTGACTCGTACACAATTCATCGCGCTTTTTTATGGGATTGTGAGCACTGCGGGCACTCGTAATTATATCACGCGTAAAACATTGGGAAAACATAGGTACGGCGTTTGATGTGTGTGGTGCTTCAAATCGCGCATGATAAGAATGGTTAAATGAGTTTGTGATTATTTTGTGTTTGTATACTTTCAGCCAGAAAATAATTTTCTTGTCGAGGAGTGCAATTGTCTTTCGTTTTTATGGTGCTAAGTAGCGACACTACAAATTTTAATGGCAATTTAGGTGTACTCGTAATGTGGCGCAGTAGAATAATGGTTGTTAAATTAGTATTAAACGTGTTTCTTGTTGACATTCTGACAATAAAATTTATTGGCTCTAATAAGACGTTTAATATAAATGGAGTGATTTGGATCTTGTTTGTTCATTAGCCTGAATGGCATTTGAACTTGAAATTTTGATTGTATTTAGATTTAAATATGAAAAGAATTCCTGCGGTCTCTTAACCTGGAAATTGCCACACATTTTCCCACAAACTCCCTGACTTTAAAACACTTAAAGGTGGTCTCAAAATCAAAACCCGTTCCCGGAAGTGACTCAAAAATACAAACAATAAATTATTCCAGACTCCACAAAATAACCCTAATTAGAAACGTGTCAATTTGAACGTGAAAACATATCAATTAAATTAATCTCCCGAAAATGTTAAAAACAAAAACTAAATAAAAGCCCGCATTAAGTCCCAGCCCGCAATATGTATAACTTATTCAGTTCAGAAGTTCTTCGGCCTCCCATGTCCCATGTCCGGAGGCAACAAACAGATCAAGAAGAGTTTCCGGTCACATAACTTTATATTACATATTAAGTGTATCGTCTTGAGAGCAAAGAAGCAATAATTCCGCGTATGCATGCAACATAAAAACCGGCCATAATAAATATGTGCTCGTATAAAACGAATAGTAAATAAGTAGTTATGTGCACAAGATCCCATATCGAACCAGTTTGAATAAAGTATTTTGCCCCTTGCATTATGCTTCAGGTTATTGATTTAAATTTGTGGTCCACCTGTCAAACAGCATAAGACCCGATATACAAACACAATCCCAAAGCGGTTCCAACTTCCATTGTGCAAGCGACCATTCTGTGTTCTGTGTGACTTTAATGCAAAATCATTTTATTCCCCTTTGGGCAACATAATAATTCTTAAACAGCATATCCTCGTGTGCACATACTTTATGGTTTTACACATTACATTATGGAGTTGGTCTTTAATGTCGCGAGATACCACTACACTTTGGTAGCGGCTTGCATATTTATATACAGTCATACCTCGTGCAGCGGCGTCAATATATTTTGAAAAATGGCAATATTACAAATAAATAATATATAGTGGGCTTGAAATCAACTACTCGATTAGTTATTAATTAATAATTATTGTTACTCGTTTAATTATAAATACATTTTATAGTATGAACAACGTTTTTATGTATCATCGCGAAATTTAGGACCTCTATAAACATCGACTTAAATATTCAATGGCGCATACTTAATTTTTTTTTTATAAATGGACCAAACTTAAGTGACATTATTATTTAAGTCAGATTTCAAAAAAAATATTTAAAAATGCGCTTAAGTAAAATAAAATGTCAGACCATTTTAACAAATTGATCCTTAAGATTTTTCTGAAGCTCTGTTAAATTTTTGAAAGATACAATATTTAACAAGTCAAATTTTTGGCCGCATAACGAAACATTTTTCAGCAAAGCATAATTTCAATAATTTTCTCAATTTGGAAAACCCGTGTATAAAAAGTCTCCTCGACGCTTTAGCGCCGCAATGCGAGGTATGACTGTAAATTTTATATTTGATTCATGTGCGCCATTTATTTTCAATGGATACAAAACATGATCGCGCTTTTTGTGTTGTATTGCCCACCACACTGGCCGCGATCTTTATTTAGGTTATTATTATACCAAACACGATTTATATTGTACGTTATGCCATATTATGCTTACAAATAATATAATGTAGTGAAAATAATATTTACCTTTTTTTGGGATGTAACAGCACACTTGTCGGGATCTGCAAAAAGAGGAAACAAACACATGCACAAGATTAATGGAAGTGACGAAAAAATAAGTTAATAAATTTGTGCGTGGCATATATCTGGCAAGATTGATCGCTATTAACATCAGGCCGTCCATATTATACAAACATTGTAAGATTGATAACTTGATTAACTAACAATTAGAGTGGCAAGACACTTAATCTTGTTATCATGGTTTTATTTACAAGCAAACAATAGCCTGCACAGACTTTTTGTGTGTATACATTGCATCCTCAATTGTTTACATAAATTAAGTACTGTGCAATCAGCGTGGTGATGAAATTGGGGGGATTTTTATGGGCGTCATTTGTTCATTTGGCGTCAAAATTAATTACATGATGTACAACAAACAGTGGGTGGAATATAAATGTGTTGTGGTAGAAGTTGTGACACATTTTAGTTAATACAAGAATACACAATGTCAATTTTTGACAAATTGTTGCTTAATTTGGGACCCCATTTAATTTTCTCTTTGGTTGATTAAATGGTCTCATGTATTTTATTTCGGTTTCTATATTCTCGTAATTTAACTCAGAGAATAAACCGTTACCATAACTTATTAAAAGCTTAGCACACTCTTTGTCAAATTCTTTAAAAACTTTTACTTGGGTTAGGGTTTTAAATAAAATGTTCTCTAAATTAATATTAGCATAAGTTCCAGTTACAATCTTTGTTATAAGCTTGTATTTCATAAAATATTTTAAGACTCTAAATGCTATATTCACCCCCAGGATCCCAAATTTTATTATGCATTTTACGTGTAAATTTACGAGTATTGAAAAACAAGCATAAATTAAAATCAACAGTTGAAATCAAATTGGGGTCTTAAATCTTATCAAAATGTTTTTCCTAAAATATCATGTTTGAGTCATTAAAATCAATGGAACATAGTTTTGTGACAAATGAATTTGAGCAGGAAGTTATCAAAATGCAATTAGCCTAGATACGGCTCAACAATAGTAAAGCCATGCCCTTGCCTCAAATTTCTTCACTTCTAAACTACATAACGTTCATTAATCTTTTAAATTTGGACTTGACCCTATTAGCCTATGGAGCTAATCTCGATATTATTTTATTCTATTGATGAAATCGAGAACAATATTGAAATTGATCCAACACCTACTCAACTAAGAAAAAAACAGAACGCTGTTGCATCTGCATAAAATTGCCATAACCCGATGGACCAATACAATAAATTGGCATCCAACGCGTTATATGTTAAAATACTACAACAGTCGCATCTGCTGGAAATGCATTGCCAAAGTGGGGTGTGTCCGACTGCATCAATAGGACATTGATTAAGACTATATTTTATAAGAAATGATCGCACAAAAAACTTAAAATGTGTAAGAAAATTTATGACACCAAATAACGAATTTAGTTCACGAACCCAAAAAAATAAAAATGAGAAGAAGAAAACCATGAACTTGGCACACTCTCCCATATAAAATTATTAGGGTCACCATATTGTATTGATGCAACGTGCTGCTGCACCAGACATAAGGCGCTGGATTAATTTCTCCTCATCTTTGCAATGAAAACGGAACAGAAAATGAAATAAATAAAAATGCATTTTAATAAATTAAAACATCACAATCCACTTGAAAATATGCGATTACATCGCGTCATTGGGGTCTGACGTCAACTATGTGATTTCTTTTTCATTTTTAAATAGTCTCTCAATAAAAATTCAATCCTGGCGGTTAAAATGAAGATGCCAATAATTTCTTGTCTCAAATTTCACATGCCACACACTTGCGGGTCTTAAGAAGCTGCAAATAAATTATCACAACAAAACGACAAAGTTGGTTTGATAAATGAATGTGAATCGCTGGCCGGCAACGTGAATGATCTCAGAGGAAACAAAAAAATTAATGTATCTAAAAAGTCGTTACAAAATACATTTCTGTTGGAATACTTTGGACCTCTTTAAAGCGTATACCAAACTGCTGCACCACATGTGAGGTCACTAATTGATGGAGTGATCAAAATGTTGTTTTTAAAAGTTTTCTCTCTCGTTTTGTAATAGTTAGCGCGCGCGGATTAATCGACAACGGCCAAAAATGTTCGTTACTTTATGACATCATGTAAATAGTGCGTCGATTAAATGACGCGACCGTTCATTGGCGGCGGTTTGGGGCATTTTAATGTACCCACGCTTTTTGTTTTTGGAACCCCCACAATAAAAGAGAAAGAGATTTTATTAATAGAATTGAAGCGAAAATCAATGCCTTTGTTAAATCGGCAGACATTTTGGCGGTTTTTATGTAAATTTTTCTGTTATGAAATAACTTTTTTTTGAACTTGACATTGTCGGCATCATATGAGGTCTGTGGTTGATGTTGTCATTCACATATCATCTTTCTGCACAACAGATATTATTATTATGCATGCTTTCCTCGCGTGTTTGTGAGAAAAACAATTTATGGTGCTTTGGAGTGTCGCCGCAATTGTTTATAAATAAATGAAAAAAATTGTAAAACAACAGACCATAAGAGATCCCACACCACAGTCGGTTACAGTCTGTGGTTCCTCATTTACATCACAATAAACACCATAGGTAATATTCCGGTTAGATGCATTATTTCAAATGGTTTGTGGATGACATGATGTAGCTTCCGCTTCGCGTTGAATGGAATCGCATTATTTAGTTGGGAGTGATAGTTCATTTTGACGCATGTAACCATTTTTGAAATGAGTTTATGAATGTGCTTGCGGGTTTAACCTTTTAGTGACATTAAATGATAAAATGTCTGTGACAAATTAGGTTCATAAAATTATGGAGTAGAACAATAAAAAAGAGTGTGTGTGCACTGTTTAAAACGGGTTTTAAATGAGTACTAACTACTGTCGCATTTTTACTTTTTGGTTATGGTGTGGCTTCAAATTATGCGAGGCTTTTAAGTTAAGCCGGCAGTGTTTTTCACGTATTAATTGCGTGCGAATTGTTTTAATGACTTTTTTTTGCATATTTCGTGCAGCCTTTTTTTTGGAAATTATTTTCCATCATTTTGTGTGCATAATTGAGAGTGATGTGTAGGCAAGATAAGCATGAAGCGTTTTTGTTTTAAAATGTTCAGTGAACCTAACTTTTATATTTTAAGTGCGGGAGTTCAAGATCAAGGTTAAATTTAAAATGAACAAATGTTCTGTTATGTAAATAGCTAATTATTTTGTATTCGGTGAAATAAAAACAACAGCCAAATCAGTCGATTACATAAATGTGAATATTTTAAAGCCCAATTTAGTTAGGAAATAGGGAAACTTCGATTTTTAGGGGAAGGAATTGCAATAACTAAAAATTAAATAAATACGTAGAAGTCTTTGAACTGTCGTGAATAATTAATTAACACTTTAAATTCTATCAAAGTCTCGTAAAATTTTAAAACATGACCTGTCTGCTGACCCTTGCTCCCCCACATAATACGAATTATAGAGGAAAATGTTTTTTAAAAACACATCCGTCAACAGATTATAATTAACCAACTAAATTCACAAACGCAATTTAAAAGGAAACTAAAAAACCAACCCAACACAATAAAGACCTCAAGCCCTTTAATTTATTAAAACGACCAACAAGTATGTGTGTCGCATTGCAGTATATAAACTTGAGTTCATGCCATTGCTACCTATTAAAACACCTGCGTTTTAGGGAAAATATGCCTTCACAAAATTAATTCCATGCATATTCAATGCTACATCAGCCAATTAAAAAGTTAAGCGACACGCAATGGTTGTTTCTGCATGAACGACCCCGTGCGATTGAGGGGAAAAAACTAAAACTGTATATTGAGTCCCGGAGTAGTTAGGGTTCAGTGCTTTTGGAATAAAAATTTCAACCTTAAACCTTTCGGAAAGAATTGCACCCGAGTCTCTCTATGTGAAATGGATATCCCAGTGTAATCGATTTTCCGTTTGTCACACTCCGGGGCAGACAAATTGAAAATAGGTGCAGTCGCAATTTCCTTCTGGCTTCTACTTAGAATTGCCTTTTCAGAAGTTGTCGCACATTGCGCATACACTTGACGTGTTAAAGTCACAATATGTGACATAATTGTTCCAGAACGCGAGCATTTGAATGCAGTTCCTATAAAATTACATCGCGCGAGTTTAAGACATTAATGTTTAAGAAATAATGTGTCTGGTTGCACCTTTATGGACAAACGATATCGTATCATGTAACTTATGGTGCGGTTTCGCATATCATAAGAAGTTTTTTCATTCATACTCTACAGGTAATGATTCAGATTTGTTTGCTCACGCGACCATCTTAACTGCGGACGGTACTTTTTAATTTATACCAAGCGCAGATGAGGTATCCAATGTGCAGAGCGTTCTTCCTGTTGACTGTACACAAATATAATCTCTTTTACAATATTATAAAAACGAACAAGTGTCCCACATCTCAAGTTACAAAGACTGCGGTTGAGATTTGCTGTCTTAATCTTTGCATATGCAGTTATTAATAGCCACGATTATAAGACCGAGAATAATTTCTTGGTCAAGGTCAAGATGGTATCAGTTTTACACCGTGCACGTTTTAACCGCCACTCATGGAATATGCGAGTAAAAGATTACATTGACGACTTTCGTTGTCATCACGCTTTTTATATAAATTGGCTTCGATGCTTATACTCCCCATTCCTCAGTATACATATGCAAGAGGCCAAAAGAGGTTAGGAGGCCAAACATACGCATAATAATCTTTGAATTATATTATGTTGAATGTTATCAAATTTCTATACACTCAATTGAGTGACTATAGCATGCCTGGCGGTTCCGATGAGTGTGGTCAGCCACTTCACGAGGCGCATTTATTAAGTGAGAAAACTACACAAAACTATCACTTTTCAATTCGAGATGGTACGCGGGTATGTTGGAATGTTACTTCTTTCAATGAATGCAAAAATCTTCACGCTCAAATCTCAGCATTGTACTTAACTCACAATTGGGTGCAAAAAAAAAAAGAAGATTGCTCGAAAAGAAAACAAATTATTTATGCAAAATTTAAGTTATTTTTATGGTTCACTTAACAATTCACATGATTTTCAATTTTGTTTTTGTTCACGCTTTAAATTTTAATATTGTTAAATGCAAGATTAAAACATATTTACATTTAAAGTAAATTACAAAACATCGGACATACCCTGCAGGCGTTTTATGGGTCACAATTTTTTTCGTTATTGGAATTGAAATGAGTTTAATTATAAGAATAAATCTGTAACGCAATTATTTCAATGCGAATATTGGTTTTACTTTCAATAAATTCAAGGTTCAGTTAAGAATAAAGACAAATAAAATAATAATTAAACACGTATACGCGTACATAATACGCATTGTAACTATTTACATTTAAATGTGTCTTCAAGTTTGTGCGTCAAACTTTTAGTTTAATTTCCTGACAACTTAATAGCTTTTTAATTGGTGTTTACAATGTTGGTACAAATTAATTAAAATAATAATACTTGCGCAATACTTTTTTGAATATAAGCCATGAATCTTTAAAGACAATGAGTCATATAATTAGAGGTTATGTTTTTTGTTAAGTTGTTTACTCTAATTCAAAAAGCTGAACCTAATGAAATATAAACTGTGAACGATGCATTTAATGTCTTTTAATTTATTTTATATCAACACAACAGTTAAATTTGTGTCTAGATTAAGACTTTATATTTGGACTGCAGTTTACATTGCGCAACAAACAAACATGAATGTATTTGTTCACATTTTTAATTATTGATGTGTGTAGCTATTTTAGTAATGGTTGCTTGTTAGTTAAAATTTAAAAATAAATAACAGTTATTGTAAATTTGTGATTTAGGTTTAAGATCAAATTTAATTTAATAATTATTAAAACCTTAAAAATAGGCCCATTTTTCATGAAAAATTTGTCAGCAGTAGAACATCTATCCTCATGCAGAGCAAAATTATTTAATGTCCATAAACTAAGCTATAAACTTGCGTACATACTTAAAAACACAATCACGAATACCTATTTGAAACCACTGACGTAATAACTGCAATGTCCCTCGATAAATTCTCACAAGGACATAGCATAAACAAATACATAAAACCAAGTAAACGATGACGTTTTAAACAGGTAGGTTAGTAAGCGTATGAAAATGTGTGACTATTTTTAGGAAAAGACGCCATAAACATTTTCCGTGAAGTCATTTCCATCGATTTTTGAAGGTAGATTTGTGTTGGAGGTATGTACGAGCGTCAAAACCTTTTGTAGAAAATAAAAGTAGGAATTCAAAGAATAAAGGACTCTTACAGGTTAGAGGGTATAGAAAAAACGTCAGTCCAAATGTGGAATCGATTTAGTTTCATGTATTTAAGTATTGTGAAAATTTCCACATTTAATTGACATTTTAAGGAGCATTCTCAGTATTTTCATTAATTAATTTTTTTTCAGACAAAAGGATTAACCCTTTTACGTGAAAGGACAACGATTAAAACCGAATATTTATCTTTTAAAATAACTATATAACTTTAACTTTCGAACTTTAAAATAAAAGGATCCTTTTTCCATAAATCCGGTTAAACTTTAAAATCAGCATAGATTAAATATCGATCAAAAAGATAAACACCACGTTTGAAGGTGCAAAAAAAAAATGGCAACACCCACACAATTACCTACAACAAATGAATATTTAATCTAATCTAAATGTCAAGCTGAAGGGTTAACACGCACAGCTATTTATTTGTACTTACACCTTCTTCTCGTACATAACTGTGCCCATGTTGTATATTTTCAATTTGTATTGATTTAGAAAACGAGTTTGTGCGTTCAAGCTATTGTAAATAATCCCGACCACAAGCGCCTGGATTACAGAATAAGTACCGTAAGCCACTTTATATTATAAATTGTAATTAGTGTAAAAATAAAACGCATACATTGACGTCGATTTCATGAACACATTTGTGATTGATATGGTCGACAGCTGTGCTTTGAGATCGTTGCGTGGATTGGCGAAAAAATTACAAAACTCATTTCAATTAGACGGAAATAATGTGACGACTAGTGGTTACAGTACGTTGTGTTGTTTTTGTGTGGAAGTGTGGCATAGCCCCAGAAGGCATTAACAGCAATCGGCTGAGGCGAGGTCAAGGTTGACGACAACGCAGTCAGTTGGTAAAGCGCATGATTTGAGTTTTGCCAGCTTTGCACAAAAAACACAGAAATTGTTTGATGGTGTGCAGTGGGGAAGGGTTGAAAGGAGAATAGTACGTGTCATTTGAGGGTAAAATATGAGGACATCGTCCAGAAAAACTATTTATGCAAGAGAAGTTTGTGCTCATAGAATTTCATAATCTTTAGAACAAATTCAAATATTTCAAAACTTTGTATTTACAAAAGAGGCAACAAGAGCTGAATGCTTCCAGAATTTATTTAGGAACTAAAATAACACCACGTCTGACGTTTAAATCCACAGATTTATCAATTTTTTCTTTCTTTAAAAACTGGATGGACAATTCGGTGTCTAATTTACCTTCATTAGTGCACCGAATATGCACACCGCCATCCTTGTGCAAACACAAATTACAGGGTTGCGACGGCAACTTCAAATCCCTGATGCTGCCGTCACATTGCTGATAGTGTTGTTTGTATGTGGCCACCGTTTGATAAATGATGGCCCACGCCTGATCCTCGGAAATGGGAGCACTGAACGCTTTGAGGATGTCCTGCAGTGTGACACAATTGACGGGGTCAGTGCATGTCTCTATTGATTTGTATTGACTTGGTGGGTCAGCTCCGTTTGCACCACTAACTACGCTACGTAATCGACTTATGCTTGATTGCGGCTTGGTGCGACTACATTCCGGCTGGGTGGTGGTTGTGGTGGTGATGTCTGTGGTTTTGTTTGTGGATGACATTGTTGAATGCTTAATGTCCGCCATGTTTGTGTAATTGGGAAATTTTTTTTTTTTATAAAATTGCTGTAATCAACCAGCGAGTATCCTCTTTTTTTGATGTTCGTAGGAAAAATTTATTTACACTTTAACGTACTTTTTATTCTTTTTTGTACTAAACAAAATTACAGGAATTAATCAAAAAGGCACTGTTTACTGTAATAAATGAACAAAATTTTGTTGCATTTTCTCAGTTGATAAGGATGCTTTTTATAAATTTCAGGGACTAACTTTTTGTTGTTTTTTTTTTGTTATTAAAATAAATTTAATTTTTTTTTTTTGATTTCTTTAAGCTTGTTTTTTATCATTTTTCACTCGCATTTATTGGTAGAAAACGAAAACGCATCCATTGTGTTTTGAAATTGATTGTGATTACTTAAACACTTTGGTCGCTTAATTTTCTCCATTATGTCTTAAATATAGGCACAAATCACTGTCCATAAATTTGTCGTCGGCAAAATCTTATAAATCACATTTAATACAGGCAGAAGTTATCTTATCATTTTTATTTTCTTTCTCAGAGACACAGGTACAACACAATCACAATAATACTATTTTTTTTTGTTTTTTATTCAGTTACACTACCTACTTTTTTTTAATCTATTTCTTTATCAACAAGTCACAGTTATGGAAATATTATTTTCACAAATATTAATCTAATTTTTTTCTTTTACACTAAAACAGCACTTTAATCCAGTTTAATCCAGGGCCAATAAATTTGCGAGCCTTTGCTCAGTGCTCGTAGTTACTACAGTGAGTGAGGTTAAATGACACAATTCACCGCATTAACACACTGACTGAATATCCTTTCAGTTTTTTCCACAAGCGGCAACTCAACACCATCTCCAGCAACAACATATTTTGTTGCATTATGCAAAGGAGACAGAGTTGTTTTATTTGTTTTCACGTTGCACTGCACAAATGCAATTATTGCAATAATTTTTGGGAACACAATACACTAAAAAAAACTTTTAAAAAGAGTTTGTGAAACAATGTATAATTAGATTTGATCAGTTAAAAAGAAAAATATGCATCAAAGTAACGACACACCAACCTTTTCTCGTTTAAAGCATGCGCACAACTGAATTTTGGAGTGTAAAAGCTTTTCATATTGAGCTCCCGCAAACTGTATACTGAATTGAATACTCGACGTTGAACAATATCGCTGAACAGCAAAAACAGAATAACGTACAGATAAATAAGTGTGAGCGTATTTCATGAAGAAACCATAGTTTCGTCTTGCTTTCTATGACGTCAACACTGGATGTTTGAATGAGACTTCAGACTGCGAGTGCAGGGTGTCCGAGCTCCCTGTCATGGTTCGTTCATTTTTAAACTGGCAACATGGTAGAATGGTTTTTAAATAATACAAGTTGTTAGTTTGATTGTAAGTTGCACGCCCGGAACGGAACTAGTGCAGGGAATTGTGAAGTGATTACATTACATGATTGATTTATGCAACATGGGGAATGAAGTTTAACAGGAAGCGCAAAGATAGTACCTACATCAGCAGTGTAAAAATTGTATTTGTTTATTCTTTATATTTTACTGGAATACTTACTATTAAAATTGCGTAAGACCTTCTTGATTGATTATTTAACATGATAAGCTTAGCAAATATTTTTAATGATAAAATATGATTATTTTATTTATTTATTTTAACTAATTAAAATGCTTCTTATTTTTCTTAGAACCTTGTAGTTCTCTAAACAAAAAAAAATCCTACATGCTTTTTGTTTGCACCTTTCAATGCTTAATTTTGTGCTCTTGAATTGTTCTGTCTTGACTCTCATCAGTACCTACCATCTTTCTGCTACTACCTGCTGCAACATACGTCATTTCAATCTAAAAACCACTTCAAAGTTCACATATTTCCGTGCTTCCCATATTGAGTTTTAAAACAAATCGAATAAAAAATTTATGAGACAAAATATAGAACATTTTCAGATCAGGTCTCAATCTTTGTAACTCAAATATTGAGCAGCAAATATTTGCAGTTCACTTTATTTTATTTCATGTTATCAATATGACTTAATTTTTTTAAATCACAAAAATAAAATATTGTTCAAAGAAATGCGATTATTGATTTCTATGACCTCACTGCAATTGAAAAATCACACAATCACAGTCAATAAGCCAAGAAAGTAAGGAAAAAATGCGCAGTAACTGCTCAGACTTAGCTACAATAAACATTGAGGGCACACATATTTTTACCGGTGACGAATAAAACCGATGAATCAGTTATAGGACCCCATAGATTGTAATTAACGATACAAAATTCAATCATATCAATCATTTTAATGAGACGAGTTATCAGGAAAATGTAATGGAATGACGATGAATGTTTGTAAAAATAAAATAGGCTTATTCTGTTACAATTTTTACAATCGGCTTATACTTTATTAGGGACATATATTAAAATGAAAAATTAAAAGAAAAGTGTAGAAAATAAACTACTTTAAATAGTAAAATTTAGGACTCAACTTAAAGATTTCAACCCAAGAGTTTTTCGGGTTACAAGATGCGCCAGGTCAAACAAGAAATAATCCAAGATGCATCACAAAAGAAATATGACTAGACTTTTATTACACATAAGTCAGAAAGTAATAATCTGGAGCAGTAACCTTACGCAATTAAATAACCTTTAAGTCAACGAGATAATGTCGCCAGTCGAAACACACACACACACAGGACATAAACACAAATAGTCCTCACGTTGTTAACAATAATCAAAAGTGATAATCGTAAAAGCAAATCCCAGTTGACTCACATGTAGTCACTGCTAAAATAAACAATAACAGACAATAGACACAAACATCATGATGAAGAAATCGAAAGTACCAACGACATACAAAATAACCGCGTACTCTTTATAATGATTGGCGCCCAAGCTGTTGTTGCCCGATGATGGTTCAATAGCACTCCTACAACATCATTATTCATTAATGAACGTACGCGCTCAAATAAAGTCGTAAATGGCATCATTACTGCGTGACTACTATTTACTACACGTACGTGAGAAACGTCATACGCGTCATACACACCAGCCTCCCATCAAGTCAACCATTCGTTGGTTCGTCGCTGACACTTAATTAGTGTTTATCGTGTTTTTGGATGTGTCTACGTTGGGGGACAGCGCAGACTAGGTTTGGCTGATGTCGCCCCAATTAAATGCGCTACCGCGTAGTAATTAAGAGTAGATTGAGGAAATGTCGCACCCAAAGGTGGCATTGACGTGGGGATCCTTTTGTGTTATGCATGAATTGTCGCGCAACCTTTTCGTTATTTGTGTGTAACCTTGGGAAAGGTGTAATTTGAGATGTCACGATGAGTACATTTTAAACAATGTGTAGGAGTAATTACTTTTGTCATTATTTTTAAGGCTTTCATTCAGTCGCCAGGGAGTTATGTATGCCTTATTACTCTTTAAAATGATCTAGGTGGTACAAGTGTGGGAAAATTTGGCAAGCTCTATGATTTTTAGTTAAATTGGGCCTTCATAGTTCAAAGAAGAAATTGAATATCTCTTCAGCATTGCCAGGGTGTTCTTCCTGATTTATTTATATTCATTGGGATGATTCCTTTATCGAGGATCCATATAAGTTATAACAATTTGTGACGAGATCTACCCTTCTTGATAAGAAACCAACATTCTCAGATCCACTAAATAACTTTTTCATCGCTTCAGGCAAAATCGTTGATTAAAAGTCCTTAATAATAATATTAAACATTTTATTTAAAAAGATCACGCGTGAAATTTGGATTAATCAATGATTCTGTGATATGAAATCATATTGACTGGAAGCGTTGAAATGCTTGTTGTAAACTTGTAACATGCAACTACACCAACAGCGATTTAAATAATAATGTTGGTCGAGGTTGAAAGAACACAACGCACGACATGTAGCAAAATGCAGCATTTTAACAATAATAATAATCAATACAATATATTTTAAAGGTGAACTAATAATTTATAGCTTCCGCTGGGGATTCATGTGTGTATGGGCAATGGGTATGAAAGGGAGTGTATCCGACAATCATGCATAAGTGCTCCTATATGTGCAATAAAGCACAGAGATGTGGATTACATTTTTACTTCCCCATCCAAATCAAAAATTAAATTCTTAAAATAATTAGACTAAAAACGAATTACTCCCCATTCGTTTCGGTTACACAAATTTCAGTTTAGCAATTTTTCATGGTAAGTAATGAAAATACAACGTTTATACTCTAAATTAGAAGTTGCAATTGATAATATTTAGAACCTTTAACTGGACCTAAACTTTATTAATGGATTAGGGTAAGTCAGTCCACATCGCACTGTTTTGCTAACAATAACTTTATTTGTGAAATTTTCCCCTATAATCCAGAAAATACTATAAAATAAAGCAATCAAATTTTCGTAATTGATCTGTTTTCCAAATTTTGCGATTAAAAGTATTTTGAGTTCTTTTTTCCCTAATCAATGAAATTTGATAAACTTGACTAAGAAATATTGTTTTAAATAAATAGCACTACTGGTTGAAGCAACTTCCTAAGATAAGGATATGAATTAGGATAACGAAGAAATGTAGCTGCTATGTTAAAAATCATATTGCTCATATGAGCGTATATTTAACAACGATGAGTCAAAACAGCAACAACTACAATGCTGACAAAAGGGCCAACGGGGGCTCACTCGACCGCGTCAACGCGTATTTTAATTTGTATATTGGTAACTCGGCATTATTATTAAACTGCATGGCCATCGACATTCTCCATTATCTCAGCATCGAATTAATCGCCCGCAGTGTGAGACCTTTACTGAACAGTTCACTGGGCACAATATTTTTTGGACAGAATGAGAAAAATAGCCTTCCATTGCCACGTGAATCTTGAATCACTCATCACTGCCCTTTTGTACCGCAACATTAACTTTGAATAGTTATTTGAGTCAATTACTGGGTTGTTTGATTAAATGACAAATTAAAAGGCGGCAACCAATTTGGTAATGTTAAACGCACCGAGTTACACAATGAATGATCCTCGCCTGCAGTATTGACTGACTAATGATGATCACGTTTGCAGCTTCACATTAAACCACTTCTACAACACTTAAGGCGCTAAACTCTGCAGATGGGAATGGTTTTAAGTCTTAACTTCTTACATTTTAATAGTTGCATACTTAATGCTAGTTAATAATTCATTCTGCAGACACAAGTACAGACAGCATTGAAGCTTGAAGATTTCGGGAAGTGAAAGTTCTAAATGTGTGAAGCTAAATTCGCTGCATCATCATTCATCATCTGTTACACGATTGCCTTTGTTATTGCACCAACAAGCAATGCAATGCTGAATGCATATGAGCGATTTTGTTGCCAGACGGTTACTTAAATGTGTTGCTTGATCGATGGATTGAGATCTAGCTAGTTATTTTACATGTGGTCTAAAGAGTTTTCATTTCACATTAAATAGTTATTGCATCCAATGATATATATCACATGTGTGTTGCTTAAATGGGCCATTTCATGTATAACCAAACCGCATATACAATAATAATAAGGAAACATGCCAGATATGAGTTGCGGATAGCAATAACAAGGCACCAGGCAGCGGTGGCAGCGTCCAGCATGCGCGGTTGCTTCATATTTTTATTGTGTATACAATTGAAAATGCATTGGGTTACGAAACAATGGCGCAATGAGTTTGCTGAATTATTAATATCGAATGTACACATAGGCGAGCATATTTTAACATTTATGTGTAACAAAAGAATTGTGATGCATCATGGAAAAGGGTTTCGATATATTGGGCAGGAATATTTTGTTGATGGTTCTAGAAAAATGTGCTCAATAGTCAGTGTGTGGTCACTGAGGTGGCACGGTTTAGGTGCAGGGAGGAATGAAATTTAGTCCAGATTTTAGACGATGTTCCGATCTTTGAATAAATGAACTTTATGAATGAGCTTGCTTCATTATGTTCTCAAAAACGTTTTTATAATTTTTAAAAAGTATCACCTTATTTTTGTGACTTCAATGTTGAAAGAAAAAATGTAAAGAATGGGAATTCCTAGTCCTAAAATAGTTTTAGATGCTCTAAAAATTAATATATTATCTAGTATTTTAATGCTCTCTGGGACTATAATCCACGGGATTAATTCCTGACTAAGACAAAGAGTAAAGATTATGAATTAAATATTTGGGAGTCATCTTATTAAAATTTAAATGTGAACCCCCGAAAATCCAGGATTTTTTTTTCATTCGTTTAAATTTTTGACATAACAATTACAGTTTTTTCGTATTTATTAAACTACTAAATTGAGATTGAACAAAATTCTTGTTTCCACAATTTTATTGCTTTATTTCGAACATACGATAAAAAATTAAATTCACTATGGGTGTGTTCACCATCAACCCACTAGCATTGTCCAAAACATGCAAATCATGCGTAGGATTCTGGAGTTGCGCAGAAAATTCCATCACAAATGTTGAGGCCTGTCCAAAAAAAAAATCACACAATTTGATTATACTTGTAGTTAGGAATTCATGTGGAGCTGGTGGACCAGCTGTGGACAGACAAAAAATCAAACATTTCACCTGGTCTTATTGCAAACTGCAATTTAAACACTTTCCATTTTAATGCAAATAATTTGCACTCCACGTAATTTGATATGATCGCGATTTAATAAGCATTATGTAAGTCAGCAACAGGCTTGTCTTGCGGCAGGAAAACACACACATTATAAAGTCGCATTGCTGTTATTATTTATAGAACTTGTAAGTGCGAAGTACATGATCGACCACGGAACGCTTGAGCTATTTAACACACAACATCCGTCATTCGGACGCGAAGGCGTGAAATGTGAAACACGGTCGTTAAATGCGCCACAATTCGTTGGTTGCCCGTTGCAGTCAGCAGTGTCCAAAAGTGCGAGTGAAAAATGCAATTTGAATGCACCCATTGAGCCACTTCCATATTCTGCATTTTGTGAACGCCTCAACTCAACCATCCCGCTGCAAATGTGCACACAATTTAATCAACTTGTTTGTTATACATCAACTGGAGATTTTCCTGACCAGCTGGTGGTACGTGCATTTGAAGCAGTACGTTGCATCGCGCTAAAATGTGTAATAAAAAACCTCGCCAGTCAGCGTGATTTGATTAGCATGCAGCGGCTAGTTTCAATATTAAAATCGCGATTAGTCTGACTGGATGCAGTCGGTGCAATCTTGCGCGGTAACTATAAGTGCACCTCTTACTGCGTTTCAATTATTGCGTAATTTAATTCGAAATAAAACTGCTCAAATTGTTTTTACACTCACAGCCACATTATTTTGCAATTATTGTAATAGGCGTAAGACCACAGCGAGTGCGGCTTCTTCATCGGCGTTGTTTCACGCCCATTCAAACTTGATGCGAACATAAGTGCGTACAATTTTACAGGCGCTGCTCATGTAATTTGAGTGCACATCAGTGGATTAATGTTGCAGGTGCAATCTTCTTCTTTTGGCCGATGTAAAATGTAATGCTAAATTATCCTGCGCGGTGAAATACAATTATTTGAAACCTTGAAACAAGTCATTGTTGTAAGCATTTATTTCTTTGATCTTGATGGTTGTTTATTGTTTATTTCTCTATTTTGGTTTATCTTTGCAATTTCCAATAATAATTGTTTTCGCTACTGCGCGGTTGCACTTTAATACCCACAATAATGTGTGGAAGAAGAACTTCAATTGTCCTGCAAACAATTGTTTTATCAAGATTTAATGAAACATTTGCTGGATTGTGTTAGTTAATGGGGGATTGAGTTTTTTTTTGTTGCACGGATGATATCTTTTATCTTATCATTGTAGTTAATCGGCGACCTTGCAAGGTCTTTTCAAAGCATATGCGGCTTTACGGTTTTGATAACAGTAAGTGCGCGCAAAAACAGAAGGTAATTAGTGTGAAATTTGCAGGTTGTTTTAATTTTAAATTTGCAAATTTGTTTTCTACTTTGAGACCCCATGACGTGGTGACAGTGAAATTGATTGATGGTGAATAATAAAGCAATAAGTCAAGACATGGGGCTGAAATAAAGTTGAAAAATTGGAATGAATTTTAAAATAAACAAAAATACACAATTTATCAAAAATTCATTCAAATCCCTCTAACGGATTTCGAGACCTGACAGCGATGCATTAGAACATTCTCGATGACATTGAATGCAAGCAAGTTTCGAGGGCCTAATTTCTGAATTGTGTGCATTATCGATGGCTTAAATATATGCTTTAGAAAGCTCTGCAGTGATCGGAGCATTAGCCAATAAAAGAAAAGTAAATTAGTTTAATAGCATTTAAAAAATATTGAACTTCTTTGATGAAATACCGACACATCACTTAAAGCCTTCTTTTGACCTTGTAATACTTTTAAATTATAAATTATTTAACACGTTTTCAAAAGCAACCATTACTAGTTCCAAAAAAAATTGATTTAAGCAAAACTTTTGGAGTTTCAATAACTAATTTAAGTATAATAATTGCAATTAAATTTGCATGAATACGAGTTAACAGTTAAAATGCAAATTTCAACTAAACTTTCGAAATTCATTTGGAACCAACAACAGAAGCGAACATCATATTTCGCTTTTCAATCATTTTTCGCCTCATCATGGCAACAAAGATAGTTTTGCGTGAATTGATGCGCTGCTGGCTGTTGCTCTAATTATTACTCCACTTAATGCTAATTTTGAGCTTTGTTTACGCGCTTTATTTCTACAGAAATCGCCACATATCTTCAAGCGCATAAAAAAGCCTCGGAATACTCAAATACCCGTTCCCGATGTGCTGATAGTGAAATTATCGCGCCGAGATACAAATTTTAACATACTTTCGTTGGATGTATCGTATATCGAAATTAAAATCGGTTAGAAAAATGAGAACAACAACATCAGCTATAAATCGTGTACGAATATTTCTTTGACTGCAACTTGTGTGTACCTCAATTACCATTCCATTTAAATATTTGTTCCGTAATTAAGTGCGCGTGCAAAGAAAATGCGAGCTTTAATTGTCGTTTATTCATAGGACTTTTACTTTTAAATCACAATCAACAAAAGATATACAAACTTGCAATAAAAATGCCAAAAGAAATTGCCTTAATTGTCTTGTAGGAGCAAAATAATTCAAGACTTATGTATAACAGTTTCACCGCTGCCAAGATCGAGTGCGGTGCACTTGTTCTGCAAGTCTCGCATTCAAAATTGTTAATAAATTTTGCACCAAACACCATTATTCTCCATTCGCGATAGTTTCCTAACTAATTGGATGGCAAATAAAAGTGGCGACGCCATGCCATCGCTTCGGTGTATAAAATAAATCGCTTTCATGCAAATAAGACAAGTCGGCGCAACAGAATTAATGTTGCAAACAGAATGCAATTGTGATGGTCATTTTGTTGGTCAGCCGCGCAACATCAGGGAGCAAAGCAATCGATCCGCGAAATCCGTGAGTAAATACCAAGAAACAAATAAAGACTGGCAACTTATTGATCGTGAACTCTTCAAATTGCTGCCGCTGCTGCTGCATTCTGCGCACATCCACGCAGTGTTTGCGGCGCGTCATTTTAACAACATTGACGCACACTTACTTAGCTCAACATTTAATGTTGCAGTAAGTAGTAACGAGTTCCTTTTAATTTGTTTTTACTTAATAGCTTTTGGACTCTGCTATTTATGCAGTTTTTCCGCTATAATATGCGTTTAAGTGTGGTCTATGAGCCACAAGAGGCTCTATTATGCGTTTTGCTGCGAGTGAGTCAAATGATCTGCAAATATTTATAGTCAGTTTTAGCTGCATGCATTTGGATCTTTCATCTTGTGGTAAGGTGATAAAATTTAGTATTCTTCGTTTTTAATGTCTTCTTTTATTTCATTAAACTTTTCTCACCATAATTGTTGTGTGGATTCAAACAGGAAGACCGCTGATAAAGTTGTACATTTAGTGTACCTCCTGCAATGCGAAAGAGGAGAAAGAAGGAAAGAGGAAGTGGGAGAGAATAAAGAGGGCAATGATCTGCGGACAAATATAAATTTTTTTTTGGTTTTAAAAAAAAATTAAGACACTTTTTAAATTTCACTTAAATCCTTTTCTCCTAAGAAGAATTGGATAAAACGTAATAGGCATTTCTCTACACTCTAAATACTACCACATTTGCCGTAAAACCAATCATTTCCATTGTTTCCTAAATCCTTATTATTATAACCAATCACTTGGTGCAATGCTTAAAAATAAAAGGATTAAGATCTGAAGAGACCATAAAAAGTATGAATTTCGGTTGTAGCCACAATTTAAATGTTGCACCACACACTTTTTAGGACGCCTCATTCAACTTCACTTTATTTCAAATGTGCTCGCGTACATTCTCAATATATTCACTTTCTGGGTCATACCCGCGAGAAGAACTGGTTGCATGCGGTCCTCTATTGAATCGGCACAAGTCTTTTCACAATCTCTTGTACACATGCGTTAATGCATACCTGTTATCGATTTTGTTAATTCGCTTGTATGCAAGTACACTAAACTTAAGCTGTTTTTCCAAAACAAGGTGGATGCTGCAGCAGAAACAGCCCGCGAGAATTTGTCCGCACCTCCCAACCTGATTATCATTTTGCAGCTTGATGTACAGAATGATTTATGTTCTCCATTGATGCACTTTATCCGCTGCTGTGAGTGGGTGCAACTGGCAACAACGGTGAGAGCTTATTGCATTTCCAATACACCGGGAATATTGTTGATTTGATTGAACGACCGTATTGCAGCGCTAACACTTTTCCACATTATATGGCGAAGACGATTGCAGCAATTCACTCCACGCCAATACTATTGGACCTACTAGCCTACTAAACCTTCTGCAATTCGGATCGCATTTGTTGTCCCGCGTGCAATAGTTATTTTATAAGGGAATTACCTCTCACGCGAATAACAAATTCACTTCCATGGGACCGCACAAAATGGTTTATGGTCGTGACCGATTGTGATACTGTGAAAGCGAAATATCGCCACGATCAGCTGCGTGGAACGAGAACAAATCTTTGGCGAGTGTGCCAGCCATGGATATGAAGCCCAGGTCGTTATATATTTTGTGTGTTTGTGTGCGATGGTTTGGTGCGCGGAAAAAGAGGCGCGCATGCTGCTGCAATGTAATGGTCAAATGTTTAATAGGTTGATTGGCTTGAAGGGCAGACGTCCACTCGTCATTATCATCAACACGGATCGAAGTTGTGCTGTTGTGGTTGAGAACATACTTGCTGCAATGTGAAAAAAGAAAGCTTCTTTGTGCCTTAAGAGGATGATTATTATTTATGTGCTTTATTTTAAATTTTAAAATATTATTCCGTTAGAAATAACTGATTGTTTTGAGTTAAGTCAATTCATGTCTTGAATGGAGAAGGCTTTAAGTCGGCTGGAAATGAAGTAAGGGATCAGAAAGTTCAACAAGCTGAGTATGGGAATAAAACAAAGATTAAGGCTTTTTTGGACTTGTCACTAACTTATGTTTTTTCCAAAGCTTTCCTACTAATAAATAAATATTTACACGGTTAATCCTGGGAACATTATATTTACAATGTTCCAGTAACGCGCTCATTTGATAAAGGTTCCTATTTGGTCATAAAAAATTATTGCAAATAATTTAAATCTTACATCAAATTGCAACAAAATGCACTGCAATGACAATAAACCGTTAAAAAGGGTTGTCAATACGCTCGATCTTAAATGTTGTTGCCCAAGAGCTGTAATAAATTATATACCGCAAACTAAACCAACCTTACTTAACTAACTGCGCGATTGCAATCGCCGCATACATTGAAACGAAGAAGGCATTCAATCCACTGCCCTTTTGCAGACTGTTGCCACAAATTGCAATATCCTAAATCATTAAACGGTTCAGTTCTATGCGAGAGCGAGGTTTACGCTGCAGCCTCTTGCATTGGTATAACAAATCTCGATTGCCCCATTAAACAATGACATTTGCACAAACGCACCTATAAATTAGCTAACTGGTACGGGTATTGTATCTCGTGCAAAAGAACTGTCTTGCAAAATTTTATGCGCACAAAACTACTAACTATAACCCGCGCTCACCATAAAAACAGACGTAACTTTCGTTTTCAAAAACGCATTCAACAACAAGTGAAACTTGAGACTGTTCACGGAATTTTGTTGAAGGAGACAACTTTTATTTTTCCCCCAAAAAAGAAAGAAACAACAAAACGCTGAATTTATGGATGCAGCGGGACGTGCAACGCAAGTGCACTTGCACTGTACGCCATGCCATGCCATGTCACTTCGAACCAGTATTTTTAAATGCAGCACAAGGAAATATTACTGACTATTGCAATTCAATGCAAGAAAATAGTTAGTCTGTTGTCAAGCCACCCACACGCCACACTATTATCTTATCAAAATTTCTCTTTCTGGCTTACGACGGTAACTATAAACGCGGTTGTTCATGAACAACGCGCAATGGCCTTAGATTAAATGCTTTATTAGAGTTTCTATTGCAAGTGACATCTGCGATAGTTGCAGTTTGTATGTACAATTGAAAGAGGAACAAATCAAGTGAATCTGTGATTCAATGTGGATGAAAATGAAAATAAATATCCTTTCTAATTTAATAAAAAATTAGCTTCTGGAAAAGACTATACCATAGTTAGTTTAAGAACACTTCGTAAAAATTGTAAAAAGGATAAAACACGACACTCCCAACTGAGGCTCCCAGTTTCATTTTACAGTTTCGTTAATACTTACTTAAAGTTAAGCCATGTTTTAAACAAACAATTGACCGCATGAATTTAGTGAAAATACAAAGCTTTTAACTACCAGCAAAACGTTGTTGCATTTCATTGTCGCGTTTAATGCGCTTATCCGCCTTATTCCGGCTTACTTATGTCAATTGGATTTGCCTACCCTCAATCCAGAGACATTTGCAATTAAGTTGTAAAATAACCGTTAAAGCTTACTTGACTTATCGCAGATTAAATCAATTGTCTGTCTTTAATTTGCTCGTAAAATTTGTTCTTACACCAATCCGACGTTAAAGTGTTTTTGTGCTGCATCAGTGACAATATTGTCGCTCTTATGTAGAAATTAAATTGTAATTACCTGTCCATGAAGTCATAAAGTTGATATTAAAAGATGTTGGAGATTTAATTGTAATTATATTAATATATGAAATTTCTCCTGAAATGGGTCACTGTCTTGAACTCACTTAAATTTCGCCAACATTTTTACAGTAATTCAAAGTGTAATTTAGGTTTTTATTGTTTCAATTTGTTATTACTCATAAGAGGTCTCAATTTGCGTAATGGCGTTACATTAAAAAGCGCACTTCGGTGCAATGGCAAATTAATAAAAAAAACTGTTTTATTAAAATGTAGTTTTGAGGCTATTAAATCCACTAAAATGTCGTAAATTGCTTATTACTTTGGGTACAGTTTTTCTTACAGAGATCCTATTAACATCACATACATTTTTTAATCCAATAAAAAATTGGCTAAACACAAAAACTAATGATTGAGGTTGACATAATGTCTTGGTAATTGAGAACTCAATTTAATCTGTGATAAGCGTGATTGCCAGCAATAACTTTAAAAAACACAAAATTACATACCTAGCAGTGTGTGTGCAGGAAACGACGTCAAGATGATTATTAAGATATTTTGCATCTTTCGCCAAATCAAAGCGCAGTTACTTAACATTAATATATGATATTTATCTTAATGCCCGACGGACATACATACAACAACAATAAAAAAACGAAATGCAAAGAGAAGTCATAAAAACAGTGTCTCTTATGACAATGAAAACACTTTAATGCACGCCATCGTGACTCGATTATTGACAAGATGAAATTGCATGTTTTTTTCTATCACCTCTGTAACAAGTATTAAGTGTGTGTACAAAGAAAATGTGTAAGTCGGATTAAGAAAATTGTATTTGTTACGCAATGAATGTTTTTCATTTTCGCGGAAACAAAAATTGCAAATGTATTTCTAGATAACACGACTGATCATTGAAAAGTATGTTTAAAAATCTTTAATAAAGAAAGGATTTCATTGAAACCAAAACCTCTTCACTCTTGATTGGGGTTTCTTAAGATCTGGGGGTGTAAGAAAATCAAAAAAATATCTTAAATTATATAATTTGTCAATTAAAGATTTTATAAATAAATTTGAAGTAAATAAGATTTTCATTATTAATCCAAAAATGCGTGAAAGATTAAATTAAGTCAAGGTCAGAGATTATGCAAACAAGTCTGAACTTTAAAATTGTAAAGAAAATCCATGAAAATTCGGAAAAAGTAAATGTTAAGTTGGCAATATCATTGGAGTCTTCGTCTTCAGAGATTTAATTATTTTTTCTGTAAATTTAATCATAATTGAAGCTCCGAATTAAAACTTATTATTTTAAATTTTGAAGATTAAATCATCTTCAAAAATCAATATTTAAAATAACCAGTTTAAGCTTTACTTATTTCTATTAAAAATATAAGCAAAGTAACACGTTTTTAAAGCTTTATTATATGAGAACCCTTATTATATTAATCTGTGAAACCTAAAAGTATTGAACTCAAGACCTTAATGCATGTTTAATAAAATCATTACATTGACAAGAACTAAACAAACACCATTAGTACCATTAAGAACCAAAAGTAAATTCAAGAACATACATCAGACCTAATCTTCCAACATCTATACACTTTAACACAAACAAACAAAATACTTGTAAAGCTGCAACAAAAGATCACAAAGTCAACATAAAAGCATACTCCATGCAACTAATCAACAAAACACACAAAGCTCTCTCAGACTGTTATGTTCCCCAAAAGGTTTTTGTTATAAAGCCCCCAAAAACACCGCGCATCTGCATCACATTGGCGCAATTGTGTATTGTCACAACAACTGAATGGTACAAGATCAATATCTAAAATAATATCTGTCTTGCCTTGCCGGTGGAATTTCATTTAAAAGTTCATCGAAATTGCAGCATTGTTGATTCATTTCTTTATGTGTGTAAACAGCAAATAGTTAATAGGCAGGCATCTTGGAGTCCGTACCGATATTATGTAGCCTTTGAAATTTCTTAGATGTTATTCGTACCGTGAGAAATTATTAAAATATTATGCAGTCGTATTATGGTTTGTTGTAAACGTGAATGGGTCAGTATGTGAATAGTCATATAAATATGCATACAGTTAAGCAAAGATATTTGATATAATTAGAGTATCAGGAATTTGTTGGGTGTAAAATTGGTTTAACAAATTTGAGTTCATGGCAAAAAGCACAAATAAGTTGTTAATTTATTTAGCAGAAAACGTTCTTAATGAATGTGTTAATTCAATCATGTTCAATCTGCAGTATACAGTTATAATTAACGTCCTTAAATTTAATTGGTGACGGTTAAATAAATGTGTGTCTTAATGAACTATTATTATTACCAAACTGCATCACTTATTGCTTAAGGTTGTGTGAGTTTTAAGAAAAATTAATAAGGAGTTCTAAATTTTTATTTTTAAATAAAATAAAAAGTTTTATATTTTAATTTGAAGGCCTCAAAATTTTTTGTTATCTTTAATTAATGCCATTATCAACAATTTTCTGTTGCAACTTATCCATTAAATATGAAAACTGCATCAATATTTTCCAATTTCCGAAGTACCTTCACCTTCAATTTCCAAATACACAAATTGTTATCAGATTTGTTAAAAAGAAGTTTAGAACAATTAAACTAACGACTCTTTCATAAATTCCGACACAAATTCCCTCGTATCTCAATAGCAACTGCATGTAGTTAATTGGTTGTTGAGTGATTTCCAACTTCAAAGCCACAATATTGTAACGCAGATAACGAAAACCACAGCCAAGTTCAATATCGCAAAGCGATCTTATTACATGTTACCCGGGATATTGTGAATTGGACAGATATATCGAAGGCTTAAAACACAAACATGCAGTGCGACTTGCGAGCACTCGCGCGATGGTGTCTCAAATAACAAACATAAAGCAATTCATGTTTATCTCAACTTTCATCCACCTTATATTCAGCATGCGGCTTTCGTCTCATTGATCAAATGATTAATCGTAGAAATTAATCTAAATTGTGCTGATCTAATGTTCTTGCATTTTTGCTGATCTCAATCGAATTTCTGCACTTACATTTATCATTAAATCGCAGTTGATTGATGGTGTGGTAAATTGTTGCCGCGCATATTGGGCCGATCGCTGGAACCTGCAATTCACTCACATTAAAGCACATAAACAAACACAATGTGAGCCGGAGCGCGTAATGTTAATATGTACTTGCAGAGCTTTCCAACTATCGCAATGGTAAAAATCTTAAGCCAGACTCAAGGTTTTGTTGGGAATCTGCAATCGAATTTTGCACGGGTAATCATGGAGTGATTTTCTTCAACGGAAACTAGCACGAATCCAATTCTGATGGGAACACCGTAGAATTATTAAATATTAAAGCAACATGAACACAATAACTTTGATAATGAATAAAGAAGCATGAAATTAGTCACATGATCAAATGTGCTTGCAAGTTGTTCTTGTATGTGTATTTAGACTTTGGAGTTGCTTTCCATTCATGAAGTAAGTGCATCATCAGATCAAACAAAGAATAATTTTTCTTGCAGCTGTTTCATTGAGCTGAAGTGAGGGGCGACTCGGAATATTAAAAACGCCTCTTTTCCCACAACTAAGAAGAAGATACGCTCTCAATTGTCTTTATTATTACATTAAGCCCATTATCTGATCTGTTTTTTATGCAGTGAGTACTCGGTACCCCACTATTTATGTTAATGATCACACACTCGGGTGTGCTGTTAATGAATTTTGATGCCTTTTTTACGTTTAGGTGTTTTCCAACTGCGGTGTTGTTTTTGAATTACAATTTTTCATTCGACAGATTGTGGTTTTAGGTGTTAAATTGTTGAGATGTAATTTATTTTTATAATTTACGTGATTTTTAAGTCAACAAGGAATTTACATTTTATGGACCACACTGATCTCAACATTTTTTATGGGAAAATGCAAGATTGCCTTTTTCTTCTAAAAGCAGAGTTATGGTTTGGCCAATCAGGATGTGGATGAAATTAATATTCCCTTGAGGCCTTTCAATTAAATCGCTAAATCCAAATCATAGCTTTTATTATCCCCCATGTCATTTTAAATACCTCCAATTTAATATGCAGCTTTATGAATGACACCCATATTAAAACAAAATGAGCATGTTCTTCTAATTTTCGCATCTTTTTCCAATTATTCCGCACGTCGTGTGAAACGGAAAATATTACATTTCACATGTGATTTCATTCAGTTCTGATGGTAATGGCATCATAAACTCCCTTACCAGATTGCTCACACATTCGCTATTACAATTTTACAATCAGCATTTATTATTTTATGCAAATGAGATCACCGACCACAAAACGCAGCCTACAAGTGCGACGATCATTGCATGGCGATCGCGTTATTGAAATCAAAAGTGACACGCGAAATAGGAAACATGTGTGTTTATGCGCGGTCACCAGCCACTCAGCTTATCTCGCAATTTCATTACAAAATTAGCAATGAAGCCATCGCTGCGTATGGGCATCTGACACTCATTAATGTGATTATTACAGCTTTTATGTTGTTATTGCGAGCTCCATTTACTCCGAATCAAAAACAGTAATGGAATTGAGTTGACTTTGAGCAATTACTGTTAAATGACTTCATTACGATCTATTTCAAGATGTGACAAATGTGAACTTGACACTGTGTGACACTGGGCGTGAGATTTGGCATTAATTATGTTACTTTATTCAATGCAGGAAAATTAGAATATTTAACTTCGTTGAATTCAATTTGTTATACAGACAAATTGTGGACCCTATATCGTTCGACGTTGTTGCTCGTCACTTTTTTGCATAAAATAACAAATTTAAATTTTTATAGCCATCCGGTAGAACATTTAATTTGCTTTCCATTTCATTGTGGAGTGCATTGTGGAGTGGCAGTTAATTCAGTTCATTGTGCAAAGTCATGAGAAAATAATTGTCGTTTTTATATGGTTTTGTGCAGACCATATATGTGGAGAACACACGTGCAATAGGAGGAAAGCATTAATTGTTGTGTCAGGACGGTTTTATGATGATACGTTATATTGTTTGGTTGCTGCGAAGGGATAGAGCTGAGAACCAGAAGCTTTATATTATATAAATAGGTAAAATAGTGCAATTTATTTATTTTTCTTGTGAAGTAAATTAAGACGCGATTTATATTGTTTCCTTCCACAAATCTGTATCATTTTAATTAATAATTTATTTGATTTTAAATTGAACACACACCCTAATCATCAATCAACTGCACAAATAAAATCTTTAATTATACTCATTGAAGCCAAGGAAATACTAAAATTTAAATCACGTTAATTAAACTAATTTCCACCATTTCCTATCACAAAATTTACAAACACAAAACGCACGAGTGCATGCCTCATATATGGGGTGTGAAAATTAATGTATCCAATTTGATAATTTGTCGGCACAATGTGTTAACGAATTTATTGGCGTAGGTGTGTAACCGTGTAATACACATTGCTATTTATGTTCACAAAATGTGCAAAAGACAATAAAGTATCTGTGGGCAAAAAGCTAATAATCTTAAAAGGGATATCATGTTGCCTTGCCAATAACAATTTGCGATAAGAATTATCGACATACGTGTGGGAACTTAATGAATTTCTCTCATTCACCTTCATGTAAAAATGCTCTAACAAAAAAAAGCTGCAAAACATTGGCTGGCTTGTTTATGAGGAGAATGAGTGGTCGCGACTCAAAAAGTTTCCGAACAACTTAATGGAATTAGTTTTGTTCAACAAGAGATTCTTGGCGATAGGCAATGGTGGGTTATACGGGGATTTTCCGAGGTGGAATATTTTGCGTAAAGCATTTTGATAACAATTTAATGGACTGAGGACTTTCAAGGAGTTTCAGTAATAATTGCAGAGAATAAAAATGTTTCCCTGAGACACATTTACGACGTGACTATTAGAAGTTGAAAATCCTTTAATTCCGCATTTGAAACAAGAAGAAAATTTGAAAATCGTTATAATTACAATAAGCTTGAAGTATTAAGTTAACAGGCAAACAATAGCACATGAAAAATTACGAAACAATGTGTTTTGAGTGTAAAAAATTCTGAATTTTTGAAATACATCTTAGTCAAAATTAAGAGTTTTATTTGAGAGATCCGCTTTTGAAGCTTGATTAAAATCTGCAAGGCCTACTCCGATTATGAAAAAATTTTAAACATAAAAAAAATGTTTTGACTAGGAAGACCACACGAGATCATTTTTCATAATAAGCCACTTCAGCAAACTGAATTAAATTACCCATGACCACATCTTCAGACAAGACGTGTTGCAATTACGTCAATCAAAAATTAAAATTCGTTGCACTTTCATGTGCATAATTGTTTTAAATGCAATTCCATGAATAAAGCAAAAAATTACGGATCATTTACAACCGACATCCGTCTGAAATCTGAATGAAATTCAATTTCATTTTCAATTAAACTCAAGGGCTTTATAAACATTTTCCCTCACAACAGCACAGCGCTATCACCCGTTTTATTTACTTTCTGCAACATTGACCCTTCACGCATTTCAATCAGAATAATTCAGAAGCGTGATTGCAAATTGCATTTATATTCCAAGATCACTTACACACAAACATCTTTGAAATCGAGCACGTTCCATGTTCATCCACAAGACGCACGCCGCACTGCAGGAAATTGAAATCAATTATTCCCCAACGATTGACCGAGTAACCTCTCCAGTCTGCACAGATTTCCGACACAATATCGCGATTTACACAATTGAAAGATTACACATATTGATTGAATGGATCAGACACCATAATGATATTATAGACATTTCAGTTGCCTGAGGTCCGCACTGAAAAAAACCCAATTTGCATACAGGAAAAATTAAATTAAAAAGCACTGCATACAAATACACTTCCAACACGATGTATTCAAAATTGGTGAGGAGCGCGACTTCCCAAGTGATGGAAGATAATACGCGTCTAACGTTACCAGTCGTCTCTCCACTCGCACACATATATTATATTATTTCCTGATGTCTAGATGAATTTACGGCAAGTCAAGTAAAGGTCACCCGCAAGATCAAGAGCGAGGAAAAGCCATTGCGCGGCTGGCCTATAGAAATTGTTTTGTTGTGGTATGGATTGTGGCGGAGGAGGGTGTCCCGAAGTGCAGGGTCGACTTTACAGCAAGTCGTTTTACATACTTTTTTTTGCGTTTTATGTGCTCGCGCTTTTAAGAGGTTTCATTTCATAGGCTCTAACCCAGCTATACATATTATAATATTGTACAAAATCATGTAACGGTACACCCGCGTTCGCAAAGTATCAGTGCATGTGATGCTTACTCAGCTCATTCATTTTCCCAACGCGCGGAGACAATATAAAGTCTCTATGGGCTGATATCTGATTCTTAAACAAGACTCGGCTGTTATGCGGGAGACATGCGCGCGCGGGCATTCAAATAAATTGTTGACTGCAACGAAACAAAACAGCCTAGCGCATCAAGCATGTAACCCATTGGGAGAACAAAAGATTCGCGTGGTATGCAAAATGTAGTCCTCTTTGCTGCATAACGTTCCACGTATATTTTGTAGAGAGAATTTCTATGCCCAACGTGCATAATGTGCGGATGAAGTGGACATCTAAAGACACATACAATTCGCACGTAAAAAATTACAAGCATCCCGTTGAGATTTAGCCGCCACTGCAGTTAGTGCGGCTTTTGTGGTGTTCAATTTGTTTTGTGGATGAGAATAAAAGTCTTGGAATCGTTGTTAAATGTGGTCCCGTTGACGAGTCCCTAGAAAAGCTTAACCAATATTTATATTGGGATTTAAAATAATTTGAAAATAATTGTCGAAAAAAGTCTTTAAAATGTAAAAAAAACAATTTAATTAATTCTTAAAAATTAAGATTTGTGAAATTTAGAATTTTTTTAAATTTAATATCTCATTTTTAAAATGTCTTTATCTCATTTTTAAAATGTCTTAAAATATAAATTTAATGTTGGACTTAAAAAACATGTGGTTAAGTTTTTTAAGTCCTCAAAAAAATTAACCAAAGTTCCGCGTGACATTCCCTACCACTCGCCTGTTATTACTTATTGTGCGACAATCACAACCGAGTGAAAAACCGGAAGCACTGAAACTCTCGCACTGATGATGGCACATGGCATGGCGTAACTGTTAAAAACTCTACACAATATTGTGAATATTATGTTTTATGCCGTGTCGCGATAAATGTGGTGCCCGATGACAAATTCTCTCAAGGCACCGCTATAGATTGTCATTTGGATTTGCAATTTAACTTCTTCTTTTTTTTGCACATTTATTGTTGTGTGTACGCGGGATGACACTGGATTGGATTGACAATAGAAATTTTCTTCTTATTAAATAATTGAAGCAGCGACATTGATTGACTCGCATTATTGTTGGGGAAATTAATTTGCTTGGGATTAACCGTGAGCGGCACATTTAGGCCTGTATGAGCTGTGAGCTGAATTTCTTAAGATATTTAAGTGATCATGCACAAAGAAAGTTGATGCGACTGCATGTTCAATGAAATCAAATAGCACACTGTGTAATTCAACAACAATCATCGTGCGAAACACTTAACAGATCAGAGCTTCATGATCCACACAGAAGACGATCATGAGATGCTATTTGGCGCAGTACAACTTTGAGCACTTACTACGAAGGTACTTTGGTACTTTAACTATATTTTATAAACTGTTGAGGGCGTGAGAACAATTTAGACTGACCTCAATATTGAGATCGCGGTTCGGGAAAACAAACAAACAAATGGACATGAACAACAACAACAAAATTACAACTTTTACTTCAGAGTTCAGAGCAGGCAGCAGCGCACGCAAGCTGAATTTATCTCGAGTGCGACTGAGAATTACTGTAAAATGCAATGGACAATACTTGCGCGTAGACTCTTTTCGTTCTTGTTTCTTGGGGCTTACATTAATGTTTGATCGGGTGTGGTGCTTTTTCTGTTCTATTCCGCAACATTTATGACTTAATCATATTTTGCCTCTCCACTCCGCATTTTTTTGTGGCTCGCGATTTCTTGTTGTTTTAAGAACCTTTAGAACTTATTAACGATCCAGAGTGCTGGAGTGTATTAGGTCTTCTTACATTGCACATTCTGATAATGCAGAATGGTTAGAAATAACTTTCAGAGTGCAACAAACAAAAAAAGGCAATTGTTTTCTGCAGTCAATCGCAATGTTTTTTTTTTAAAACAAGTGTCGCATTAAAAGTTGGTTAAGGTTCTCCCTGCCACACCAAATTTCCTAAATGAATGATGTTTAAATTGACCGCACATAGCAAGAACACTTAGTTCGTTGTTTGCACCAAAACATTGATTAATTTGTGTAGACTGCTGCAATTGTTGGATGCTAAATGCAATCGTTTTGTGGGCGGTTTGTTTTGTCAGTGTAGTTTTAAGCTTTAAGTTATGGCGCCATAATTTAATGTTTATATCAGCATTGAGCGATATTTCATCATCAATTTGAGTTAGTTAAGTTATTGCTGATTTTTTAAGCGATTGTAATTGTTAAAGATTCAAATGGGGGAGAGGTTTTCAATGCATTTTACGATTGGGCATTTAATCTACTTGATATTTTAAATTAATTGCGGTTAATTATTTTATGGACTGTCAAGGATAAGTAGGATTTTATATTGTTGTTGCGAGATTGATTGATTTTGATAGACATTAGACGTTAAATATGGAATTAATTACAGTTTGATGATAATTTTTGATATAAAATAATTTAGTCAGTTTAATGCTTGATTTTTCTAAATTTGTTAAATTACTGTTAATATGTATACTAATTAAATAAAATATGTAATTTTCATAAATAAGTTGACACATATAAAGGGGGTCAAAGATAACACATTTTTGTTTTTCCAATAATTTAACTGAGCAGATGATCTCATGAGTGCTTTAAATAAATTAAGATGATGACCCACTTATGTATACGTTTATGTAGTCAATGCTATTTGTTGGAATATTATTAGGTTGCAACAATAAAATAGTCAAAATAAAAAAAACAAAAATTTCGTGCAACTTACATTTTGCAAAGAAAACCACAAAATTAAATTTCACAAAAAAGTCATCTCAAATAATGACCAAATTAAAAGAACAATTATCCATAACGAAAAACCGACAATTATGCACTTTTACGTAACTCTCAAAAACGTTTAACAAACGTTAACAAGTTTCTCATAAATATTTTTATGTATAACAAACTCGATTCATGAAAATATGTCTTCGATTTTGATTACAAAATGATGATTGGTCATGCAATCGGCTTTCTGCACGAGTACCTCAACTCAATTCATACCGGTTAAATGAAATCGAAATTAATTCGTATGAATTATAACCATTGAGGCTGCAAAATTGTAACACAAGGAAACAAAACGCATCCGAAATGAAGAAAAAAAACTGAAAACTGCACGGACGTACTGCAGGAATTTTATTCTTTTGCGGTTAAATTGCACACTCGAACAAAATTTAAACATTGTCTGCGCGAATTACACGATAAAACGTGCGTCATGATTGTGCTGTGCATTTTAAATGTTCCAGAACAGTGCATGTTAATGTTATAATGCTTAAAGTGTGGCTACTCGAGTGATCTCTTGAGTTGCGCCCATAAAGTTGCATTGTAACAAATCCATAGCAATGAATAAGTGGCGTCACATGCTGCTGCAAATCAAACGCGACTCGAATGTCATCTTACGTACATCAGGCTTGCAGCTCCCAATATATATAAAATATGCTTTTTGTCATTTGAATCAGTGCGCATTCAGTCGAATGATCAATATGTGAAACGCGAGAATGCAAGCGAATATTGCTTACATGTCGACATGGGTACAGATGTGGAGACATTTGGAGGAATAATGTGCGATGCAGCGAGCGAGATAATAATTATTATTATTGTTCTGATGGATGGATGGCGCCAGCACACTGCAAAGCTGCTGCGCATTTTAATTCGGAATTTAGTTTTAAACTTTTTTTTCCTTTTTAATGATTTTTACAGAGTGAAAGCTTTAGATTTCAAGAGTTAAAAGACTCGTTTAAATCGATTTCACACTATTTTGTTGTTTTTTTTTGGGTGCGTTTCGTTATGGGGGTTTTGAGATATTCGTGTGATTATTAAGCGCCGTGCTTTTGAAATGCTTCGATAATCTTTATTGTGCGACCTTGTCTGTGACTGATTAGATTTATGGTAATTTGGTGTCGGTCTGGTGTTTTGAACGTGATTGAATTACTTAATAGCAATTACAAGAAGAGAATTTAAAATACGTGTAAATTTAATTGGAATGTTTAATCTCTTCCGAGCAATAATGGCGCGGTTCTTTTAAAATATAGTTTTGGAGGAATCTTGATGGTGGCCTAAACAAAATCCAGTCCAGAACATGCTTGATTTACAAACTTACTAAATTGATTTAAAAAAATTAACCACAAAAATCCAATTAACAATGACGTCTATTTTTGCAATAAATGAAATCAGCAAAATCAGCCAAATATTGCTTTTGGGAAATCATAAAACGATTAAAATACAAGTCATCAATCGGAATAACCTGATTCAAATTGTTGCTTTACAGATTGCTGTAAAACGTTCAGACTTCCGCCTGATAAAGCACAACGTCGATAAAAAGCCCTCGATGTTCAAAACACCTTCACAAGTTCAAGACGTAAAAACATGCGGAATGACATAAAAAGAAGCATAAAACACCTTACATCTTACACATAACACCTTTGCGTGCTTCACATGCCTATTATAATGAATGGAAGTACCTTTTAATTAACGCCATTGCTTTTCAAGAAGACACAAGAACATCAGCGTCAACACATTCCAGAATGTATGCGATATGATAAGAAAAGTTTTCAAAATGTGGGCCAAGGTGCAAGAGTTTTTATGAATTAGAGTCTCAAAATGACATTCCGCTGTCATATTTGAGCAAAATGAATGTCGTCAATTAGCAAAGGAAATATTTCACAGTTCCTAATGAGACTGAAAATCTAGACAGCAGCATCTGCCATCTCACATCTTCTGCGCCTTATAGTTAATAAGTCTTAATGTTTAAATAGTTTATAAACACGTTGTCTTATTTAAGAAGCCTTTTCATGCTTAATAGCCAACAAAGTATGTGTAGTTTGCAGAATGTAACGAATTGGCATGGAAGACAAGAAACTTCTTCTAAAAAGACGTTAGTTAAGGCTATGTACAAGAAATTCATGCGAGTACATGCGAAAGTAAAGAATGGCGAAGAATTAGGAGCATAATAAAACAAACGTTATATTTTGTATGTGCGTTTTTGCTTCCCTGTGATCGTTCACCTGTTTCACTTGCGTATTTTTATGCCATAAAGTTGTATAACATATTGTATTATAGTTAGAATGAAACTCTACACAAAAGTGACGCAAAAGAATGGTAAAAGAGAAAGAGTGTGATGGCAATCGATTATTTATAAACATTCATCGCATATCTTTCGCGGTTTTACATTCGGAGTATGTTTGGCTTGCTCGGAATGACGTCAAACATGGCGAGAGAGATGAAGCTTTGATGTGCAGCTGTTTCAGGCGGTGCGCTTTTTTAAGTATGGGTGGAGAGAGAAATAATACACAGCTGTTTCTGCAGAGCTTTCTGCATTCGAGGGTTTTTTGTTATTGTTGTTGTCTCGCTTTTATTACGCCGGACCCACGCGTTACAAATAATTGTATGAAGCAGGGTTACAACTCAAACATTAATTAATGGTTTAATACCTGCATGCACTTGAAATTTTTTTTATTTACATTTTTTTAATGGTTTGCAGGTGTTGATGTTAAAAAGTTTCAAATTTATGATGATTTTTTTAAAACTCCATTTTGTGTACTTTGACTGGGAAATTTAGATGAGATTTGAATAAAATATTTTATTTATGTAATTTGATGAACTTGAATGTAATCTTGGACTTAAAGAACTTTTGCATAACGACTTGAAGTATATGATTACATTCTAAAAACAAGTGTAAAGAAGACGAAACAAAATATAGGTGAGGATGAAGTTGA
Organism: Sylvicola cinctus; assembly: GCA_963854165.1. Lineage (NCBI taxonomy): Eukaryota > Metazoa > Arthropoda > Insecta > Diptera > Anisopodidae > Sylvicola > Sylvicola cinctus. Next base: position 1,524,271 of record OY974082.1, read on the forward strand.
ATTGCTTAATAGGTCACTTTATTTGCATTTCAATGCTTTATTTCATTCCATATAAACGATTAAATGCAACAAAGCTTAATCCTTGTGAATTCACAATGGTAATTTGTTATACAAATACTTTAAAAAAAAACAATATTCAATTCAAACAATTTAAATAGCAGGTAAATAAAAGAAAGCTCACATAACGATTACGGATCGACTTAACACAAAAGCTCATTTCATTCACAACAACTTTCAATTATTTGTAATTTCAATTTCCAATATTCTAACGAGTTACATGTACCCTGCCGTTCAGTAACAACAAACCACATTTGTTCCAATTATTGGAATAAGGCCAATAGCCCATTGTGCATAAGTCCATGTTTAAAACATACGAGGCATGCAAAACAATCACCTCTTCGCACAAAAAGCGCAAAAAGCTTAGCTAAATGCAACAGAATACCTGCGCTTTGTAACTGTACCGTTTCAGCTGGCATATAACGTGATTGATATTTAATGTTTTGTCACATCTTAAACGCCGACAACAAAATCGCGAGCAATATGTGTGCGCGATTGCACAATTGGTGAACCAAATGAAGAACACGAAAAGTATAATATACATAATAAGAAAAATAAAATGCTAGGAAGGCGCAATGGACTGAAAATAAAAAATCGATGAGATTTCCCATGCGCCATATTTAATTGAATGTGTCATTGTGTGATCATTTTGCGTAATTAAAACATAATAAAGAATTTAGTATGGTAGGGAGAACCTCTGTAAACTTTTTATGCTACAAAATTTATATTAATAATCGATAAATATTAAATAACAATTTTTAATTATATCCAACTTAAAAAAAATTATTTTTGATAAATAAAACTCGTATTCTACAAAATTATCCATCTTATTCATTATTGAAACCTTCAATAATGCAAATGACCATAAAACTCAAGGTTTGGTAAATACTTGTACAGTAAAATCATTTATTTTTATTTTAATGAAAGATTTTTTTATCGTTTTTGAGTTCATTGTTTTCTGGGCTTTTACTTCAATTTTATTTTAAAATGAAAGTATAGTATCAGAAATGACTTTAAAAAAAATAAATAAAAAATCGCTATTGCAAATCTTCACATACTCCATCAAGTTTGATCTTAATCAATGTAAAACGAAACAGCAACGACGCCATCCATTCAGTAACATATTCAGTTCATGTACCGGCTTCATGCATATTGGGGGCTCTCGCTTAGATCAAGAATACAATCGGCCTTTTGATCTTTTGAAATCACCCATGAGCCCAGCCAGCCCATAGCCAGGGTATTGGGAAATCGATTGAAATCCAACATTTCGAAATATTGATCCCAATTTGGGAGCGTAAAACTAAAAAAAAAACATATACGCGCGCCTAAATGGCAGACAAAACTGAAAGCCATATCACGGTACAATGTGTGTGATGGCGCTTTTGGTCGTCTCATTTCAATACGAGTAGTACTGTGAGTTGCGACTCGGCGGCATGGCTTGTATATTTAGAAGTACAAAACGAATAAACAAAATGCGACACATGCCGCCTCAATGGTAGCGGATGCATAAAAATTAAGGTAGGTCATGCAGAGCTCTCATAAAGAAAATGCAGCGCATATGTTTGTGCTTTATACGCGCAGAGGACACAACGTTGTACTCGTACCATGAAGTACGCTTCCATTTTGCAATAAATGTAACCGCCGACAGCATAAGCGGCCGACCTATGGAAAAGCCACACTATCTCACAAGTCACAAAGGAGGAAAATCGCCAACGCTGTAGATGTCTTTATCTTTCTATTCTGTGTCCCCCAAACAAATGCGCATGTGATTTTGTGTTTTTCTTTTTTGCACATATTTTTTTAACGTTTTGGGTCAAACGTTTGTTTACTTTTCTACTTGAAAGATGTTCATATTTGTCACCAGCATAAAGTGCCGAGTCACTACTCACTGCAGCTTTGTACATACTTACGCGCGTATCATGTTACGTGTCACCTACTGACATCGTGCAGTGCAAATGCACAATATTATGCAGAAGATGTGCATTTGCAAATTTATGATTGCAGCTTTGCTTTTATGGCTCGTTTATGTTAAAGCTTTTGTGCTTTAAATTTTTTCAAAAATTTACTTTTTTATAAGAAAAGCAGGAGACATTCATTTATTAGCATTAGCAATTCATTTCCGCATGTACGCTTATGCTTGTATATGATCATTAATTACATGTTAGAAATGGTCACGGGAACACCAATTGATTAATGAAGTCAATTAGTGTTTTTAAGTATGTTATGGTAGTCAATCTGGAGACCTGAGAACCAGTTTATTGGTTTTGCTTCCTAATATTAATGGTTTACTGGTTTAATAATGCCAAGCTGAATCAATTAATTATGTTGTTACATAGTTGCGTAGTTTTTAACATTATTCTCGTGGGATTGGTATTTTTCATATTTTTATTTTGGCATAAGAATTACTTCTGATGTAGGTTCCTTAAAGCTTTATTAGGAGTCTCCACACCTAAAAGGAGGTCAACATTTATTGCAAGAAAAATAAACTAATTAGTTTTAAAAAAAAAACTCCACAGATTATGCAATTGCAGCGATTTAGGCGCATTATCTTTTAGGCTCTCGAGGTCAATAATATCCAATTTATCTCATTTTTTGTTCAAAAAGATATTTAAGACCAAATAAATCCTGTAATTTTATTGTCTTCCTAAACGGTAAGAGAATTGATTTAATTTAATGTTTTAAATTTTAGGATGCAGTCTTCTTAGTTCTCCACTTCCCTAAATTCCTTTTTGATAAAAAACATTTCAGAAAATACAACAAACAAAGACAATTTCCTTGAATAACTCAAAGCGTTTTATTAAGTTGTGATTTTTGTTACAAATTTTTTCCTAATATTAATTATTCGTTGTTGAAGTATATTCGTATAAGAATATAGTTGTGATAAACATGCGTGAAGTATTAGTAAATAATGTAAAATAAAATAAAAAATATTAAAAATTATATAACTGATTGATACAGTGACTTGCTGGAAGCGACTTGGGTGATGTATGGCGAATGTTTGATTCCGAAACTGTGTGACGGCACATGAGAGAGATTTATCTGAAATTAAACAGATTTAAGATTATTATTGAGAAATAAAATGTAAATCAAAAACTTAAACAGAAAAAAGGAATTCAATACATTTTTGTTTATGGCAAAGATTCATCACTTAAATATTTGTTTAAGGTTTTTCTTATTAGGAGGGATTTTAAAAAAAAAAAATTTGGAAGACATTTAGTTTTTAGGAAACCTATAAATAATCTATATTTTTAAATGAGCTTTAACAATGGTTTATAAAGGAAAGCAAATCAACATAACTAAAAAGATTTAAACAATAATTTAATAAAACATTTTTAATAAATTTAATTTATCCAATTTTTCAAAATTCAGAAAACATTTCAATTGATTTTAAACTTTAATTCTTCAATTCACTTCAAATGGCTTCACAATCTGCCCGTGACTGTGGCCCATTCATCAAGTATATCTGTTGAGTCCCCACATGCACAGAATGCCTGATACCAAAGGATTGTGCAGGAACTGTTTTAGACGCAACAGTCGCCTTCAAAGATTGTCCCAAAGCAAAATGTTAATAAAATTCTAAAAAATATTTGGAAACGAAAAATTACCTTTTCCGGCGAATGAGCACCTGGGCCCGGCTTATTCGGATCAGTGAGTGCCTTCAAGCGCGGCCCCATAGTGTACATGGGTGGCCGTCTTGTCAGCAACTCATACTGACCATCGTAAGTGCCCGGCCCAGGGAACTTGGTAAAATCTGGTGGCAAGGGCGGCTTTCGCGCCAAACAAGTGTACGCCGGCGCTGATCTAATGGTGCTCTCCTTGCTGGAGCCCAACACCGTCGGTATCGAATAGGCATTTGGCGCTGCGTGTGTGATGTTTCAGGGGGTTTGGTGTGAATTGGGTAAATTAGTATTTTAACAAACAAAATAAGGGGGTTGATAATAACAAAAAGTCTACAAAAAATAAACTTTGAATGAATTAAAATAAATGACTGTGATGAGAATGTCCATGCGTTGATGAGGGTAATTGTCACTCTCAAACAAGAAGTTTGGCGAGAACGAATGTTGAAATTTTTGAAGTGGTGGTAGTTGAAGTGGTGGTGATGATAAATTGATATAACGTATGGGGGGAAGAAGAGTCATCAGGCCTTAATGCGAGTGGCACTGAAGAATAAAATAAATAGATTGGTAAGAACTGCATTTACTGAAAGGAGTATTTTAAAATAATTAATAAAAAAATTTGGCCAACTCACTTGAGTATACGCTGATGGAGGCTGGCTGTTCTCATTCCAAAGGAATAAGACTGAACGTGATCGAGACAAACGTTCTCTGGAGAATAGGTACCAGGGGCTGGTGTCTCGTCAAGTGCTTTACTTTCGGATTTGGTGCCAAATGAATAAGATGGTCCATGATCCAGTTCAATGTTACCAGGCTGGTATGATGTTGGTGCTGAAAATCAAAATACAATTTAAATTTAAAATTCTTAGTAGAACAATTATAAAACCCTTACCTGGTGTTTCATCAGCACTCTTCTGGTTGGTTTTAATTCCAAATGAATAAGCAGGTGTGTGCTCCAGATTCTTTTGAGACTTCTCTGGCTCATATGCGCATGGAGCTTTAATGAATTGAACAACAAATGTGCACAGGTCTGGTTATGTCACCTATATTGAAACTGCAAAAAGGCAAACAAACCTGGTGTGTCATTGGAAATTTTTTGCTCAATCTTGAGGCCAAAGCTGTGAGCTGGTGTGTTGTCAAGCTTCACCTTTTCAACCTCATAAGCACATGGAGATGGAGTGAGATTTGGTTTTTCTGTGTTTAATTTAACACCGAATGAGTAAGCGGGAGTGTGATCAAGGTTTACCTTTTCGGTATCATAAGCTCCAGGTGCTACAGGACGAATTACAACAAAATTTCAATGTGACAATGACAAAAAAGCTTAAAGCGTAAATGGGATTGACTTAAAACCTAATCATACCTGGAGTATCACTTGGCTTTGCCACATTTGTTTTGACACCAAAGGAGTAAGCTGGATTGTTGTCAAGTTTGACTTTCTCCAGCTCATAGGCACATGGAGATGGATTTTGATTTGGTTTCTCCAAATCACTCTTCACACCAAAAGAGTATGATGGTGCAGTGTCTTGCCCATTCTTTTCTGGGGAATATGCACCAGGTGCTGGATTGCTGTTTGGCTTATCTGGTTGAGCCTTAATTCCAAATGAATATGATGGACTTCCTTCTAGATTAACTTTCTCAGTGTTGTAAGCTCCTGGAGCCGGAACACCATTGGGTTTATCCAAATTGTGTCGTCCACCAAATGAATATGAAGGGCTTTCATCAAGATTCACTTTTTCCGTGTTATAAGCACAGGGAGACGGTACACCATTAGGTTTTTCAAGATTATGACGACCTCCAAAAGAATAGGAAGGGCTTCCATCAAGATTTACGTTCTCAGGTTTGTAAGCTCCAGCACCAGGCACTCCATTAGGTTTTTCCAAATTGTGGCGTCCACCAAAGGAATACGATGGCGCTCCATCAAGATTGACTTTCTCTGTGTTATAAGCACAAGGAGATGGAACTCCATTGGGCTTTTCAAGATTATGACGCCCTCCAAACGAGTATGATGGACTTCCATCCAAGTTAACGCTATCATTATTATATGCTCCTGGTGCAGGAACACCATTAGGTTTTTCCAAATTGTGTCGTCCACCAAATGAATATGATGGACTACCATCCAGATTAGCGTTCTCGGGTTTGTAAGCACCTGGCGCTGGAACTCCATTTGGTTTCTCCAGATTGTGACGACCTCCAAAAGAAAAAGAAGGGCTTCCATCAAGATTTACGTTCTCAGGTTTGTAAGCTCCAGCACCGGGTACTCCATTGGGTTTCTCCAAGTTGTGTCGTCCACCAAAGGAATATGATGGCGCTCCATCGAGATTTACTTGCTCTGTTTTGTAGGCACCGGGAGCTGGAACACCATTTGGTTTCTCAAGATTGTATCTGCCACCAAAGGAATAGGCTGGCGTGTTGTTAAGTTTGACCTTTTCGTTATCATAAGCGCCGGGAGCTATGGGAGGATTTGTGGTTGAATTATTGTTGCTGTATTATGTATTTTAAATGTGTTACCTGGGGTAATGCTCGGCTTTGCCTGATTTGCCTTTGTTCCAAAACTGTAGGATGGAGACTGATCCAGGTTCACCTTTTCTGTGGCATATTGGCCAGGGGCTGCAAGAGAAACAGTTTAAGTGGTAAAATTTCCACACAATTTAAAATAAAGTGAGTCTGGGCTAATTTCGAAAAGGATGGTGTCTTGGATAAGTGTACTAAAAATTCAACTGGGCTGCACAATTGTCAGTTTTTAATAACAATTAAAATGTGAAAGACAAATTCTAAATTAAAAACTGTGATTAAACTTTACCTGGTGTAATATTTGGCCTCGTACGGTTTGGCCGAAGCCCAAAACTGTATCGCGGAGAATTATCAAACTTCATCCTTTCAGGTGTGTATTGTCCAGGAGCTGATAAAGAAATTCATGTCATGTTAAAAAATTCAAATACGCTATAGATAAGTTGTTAAATAGTGTATAGAACTTTACCTGGTGTTTCACTAGGACGAGATCTGTTAATTTTTACACCAAAAGAGTATGCTGGGGTGTGGTCCAGAATAACTTTTTCGGCGTCGTAAGCACCAGGTGCTATTAAAAATTAAAAATTAAATATTTTTCAAAAGTCTGCAGAGAGCCTTATAATTTTTATTCATACCTGGAGTTTCGTAATGTTTTTCAGTCGCATGCTTGACACCAAAACTGTATTTTGGTGAGCTATCTGTAACTGATTTCTCAGGACTGTAAGCACCGGGTGCTGGTAAAAAAGAAATTCAACGTTAATTTATTTTTGACGACAAATTATATTATAAACACAATAAAAAAAATCTAACAAAAAAGCCCAATGTACAGTTTTACTCTACTAAAAAATGCATTTAAAAAAAGCTGCTTAACAACACACGCACGACTAATGTACTGCAATTTAAATCAATTTAGTGTTACCTGGTGTATCGTTAACTACTTTTCGTATCGTTTTAATGCCAAATGAATACTTTGGTGAAGTGTTTTTGGCTACAATGCGTGGATTGTATGCGCCAGGAGCTAAATTCGAAAAATAAAAATTGGTTTGTTAAACATCAATTGAATTGTTGCTGTAATTTGTTGTGACTAAATAATTTAGACTGTAAAGGCGACACACACAACTTGAGATTTGGCGAAAAAAACACACTGTAGTAATATTTTGAAAAATGTTTAAAAGTATGTGATGTAGAAAAAAAAGGATTTTGTACAATGAAAAAGGTCAAGAAGCTACAAAAAAAAAGAATGTCGAATTGATGATTGAATCATCCCGTGACCCGTTCTTTAATCAATACTTAAACTACTTTTAATAATGCAGATTGCAGTAGACGACTTAAATACGTAGAAATTCAAATTAATTCGCTATTTACAGAATTATCTAGTACCTATCTTTTCAAAATTAATCTCTTAAACAATTTTAAATACTAAGTTTTTAAAATTCTACTGCTAAAAGAGACTAGTTAATAATAAAACATAATTAAATTTGGGTATTTCCGTCAGATTATGCTAAAAAAATATTTCAAGTAGTTGTTTCATTATTGGACATTAGATTGTTAAATGATACCGTAATTGTTTTATTTGTTCATTATATATATCAAAATATATTTATTAAGAATGTTATTTACTATTAATTATCATTTAAAAACAACAATGAAAATAAATGCGGAAAAAAAGTGTTTGGTGAAAGTCCCCGATAAATTTAAAATTCGAAAATATTAGGGCGTCATTGAGTTTATGTTTTTCGAACATTTTTGAAATGCTTTCTATTTATAATTTTAACAATATTTAATAGAATGCTTTTATTTAAACCGACAAGCTACACATTTTATTGATTTAATAAAATTCTATAATTAAATTACTGCAAGACTGGAAGTTATTACGTTAATTAATTAATCTAAATAAACATCTCTTCCTAAACTTGTTTTTACCAACGATAATTGTATAAGCAAGAAAGCAAAAACAATAAAACTAAATAATAAAGAAAAATCAAGCAAAAAACCTGCGTGTGAGTAAACGCGTGTAAGTAATCAAACAAACAATTAATATTGTCGCTTGCACAAAAGCTTGTAAAAAGCTCATACTGCCAAAACATGCAATTTCAAAGCATAATATATAAAGAAAGAAAATCCTTGAAAAGAATTGTTTCATATTTAAAGCAAATCACCTCAAATCACATCACCAAATTGAATGGCAAAAAATCACCACCACCACCAAAACTTCATTTCATTTTCATTTTCCTCATTCGTTCTTCACAACCACCATATTTGAATTAATATTTCATTCTCCAATATAGTAAAAGCCATTTTTTCAATAAATAAAATTTAAAAAAAAGTTTGATGATCACATGAAGATGAAGACTGCACATTAATGTCATGGACACTCTCATCCAAGTCACATGAATATATAGTAATGAAGGGAAGTACATAATTATAAATGATGATTAAAAATGATTTTCAATTAGTAATTAATTGCGCACTGCGATTGCTTCAAAAATTTACCTGGCGACACCATAAATTTGGCAGCCTTAAGTCGGTCGCGCATCGAATAGATTGGCGCCTTCTCGATGGCCGCCTTCTCCGCCTTGTCCACGTTGTATTCACCCGGTCCGGGACTCTGCAGAACTTTGCGATCTTTTGGACGACTCTGCAGTGACATCATAGGTGGTGTTGATTTTCCTTTGGCGCCCAATCCGGTTATGTCGTACTCAGCTGGTCCGGGTCCGACGGTTTCGTTGCGCTTGCGGTGACGTGTACCAAAGCTGAATGAAGGCGCTGTCTGCTTGAGTGAGTCGTTGACCTTGGTGCCTGCAAATAAATATAATCTATTATTTGTACGTAATTCTTCCGATTAATTACAATTCGCATTGGATTAGCTCAATTTACATTTAAGGCTATGTCATCCCACACACAATATGTGGGGCCTCACATAAATAATACACGATAATTAGTTATAGAGACGCAAATTGCATTGTGGGCTGTTTAGCAAAAATCATTTGACGCATTTTATGTGTATTCATTCCACGGAAGTGTATGTTGTGCTTGTGTGGAAAACAATGAGGAAATAAACTGCCCACCATTTGTCGGCTTAATGTTGGTGACGGTTTTTCGAAAAACAATGCCGAATTTAATTGAATTAAGAAAATTTAAAATGAATACATGAATTTTGAGTCGGATTACCTAATAAGGAGGGCAGTGGCACACAAGCGGGGCCTGGCGTTCTTGCTTCGGCCGAGATTGGGCCGCGGCGTACAGTTGCTGTCCAGGGACGCTGTTCGAAGCCTGATTGCATATTAATCAGGCGCTTTGAAGTTCGATCGGTGCCGAATGGACGTTGGGGTTTTTCGCTTGTTTCTGATTGCTCCTGAAATTGATGGAAGCTAGCTATAATTTTGATGTCTTTTCTTGTGTGTTGGTTTTTATTTTTTAAGTTAATGTTTGCTTTTATAAAACTCATAAATTTGGTTTTATTTTAGAAGGGACTTAACAAAACTTCATTACGAGAAAAAATCCAAAAATTAATCATTAAAAATATTCTTTAAAAACAATTTTTGGATTTAAATTCTAAAGACTTATTTTTACCATTTTAATTATTTTTTATTTGAAAGCAATTTCACTTAAAATTTTCCACTTTTTTTTTTCGAAATTTAACAATAATTTAAAAGAAGATTAAAACATAATAAACTTTTTGCCTCTCAAAATTATTTTAGACAAATGACACAAAAAAATCAAAAAGCAACTAATAAACTTTATTAAAAAACATTTTTTCAACAATTCAAATAAGCAAAGTAAAAATTATCGTTTTTAGTTTTTAAAATATTTAAAAATAATTTAAATCAAAATTTACTAACAATGCTTTATTGATTTAAATTTAAAATTTATGGGGCATCAAAGAAGAGAGCTTTAGGACGAACATAAATTATTTAACTAGAAACATTTTCCAATAAAAACGCACGTGAACTCGTTCGTGTCAGAAAAACTTTCGTACCCAAGAAATTAAAAGACAATACAATCCTACAATTTGCTTTAATATTGAACATTTCCTTTCAATTACATTAACTTACTTAATAATAAAATAAAAATTATATTCTTTCACCATAAAAGGGTCCTGAAATATCGAAGTAGCGAATCTCCCACATATTTTACCTACATTGACTTTAACACAAATTTACAAATCGGAATCGTAATTTAATTTAAATAACAATAATCGATTACTCAAACAACACAAGATTACAACACATAAATTATTACCTTGAGACAAGTCTTATCATAAAATGTCAAAAAATTAAATTAAAGACACCAACCAATTTTCACTTTCATTCATTTAAAAAGACACATTTTAATGCCCGACAAAAACACCTACAAAAAGCCGTAAAGCCCCATAAGGAACACACATAAATTTCACAGTTCAAATTTCAAAATAGGCATCGCAGCGATCTCAGAAAAGAAGTCACACTTTAACTACTAAAAAAGGCGACAACAAATTTAATTGAAACAACTTAAAAAATGACAATAAATGATGGCGATAATAATTCTACAAATGAAGAAAATGTTGAAAGGCCACTCCAAGGTAGGCAGAAACATTGTGCCAAATTCTACAAATTGCAACAACCACAACAAATGACCATAACGCAATTTAATTACATCATATTACAGATTTTCGTGCAAATTATAGTCATTTCAATTGGTTGTAGAGGATCCAAATGAACTAACTCAAAAAGGCAAGAATAATAACGTACTCTGCACGTACCGCCCATTTTAAATGCATCCAAATGACATTGGCTTCGCTGCAGTTAAACAGATCATCGTTAATTTAATTTAAGAGCTTTTCGATGAATTCTGTCTCTTTCTAAATGGCTATCTCTTTCTTAATTGTGTTGCAATAGTAAATGTCGACTTGATTTATGATTCACTTAATTTTTAAAATTAAAAAAAAGCATTGCATTTCGTTGCATAAATAAATAAAATGCGGTACAATATGAAAGCAAATTATGTGCTCAAGTATTTGGTGCATGCGTTGCTTATCTTAAGACAAAATGCTCGGTGTCACACAACGTCTAAGATGGTAAAAATCAATTAAATTACACGATCATGTGTGAGTGAATTATTGCGGCGGTGATCATTGATGACTGCAATGCAGTTTGCTGTAACTATTTATTTGTTGTAATTATATTGGAAATGAATCACCGCGACTAACTGTGTCGGCGGTATTTTCCGATCCTTATATGAAAGAGAATATAAAACGTTTGGCGTGCACATACTGAATTCAGGTCATTACCGTCTCTGTGAATGTTGCACAAGTTTTTTTTTAGACGCGCTTTAAGGAAACGTTATGAAAGAGCTTTTATATGCATTGAAGTGCGCGGGTATTGTGCAGCTTGCAAAGTCATTATGAGTTGCAAACAAATCAATTAGCATTGACATTGAGATCTTTTGTGTAGTCAAGAAACCGCAAGCTGCTTATCGCTGGTGCAGTCATTTTCGTTGTGTTTTCTTTTTAATAAGCCTAGGCTGTAGTTGCGCAAGGTATTATGCATTCGATATGGGAAAAATTTGTAGGGAGGGGTAGGTTTACCGCATTTCTTTGTAAGCGACTAATTAGTTTAATTATTTTAATTGGGCTTGCGGTGGGAGAAATTTAATTAGGGTTTTTAATGTTATACATGGTTTTGATTTAATTCTACTTCTCGATGAATTTTTTCTTTACACAAAATGTGTTTTTGTGGCTTGTTGTAAATTTAAAAAATTTCCTATTTTTTCATTATAATTATTAATTGAGTTTAACCTTTCTTTTTGCAACTTAACCAGAAAAACTGTTTTTTTTAATTATTTTTCTTTGACATTGAAAATAACGTTTGCAAAAAATACAAAATTATCGTTTTAAAATAATTTAAATATTTTTATGGAATAGGTCTTTGTAGCAGTTTTCGTGCTCAGAAAAATCAAAATATTTTTAAATACATATTACGTAACTTAAGGCGGTTGTGAAAAAAAATTATGTCAGTGCAAATGTTCTTTGTTTTTTATTTAAAGTATTCATGGACGACTTAATTAAAACACAAAACAATATTTTAACGAAACAATAGGGCAAATAATAATTAATAAATAAATTTTTAAAACAATTACACTTGAACAATAACCTCAAAATCGATAAACCATAAAAATAATTGGGGTCAAAAGATTGCTCATTAAAAATTAATCCACTTAGTTAAGTAATATAACGAAATCAGTTTACTCAATTTGCAAAATTGCAATAACATGCCTTAAATTACCCCACAAGTTTATTGCATTCAGACATGTTTTCAAGCCCATTTAACGTTCCATTATCTCCAGACATATCAAAATGAGTTCTGTCTGCAGAGGTCATGCCCAGACAATTCAAAATATTGGATTTTTGCATTATCGCAGCAAAAAACTTAATTTAATTGGATTAAAGACTGTCTTTTTCCAAATGCATTCCATAACATGAAATCAATATAATCCCCCACACCTTTTCGTTCCAATTCGATTTAAGAACTATAGACTAAAGTTCTTATGCCCACTACCCCCATCAATTAAACGACACCATAGAAACGGAGTTCTTGTATAACAGAAATCAATTTTTATAGCTAAATGTTGTGTCTGGAAATTGAGAGCATACGCTCTGAAAATACCTTTACAGCAAACAAACAATACGCCGGCTGAAAAACAATGCGACATCCAAACAAAAGGCCCACAAAAATAATGATCAAGTATATCAACCTTGATTTGACCTATTTCTCTTTACGTGCACTCAATGGCCCAGCATTTCCGCCCATCCGCCCTTTAACAATAGCTTATATTGAAGGTTTTAGCCTACAGCCCACACACAAATTGAAATTAATTTACAATATTTTTTGTGTGGATTTATACTCACAGTTACTATTACAGTTTAGAATTCAAGGAATTGAAGTTGAAGTGGAATAAATAAGACAATTTCAACCCCAAAATTGCCACACCAAAACATATTTTCCACACACGATGGGAGACACTTGCTTTTATCTACACCACCAGAATGTATCGGAATTTGTGTAACATAACTATAAGTGAGTAAGTGTGCTTGTTTTTGGATTTATGTGGTAAAAGTTTCCACACAGTGCCAGGTACTGGATGGTATTTCGATTGATTGCAGTCATATCCTTAAAAAAGCATAAAGCCCCCAATGTATACTTTTACTATCAAAGAAACGCGAAAATGCCTCTTTCCATTGGGTATAACTTCAGGAGTATATTTTCCCCAAGCAATGAAACAACTTTCATGCATTTCCGTTTTATCGTTTTACCATGGCCTTCATGGGGAAATTTGAAGCCCACTGCCAGTAAATTTATTTTATTTAAATGGAAAATACTACATCAAGCTTTAAAGTTTTTTTTGCTGCATTTAAGTAAAATAATGATAAACGTTATGTATTAAAATTCGAGCAAAAATGTTTGTGTCGTGCTCGCATTTATGCTTAATGGCGCTGAAATATGTGGAGATAAAAGTTCAACACAGTAGTTAAACAACATATGCACAAATGTGAATTAATTTACATAAAATTATATGCAACAACATTAAATGCACGAATTATATTCGCGAAAGAGGTGAATATGGATAAAATAACGTTTTGTATGTTGCATTTTTGATTTGTATTTTTTGTACCCGTTGCTTTTATCCATTAAGTAAACAGTAAAATTCTTGTGGTAAAAATTCTGCTGCTGCAATTTAAAGCGTTTTCAACAGTCACACCATTTTTGGAGATTTTCAACTGCGGCCTATGGAAGGAGAGAACTGCGATCGACTTTTCAATTCAAAACAGCCCACGATTTTTTTCGGTACTCCAAAGTTGTCAGCCTCAGTTTTGTTTCAATTTTTTTCTGTTGTCTCTGTTTTTTTATTTTTATTATTATTCGTAATTTAAAGTAAACCTTGAGAGTAAGCACACATGGTGAGATGGCCATTGAATGTGACTTTGAGGATACTTTTTATCGTTTTGTATCGAATACATTGAATGCTCGTATAAGAGTTTACCTTATGAAGAAAAGGAAATGAGTGATCGATTTTGTACGACAATAAATAAATATTTTTTTGCTCAATTCTTTTTTTTAATAAATACAATTTGGAGACTTAAGTTATTTTGAATTGGTTCCACTTAACGTTATTGATTAACCCTTAAATGGATGCGGCATTAAATTAATTGTATTCAATTTTTGTTCTGAATGCGGATTGGTTAAATTAATTTGTTTAGATAATTGTTTCGTTTATTCTTAAATGTTGAGCTTATCGTTTTTCAATTTTTAATTTCAGTGATGTTTATTGAATTTATCTAAACCTAAAATAAAACGTCTGAATCGTCGTATTAAAAAGGAGTTAAATAATTGATAGAAATAATATTAATTTTGTTTAAGGACCTTGACAAATGTTTTGTTAGCACAGACCCGTAGAATTTAAGATTATTGTTTGGCTTTTAAATAATATATTGTTGAAAAAAAAATTATTTTATATATAAAAGCACGCATCTTTTCTTATTTATGTTGGATTAATCAATATTTAAGTACACATTCAAAAATATCGTGACATTGCATTTAATTGGTGAATCTTTAAATATATGCGACTTCAAATAAATCAATTTCTATTGAGGTTTCCAACCTATTAATTATTCAGTGACTTTTAATAACTCAAATCACAAAAGTTCAACGAACGCACTCGTAAAATCGAAACAATATCACTTCTATTTAAAGCAACAAAGACATAAATAATCATAATAATTTTTCACTAAAAGTATTCACTTGACTCTGTGACCTTTGTTCCGTTCCTCTTCATTGAAGCCAAACAATATAACGTGTAAATATGACAAATGGCGTCAAGTTTTAAGTACGTTTGTAAGTATATTCGTTTTAACAATAAAAATGCAAGTTTGCACTCATAAATATGTGCAAACATTAAAGATCAAGTCATAAAAATGGAAAAGCATAACCAAAAAAAAGAAGTTCAAATGAGGTGCGAATTTTTCAAAACCGTGATTTTTTAATTAAAAAATATTGAATGGGAGGGTTAATTATCATAATTTGGCCTGTCTGTGCTAAAATCACATGACGTACGTTGGAATGAATGCTCTTTTATTAAATATAATAGAATGACCAGTTTTTTTTAAATTAAAATTTTAAAAAGCTCAGCTCTTTTATTTTTTAAAACTAAATCCCCGATGTTTTTAAAGCTCAGTTAATTTTACCAACACTTATAGACGGATTTCATTTTATTATATCTACCATCTTAAGCTTCTAAAATAAGATGTCTCGTCGACTCACTATATTACCCACAACCGTAACCACGTTGAAAACGTTACGCGCGACTTCAATTTTCATCATTGAAGTGCGATGCGTGGGAACTCTCCGCTATTATACACGCAATATTTGCGTTACAGCAAATAGTTCCAGTTGAATCAAAAATCGCATAAAAAGTAATTGAAACATGCTAATTAGCTGTACGAGTAACTCGTCTAGGCATTATGCAACAGCTATCAAAGCCACATGGCAATAAAAACTACATAGGAAAAAACGCCACTCAAAGAGTGTGAGTTAAGTTCTGCAGTTGTATTCAAAATTATATTTTACCAAGCTCAGTCACACTGACCACTTTTGCTGGAAATTCAGCTCAAAGGTGATTCTCGTGTGTGTGCGCGCGGTTTGTCTTGAATATTGTGTCTGCATTATTCGATCATGTTTTGATTTGTCATGTTTAATGCGATGAAGCGCCACCATATACGGTATCGGTTTCATGGTTAAAACTGTTGTTTTCTTTCTTGTTCCCTCTGACGTGTAATTTCTTTAAATAATATGCCGAATATGTCTGCAGACAGCAATTGTGTGTTAAAACATCTGAAAACCTACACCGGCATCGCAGTGACAGCCATTCATTTGACTTCATCGTTTTCTTTAAACTTTTGGAAATTTGTGTTTCAAGGAGTTTGCAAACGAACTGACCCAAATTAAGACTCAGCCCTTCAGCTTTGTTTTGTTTTTTTTTTGCCCTGATGTGCCTTATTGAATTATTCGGCAATAAATTTAAAGTCAACAAACAATGTTTCGAGTTACTTTTTACCCGCACATGCTTTTTAAATTGAAAACGGTAAAGTGGATAAATACAACAAATATAATTCCACGTAACGGTTGCAAATATTCAGCTCGGTGAACACTAACGACATTATAGCGTTAATACTTTATATACACATTTCGTCATAATCCATTATTGTTTTTGTTGTTATTTAGTTTTTTCCCATTCAGAAAATAGTGTTGTATGTTGTTGAAACAAAAATGAAAACCAATGGGGCAGGGAAAGGCAACTGGGACTTATTTACACGACAAAATAGGAAATATTTTTCAATATTTAATTTAATTTGTGGGCTTTAAAGAAAGTTAAGCTTTAAGAAACATTTGTTTTTGACCCTGAATATTTTTTTCCAATATTCTGAGCAATTTTTTTGCATTTAAAAAAAATTTTAAAATCAAAATTTGCCATTTTAAGACTTAATATGCAACACCATAGTTTGGCGCATAAAAAAACACAACAATAATAGTCGCAATTGCTTCCCAAGAAATTCAAAGAAATTATTGTGTTTAATTTGCATACATTGTTGCAGGAAACGGTGCGAACACATATTTTAGTCACTTTACTTATTTATTTTCGCATACTTTAAAAGCTTTAATCTGTTAAGCTTAAAGCCTCATAAAGAAGAGAAAAGTAATTCCGCCGGTACCCGAAATTTGTTAAAACAACTCATTGCTAAATTGCTAAATTTAAGTGCATTGAACGGTAATAAGTCTTAGCGGTACACACACTTAATTCTCGCGTACGTTTACTGCTCATCAGTGATAGCATCTGCGCTTTACTAATTTCGTAATACATACATCTCGAAGTGTTTTATTTTTGTGCCAAAAAATCGTGAAGAAGGAAGTCAACAATTTGTATACAAACAAATGAGATAATCTCAATAGACGCTTGCTATTTGAACTGTACGTCTATGCGGTACAACGAAAAGTCATCATCACTTCTAAATATAAATAAATTTATCAATTCATCAGTGGCATTGCTTATAGGTGCGGATTTTTGTTATGCATATTGGTTTGTACAGCACCCTGGCAAATAAATGCGGATTAACTTTTGGTGTGGTTATGAAATTTTAACACAAATAATTAGGTTGTGTTGTCCCATCTTATTATTGTTTATCAAACAGCACCTTAAATCAATTAACATTTATGCACATCTATGTAGTCATATTTTCTTATGACAAACCTTAAAAACAAATTTTAATTTCCTCAAATAAATTGGGTTAACCGATTTATTTTCTATTTTTATTATTGATTTTTTTTTGGCGCAGTAAATTAAAATGATTGTGGCGTAATCTTAATTTGATTACAAAAACAAAAAGTGATATCAGTTACGCCAAAAGACATTGTTTTATTAATCTTATAATTAAATGCATTGAACGTTATAATCTAATCAGTAAAAAAAGTTATCACTTTAATAACGAAGATGCAAAATTTTTTTGGGTGGGACGTCTTGTGTTTTCAGGAAATTGAAATGTTTATTTTTTAAATATTTATCTATTAATTCAATCTTGTAAAAAAACATTGTGAAAATGTGTTTAATTCGAAGAAAATATTTTATTACAAAATTTGTAACTACTATAATAATTTCGAAAGATTTAATTCCTTAATTAAAAATTTATTGCATTTAATGTTAATTAAAAAAGATCTTAATAATATTAAATGCATTTTAATCGATAAAACAAATAATGCGAGTAGCCACCTATTTAAATGACAAGGCACTGTAAAATTAAATAAAAGCATAACCAAGGCGAAACGAAAGTAAAAGTAAAATATGACAAATAAAACACCGCGTGCCGGACCAGCCACACTCTTACATTGCTTAGTCAACCGCACAGCACTATTAATCAGTGGAATGAAGGAATTTTTTATCAATGCGTGTGTCTTACGTAAAAATTAAAGACCGAAAATATTTTGTGATTTATTTGAAAACGTTTTAATTGCTGTAAAAAATAAGTTGAAAAAAACTTAGGAAGTCGTATTGTTTGACTGGACTTTTAAATTCATTTTTTTGAAATAAATTCAACAATAATAAAAATGTATGGAATTTTGGATCAAATCCAATCACATTCAATGACGCAATACATTTTATAAGATCACATTTAATTTAATTCACGGAATTAATAACGAATCAACCAAGGCTAATTAGGGAGGAAGCAATAATGGCCCTAATTCTATTCCTTCCAGTCTACTTTGTATAATATGTTTTATTAAAATTCTCCACCTCTCGCCAAGCGTTAATGCCTCTTAACATTTAATGATCTTCAAACAGCTCAACATATCATAAAGTGGCAAGTGTTTGCCCGATCGGACGCACACACTACTTTAACGATAAAAGAGAAGCATTCCATTTGAAATTAGTTGTTTCAGGTGATTTGACAGGTTCTCGCGAAATATCGTTAAATAAAGGAATAAAGTAAAACCCGTTTCACATAATATAACTTATGAAACCACTTTGTTGTATACATAAGTTATTTCGCATTTGATTGAATCTTAGATGTGGCAATCGTTCCTTTGAGACAGACGCCTGAAATTTTCCATATCACTTGCATTAACATACTTTATGTAAAGCAAAAACTTGCGTCTGCTAATATTCGCAACTTTAAGCGACTTAATGTGTAACAACGGAGTTATGCCATTTCATGCCAATAAACAAGCTCCCTATGACCAATACAATTGTCAACACAAAACGTCATAATTTGCATAACTAAATACACGAATGCGAAGGCCAAAGTCAATTTATTGACATTCAACGGGAATTGTCGTACTTATTTACCGATACTTTGCATAATTTAGACTTTTTATTTGGCTTGTTAAAAAATACCTTTTATTCCGTTTGAGAATTGCAATTGGTGTAGAAAATTTGCAATTTGTAAATGTTAAGGAAATAAAAACGCAAAAAAAAAATAATAATTTGGCGTGGAGAGGCACCCAAGACTTTTGATAATAAAAATAATAACAGATATCCAATTTAAACAAATTTTTTTTAAGGTAAGTTTTAAACTAAATATTGAATAAATATTCAATTGATTTTTTTGATCTTTAACTTCTCTCTTATAAATTTTAAGGAATAATTCGTAAAGTAAGTGACCTTAAAAAAATAAACTCTAATAAATTGATCTTGATAGATAATTGATTTTAATAAATTTTAGAAATTGCTGAACAATAGAAGTTTCTGTATACGAACTTGTCCATCGATGGTTTTTATATTTTTTGGAGCACTTTATCCGCGGTTTCAAGAAAAAAAAAATTTTCTGTCATAATAAAAAAATCACAAGACTCCATATACCGATGGTCTTTAGATTTAAAGTAGAAAAAGTGACAACCGTTGCGCCAGAATTTATTAAGTAACAACCAATTTGCATTCAGAATTTGCTGCACAAAAGCACATGCACTTTAAACTAATTGCCTGAGGGCTTTTCTCAACATACCTGTTTCTTGAGTCTGCTTTTAACGTAAATCCACAACCACGAGAATAAAGTCGATTTAATCCAATAATTTCAGCAATTTAATTTTTGCACTTTAAAAAAACACTCAATGATTTTCAACACTTTTTCTTACTTAAAAATTAATTTAAGTTATTTTTTAAGCACTGTTTTATGTACCGTTTATTGTCACGATGAACAAATTGTAAGTGATGATAACACTCGCGACATTAATTGCTTTATATTGTACGAAGTTGTTTTGTAATCGAGTTTTAATTATAATGACCGCGTCCAATCAACTGGATTTAATTGGGAGTAATGATTTTGTTCGAATTAATGAGAGTTTTATGATTTATTATGATACCTTTGATCGTACTCTCGTATTGTTGCGTGTGAAAACGAAGATGTAAAATTAAATGAAAACGTTCGAGCTTTGCGAGTGAGCTTTTTCTCTCGTCGTTGTGGTTTTGTTCGAAAAACCGTTCCGTTCTGGTCGACAGTTCGTCAAGCAGTGAAATGGTTGCGCGCCTTCAGTTCGATTTTATATATTCGTTATGCTAAAAAAGCCAATCCGGTGCGCGCGACTTGTGTTTTGAGGAGCGAGTGTGGCT
Source organism: Sylvicola cinctus (assembly GCA_963854165.1). Taxonomy (NCBI): domain Eukaryota; kingdom Metazoa; phylum Arthropoda; class Insecta; order Diptera; family Anisopodidae; genus Sylvicola; species Sylvicola cinctus. The sequence continues at coordinate 1,544,580 of OY974082.1, forward strand.
ATATGTCACATGTGTGTACGTACCGCGAAACAACGCGCTAGTTATTTACAATACAACGTAATAATAAACAGACACACAACAATATGCACAAAAAAGCACGCAAAAGCCGCGAGAAATGCGAGAGGAACACGAGCTAAAAACAATATACATAAATATATTGGTTTGTGAGGAAAAAGGTACACATAAAATTGAAATTAAAACAAGAAATACAAGAAATATTTAATGTTGTGTGCTTCACTTCGTTGGGATACAAGAAATGCAAAATGTTATAAAACACGAATGGTCTCCCCACGAACGTGAAGCTTTTTTTTTGCGGGCGAACATTAAAGTTTAAACAAGACCATAATTCATTTTGGTTCATTTCGTACACAGAAAGAAGGCATTTTGTTCTCTGCATACAATTCGGAGTCCAATATTGGGTTCCTCTGGAGCTCTTGGGTTGATCCATAATAATCGTTTCATTTCTTTTGATGTTTTTATTGTTGAAGCAAAAGGCGAATGAGTTCTGCAATTTGTTGCGAGGTTTAAAAATTAATCTTCTTAACCTTTTTTCTTGCCTTTATTTTAAATTCTCTACAGTGAACATTGTAATCTGGATGTTTATATGAAAGTTATGTGATCGACCGGTTTCTTACTACAAAAAAATTGTTCAGAAAGTTGTTTAACTTACTTCCTTTACTAATCCACAATAAGGTATTTCAAAGTGTTTTTGGGTTAGTGAAATTACTTAATATTTTTGCATTTAGTTATAAAGAAATTTGCATTTTAAAGTAATTGAATTTTATCAAAGAAATATTTATTAATTACAAATGTTCAAGGTTAATCTGACTTGTGAGCAAATTATGTTTTCAAGGTCATCAAAATGATGTTTTTTGTATCCTTCTTAAAATACATTTCGAAAAATTTTCTTAAATAAAAGGATCAAAAATATTCAAAGTGAACATTATTTCCAAATTGTGCTTTTATTTTTAAGTGCGTGTTCCTTTTCGTGCTGATTACTGTTATTATTCAAATCATTACATATTGTTAAAATATTAAGAAAAAATATATTTTGGTTTCAAATATTTAACACTCAAATTTAAATTTTGAATCTTATTCAGTTACGATGGAGTTTTTTAAATGAAGCTGAAATTGCTTTATTAAGCATAATTTAAATTTGAATGTTCCTTTTCTCTTTGATAGGTAAAACCAATGAATGTTCGCCGCATCGGAAATTATGCTGTCTAAATTCTAACAATGATGCCAATCAAATTTTTTCCAGTGCTTCAAACGAATGCGAATGCGAGTGAAGAAAAATGTATTTAATTTTATTTCAATGCTCAAAATATCGTAATAACATTACAAACCAATTATGCATCAGCAATATTTATCTAGAGTAGTTATGATGAAATATTTTGTGTGTCGTAAGTCTCTGACTGTATGAAAAGTGTTTTTGTGATCAATTACAAGCTGTTTAAAAATCACATGTTTTTGATATGTTACAGAATTTATAGAGCGAATAATCAAACTTACATGGTTGTATGTCTAAAGATGCTTACAATTTCGCATGGAATAAACATGTAGCTAATTATAATTGTTAGTAAATTCTTTATTACGACGGAATGGGATCCCGTTTCCATTTTCAGTAATTAAATAAAAATAAAACTTGCTCTTAATACGATTTTCTTCATAGTTTTGTATTTTCGTTTCAAATAAATTAATGCTAGGACTTTATTAAATTAAATTTTCCAGAATCTAAACAATCACTTAATGATACTAATTTACATATTGTTTTGATTAATTACTCTTCCCTTTTAAGCTTCACCTTGAACAATCGACCTTTTGAAGCCTGCAGAAAAATAGGAAATGTGTAGGATGCATTGTACTAAGCTAATAAATAATCAAGTTAGCGTCACCGGAAATTAACATATAGTTAAGTCATTAAAGTAAACAAAGTTACATTTTAAAATGCGGATTCATTTAAATGTGAAGAACAAAATCATTTCCTATTAAGTAGGTCTATTTTTATACAAAAAGCGCATTAAAAAAAAGAAAATATTATACTCGTTACTCCCTTTTATGAATCATCCAATTAAATTGGATACAATAAATATCAAAGTCATTAAAAGGTACATGCGGTTTTATTTAAATGGATTGAAATCATTCAAGTTGTTTATCACAATTCATTTAAAAAGCCTGTCAAAACTTAACGATTTATGATTTCAATTTATTTAATTTGAATGATGAACGTACAAAAAAACTTGATAACAAACAATTCTCCAAAAGCTGTTATAACTAAAGGAAACTTTCTTACCAATTTCGCTACAACACGACAAATCACAAAAGTAAATCCTCACCTGGTATGCAGACCAGTTTATTTCTCAAAAATTTAAAAATGATAACTGGTTTTGCAATGAATTTGTTGGCGAAAAAAATCAAAATGTTAATTGCAATATGTGTTAAGGTTTGAGAAGATCAACGCATTTATGTAAATTGATTTAATTTCCAAAACCCGAAAATTGGAATGAAAAAAATAAGCAGAAATTTAGCATATTGAACCCAAGAAAAAAAAAATTCGTTCGTCTCAGTTTTCTTTCGCAAATCATTGCAGTTTTCATGTTTTCAGTTTTTGTATATTTACTTATTTTAGAGCAGAGACCTTTTTAATTATCCAACCACTGCTGTGTGTTGTTAAAGCGGATTAACCGGATGGAGGTTTTATGCTTTTATATTAATTAATTACATATATAAAATTTATAAATGGCAGAGAATTCATGGAAGTCATAAAAACATATTTCTTTTAAAACAAAAGATACTTCATTTTGGTTATGAATATTTAAAAATTGGATTTTCATCTTTTGATTGATTTTCATATCTTAAATCTTGAATTTATAATTTATTTTAATGAAAAATAATTTGGGTTTGGAAGATTGACATTTATATTTAGGATATCTCAAGGTCAATCCAGGATTACGTAAGGAACTTTCTAATCGTATTTTGTTTATGCAATTTTGTGCCTTTGAATTTTTTTGCAATTATTATCTGGTGTAATAATGCCTCCTCCTGGACTGAAAAGTATAAATTTTAAACGAAAGAGCAAAATATGAGAACAATTCAATTAAAAATATTAAAATATAATTTAAAAGTCCTTTAAGAATTTTCCCATATTGGGTAAAGATTATTTTAAATGTAGCAAAATATTGCGACACTTTTCATAACCGAAATAGCTGAATATCAAATCTAAAAAAAAATCAATTGACTCACCGTTTCCTCTCAAATGCATTCAAAGTCGTTTCCATTCATTTCCGCAACAAACCACAATGTATCAAAAACAATTATGTATTACCAAAAAGCTGAACTACACCGCAGTCGCATTCAAACCACACACAATTTCATTACCACATTTGTGCGTGCGAGCATCTTTGCAGCCACACAACAGCAGCACCAAATTGAACCACCCACACCCATCACGACATGCAACCGCCATCCGCGTAGCCGCACTCAGCACTCAACAGTGTCGCTGTGAAAAAATAAAAATAAAAATGAAGTAATATCTTAGACTTATTGAGATGTAAGCCAAAGGTTTTCTCGCGTGTATCGCCAAATTAATCCGCACGCCGAGTGAGTAACAAACTTCGTGTTGTGCACTTAAATGGGCAGAGAGACCGGCCAATACACCCGGTAAGTTTTATTCACGCAACAAATCATTAAATAAAAACATATTTCAAATAGTCGCGTGGCTGATCACAACTGCCCTCACAATCAACGAAATGAGCTTTAATTTTAATTTGTATGGCTTGAGTATAGAGACAAAAGCTCGTAATCATGTGGATAAGCAATTTTTCTAACGTGACAATTGATTGATTCAAATTAATAATAATTTTTTTGGTTCTGAGCAACTTTGTTGTTTAACTCAATCACGGCTGATTCACGAACGCCCACACAGGATTAGCGCACGTTTTTTTTTCAAATTTCTTTGTCATTTGAAATTTGAATTTCGTGGAGGTCTTTCAATTCAAGTAAAATGCATTTCACTTCATCACTTCAATGTCGATCTGGAGCACCTCTTACAACTTACAGACGTTTTTATAATAAATTCTAAAGGAATATGAAGACGACCCCCACTTGAGATTCAGGTGGGTTTTATTCTCAACTCTCGCTCTTGAATTTTTTACAAGTTATTGAGGACGTCTGTCTATTGCTTTTGTTGGCAGACTATTGCTAATTAAAATTGCAAATTATTGTCGTGCTTTTTTAAATTACAATAAACGTATTTGTTAGATTTGCTGCCACTTGAAATAAATAATATTTAATCAATTGAATTAAATTCTAAACAATTTTTTTTTTTGAATAAAGTATAATAATACCAAAATAATATTTTTGAAATATTTCTTTCATTTATTTTTTTAACCTAAAAACTATATTTTAAAGTATTCCTGAAAATTTCATTTAATACATTTAAAATGTTTTGCCGGGGTCACCAAGCATAACTGTCCAAGTATATTGTTTAATAGTTAATTTAATTTATGTTAATTCTTGTATTTGCTTTATTAATTTAACAATTTGCTCTGCAAACAAATTACTTGTCAGGTTAATAAACTTTTATACCTAATATCGCAAGAAATTATTTAAAACATTCACATTAAAATCTTTAATAATTCTACATGTTTAAAAAAGGATATTTTGTATCATTCTTTCAAGTTTTATCAATAAAATTATACAATACGGTACTCATTTTGGGTTTAAATTTTTATTTTTTATAAATTTAAATTTAATTACAGTGTGATTTATAAATATGTTTTTACATTTTTAATTTAATTTAATTATTATTTTTTTGTTAATTTCTCGGAAATCGATTTGTTTTTAAAAACAAAAATATAATGTCGTTAAATTTTAAATTTCATACTTCTTTTTTGTTTTTTTGTTTTTTTTGTTTCAAGTTCCTATCGACTACAATATTTTTTACTATATAAATTTTTCGCGTTAAATGATTTTCAAATAATTTTGTAATAATTAATTATCATTGTAAATTTTTTGCACGCCGGATGTGTTGTATTTTGTGGGTAACGTGAGGGGTTAATGTCAGTGGAATGGTTTAGATATTATTTGATTTGTAATCCATTAATTACATTGGGCTTCCTAAATAGGAATTTCTGATTTAGGAGCGCTTTCGACTACAATAATTATGGCTGTTACAGCACTTGTAAAGCAGAAAATGTTTTCAGTCGCTAATTTCAGTTTGGCCTCAAAGATTGCAAATACTAAATATGTTTTGGGTGTTTTGTTTATTTGTGTTAAATAATAAATTACAATGACTTATATTCCAAATATTTAAAAAAGGTAGTTAGGGTCCATAACGTTTTAATTATTATTTGTGTATCTAAATTTTATCAAACATTTCAACTATTTAAATGTAACGGTTATGATCTGACGGCTGGGTTTTATGTGTAATTTTGTAATTTAACCTTGATTTCTACATTTATTTTTTAACGCCCTACATTTCGTCTAAATAGTTGTATTTTGCATTCAAGATCAATTATTATTTCACACTAATGTGGGAGGGTAGGTACTGTTTAATAATTCGCATATTTTTATTTCATTTTACACTCAAATCAATTAACAACAATTCATTTTATTATTTCACGACATTTGACTGAACCTTTTATTTGGTTTGTGACAAGAAAGGAATGGTGGTGAGGGGTGTATGGGTAGGTTTAATAAAGGGATAATCACGAACAACAATTGTTTAATGCTTATATTGTTACTTTTTTTACAAACACGTATATTACTATGAGTTATGAAATGTTATTGTTTAATGGAATTTTGTATTTTATCCTTTTTTAAGTCCTTGTTTTTTTTTGGTAGAAAATTTAATTCATTATATTTCTGGTATGAAATTTATTAGCTATTATTTAATGAAAAATTGTCCATCACATGCAGTGCAACAATTCGGGGATTTGTTAATTGGTTGAAAACGTGTGTTGTTTTCCGACATCCCTCTACCTACAATTTAGTACATGTTGGTCCTTGGAATGAACATTGTTATTCACTTTTCATTTTTATTATAGTCATTAAGTAATTGCCATAAGATTTGAGGATCGGTTGCAAATTCAACAATTTAAATTGAGTGAAATTTAAAAAATATATTGACAATAAATTAAATATTATCATCAATAATTTGGAAACAGCTTTTTAAATTGGTAGAAATATTGATAAAATATGTACGTTCAATAAAATATTGACTCACTTCCGTACGACAATACTGTATTGACAATACTAAGTTTCAAACTTTACGTTTGAAGTCAATATAAATGTATTATTTTACATCTGGCTGAGACTATATTTTTGTTCTATTATTTGAAATTTTGCGAGATTTATATGAAAAAATGCCTCGACTGTATCTTTCTAATTTTATTAAATTTTGAACAAACAATATTGGTATTGTTTAAGTCACGTGAAATGTACAACCAAATAAAAAGATTCCTTTAAAGTTGCAAAACCGAGCTTGAACTTCATTACATATTATATTTTACACTATTATGTACTGGTATTAGTAGTTATAACAAGGGCACTGCTCTTATTCAAAGTGCAGCGTTGCGTCGCCCCATTTTTTCGCTATTTGAGCACATTTTTGTCATATTATGTTTTATTTATATATCCGGAAATACAGAAATCATAATAAAAATATACCAAACAGATAAGTCTCTTTTAAAAGAGGCTCTTGAGAATGAAACCTGTACATAATTACAATTTTTTTAATATATTTTAAATCCTTTCTTCAATGTCAAATTTTTCGTTCCGTTCGTCGTCTTTCCATCATTTCGTTTTTATACACATTAATTAATCGCTTATAAGTATACTTTTGTTTAAAATATTAATTAGTTTTAGATTGCACTATGCCGGCCAAGAGAACGTCATTGTATTTTTATTTAATTCAGTTTTAAATTCAAATCACCGCCGAGAATGTTTTTTTTATAATAATTAATTCAGGGAATGAAATTCAATGGAATGTTTCCTCTGAGGAAAATGTATGAGTGTGTGTGTGTGTAAAAGTTAGTGATTCAATCCTACATAACTATACGTTTACAGATAATATTGACTAATCATAAAATGGCACTATTAGACGAGCACGAACACAATGAAGGGAAAAATGCGATGCGTGCTTTTAATTAAAATATGGGAAAATGCCTTTTTCTTGAATTAAAATTTGATTTCATTTTACTTTTGTGAGAGGGCTCCTTTGATGATGCATATACATTTATCGTTTCAACGTTTATTTCATTGCACATAATTGTTTTTTTTTAAATTATTTATTTCTTAAAAATGGTAGACAAGGATTTTACGTTCTATGTATTTATTCATTATGGATTTATTATTTAATTCGGATTGTTTCATTCATTTCGTTTCGTATTTATCTACTAAACATGTACAGTTTTTAATAGTTACTTTAATTTAGTGGAAAAAGTATAAGTATCTGTGTCAATGCAAGTATTTTAAGAAGAATTTATGTTCTTACCTACGCACCATTTATAATTAATTAATCATTTCATTTTTATTTTCAGTTAATTACACACATTTACACATCATAATAACTGGAACGCAAGTATAGATAATAATACCATTTTTTACAAATTATCATTTAATTAAAAATCCTTCTACAGGATGGTTCCATTTTGTTTTAATTAATTAATTCATTATTTGGATGGATAGATGAATACTTCGAATTTTTTCTAATTTATTTTTTCTTCTCACATAGTAATTAACAGTTTAAGTAGAATGAGAAGTTTAATTTAATTGTTTTGTTTTTCACAATTAACAAAACATTTAATATCTATAAATAAATATAATTGATTACAAATTAGAAAACTCACATTTATAACAATAAATTGCAACTAAATTGGTTTTAATGATTATGTTTTTGACGGAATTTTTTATATTTTAATTAGTTTTGGCATATGTTCACCGATAAATATTAACAAAAGACCTAATTATAATTAAAATAATTTATAATAAATTAATTTAAAAGTGTGGATTTAATTTGTCATATGGAGAATTTATTTTGTTTGCCACTTCTTAGCTAATGATGATGATGCAGAGTCGTTTTGCATCTAAAAAATAAATATAATATAATGTCTGCCAGAGTGTGGTTGTAATTAAGGTGGTCCTTGCGAAACGGGATCTTTAAGTCAATTTGGCGTAGCATTCCTTACATGTTTTGTCTTCACGAGAAATTTTTTTAATATTATAATTCTCGATTTTATGTTCTAGCTCAGTTTGCTCGAAATATATTTTAACGATTTAGCTTAGGCACAAACCGATTATTATATTTGGTTGTTTCTTTCTTTAAATATAAATTAAAGCTTGTAGGAAATGGAGTCAACTTCCTACAACCTTTAATTTAAATTTAAAACAGTTACTTTAAGCTGGTACGCTTTGTTAAACTCAGAAAAGTTGTATTGCTTTCTACTAAGCTTGTGAAGTTAAAAAGATCTCAAACTTGCAAGAAAGTAATTAATTATGACATTCTGATTAGTTAGGCAACAACGAAAAATGGTAACTAACGGAAACACCTAACCATCCGTGACAAAATCAACAACAACTCACAAATTTTATGAGATCATTCTTTAAATAGCACAAAAGTGAATTTCAATGAACTGAAACTTTCTTACAGACAAAGTAAGAAAACAAATCAAACATCTTAATCCGCAGTTAATCTCCATAAAATAATTTAATTCTTTTTAATTCTCTCATTGTTGCTCTGTTATCAACGTAAATTGTTAGAAAGCGCACCTCATCCCCACTCTCGAACACGACATCCTTATTGCATTACTTATTCATCATTAAATAGCTGCAGAATTATGGCTTCCTTCGTTTTATGAATAGAAGTTTTGAAATTAAGCCTTTTGTGTTTTTTTTTTTGTGAATAAGAAAGCTCTTTTATTTTGGTTACAACATTAGTGCATTTACCACAACGTTCATTATACATTATACTTTTTAAAAGCTGTTTTACTGTATTTAGTTAGGATTGTAAGTTGGAGTCTGTAGGTCTCAAGTGAGTGCTTCAATTGATGCTGTTTGTTTGTTTGTTTGAAAAGATGAAACATATAAACGGAATATGCATCAAAGGCTTAATGAGATCAAATTATAAGTTTGTTGCTATTATATGTTATTATGCTGCTTCTCCCTATGTTTTTTTTATAATTCAAGGATAAAGACCTTTTCTGCAAAATATACTTTTTAAACATTTAAAAATTTAATTTTAAGGATAAGCAACAAGATTATTTTAGCTTATCCATTTAAAATATGCTTATTTAGTATTAGAAATCATTTTTTGAACCTAATTTTAATTTATTAATCATCAATGCAAACAAAATTAATTCTCGTATGACAAAACTTAAAAATAACCAACAAAAATTTAATAAGAAAAAGGAAACTTAAACATTTTTTACAAACTTAAAAACGTACAAAAAGAAGAAATGGGGCAAATTCATTACACATATTAAAGGTTGAGAGATTCATCAGCTTTTAGAGAAAGTACGTACGAGGTACAGCTGCTTCGCAAACATTCAATTCATCACCAAATTTTAAATCACAATGTCCCACACCACATTTCATTACAAATTTTCATTTCAGTTTTATCAACAAATAGCTTATTAATATATTTTAAATATATGTATTTTCATTTTCATTAATTACGTTTGTTTTATTTAAGTTATTATGGCTAACCCACAATTAATTACAATAATCCCCTTTTGTCGCTATTCGTTTTTATTTTTTGGTATTCTATAATTTAATTTCATTCATTTTTGAAATATTTTTCTTTGAGCTCGGAGAATAAATGGAGTAATATGATAGTATTAATAGTTTTCCTGCACTTTTGTTTTTTTAATAAGATTTTTTTTTAAACTGCTTTTTTTTATTTAAATTGTCCCTAAAGTCATTTTTTTAATCTTCGATTTCTTCACAGACATTTAGTTAAATAATTGTTTAGGATTTTAACATTCTTCGATTGACAGTATATTGTTTTTGAATGAATCTTAATGTGCTTGAAATAAAAATAGTCCTTTCAAATAACTGTTTTGTTTTTGCTTTTAATTTGTATTAAGATTTTTTTTCATCCACAAACAACCATTTTCTTTTTTTTTTCAAGTTTTTTTATAATTTTTATAATAATATTTTTTTTATAAACACAGAAGACATAACACACAAAATTTTAATCACTGATGGGGGGGTGTCCTGACTGCGTCTCGCAACACTCAAACCACACTGGTTATCTGTTGCAATGTGGTTTGATGTTGATATTTCTGCTGTTGACCAGCACCTATAGACAGCCGCACGACAACTTCACGCGGATGTCTGCTGCGTCAGACAGCAGCCCCACAGCTCACACCGCTCGTTGGATTGTTGTTGGCCGCTGATGCAGCGGCTGCTGCTGCTGCGGCGGCTGCATTTGCCGTCACAGCGGACGAGGAAGAATTCATTCCACATGCTTTCAGCTCCGTGAAAATTTCTGTGAAGAATCCTGGCTCAGCATTGATGCGGAGCATGCTGCCACTGAGGCGATTTACAATCAGGAGGCAACTGGATGAGAAAAAATATGTTAAAAAGGTGAGCCAAAAAAAAATTAATGATTCTGGGTCCTGGGAAATCATTATTCAAGATTGCAAAATCTAGGAAAAATCGGCTTTTGAAAACATTTGATTTTTAGAGACACTTCGACAAACTAGTGCTTAAAGGACTCGAAGGAAAATAAAATAAATAAATTAATTTAAGCCATTTTGAATCAATAAACTGAAGTACTTACCGATCCCAAAATTGCTCCTTGGAGGCTTCAACAAGGAAGGGCTTCAGTGGATAGCTAATCTCATTACCCATATACGAATAGGACAAGTAGAGGCACGTCAACACAGACGCTTGCAGCTCAACCTCCTTGGTCTCCTCACCATCAACAAGCTCACGTACCAACATGTAGACGAAAACAACATTGGCAGGATTTATAAACGCAACATCCTGCAAAAAAAGAAAAACACAAAATTAATTAATCAACTCTGCGCTACGATTTTAATTGCTTGTTATGTTGATGAATGCGGTTGTGTGTGTATGTTGGGTAATTAATTCAAATATTAAACATAAGATTGAAAAAGCTTCAGAATAATAATTGTTGCATTAATGACACATCACTTTTTGCTCGTATCCTTGTAACTTTCTTGCTATACTCAGAATATGCGACCTCAGTATGTTATTCCATCATTTTCCTAACAACGACATTATTAACATGCGAGTAGGTACACCCAGAAGAACATAATCGAATCCGACTTGTTATTGTATCACATTGTGACTAACTATGTTCAACAATATTGTTGTTGCTTATTGATCTGTTGTTGTGATTTACGATACCAATTTTAGAGGCTTACAAATAAGGGATGGTGTGGAGTGGCTTTTTTATGGCGTCGGTACATCCGTCAAAAATTGAAAAAACACTCAGACTAAAAGCATATGTCGGTTTTTGGTGAATTTTGACGTATAAAAGTACTCATTAGGGGTTGATTGATTCGTTTTTAAAGGGTGTAAAATTTTGTCCACATTTTATTTCTACGGCATCAGCAATTTTTTACTTTCATCAATATGTGGTAAAGGCATAATAATTACAACCCCTTGAAGCGATGTTTTTACCATTTAGGATCCCTCCTGCTAATGTACAAGCTTTTGCAGATGCAATTAATATTTTGTATGCATTCCGCAAAAATGTTAACATTTACCAAACTTTTTTTTGTTCATGCAAATATAACGGCATATCAAAAAGGGTGTAAAATAATCAAATTGGTTTTTGGTTTCAGCACTCTCTGCTGATACGAGAGAATTTACAAGTGAATGGTTGTACTGAATGCGGCAGTAAAGGCGGTGGGTGATTAGAAAGGGTTGTTTGTGTTTCAATAGTCAATGCAGATGATGTATTGGTTTCCTGATGAACTGTGCAAATTGAAGAGAATCGATGCATGAAAATATCAAGCACGTGATTCATGATAATGCTGTTTTTAATTCAACAAACACTGTTTTTTTGTAAAGTTTTCTCTTTATGGCATGAATAAAAACTAGTCAGTATAACAGGTTTGAATAAAATACGAAAAATATCAACTATTTATAGAAAACTTTTCTTTAAAGCTTTTATTCTCTCTCAAACTAAATAAATCTACTTTTAAAGAGAGCTTATTGAAAATTAAAAGGAAGCGTCCTAATAAACAATGTGGACACAAAATATAAATTCAATCTCAAAACTTTATCCCTCATTGGAAATGCGCGTATAAAGTGGATTATAAAAAATATTTTGTTTATTAAATAATCATTTAATAAAATTGCCTTAACGTATGCATTAAAGTAAATTAAGGCAATTTCATTATTACATAAAATGGCATACATCGCGGCGTTTTCTGTTAATAATTCTGTTTCAAAATTAATAGATAACAATTTTATTTTATAAATTTTAAGGACGACGACTTACATAAATGATATCCGTCGAGTATAATTAATGAACTCAAATAAAATTTTAAACAACAATTGAGTTGTTTCAAAATTGGTGCAATGATGGAAAAGTTTGAAAGATACACAACAATCAAAAAACTTTTCCTAACGCGTGTCATCTTGAATACACTCACAAGAACTCCATTTTGTCAATCCATTTTTCTTGATAAGTGTCACAGATAATATACGTCTCAAGCTGCCCATCCCTCTGGGGAAATTACAAATTCATTTCAGGTTGCTACACACTTAATTTAAAAGAAAAGGATCTAATGGTGCTAAACTTAAACATTGGAACTTAATTTAACGTTAATAAATGAGCAGTGTACGAGTAAAGTGAGCGAAATAAAGTCCTTTTGTAATGCAGGGAAGTCTTACAAGTGAATGGAATTGTTTTGCTTTTAACACCGCGTGAAAAGGGTGGGTTTTGTAAACAATTTTATGAATAACTGAAGAAATGGTTTCAAACGTTTAAAGCACTTTTTTCGAATTATTTTGCTTTTCAAAAAACGAAAGAAAGTAAGTTTAGCTTTAAAAATTTATTTAAAAGAGCTTAAACTGTAATCGCTACAAACTGTTTTTTATAAACTCATAAAATTTAAGATCAATTTTAATGCTTTCAAACAAAAATGACAGAAAATAAAAACATTTATATTCTTTCTTTTTTAAAACGCACCATCATCACAGATTACAACCCCAATTTCTTACACAATTACATAACAAAACAAACTCAACGAACAACCATGAATGAGAGCGATAAGCTTAAAGAAGCTCCATCAATAATTTGTCTGATACATTCAGAATATATTCTATTCAATTGACGTCAATACAATTACAAAGAGAGTTATTCATTATGTTATGCATCAATCGATTTAATTAATTGAAAGATGACCCAAGGGAGTGGAATAAAATATCGAGAAATAGAATAGCACAGAAACATGCCATCAATTTTATTATAGTGGATAAAAATACACTTTAATGTTGATGCAAAATTTTTCGGTTCAAATTAATTATTTCAATAAATTTGTTTAAGGATTCTTAAATTGACTTTTACGGTTGAAAAAAATTAAAATTTTAATACCAATTAATTAGAGTATAACTTCAGGAGTTTATACAGCTTTGAATAAAAATTTAACTATCATTTTGCACATTAAAACATAATGCAATAAAATATCTTTTGATTGCACACCAAAAGTAATTGGACCGTAACTACTGTGTCACGTCAATAAAAGTCATTTCGTCCTTTTAAAATAATAAACCTAGGTTCAATCAAATTAATTAACATGATTGGTTATTTATTCAATTTAAAAATTTTACATCAAAACGAGCAATAAATTGGTCTCAAAATCTGCACACAAATTAAATTAAATGCTTGTATAGTTAGTTGTAAAAGTTAAAATCGCATGAAACGATTTGAATTGCGCAATATGGGTTGTGCTCAATTATTAACAGCGAGTAGAGAAAATTTGTACGGGTCACGAACATCAAGTGTTGGTGTAATTGGATTAACTCGCAATTTATATCTGCAGATCTTGACAATTAAAACTTTGCAATTCCCTTATCAATTGATTGAGTCACTCATTAGTGAGTGGGGTTCGTGTAATTTCGATTTTACTCAATTGTGAGGGATGACTTCTTTTGAAGAGCTCGCCAAAATAAAGGTCTGATTCCTTGTCAATTTTTTTTATCGAAGTTCCTTGTTTAGTCGTTGTCTTTAGTATTTGAGACCTCATAATTGTTGCATCAATTTTCATAAGAAATCCTTGTTTCTTTTGTTCTGATCGTACAAAAAGTATTATAAATAAAAAACATCTTGCTATTTTTGATACCATCCGAATTATTTTAGTCCCTATTTTAATACCCTTTTTAATTTGCATTTTAAAAAACAAGTAGTAGTTGAATAAAATCGACCTGTCCTTTAAAATATCTGTCAAAAACGAATTCTTAAAACACCACTCGCTGCACTGGTCATAAACTCAGCTACAAAGTGAAACTCAATAGATAACGGAAGCGGATATTTAAGTGCCCATTCACACAATAATTGCTTAATACTCCTGAATAGGGATAATTGTTTAGTGGCCTTCAAAAATACAATACTTTTCGGATTGCACATGCTTTTGTTTGATCGATTTATTGATTTTGAAGCGATGACGAGTGTAAACTTCAACGCGATGAGTCACTTTTCAGCAGGATACATAAAGCCAATTTATCATATGTGTGTGTGCTACTGGTTTTATTGTAATGCCGGTTATGCCGTGGATATTTGCGAATGTCACTGCCGTCATCCTTGTGGCCAGACGGAAAACGAGTGAGGCCAGAATATTTCGATAATATGGCGATAAATCTAACCTCAAGGGGCTAGTCACAATGTAAGTGGGCATGTGTGTGTTGAATGCCGTTACACATTGAACGTACAAACTGCTTGTGGTTGGAATGTGATAAAAAGGAACTGGTGTAAACCACTAAACAACGCAGTTCGGCATTACGCAATATAGTTTATTGCCCTTGGAGTTTAATTTTGTCTGTACAGAATAGACAAGGTTAATGTGAACTTGTGCTTTGGTGTGGCAAAATGTGCTTTCTATTTAAGGGATGAGAGAAACATTTTTGGGCTTAAATTAACGTCAATGGAAAAGCATAATATGACACTGAATTGGAAGTATCAATTTAACGGTAAATTACGTATTTCCACCCTTAATACAAAATGTTCTCAATGAATAATTTTTGATGGCATTAATTTTTCATTGATAAGGGTTGAATTGAAAATCGGATGTCACGTCGCTCGCGTCGTTTTGAATGGAGGAAACGCTTTTTAAAACCCGCTATTAAAATGTAATACGGACATTGCAGTTTTATCTTGTCATAAAGGTTCCGATCTCATTCATGAAAACAATCAACTTTATTCCAATTCCTTTTTATGTCGACTGTCAATATTGTTACACTGACATGTCACATGGCAGCTGTATGTAAACAATTAAACCCCTAGCGTATTAAAGATAGGTAACTAACCTTCAATGGGGATGTGATGTCACACTAAATAAAATGTGCAAAAGTGCATCCGATGGATGTAAATGAATGTGATCGTGAAACGTGACTGGACGACGAATATTTGTTGGAAAATATAATCCAGATAGCCTCCCCATACCCACCCCTAATGTTATTAATACTTATTACAGTGGGGCTTAGTTTATTACAAATTAAACGAACATATAATTTAAGCAGGTAAATACATGAATTTACCCCGCATGAAAAATCAATATAGCTAACGGTTATAATGTAAAGCGGCAGCCCAGTAATCGTTCCAAAAATTGTTGTTACCAAAAAAAAAAACACCCTCAGAGAATATACAGACAAAATTATTTATTTACGCGTCGAGAGGTTGATGGTTCAGCAAATCGATTGGGGCTGCGGTTACACTGATTTGGAGGATTTGGGAGTGCGAGTGTCCCCCCCCCCATCCCGTGTACTCTGCAATACACATCCGACATTGTAGGTACAAACAAAAAATGGCAGGTGCTTCACATATTTTGATGGTTATGTATCCCCGAAGCACTGCACGCGGGTGAAAAAAAAATGCAAACACCCGCCATGTTATGTATTTTTAAACCAACAACGTAAATCATCCCCAACAGCAACCAGTGTTGCAATAAGCTTTTCATATTTTGAAGGGATGACGCAGGAAAATGTGCGTCGCGTGGAGGGAGTTGATTTTATATTTTAATACGGATATTCAAAATTTGGGACATTATTAAGTGGCCATTAAAATATTTATTGGTGTGACAGGGTTACGTGAGTTGTTTTTTGGGGGTTTAAGCTCTATTTAAATTAGGGACCTTATTAATAGCTTAAAGCTTTTGTGAGAGGGTAAATAAATTGATGGAAGAATAATTGGGGATCACGTTTTTACTGCTCTTTAAATTGTAATAATTATTTTCGAGAAATAAGGATGATTTTCCTCGGAAACCCTGTTGCTGTAGTAATTATTTTCGTTACAATTTACTGCACTCAATGTTTGTTGCTCATCCTTAATATCTTTTAATTGGAAATTCATTAACCCTAAATTGGTCTCTAAATCTACAACAAATTTAAAAACAATTTTAATAAATCAAAACAAAATTGCCTCAACAGAATGCCAAATTCCTAAAAATAGAGCACATTGCAGGCGTCATGGCAATTGAAAACATTCCAAGGAATTAAGGCACAGCACACGCCTCCTGTTTCCAGACACCCATGAATACCGAACGCATATTCAAATGGCACAGATAACTCGTAAACAATGAGGATTTCACCGTTGTTCATCCGCTTCCCCCATTCCTGGCCACCAAATCT
This sequence comes from Sylvicola cinctus, assembly GCA_963854165.1. NCBI lineage: Eukaryota > Metazoa > Arthropoda > Insecta > Diptera > Anisopodidae > Sylvicola > Sylvicola cinctus. The sequence continues at coordinate 1,561,404 of OY974082.1, forward strand.
GCTACAGGGGCCACACACAACACACATAAATCTTTTGGCTGTCACATGTGTTTTACACAATGTAGGCGGCTAACCTTTACCTCATAATCGTTTTCTGCCACAATGTGTATTAAGGACGATCGCAAACACAACACACAATGCCAGACAATATGCGAAATGGCTTCATATTTAAATGTGCGCGCTAAGACGAACAACCACAATGGGGCACCCATATGCACGTGTTCCTTCAATCGCACATGATTTATGGGCAAATTTTCATGCCATTTCAATTGAATGGATGGAATATTTAATTTGACACAAAAAAAGGCACATTTATTTTGTCAATTATAATTACAATTTTGCACTTACTTGCCATCCCTGTAACAATAAACTCCGGTCGACGGCACGCAGCCACATAACAGCGTCGCCAGCCTGAAAGTCGCGCAATTTGCGGCATCGGTCGTGCAAAAACATTCCCAGGCACTTTAGTAGCTCCGATGTTGAGGCCTGGGGTTTGTGAGGGAATGTAAATTTAATTAACAAAAATGTAATGTTTTATTTTTTAAATGAATGTGATAAATTGGATGAAATATTTAAAGGAAAAATTAATCATGCGATGAAGTTATAATTAAAAAGGAATGGGAGATCTTGGGGAAATTGTTTGACTTTAAAAATAATTGGTTTTTGGGAATTTTCTAATAACTACAAGAGGATTTTTTCAGAATTACCTTTTAGGATAATACCAAGATTAATTTTTATCTTAAGTCTTAAGGCAATATAAGCCTTATGAGGTATGCTCTTTTTTCTTTAACTCAACCTTGAAAACGTACCAAGTTATTAGGAGTGTTTGTTAAAAAGGCTTTTTTTACAACACATTTTTCTTTACAAAAACAAAGACTAAAAAAAATTTCCATGCTGTAGAAAACACTCATTGAAATGCGGGTAAAAACGCATCCCCTTAAGTCGGTACACACTCTAAAACCACAACATCTTGAAGACGTAAAAGTAGTAAACGTAAGAAAAAAAAAAACCCAACAAAAATAAATTGAAGAAATTTCCATGAGCAATATTACAAGGAAATGCCTTTCATTAAAGACATTTCATGCAGTTGAAATAAAAAAGAAAACTCTTGCCAATGGAATCGTCGTAGTAAACCCCACACAGCCTCCCCAATGCATTTAAGTTGCAACGCATAGTCGCAAATGCATCGGCAATTACAATCTTGCACAATGTTATGTTTCGCCAAGTATTTCCACTATGTCGTTAACATAAATTGCACAGCAGAAGGTCGACGTCGTGTACGTGTACGAGTACGTTTATAAATAAAAGGACATATAAGCTAGTAACAAGCAGGAGTAGTTATCAAGAAGTGCATTTCCACGTTTATATAAACACACCAGTTGTATAAATGGAATGAAACTGATAATACGTACAAGACATGTTATAAAAATATAAACGCTGGTGCATTTCAGCTACATAACATTCGCGGAGTTTATAGTACTTATGTACTATAAACATTTTGTACATAACACACCCGCTAACGAAGAGGAGCGCGCGTTGAAAGCGCGCGTCACTCGTATATACTCGTGCATGCATGTGTGTTGCTGCAGAAAAAAAAGCTCTTCAAGCAAAGTTTTCGCACAGAATTTGGGTCAACAAACTTTTATGCGCTTTACATGTCGAGCAGACCCAACTGTGTTCCGCCGCCGCCGACATACAAGCATAACAGTACTCTCAGTTTATTCAGCTGAAATGCCGGTGAAGTGTAAAACAGTAAAAGGATATTTTTTTTATCCATAAATTCGCGGGTATGCATAAAAATTGAATGTGCGCTCGTTCATTGTTTTTATATAATGACCTGTGAGTCACACCACGTCCTTTTTAATAAAAATTTCAAAACCATTTGCGTACTTCTATTTTAGTTTTACTGTTTTAACTATCTTTTAGGGACATTTCGCTGCAACTCTTTGAATATATGCAACTTGCATTCATTGCGGATGCTCATTAAAATTGAATCGTTTCATTGGTGTATATTTTTCTTTTTAGAAAAACGGAATGGGGTGGTGTTGTTTTCAGCCCATTATATTTGAATGCATAACTGTAAGGTTTAACAGAGCGGAAATCAGAGGTCAAGGGTTTTTCATATAAATTGTCGATCTTTGCGAAAGCAATATACTCGAAGTCAGTGAGATTTGAAGAAATTGGAATATTAAACAAGATCAAGGATTAGGGAGGCGCAATTATTTAAATATTTGATTTTACAAATTGAGTTGTCAAACGCAAATTTGTTATGTACAATATGGGAAAATTCTGCATAATTTTGCGAATAACAAGTATACCGGGAAATGGCAACGGACAAGGTTAGACAAATCGATAGGATTATTGAGTTAAAATGTTGTGTATACGTATACTTCCAGAATAGCGTACGTAATTGCAGTTGATTTGATTTAAAACTACATTTTCCACCCTTTTGTTTTTGAAATGGATTGATGAAAAATTTCAATGGGCCTAATTGTTCTTCTTTTAAGGAATTCAGAAAACGTGTGCCACTGTGAAGAAAATATCCGGAATTATAACTTCTGCATGAATTAAATTTCAAAACGACAATTGAAATAGTCCACCATTTTATGTGTATAAAGCAAAACAAAATGGAGTGGACCAAATGTGAATTTGAACACGTTACACGACATCATATTTAAAACCAATCAAAAGGTAAACTAACGGTAGTTGCTTGTAGTGTATGAACAACACTGCAAATTAAACAAAATTCCCTTGCGCCATTTAATTTTATAATCATCGCTGTATAACGGAACTGTAACCGCCGTATGTGGTGGATGCATGGTGGCGAGCTCATTTTAATGGAATGCACACATGCAATCAGGGAAGGGCAATTTGTGATGAGTCATAAAATTGTGCAGAAGTAGGTCAGTAGGCTTTGCAGGACAATAACAAATGACATTAACTAGATGTTTGAAGTGGAGCGTTTAAAACATGGGTACTCTTCGTTTTATAGGGCAAAAGAGACGAGAGTTTGTTGACAAACTGATAATTCATGGAGTAAACAGATCATGGGCAATGGCAACAAAATAAAGTCATAATAGTTATTACTTATTACAATTCAACTAACTGATATGAAGCAAAAAATAATAAGAAATTAGTAAATGCCTAAATGTAGGCAACCTAAGCTTTCGTGAAGGTTTTAAATTAAATACGTAATTCTTATCAAAGAATAATGACATAATAAAATATTTAAAATGCATTTTGGATTCACAGATTTAGTTCACTGACGTTTGTCTTTAAAAAGTTGTTTAAAATAATAAAGACTTCTCAATTAGGATTTTCAAACAATGACAAATTTAAAGCAATAAATCTAAAGAACAATAATGGAATTATTCTTTTACAATTTAGAGCAAACAGCAATCCTAACATGCAACTGCATGTACAAATAAAACCATCATAAAACCCATAGCACTATAACTGGTACGTGTTATGATCCATTTAGCTGAGTTGCACTGTTTTCGTCCAATAATATGGTGCAGTATATAATCCCGTGCGTTCCATGACCTTACAATGTCAACCCAAAAACAAAGACAAAGTTAAAAACATCGAGTGACTATTCCACGAAAACACCTCATTTCTTTGTTATCACGACAAGCATTGCATTGCATTGCAGCTGCGAGATTCAGACTGTGGTAGGGGTGGGTGGGAATGTTTTGACCACAGTTGAGTCATTGAAATGCATTCCATTCCAGTGGTTGATCCCGTATAAATGTGTAATGGTTGTCCGTTGGAACACTAACGAGCAAGTATCCCATTTCAAATGTCGACTATTCACTTACGCGGTCACACCTTATTTCTTTTATATAAGGGAGAGTGTTGGCATATATGAGACACCCATTGTAAAGGGTTTCAGGTCATTGCGTGTCAACATTTTTCAGTGTTAAAAAAACTGAATTTTACAATTTATTTTATTCATTTTTTAGTTTAAATTGAATTTTTATTGCAATGTTCCAGGAACGTTCAACGAATTGAATTGATGCACTTTTAAAAAAGATATCCTTCAATCATCTTTCAAAAAGAAGTGTGAGCTCAAATCTGATGAAGTGATCAAATTTGATTGAGATGTTGATCCAATTATTAGTTTTCTCACAGAAAGCTTTTTAAAAATAAGAGATAAATGACTCATAAAATGCATCAAAGTGCACCCTATGGAAAAAAAACTAGAGCACATACTCTAGTTGTAACTGTAATATAGAACGTTGTCTGGATTAGATTTAGATGTACTTTTATTATTCATGGCAAACGAGAAAATCGAATTTTCTATCCACATAAAATATACGAAGTTAAAATGAGAATTGAAAAATGTTGCAAAGTGAGTTGTGACTGCACAGTCACCATCCTCTTCATCACCTCCACCACAACGAGGTGGCGAATATTTGTGTCCTGATGTGATAGTGGTTACATTTTGTAGTTTATATAACAAGATAATATGGATAAAGGATATACCGGGTCAAAATAATTGGGTGGAAAATGCTGAAACTGTGCTGAAAAGAAGGACGATACGCTATAAAGCAAAAGTTTGCTCGCATTACGCTTTTGAGCATAAATTGAAATTTTATTAGTAATTAAGACATCAAATTTTTAGCCTTCAACTTTTGATATTTTGTGTTGATTCAAAAAAGCCTTTTCATAATGAAATAGTTGTTGTTTTAGTTTACAAGTAAAAGTTCAGGGATCTAGAATATTCTGCGAATATTTGAAAAGGAAAATAAACCAAATATTGTTAGTTAAAACAACAGAGAGAAAAGTTGGGAAAATTGGGTTGCATTTAAATTGTATGGTGTATAAACAAATCCTACGTTTCTTTGTGGTATAATTTTTAATATCCTTCAATGGGTTGAAATGATATGATTCAGATTAAAAAAATAATTTCTAGGGATGTGGTGAAAAACTTAAAATTTGATATAATGCTTTCCTCGGTTAATTTTAAGGGTCAGGTAAAAAAAAATTTGCCTTATAAACAGTTTTGGCTTTATATTTAGAAAAAAAAACGCAGACATTGGTTTTATTGCCAATCAACAGTATTTTATAAGCAGTTCAAAGTTCAACACGGTTTGACCATTTTTATTTTATTAATTGCATTAAATCTCGCAATTCGGATTCATTTTGTCATTGGTTTTTACCGGTTTGATAAACCAGTTTACTTCGACTATAAAACCAGAAACAAGGATCCTAAAATTAAAACCTAAAAGAGGACGGGTAAATATCCACAATTTCAAAGTTTAAGGTCAACAGACAAGAGGAGTTTTGTGTTGGAAACCGATGATTCAGGTAATTCAAATAATGAACGTTGAAACAACCTCTCTGCACAAATATAATGTAGTTTTAAAGAAGATTTACCCCATTCCCACCTTTACAAAAATTAGCAACACTTGAACAACGCAAATAAAATTGATTGCCGAAACCATAACACTCTAGGTTAAAGCACCATTGAGATAAGCTTCCCGGGTGCCACATTACACAATTAGTGTTTAAAGATGGGGCATGCAGCCGGTTATACCCTTGTCATCTTATCTATATACGTATGTGTGCACGATTACCTACATCATGGGGCATGTGGCACCCACAAAATCATTATTATCATTGGATGTCCATCGAAATGTGGGGTCTGTGTGTGTTTGTGTGACAGTGTGTTCTTGGTTAAATGTGGAATTAAAACACGGTGATATTAAGTCGCTATCTTCGTGCGCCAAGAGAGCACTAAAGTAAACAATGGAGACGGCAAAGAGTCAGCAAGGATATTGTGGTGTACCTACACTCGACGTGTGTCATCACACCAGGATAAAAAATGTGATTTTGCAGACTGCTTACGCGGTAAAATTTATACAAAACACACAATACTCTGGGAAAATGTGCTCGCTTGCATGAACAAAATATTCGACACACCACAGAGCGAATATTTTGTATCATTTATTTTAATGGAAAATTGTACACATTGAAAGGACGACTCGGCGACGTTGCAGGAAGCAGATATTTGCATAAATAATTCTACATATTTAACTGATGTATTCAAATTTTTCATGTGGGTAAAAGTCCTTTAGGTATTATTTCGAAACGCAAATAATGATAGAGATACTAGCACAAAAAAATACATAAAAATTGTATAAGGGAATGATTAGGACAATGATGATAAAACTCAGAGCAACTTGTTAAGAATATATTGTATGAGTTCCATTCAAAAAAAGGACGAAAAAAAACAGAAGAAATAATGTCAAGCAATATAATTTATAAGAAAAGAAAAACTGGATGAAATGTGCAAACTTGAGATGGAGATGATTTTTGATAGAATTGGCCTAGTTTTATTTGCTTTAAGTAGTTGTTTCCAAGAAACTATCTTCTCGCTAGTGGTTGCCCCCCTTTATGTACTGCGCAAATAAACGAAGATCCTTATATACAACAAACGCAGTAAAGGACATGAAATAATCGTCCGCACAAATTCGACACACAAATTTGTATTCAGATTTTATAGCCGCGCAAATACACACAAAAACCTGGCCTAGGTATGTAAGCCCCATGATGTCTTTCAAATTGAGACAAATATTATAATTTAATAGACGCTATGTGCTGCAAAAAACCAACATCATATTGTTTGATTTCCATTTGCGCTTTTTGTCCTTTATACATAAAACCCAAATGCGAAAGATGAAATTGTAAGAAGAAAACAAAGTCGCATCTTTGCACATGTGCGATTCAACGTGTGGGCAAAAATATAATACGCGAGTGTAACACACCAGAATGGCGCCATATCAGCCTTGTTGTCAATGGGGTATGTGTGTACCAACCCCCTGACGACCGCCCTCCTCCGCATCAGCGTTTATATACGCGTATCGTATTATAATGATGAAAAATCGCCCACACAATGGAGCATAATATATGTTGAGAGGTGGCAGAGCATAAGAAATATTACAAAAGGATGTTGGGGGTTAGGGGTGGGGATAATACAAGAATTAAAGTGGAACAGGATGATTAAAAATGTGGAGTCTAGAAACTGGTGACTAATCATAACAAATCGGAATGTGTTTGAAAAAGCAGTTAGAATAATTGGTTTTAGTTTTCACAGTTTTTTATTGCTCAGAATTATGTGAGCTAATAACACTGAGCAAGGATTTTTTTTTTTCTTCAAAGGATTTTAAGTAACTTATTTTAATTCGTAAAAGGAATTCTTTTAGAATAATATGTAGTTTTAAACTGATTTTATTTAAAAACTGAAGTTCTTTTCACGATTAAACTCTGAGAAAGGCTGAGCTACGCAATTTTTTCAGTGATCAACTAAAGAAACTAATTCAGTTGGTACCTTAATTTTACTTAATTGTCTTTGGCTATATACATTTGAATTTAAACCTTAAGAAAATACGTTGAATGGGATGGACAATGGGGAGAATATGAAAATTACTGATGACTTAACGACATGCAAATCCACGCAGCACAACGCATCATACCTGTATAACAGTCTTTCGTGGTCCATGGATATGCTGCTGTTGTGGCCCCCCGGAAGAGAGCGACGGCTGCAGCGGCAGTGGTAAAGCGAGTGGCAATTTGGGTGCTAACTTGTCCGGCTGCTGGGCGGGATTTGTGTTATTCGCACGCACCAGATCAAGGGCGAGCAATGATTTGGGCGCACCCGGTGTAAAATACACTTGCTGTGACTGATGATGGTCACGGATGTGTTGTTGTCGTTGCTGCTGCTGATGATGCTGTTGCTGCTGCTGCTGATGCTGCTGCTGCTGAATGTTTTTATTTTTGTCCACAACCAGCGGATGAATGGCGTCCGCAAGTGGGGGTCGGAAGGTGGCTGTTGGCAAATTGGCTGCCTTGTTCTTTTGGTTATCCAATTTCTTTTTGCCATGCGAGGCGGCCAGCCGTTTCCACGACAGCGCATTAATGAACAGGGAGTGCTTCTTGAGATTCTTCTCGAGCGCATTCTTTTCGGACAGAATGCGTGAGCTCTCTGTGTTTCGTTCAGCTGGCAACAAATTGCCATTGTTGTTGGTGATGTTGATGTTGTTGCTGCCACTGTTGTTGTTGTGATGATGGTTGTTGTGATGCAATTGATGATGGTGATGGTTGTGATTGTGATTGGACTGACCCAGCAACACGACATTTGCATTGTTATTGTTAGGCACCGATTGACAAGTGGGTTTGTTGATCTCGCGATTTTTGGCGTTGTTCAACTGCTCATAGGAGTAGTTGTTGAGGGGATGATCCGCCGAGCCGGATGAACTCAACCCGCTGCCACTGTGGTGGTGGGTTGAGTAGACGGGTCGACGTTCGCGTGGACTAAAACTTAGAACCGTACCCATTTTGGTTTAGTTTTTTTCTTTGCGTTTCCTTGAAGCTAATCCGTATTTATTTACACTATTAAGTATAGGAAATAGATTAAGCTAATAGCAACGTTCGGATTTAGCACCGTCTCAACACACTGTGGCACTCCAGAATTGTTGTCGTTTTAGCTTTCTATAGGGTAGTTGAACGCATTGAAATTTTACGCACAAAATGTACAAAACAGATAAAAGACGTGTGGGAAAAAAAATCGTTTAAACAGAATTCTGTTTATGATTATCACAGCGCAGATATTAAGATTATTTGCACCTGCTTCACTTCCGCTGGGCTCCAGCAGTTATCATTTAGAATACTAGTATCTGTTTTGCCAGTGCCATATCACACAAACACGCACGCACACCTAAACACCTAAACACTGTCACAGGCGCCGAGGGCACTAGGAAGTGGAACTAAATGTCTCGAATTATTTTTCATCAATCCACTACATTTGATTGCAAATTGCATAACATGAAGACGAGTGCATTATCATCATTTTTGTTTATTTTTTCACTTCTGGAATTTCACTAAAAGACTATAAAATTTTTCTTTACGAACAATTTATCACCCCTCACTAATTATTGCCACACAATTTTTGTTTTTTCTTATTTTTAATAATCTCTTCGGTAACGATTTCACCCGACAACACAGAACTACACCTCTGAAATCCAGCAGATTGTGGAAGAACTTCACGACATTAATACAACAATTGGTGACAATTTTTTGATAATTTTCTTCTCGTTTTTGGGTCTTTTCAGATGATTTCTTACGGAACGCGAAAAAAATATGGCCGTGATAGGACTTTGCTTATATTATTGTACGAGCTGAGCTGCCAGAGAGCGAAGTTGTGGCCGTCCCTGTCGGTTGTTATGTTGTCGTCATCACAACTTTACGAAATCACCCACACTTGCACAGAGCCACCCTTGTAGAGATTTCTCAAAGCCCAGTAAAATTGGTGTGCATGAGGGATACGAAACGAATATGTGGGAATCGATTGATTGCAATGCGCCGACGCTACAACCAGCAAGCTTCAACCCAACCACATCTTTTTGTGTGTAAAATGTACAGGGTGGATTGTTTTATTACTGTTGCAGGAGAAAGGATAGAGTATTCAATTACATTTTCGAATAAGACAATTTTAGGGAAACGTGCGTGAATTATGAGATTTTAACTGTTGTCTTCAGCTGGCTAATATCTAGCCCTTAAAATCCGGAAAGTCCAGAATAAATTCGAATCATATTTATAACATTTGTTTTAAAGGCTTCATTGTTTGATTTTTAATTCGAGGTTATAATTTTGAACTAATCATCCTTTTCGTTTCAAGAAATTAAATTAGAACCATTAGGGTTCCCAATTTCTAAATCGTTCAATTTATATAAAAAAGTTCTCATTTATAAATAACTTTGTCATACTTATAAAGGATACTTCATTAAACTATTTTTTATTAATAAAACGGCAAGGCAACATGTCTTCGAAGTCTTTAAAATTCTTCCCAAAAATATTTTGAACACTTATTTTATTTCATTAGTAGTCCTAAAAATTTAAAAAGTCCTTTTTTCTGAAAAACAAATCTACCCTGTAGAAGCGTAACAAACGTTAGAGCGACTTTTCATCATTCCATCCATCCCTTTTGGCATACTGTTTCTATCTTTTTAGGTCCCTTAATTTTGTATTCTCAATTACATCCTCTTGTCGCAGTTGTTTTTTATCCATTTCATAAAACTGATCAGCAGAGCATCCCCTATTTGCATTCATTTGCACCAAACCTCTCACTATGACCGAAGTAACACGCGATTCCGTATAATGCCTCCGGCCAAAACAGGGTGGTTTCGCTTGCGTATACAGCAATACAGCTTTTTTGCTGCTTTCTCTTCAGCAGGGGTGCTGATTGAGTAACTCTTTACAATGGCAGCATGAGACAAGTGCGCGTGGTGCGAGGCTGCGCACAGACACAACAACAATTCTTCATAACTGCAACAACAGCAACAACAACAAGAAAATCAAAATTCTACCCCTACAGGGCAATCACTCGCTTACACTATAAAAACGTATAATCGCATGTGAATGGTGAGCGCAGCTACCCTCTTGTTTCGCATTATCGATCCGATACAATATACTACAAAACAGGCCGCCATCCAGAGCGGCAATAATTTTCTACCCCAAATATTCATGGTTGGTACGTTGTGTGCTCTTTGCACGCTGCCGACTGTGTTTTGTATGCCAGCAGCTACACTGAAAATTATTATGGCAAATGAAAAGCCGCCTCACCCTACTTAACTACTGCGACTGCTGTGGCCTGTGACTGGCGAGTAAATTCGCAGAGCAGCGACCATACAAAAAAAAATTTTCCTCATTTATTTGTGAGGCTCGCATCCCTTGGTATGGGTACGCTGAAGCGTGCGGTTTACATGCAGTTCATGCATCAGTGGAAATCCATTAAAATAAAGAGTAAGGGTTGTTTGGAACCATACAGCATCCCCCTTTATTGGTGGAATGTTATTGTTCGGGTTGAGTTTTCAAGGGGTGGTAAAAGCTCCTGCATTACATAAACACACAAAATTATATTTATCATGAAAACAAGCTTTTAAATTTTTTTGGAAGCCACGTTGAGGTGCTTTGGATAGATTTAAATTTGGTGACAACAATTTGATATAAAAAGGGACATCCTGCATTGTGGGTTAAATATGTATTTTTGGCCCTTAAATATTTAACAGGTACATTTTCCTAATAAATAAGGAAATGAAACAGGGTGACAAGTCTAGCTCCCTTCCGTATGTAGACATGTCTCGCTTCATTTATCACCCCACAATTATAGGTTTACTATTAAATTGCCGCAAATGTATCGTTTATTTCTCCCTGTATTTATTTTTCAATTCATGCAATGCATTTAAATTGCTTTATTTCAATCCCTTCCTTTTTAAATAATTGTTTTATAAAATAATTCTCCTTTAATTTTTTAATTTTATATTAATATTTAATAAAATTTCCAAATAATGTGTTACCTCGGTGAACTTTTAGCATGTATTAAATAAATAATATTTCATTAAAGTCCGTTATTTTCTTAAATTAAAAAATGCTAAACAGTATTTTTGAAATAAAAAAAAATCATGTGAGCTTTTGAAGCTCCGTACTATAATTCACTCATGGTGCCCTCTTTGGGAAAATAGCAATGTCTTGCAGGTGGTGGAATTATTGAGGGAAAAATTTAGACGTTTTTTTTACTTGAAATATCAAAATTGTAAATAATTTTTCAGCAAAAAGAATGTGCAGCTAATTTACCTGATTGTGTTAAACGATAAACTCTTTTGGGATTGTATTTAAATGGCAACAGTGGCCAAAAAAAAATTTCCTCATTGGTAACTTCCATCACATATCCAAGTATATCCATGAAATATTACGAGCCACGAAAGTATTCAAATGAAAAGCTTACTATAGCTCATTTTGAAGTAATTAGTAATAAATAAAATAATAAAACTTACAGTTGGAATACCTTCCTGCCAACTAAACACCGCCCGAACTTTTTTTTGAAAAATATTTAGTGGAATTTCAGCGTCACGTGGCGAACGCTTTCGTTTACGAAGATCATAAATGTGGTCCATTTTACACAATGGTAATATTAAATTGCTCTTTAATTGTTATCCTGATATTTTCAAATACTTTGAAATACTTTCTATTAACTTTTGAAATGTGCACAACAGTTTAAAACACGCTATCACAAAACTTTCAAGAATATTAACAATGTTAAAATGTGTTTTAATTGAACTAATTCATTTGTTAATTTGAAAAGTCATAGGCATTAGAATTCCATTTCTTTTTACAAATTTAAGAAACATTTTTCATTGTATGAGCAATCAGTATGCGTCGATTAAATATAATGAACAAAGTGTTTAAAATAATAATAAATTCAACAAATGTTACTATTTTTTAAATAAATATTTTTAAAACACTCTTCAACTCTTGAGTCTTGAACACGTAGGTTGGTTGAAGTGCTGAAGCCCACGTTGATATGGGACCCAATGCGGGACCCCAATTTTTTAGTGCTGTTTTAAGACAACTAGGCTAGATTGGGTTTTTTTTAAATCCATCCAGTAGCGTTTTAAATCTATGGCGCACTCTACAGTCTATTGTCAGATCATTGAGTTCATTGAGGAAGTGGCTGCCAAGTGTAATGCCATTTCTCCTCTTGCTGCATGTTTCGCTTTTGACCAGTTACCTGAAATGGGTTGGGGAAACGATGACAACAAGACAAAGATAACAACAAAGTATTTTAATTTTATTTAGACTCATTAGTGGAAATGAAAGGAAGTTAAGAGATGATGTCATCAATACATTAAACAAGCCGTGTGTTTCAAAGTCAAAAAATTGAATTCCAAGGATCTGCCAAGCCTTAAAATATCCTCTTTTTTCTTCAATAATATACACCTAAAATAATTTTTTTAAGTAACCCTCATTGTTTTTTATATATTTCTTCAATTGTTATCATACTCCTCTGAATTCGTAGAAGTTATTGTAAATCTCCACAAGAACTTAAAAGATGCTAAACAGTATGAACCTTCCTTAACAATCTGAAATATAAACTATGTAATTTGTTAAATTTTTTCCTAAAAATCGTCTCCTTACTGCAGTCAAAATAAAGTCTTTGTGATGATTTTTACGTGATTATTTAACAAAAAAAAAAAACTTTAATCAATATGTTTGGGCGTGTCCTTCTACAAAAAAAAACATAAAAAAATTGAAAATGCTGAAATAGTTAAGGCTCGTCTTATATATTTTAAACCTGCGTTAGAACGTTTCTGTTACAATACATTTTAATACATACATACTAATTAGTTATCCAAAAAAATATTTTAAATCAAATTTGATAAAAAAAAATTCTTCCACTTCTGAAATACTTATGATAATGTTTAAGTGCCTGATCAGTTCACCAATATTGTTAATGAATCGGAATTAATCGCACCCAATTAATTAATTTCTTTACCCAAAATTAAATATTTAAAAATATCCTGACCGTTAATTTCTTTATTTTCCAATACAATTTGATTCTAAGTATTCTTTTTAAAATATGTTTCTGATGGTTTTTTTATACAAAAGGAAGTTGTCTTTTTTAAATATTATTTTTATATTTAGGTAATAATTACTTTTATTTGTTTTATAATACATTTGCATATTTTACGCACTAATTTTCAAATTTGTTTGGTTTATGGTTACGAAATTAAATAGATTGCACTGCTATGTACATGATTTTTATAATCCTTTATGGGGCATTCATTGATTGAAAACTGTAACAATATATGTGATCCCCAAATTCAAATATCTTTACAGTATAATAGTTATTTATTTGTTATTTATGTTATTTTTGTTTAAATTTAAAAACCCCTGCCGCTATAAAACACGTTGCTAATGTACGTCAGTTTTTTTCGGTTTTATTAGATTTCATTCTTTATATTTTACTTGTTATTTATTAGTTACAATGAACGAAATTACAGTCACCCCTTGTTTAAACGTTAAGTATTTTGAGTATGTACTTCATGTAACGCAGGTTGATTTTTAGGCAGTTTTTATTTAAATAATTTTCTTCGTTTTTTTTTGTGAAATAACATTTGAGTATTATCAAACTAAATGGCTTAATTTGTTTAAAGTATTAATTTGTGCAAGGAAATTTGTGCATTCATAACAATCATTTAGTTCAGAAAAATATAAATAAAAAAACGGATAAAAATCCTAAAACAGCAGCATTTTAAATTAATATAAATTTACTGACAATACAAGTAAAAATATTACTTGTTTATTAAATTTCAGTATTAATTAAAAAAATTGAATAAATACAACAAACTTTTACAGCCGACTTTAATTATAAAAAATGTTTTCTTCATTATTTATTATTTTAAAAATACTGATGAATATATATTTAAAAAAAAGTTTAATAAAAATGTGATTTATCTTCAAATGATGACTGATTTGTACCCCGTCCGCTGAAATGTGTGTGCGTTAAAAAGGATCTTTGCTATGCAGAGTAAGGAACTAAAACAGGCGATGGTGGTGGTGGATGCAACGTGATGCCAGATGTTTTAGAGTTATGATGATGGACGGTTTATGATGCAAAAATGCTGATGATGATGACCAAGTGTGTTACATAAATTAAATTCAAAATCACAATGGAGACAAAAACAAAAGAAAACCCAATTCAAATTTATTCTACATGTTTTTATTTATTTGTATTTTTATAATAATTTTTAAAAAAATGTATCAATCAATTTCCATAAGAAAGTTGCACAAGTATTCATATCGTCCTTGTTTGTTTTTGTTTCAATTTCTTTGCTTGTTTTCTTTACCATTTAACTTCATATTCCTTCCTTAAATTCTTGATTTATGTTTTTCGCAAATTACTTAAAAATCTTGCACGGGTTTTGAATATTCTCTTTAGATTTAAAATCAAACAGCGTAAAAAAACGTTTGTATTCTTTTAAAATGTTTACTAGAGAGAATAACAAATCTGCACATTTTTACAAAATTAAACACCCAAACAAACTGAATCATTAAAACAAACAAAAACTTTTTAATCATCCCAATCACTCGTTTTTTTTTGTAAATATTATTTAAATTGTTTTTCTGTATTACTTGCTAAGTTGACTTAAAATTAGAAAAATATAATCATTAAATAAATGAATCGATTATTAACCTACAAAGACGCTGTTTTTTTTTATTGGAACTAACAAACTAAACTTGCTAAATTAAAATTATAATAAAAAATAAAAACGGAAAATACGAAATTTTCTTTAATTTGAAATAATAAAAAAAAACGATTATACATTGAAATAAAGAGATTTATAACACAAAATTGGGCAATATTTTAACTAGATATCTTTTCATATTTTCTTGTTTTTATAGCTGCAACATAACTCCACCAAGGATTCACAATTCCGAAGCACGAAGCAAATGACTTTTGCAATCGAGAATGCATATTTTAGTTTTTATATTTTCTTCTTTTTTTGTATAATTCAGTTTAAAATGTACATTTGTTAGCATATTTGTTTGTAGGCTGTATTTTGAGGTCATAAATTTTGAAGTTGCATCACAAGAACATTTTGCAACAAATAAAATGCATTGTTGAATTTTGTTTGAATAAAAATCCTTTAAAAAGCAAAATTCAAAAAAATACTGTGGTTTGTAAATGATGCTTCAAAAAAATTAATTAAAAAAGTTTACAAGAATGACACCAACCACGTTTGCGTTTAAAGATTTCCTGCAATTGGTTAGGTGATGCGAAATGCAATGACTGCGTGTGTTTTGAAAAATTTAAAATTACGATTATGACCAAAAATGAAACTATTAAAAAACAATACGAAATTTAGCTCGAATTTAATTAAAATTAATGAGATTTTACCATTAGTTTAGATTAATTACTCAATTATATTTATATGTACAATAGAACATGTGATTTTTTTTTGTTTCCGTTTATATAATATCGTTAAACCGGAAGTCACACATATTTTTAAATGTTATTTTGCTTTCTTTCTTTATTTATTTATTTTCATAATTTTTTTTTAGTTTACAAATTGCGGTGAGAGCGATTCCATATTCGACAACAGAATGGCAGGCAATGAAAAAATCACGCAACCTCTTAACTACTCATTTTTCGCGATTTAACGAACGGATATTTTTCTAGTTCCTTTTCCTTACATTTATTCACGATTTAAATTGCATTTTTAATTTTCAAAGATAATTTTTTCAACCCATTTCAATATCTATTTTGAATTCACGATTATTACTTGGCTGTTATTTGTTTTTTTTTTAGTATTTGGTAGATTTTTTACAACAACAATGACAATAGTAAAATATATATCTTTTTAAAAATAATAATAAAAATTAATTAATAAAAAAAAGAAGGTAAAACAATAATATTTTGTAAAAATAAGGAAACTAAAGAAAATAATACACCATGACTAATTTTCTTCCTTACTGACAATATGTCCGTTATTTGTTTCTTTTCTTTTCTCCGCTATACAATAAGATACCGTCGTTTATTTTTACATTGATTTTAGGCATTGAGTCAAGTTTTAAGGGTATACAATTGAGGGGGCATTTTTGGGTGGTGGTTTCATTTTGGGTGGTATATCCGCCATTCAATAAAATTCTTCTTACTTAGGATAAAGCTGTGGGCGGCTGAATTTCTTCCTCTCTTTCATAATTTTTTTTATATTTTTGGTTGAATTGTTTAAACATATTTAATAATATGTTTACAATAAAAACAGTCTTTTAAGAGCTAGATTTAAACAAAACAGCCTGAATAACAAAACCATCGCCGTTAAATGGCCGCCACCATTTTATTATTGTTCACCTTTGAAACAATTATCAATATTCTTTAATACATTTTGTTCTAAAAAAAAGCTCACCAAAAGTGTGACAGGATTTTTTAATTTCATGTGTTTCTAAACGATTTCTATTTTTTTTTTCAATTCTAACATAATATTTAATTAAATAATTGGCAAATAAAATGTTTGTATTGTTTAGTGTTCGATTGCATCGTGAAAATCATAAAATTCTAAGGATCGACCATCAGTCAACTTTGGAGAGCCTCGCCCTTAACATTAACTAAAATTGATTTAGATACTTAAAATTAGATTTCAAAATTAAATCACTGTAAATCACACGAAAAAAGTATTAGAAACGCTTAAGTCTTTTTGTTTTTTTTTTGTTGCAATTTTTTAATAATTTTAACCCTTTTTGTTTTTATTGAATGTGTCGCACTTTCTTTAGTAATTAGTATGACATGAAAGTAGAGACAAACTGTGTAACAAAATTAATTATATTTGTAATCGTTTTATTATTTTATTTACGTCAAATAGCACAATGAGGATCCACCAAGAGAGCGCAGAAACTGGCTGACATTTTATTGCTGGTGGGCGGGCTGTTATGTGCGCTTGGAGCTCTCATTTGTTTCGTTATGTTTTATTTGTATTAATTCTTTGTAATCACTTAATTGTTATCAATTATTAAAAAAGTTCAATGTGTTCTATTGTTTGACAAAATTATTATAAAACAAAAAGGACTTTTCCTCGTCATGAACAAACAAATGGGTTTTGGGAAGGCGCATGTACTTGACTGTTTGGTTAGTACACGCAGCCCCCTCCCTTACTTTTCAAAAATTGGAGCTTAACAAACAAAAAATATAATGAAACTTAAACGAATTCAAAAAAAAGGAAACGAAAAAGATTGCAAAAGGAAGGAAATAAACGTTATACTGCTTTTGCGTCTGAGTTATTGTTAAAATATGGTTGAGGCTGCTGTTTCTGCTGCAGTTGATGTTGCTTTTGTTGTTGTTCTTCTTCTTCTTGTTGATGATAGGGGCCGCTGCCACAGTTGTAATTGTTGTTGCGGTGGTACGCACATTCGTTAAGAAATTATTATCTCCGATCTCGGTACAGTAAATAAGTTTTCATTGATTCAGGCAGGTGCAGCTGCTGTATGCTCTCCTCGAGTCGATGTCGACCAACTTTTTGTCGAATCACACGTCGACATAAGTCCATCATTGGCAGGGGTTCAGCTGTTCAGCAAACAAGAACAAAATTAGGTCAAATTTCAAAAAAATGTTAAATAAATAGTTTGCCAACTTTGTGACAAATAAAAGTTACACTTACGATCAAGTCCACCGATGTATTTGATTGAGATTTCACAGTGTCCCCAGACGGCAGACACAATGGGATATAGTTTCTTTCCTTTGAGCCCTCGGAACGCGACGCCCAAGTATTGATTATCGACAATAAAACTAAGAGTCCCCTCGTCCATGTCTAACGCAACCAAAAATTTATCGGGCACTAGGAACGCCTCATCGGCCTTCAGGACGGCTGGATACGTCACACCGGTACAACTCTTTGAATCATGATACAGCTTATTTCTTCCCAAATCCCATCCCCAACTTTGATCTGACGAGCCGACTAGACTCTGATAACCCACCGAATGGAGGGGTGCTTCAGATGTGGCCACACCCACAACCGCATGTGTGCCACGTTGTCGTGTGGGCCAGAATACCTCCCACACGTGAAGGCCCTTTGTGAAGCCCACCTTGCCGCGTATACAGTCTGTGCTTTGGGCGACAGGATGTCGGTGAAAGGTCATCTTGTCGTCTTCCTTCACGAATATGTTTAGTGATCTGTCTTCGGCGTTCCATGAGTATTTGAGTTGTGTGTCACGTGCGGCTGCGGGCATGTCCAGCAGTATATCGAGACGGGCGGGTCGTGTGAAGTCGGCGGCTAATTCGCGTGGAATGATTGGTTTGAATGGAGCCGGCTGTTCAGCACGGCTCACTGATTTAACACCTCCGGAGATTTTTTGCCCCATGTTCATGCCACTCGTGCGGCTGCTGCGTGTTGTTCGTCGTTGGTCGAGCAGGGCCACTTTGTATGAGAGACGCAATCGATCGAAATCACGTTGATCGGCGCGTGTGATCACAACACGCGGTGATGGAGGCGATACGGATGAGGCGGCAGCGGCTGCTGCAGCCAAGGTGGCCGTGTTTGTGGGATGCGGGGAGAAGCCTTGGACGCGACGACGATCGCTTGATCGGAGCACTGGGCCGCGACCACTTTTGTATCTGTAAAAATGAAAAACCAAACATTAATCATCGGGAATTTCTTTTAATAATTACTAAAAATGGCTACATTTTGGCAAAAACAAAACCATTGTTTTTCATGACATTATAATCCGCATTTATGAA
The DNA here is from genome assembly GCA_963854165.1 of Sylvicola cinctus. NCBI lineage: Eukaryota > Metazoa > Arthropoda > Insecta > Diptera > Anisopodidae > Sylvicola > Sylvicola cinctus. Next base: position 1,580,473 of record OY974082.1, read on the forward strand.
AAACATTGCCAATTAAGGACCCGTTCTGTTTTTGTCTTAAAAATAAATAAAAATTCGGCAAAGTTCCAACAAACCCTAACATTTTGAATCAATTATTAAATAAACATAATATTTTCATAAATTTTTTAGCATTTACAGCTGCAAAAGAGATGAACTAAAATTTCAAATTAAAGCACATTTTTACATCGTAATAAAAAACGACTTAATGTGACATAAAATTGGCAACAATGCACTCCCGCAGATTGTGTAACGATAAAACCATAAAAACACCCCAACCGGGTGTTTGCTTTTCACCACCGCCCTCACCTCAGAGCAGCCATGTTTTATGTGGCAATTTCCTTTTCACTTTAATAAATCTTACAGTCCATCTTGGAAATGTGTGCTAAAAAGAAAAATGAAGCACACAATCAAGCTAAACTGCTCCAAATAAATGGTATACGCTCACTTCGCACGTAGTGTGGGGCATTAACGATCCATGTATTCAAAGGAGAAAAGAAGCTGCACAAGAAGCTTTAGCAAAAAAAAAAAAAAAGTAGGGAAAATGCCATAAAATCGAATTAAGGACGAGAAGAAAATGTGATAAAATTTTTGCACATACACACAATGTAAATAAAACAGCAGAAATGAGAAAATCAATAAAACAAACAGGGCCGCAATCAGGAGGCGGGACAAAGAGGCTGCAACACCACACACCAATTATGTGTTTCACATTGACGTAACCAAGCAAATTGCTACAACAACGATGTGACGAGGAATAAGGTTTGTGTTTCAGCTGGGCCACAATTAATTGCTTTACACAGGGAGGGCAACATAAATTTTCACCCAAAAGGGCGAATACCTTTTATGCTTTATGCATTTGTACATTAACACCACATATCGACCCCTTTCCATATAACTACATTGCATTTAAATTGCTAATACGCACCCCAACATATCGATATTCCGTCCAGCAATATTATCATACTGCGCCCCTATAACTGTGCAGCGATCACAAACCATATTCTCCGTTCTGGTTAGTCGTCCCGCTTCATGTGTATAAAGTTTCAACTCGAATTGTGTCCCAAACCCAGAGCTCAACAATCATACCCATTCTGAGTGAACAAACACATAGTTATATTACGAATGCAGTACGGTGTAACCGTTCGTTCACCGTTGGTTAATCAACCCTATATATATATATATATAGTGGGGATGGGAAGTCACAGGCGACATAGCATAGGAACTCTGTAATATTATAGTGCGTGCACGCACAAAGCGATCGTTATTTTAGACTTTACCCCTTGTGCAATTTAACGTGAACACAGTGCCTAAGAAATTATACACGTCATTCATATAGAACGGACGCATAACAATGCACATTCAAAATGCAAACATATGATGCTTGAAGCCCTTTTGCCCCGCGTTTACTGAGTTTCTATAATATATACATCAAAGTTAATACTCCCTATGCAGTGGAGTTATAGTGTACCGCGTGTGTGCCACACAAAGCCGAATTCAACCCTTATATATACTTGTATGCGAATGTTTTGTTCAAATAGTTTTTTAAAACACATTTTTATTCATGCACTCGTGTGCTTTAAACCCCTTAATGTGACCCCTCTGCAATATATAGAGGGATCTATCATCAGGCAGCATGCCCTTTAAATCTAAACCATCTCACCGCACTCCCAACATAATATTCAGATAAAGTTTCCCATTCCATCAAGAGTTGTGCTATACAGTGGGTATGCGGGAAAAAAACATCCCTACTTCTGTTTGGGTTCTCATCCCGGGGATTATTGCAGCCCGTACATGAATGTATTCATTTTATGCCAGGCCCGGACACAGTGTTGAGTGTACTGAATTAAATATTATATTATAACGGTATACCTTCTTCCATTTTGTAATATTACGAACACTCGTAATGTGCATGTGTGTGTGTGTGCATTAAAATGGATGGTTTGCCTCATGTACTATGCGAACTTCTGGTACATTATGTATAACTACGACAAAATCAATGCTTTCAGAACACACTACTATACAATGTATGTGCGCTCTGTGGCTGAGTTCAGCTACATGCAAGGGAGTGGTTGGGTTGGACGTGCCATGGAGCGCTCGTTTATTCCATTAAGAACCAAGTACATATATAAAACAAACATTGGGCATATTGGCGTGAGGAGTGCTTTTATACCCAGCAACACCAAATTCGATCAATATATTGATTGGTGAGTGTCTGCTTCCGCTTTTATTTAACTACCAACACTATAGGTGCATAGTTCATTTAATGCCGTTAAATTTACTTTGTTGGTGTTTGCTGTTTTATTTTTATAGCCAAAACTATAACACAAATGGCAACAATAAATAAAAGATAGACATTCAGTTCTTTGTATTGGTCAGAAGTACTGTGTGGAGCTTAAAAATGTTGCTGGATGCAGAACCATTCCCGCAAAATGGTTTTCGTAATAATTTTGATGCCCCCAGAGTGGAAAAAGTTCATGAGTCGTACTAATTAAATTGAATTGAATTGGAGAACATAAAACAAAAATATGGCCGACCCGTCATCATCATTACCATCATAACTGAAAATGTATGCCCGCACATTGTTCATCCGCACTGATGATGGCATTACCAGGAGGAGACAAAAGAATGTGCACAATATATTATGGATGGAAGCGAGAGCAAGCACAATGTTGTAAAGAGGAAACGCATTCTAGTTGAGTATGTGCATTGTGCATACATGACTAACACTAGAATATATGTAGTTATGATTAAATGACGTTATCGGCTAATGAACTCTTTGTATCGTATGGTGCAATGACAATCAAGCGCCTTCATTCGCATTCAAAATGCATATGCGATTGCAGTGCGTGCTGCAGCAAGGCGGATTGTGTAAGTGTATCAAGCTTACTTTGAAGTTCTGATAACTATAATATGCATTAGTGTTGAGTGTGCACTTAAAAAAAAAGTTTAATTCAAAAGCAAAAACCAAAAAATAAAAAAAATTACCGCGATTCATACAGAGACCCTCCCTTTTCCCTTTAAAATTTCGCTATTCGGAATGAAATTAATTGATAAGTGACCCATTGAATTAATACCACACAGCTCCTGCCCAAATAGACACAGCTGTAAAACAGGTTTTCTCTCTTACTCGAAAATATGCCAGAGTAGATATATATATAATATATTCAGCTTTATACACATTTTCGTCCCATTTTAAACCGCGTTTTCAAACTTTCTCTTTTTATGGTAGTCCTAGGGAGAGTTTGAATTTGAAAGGAAATTAAATTACATTACAAATCCATGATTGCAAAAGTATACATATGACTGTTCATAACATAAAGGACATTAAAAAGAACAATAGGGTTTGTGTCAAGTCCGGCATCAAGGGGAAGCACAAATGCCATCTCATACAATCATGAAATTAATGCATTAATAAAAAGGGTTCAACTAAAAGTTGTGACAACGGTATGACAGGGTTTTCACAATTTCCATACGAGCATACCTTTTTCACAACTTATGCACAAAATATATACCTCGTATACATAAGAGGGAAGTAGTTATAACTGCAATATTTACATTGAAATATGTTTGTTGAAAGTTTGTGGTCTCCGCATATTTACTCAAAATAACATAAAATATAAATGAATCAGATGATGAGTTAATAGTTGGCGCTGAGGTTAAACGTGAGTTTCCAAAAATGTCCGTCAAAAGTTGTTACGCATACCCAGCAAAACCTCAAGGATTATGTGCAGATTTCGCTATTACATCCACACACAATACAATGCACACCTTACTGTAGTTGTTATTTGAGATGACTTCCTCTTCAACATCAAAATTGAGCCTACATTATTTCAACGATAAAACTGCGAGCAAACAACTTAAATTGTGTTGCGTAAGTTTTTATTTTTTTGTTGCTTTTTTTGCCGATTGACCAAAAAACAATTTTAATTTTTTGATTTATTTTTTGTTAGCGATGTAGAGTTTTTTCCTCACATATTTTTTTTTTGAAACTAAGCAATTTCAGCAAGATATAAATTAACCTTCACTTTTGCGGCGTTTAGTGTGTGAGCTTTGTTATTGGGGAGCTGCTCCAACACCAGAAGAGATAGAAAGAGAAGGCGATAGAGCGACAGGCTTAAGGCCTAATTAACACACAGCATAATATAAACGCGTCGAATTCGCCATTTGAAGTAGTTATAAGTTATAACTATGTGGCGTCAGTTTGGAGGCCACGCATATGTGTGAGCGATATCCTCCATGGAAACAGTGCCAGTTGGTTTTGCAGTATAACTTTAATGTACACAAATTGTGGGAATTAGATAGGCACGCACAAAATGGCAGTTAGGTACTAACACATGCGTAAATCGTGACAAATAAAAATGTTATACCACAAGGCACAACCAACAATAAAGCGTTGGTTTATAACAAAGACAATCGATCAGGAAAATGTACGCGTTTTTTTTCGGTAAGTTGTTTCTTTACGTTTTTATTTAAGTTATACGAAAACGCAATGCTATAAACTATAGTGTGGCCTGGCATAACGTTATTACCAGCTGTTCCATAAGCCTGAGCCTGGTGAACAAAGTATTAGAGCTCGAACCTATGGCTTTCGCAGGCATAACCAACAATTCGTTTATTTTTCTCAACAAGCAGGCATACTTATTCGTTTCTATGTATAAAATATGTATTAATTCCTATAAAAAAAACACCAAGGTTGTCGTCAGGTTAAATTAGATACCGAGTTCATGATGGGATTCCTCTAGGTTGAATAACTTTTGTTATTTTAGCGCATTTATAATTCCTGCATGTATGAGTATCATTCACCTCGATAACTCCATACTTGAATAAGTCAACTTTGGCACAGCTTTTACCCATTGGGCAATGTTAAATGTATAGGGACAATCAACCCAAGTTCGGCAACCTTTCAGAATTTACTACATTCACATTATATGTATTTCTTTCTCTCCATCCATTTAATTTGAGTGCGTTTATTTTAATTATTTGCACGCACTTAAATGCATTCAAATACTTTCAAGCCATGGAGTTAACTACGCATTGCGGCGTGACCACTGATCTAAATGCGACAAAAATGGCAATGAGACCAAACAGCGCCAGTATAGTTAGTTAGCTATGGGACTGCGAGGAATCAGATTACTATCTCAATTAGTTACTGCTAAATTAACAATAATTATGTGTGAGTTAGTTTTAGTTACAGTAGAAAAACAACAAAACGCTTTGACCATGAGCGGCGAGCGCAGTGACGAAAAATTTAGTGCAAAAATTGTTGACCTTTTTAATTAAATTGGAAACTTTGCACTGTTTTACGTTTTGTGTTGTTAGTAACCATTTCCTAATTTGAAATTAAAACATACGTAGGTAGTGTTACTTAATCAAATTAATTAATTGTTTACGCATTTTAGTTGTCTAATCGTTTATCGTATTATTGCGCCTTTAAAGACATTTTTATGAAATTTATACAGTTTGTAAATATGGCTGTATTTTTTATTAAGTCGATTTTCTTTAATATTTAGGGTCCATTGCAGAAATGTTTTATTCAATGAAACTGATTTAATTTAGTGGCTAAGCTTTTTAATTCAATGACTCTTGGTTCAAAATTTATTATTCTACTGGAACCTGGAGGCTGAATTATATTCCACACAAAATAACGTTTAAATAGTTACACAGTTGTTATGACTCAACAACAATTATATGAATGAGGCAACTAACTCAACTGGGAACTACATAACACCGACCACTTCCCTTCATACCCTCATATAACGTAATTTGTTCAGTTAAATTGGCTCACACTTCATAAGTGTTGATGAGACGGAAGGATTGAAATGCTCAACTAGTAAGTAACATACTCAGTATAATGTGTCCCCAGTCCCACACACAATATGCACTTATTGTCTTATTCAGCAAATTTACACTGATGTCACTGTGCAATATTATACAGCATGATTAGTAAGCATGAAACACATATATTATGTGCCTTTGCAATACATATTGCAGTTACAATGAAACAGTCCAACTCATAAGCCGCTAAAGTTTGCAAAAGGCACGCGAAAGTTGTCGCCATTAATCGCAAAACAAATGTTTTACATCAGCCGTGCAGTATATATACGCGTATGACGACATCGATTCAATATATTAAAGCCATAACGAAAACGTTGCGGGTATATAATAAATAAAAGATAAAATAGGTATGGCTGCGAAAAAAAAAACAGGCAAACAAACAAATAATAAAGTTAGCCATTCACTAATCATACACACGTTCGTATGAATGATATGTCAGCAATATAATGTAAGCGCGACACTCAAGCTAAAGAGTGAGCTTTTTTTCTGGGTATACTATTGCACAGATATGCGGTCTAAAAGTTGGAAAAATTCCCATATTTGTGCATTTTAAAATGAATAACCAACACCGTTAGCAAAAGCTTTGTGGTTAGCAACGATGATGTATTTATTTCGTTTTCATGGATTTATATGCAGCTAAAAATTACCATAAAAAGCTCTACAAACACTAAAAAACAAATGGCTTTATCATTTGTTTGCCCATTTCCATTTATTGACATGAAATATATCGGTACTTACTTTACGTAAAAAGGAAATTACTTAGTATTTGTGCAAATTTGTGGAGTCAATAAATAATCGTGTTTGCTGAATTGCTGAATGCAGCAAGTATTGTTAAAATATTCTAATTTTAGGTTTAAATTATTTAAAAAAAATTTAAAATCGTTTAAAATTCCTTACATAAATGTTCACCGAAATAAAATAAAACTGTTAATTTTAATGCATTATAATTTAATCATATTCAGCATTTCAGCAAAATTTTTCAGACTTAAAAATTATACAAGATATTGAAATGCTCAAAAAAAAAAATTCGTATGTGGATTGACATTTAAACGTCCCCACAATAATGTCGTATACCAAAATATACATAAATGCCATTAAGTGGCTGATATGGCTACAAGTTCAATGGTAGTGACTGTCTGGAGACCCCCTTCAAGTCTCTAGTGGTCTCCCCCACACATCAGTGTGTGTTAAATGTTAATGTTTAACCCCCATACACATATTAGAGTTGTTTGAAATTTATTATTATAAATATAAGTCTGGATTAAATGAAATTATGGCGGTTGGGTTTGGTGTGGTCTGTTTGTAGCGTCTGCTGAATTAAAATGATATTATAGAGCAGGAAAAAAGTCAGTAAGACTCAACCAGACAGACAGGATGTAGCAATATAGTATTTTGTGTCCTCCACTTTTATTTTATATTTGGATTTGTTTTTTTTTAATGTTTCCTTTTTGCATATTTTTGGTTTTAAAATAAGTTTTCGTGTATTGAGTAAGTATTTGAAAGAATTGCTCCTAAAATATAAATGATTTTTTGTGCATGTGATTTACAATCAAGATGTTTAATGTAGCTACAAAAAAAAACATGACGTAGAGGTGCCAATCTCATATAATATACTCGTATTATCATACAAATTATTAAAAATCTAACTTTTTTTTTTTTTCTTTTTGTTTTATTTACGTATATCAATCTATATCGTATTTATAATACTTTAACATATTATATTCAGTTATATATTTATATTCAGCAAGCGCATTCTCTTTGTTTCATTGGGCTCAATAATATATTTATAAAAAAGCAGCGGCGGCGTGTGCTTTTTGCATTACTATCTCGTTTTGTATTTATTTTCTTATTTTAAATTTTCTTTGTTGTATTTCATATTATTCGGCAATGTCACGCAAAAATCGCGTCATTCCCAGCTCTGTATCAGCTTACAAAAACAAATAAAACACACACATGCTCTACGTACGAGTACCTACATGTGGGACATATGAATGCAATATTATAACATTCCCACTTATTGCATTGTGTGGCTTTTTGCGCAGTATTTCACTGCTCTTTTTAAATTTAAAAAAACATTTTTTTTTAATATTGCGATATACAAAACTCACAAAAAAAAGATAATGTATTGGGACTTTGGGACCTTAAATCGTGATTTAAATTCGCAGACTTCTAAGGCCACAAGGGTTTATATATTTAAAATCCATGTGGTTTGGATGTCTCAGAGACCGGCTGAATATGATGACGAAAATGAGGCAATTCATTCCCAATTCCACGAAATAGTGCGTCACATTTAGTCCCAAAATTGTTTTGTTTAAATGTAGCATCTCTTCATGTGTGGCTTTGGTGTGTGGGCAAAAAATATAAGCGAATAAGAAAAAAATCTACACATTATGCACATATTTTTTATAAATTGTATATGATTCATATCACCAGATTCAAAGACGCATATAACCGTCATTCAAATGAATGTTAAAAGTTGGCAAAACTTGAATGATTCAATGAAATACCAATAAATTTATATTTTCCCATATAATCAGATACGAGCACCATTATATGATATCGAAAAATTATTATTAATAAACGCTTATTTATCCAATTGTTTGTGTTTTCAATTAATATCGATGACGTACAAAAAAAAAATTTGTTAAACTTATTAAATCGATTAGGAATTTTTTTATGACAAATAGGTATTATAATTAAACATAGGTATTTATATTAATATTTTAGACACATTGACGTAATCATCAAACCATAAACTAATTTAAAACCACAGTCTAAATAACGTTTTTTTATGTCACAATTTTTTTTTACTTCAAATGTCAGTGCGTTCATGTTTGTTTAAAAAAAGACTTGATATGTGTAGTATATGTACTTCACAGTATGTTAAGAACTTGATTTAAAAATAATCAGCCACATTCATAATTGTGATAAAAGTGAAGTTAAGACGTGTGTGTATGACCATTTGAAGGTTGCATTGAGACACACGTTTAAACAATTATATTTTTTATTATTATTACTTGCATAGTAAGTATGGTTAATTAAATCTAAACAGTCAGTTGCCACTATTATGAACATTCGCACGTTTTAATGCTGCTTAGTTTTGTTTTTCAAAATGCCCGCTCATATTATGTATGAAAACAACGTTGTGTGTGGTGGATTAAATTGCAATATTGCATTGGCTTCGACGATTCATTGTAATTAATTGTGTCATGTATTGAAAGGTGAAAAAATAATTAGTAAATAAAAATTCCCACAATTATTTATTTTATTGGAAAATAATGGCATTTATATAAATTCTTAAGAAATTTTTTTTAGCAGGCAGATAATAGGAATTTAAAAAACGTGAATAATTTATTTTTTAATCTATTTTCAAATACAAAAATTGTGCCTATTTGAAATTAAATTTAATTTTATTTTGGTTAACACGAGGTGATCAGAGCTGGTATAAATAAGTCGACAATAAAAATTTAACAAGGTTACCAAACCACCTACGCTACTGCGTTACATAAAAACCCTCAACTCTATTCAACCTCTATTGGAGGGAGCTCGCTCTCTAACTTATGTTATAAAGTTTTCAGTCAAATGTTATCAATTTATTAAGTACTACGGATAATGTTAAACGACTAAAACTTACGTAACGATCATATTTTTATAAAATTGTGCAAATGATCATTATACCGCATCACATTTCCTGACATTCAAAGTTTATTTTAAAGTATAAAAAAACTCCGATAAATGAATAGATGATGTACATGCAATATTTAATTGCTGTCCTTGCGCTTGGTGGTAAACTGATATTGTTGTGATGTAAAACTGCATGTCCGACAAAGCTGACATTTTAATTTAAATGTCTCAAAAAATTTAAACTTTACCAATTTTATTGTTACAAAAAATATATAAAAAAATCACCAAAATGTCAAGTTTAGGTTGAGGCAATAAACTTTCTGATTGTTGTGGTATACAAAAAAATTGGTAAGCCAAAAAACAATTCAAGAAAGTTCAAAAATAAAAATACAAAAAAGGAAATACATAGTTAAATAGGCTGAAAATTTTGTTTTTACGTTTTAGGTATTTACTAATAAACAGTTCAACGTTATGTCTTTCAATGGAAAAATATTTTTTAATTAGCAAGAATTCATTTTATAAAGATAAGGCAGATTTTTTGTAACGGTAAAAATACGATAAAAAACGACGTGATATCATAACGATTTGTTATCAATATGTAATTTCAAAAGCGAGATAACAGTTGTTGGAGTACATAAATCATATTATGTTACAGAACATGTGCTTTTGTTTTCAATTCTACATACTGTCGTACAACTAATATGACAATAAAACAGCTGTTCATTGACGCACATTTTTCGTTATAATCTAGTGTATGCTCACATATTATGACATGTAAGCTAATTTAATTTTTTTTCTCAATTTAAAAACGAACTGCTAAACTCACTAAAATTTGTATAATCAAATTTTGTATGAAATAAAGTACACATGCTCAATGACATTACAGCGTCATTGAAATTAAAAAAGTCCATCCATATCAGCTAATTCCGGACACCACAAGTCGCGACCAGCCAATTCAAGTATAAAGGCCATCCTTATGTACACAAAATATATTGGAGTTCGCATCTCGCCTCAAGTCTTAGCCACATATAAATTATGTAGGTACATATATGTCTCAAAAAATTTCATATGTATGTATTGTATACTTAAAGGTCATCGGGAATAAATAACGATCATTATGTATACATTTCCATACACACAAAAAATTAAAAACATAAAAAAAATTTCATCAGAGCAAATATCAAAAACAGATAAAACCACGCGCACCGCCGAGCGCGTCATTTACGTCATCAACCAAAAAGTGGAAGTCTCACATACACACACAAATGCTTACATTAATTAATGATTAATAATTGTTTAAAACTCGTGCGCACACATTTAAAAGATCGTGTGAATTATGGACGTGCACACAGAGTGGAACCTCTGGGGATAAACTCTAATACATTATAAGTAGATTAATTTGATCTGTAAATTAGACTGATAAAAAAATGTAGTAGCACAAAACAGCAAGGTAATTTTTTCTAGTATTCACTTCCCTCACGAATACTGGAAAAAAAAGCTAAAATAACCTTAGAAAACACATGAGGTGTTTCTACAAATTAACGACACAAAGAGCCTCATGTAAATTTAAATACATACAAGCAAAGCATGTGTTTGAATAAAAATACCCCCCTACACACGAAGCGGGTGACCCCCCCGAATTTAAAAAACAAAATACTAAATGCTGATTATTAACCAAACTTTTAGTAAAATAGAATTATTATTGTTGTTAGTGCGACGCATAACAAAACTACGCGGCGCATTAGAGCGAGAACCCAAGAGGAAATCACTCAATTTGATTATGAAAAATTGATATAGAAAAAGCGAGCGCTCTAAAAAAGCATGGGAAAAACGGAAACGCAAACACAAAAACTGATAAATGCTAATAAATTATTAAATATATGAGTAATTTATATTTTGATCAAACACATACAGTTGAATCATTTTTTGCCGTAATATCTCATAATATGTCTATTGTTAATTGTATAGGTGACCGCATGGGCTTGAGAGTTGAGAACTGAACGGTATGCAGCAATACGAACAAAGAATTTTATGTATTTTATAGTATGTATCTCTATGAGGAAACCATGAACCATGAGAATAAAATAAATAATTAGTTTGATCGTCTACTGTTTTGATCACATACAGGGTGATATCTTTTAATGTAAACTATTTTACAATTTCTTTTGCATAAGTAGGTATTATGTACTTAATTTAAAAACATTATCAGAACGTTTAAAGATTTTATTGCTTTAAGGCGTTCAATAAATTGTAATTATACAATAAATAATGAATGATTAGTGTTCTAGGTAAAAAGGCACCTAATTACTTACATAATAAAGAAATAAATGAAATACGTTACAAATTGAGTTATGTAGTAATCAAATAGTAAAGCGTTAAATTTAAAAAATTAAATATGTACATAACCTAGTTATACCAGAGGTAATAGGTGCATAAAGTAGGATTACGTCTATAAATGTTTATTGCAACTATTTGGTACCATAATTTGTGACAACAATTTTTCCAAAACTAAAAACATAATTAAAATATATTGTTATATATTTTACATTGTATAGAATTGTAATAATTTTATATTTTGTTTTAAACAAATATTATATATGGTTATAAAATAATATTTTTCATTAATAATTATTTAATTCAAATTCATGTTCTACTATTAGTCATGATTTAAAGAAGTGAAACTCGTAAATCGATAGGTCCTACAACTTTATATACAAAATACAAAAATATTTGAACTTATTGATTTAAAAAATGGCAATTAATATTAATATATTCTATAATAAATTAAACAAAAAAGCGCATACTTTTAAGTATTAAATATTTATTAGAACAAAAAGCATCTCAAAATACTTTAACATATAATTATTAACTCAACGAAAACATACAAATTTGAAATATTTGAATAACGATTTCTTTGTTTCCAACCAAAAAGGATCAATAAGCAAGAAGTCCACCCTGTTAAAATGAACGTCGCATGCATACACAAAGAAACACACATAACAACGCGTTCATACAAATATTGTGCGCGCGCACATTCTCTGCACGTACAACCATTAGACAAGGAAGGGGAATAATTTTTAACGCTGCGGTTAAAATGATTCAATACACTGTACGGCGGATTGGCGCGTGTGGTAAATTCTCTCAGGGCCGTACCGAAAAAAAACGCACGCATTCTGCATTTGTGTTGGTATTTTGGTGTGGCTCCCAGGAAACTGTACACACGAGAAAAGGGAGCTTTTTCTGTAGACGCAGGGTACAAAATTCAAAATATTGAAACAACGAAAAGGACAAAACGAAATATTCAGAAAAAACACACACACACACAAAACTTTTACAAAATACAGAAATATCCTTAATTTAACGTTCATACAAAATACTTTAAAAGTATTGCTCACGCACTTTTTCCTCATAGAATGGTGTCTCCAGAAAATAACATTTTTGAAGTTTATCCATATTTATATATATACAGAACAATATTATACACAGAAAGATGTGTGCATTGAGTCACTGAACGCCAGTTTTACTGGGAAAAATGTCCTTTATATGTGGGGATGAGTGTTTCATACACAGGATAGCACGAAGCAGTGCGGCGTATTCGAATAACACACAAAACACACACTAACGTAAAGATTCGACGAAGAAACATTGATTTTTAAGAAATTATACTAAGATATGATAGTTTTGAAGAAAATGTTCGTTTTCTTTCTAACTCTATGAACGTTTTGCTTTAAATTCTAATATTATTTTTGAATACAAAATTATTATGGAACAAAGTATATTACCTTTTTCGTGCTAAATCCATGATTTTTGTGTTTATATTGTTTAATTTTCAATGTGAAAATTTCTTCCAAATATTATGATTTCTTTGTATCCGGTAGGAGAATGATGATTTTTAAATCAATTAGTACAGTTTATGAAGTATGTAATTATAACTATAATATTTTCTATGATATATAAGTTGCTAAGATTTAATTATTTTTTTAGGCGTCGTTTTTGTTCATATACATTTAAATATAATTATTATTGCTTTTCCGTTATTTTAAGAGATTTAATCACATTTAATTACTTGTTGTTTTTCTTTATTTTCTCTCCCATTTAATTTCATTTATTTAATGCCACTATTTTTAAATGATCATCACTAAAATGGCCGCGCACCAAGCAAACATAGCAGTTGTAGCTTCAGCATTGATTTTCTTAATTATTTGCTTATTCTTTAAACGACTTATTTTTATTCTACTATATAAATGTTCTTCTAAATTGAAGTAAATCACGCGTCACTTTAGGTATAGCTACGAAAATTAAATATAATCGCATTTTTTTATTGCTTCTTGGTATGGTGTATTATACGGTTAATTATATTGATTAAATTTTTCACTTTTTCATTCTCATGCTTGGCGAGCGACTCGAGTAGTACAAAACCGAACGCAACATTAAAAATTATTATTCACAACTGTGTTAAGCCAACTTATTTCTTCCTCCTTTAATGATTAATTTTTTTGTTCTTTCACACACAAAAGAAAACAATAACTATTAGCAAACGAACAATATTGTATAACTGTTAATCCGAATGGAGGGAAAGACCTGCCATTAAATTCCTTCTTTTATTTGTGTCCCTCACAATATTTATTTCTGTTACACAAAAAATAAATATATTCAAATTTTGTTCGTTACAAATGATACTTGAATGTGGATTTGAGGATTTTTATTTATAAATTCACAGTAATCGCAATCGCGCACACACATTGAATTTTTAAAAAATATTTCTGCAGGAAAAAAACAAAAATCACCGCGCGCACTAATTTTTCTTGGTTTAACAAATCTCCAAATTTTATTCCAGTAATTTTAATATTTTCGTTTTGTTCTCTTTCGGGTAGAATTTTCCTTGTTGAATGAAAAAAATGTACTACTATTAATGGAATGGGAGACTACTTTAACTGGGGATACTTTCATACGCGACAATGAATATTGTGTATCGAAACGCGCAGATACTCTACCACAAGAGTCTGTGTCGCGACTATTTCGAGCGCGTCAAACACCAATGCTATGAACCCCCGGTACGCGCGCTCCTCCTATACTGGTAACTGGGTGTGTGTGTTCATTTTCGTATACACAGCAATGAGCGACACACAAAATCGCATGTGTAAATTTAACGATTGCACACATGCGTGCGGAAGTTACTTATGTGTTGTTAAAATATATAAGAAAATAGTCAAGCTTATGTGGACTCTGAAAAGCTCTGCGGGGTTTAAAAATTCTTATGTATGCGTAGACGTCATACGGACACGGGGCATTCATGCAAACGGGATGTTTAACGTTTCAATCGTTACGATTTTACGATAGTGAGCACTGTTGTCAAATCAAATTAAACATTTCTTTTGAACTGAATTTTTATTGCACGTCTTACGTATAACAGTTTAAAGTAAAATCATAGAATAAAAACATAAATTGAAGTTTTTAATAAACATTTTACGCGACAAAAATGTTAAGGAAAGATTTTTACACATTCAACGCATTGCGTCAATTAAACCCACACATCGATACGCCTTTATTATAAAATGTAAGCGAGTATTGTGTTTTTTCACAATTCTACAGAGCATGTACAAATTTGAACAATTATTTATACACGTATAGAGAGCTTTGCAATTTCCGTTCGATACACAATTTGTTCATAGTTCATACACCAGCTCCTACACACTCATGGAAAAAATCCATTGAAATTCAACACACTCATGATTCAAAATTGTATGCCTACACTGTACACGAACGTTCCATAACGTCAAATTTCAACACAACTCCAAAAATGCGCTGTTGTCAATTTTAACATTAATTAAATTCTTTTTCAGCTTGTCGTCATGCAATTGGCGGCGATTTTATAATGTATAAATTTTAATGTTTGTGTGTGGCTTTGAAATTGTTTGCATATTATGTAATTGTTAAGTCACATATATTAAATTGTGAACGTACGTAGCTGTGTACATATACTTCCTTGGGTCAAGGTAGGCAATAATACACATGTGTTTAATACTTTTTTTCTCGCATAGTCTGCGCAACTGCCCAGTGGTGAATACGACGCCGAATCAACGTTGAGTTCCACGCCGAAAACTACGTAGCTTTCGGCGTAGAGCATGTTCCCTTTACTCGGCGTCAAAAAGCTTTAAGTGAATAAGCTTAAAAGGAAACATATATCCGTCTCTTTCTAATTTTAAATGTGTGTCTCACTCTATCTTTTACTTCATATTTATTTACTGAAATAATAAAAAATAAAAAATAAAACAAAAAGTGAAACAACTTCAAATCTGTGTTCGTTCAAATACCATTATTTTTGTCTCATTTGTTACATGATAATTGATATGGTTATTTTTATTATTTAGGATGTAATCTCTTTGGAATACATCCATCTGCACAACAGACACTTGTTGCTAATTACACGTATAATTAGTAATTTAAAAAAAATTGATCCAGCTATGTGTATCACATATATCCATCTGATATATAGCTTCACTAGTCGGTTGGTTTTATTCCACACTCATTATACGACTCAATCGCCAATAGCTGCTTGGGGTCATACCTCTCACGAGTTCCATTAACAAATAAAACATCAATGGTACGATTTGCATGCTTCTGTTTGTGATTGACTGCAGTGATCTATGAATCTATGGAAGATTCAATTGTAAATCATGTAGTTGTGAGTTTTAATATTTAAGAAGAAAAATTAAACAAACCTTTGCAAGTGTTGATCAAATGTGTTGGAAATATTGAGACCCAACGCGATTCGGAAGAGAATCAAACAGAGGTGCAATGTGTATCAACAGGGAAATTAGTATTTACATCGTTATATAGCTGAAAAACAAAAAGTTATTGACCATGTTACATTAAAATATTAAATATTAATTTATACTTACTTGGAATCTCTTAAATAGAAACGTTTTAATTCATCTTTCCATATATAAATATTTTTATATTCCATAATCAGTATAATCGCGCAAAAAATTACATTTTTGAAATGTTATTAATTTGTAACATTTTGAACTAAACAAAACAAATTACAGGACAAATATTTCTCAAAACATATGGTAATGTGATCAAAAACAAAATATTTTTAAACAACACTTGCGTTTCGACGGTGAAATACGTGCTTTTGTATGCATGCAGGCGTTAAAATTGCTTAAATTTATTTTAGTTTTATTAAGTAGAGACAGGACATTTTTTCGCCCTTAGTGGGAAAGAAAAAACTATAGAAAAAAATGTATGAGCTTTAAAGTTTAGGGGCAGGGCAGAGTCTTTCACCACTGGGTGCGTTTGATAAAAGTTTAGCAATTTTTTGTTCGAGCTAATGTTTAAATTGTAAGTGCATTTTGCACATGGACAGTTATTAATGGCAATCCTGGCAACAATGGCAAAAGCTCAAAAGTACGTTGATGCCTTTATGTGTGTATTATCCGGAAAATGCGTCAGATTAAAGAGCTTTCTGACCCCACCAATGAAAATCGTACGTATTTTCCGACAAATTCAATATTATCATCCATGATTCATGGTTTTCATGTGCAGCTTCTGCTCTGTGAGTTTGCACGAGCAATCGCATGCGTCTTTTTGGCAAACATCCCTACCCGCACATCGAGTATTGATCCTGTGTGTATGGTTGCCGCCTGTGGTGGTGGATTGAATTTTCAGTTTTCATCATTTTGTTGCTCAAAGCCACATTTAGAAATTTATTTATGAAATATATTGAAGTTATCAGTAGTTTTATGATGACAAAATACTGTATTTAACTTCATAACAACTAAAAATCAGTGGTTTTAAAATATTTGAAGAATGAAATAAATTGTCTGGGGAAAAAAGGATATTTTGGCAAAAAAAAATTACTAGACAGTAATTTAAAATAATTTACAGTAACTTGTATATAAAAATGAAAGTGTAAATTAAAAAAAAATTGATAGAAATTATGCAATATTTTTGGATTCAGTTTAGGGTCAATTTTAATATTTTTTAAATTATGCATTTTACGTACGAACTTCATTTGAGGAAGTAACAAAAAAATTTAAGTTAGAAAGAATGATTTTACAATACAAAAAAAAACTCAAAGCAAGGTGATGATACTTTTTACTTTTTATAGGCATCTAAAACCTTAAAAAGAAAGAGAATTTGAAGGGCAAAAACTAAAGCCAGCTACACAACGTACATAATTCGATAACTCAGCACAAAGTACAATAATTCGATGCATGCGCCTTATAAATTGTTCAATACGAAGCAAACGAAAAGGTATAATATCTAAGAAGAAAACCTGTTTTCTTTTCAATATCATCATAACCTTTTTGTTATTCGATGCACAAAACCTTCCTGTTCCATCAGAAGAGCTCTTTGTTTGGGCCTCCAGGCATACACAACATGCATGATGAAAACCGTACCGAAGAAGTGTTAGGTATTTTCCAACAAAGTAAATCCCCAAAAAACAAAACGAAGTGCCCAGCCTGAGCGTATTGCCGCCAGTGTGAGACCCCAGAATAGCCTGAAATAAACATACAACATTGTGCTAGTTGTTGTAGTTAAATCAAGAAAAAAAAACAGTCCCAAAACGAATTGCATGCATTTATAGCCGTATTTCATCCCCTAGGGCCTCCGAGTAGGGTCTAGATAATGCACAGTTTCTAATCTACCATTAGTATCGTCATATTCATGTTTTTAGTGTGCACAGGGTTTCTCTCTATCCCGTTTTTGCCATATGTATGCATTTAATGGAACAAGTCCCTAAACATCCCTATGTAACTTTTAAAACCGTCTGCCAGCTGAAATTGTGATTTTACCTGAACCCAATTTTTATTCTACAAATTTTATCATAAAAACTGATATTGTATTGATTTATTGGATATTGATATCAGCTTTACGACCTTTACTGAGTTTGTAGACACTAACACGCTGCATGTCCATATTCTGCACCCTTGGAGATGATTTACCAAAATTCAGATTTGTGCATAATGCAGTGCAGCGTTTCAAATAAAATTGACAACAATGCGTCTGGCCATGTGTGTACTTAAATAGCGCTATACGATGTATTAAGTATGGCAGAGGTATATTATGGTCGGAAACAACGTACTGAAAGGGCCAAAATGAAAATTTATATTTATACGTCTGAATGTTGTTATATGCACTGCACACAGCATAAAAGCATATGTAATGTTATTATGTTGTGAACGTGAATGCATAATGCACACATATGCTGAAGTCGCATTTTATGTGTAGCAGCAATAACCACTCGCAGTCACAACACCGAGAGAGCATAATTAAATTGAGAAATTCAAGCAGCATATTTTATCTAAAATTACACCGAAATGTGACATGGGAAATATTTTTATGCATAATGTAATATGTTACATAGCCGTAGCATGCATGAAATTGTATGCTTTTTATGCTTTATAGAATCAGTGATCGTCGTGCATTGCTCTTTTCCACAAATATATATTGGGTAGGACCACGCATAGGTACGACTACGTGTGCCGCATGTGAGCGACATGCGTGACACCGACATATTTTGTAAATAAATATGGTACACACATAAAAGGATTATCGTACAGCTATTTTAATATCATTTCGTAAATATTTGGATACGGAATATTTACGTACGACGCAACGCGCTTTATTTACTTAAAAATTAACGCGCTTACTCGATAGTAAAATTTGATTTATATCAATTTTAATTACGCAGTAACTCTAATTTTTAATCATGATTTTTGAATTCAAGAATTTCCGGTATGCAGAGCTTCAACGGTTCAAAATTTATAAATATTTTTAGATATTTCGATTAGAATTTTATATTCTAAAATTTAAAAATTAAATATTACCTTGAGGTCAAATTACATTTACATTTTAAATATTCCATTACTGATTGAAAATAATATAATATGATATTTTTATATTAATTATGAGATCTAAATGTTAAAATATATAAAAATAACGTAAGTAACGAGGAGTATTTAAAAATTAGAATTATATATATTAAAGAAATAATAAATGACTGCAAAATTGCAAAAATGATTTAAAGAGTCATTTAATATTACGAAAAGGAGCTTTTACAAAAAAAAAAAAAAAAATACAAATATAGTTACCAGAAATTCCAATGCATTCAACACGCATTAAACTGAAATCCTACGCAATTTAAATGCTTGTGCGACTTGAAAAACATGAACAAAACCAACGAAAAATAAAAAAAAACAACTAACTCCACAAACTCAGGGAGTGCAGACCACCACAAACTACTTGGGAATGGGACCTCAACTGGTGGTACTTCAGTGGGCACTAATATCTAGCCATATGTAATTTTCAACCATATGGCGTGCACAATGCACTTTCGTCGTCGTACATGCATATGTAGTGCTACTGCTGCTGCATGTCGGGTTATAGTTTTTGGGCCACTTCAGTGAAACAAAACATGCATGTTAAATGCATTTCAAAAAGTGCTCCCTTGGTGATGGTTAAAGTACACACACAATATGATGCACTCACACAGAGTTGCCATGTTGACAAAATTTTAGGGAGGAAATATCGCAGGGAATAAATTTGTGCTGACTTCGAATATTTTGTTTACATTTTATATATATCTGTTAACAAATTAATAAAATGCAAGCGCCAACTGACGTGAAATTAAGTCAATAATAATGTTAATACTTTTTTGTTAAAACTTGAAATGCATTTAAATTGTAATAAAAAAATTATTTAAAAAAAGAAAATTATGTTTTGAATCATAAAAGTTCACAGTTCCATACGTCACATAAAAAATACAATGTATATTTTAAACTAAGTACATTTAACGGCTTGCAAATGCTGCACGACCATT
The DNA here is from genome assembly GCA_963854165.1 of Sylvicola cinctus. NCBI lineage: Eukaryota > Metazoa > Arthropoda > Insecta > Diptera > Anisopodidae > Sylvicola > Sylvicola cinctus. The sequence goes on from OY974082.1 coordinate 1,600,760, forward strand.
AAATTTTATTGGTCAACTATTTGGTTCCGGTGCAATGAACGGTCTCTCATTTTTTTTTTTTTTTTAATAACGAAAATTTGCGCAGCTGAGCAATTTTACACAGTGTCGCGCACTGCAGTGTGCCGCCTGTTTTTGGTTTGCGGTTACAGGAGAACGAGAGACAATAATTTGAAATTTTATGTGCGGAAAATGTACAGTTATTTCATTAAAATGTGAGTGAAATGTGAATGTTTGGTATTTTGGTGAAGGGAATTTTGTATTTCTGCATGTTAAATGCGGTAAATGCAGAATACAGGAAATGAATTGCTGGTAAGCGTGAGTAGAACTTTATGGTTAAATGTAATCGATTTGAATCAAACTGTAGAATTATTAAAGATATAATATTTATTCTTTCGTTGCACTTTATGCTATGATGACATTGAATTTTGCCGTATTGAATTTTTAATCGAATTCTATACGAATTGGGTAAAGTGTTATTTAAAGGTCCGCCTTATGCAATTTCAAAGTTAAATCCAATTTAGAGAGACATTACCGTTTTTCAACAATGTTTAGAGTGTTTTTATATTTAAAGATCAAACAATATGCTAAAAAATTATTTTGAGGTTAAGTTTTATATGAAAGCAAAATAACTTTTTAATGTACATAATGTACATACTTAAACAAATATTTTAAACAAAACAAATATTTATTTAATACCAATATGTTCGCATTTCAAGGTAAAAAAAAAAAATTTAATAAGCTTTCCAAGGTCAGACAATGTCAGTTTCAAGGTCAAACACCTTTAATTTACTTGAAATACTCGCTAACTGTCAAAATGCTGTACAGCTAAAACCGTAACTCATCCCAATTTCGTATGGTTGTTAAACCGGAACCTCTTTTGAACCGCAAAATAGTTATAAAAACTGCAAAAAGCTATTAAATTCAGCAATGATTTTTCATAGCATATTACTATACTGTTTCGTCAACAAAAACCAAAATACAAATATGTAATGTTGTATATTGCATATTTATACGCCTTTGGTCTATTGGGAATGAAAATTAACAGCTATCAACACGCGCTGCAATGAAAATCGCGTGTAATGTGTTTTTCGATACGTACCGGCAAAAATAGCATGGGCATGCAAAATAAAGCTGTAATAAAATTCTACTGAATTTAATTTTATCCGCAAATCATGCACACACATTACACATGTGTCAGTGTGTAGTTGTACTATTACAAGAAATTTTCCTTGTTTTGTTTTGGTCAGCATTCCAATGCTGTTACTAAACTAGTATAGGCATTTACATGCAGATTGCAGAATTACGTTCATGGAATATTCAATTCATTTATTTTGTTTTTAGGTAAATCTTAAAATTGACAACAAACTAAAAAGGAGTACATATTTCAAAATAAACTAAAATAAAGCACGTAGTTTGCAATTTACAATAATAAACTGAATACACTCAACAAAAATGTATGTTTGAGGGCAATTAAATTGCGTGCGGTTCAATACCTGCGTACGAACCGGAGGCGCAGCAACCGGCATAATACGTAACAACAAACATTCAAATGTATGTAGTTGATTAAATTGCGCACAAAAAAATCATGGTATAGAAAAAATTCGACGTTTTGTTCACATTGTAACTTTTGTGCTTTGTTCTTTAGTATATTATATGGCAGTTCTGTATTATGCTCTCGATTTTTTTCAGTGTTTTTGATGTTGTTGTTCCTCTTGGATTTTTCTGCAGCAGCCATCCACTAAGCATACACCTAACCAGTCACATATCGTAGTAGCGTATATCTCGCCATTATAGCTCTTGGGCATGCCTTTTTTAATACACCATGGGATTTTCTGCAACAATCGAGATGAAAAGTTGTGTGTGGAATCGATTGTAAAGACTGCGGCGAGCGTGAGCGCGTCTTGTAAGACGCGATTTTCCATATATAAAATGATTGTGGTGGCCATGAACTTATATTTCTCCTCGAAGCAATGCGCCGCACATACAAGAAGCGTTTATCGTGCGCTGGTACTATGCGGTTGAGTGTCCGCATATATAGAAATGGTTGTAGCTATACGTATATTGTATATTTATAAAGAATCATGGAACTAAATAAATATAGAAACGAAAATAATAAAGTGACTGGCAAATGGGAAGGCGGTGGCGGAGGCGCAATAAATGTTCACCAACATTCTCTGTGTGTAGAAATAACTTAACAGATTATATATGAGAAGAAAAGATGCCTGGGAGGTGAATTGACTTAAGTTATATATAAAGTAAAAATGCTAATGAAATTCCAAGCATATTAACGACAATGTATTGAAAATAAATAAATAGTGCAGGATGGGGTGCCACCCAAGCAAATGAGGACGGATGTTCAGAATTCAGATAAAGTACTGCAATGTATTTGTTTATAAAGTAATTAACAAAGGATGCCAATCCCTGTGCGGTTCACAACCCTGATAATATTATTATCGGAGGAAGTTGTGCGTGAACATATACACTGACAGAAATAAAGTAAAAAACATATATTTTTACCACATTGAGTAGATCAAAACTGCTAACCATAAATGTACGAATACGGTACACCTAATTACATGGTTATATTTACCACAATGAGAGCAAGAACTGCACGCAGTAGCGTCACAATCTCTTGCACCATATTACACAAAATGAAAAATTCAATATCACAGGATATGAAACCAAATGCTTGCGCAGGAACCCCCTGATGAATGCACCGACAAAATTTTAAAACCAGCATAAAATATTGGAGAAAAGTTCACACGACAGACAGTGCAACATGCACAATGCACATAATGCAGCATATGCAACGGGGACTTGATACGGATTTAGGAAGTGCATTCATAATGCATATTACACGCAATAAATGCACCCAAGTCATCAACTGCATGCAGAAATGACATATTGAATTTTCATTCTTTTTCAAAATAAAATCATCCATCAATATATAAAGGTACAGGGAAAATTAGGGCGAAAATGCGCTTGAACACGCATATATGCGTTATATTGCATGTAGCTGAAACGGAAAGTGTAACAGTGAGCATGCAAGTATTATACGATCACTTCTCTGCAGACTAGACGCTGAAGAAACGTAAATATTTACGAGTATGTATTGCAAGGAATATAAACGCGCTAAATAAAAGAAGAAGGAGATGATCATCGCCAAGTTATATACAACAAAAGGCACAGAAAAATAAAATAAACTGAATAAAAACCAAACACATAATACCTCAAGAATTAATGTGCTGCAGAGCAGGTGATCATCCCATCCGACCTTATGTTGGAATCACAAAAAGCACATAACCATTTATTTCATATATAAAAGAACACGTATAGGTTATGTTTCTGGTCCACATATTATGTGCTTAGTTCGGATGGGAAAGAAATCCACGGAGAATGAAGATCGAAGACGCATAAAGTAACAAATGTTAGGTATTGCTTTGCACCTGAACCTGTGCAACGCGTCTGCATGTGCAGCGTGCACCACCGACAATGCCTGCTGCAGCCTGCTATTTGTTAGTAAATAAATACATTTATCGTGTAAAAAAAAAGGAGAAGATTTTGCGCTGAGAGCACAGGTAAATCGCTGCAAATCAAGATCTGGTTTTGCCTTCAATTCCAAAGCACTCATTTAAAAAGAATCTGCGTGCACATGTGTGTGAAATGTGTAACAACAAAAGAGGCAAGTGTTGCGTTCACATGTGCACGCTTTGTGCTAACGTTTACCTACAATATTTTGTGTCGGATGGATGCAGTTTTTGGGTAGATTTTTGGGTTTGTTTGATGAAATTTGGGAATGTCGGATTTATTTGAAAAAGGTAGATTTGGGGTAGAATTTTTGTTGGATATAAAATAGATCGCTTCTGATTTTACATTGTGATTTTTCAACTTTTATTGACGTTTTGAAAAAAATTACCGGACGTGGATAATTTCCAATCCGTACATATGCAAGGGAGGTAAAGACCGCATTTCATGTTCATGAAAAATGCAATCGATCAATCATATCCTTGTTTAATTCACAAAACTTAAAAAAATAAATTATTTGGATGAAAAAGGACCTGGACTTAAGCACAATATAATTTACATAGTTTTTTTCACTTCCAAAGAGCAATTCAGCATGTTCCCTTAGTTCAAAAAAATGCACGCCCTTGAAATGTGATCAGTACGCTTCTGTATTTCATTGCATACGGCAGACAGTTCGTTATACGGTACATTTCAAACCATACACATCAATTAAACTGCAATTAGTTTCAGCAACTTACTGTTCTCAGGCAGAAAACTACTCGTTGATATTTTTAGGAAGCACATGGTTTCAACCGTAGCCTAAGAGTTCCAACGCAATTTGATGCATGTTTCGGTAAATCAAATTATATTACACTAAATTTAACATTTAATATCATGCCGATTTAATATTGAGCACGATCATTCAAGTTACAACGCATAAAATATTCGAACGATCGTGACTCAGGCACACAAATATTCAAAAATAACGATCGTTACAATATTTGCATGTGTTTAAAAGTTTTTAAACTGTGAGATCACGTAGGTATATAGAATTCGGTGGTCGATGACGACACAAAGAATTCTTTGTTTTCGTCCGACTAACAACTTTGTTTTCAACAGAAATCGTTATTGCACATACACACGTAAAGAACTTTAACTCTTTGTATGTGTAAACCCTTTTTTAACGATCAAACCAGTGCGTTACAATTTCCAACGCGCAGGTATTTGTTCCTGACTACGAGACCTACCGATTCAATACATCATTATAGTTTTTGGGAACTACAATGAAATCTCACTATTAAATATAAGTATAATAATATGGCAAAAATATACAGCTGTAGTTAATCTACAAACCCATACAGCTAATAACTACTACATGTACACCAATTTTCAGTCTTTATTGTACAATGTACATCATCTTCCCCATTTAGGCACTAAATTGACAATACCGTTTGGATGTGTTAGTTTTCAAAAATCGCTCGAGACGAATTAAAGTTAGGGTACATGCTGTGTGTGCAAATCAAATTGGTTGTCATAAGATTCAAGACAGATTATTTTTCACACGCGTGTACGCAAAAAAAAAACCGTAACTGAAAAAATTAAAAACATAAAAATTAGAACCGCGCGAAAAGTTTAAACAAGATAAACATAACACCGTTTGATTACACAATCACAATGGGAAGGGGAAAAGCGCTTGTAGAAGCAGAGAAATTTGTGATACTAAAACTTAAAGAAGAACTCCTTACACATCGGGAAATTGCTGAAAAAATTGGACGCAGTGTCAATGTGGTGAATCACTTTATAAACGATCCGGTGAATTATGGCACTCGAAAAAGTCCGGGAAGACCATCAGTCGTGCAGATAATCCGTGGCCTCGCCAGTGACATGAAGAAAAATCACCAAACAAATTCACCACGTGTTGATAATGATGATGATGATGAAATTAAAAAAACCGTGGATTGGCGGGACCAAAATAAAAGACACAAACAAGTCTTAAATCAGGATAAACAAGATGGGATTAAGGACGAAAATTGTCACTTACAGGACAATAAGAAGCACAAGGCACGCAAAGTTGATAAGGGGAAGATGCGCCAAAAGGGGTCTAAGATTGTGTGGAAAATTCATCTCAAGGATAATTCCGGCAAAAATAATAATAGGCCAAAGTCGCAAGCTAGTTTGTAATTTCATTTTTAATTACTTTTCGTTTAATATTTTTTTAATATTGTTATTCCATTAAATAATATGCACAACTTTTCTAATTAATTTTAATTATTAATAAACAATGTTTTGATTAAAATAATTGATAACCGTTTTTTAATTACTAAACCTCAGTATATAACTATGAATTTTTTTCTTTGGAATAACGTTGATCGAATCATTAAAATATAATTTAAAAAAAATTAAAATATATTTTATATACAATAGTATATGTATGTATTACATTTTTTCTGAAATAATTCACACAGCCACGCAGATAAATATCGACAACGTCGCACTTTGATTAAAATTCTTCTGAATGTTCTGCGCATGACTGTTTCGCGCGGGAACAAAGACTGCCAGTTAGTACCTACCCACGGTAAAGGTAATTTTAGCCACACATGTAATTAGCAACCACACGTACGACGTACCATGCAGCGATCACCGACCTCATTACCAATTGACACATCTGCTACCAATTAAATTGACTGATGGTTAAGCTGCGCTCGCGCCGCATTGCGATCATGCTATGCTGCTGCAACGCAAACATTTTGTTGCTTAACACGCGCGTGCTTTAGACTTAATTTTGAAGTTTAGACTTTTTAAATTAAACAAATAACCTTGAACTTTTGTTAAAAAGAACTCATACGTTGATCTTTCTTTGTGTGTAGTTAGTACGGGAATTGTTACTGATCAATCGCGAGGCATGGGATTGAGTTGAAATTGAAGTACGGTACGATTTCGTCATACCACTTTGTCTGTGATTGCTTGGAACATGGAAGTCTTGTATTTTTTTTTTTTCGTATTCGCAATAATAGAATGTTAAGATTTTGCGTGTAGTTGTATGGGTTTTTACTTCACATTTGTTCTGCTGTTATTAACAACGAAGATCATCGCAATAAAGCTCTCATAAACACGCATGGCGATCATGTGTTTTATTTACTTTTACGGTTAACCGGTTTTTGGCGCTACAACTGAAAATATTTTCTTTGTTGTGATCGATTATGATAAGAAGGTAATCTTAAGCGGATCTGTACGTCTTAATGCTTCAGGTGGTTGACATTACAAACGATTAAAATTAGATTGAGTGACGAAACAAGTGGGAAAATATGGGTTTATTTCAAAAAGTGGGGGCCTCCAGCCTTTTCTTACGTAAATGAAGATGATTCTGTGTAGAACACTGGCAATTTCTTTGTTTGGTTTTTAAAAGAATCAGTGCTGACAATGCACGAGAGTTTAATTAGCAGGGAGTTTAATGGATGTTCCCTTTAGAGAAATTACCAATTACAGGAGCCCTTTGCCCCTTTTTGACTAATAATTAAATTGATAAGGTAAGAATCGTGATGAAATCTCGGTGGTTAAGACGATAGATATATAAAGCAATTCCTTTTTAATTCCACGAATTTATCTTCAAAGATCTGAAATGTAAATGCGATCAATACAAAAATATCCCACAATCGCAGATCTGCATAGAAACGAGCTGATCACAGTTCTCAAGGGCAAATTACTCATTATATGAATCAGTGTTGGCTTACAGTCTTAAGTTACTCAACTGAAAACTGTACGTATTGTTTGGTTAAGGTACAAAACAAATGAACCCAGTTGACTTATTTTGCTCAATCAAGCATATTAAATAAGAACGAAGTACATCAGCTGCAGTGCCTGAATATAAGAACTCTTTCGGAACGACGGACTGTATAAGAACTAAGAATAATTACGAATTATGGAACCAAAACCGTATACAAGCACACAACTCTCAAGCCAAGCATGGAGCATGCAGTACACAATGTCGATTCAGTGGTCTTTGCACGGCTCAAGAGAGTTCAGAGGGGACACAACGACTTAAGGCTATGTGTAACTTCCATGACTAAGTTGACTACAATCCCAAAAAACAAAAAGTGCTATACACAAGTAAGTATGACGAAATAATTCAGACATATTTTGTATATTTTGTGAGAAAAACTAGCAAGCGTTACTGAGTGTAGTGAGTGCTGAGTCGAGGGCAAAAACACCACAATGACGGGCATACTGGTGGCGTAGTACGATACCAGTTGGAGCATACACTTCAGCATGTAATATGCAGAAAAGGAAATGTGGCGAGAAAACAATGGTAAATTAGCTGACTTGATGATGGTATTTGAAGTTGCATGAAATTTATGCGCATGTCATTTTTAAACACATGTATAGGTTGGTTGGCTGTTGTTGGTGAACCCTATATGCAGTGTAACATGCGAGTATAACAGCGCTAGGAATAGTTTAATTCGGATCGGATCGCTGGTCTCTATAAATACCCACAAAGAACATTCACCCAGAATCCAAGAACCGTAAACCCATTGTGTGTGTGCAACAGCATTTGGCACTGTGTCTTCTTGAGACTTCTTTAGCATGGCACGCAGCCCCAACATTATAAGTTAAGGTTCCACTACTGACGCGCAGTTATTTATACATTCAGGAAAATTCTCAATGTAATAATTTTCTTTATCTGGTCATTTCTCTTGTAGTTTTTTTTTTAATGTAGGAACAACAATTTTATTTGCTGTACCTACGGAAAAAGCACAAGCACACAAGAATATTACACGATTGAGTCTATTTCCCATGACGATGAGGAAAGTTTAAAAGAATCGCGACACACAGAATTTATTCCCGCTGGAATATTTATAAATTTTTAAATAACTCTGTGTACTCGCATGCTCTCTTCCGGGCACTTAAATATTTCGCTTCCATTATTCTATCCACCTCCCTGGCCATGGGTGGGTGGTTGGCGCGCAACATTCAATGAACGTTGAAAGCTTAATGATATACATTATGCCGTGCTTTTATTCATTCCATACTCGCGTATATAGAGAAAGTTCAAAAGTTCACAAATGACGCGCATGGGTTAAGGTCGTCGTGCATTCAATTGTTAGTTTTAAATGGAAAAAAGTTACATAACTAATAAGCACACAATCATTTCATTGTTGATATAACTACGAAGTGATTGGCACACGTTGAGACCTTATAATGAGGCACACGTCATTGATTAAAGTTTAACCTTGACCATTTCGCTATGATTGCAAAGAAAATTTATCAAATTGAGAAAAATAAACATGCAGCTATAAAAAAGCAATTTTATTCTTTGTTGGAAGAAAATGTGGGCTGTGGCACACAATGGATGGTGATTTGATGGATTCCCGCGCCACCCGTTTAAATAGGGAAGGGTCACGATATACAGGCAGCTGTAAAGTTAGCTATTAGACGTAATTACCTCAAATTAGCAAATAGTGTTTAAATTTCTTGAATGCAGCTTTAAAATGTTGCAAAACAATTGAAAAATTGATAGTAATGAAAACGGGGAGAGGGGGAAATTGAATAAAAATTATTGTGAAACACAATTTTTATGGATGAAGCTGTATCGAAAACAATAGGAAAAGTGAGAGGCATCTAAGACGATGTGCGGCCATATCTTTGTAATGGTGCTATATTTTTGCAGCAGCAACGTTGATTTGCAAATATAAACTCCGTAATGTGCCGAATCGCTCAAAATATTGCTGATCTTTATGCACAATAACGGACGATCATGCGCTGACGATTGCAGTTCTACCATCTGTACTTATTTACCCAACACTGAGTTCGCCGCTGCATTACATTAGCATTAGACGCTATCCCATCCCGACCACCATTTGTGATCGCGCGTACTGCGCGCTCGCCTGTGCATTGATTCAATTTGATTTCAACCATATTTTGCAGCGCGCTTTTGCATTCAATTGCAAAACTGTTATTAAATTTAGCAAATAATAATTATATTGAGGTAAAATAAGGAGGGAAAAAAAACAGACGAACAAAATTGCAATTATTGCTAAATACAGCTGTGGGGATCGCAGCTTCTGCATGCGGCAACTATGTGTATATTGGGCAACTGCATGGCGCGAGATCTTTGCGATGATTTTGCCAGCGATCGTGTGGTATGTATTTTAAAATCGCCGCAAAATGTCAACATGGCAGACGGGGGCTCACACAGTTATTTTGTATTATGTCGCTTGAACTTTAAGTGGCGAAAAAATTTGCCAATCAAGCGCGGAGCCCAATTGATGCGCGATGAACATATGTTCACATATCTGGAGGCGGTTGATCATACCGAGCATTTTTAACAAGAGACAGCAGAGATCATTTTATATGGTATAAATGCAGTGATGCAGTGAAAGCTGCATTAAATTGAGAAAGGATGTGTGCGTATGTGCGGATTGGCAGTAATTATTTTTTCTTTTTAATTTCTGTAGCTGACATTTTATTGGGCCACCATGTTGGAGAAGCTGCAGTGATTTATAGACATGTGCGGGTAAATGTCATGACTTGAATTGCCAAAACTTCAAATTGAAGCGATGAAAGGAATCGTACAAAACCAAAAAATAAAAAAAGTTTAAATGGTTTGCAATTTAAAATATTGACAATACTTTTAAATTCTGTCAGTAATTCAATGTCAGAATTCAAATATTGACAATATTTCGAAGCAAAACAAAATTATCTGTCGCAAGAATTCAATAATATTAGTTTTATATAAAAAAAATAGTAAAATTTGAAAACATTTTCAAGGTCAGAGAATATGCAATTTTAGGTTAGACAAAGTTTCTCATTTTTAGTTACTAATATTTTAATTCTAAATAATATTAAGTCGACCTTGGCATGTAGATTAAAATTATTAAAATATATAATATCGAACTTAAAAAAATAAATGATTGTATCTTGACCTTGAAAAATATTTACTTGGTTTTTTATAAAAATAAAATTTGAATTCTTCTTCTAATAGAGAGTTAAGATTGAGACAAACATTAAAATACAACATTCAATCAATTGTTGACCTTGAAATTTAAGCTATAGTCATAAGCTTTCTCAAGTGTAATTTGTAAGATCTTAGCCACTCCTTTAAGGCAGAGTGAGATTGTTAAACTAATTAACAGCATTCTACATGAAGTAAATTAAAGTTATTTGGAAAATACAAAAAAAATTGTAAAGCCACTCTCATTCTAAGAATGCCTGGAAATTTGGAAACAAAAATTTTGAAGAAATTTGAAATCAAATATTTTCACAATCTTCATATAACAATCCAAACACACGAGTACACCAAACATTCAAACGAAATGGTGTTTCATTTCTTGGTAATAATGCTGACTGTGGAGTCTTTTGAATAAGCCACCAGAGTTTAGAATATACTTGAAAGAAATCTTGATTTACCAGAATTCCTTTCATCACCGAAAAACTTTTGTGAACTCGCTTGAAGAATTATGTATGTGCTCAAGAGGTAAATGTATACCGGAGGTAAATAAACAAAGAAAATACTTTCCAGGTGCATTTCGATACACCCAGAGAAACTTTATACGTTTATTCGCCTTTGTCGTTGGTTTTTTTGTTCAAATATAAAATATGTACAAGAACGAGTAGGTAGAGCCGTAATGTGTATGTGGACTTGGTGGAGTTTGGATGGAGACCACAAGGAGCTGCACAGGGTAAAACATAAAACTTAACACATACTTTTTAAACCATAATTAAAACATTTAACGAGATTATGCACATTAATAGAAAACATCTAAATTATTTAAGACCAATAACATTTTGTTTATGATGCAATAAATGTGTGCGTCTTCAAGATGTGCCCATAAGGCTGGGTTTCATTTTAAAACAAACATTTTATGAGCGATAATGAATAAAAAAATGTTTACATGACTTAAATTTGGGTATTTTCAACGGAGAAACGAAAATGATTAAAACACCCTGTATTTCATTGATTTCGATTGGAATGAGTGGCAATGTATGCCAGACCGGAGCTGGATGGAACAGAGAAAAAAAAACAACAACCCGTATTATATAAATATTCCGGTATATGTATGGTTGAACGACAGGGAACATACACAACGGATAAGAAACAAGGAAAATATAAATCCTTTGTTTCACCACACAAAATACAAAACAACAACAGTGCAATGCAACCAGCTCTATAGCTCAATCCACTGGCAATACAGCAGACAACAAAACCAGCCAGCCAGCGCCATACCATCCATAGCCACAGCCAGAGCCGGCTGGTCGTACACAAAGTTTATAATAACTGAGGACCAATGTTGAATGCAAGTTGCAATGTGCAATGTGCTGCCATATGGACATACAAATATTTAAATGTACTGCAGAGAAATGCTCTACAGGCGTCATATTGAGTTCCCCAACATGTTGGTAATCATGCAATTAGTCAGGATTGCAACGAACCAACGAACCTATATGGTAATTCGGAGACAGAATATGGCATTTATAATTAGAAAGGTCATGGACTTCAATTACATTCTTTGTTTTATTTATATTTCTTGAATTAATTAGACTGTATACGAAATTGACTAAACGTACATGGTGTTTCGTAATTTCTATACATTTATGCAAATTCGACTACAATCGTTTAATTGTTCAAAAGCATTTCAAGGCTTTTATACCAACAAATTCAGCACGCTGTATAAAAGGGTTCGAAGTCTTCGTAAAATCGTGGGTTTGTGCAATTTACTTGTTGTAAAAAAAAAAAACACCGACTTTCAAGGTTGTCAAATTTTACTCATTTCTAGGGACATTAAATGCGCGTCCGCCAGACGTACCTAAATTTACATTTATGGTAAAAGGTTGGCCATGCATTCGAAATGTTCAAAATGTACAAAATGCTTTAGGAGCGGAAATATTAAATGAGTCAGCTCAATTTGAAAAGCACATGCACGATTTATTTCAACATGGCCGGTCTTAAAGGGAATATATAAAAAGACTGCACAAAGGCATGCTCACAAGAGACGTGATGCGACGATGATGATTCACAGTGATTCCCTTTCAAATTCATGCAACCGAATCGAGTGTGTGCAGAGCTTATTTTATTTGTGTGCCCTTCATATCATTAAATTGTGTGGAAATGCAGAAAGCCTGAAATTTTTGTGAAAAAATGGTACCGAAATCCCATTTAATGAGTAAGGACACAAATTGAAGGTGTAGCGTTTAGGGACTCAGGTGCATTGTAGTTGATGCAAAAAACAAATTGCAGTGAAAATAGGAAAGAAAAACCCCTGCCCTAAATTTTGTTTTATTTATATTAATTTGGTCACACCAAGCTGATCAGCTCGTTATTTTAAATTAAAACCAGAACACGTGCAAAATATTTACTCTTACTGACTTAAATAAGGGATTGAAATACTAGAATAAAGGAAAGACCCTTTACTACCTCTAAACTCGGTGCATCACAGCTGATTTCCCGTTCATTGTTAAACATAGAAATTAAAGCAGAAAAGGATAATCTGAGGTTAATCAGACTTTATTATTCAATTTTTCAGAATGTGGCACAGAACATCTATTTTAAAAATAATTTCCTTTAAGGTCATTGAAAAGATTTGAAAAGGATATATAAGTTCGCATGTTGCAAAGTTAACACCGCAATTTTACCACAAATTATTTCGCGTTAAGCTTACACAAGGATAACAAATTAAGGACACTATTTACATAAATGGCGTCAACTGAAAAACAAATTGTAAGTCTCGTCAGACTGGTCCTTCATTTACAGTGCACTGACCTCATGAATAACCACATTCTCGTACACCGACATCTCACTTTCATACGGAAAAAAGTTAAGTCTCCTTGCAGTGTCTTATCGCGCCATAAGGACAACAATTTTCACATAGCTGTAGTTGTTATAGTTTAACAAAACAAAAGGTGCATGTGCCTGCGTTGGGAAATAACAATGACCATGCGTTTAATCTGTTATTGTAGCAATGGTACGAGGTGTGCAAAATTGCAGTAATGCCATTCATGACAACGGCGCAATGATATGTTGATGATGATGAAATGTCTGAGACTGTGAGGTCTCAACGGCAACGCAGCCTATTTGCACTGCACCGAGGTTGTCTCGGATATTTACGAGTTGTAACATGCATAGGTACCAACATAAAATACACGACAGTAAAACTTTCGCACTCTTAAAATTGTTATTAAGTACGTCTGCAAATGAATGCGGTGTTTAAAAGCGTAGCCGCAACAACGACGACGACGAGGCATTGGGCATTGGGACTCTTGGCCTTCACGGTGAGATACAAGTTAATTGAACTCTTTTGCACATATGCGGCTACTGTTGGATTACAACAATAACTACAACTTATATACGCGCTTCAAGTTCACTCATCGTACAGTCAACTTGACGCGGAGTATACCCTAGGACGGTCGAGGGTATACATTCATTAATGTAATACGCGCAACATGGAAGAGGGATACAACTAAAGCAATAATGGACGATGTAATTTATGCTAATTATACACGGCGAAGAAGTGGAGGACGCACATAAGGCGTTTAAAATGTTAATCTGCCAGGTGATAACGCGTGCCTTTTTTAAAGCCATAAATCATTTTGAGAAAACCATTTTATTTTTTGTTTAAAATTAATTATAATTATGAACGGTTTTTTATTTCTTGAATTTATTTAAGAACAATGGCTTATTTTCAATAAATTCATGAATTAAATGTGTTTGAATAAAAGGAAGAGAAGAAATATGTCTGCAGAGAGCAATTATTTGCTCTCCCGCGCCTGCATTTATGCACCACAGAGCATAACACGCGTTTCTATGCAAACAGCCACACAATACACACTCAATTTAATATGCTGTACACGCATACACATATATTTAAAATAAATCACACACACACACAAGAGAACAAAGGAGGTGGAAAAACACGTGGGTAATTGATTGTATTGATTTGCAAGCGTCTAGACGCTGCTGCTTGCATATATATACGTCACTTAATATACTCGCTGTCAGTAACCCCATTTGCGCCCCCTCCTAATCAAACTTTATTTTTGTAGATAGACGTTCACAACTGTCGTGTCCGTACACACCGTACTGTTTCACACAGCAAAGTAACCCTCCATCCCCTATATGCAACTCAATCAGCGTGTACAATGTACAAACTTTTCCAATCAATTGTGGAAAGGGGGAGGTTGCCTGTCAAATTTCCCGTCAATTTTCGCATATATGAAAACACTCACCGGAAATATTGAGGCAGTTCAATTCGATTCAATTAATATTGACACTGACAAACCCCGCATTTTTCTCATCACGAGTGGTGGAGATAGGGGTCGGAAAGTTTGTGATTCAACAACAAATAAAAGGAAGGACTATAAATTGATCATATAAATTCGTTACCTCCAATCCATAGCGTTCGTATTGATGTTTACCAATGGCAGATAGACACACAGGAAAAATGGCAACGATGTGTTGTTAACTGTCAGCGCGGTGCCGGCTGCATGATTTGCACGACCACCACCATTTGCACCCAACACCACCCGGTTATTCACTGTTGTGCCGTTAATGGTGGCTGCACCACCACCCCCAACTACACTGTTATTCTCCACAGCACATAGATTTTTAATCAAATTAACACTGTTGGTATTATTGGGAAAGAACACAAACTGATTACTATTGGGGTTGACACCTGCTGTAGGAACACCCACAATTGGGCCATCACCACCACCACCACCACCACTACCAGCAGAACTGTGACGACCACGTTGAAACAACTGCGATGCAGTTACAACACTTTTATAATTACTATGCACATTTGACGCGGATGACGTTGTTGCGGAATGACGATAAAACGGATTATTTTTAAACGGTTGATAGTGTCCGGTGATGGGTCCAGTGGGAGGATGTGTGGCGGCGCGGGTGATGGCTCCTTCTCGCGCCGTTGTTGTTGGTGTTCGTATTGATGAGGAATGATGCGACGTCAAACGTGATGACGGCCAAATATTATCGCGTGTATTATTTAGCGTTCTGACAGGCGGCTGCTTTGGCTGTCTGACCGGTCGATTGGACCTTTGCGCACTCATGGTAATTGTGTTGTGTGGTGAATGAAATAATATTCGAGGCGATGATGTCCGCCTCGCCGTTGTCTTGTGTAAGTTTCGCAGACTTCACTTGGTTGGTGTTCGGTTAAGTTCTGTGTGAACGGTTTGTTTGTTTGTTCCTTCTTCTTCTTATTCGTCTTCCTCTTTCTCTTTTCTTGTTTTTGTATAATTTATTTTATTTTATATTTTGTCGGTGCTGTTGTTGTTTTCCTTGTTGTTGTTATTGGTGTTGTTGCTGCTGGCTGCGATATGTTGTTGTCGTTACAAACTATATGAGTATATGTTTGTGGTTAATGGTGCTTCCTCTCTCACTGGCGCGTTGTATTTGCGTTATTTGTGGCGACTCCACACTTTGCACGTTATGCCTTATGTTGCATAGTGTACGACGACGTGTGTACACTTTCCGGCTTTCATAGTACCCCAACACTGGATAATATATTTATGCTGTGTGTGCTATTCTTTGGAGCTGTACTATTATGTTATTATGATTATTTTTCCGTACTGACATGGCAGCGCTGCGCTGCGCGTCCTCCCTGTTGGCGAGTATATTTGAATGCGGGGCTTGTTTGCCTTGCGAACTGAGCGTCGCGTCACGTCGCGTCGCTCTTGCACATGAACTTCTAGTCGAGTTAAAGTGAAATATGTAATTCTTTTGGGGGGCGCTTTCTGTGTAAAAAGCGCGCAAGACCGAAAATACTCGTTGTCACACTTAATATGTGTGGAGCTTTCGTCTTTGTATGCATGCAAGCATGCATGCAGATCTATCGAGAGTACGACACATAATAATCGTTGATATTGCGCGCTCTTCATAAGAAATGGAATGGCTTAAAATACGTCTTTGTCATGCACACGTTCAGTATTCAGATCCACGCTACATTTCGTGTGTGAATCATAGTCGCGACGTCGAGTGGTATTATGCAAAACTGCTGTAACTGTGTACAGCAGTTTGATGAGACTTGGGTGAGTATTAACGACTAGACTGTAGCTTAATGCACATGGAGGAAGTTAGATAAAGGCGAGGCTCCAAATACACTTTAATCGTGTACGCGAAATTTAATATTTAACATGGCAGAGCAGCGCTCAATTGTGTTGTGTGTGCAAATTATGCACACACAAAATGCACTTAGTGCATGACGTCCACAAAGTCAAGCAGAGTCATTGTCCGGCAAAATTGCAGAACATGCCATCTAGACATGCGCATGGAGTAATTGCTTAGCATACTATAAGCAATAATAAAATCGCGACGAAAAATGCTCACATACGATTTTTGATAGAAAGGTCAATAATCGAACAATGAGTGCTGAACGCATTTTATTCTCCAGCATAAGAAACAATAATTTTCATGCGAAATTCCGTAATTACAATTACGATGCAAAAATGCGGAATGCAAGAAATAAATATGCAAAAGCATTACATATAAGGTAACTACGTCATAATCAATATGGGGTTTTTGACCATTTAATAAGTTACCAAAGAAAATTATTGATTGATTCTAGATTTGTTATATTGCCCATTTCTCTGCTGACAGGACATTTTTTTTTAAGTTAATAAAAGACTCAAATCAATGGATTTGAGTCAGTTGTTATTTTCCCTTCGAAGTAGATATTTTATATTAGAGTTGTGATTTTTCGTAGGAGGATAGTGTATTTCAAAATAGTTATTATTTGCCATTTTGAAGTGGATGTTTTCTATTAGTTAATTGTTAGTTTTCAGTAAATTGTTTAAGTTCTTGTGAGTGGTCATTTTTTTGAGATAGTAATTATCGTTCAAAATTGTGAATTAAAAAATTAGTTAATAATATTTTGTAATAGAATAATTACAAAGTTCAAATAAAAAAAAATTGTTTAAGTGAGAAATGTCTGGAAATTAA
Organism: Sylvicola cinctus; assembly: GCA_963854165.1. Classification (NCBI taxonomy): domain Eukaryota; kingdom Metazoa; phylum Arthropoda; class Insecta; order Diptera; family Anisopodidae; genus Sylvicola; species Sylvicola cinctus. The sequence continues at coordinate 1,618,209 of OY974082.1, forward strand.
ATATATTTATAACCAGACATTTGCCATAATTTCAAGTTTAATAAAAAGAGCAAGAGCTCAATAAAAATAAAAATAAATAAAGTGTTTTTATTATTTATTTTGGTGTTAAATTTTCTTATCAAAAAATTCAATAAGTGATTTATTTTTCAAGACGTTCTTGGTTACGTATTTAACCAAGTGGTGACAGTGAAAAAATTAAATAAAATAAAACAGTGTGGGAGTTATAAAAAAACTGCCACACAACATTGGTGACAGCGGTGGGATCCTGTATAATTTTGATTTTCAAATCAAGGCCCACTCCGAAGAGACCGGTGACGCATAAAAAGGAAAACGAATCCTGTTTACTAGGTACAGTAATTTTTTTTTTCTTTTTTTAATTAAATAATTTTCATTAAATTCATTATATACACTACATACTAAAAAAAAAAAAAATTTTTTTTTTTTGAATATCCAATATCCCAAAGCCATAATCCCAAATTGAGACTGAGGCTGGTCTCTATTAAGTTTTGTTTATTGTGGTTCGCACAAGAAATTTGTTAAAAACACTGTATCTGATTAGTAATCAGTAGCGGTTGTATGTCTCAGAATAGATATAATCTCCGATCAATAAGATCAACACATTCAGACACTGATCCCGCAAACCCTTCGGTAGATCTTGTTTTAGAAGACGAAGTATTTACTGCAGAAGGCTCCGTAAACCCGCTACGTAAAATTTCAGTAGCAAGCCCTCCAGAAAAATCCACTTTTACTGGAAGACCATTCAAACAAGTTCGGAAAAGTCTTACCGCATTCTTCCAAAAAACAAATTCCGATAGTTCAATTTCGGAAAATAGAATCAAACAATCACCTGAAACCATAAACAGAGACTCTCAGTCAGATTTTTTCCCAAAAATGCCTGATAAAAAATCGTCTTCCACTCCTAACGGTCGAGACAGCGACCATAATGACACGGCAATTAATCTATCAACATCCGAAAGAAAAATAACAACTCAACTCTTGAGAGAAGAATTAGGAGAATTTGACGGTAACCCGTTAAACCTAAATAAATTCATAGACGGTGCGGAGGAATTGTATGAGATACTGACAACCTTCGAAAGGGTTGGTTTCGTCCAATGTTTCAAACGGTTATTAACCGGACCCGCATACGAATCAGTTCCACGACACTGTAAGGATTTCCCCGAAATTATTAGACTCCTAAGCGCGAATTTTGGCAAACGAAGGTCTGCCCTCTCCCTGCGAATTGAGTTAAATCAAATAACTCAAGAAGCATCTGAAACGGTAGACCAATTCTATAATCGATTGTACAATATCCAAGAGGATTTAATTAGGGAAGAATCACATACAGTAAGTGAGCAATTCCTAAGCGAGTTGAGAAGAACAATTGAACGAAGTGCTTTAACATCGTTCAAAATAGGATTAAAACCAGTTCTTCAATATTCTATCTCTATGGTCCCATATCATTCCTTGGCAGACGCCTGTAGGGCTGCAAGAGAACAAGAATCTCAATTACAAGGAAGAGTGGCTATACGTTGCCAACTGTGCAATCGCGATGGTCATGTAGCATCGAATTGTTCTCAGATGCCTTCAGTTAGTGTACCTATCACATGTGTATACTGTGGAGAATCCGGTCACCTTATGATGGATTGTGGTAAATATAAAAACCCAAAATCTCATTATAAAAATAACCACAACCAGCATCGAAGTACTGAGGCCCAAAACCACGACAATTATCAGTCTAATAATAGAGATAATAATAGAAATGGTTATCATAACTTCCAAAACTCCGACCGTCAACATGCTAATAATACATCTCAAGGAAATAACACATACAATGATCAGAACCCTTTTAGAAATAATAATAGGGATTCCGATGAAAGAAACGATCGTCGACGTTTCAATAACCAAAGGCGAAGTCCAAAAAGAAGTAGAAATAATAATATGGGAGGTGGCAATGGTAATACATCCAACAGGGTGGATGTAAATACCATAGCCGCTCCTGCACAATTTTCTACTGAGCAATTGGATGCATTAGTATCGGCGCTAACCAAACACATGGAAACTAAGGTTAACATTGCGGGAAACGAGCAATAGACTCCACGCCGCAATGTCCCGTGCAGTCTTCTATAAAAGAAGGACATGCATTAACGTCATCCAAATATAAAAAACCAATATTACCACAAACGACCATTCATTCTGACCCCCCTCTCGATTTGAAAACGATTACTGTTCCGTCGAAAAGTTCTAAACATGGTTCACTAACTTTGCTCGTAGACACAGGCGCCACTCATAGTATCATAAAACCTTCAACACTCATTCCTTCGATCAAAATCCAGCCCGCCAAGACCTCACCTATGATGGGAGTGAGCGGCTCTGATGTGGTTATCCAAGGAGAGGTTGAATTGCCAATTACCTCTAATACCGGATGTCGATTTCTCGTTCCGAAAACAGAGATGAATTTTGCCTTTGACGGCATTTTAGGAAACAATTTCCTTGGTGCAAATAATGCACATATATTTTATGATCTGGGTGAAATAAGCCTAAGCAATCACAAAGAAGTGATAGATTTCCAATTTAATGAAAATAGAACTAATGACTTGGATTATATAAAAGCAAGATCGGAACAGGCAATTAGTATTCTTGCCCCCAACCTTAGCGGTGACTACTATTGTCCTAAACAGGAAATCGAAAAAGGAGTACACGTGCCCTCTTGCATTATAAATGCAGAAAATGGTAAGGTACGACTGTATGTGTCAAATACGAATAAGACAACAACACCAATACCGAATATTTCGAGTATAAATTTATTTTGTATGTCTAATTATCAAATGGGAAATTTTTCCATTAGGAATGGGTCAAGATTGGAACAATTGGAAGACGAATTAATTCTCGGCGAAAATACGCCAGGGGAAGAGGAAGTTAAACAAATATGTAGAGAGTTTAACGACGTATTTTTCCTCAAGGGAGACACCTTAACATGTACAGATGCAATAGAACATTGCGTAAGAACTGATATCAATGCTGCGCCAACAAATATTCGCCAGTATAAGGTACCTAGAGCGCATACTCAGGAAATAAATGAGCAAGTTAACGACATGTTAAAAAATAACATAATTAGACAAAGTAAAAGCCCTTGGAACTCACCTCTATTGGTAGTCCCCAAAAAACCTGGCCTAGACGGCACTAGAAAAATGCGCGTGGTAGTTGATTTCAGAAAATTAAATGAAAAAACTATAGGAGATGCTTTCCCACTGCCGCATATCGAGGAAATCCTAAACAATTTGGGTAATGCTAATTATTTTTCGTCGTTAGATTTAGCTAGTGGGTATCACCAAGTAGCAATGCAACCTGCAGATGCACCAAAAACTGCTTTTAGCACACCTACTGGCCATTATGAATTTAAAAGAATGCCATTCGGTTTGAAAGGAGCACCTGCAACTTTCCAACGAATGATGAACCATGTTTTAACTGGTTTACAAGGCATTAAATGTTTTGTATATTTAGATGACATAATAGTGTTTGGCCAAACACTAAAGGAACACAATATAAATCTAAAAAAGGTGTTCCTCGCTCTAAGAAAGTTTAATTTGAAACTTCAACCAGAAAAATGCAAATTTTTTCGAACCGAACTAAATTATTTAGGACATGTAATAACTCCTGAAGGCGTTAAACCCGATCCTACCAATTTAGACTCTGTGCGAAATTTTCCCAAACCTACTACACCAAAAAGGGTAAAATCATTTTTGGGTTTAGCAAACTATTATCGGCGGTTCATTCCAAACTTTTCTAAGATAGCGTCACCTATGAATGAACTCACAAAAAAGAACAAACCGTTTATATGGAATGAATTCTGTGAGGAAGCATTCAAGAAGCTTAAAGACTTTTTATTAGCCGAACCTATTTTACAATATCCGGATTTCAGTAAGCAATTCATATTAACAACGGATGCCAGCAATGAAGCGTTAGGCGCAGTGTTATCACAGGGAGAAATACCTGATGACTTACCAATAGCGTTCGCTTCAAGAACACTAAACGATGCTGAAAAACGCTATTCCACTATAGAAAAGGAATTATTAGCCATTGTCTGGGCAACCAAACATTTCTCGCATTTCCTAACAGGTGTAAAATTTACAATCGTCACTGACCATAAACCATTAATATGGATTTTTAGTGTCAAAGACCCAACTTCCCGACTTTTAAAATTTAGATTAAAACTGGAAGAGTACGATTACTCAATTATACACAAAGCGGGAAAATACAATGTTGTTGCTGACGCACTAAGTAGGAATCCCCCTGCAACAGTATTAGCGGTAACAAGAGCACAACAGAAAGATATGGAAATTGCCAACGCTCAATTTAGCGACAGCTACACCGATTTACCAAATGTTTCCCAACTGGTAGTAGTAGAAAGAAACAAAACCATATCTAATAATATGCACATTATTCAAATTCTCACTGACCATGACCTACCCATAGAAGCAGTGAAAGTCACTGATAATATAAGAATATCAGATGTCGACCTTCGTATTACTATATTCATTATAGATAATGGAACGGGGACTCAAAACATTAATGAAAAGGCATTAATGGAATGTATAGAGAAACACAAAATAACAGAAATAGCAATTCAACAAGAATCACTTACTTCAAGTATTCATATAAATGATATTAAAAAATTGTTGAATAAGCCCATTTCGCCTCTAACATTATATGTCTACACAAATAACATAATTACTTTAAATTCTCAAGAAGAGATTTTGGATGTTTTGAAGCAATACCATTCACTACCCTTGGGAGGACATACGGGAGTACGACGAACAATGCATAGATTAAAGCAATACTATACATGGGATAACATGGAAAAAGATGTCCAGGAATATATAGCGACCTGTGACACCTGCCAAAGGAAAAAACAAGGAGGTTTAACAAAAATGCCTCTAAAGCTAACAACCACTGCGAAAATGCCATTTGAAATGATATCACTTGACATAGTAGGGCCGCTACCCGTATCTGACAATAATAATAAATATATTCTCACCGCACAATGCGATCTTACAAAGTATTGTTTCGCAATCCCACTTCCAAATCAGGAAGCAGATACCTGTGCTCGGGCCCTAATCGACAATATAGTCCTAAAACACCGTATCCCAAATACTATTCGTACTGATCAGGGAACCAATTTTCTGAGTGATTTATTTACAAAGGTGTGTAAATTGCTAAAAATTAGCCAAGTGAAAACAACAGCGTATCACCCTCAATCTAACGGCGGATTAGAACGCACACATCGAGGTTTATCCGACTATCTACGGGCATTTACTGCGGAAAAACACCCACAAACATGGGATGATTTCGTTCAATACGCCATGTTTGTCTACAACACTACTCCCCATACAGCTACTAAGTATACCCCATATGAACTAATGTATGGATACAAACCTGTACTCCCGCAATTTATGCACAGAGAACAAGAAGTTAGTTATAACTATGATGATTATTCTAACGAACTAAAGGCACGTTTGCAGTATACACACAGAATTGCTAGGGAACGTTTAGTAAATAGTAAACAAACATCTGCTCGGTACTATAATAAAACGGCTCGAGAACGAAAATTCGAGGTCGGCCAAATGGTCCTATTGAAAGAGGAAACCACCCCTTTAGGAAGTAAATTATCAGATAAATTCAAAGGTCCCTATATGGTTATGTCTATTGATTCTGAAGAAAATTGTACTATAAAAATCGGAAAAGGGTTGAAAAGAGTCCATAATAACAGAATTAAGTTATATAAGGAGTCGGAGAACATCTAATTACTAAAATACCGGCAAAACCATTGAGCAACTAATCATAACCCAATTTCTTTCTAGGTTAATAATTTGATTTTTGTAATTACAGAATACAATAAATACGCAGTAAAGAAGATGCTAAAAACATGGCTAACTATCAGAAGGTATATGTTGATTGCTACACAAGTGTAATAGTCTTTGCATTATTAATCAATATGGCTTCACCCACTATCCAACCCGTGGATTATGATTACAAACCACTTGGAGCCGCTGGATTAGTTTTAGACGCAGAAATGGCAACCATGGCTATTGCTGATAAACAGCAGGAAACAGTTTCGTTTCTAAATGCCTTAGATAACGGACATGTCCATCCTTATTTATTCGATCCAGAACAACTAGAGTTGTTACTAAAACGTCACTGCCTCTACAAATTTTGCTCCCATATTTAAAAGTTACGAAAATATGCGAAGAGTCATGTCAACCTCGCATATACATTTGAAAAGATAAAAACCATTATCAAAGTTAGTATCCCCTTACCACAACTAGAACCCTGCGTTATAAGTCGAATATATATTCTGCCCATTCAGAATGTATCTGATTTTTCGATTATTAAGACAAATTCAAAATATATAGTCTCTGGATATAATTCTGGCAAGTACCAAGTATCACCAGCAGTTGCATTGAATTAAATCTTCAGCAACTAGATAACCAGGAATGGTTATGTCATACGACTAAACTTGACATGATAACAGAGACAGGGGAGTGTGTAGTAAACGCATACAAATTTCACGTAATATCTGAAAATTGTGAACTAATTCACTTAAAAGCCCCAAACAAAAATTGTTAATTACCACAAATCCAAACCACTATTATATTTTAATAACGTTTCATGAAATCTCACATGTTTGTAAAAAAAAAAAAGAGAAAAAAAAAAAAAAAAGGGGATAGCAAAAAAACAAAAAAAAGAGAGAATACTTAATAATATACATATAAAAAAAAAAAAAAAATAAATTTAATTAATAAAATTACTGAAAAAAAAAAAAAATTTGTCCCAAATCAGTAAAGATTTTGAAAAGAGAGGAATTCATCCTCCAATAAAACAAAACAAAATGTTATTGAAGTCGCAATAGAAAGAGCTGAGGATGGCGTATATAAAAATTGTCAACGCCAAAGCAGGATGCCAGGACAGTGACTTGCCGCAGATCACCTCCGACTACCTAGCCAACTGACATGCCGTGCCTCATCCCAAGTGTTTCTCCAAACACACCTTAAGGAAAGCTGTGACTGGATGATATAAAGTTAAAATTAAGTTGCAAATTTCAAATATATTATTGCACGTATAAAAAAAAAAAAATGTAACTAGAAATTTTCCTAATTTTTAAATTAGTTGTTTATATACAAGAGTAACAAATATTCATTAGTAATGAGAATGAAAAATAACACCTCACACCATATTTTCCTTACGTAAAATCATTGAAATTATTTTACTACTTAAAAGGGGGAGGGATGTTGTGTGTGCAAATTATGCACACACAAAATGCACTTAGTGCATGACGTCCACAAAGTCAAGCAGAGTCATTGTCCGGCAAAATTGCAGAACATGCCATCTAGACATGCGCATGGAGTAATTGCTTAGCATACTATAAGCAATAATAAAATCGCGACGAAAAATGCTCACATACGATTTTTGATAGAAAGGTCAATAATCGAACAATGAGTGCTGAACGCATTTTATTCTCCAGCATAAGAAACAATAATTTTCATGCGAAATTCCGTAATTACAATTACGATGCAAAAATGCGGAATGCAAGAAATAAATATGCAAAAGCATTACATATAAGGTAACTACGTCATAATCAATATGGGGTTTTTGACCATTTAATAAGTTACCAAAGAAAATTATTGATTGATTCTAGATTTGTTATATTGCCCATTTCTCTGCTGACAGGACATTTTTTTTTAAGTTAATAAAAGACTCAAATCAATGGATTTGAGTCAGTTGTTATTTTCCCTTCGAAGTAGATATTTTATATTAGAGTTGTGATTTTTCGTAGGAGGATAGTGTATTTCAAAATAGTTATTATTTGCCATTTTGAAGTGGATGTTTTCTATTAGTTAATTGTTAGTTTTCAGTAAATTGTTTAAGTTCTTGTGAGTGGTCATTTTTTTGAGATAGTAATTATCGTTCAAAATTGTGAATTAAAAAATTAGTTAATAATATTTTGTAATAGAATAATTACAAAGTTCAAATAAAAAAAAATTGTTTAAGTGAGAAATGTCTGGAAATTAAATATATTTATAACCAGACATTTGCCATAATTTCAAGTTTAATAAAAAGAGCAAGAGCTCAATAAAAATAAAAATAAATAAAGTGTTTTTATTATTTATTTTGGTGTTAAATTTTCTTATCAAAAAATTCAATAAGTGATTTATTTTTCAAGACGTTCTTGGTTACGTATTTAACCAAGTGGTGACAGTGAAAAAATTAAATAAAATAAAACAGTGTGGGAGTTATAAAAAAACTGCCACACAACAATTGGACCCTAACGTCTTTTGGATACAGCGGGAATTAAGTCGCGCACGACTTCATATTTAAATTGTTACAACACTTGAAATTATTTGCCTGATAAGAAAATCATAACGGTAAACCAATAAAGAAACATGAATTTAAAGTTTATGTAAACAAATCGAATTGAAACGATCAGATTAGGTAAACTGATTTCCTGTTACTTTGTAGGACCCGCGGTAATATTTGTACAAGAAATTATTTATGTGAATTTTTTTTTTATGATTGCATAATTTTTATTTCTGTACTTCATTTAATGACGTCACAAACAAATAAAATGTTTTTTTTTTAAATTTTAAAAAGGACGAAAAAAATTGTAAAGAAAATTCATAATTTAAAAAATATTGAAAGGATTTGCAAAGAATTACATATGACTTAAGCCCCCTAAGTCGTTTATTGAAACAAAATGAAGCGGGAACCATCTGGGTTTTATTCTATTACTGGCTTTACCATTTATTAAATTCCCGACAAATTCAGTCCACATTTCCTTAGCAATTAGGGTTACCCAAAAATTATGTAAATTGCAACATCCTTAATTACTAATGGAGATGGCAAAATGGACATTAAATAGGAAGCCCAAACTAATTTACATCCAAAACAATGCCCCACAACAAATTAGGCAAAATTTATAGTCAAATAAATTTATATTTGGCAAAGCTTTTATTAGCGCACCACTTTGCAGGGGGCGAAATAACAGTTCATTCCATTTTACCATACATACGAGCAAATAAACAGTTACAATAATGTGAAATATTGGTACGTGTCATGCTCAATGCTCTCTTCCAGCCAATCAATGACCTAAACGCCGAATGGTGGTGGTGGTGGTGATGATCGTTGGTGGCAAAATGGCAATATAAAGCCCTTCACATATAACCTCCTCATCCTCTTCACATGACACCCCTATAATGCTCACATTCAAACATTTTGTATACCAAAAAAAACGCCATACAGCGAACAAAATGTCCCCGCTCTTATTGGGAGCACTCTCGAATCCTCATACACTTTATTATTAATATTAAAGGGAGCACATCTATACAAACTTTTTGAATTGAAGTCAACTTTTAGGGTAAAAACTTCAAATAATACTGAACGCAGCAAGTCCCGTTGCTCCTAACTATAAAACAATATTCCACTGTCACTTGTCTGTGTGTATAATAACGGGAGTTGGTGCCAATACGCAAGCGCACTGCGTCGCATCAATAGAACAGTAAATTGCGGATAGTATGAGCGAGAGCTTCTGTATAATGCAGCAAATATAAAGAGCCCGCCGACACTTTGAAGAAGTCTGCGTGCTGATTCATTTGGAAATTTCGATGGCAATCATACAATATGTAAAGGGCTACGATGGCAGGGTACGTGAGGGTACCCGCGTTGTTTCATAGGTAAAACCATTTCGTCGGCCAGACACATCGGAGTCAGGGAAGCAATGTTCGTACACACAATATACGTATAGTTAGCAATGAGTGTACTGACCCTGAATAAATTGCAAAGCTTTATAGAATGTTGATGGTGCAGAGTTGGTAAATGGTGGTCTGATATGAAAAGGGGGAGTTTTATGCGTTGCTGTGGCACGAGTGAATTGCAAACGCACACATAAAACTCATTTTGCAATGCATGCTATCTATATAGGAGTCGAATATTCAAGGAGTGGCCGCATATTGATTGGGGTTTTCTTCCAAAGCGACAGAGGCTGATGCGTTTTTTGGATGGAGTTTTACTTTGTGTGTTCAACATAAGGGAAATTGTTGAAAAGCATTTACAATGCATTTATTTCTATAAATAAAACAAAAATAAAAAGAAATAATTAACTCAAAAACCGCTTGACAAATTTTACAAAATTTTAAAATAACGGAAAATAGGACTCGTAGTATTTTTTATTTCCCTCAAAGTCATATTCAGGGTTTAATTTTTGTAAAAATTAAATATTTTGCCTTAAAAATTGCTTTTAAGCATTAAAACTATACTTTTCTTCAATTTTATAATTTAAAATGTATTGTGTAACGCTCTTTACAGTGTAAAATTAATAATTAAATTGCAATTATAATGTTTAATATTGTACATACCTTCTTTGTTATCGTTTTATTGGTTTTATGAGGAAATCTGAAATCAATTAAAAAGAAAAATGAAAATTAATAAAACAAATTAAATAAATTAAGTGTGTTTTCAACTGAAACTGTAAAAAAGTAAACAAATAAATGAACAAAAATATAATATTAAACCATATCAACCAATCGAGACGGAACAAACAGACAACAATAACGGGAAACACACAAAATCCTGGCGAACCAGCACTCATTTCCAGCTGAATGGGCATAATTTGTTGATGGCAATCCTTTGTTACACAACGAAAACCCTTCATTTGCATCGGGCATAATTGTGAAAAAAGGATTGGTTGTTAAATCCAACGAGGAAACAATTTAATTTTTTTTTACCATTTAAAACAATTCCCATACCCATAATATTTCTCCCATGACCCATCACGTGTACAATACAGGGCACACCTTAATTTGCTGATTTAACATATATTAAATCAAACGCCAAACAAAAACATACAATTAAAGGGAAGCTCCCTTATTTTTATTGCACAGCTGGCAACAGTGTAGTCCCTTACATAAAATAATAGAAAGCAACTGCACAATTTACAACGAAAAACAAAACAATTCAAAATAAAATGCGATAAAATAGAAAGTGTGGCCAAAAAAGAAGAGCGAAGCTTGAACAGATCATCCCTAAAAAAAACATAACATACGCACATAAATAACATTTGTGAATGTACTAAAAAGACGAACATTTTGTCACCCCTTGAACGCACAATTGCGCCATTCCATGGCGTCGTAACTCGCATAATACGACATGTTGTATAATATGGGAAAATGATGGGCGATGGTTGCAGGGAGATAAAAACAATATTCGTTGAATGTTTACAAAATTTGGCAACTACGCAATTTCTCTTTGTGTGTGCGTTTTGAAATGTTGTTGTTGTTGTTGCTGGACGACCCTCGTTTCGAATATAATATGAATTTGTCACCTTTTCAAATCTGAACTTTCTATTTGGATTTTATGGTATGTGTGATCTTTTTGGGGTGGCGCAATTTCGGTCAATAAACTTTGGAACTACCGTTTTTTTTTTATACACAGATGAGGCTTCACAAAAGGGATGGTTTTTATGGGGGTGCAAAATGTTTTTATATATTTCATATGGAATGCTGCTGGAAGCTGTTCTTTAAACTGATGTTCCCGTTAGATTGGTTTGAATGTTAGATTAAAGGTGGTGTTATTTCTTAGGGGTAGAAAAGGTGGCCATGGAAACACGTTTGTTGGGAAATTTAAATCGGCAAACTAGATTTATATTAGTTTAAAGGTAACAGGAATTTATTTGCGTTGATTATTTAAAATATGGGAATAAATAATATAAATTTATAAAAAGGTCAAGCAACTTAATTAATCAATTAACACATTTTACGCAGTTATTTTCAAACATATTTCACCGAAGTCAACTGACAAATTAAAAGCACATAAAATTAAAGAGAAAATCATAAAATCCATCAGAATTTAAATCGTTGGCATTAATCGCCCACAATTTGTAAAACACGTAAAACGTTAATATTAATGCAGCGCCGCAAACAAATAAAGATGTCAAATGTCATAACATTTATTACTGAAAGGGGGTCAAAACCACCCACCCACAGCAGTACGATCGTATACCACATTAAATTTATTGCAAACAATAATTTTATGTGCAAAAATCATTTGAAAATGTGATGAAAATAGAAAACGCACAACAAAATGTTTAGGTACATTCAGTTTATTCCCATTCACTTAAAGTTAGGTACCTTCACATCAAAGTCCATTTACATAAAATTTATGCAATAAAATGAAATTTACAATGCGAGAGAAAAATTGTGTACACGCAAAAAGTGGGTACACATGAAACAAATAAAAGACGCCCAAACTAACAGTAGTATGAAATTACATAAAAAGGCGGTCTTTTATGTGAAATTCAATACGAAATGTTCACGTGTAGCAACGAGGCGCGTGCACACAAACACACCTCACCACTTTAAGATGTAACAACATCTATAGCTGATGTGCAACAATTCAGCCGAATGACCCCCCTGAAAAGTGTGTGCATAAATTCAAAGATTAGCGCAAGCGACCTTGACACAATTTTCCCCACACACATACTGCGACGTGTTTAAATTTTAATTTTTCTTCTCGAAATTTTCATATTATGATGATAATAAAAAAAAATTTGCCACTTTTCCGCCTGCATGTCGTCCCGAAGTGCTACTGCAGCAGCAATGCGCCTCATCGCGGTGGCACACATTTAAACTCATTACTCATTGTGGCCAATGCACATTAATGTGCAGTTGCATACAACATTTTTGTAGGCCACACAAATTTTCATTTTGCAACACAACGCACAAAACAGACAAAATAATAATAATTACATTTTCACGTCGGTGGCTTTTTTTTGTTTTTCATTTTTCATTTCATTTTCATATTTTTTTTTTGCATAAAGGTTAAGTCCCGCCAAATGGCACAAAAATGATGAGCGCGGCGCAATCCAAAGGAGCGCGCGAACGGTGCCACACGCGCGTGAGGTGGAGGGCGCGGAAATTTTCGTGTGCACGTAATAGCATAAAGTTGCGCGCGCATTTTTCCACCAACTTGTTCATTTGTGTATAGGGCAGGGGCACGCAGCAGCAGTGGAGAAGGCGCAGTCTCGGGTACAATATGGTATATGTATCGCGGTTATTTGTTAATTTTTCTTGGCTTTTTCAAATTTACGCAACATTTGCCTTGAAAAAATTGTGTATATAAAATGAAAATGAAACTTGAAATAAATGTGTGTGGAAAACATGGACTGCAGTACGCTCGTTTATGTTTTTGTAAGCTGCCTCTGCATGTGTGTAAGTTTGAATGGTGAAAAAGCTTACGCGTTAAATGTAGTTTTGCAATAAAATACAGCGACAAAACCCCATCTATAAATATATGTATTGGGTACCTTCATGTAGCTAATATATACAGCGAAGTGATTTCAAGTGAAATTGAAATTAAACAGCTCGCGTTCCTGCGATCGCGATAAAAGTGAAAAATTTTCGGACAGAAGATGGGAGGATGGTGATCGTCTTTTATAGCGTATGTGTCAGTGTGCTCGTTATATGTTGGAAAAAGAAAACTGAATGGAATTAAAATTGGGTGAATGTCAACGGATTTATCGAGGAGAAGTACATACATGTGAAGGAAAAGAAAAACGACGAAGGCAAATACCCAAACGACCAACCAACAATCACACAATTCAGCTGAAGTTTTGTTTGATTTATGACGAATTTTATTTTGTGCTTTTGAAAATTTTAAATTGACGTCAGTAAATCATCAAGATACAAAAATGCACTCAAGATGTTCACCGTCGCGTCACATACATATGTGAATTCAGTGTAAGTCTCGACTTTAGTATAGAAAGCGCCAACCGTCGCGACTGCGACGTCTGAAGTTTAGGGTCGACATTCAAATTGGGTTGAAATTCCAAGAATGAAATGCAATTTTGCAATCAATCGACAAAAAGGGTATTTTTTTAGGGTACCCCCAGACATAGCGGACTTGTGGACCTAAATTGGAATAGTTAGCAGATGCTTGATTTTGGGAATATTAAATTAAATTTGTTTATTGCAGTAACTAGACTTAAATATCAGTCGGGACCCAATTAGTTAAAATTTTATATTTCAATTATTTAAAAAAATTAAAGAAGTTTTAAAAGCAGGGAAAAATATTAATCCAAGAAGGACTAAATTGAAACATGAAATTTAAATGGTTTTAACTAAACACTTTGTGATCTAATCATTTTGTTAGGATCAAAAAAAGCTTCACATCCATGGACAGAAATTGCTAGGGTTCACAAAAAAATGGCGACCCAGGAATATTAAGAAACAGAGAATTATTAAGTGCGCTGGGAGTTCCTCATTGTGGCATAATAATTTTTATTGAAATAATAGTAATTCAAAAATTAAATTCAAGTCATTTTCCAGCGAAATCATTCAAAAAAATTCTTAAGATAATTTTTTTGGTGTTTTTTCAAGAACGTAAAATTACATTTGGAGTACTCAGTTTGAGCCCCTGAGGTAACAAAGGACCAGATTAATACAAAAAACCACATATTAATCACTTGCCATAAAGCTATTTCCTGCAAACATTTCAAATTATCATCCCATACTGACCACAAATTTGCTCGCTTCTCTCGAACCATGCCTTCAACAAAAAAAAGCTCGCAGACCCCAAATTACACCATCAGATCTCAAACAAAAGAATACCAAACCCACAACCAAAAAAAAAAATTCATAAAAATTCAAACATTCACTTGTGAGTCGTGTTTTTTGTATTGGTCATAAGTTGGGGCCAGTGGCATGCTTCCCTGCCCTGGGTTCTGCCCGGTTTCTCATCGCTGGTTCTTTCTGTTTCACCACATAGTATGTAGTTAGTAGGTAAGAATATACCTAAGCCATTTTTTTGTGTTGTTCTGGGAAAACAAAAACAACAACTCCGCATGTGCAACCACACACCAACAACTTAACCAGCCACCAGCCGCGAAGAAGTAAAATGCTTTTATAAATGTGCGTTCTTCTTGATGATGAAAAGTCGCAGGCCGCAGCAGCAGCAGCAGCAGCAGCAGCCAACAGCGTTTGACCGCGCTCAAGGTCTCTTAACATTCAACTTTATAATTCCTTCGTTTTCATCTTCTTTTTTGTACATACTTCTCTTATACGTCGAATTCTCTATATTATGTGTTCAGTATACGTTCGACTTCTTTTATACCATGTAACTATCATTTTATTCCGTCATCATCGATGATGATTGCGGCGGCAGTCATGGACACCATCAACCTTTGTTGTATACAATGATCCACGCCGCATGAGAGTCCAGCGACACCGATCGTCATTGCTTTATATATGTTTTCAAAAGCGCGTGGTTTCTTAACATATTTTCTTAACGTGTAGCACGTTACAACTATATAACAGCGATCCACACAAAGAACTTTCGTTATGTTAAAATGCCCATTAAGCTTTTTTCTACTCAATTCTGAGTTCATGTTAAAAATTTAAAGTTTGTAGCGCTTTTTTCCCCCTCTCTGTCTTGCGTAAAGCGCAAATATCCCATTCCGGTTAAAAAAGGAGAAATTGAATTTCTCCCATATTTATCCACGTACGTCAAAAGCTGGAACAAATTTGAACATGAGAAGCAAAAAAAAGTTGCGTGTGCTAAACAGAGAGAAAAATACAACAGCGTAAAAATGGCATACCCATTGAAGTTATGACAAAAAAAATTAACATAAATAAAAAATTTGCGCAACAATTTCAAAACAATCACACGACGCGACGGACGTAACACACAGTGTAGTAAGTCGCAACGACAATCGCACACATCAAATTGGCGGCTTTACACATAACTTCATATGGTGGGACGCGCATGTTGTCTCTTAACATTAACAAAAGCTTCAAGATTACATTGAGTCGCACGCGTAGCCATGAAATATATATTTTTTAAACTTATATATTCGTACAAAAATTACATAAAGACCCGCGCGACTTAAAGCTTGCGCATGGTTGTGTGCCCGCGCGAATAACGCGTATTTTTGCAAATATGTGTTGGGACTCGCAATGTATGTACATTTTTGCAACCACATAATGAAAGACAAATAAAAAAGCACGCGCGCGCAACTTACCTCGACGCGATGAAGTTTGTGCAATTTGGTCGCTGTGAGTGCAATCAACCTATATGCCAACATTGATTATCATTGATTTCAGCTTGGCGCTGACTGGCTGCTATAGTACACAATTCCGCGTGCATATATAGCCATCGTTTCGCAATGTATGTAATTAAACAAATGTGTGCGTATTATCGCAACTTTGTAACTTAACATGATCAATTTAAAAGCACAAATTAAAACGTTTATGCATGTATTTATGCGAATCAAAAAGGAGACATTGATGATGACGGCGACATACCGTCAAAGCTATTAAAATAACACAACATACAGACAACTCAATAGTAGACTTAAAACTTTATTGTATAGAGGCTCGTCTCCCACAGTTCATGGCTAAATTGAGTTAAGGTATTGCCATCGATCCATAGGGTTGGCCACATAAACGATTTATGTTAAGATTTATAACATCGGAAGCACACATATTGAAAATAAAAGCTGTTTCAGATAATGAAATGAAGTCTGTTTAATAAAAAGAGATGAAAACACCGAGAGAGACAGAGAGAAACGCGAAGCGCTTAACCTTCAAATTTTAAACTGGGCGTGTGTAGCATAGCGCTACATTTCTCGATAATTGTTCGACTGGGCAATCAATTGAGCGAGAGTGCATTAGCCCAAGAAGTGGAATACAAAAAAAATTGCAGCACATGGGGCATAATTGGTGGACGCGATGGACTTTTGCCCACAGCCTCAAAGTTTAAATATATTGATGCGGGATGTGAAAGAAAACGCACGCGCTCAATAATTATTGTAAGTTTAGGATCGCTCATATATACAGTCACAGCAATATTATTAATAAGCTCTTTGGAACGTTTGTAAAGTATGCGCGCGCAGTTTAAGGCCTACCATACAAGACGACATCGGGAACATACGGCCTGAAGGTCGGCAGTTCAGTTGCCTCTTCTGCAGTGTTTTCTTCTGTACGCCTTGTTGTCGTTTTTTTGTTCTGTTATCTTCCTTTTTATTAATTTATTCTGTGTTTATTTGTATTTTTCCTCTCTCTTTCTATACAGCAACAAAAACGTCGCTTTTTATATTTAAGTTAACTCTTTTACGTGTTGTCGTCATTTTTTCGTCTTTTTCACTGTATAAATAAATGTTTTCAATACAGACAAAGGTATGAATGCGCGTAGAACAAAAAAAAATTGTACGTATAATAACTCTTTCTGCTACAATTCTTCCTCATTTGTACAATAACAATACAAACAATAGCGATATCTTCAATTGTGTATATATAGAAATTGCCACACAAAATGCCGCGGATGTTCAACACAACAAAAAGCTTTACACTGTGTAGAAATTAACAACAAAAAAATCATGGAATAAAAGAATTTCATTTTATTTGATCATAATGCGTAGAACTCTATTTTTTGACATTTAAAAAAAACAAACTATAATCCATTTAATTAATCAACAACAATTAACAGCTTTTACACTGTTGCAAAATTTAAATCAAGAACTTTAGACCGCCTCTGACAACACTGCTGGAGTTATAAACCGCACGTTCTCTATATATTGCTGTATAGTTTAAATTGCTGGTCGGGTACAAAAGAATTTGTATACGAGGGTATGTGCAAAAGAAGGGATCAGAATATTCAAGCCACAATGGAAAATAAGGGCGTACAATACGTGTTGGTACGAATTTGAGCGCAGGGAAGAGGGTGAAAGCTTAGAGGATATTGACTTTAAATGTACGTTTTCCCCTTGGTGGTGTATTCGTGTGCGACTCTGCAGTTGTTTTGTGTACACAGTACTGTATTGAAATGAATGTAAAAGGAATAAATTAATAATAATTTACGGTGTATGGATGTAAGCAAATATATAGTGTGGCTGAAGCCGGAATATTTCATTAATCGATAGAAATGAGGCGAAATTTAATTAATGACATTTTATGAGTTTAGTACAAATATTGTTAGAGTGGATTTAATTTTTTTAATTTTTTGTATAACGGAAATTTGACTTTATTTTTACTTATGAAGGCTATGAAAACACTTAAAGGATTATGATTTGGAAATAAAAGGTTTAAAAGTATAATTAGTGTAAAATTAATGCAAGAAAATATTATTTGTGAGTTTGCAACACACATTTAAGTTCTACAAAACATAAAGTCTCACATATGCGTTCAAAAAACGATATTTAATAGTTAAAAATGAGTCCTGTTTTAAAATTCTTCAAAATTTAAAACTTTTAAACTAGAAAAACGGTTATAAAAAAAAAAATAATGCTAAAATAAATTGCACTAAAATTGTTTATTAATTCAATTAAAAGAAAGAAGAATACAACTGCCATTTGTGATAAAAAAAAGAAGAATAAACAAACAATTCCCATCTATCGATCCTGAGGGAACCGAATAATCCTCTTTATCATAGTTGCAGGAACAACCGTATGAAGAACCGGTTCAACTCAAGTTTTCGAAATAGTTTGTGCATTGCATACAAAATTCACCACATAGGACGGGAATTCAGAAGAGCATTATTAGATGGCGCTTTCGTAGCTTTAAAGAAAATTGACTTCAAAAGAAAAACCGTTTCAATGAACTTATATAAATTTATTTCCAGTCAAACGTGGTCTTAAAAACAATTTTAATAAATTAAATAAAGGGAAGGTGAATATAAAAAAATGGTTATTCGCTTATAATCATCATGAAATCAAAAATAAAAAGCAAAAAATAAAAATACCGGTTGAATTGACGAAACGGTTGTAACATAGCACAGTTTCAAACCACAGGCGTATAACAGTTAAATTAGCGAATACAAAGAAATGCGACATATGGTGAGTTTTTTTAATATATTTTGCGATAATTTTTTGGTGTAAAAATTTGATAATAAATATTCGAAAATTTTATCTGTAGGCAGACGCTAAGCAATTAAGTTCGAATAATAAAAATTAAACCGTTAAAATGCAATGCAATTAATGCTTTAAGGATAAAATATGAAATTTATAGCGTTATTTTTGATGGATTTATTGTTGTTGGCAAAATATTAAATAAAAAATATTTCTTACATAGTTAAAATTAAAATACAAAGGACTAATTAGATGAATTTTGAGGAGCATGACGTTTCGGCTTTTTATGATTTTTGGCACCCTATAAGATTTTTTTTACCGATATACAAAAAAGGATTACAAGCGCAGAGTTGTCGTATTTTGTTATCAATTAAATTTAGCTTACTGATTTAATTTAAAAGTACTATTTAAATGCAAAGCTTTTCACATCATAACATATTTAAAACACACGAATTGACTTTAAATTTTATACCAACCACTTTCAATTTACAACCCCATTAAAATTCAACCAATCAGGCGATTTAAAGTATTAAAAAATCAGCATAAAATCAGTAATTAAAAATATTTAAATGCACGGTGTAATTAGTTTTTCACTTCCAATCGGTGTTAATAATTTTCGCAATTAAAAAAGCCACACACGCAATATTGAAAACAACGATTTGTCAATCAGTGGCATTGACAAAGGAACATTTAATCCATTCCGAAATTTTGAAGCTTAAATAAATAAGTCAATTAATACAGCGGTGACATTACACTCGTACATAGGAGGTACAAGCAGAGGATGCATACCGTATAGCTACAATGAATGCATAGTTAATTAGCATTCAGTGTACGTACCGTTTTGTCAACAATAAAAAAATAAAATCGTGTGGCGTGACGAAAATAAACGAAATAAAATCTCTCTGCAAATTTATTAGTTAAAATAACGCTATACAGTTACCTAAGTTTTAAATGACAGAAAAAAAGAAATGCATCAAAATGTTTTTGCAAACAAACAATTGCCAAAAAAAAAATAAATTGCATAAATCCAAAATATTGGCGTCATCCCACATAATATGCAATGTGGTGAGCCAACGTTGTCTTATAAAACAATTCCCCACACTCCACAATCAAGCCCGCATATGTGCAATTTGCAATCAACAAAATCCATCAATTAGACATATTTTTCCGGTTTAATCAATAATGGAGCGCTTTGGCAACATGACAAACACATCCCCCCAGTGCACCCCACCCCCTCTTGAAACCATAACCAAATACCGGATAGCTTACCCCCCACAATCTGACTGACTGATGGGTACATATAACAAGGATCATTGCCAAAGATAAAGCCAAACACACAGTTGTGAATTGTGACACACACACACCCGATTGAATCGATGTGAGGCCAATAATTATTTTAGCACATTTCAAATAAACTTGTTGATAAATAAATAAAACGACGTGTACCGGTCGGAGGTATTTATAACAACCCGATTAGGCTTTAACTCAATGATACCAACAGCAGGAAATGGAACGGAAATGAAATTAGCCCCAAATCGTTGGGTGATTTGAAGCGCGTAGCGCTACGTGTTGTTATAAGTGAGTATGGCATCGCGTCCAGCAATTCTTAAGGGCGGGGGAAGAAAGAAATTTGTTATGGACGCGCCATAGCGTTTATCCCTTAGCATTTAGCCGCCATCATATAAACACTGATGAAGCATGACGATTCCCAACAAAATAATTCATTTATTTATTTTCTCTTGACTGCCATCTCATATCCATTGAAGTTTCCTACGTTATACCAACACAAAACAAACCATGTGATTCCATACAGCTGCTGGTGGGGGTACTCATTGTGGGTTGAATACATTGTAAGGCTTCCAGAAATCAAACAATCAAAAGAACCCCAAAAAAATCGTGCACAAGTCGAAGTTTCGCTACAAAATCTTACACCATATCAAGAATTAAATGCCGGAAATGTAATATACTCAATGTACCTATACTGGCAATGTGTTTGTGTTGTACTTCAACGTAGGTAGTAGGTACTAAGTGACGGTATCAATTTTTGATTGCCTTGCCAAAATTAAATACACATTCAAAACGTGAAGCGTGAAACAGCATGAGTATGATTGTGCCAAATGGAAGAACAGAAAAAAACAACAACAAAGAAAGTGTTTGGAAAAAAAATTACAAAAGGCGGAAGAATATAAATACGTTCCATGAAGAAGACGCAAGAAATCATGAAAGACATGATGAAATAAACAATAAAAAAAAATACCCACATGTATAACCGAAAGATGCATGGTTTGTGGAGGGAGTGGGATGCAGGGCAATATACTTTTAGTACAGGGTGATGCTTTATCTTTGAAATTAGTGGGGAAGAAGCAAGGTGGAGTGTAAAATATGCAATTTTAAATATGTCTATAGAGGGCTTTTATAAAAATAAACAGATTTTATATTGGACTGTTTTTTTGAAAATTTAATGGTTTCTTAGATACAGAACATTGAAACTACAAACTAGGGTCTAATATGGGGCCAAATTTGCTATTAAGTACTTAAACATGATTTATGTTAAGTATTATAAATTGTTCATAGGACTTAAGTATTTTAAATGCGTTGCATGCTGCACTGATTGCCTTTCAAGGTAATTCAAGGTCAAACCAATAATTGTGCCTTATATTTATTCCCATCTATTTAATATTAGTTCAATCTTCTTATTTCCTACAGATTCTTCCATAACTTTATTACACCCCCTATTCAGAAAATCTCACCCTGTCCCTATACATTACACTAAAAGGGTGGATGGTGGTGGTTGCAAACGATATACACACACATAACACAAACTGATGTGCGTGTACGTATAACATTATGAAAGGAAATACCAGGGCGCTAAAATGTTGAGTTAACAAAGACACAAGAGCACACACAAGACTGATTGAACTGAAGAAGTGGGTGGGGAGCGAAATGCCACGCCATAACATGGGTGAGAGGGGTCGCCATCCCATCCATCCATCGGCACTGTTGAGACGCACACTGCAGACATACCGCACATACTCAGGCATGTATACCGGGTAGACTACATACTCCTCGCATGTTGATGAAAATGAAGCAAATTTCAAGCGCTGGAGTGATATGTGCCAAATATACGCTACAACTTCTCCTCTATATACCTAGTTAGAATAGATAGTGTGGCAGGACTGCATAAGACAAAGGAGCATTACAAAAATCCCCGGGCGGAAAAGGAAAAAAAAAGAAAAGAAATCCCTCTCATGTAGAATTCTCAAGTAGTACGGAGCGCGACTCTGCAACCATCAAGCCCAAAAGATGTATAATAATAATAAATATATTGTGTGGAGATGCGGAGACGGGCTGAGTTATGAGAATACAATAAATCCGGGGTGGTGTAACTACACAAGGATGATGCGAGGAGTTCGCGTGAAAGGATGGATATCAGACAAGCATATCAGGATAATGTGGGCAACAACAACAACAACACCTTACAACCATATAGGAAATACGAGACGAAAGACAAAAAGCCGCACACACACACAAGATGTGGAAAATGATAAAATCCACCACTCCGTTACTAAATGCCCTTTCAATTATTAATCACATCAACTTTGGGTTTATTTAATGGAGATGTTTTAGCGTCCGATTTGCCACCCCCCAAACCACCAAAAACATAACATTCCACCCATCAGTGGCAGTGGCTTGCGCGGGCGCTTCCATACCTTTTTCTTCTTCTTCTTGTATTACATCCAGTTATGTTGTAAGCGCCACACATAATGTATACAGTAAGTAATAAAAACCGTTATAAGATGGGATATAAGAATCTATTACAAGATGTGCTTTATTGTAAATACACACAGATCGTGGTGGGATTTTTTTTTTTATCACTTTATGTAGTCCGATGTGTGTGTTCTGCATCGTTATTCGCCCATTTTGAGGTCTTACATTAGTGCTACAGACATTTAATCGTTTATGTGGGAGGATTGGGGCCCCCAAATTAAATGTTTCCCTGTGCGTAGCTAAACAGTGCCGAGTTTATTTGCAAGGATATAACTGCAAGGACTTATATCTATATGGGAGAAATTGGGCGCTAATGTTTCTTCGACTATCTACGCATCCTTCCACATAATATTGCGAGAATGCATGTTACTGTCAATTCACCATATAATATAGCAATACTAATTGATTCAGGTTCGTCCCTTATCTGGTCGTTTCCATTTTTTATTGCTGCATATACGATTTATGTGCATGTGTGTGCTTGAGATTTTGGGATGTGGACCATTCCCAAGTGGACACATTAATAATGATTTGGAAATGAAATTGAAGGGGGTGCCTCCTAAATTCTATATTATATCATGACAGGACACCCACAAATTGTTCATGATGTTATGGGGGGGGGGGGGGAGATGATGTTCGTCTATTTTGTAACGCAACGTCTTTTAAGGATAAAACACGCATAATGGAATATCTACACTAACGACCAAAAAAAAAGGGACGCATATACCTATTTCTGCAGTGTATTTATGTTCATGTCTTACGGGCTGTAAGGGTATCGGGAAGGATTTCCCAATTTTGATTGATTTTATTTATTTGTTTATTTATATCGGATTTGTCACAATAAACCATTCGCATAAATGAGAAGAGAAATGGGTCGTGGATCCAATGAACCTTTTTACAATCACCAAACCCCCTTCATCGTTTTGGGACCCCGCCATTAAACAAATCTTATGGTGATTAGAATAATGATTGTAATGAAAAAATGCCCATCCTCCCCTCGCCCTAAGTTTCTTCAATAAAATTATGTTCTTACATTTTACAACATAATTATGTAAATATATGTAAAGTACACCAAACTATTGGGGTAGTTACTATAATTTAAGCCCTTGCTCACTCCTTGCCCATTCCACATTCTTGCACATTTTACAGTTACTGCTATCTGTGTATAATATTCCGAAATGTGTGCAAACAAACCACAAGCGCAAACCGCACACATCCGCTTAAGCGATACACGGTGAACACTAAACTGGCATTATTGATACATTAATCTTTGCAAGAGTTACGATTTAATAATGGACGCGCACCGCAAACAGGATATTGAGTTGAAACACACGACAATACCGAGGGATTTTCTGGTGGTTGTGCTGTTGCACTATAATACACAACATACAGCATGAATCAGCGTGCACTCCCCACTGTGCGTTGGTGGCGATGGTTGTGGCCCACCCGGACAGAAGTACGGCACAAGTAGTTGTGTAGGGAAAAACCTATACACATAACCACAATTCAGAGAACCGTGCGGTGCTCTTGCCTGTACATGCAGACACATAGGTGGGATGGTTTACTGTTCAAAAAAGGAAGAGTGTGTGTAGGTGTGTATGGCAACTGCAGTACAAAACAGTTAGTTATAAACTGATGCACTCGACTGGCATGTCACCGGAAAATGTAAATTTCAAGCAAAAGTGTCGCCCAATGCGTTTTCGGTTAGAAACATTTTGCAACCACTTTTCAGTCTCCCATCACTTAAATCTTTTGCATCTCAGGACACAGGTATAAGGTTATATTATATTATCCAAGGACATGTACACAAAAGTATAATATAATATGTGTGCACGATTGTGTGCCATAATACCGACTGAATTTGAGTGGGCGACAACACATCCATAAGAACAAGTGTGCAAGGGGGGAAATTGTTTTTTGGGTGGGGCAAAATGCAAACAACAAACATACAGCACAAAAGCAATTAAAACTTTGAAATAATGTACACACTGTACACAATACACAATGTTTCCTGATGTCGTTGTTGTTCCCAGTTCCAGGACATTTTTTTTCGTGTTCACTTCTCTTTGTTTGTGTGTGTGTTGTTTCAACCCTGCCCCTTCCCCTTTACAATCCACTCACTTTGCGTGCAGTGTACTCGGTGTAGGTACTGTGCTCCTTTCAAAAAATGTTGCTCTCCAATGTATAAAGTATAAGCGTGCTTTTGGCTTGGTTTATTTAGGTGCGTGTATAATTTGAGTGTTTCACAGAACGCTACATCCCCTGATTCCTCACGATTTATTTTTCACTTAAATGAAAGAACAACACACAAGTATAATGCGAAAAGTGAAGATGAAGATGGCCAAAAGTAAAGAATTAACAGGAACGAGAACAACAACAAAAACAAGGATGGCAAAAAAAATTGTTGAAGATTGTTAACAAAAAGATTTCTTGAAGATTTCCTTTTTATCATCCGCATATATATACGTCCATCCAATGGGTGGTAGATCTCCACAATAGGGGTTGGGAATATTATGGAGAAAAAGCTTGAGGGTGGAAAGTCGCAACAATGAATATAAACAAAACAAAAAAAAATTGCAAGACATTGCGTTGTAGTGCAAACATGATAAAATGAAATGTATTACTAACTAGTTAGTTGGACAGGGTGATCAAGTGGGAAAGGGATCATCTGCATTTATCATAGAAATTAAAGGTGAAACTTACAGCAAAAAAAAAAACATAAGCAACCTGGAATGATTTTAAAAATATAGCAAAATGAAGATACTGGGCAAAATACTATTACTATCAGAAAATGATCCCTTTTGAGTCATCCTATACAGAGGACTTGATAAAACAATAATTTTATTTGCAGATATTTTTTGAAAACCACAATGGTTTTTGAGTAATTGAGCACAGACCTCTAAGAAAAACCCTGTTGAGCACATAAAAAACATCAAGCTCAAATACTGACATCAATTTTAGGGATTTAAAAAAAATTAAAACTGCCAGCTTTACTTAAAACTCACCCTGTACTTAATGTTTTCAGCCATTTCAAATTTGTGCAACTTTTCGCCTCAACGAAAGCGGGTACTACACCCACACCGCGCCACAAAAACTCGTATACGTTCTTATCCTTTCATTGTGCGCGGCCACAGCATTTCCTATCTGTATGCATTTGCGTTAAATTTCACGTTATTACAGTTTTCCAACGGTCTCCTGTTCTATTATGTGGTTAATGAGACGAAAACTATGACTCAAACTAACTGGAAAATACGCAGAAATGAAATGCGAGTTGCATTGTAGTTAGTGCACATAACTACGTACTCCCTAGCGCTATAACCGGTATACCGGCATGCACCACCCACCATTATCAAACCACCACCACCACCACCGCCATTATCATCCCCCATTTTATTAAAGTTAAAACATGGAGCATTTGGCTGTGCCTTGGGGATAAAAATAACAAGCAACAGACAGACAAAGGCACTTTACGTCATTCAGCGTTTATTGCAACTAAGCACAATTAAAAGTGATAAAATGCAGAAATCTTTGTGTAAAAAGGGTCACTGTGTGTACTTGGGTGTATTTGCGCTGTGAGAGGGAAGGCACTACTTCGAGGCGCACATCAATCGACTAAAAGCTTTGCCTCAATCAGAGAGTGGACAGTGTGAGCGAGTTTGCACATTAAAAATCCCGATTGATGTCTCCATTCGCAAAATACGAGCACACGTACGGTCTTTAATGTCCACATTGCACAGTAATGTACATTAAAGTTCTTAATGACCCCAAAAAAAAAAAAAAAACAGGGTTGAGTTAAGTGAGTTCGATTTCAGTTGCATTTATATTAATGTAGAACTACCACCAATGGATGTTGCTTGGATTTATATGGCGATGAAATGGATTTTTAGGAAGGTAATAAAGTTACGAATGCGACACCCCGAACTCACCAAATACCCATTATCCGTTATATATAGTGGCGTGCAATAAGGGATGCTGAAGCTTTTTAATAGTTATTAGTTTAAGCCCTTAAAATGGATGTGCATTGACTGTTTGAGATGCAAATGGTCACAAAGCTTAATAACTACTGAAATTGAGGGGATTGGGAAGAACGAGGATGAAGCGCCGGAACTCCGGGGAGCGTAAAATTTGTAAATATGTATAATTGTATTTTGGGCCGCGCCAACTTATCGTCTGCACAGATTACCAACTGGGGCGAGTGCAAAACATCAGGATGCGTGCCTATTGCTTTTAGCAGCGTTGTAAAATCCTGCACTGCATGCGAGTGCTTACTGGTTAGGCTTTCATAAAGTATGCACACACTCGTCCACATTCGGGAGGAATTTGATTGCACCTACAAGCAATAATTCAAACATACATTCCGTGTGAAAACTCAATTCTTTTGCATCCCCTCGGGCCTACTCAGTACACACTCCGCGCATAATATGAAAATCTGGGTGGAGGATACGTGTGCTGGGTCCCGCACCTCGTTTCTCAATTCGCATGTGTAGAATTTAGTTATGCTTGCAATATGCGTTTATACTTCATGAATCACGATCGTGTGCGAAACAAACGTTTAATGGCTGCGCTTATTGCGGTGTGTTGGAGGGTTTTTGATTTGGTATAGTTGTTGGTGTGTAAATCACCACTCGCACGCCTTTGTGGCTTCCCATTTAAAACAAAGGTACACACACAGTCGGGCGTGTGCCCTTCACATCTACGTACATATACAAATAAAACGAAGCGGAAACCCCCTGAACAATAAGTGTAAAATACAAGAATATGACCTTTGGGCTAAACAATAACGATGGTCAAGAGGCCGACAAATTGGCGCGGTGATACCCGTACATATCGTACGTCCTGATGCCACCCGCCCCCTGCAGGCATATGCCTCACTGCTCAGTAGGTGCTGTTAAACGCACACACATTTGCGGGAGGTGGGAGGAGGGGTTGATTTTATGTACAGTTCATCCCCTGCTGTTTGCATGTAAATATACAACAAACTTTTAGGGATATGTTATCGTCCTCATATTTTTTCCGTACCTATGTCCTAACTCCAATATATGTAATAATATGTTGACCAAAATAAATCTGAAAAGTCACAATGAATTTATGCGGGTTTCAGATATATGGGTCTAACAATCTTTCCATAATCGAATGAAATGATTCAACATAAATATTCCTTGACCTGGCAAATACGTAGGTCGTATATATCAAATATAGTATCTTTCTTTAAGAAGTTTTTCTTAGAATTTACAAGTTATGAAACAACAATTTTATGGCAAGGAAATCATGGTGAAACTTTAAGCAATTTTTTACAATATCAAAATGACGTTTAGGACCAATTTTGTTTTCCAATAAAATAAGATGAATTTTAAGTTTTAACCTTGAAATATTTAAAATTAATTTTTGAAAAAGTGACCTTCAAAATTTGGGTAAAATATTTTTAAGACAAAAGAAAAATTTGAAAATCCAACCCTAACAATGATTTAAAAATTTAATCATTTCTAACTAAATAAATTTAACCTTGAAACTTTCAAGGACCGCAAGCAGTAAAACGTTGTCCTAAATAATACACAATTTTTTAAAATTAAATATGTAACTTCAAAACAAGCGATAAGAAAACAAGGATAAATACATTTTGGAAACTGGGAATTTTTTTTTTAAAACCGTGACCTTGAAATGTCTTAAGAAAAGTCATTGTACTACTTTTGAAGACTACTAGTTAATCATTTATCGAAAAAAGTTCATTAAAAAACGCATTTCATAAAGAAAATGGCATCACAAACCCATTTTATGTAAACAATGTAGAAAGAGAGCACAAAATCTTATGAAAATGCTATAATCATATAATGCTGCTGTGCATATTTACATTGTAACATGTTATTACGTAAAATATTAAATGTTGCTACCAGATGTTCAATTATCCTGTATTTTATGCTTGCATGGTAACCATATTCATACAGTTAGCAGACTGTCACACACATAAACAAATTAAGTATAGTTTACAATGTGTAGACACCCAAGAGAGAGAGAAAGTGAACAAGAATATAAATTTCCTGGAAAAATCATTAAGCTCCAGACATGCTAAATAATGCAACGCAAATCTACCCCAAGCGTGTGCATGTCCTTAAAAAAAAAACCGTTTCAATATGAACAAGCGAAACTAATACAAAACAGTATGACTTTAATAGTCAACACACTCCATTGTTAAACCAATAAGGACTTGCCACCCTTAACAAAAGTTATCAACAATTTAAATGGGTATAAACTCTTGGATAATGTGTGTATTGTTTAAACACCTACACTGCGTTTTATATGTTTGCATATAATTCGTTAGTAAATATAAAGGACGAAACATTTTCCGGACAAGTGGTTACAAAAGGATCTATTATATTCATGCATTCATTAAAATTATGAGCACATTTATGTTTAAACAACTTGGAACACCGTAAAAAAAGGACATATACTCGGTTTTTTTATTTAAACAGTCAATTGGAAAATATATTGAAATACAAAAGGATATATGACAACTTTATGGCTAACTGTGCAATGTTTGGTATCATAATAAATGTAGGTGAAGCGCACTTTTAAATAACTGCCCTTTTATAGCATAATATACCTACACGTTATGCCGTTAGGTGGATTGAACATAAAACTCCCTGTACGCTTGTACGGTGTACCCCATCCTGCGTGACTGATAACGCAATGTGAATATTTATTTTATTGTTTCTTTGATGCCGTTACTCGTACGGTACACTGAAAACAGAGAGAGCAGAGGGGGTGCTTGCAGAAATTGTTCGAGTTTAAAAAATTCTTATCATGAGCACGTGTTTAAAAAGGACTTATCGTTGCGGGGTGGCTGCACACACAGGATATTCTTGGGGGAAACTTTTTAAACACACAACTTATTAATGTGTGTATAACCCTGCGTTGCAAAACTTTTTTATGTGTCTGTGTATTAAGTGCGACCAGCGACATTATAAATATATATAGGTCCTTTTCTGTATATTTCGTTATGCTTACAAATATCCTCGAAATGTGAATAAAATTCTTAAGCATGGGTGGCTGGGATTCACAGGGCGTTGCATAAAGTGTATGTACATAAAACAGCCCACCAGTATAAGTATCGAATAATGAAGACAAACGATCGGAAGTGGATTGATCGCTTAAAAGCTTATCCTTTAACAAGGAAAACCAACAACACACACCAATCCATGTATTATATTGTATACGATTTTAAATTAAGCATAATACCACACAAATCGCTACATATCCTTAATATTTCGTGAGGTTTTCAATCCCTTTCCTTAGTTTTGCGAATATTTGAGACCACCTTTGCATGTAAAATCCTTTCATATTATGTCTGCATAAAACAGCTCATTCAATCATGCGGACACATGCATATGTAATAAAATTGAACAGGAGTAAGTGATTACACAATGTTCCCATTACATGGAAAAGTTTATTGCCGACAGGATCTTGGCTACTTGCGCCACACACAAGAGTTGAGAATCAACTTAGATTATTCATATGTGGCATTTATAAAATGAAATATACAACGCTGTATACTTGTATAAGGCAGCAATTGCTAAGGGATGAAGTAAAAACCGCACCAAAATCCAGCGATAGCACCACCCCACTATCAAAATCTGATATTCAATTCATATTGGCTGCAGCAGCAGCAGCAGCAGCAGATTTCAAACGATTTTTAAATTATTTCTGTGCAAGGATCTAACAAGTAGTATGCAGCCGGTACAACATATGCGGCGTGCACTGTGTAGTGTGTGTGTACACTCCATGGATCAACTTTGTGGCATGCTGCGGTATTGTGTAATATTTTACCACTTGTGTGTATTCAGAATTCTCTATGCAGTGCTTAAGGGGGTTACAAAATCAATTCCTTATATCCAAATCGCGTGTATACTTAGGCAACCCTGTACTCTTCTTCATCTTCTTCTTCTTTATCTCCGCCTCCTCTTCCTCCTTTTCCTCCCAACTATATGCTCTGTTGTGTATTTATTATGTACTTGGAGATAACCAAACATCCTTTGCCGATACATCACACACAGCAGTGTGTGGCCGTGGTGAGGGTGGTTGCTGCACACGCCGGGACAGGCGATGTATTTATGTGTGTTTGTTAAACGAGTGTTTGTACTTTATTCAGGCATATGTTTGTGAATATTTATGGATGTGTGTGGAATGACAAATTATAATCTTTTTTCGCGCATATTTAAGATGCAGGAATTGCGATAGTAAATCCTTTTTCAGTTTTTTTTTTACAAAATATTCAAACATGATTTTTTTGGTGTTTAGGGTTTAAAGTTGTTCAATATTTGTTTACAAGATTTTGATTTTAAATAGATAGAGTAGAAGCTTAGAACTTTTGCTTAAAAATTAGGAGGGGAAGAGCTTTGATAAGCTAAAGTATAGGGAATCAAAAACACCCTCAAATCAAAGTTATTACTTAATATGTTTTAGAAAAAAAAAAATAAATTAGTTTTAATGTGAAATAACGAAATTAGTTCTGAAAACAGGTCAGTATTGAATCCTTTTGATCATGAGATAAAAAAATTAATAGATTGAACCAATTATCCTTAATCCACGTGCATCGATCAATGTTATATTTTGCATTAAAAACATAAAAGGACCGAAAAAACTATTAAAAAATATAACGAATAATAAAAATTTTAAGAATTTGCAGTCTGCACTTGACATTTTATGATTCACAATAGAGTTTCATAAATAACCCAGTCACACACATACACATCAACCCACAATATATTTTGAATCAAGTTGCAATAATTATTAATAAGCCCTCCACAAATGAATGCGATTGCGGTTACCCGCAGTGGTTGAAAGGAGATGAAACAGACAACATGCACCCATAATATGAGCTTTTTCTCCACTTCAGAAATGTTTTGTTATGTCTTTATTATTGTTTTTGATGATGAGACGACGATGCGTTCATCGTCAAAATGAAGACTGGCATTAATATTATGTTTTCGCAACCACATTGCAGTACAGCCAGACAATTCAGCCATTTATCTCCAGCAATTATCACTCACTTTGCTTCAATTTGGGTGACTGTGCGTGTATTTGAGTGTGAGTGTGCTTCAATTCGCTACGTCTGCAGAATTATATTTTTGGTATACATAAATAAATGTATACGCGCCTGTAATATTTTCTTTAATATTTATTCACCGGTTTGTTCACACAAGAGACGTGACATAAGTGCACATTATGTGGCACAATATATTTCCACATGTTTGGGTATAACTTTGGAGAAATGGAATGCGCGAAACACGCGAGACTCGTGTACATTTTCAAAGGAATACTTGATAATGAAACGTGCAGCGATACACCATAATGAGGGTGGAGGGGGGGGGGTTGTTGTGGGTGGTAACATGATTAAGGGTGCGGAATGATATAAAATATTATGAGCGAAAAGCAAACATTGAGCCGACGGGGACTTTACATCATATTGCGCAGCGAAATTATGTGGGGTGGGCTTTGGGAATGGGGATGGGAGGCTCAAACTGCATAACAAAAGCTTCCCCGGGTAAGTTGACTCGCATTGTTTCTCGTATTTATAAATTGTTACGTATGTTTGTGTTTGTGTGCATTCTAGGGTACAATATACATTGTATGCAATTCTGTTAGAGCACTCATCCTTTTCCATCCTAGCGCTTAAACGCATATAATTGTTGTTACATTTCAAAGTTGACGGGAAATTGTTATTCCTTTTCCTTAATTTCCTTGACTGTTGCAGAATTACATGTTATTGTGACTATGTGCGTTGCGTTGTTGAGAGTCACGCTTGTTATTGTTCCACTTGTGTAGTTGTTCTTATAATTACCATTTATTTATTAATCAAAAAAATGAGAAGAAGAAGAATAAGAATGAAATATGTTGCAATTGCGAGAGGCGTGTTTGCAATAAGCTCCACTTTACCTTGCTGCAGATAGCTTTGCTGCTTTAACTGCAATTATTATGTTATGCAAAATGCGAAACATTATTCAGCTGGAAGCTTCAGCTCACTAAATTCGTCATGATCTAAGCACAATGCACATTGCACACACTTTCAGCATTATGCAGTTTAAAGAATATTATACGTTCTAAAGTATGTATGCAGAATGCAAATAACTGCAAAAGTATAAATTGTGGAGCGCACGAGGCTGTTATTCTTTCAATGGATGAAGCTTAACAGTTATATGATATGGTCTAAAAGTGGTAAACTATGCAATGTGGTGGTTGTATACTTTATTAATGTGCATAATTCTGGATATTTGTGATGCATGTGCTTGATGTGTTTGCAAAGATTTAAAATAATTTTGCAGAGTATACATTACAATTTGAAGCTTCAACAATATAATAAAGACATTACATTGTTTAATGTAATTAAAAAAAGAAATTCAAAAGTTTTCCATTTTAAAGCGCAGTCGTTACAGTGTAAAGTAATGGTGTGGTTTAAAATTAGGAATATTTTTTAATTACACATATTAATTTCATATTTTTGTTTGATATAATAATTTTTATTCACAAATTTACTCACCAAAATGTTGCACTGATGTGGCCAAAACGTCAAGTTCATTTCTGTAATTGTGAAGAAAAAAAAACCGTTAGTTAAAACTTTTCAAGGTCATTTAATTTATATCTAACAAATTTTCAGTGTAGCATCAAACTACATAAAAATAATAAACTTTAGTCAACACAAATTAATTATTATTTCAATGTTGAAGATACCATTGTTTTGAAGTTATTATTGATCTCCGAATAATTTTAATGCAGTAAAATTTTTTTTTCAAATCCTCTTTTTGTGGGGTATAAAAATCAAGGGAGTCCTTTCCCGCTCTCTGATAAAAATTTAACAGTTATTTGTAAAGCGCAGTAGACATGTTAAATTTATAAAGTGACGCGCATGAAGATTGACTTTAACAAAACACTAAAAACATCCTTCATTTAAATCGCAACGGATTTTGAACACTATTAATATGGATTAAAAAATTGAAAAAACTTTTTTAAAAACTATTTAATTAATTCATAAAATTTCCATAATAAAAAAGTTGATTGTGACATAAAATATTAATTTATTTTGCCTGACTAAACAATATTATTTTAAATTTTTGTTTGGAAACAAAATTCACAAGTGCGGGGATTTAAATTTTGTCATGTCAAAAATAAAACAGAGTTGATGGAATAAATTTTGTTGTGCAAACAAATTTAAGCTGTAAGTACTGCAATTCGCCTATTCACTAAAAATGCATTCACCCAAAACATTTTTCTCTAAAATGGAATTTAGGTAAAAACTGGGATAAATTATATTCAGAACACATTTAAATTTAATCCTTTTCAAATTTAATACCTCTAATGTGTAATAACTACAACACCATCCCCTAAAACAAATCGCAAATGTACTTATTGGTATTGTAATGTGAATTTTGCGTAGCAGGGACATTTAAAAAAATGTATTTCAAAACTAAATAGCAAAATATTGCATATCAAAAAAAAAGGAATCCTTTAAACTGATTATAAACGCAACGACGTATCCCCGAACTAGTTAAAGAAATTTCTAAGAAGCACTCATACAGAGACAGAACCCTATCAATATTTAAACCATAAGGATCGTACACGGACAACTTAAAACACATTATATAGAAGTTTAAGTTTTCTGCAACATCTCAACATTAAATAAGTGCTTCGACAAGAATATCCTTAAAGTACTTTCACACATCCCTTTTTAAGCAAGTAACTGTAGATGTTTGAAAGTAATTTTCATAATACAGTTTACATGCACTGATAAGGATTAAACAAGGATACACATAACATAGTGGGAAGAAATGAGTCCTTCAAGAAAAAGGAACATCCCAAGACGTCCATATTCAAGCTGAAGCGTTGACCTTTAAAATGGTTACATCTCATGGGCGTGATTTGTGCATAGAAATTAGAAAGCTAATCAACTCTATTATTTAGGTGAACGTCCTTTTACTAATTTACATTGTACCAAATATAATTATTTAATAGAAATGTTTCTTGTTGAAGATAAAAATGGGGAATGAATATGCTGATTTGGATTGTTATTGAGTACTGGTTACTTGAAAGCACTTAAATATCTGACAGGACGAATCACGACATTTTCATTGGAGCAATAAATAACTGTAACATGGAGTAACTATGTACTAGGAATGAAGTTTGAATATTTACATTTAAATTAGAATAATAAATAAATCATTATGCATCAGATTACGCAAGTTTATTGTATTGGTAGACGAATTCAGTACAATTCAGGTTTATGTTATCCTCGTGATGAAGGCGGCACACATGCAATCTCGTGATAAGCACGCGGCACACGACCACTTCTCATGGCACAAGGCTTAAAGCTTTGCATTTTAAGATTTTGTATAACACTAAAATGACGTACACACTTCTATGTGTGTGTGTGTGTGTGTGTGTATAACAGTTTGTACTCATGAATTCCATCACAATTCACAACAACGGGGTTGCGGACTATTTGGACGCATGCACGAGTTTTCATTTTGTTGTGCTTTTGCAAAATATGCTTGTTGGCCCATCCAGTTGCGGATTGCCTTGCCCTATAGCACTGTTCGAGTTTGTGTCGCAGTGTCATGGGGGTAACGGGTTGGATGGCGTTCACATTGTGGACGTACTGTGGTCATATGGCCGTCTGTTCCACAAAATTTGTGCGAGCTTCCTATACTAACTAATCGGTGTTATGGGCCACATTTTAGCCGTGTGCGGGCAACAGACACACCGTGTGTGTGCGGTACTGTTGCCAAGGCCTTTGGTAGGCAAACGTACACTCACTTAATCAGTACAATGTATGTAGTAATGTAAATCGTGCACAAAAATAAACTCACTATATAAACTTGGCACGCACACTCATTGATTTTTAATGTATACAATAAAGCTTTTAGCATGAATTTTTCTTTTGTAATTTTATTGTATATTTCGAGAGAGACTTTAGTAAGAATTCATATTTATTTATTATAACTTTAATATTTAAAAAAATATTTATGTGATGAGGTATGGATTTTATTGTGGATTAAGAATATCAGTACGTAAAGCACGCACACACTTTCATGATGTTTGAGACGGCTTAAATAAATATTTACTTAAATAAATTGCGACTTTGCATGAATTCAAATTCGCCAAGGTCATAGCTACATGCGCTCGTCGTTTTAATTGCCGTCACTCTTGTAAAATAATTTTGTAAACTTTAAAAGAGAAACAATTTTTAAAATACAAATGTTCATGTTAAACATAAAACCTTTTGAAGTTTAACCGCTAATTATTACATGCCTTAGCATTCAGCAATGACATTCAGTGCTTTGTATAACAGCTGTTGTAAACATATTTTTTGTTTCATATACTGGGAATATGACGAATAAATAATAATACATTTTTTCCAAAATAAATTATTACTACCTAAAATATTTCCACAAGTTTCTACAAAAATCCATAAAATATTCCTTTCTGTACAACGGTTTTGAATAAAAATGCGCTAATCCTACACGGTCAGTGCGCATTTTCACACAATTTTAAGCACATAAACTATATTTTAAATATAAGGGAAAGGTTTTTAAATGCGCATTTATTTAGAAAGCATTACTTGCACTACAAAATGCAGAACAGTTGTCAAGTAATTCCTGTTTTTTGCACACACACACACACCTTAAACCGAATATAAATAGTTAACAGCTTGACAGTGGTTCTCCTTGACAAGCTCACTTAATTGCTGCAGACATTACGCAATTCCTATATAGACACACGAGTTGGACCAAATCGCATTAAAATTACTGTTGGCTACGTATGCTGCTGCATTTTGTGCATAATAAATGTAGTAAGTGCAAAATGAGTGCTTAAAATGAAAAATTCACAATGCTGCAGCCATAGTGCAACAATTTAAGCAGCAAGTAACAGTTAAATCGCATAAATAGTAGTTTTTATGCACCTATATTGGTGTGCAAAAAAATGCATTCACTTTGAAAATGTGCAACAATTTTTTAAATTGTTTAATTCGTTTTGAGAACGAGAGTTTTACTTTATAAATAGTGATTATAATTATCATTGCATTGGCTGACGGCAACTGGTTCTTAATTCATTAATTAATTGCATTTTTTCTACCTTTCCTTATTAATTGTATTAATTGCTTTTAATAAAAGTCCAAAATAGGTTGTAATATTAAAAAGTGACCTTGTAGTTTTAAATTAAATTGTTTCAATGTGGAAAACCGATTTTTTAAAAGAGGTTTTTCATTTTGATTTAAAACCAAATACGATTAAACCAACTTTGGCAATGATTTTTTAACTCCGTTTGCCAGTTTTAAATGATTAAAATCAATTTTAAAATTGCAAAAATAGATCACGACTTAATTTTATAATATAACATTGTATTTCAACTTATTTAACGTCAAAATATTGCTTTGAAATGTAAAACAATGCATTGCAATATAAAAAAAAAAAATTTCTTTGCAACATTGCATCTTTAAAAATACAAACAACAACAAATTGCCTAATTAAATTCGTTGCATTAATTTAATTTCCGCACCAAAAACAAAACAACTTTTAAATAAAACATGAATTCAACTCAGCTTGTAATGCTTATTTTATAATGTTATTAATTAAATGCATTCCAATACGCACATTTATTACATAATTTTAATCTCAATTTCACAATTGAGTAAATATGTGCACCGTTGTATAGGTAAACACCCAAAATATTTATAAATAAATGAAATGCAATTTTTGTGTTTTCACTTGTGTGTTGTGACGTTCTCTTTTCAATTTCATTTTGTATTAAAATAATAAATTCAATAATTAAATTACACGGGGCCGAAATAAATAAAAAGCGCCACAAAATTGCATACACTTGGTGCAGTGTGTGTAATGTGAGCCGGAGCAGCGCGCGGTATTGTTTTTGCTCGGTGACCGATTTCTTATTGGCATGCGAAAATAAAATTTGATGTTGTATTTCATTTCAATTGAATGTAACCGATCGCATATTTGAAATTGGTTTGTGTTTGTGTATTTAAATGCACACAATAAACACAATAAACAAAGTGATGGACTCATTTTGTGCCGCATTTCATATTGATTTGTAATGGAAAAATTGTTTTGGCTTCTTTTTTTTTTGTTTGTCGATGCGGGGAAAATAAAGAAGAGACAAGAAATTGTATTATATTTAATTTTGTAATTTCAATGCAAGTAAAATGCAAGTGAAATTCGTTGCATAACAATCGTTATTGACAGCTTGCATGTTATCTAATTTATTATTATTGTTATTATTATCTGTCAATATTTATGGGACATAAATAAGGTTACTTTGCACAACAAAACGATGACAAATTTTTTTTTTTTGTAATTCAAAGCGTGGAGTGTTTTAAAAAGTTTAATTCAACACACTTTTTAAAACCGCAAAAATATTACAAATTTAATTTTAATTCTTGGAATTTTTTAACTCAGTTACTATTTTAAAATAAATTTACTTCCATCCTTTTAATTCTCTAAATGTAGCTATTGCTTACCAAAACGGAAGCTTTATACTTCCCAACATACTCAAAAGGATTTATGAAAGGCTGAGTACTCACACCACTTCTTAAGACTTCTGCATGCTTTTTATTTTGAAGTGAGTACAAGAGCACTTAAAGATAGTTATGAAAATGACCTCGCATATGCGGTAATCGAGGTACGTTGAGGCACTTGTTCGAACTTCTCACAGTTTCCATTCAGAGTGCCAAGAGCATCACAAAGCGCAGTAGAACTGAATCATATTGCAAGCCACAAGTTCAAAAGCAGCCATCTATATGTACGTGCACAATTTAATAAACCGCTCCCTGAATTTGATAAATGAGTCGAACAGTTTCTATGATGATGCCGCAACTTAATGACAACTTCTGGAATGCAGCAACCCACGCATCATCATATCCCAGAGAAACAATTAAAATGCAAAATTGCATGCCAATTTGAAAGCCACAAATTGTTTGGGACTTTGATAAGAATTTTTTTTCTTTGTAAGCATCCAGACATATTTAGTTCTTTGTGGAACACAAACGCTGTATTGCTGTTATAAGCGTTTGATGCCAAACTACTAACTGTTAGTGCATGCAAGTGAATGAAATCGTTGCAATTTCACAAAATTCAATTACTTGTGCAGTGCAGGATGCATTTGCCTTAACTCACAGAAGTCAAAATTCCAAACTGCACATAAACTTATCGTCTCTTAAATAACAATCTGATGCGTTTATGTGCACTCTCCGCATGCACAACTGATATAGTTATAAGTTATAACAAACACGCAAGCAGATGGATATGCATCACCCACAGTGGTGGCATTGCGTTCGCTTGAGGCGCAATATCCCCCATTTTGCATCTGCATTATATTATTCCAGCTAATTCTGAATTCAATCCAAAAGTACCCCGTTTTCCCCGATACCTAGCCGACCACCACCATAAACATATCAATTTCGAACTGATCGAATGATATGTGACCAGAGAACAAATTGCCCAAATGCGGCCCCAAACATCAAGACACATATCGCTGCAATATAGTGCAGCTTGCACTCACTCGTGAACACACACTCACAGAGTATGTGAGGTCAATTACTTACTAATTGAGACAAACGCATGTATTCAGTACAGAAATTTGCAAGTCGAGCTTTTAGCTGCACCCCCATACAGCTTTCCAACAATATTTCAATTGAAATAAGCATCTGTGTGACTAACCCATTGTAGCCAGTAGGTACTGCACAAATGTGGCAGAATACGCGTCATACCAGAGACGTATAAATATCCATCCCATATAGTGCAATGTCTTTTCATTTATTTTACACAAGGCAATGTGCAATACGAGAAACGTATACTGTACAATTAAATGCATTCAATAATTGCGGTAATAAAGTCCACAAATATGCAGCATGTGTGTGTGTGTGTGTGTTTAAATTAAAGCCAAAAGCGTTTTTATCGGGAGCGTTGATATGACATATATGCCACTCGTGTTATAATTGAGAGTGAAATGAATCATGTGGTTTAATATGAAGTGGATGTGGTGCAGGGTAAGCTCCAACCAGTGTTGCCATCACATTATTCGAAGATTAATTTAATTAATTAAAATTAAAAACAAATGTAGAAGGTGGTATATTTAAATACGGTTTAAAATAAATTAACTCAACTTTTTTTAGATCTTAAGAAATTTCTTCGTTGGCCAGAAAAAAAAAATTTATTAAAAAAAATTGTAGGTGTCTGTTTTGGTTCAGAAAATAAAAGAATTGCTGACATACATATAATAAACAATTGATATTGAAATAAAGATTTTTAAAATCAAAATTTAAGGAATTATAAATTGTTATTTCCACTGAAGAAAAATTTTCATAAATTTAGGGCATTAAAGAATGCTTTTAAAAAAGGTAAAAAATGTTACGATATTGAGGAACATTTCTCAATATTTTTTAGCTTACATGAAATTAAGAATGACCTTGGTTAAAGGCAAGAATTGAAACCATTTTGAAAGTTTTTAATTTGAATGAAATTCAATTCGTTACTGGAACAAAAACTGAATTAAACTTCATCGTAATTATATTAGCAATACTTTTTTATATGGCCTTGAACCTGACCTTTGACAAAATTTTAAAAACAAACTTTGGTTGGAGTGGTTAAATATAAATTCTTTTAGAAATTCATTAAACTAAAGTGAAAGAATTTTAATTTTTGCCCGAAAAATACGGTTTTGGCAACACTGCACGTCCCACTGGAGCGCAGTGTACACATTCGTCGATTTTAAAGTCGTGCACTTGCATATGGGTAACTGCTACACTGCTATACTGTGTGCAATGCATATAAACTTATATTGTGGGAATGACAAAATTGTGTACAATTATTTCTGGGTCATGACAACAAGCGAGCA
The DNA here is from genome assembly GCA_963854165.1 of Sylvicola cinctus. NCBI lineage: Eukaryota > Metazoa > Arthropoda > Insecta > Diptera > Anisopodidae > Sylvicola > Sylvicola cinctus. The sequence goes on from OY974082.1 coordinate 1,658,755, forward strand.
TTTAATAAAATTTGTACATATTCGTGACACATATTATACGAATTTAGTGTGCGAACATAATTTTCGCTTTTTATTCGCCATAACATAATCTTACAAGGTGCAGGTACGCTCCTCCATTATGCATATGAATGTCGTATAAATGTAGTACGTTGTCGCCACTTTGAGTGTACAAATGTGCGCTTTATATGCGACCTCTGCCAAACCATCCACCCCCAAAAACAAGAAAAAAACACCGAATATACTAGTTTAAAAGTATACGCTGTGTGTTATGGGTGAAACTGAAACATTTTATGGGTCATTCAGTGCAATCGTATAACTCCGTCGACAATTCGCATATTATGTATACAGTGTAAGTATAATTCCAGTTAAAACATACACGGTATGAGTTTGCTGAAAACAAAATCGTATGGTCATTGCAATAACGAGCTTTTACATCTGTTAAATATACACACAAGTACCTACAACTATGTGAATTGGGCCACACGTTACCATGCTACTGTTCTACGTATTTTAATATAATATGGTGGCACAGAGCAGACACACATAGTGTTTGTTTTTTGTACATCAGCTTTTCAATTATGCGCCATCCCTTATTTCTGAAGGAAAAGTATACGAGAATTATGTTGAAAAACAGGAACTTTCAGCACTTATGTGGACAAAAGTTCATTTCAGTTGCATGGTATTCTCCACATCTACGAGCATGTGGGACGTGGATGAATGTGTGTGGCTGAATGTGGTCAAAGTTTCAATTATGCTATATTACAGGCACTAACTAACTATTCCCATCAATTATTATCTGATAATTGCTTCTACCCTTTGATCTTTTTCTATTTAACACAATTTAATTGAATATTAAGTTCGGATAACTTTGTTCATTATTTTCTATTGAATTATTATCGTGCAGGAAATTATGTCTAAATTTTTTTTATTTGGTTTTGAAATTTTGCTTTGAAGTGACATGTCTGGAGTTCAATTTATTTTATCCCCTTAATTTTAATTCAGTGATTTAATTTTAATTGTAAGGAAAATTTTAAAACCTGCGAAAAAAAAATTGTTAAAAATATGTTAAATTTTTTTCGAAGTCTGTTTTTCCATAGAAACACAAAACAAATAGTCTATCGACAATATCATGACCTTGATTGTGGCCTTAGTATGATAAAGATGAGATTTCAAAATAAATTGAATTAACGTTAAATTTAAAAGTGACCTAAAACGTTGCCCAACATTTTATATTTCAAAGTTGAACACATTCAAAATAAATCCACAACCTTCAAAAATGTAATTTGTCTGTCAACAACAAACTCACAGTTACAGTTGAAAGGACTCAGAAACATAACACACGAGAGTCAACACACAAATTGCATACATTGAGCCCCGAGCTGTCAATTTGTTGATATGTTGATAATGCTTCCAAATTAATTATTATAGAGGACGCAGTAATCACCTTAGGACAGTCAACGCGTACATATAAACATGTACATTATGCATTTGCGATGTGGTTGTGTGTTGTTTTCATACGAATTATGCTACCCAAGCAATCGCACACCACGAAAATTGCCCGGCAGCACAAAATTTTAACTGAAAACCAATATTCCAGCTGAAGAACAACTAACCGTGTGTGTAATTACCGTTATTGAAAATCACGTGCAATGAATACGCATCAATAGTAAATATTTGCAATGAATATGATGCATGCAGGGAAAATGCAAATGTGAATCTATATAAAGTACTATAGTCAATTTCAACACATTTCCAGTGAACGCAGCATTTCATAGAAAATGCTGCTGCAATGTGTGAGGTTTGCAATTAATCTTTCAACTGCATTTCCGATAATTTAATGCAACCCAACCACAACAAAATATGTACATAATCTCTTTAAACACCCCCATTTATACTCTCAGGGTAGTGGCTGCAATGCGTTAGTTCCTAAAACAAATTGAACATGAAAATAAATTAACAACAAAAAAAAGAGCTTTGATGCGCTCAATTATAAATGAAATAATAAAAACGCAATTAAAAAGTTCAGGATAAATAAATGAGGAAATATACGTTTGTAGAGGGGATGAAATATGAACACAACATTAAAAGCAATTTAATACATAACCGCATTCATTCCAACAGTGGACGTACTCAGTTCAGGGGGTTAAAGTTTAAAAAGCGTATAAAAGAACTAAATTGGGGGGCGGGAGGGAAACCGTCAAAAATATAAGCACCCCCTCAGCAGTCACACAACCCATTGAACACCATTGCATTTTAAAGCACACGCTGTAAGTGACAAATCCCGTGGCAAATATTCTCCCCCACCCCCATCAAATTTATTGAGGAACAAAAAACAACTTGATGACACTTAAAATGGTGCACTTTCATGGTTGCCGCAATAAATTGAAATGCAAACCAAAAACAACACACGATAAAATATATTAGTGCAGTTCTTTTAGTTGTTGAGTTGGACAATTTTTTGGTGGGAAATTTTTGAGGGGAAGTGGGATATTAAACAAAATGAAGGAAAGGGTTTTTAATTTTAAAATCATGACAATTAATTGAATGGAAATAATGATTTTCAGTTATTTAATAATTGAAAATGCAAACATTTCATAAATAATTTTCATGAATTTTGCAAAAGATACATAAAGCAATAAATAACTTTAATTGCAGCTAATTGATGAATGACCTGTCTTTTACAATATTAATGAACTACGTACACCAAGCTCGCTGCTGCTGCTGCTGCTGCAGTGGCACACACATCATGCAGTGTTGGCTAATATTTGGCGATGATAAGGAGGGGTGGACAAAAAGCGTGAGAGCCGCACGCCATTGAAATTTATCGTGTAATCGCTTACACACCGAATGTTGTAAAATGTGCGAAAAATTGCAATGTCAAAGATCATGAAAATGAATGGATGTAAAATGAACTGAAGGGATAGCGAGAAAAAAATGGGAGCGAAAATAAAATTGCACTACACGCTGTAATATTATATATAAAATTGGGTGGCAATGCGTTATAATTGCTTGTTGTGCAGGCGGAAAACTGATAAAATTATATATGTTTGTGAATTGTGAACCATAAATCCGGCACACAAGCTGATCGTGGTATAAATGGTTTATATGTTGGTCCGTTATTAGTTCCTGAATCAGCATGACACCCCATAAGTGAAGAACACATAGCAAAAATAAAAAATAAACAAACACAAAACGAAACAACGAATAAACAAATAATAACGCTGACTGCAGCTAATTCAAAACGTTAACACAATACAAAATGGGGTCTTACGTAATTGCGCGTACATCGTCTGCGAGTCAATTTACACACATTGTGTTTGTTTTGTTTCACATTGATCGGAATTTGTTAAGTGCCCCAATACTAAATATTGAAGGTCTTTGTGCGCGCGCGCGCATTACTCTCTTTAAGTCAAACGAGCATATATTTCGCTAAAATGTAGTTTGTAGCGCTCGCGCATTTTGCCAATGTTAGGGGTCAAGTTCATTTGTATTTTATGTTAATTAATTTATTGAAATAGACGATACTTAGTAAGTATCTAACTTTAAGTGTTGCTGCGTTATTGAAATTTGAAATGCAATTGAAGTTCGAACTCAAACCACATGCATATTGTTTGTTTACACTCAAGGTCTTTGCCTGCGTTATCTATTTATGTGATATGACCGTGTCAGTAATTAAATCAATAAATTGAGGAGGAAATGTAATCGAAACGCTTTCAAAGCACTCTTGAAGCGATGTTACCCGCACTTAAATATCAGCAGACAACACCGCACGTCATGCGAATTTTGGTGAGCAGATTGCGATTTACAATTTAATCGGAAATGCTTGCTCTTCAGTTCGATAAAATACTTGAGATTTTCAATTACATTGAAAAGTTCTTATTGTTGTAAATGCTGGGAAGATTTTGTATTTGTACAACTTTAAAATAGAGGTGTAGCTTCTTATCTTTAACAAATGTTTTTGCTTAAGTACTCACTTCGCTAAGTAAGTAGGAACACAATTACCTTGGGTTGGCTTAAGCCTTTTTTAAGATTTTCAATACAATAAGTAGTTTTGATGAATATTTTAAAGGTCAAAAACTATCCTACAGAAACAATAAAATAGATTTTAGAGTATCAAATTGCTTAAAGTGTTTATGATTTAAAAATAATGAAATAGAAAAAATTTAGAGACGCATTTTAAATACAAATCTCTGATTTCCTGCAATAATACAATTAATTTGACGTTAAAGTGCATAAAGTAATATTTTCGGAACAGTCGATTCAGTTTCTGGAATTACGTTCATTTCTCTTGTTCCTTTTTTTTCATTCTAAAACGGAACAAATAGTGACATCAGTTGTCTTTGAGCCATTAGAGAAAATGGGTAAAAATCTTTTAAAACGCTTTAACATTGTAACTCTCTAGCAAGCTGCAAATTCCATCACAGCGAAAACGACAAGCAGAAAAAAAGGTTCCATTTAAGTAAACTTCAACTATTCGTTGCAAAATCAGGAATCTGAAATGCATGCCAATCCCCGCAACCACGTATCCCCCCATCCCGTGTGCACTTTGCCTCGCGCATGCATAAGAAGGCATCAGCATTTGCAATTGAGACAATAAAATGGAATTGCAGCATTGTCTTTTAGTGACCTTATCGTGAAAACTTGAAGCTACGTTATACATACACGTAGGTATTGTATGTGCGACAAAGATCAAGTAAATTTGCAGCTTGCATCCAAAAAGCGGCGATGGCAGTGAGCGAGCGCATTTCAAGACAACCACAACAAAATTGTGTGTGACGCCTTGTCAGTGCAAACGAATTTACATTCAAATGGGAAAATTTCACCAAAAAGCTTTTATGCCACACAGTGCCGTAGAGTGCAGCCATGGATAAGTACACAACCTTCTAGGTCTGCCATGAATGTATAACGTAGCGATTTTACAATTTACATCAAAAAGCATCATGAAATGATTGTAAATTGTAATTTAAAATATGAATGTCGCCCCACATTTGTTAACCAAATATTTTGAATGTATTTGCATGAATGGGTGGTGTGTTGGTGTGTGTGCCGTCCCCTTGGCCCAAAATATTGCATAGTTCACTTTTTTGTCCGCAAAAGAAATATAATAATAATAATAACCATAATAATATATTTGATATTTACATTTGAAATACCAAAATTATGGGGGATGAAAAAGTAAAAGGGACACATTCATTCAACAACCCGATTGCTGTTTACTTTTACAGAGAGAGTTTTTGTCCACCCCTCACATCAGTGCACAATAAAATGCGACTCGAATGCAAAAACGCCACCCATCGCACAACTCCAACAAATATCCAGCACCCTTCTGTCAAACCATCGCGAATACACCATTCGGACACAAAATGCACATAAACACTTTTGACGTGTATAAAACAGAGGAGCAGTAGTGTTTTTTTGCTACAGAGTTTGTGTGTCTGTGTGTGTGTGTGTGGAATCCCTGAAGACCATACAAAAGGGGGCCGCGTCCTACTGAGTCTATATATAACAACGCTGTACAAGCGCTTCACAATCTAAATCAATTACTGTCCCACAGCATGGTGATTTAGGATCTCCCTCACTTTCAATGTGTGCGTGAGTGTGCGAGTGTGATGTTATTGAAATTGATTACATGCCTTTCTAACGATAACAGTTCGCCCCCAACACAGCACACAATGTTAAATATTATTTAATGTTTTTGACCGGTGTCAGTGCAATTGTGTATTTTGATCAATCTGGGCTTTTAAAAATTTTGATTTACTGAAAAGGATTAATTAAACATAAAAAACTATTTGTTAACCTTGAAATTTTATTATAGTGTGACCTTGATTTAATTGGCAATAATTTTATGAGTGTAATTAATTATTTTTAAATAACTTTACAAACATCTATCAAAATCTCAAAGGGGTCAAATTTGTTAAAACCATTTTTGAGAAATTTTGAAAAAAAAACAAAAATTGTCCCCTTCCTTTTTTATTTATTTTATTAAACATTTGTTGGGTTAAATGTTAATTAAAAATGTAAGATTTTTATTAAAACGATCATTTTAAAAGCGCCGTTAATATAATCAACAACAATTCAGTATTTAATCACCATTTAACGATTTAAAATAAATATTGACAAATGAATTATTAGTATATCCGCTTATAATGATGGGAAAGTGATATACAATCGTAAATAAATAAAAACTGTAAACAAAATTGGGCGAAGAAAGTGATAAGAAAGGCAGCTTACACCAAAACGTCATCCACCAGCCAGTCGAGCACGCCACACTTTCCTTTTTATTATAATAAACATATCTGGCTATCACATTCTGTCTCTCCAATATTCTCTCTTTCCCTTTCACAGTTTGAACAACTTTAAAAAACCTTCACTTTCTTTATTCAATAAGCAACTTAATTGTACTAATTGAATGGAGCAGAGGCAAATCAATAAAATGTAAAACCCCGCAAAAGTCGCAACAGCATTGTGTCGCTTTACGAAATTACCATTCTCAGATGGGTACGTAGGTGATAAACAATTTGTCTCGTTTAATAACAATAAATAAGCCAAAAATGGCATGCCCACAAAGAGCAGAAAAAAGGAGAGCCCCCCTTGTAACAAATTGCGTTAAAATGATGACCTTGTGTGTCGCATCATCTCGCTTCTACCCCCACCACTGATAACGAGTGTCAATTCGGTTTTATATTGCAAATGCTCAAAATAAATTACTTTCGGCTCGTATCATGTGTTTAAACTTTCATGCACACCCTAAAAACCGAAAATATATGGGTCAATGCCAAGCGAGCTGATGATTGTCTCATTTTTCTGCGTCTTCTTTTTTACTGAATAATTTTTTCCCTTTCTCTCTCTCTTCATTTTCGCAAGCACACACTTGTAAAGTAACGGCTTATTGTGCAAAAAAAAAAGAACAAGCCATGTGACATGAAAAATGTCGCTTATGGGGTCTTGGCCTGTGTGACACAAACATGTCTACACTTTGCCCTCTCACACACGGTGAGCTTCTACAGTACGTACCAGTGGTGATGGTGGCGATATATGGTGTCATTTGCATTCACTTTTCAATTTTGTGCGTGACTTAGTGAAAAAATCAACAAGATCAGGACGAGACTGAGGCAAACATGACTGAGCAAAAGCTCAAGCTTCAAATAGTAATATGAAAATGAAAGGGACACACACGAACAAAAAAAACGAAAAGTATAAAATAGAAAGGACACACACGGATATATTTAAGGGAACTGACACTCTCACGATGTGATGGGCGATGGCGACGACGAGAATATGTTTAAAAAATTCCATCGCGTGTGTGAGTGTGTGTTTATTATGTTTCCGGGATTATGCAGATCAGATGACGGGGTTTTACAGCAGAAAAACGATGCCAATAAAAAATACAAGACGACGAAAGAAAAAAAATGCAAACAAAAACACACAGAGAAGTTGGAAATAAAAGAAGAGCACCACCACAGCGCGAGCGGACTGACGACACGCGACATGCGGAGAAATTTTGAAAAGGAAAAGTGAAAATTGAAAAGACGTAGGAAAGCGATAAATTTCAAACGAGCAGACACCGAATTGCCAATAAATTAAAAGCCAAAATCGGAAAGAGTGTTTGTTGGTTACTGCATACTGGTCGATTGGGTATTTTTTTGGATTTGTGTGTGTGTGTTTTGGATCAGAACATTCGACGTCGTATCAGATCACCATGGGAAACCAGTGTCCAGTATACCGGTTTTATTTTAGATACGTTTAAATACACAAGTTCAGTGTTGTGGGCTGCCAGAGGGCATAGTCCTACATTCAATTTTGGTTAACGAAAGTTTTTTCCCCAATTCGTCGTCTCTTCTCACATATGGATTGATATAGTTACTGTTAGATCGCCCGCGCGCGCACGGCGCAGCACCACAGCCCACAACGACGAATAAACAAAACTGGAATAATCACTATGACCGATGGACTGTGGCTAACGACCCGCACGTTAATGTTTTTATTTGCCCCCTTGCGTTTGTACACACACAAAAAAAAAAGAATGAAAAGAAAGACGTACAGCTTTTTTTCTGCCTCCCTTTTCAAGTGTATTTGTGTATGTTCAAGTTTTGCTATCTCATCATCAACACGGCATCATCGTGCGCGTTCCTTCTTTGGAGCTTCCATACGTATGATCAATTTGTATGCCAAAATAACTAGCTATAACTATATAAAGACGTCGGTCGTGAATTAAACAGCACATATGTACCAGGATTGGGTCGTTATTTAAGTAAACATCATATGTTTGTTTTTACATGCATGCAAAACGCTGACTGACTCACACTCACCGGTCGTGTGCAAGTAATTAAGCGTTTTGTACGTTCAACAAAATGAACATTTCTACACATTATTATACGTACGGCCGCACACACATGTGTGAATTGGGAAGAGATGGCTTTTTGACCCAATTTTTATACCACACTGTGCCGCTCATAAAATGTACACAATTTTATGAACTTTTGTAAGTCCGTGTTTTACATTAATTGTGCCCCTTTGCGAATGGAGGTACATTGGAGCGTGTACGCTTTTATTGGAATATGGCACGCATTGTTTTGTGTTTCCGCCAACTTTTTTTGTGTATGCCCTCAGGGGTGGAAATTTGTTGTATCCTGACGTTTATTTGTACATACGTACAACGCCCATCGTTATCAGGAAGAAAAAAAAGGAAGAACTTGTGCGTTACAGGTTTTTTATGGCGACAAATTGTTCAAATCCGTGAAATGAACTTTTTCAACACACTTAATTTAGTGTGATCTCAATTTAAGATTATGTCCTTCGAAGGGAGCTTAACTAGAATTAAAGGCACAACATTTTATAAAAAAATAAACAACTTTCAAGATTAAATTTAACTGAAAAAAAACTGGTATTCAATCATTTCGATAATTTGCATCATTTCACTTAAAATTCGTGTTTTATGATTCATATGTGAACTTTCCCTGAGGCCTGATACAAAACTGATCGTTTTTTTTTTCATTGAAACACGTTACAAGTGAGACAATTTACTGCCCACTTATTTTCGAAAATTATTCACGCGTACCTAAACACATACATTTACCCACATTGGAATATGTGCATAACCTTTGAGACGCTTAATATTCTCCTGTTCCATTCACGGAAAAAAGTAGACGTCTAAAAGCACAAATGTGTGGCAGAAGATGAATTACTTACAAGGGGTGGCCTTTTCTCCGTTCTATTTTGAATATATGGTCGCTTTTTTTTTGCAGTGCGTCACTGCGGGTGAATATATGTTGGGATGAATGAAGATGAAACGGTGTGCGATCTGGAATCATCCGGCACATACATAAATTATGGTAATCCAGAAGTTGAAAAATTATTGCGAATTCCTTTAAACCTTTATAATAAATACTATTATAAAATGAAGGAGTTTCTTGATGGTCAATTTTATGCAATTTCACGTTTTTCACTACTTTTTTAGACCATTAAAAAAATAAAAAGGCGAACATTAAACTAGTAACGCTGGAAGCTTTTTCTGCACACACACTCTCACACACACACGTACACATAATTCATGATGTCAACGAAATAGAGCGCAAAACCGCACTAACTAACTCTTATACGTCCCTCCCATTAATATATTTCAAAAAGTTGCACATGCAGCGGTGGTTTTTGGTACGTTTTTTGAATTGAGTTTCATTTTATATCAATTTACGGTTACACAATTTTAAACCGAGTGCCAACCTCATTTGTGTATGTATCTCTATAACTGGGGACGAACTTTTCGATTAACTAAATATGTTTTGTTCTCCATTGGCATAAATGGATGTGCAAACTCTCTCACACACACACACACACACTGTGAAAATAAACAGCGTGGCAATGATCCTGAAACCGTAAACCGTAAACCGTAAACCGTAGTTGGGTCAAACAATGGACGCAAATATTTTAAAATACTGCACGAATGTGGTCATTCACACTTTGCACTTTGGTTTTTGTAGTCCCAATTAAAGACACACTGAACTTGGTAGAGAATTCAATTTATTTGTTCCCAAATATTTTGTGGAAAATTTCTGAAGCACAAAAACTGTATACCTAAATGACCATAAAAATGCCCAATATGGTGCGGCTGCGTTTCAACGTACACTGACTAGCATACGCTGGGCCACTGCTCTCCGGGTCCCAACAAACAAAGAGACGCATTTACTAGAAAAGTTAACACAACGCGCAACCAACCAACTGACGATGGTAACAACACGCAAACCCGCACAGAATAAACTGAACTGACTTCAAAATTAACTGTTTAAGACGGTCGCGGCATGGCATGGCGCATACACAGCATAAGCGCGGATAAGAAGGCGAAAACGCAACAAGAAGAATGATCAATTAAGTGTATGTAATATGTACAGTACAATCCGTATGATGTGAGAGAGAAGTAAAATACCACAAACTTCTATTACCATGATCAAGTAGACTTAACTTTATACTCTTAAGTTGTTAACGCGTCACACAAGCACACACACACACACATTTTACAGCAAATATAAATACAGAAACGCATTTGAAGATTGCATTAAATGCGGTTTAAAGTCATCAAAAACTGTTGATATTCCGCACAAAATGCACCGTTTGTGTGGAGGACTACATAAGCCCCAAGTACCATAATAACAATTAATGTTTGGTGCATATTTTAGTATGCAGAAAAGTACGTACGCTGCAACCATAAAACCAAATGTACCCAGGCTAACTTTAGCATAATATAAATAAAACACCCATCCATTCAATATGAGCTTAAAAGTACAAAAGGAATTGGCAATTTCGAAAATGAGAGTTGGTCATTTTTGGTGGTATGTGCGGCCGTACCACTTCACCATCAGCTTTCCCTCTGCACAGTCACCACTGGAGCTTTGCACCGCGACTGAATGCAAGCATGTGTGCGGGTTTGTTCATTTTACAGCCTTTATAATAACTATTTGTTCGTTTATATATTCAATGAAGTAAATATATTTATAGAAGTACAGATGAACAGAGTGCAGACTAACTATACGGGTGAGTCGATCCCCACATCAGAAATGTGTTTTTGACAGCTTCAACATTTATATAGATCGACAACATGAAGTAGGGAAACGAGCCGATTGTAAATATAATGTTGTTCTCCGGAGTATGCCTGCCTTATAAATATATATAAGTGGATTTGGAGTGAGTGTTTAAGCGAATTTTGTTCACTACAAGCCAATCCAACATGAATTATAGCCTTTATAAATCATAGGTATAAGCGAGAGAGTGATTTGACTTAATTGGTGAGTGCTTTGTCAATGGGGCTGAATTATTATTATCGGTAATCCAGTTGTAAATAATCTGGCAAAAAGTTGTTTACCCTACATTTAATGGAATTATTATTAAAGGGGTAAATATCAAAATGTTAAAGTCAATTTATTTACTGTTAGTATTTGTTTATTTTTGATAAAGAAAAAAGTTATTAAAGCTGATTACTTATGCTGGTGTGTAACAATATTACCGTCGTAATAAACAATTAAAGGCTATAATGGTCCTTCAAAATAAGGTTCCTTGCCAATTCATTTCATAATTTGAAGTAGTTTAATAACTTTAATAATAAATTCTCATCGTTTTAAACCGATTCAACCGGTTCAAATCACTAATGACCTGATTTTAATGTTATAAACCTCATTTTTAAATAATCATGATCCACATACACTTATTTTAATTTCAAGTAAGGCGCAATTATACAATTATTGTTTTTCGACATATTTAAATTAAGAGCTATAAGCTTTAAAAGCGGTTTAATAAATTATTCAAAGCACAAAATCAAACCGGTTCACATCCCTAGTCTGAATTAATCCCATCAAACTAAAAATGCACTCGTTAAACAAGAAATGCACTCGCAATTTACACACTCACACACAATGTGTTGAGAAAAAAATAGCTCTCTCATACATTACGCTGAAATAAATTACAACGCAGCCATACGTCTTGACCATATTAATACATTAACGTTTTGCCCTTTCCAACTGCTTTAATGCAATAAAACACACCCCACTCTTTTGCCGCACACCATATGGGAGATGTGGGAGAAACGCCGGCCATACAAAAGCACACACACACACACACACACTGACTTCAACCGCCACAATCTGCAGCCTTAATAAAACAATATTCCATGGATTTGCGATTTTTGCTTCGCGCTGTTTGCGTACGTGTTAATGAAATTGTTTTTGACCGTGTGCTTGCTCCGGTGGTGTGTTGTGTGCAGACATTTCGTGTCTTTTAAATTGGCACGCTTTACAATGTGTATAAATAATATGCACAGCAACCATTACGTGCAGTATAAGCATCGTCTTGTTGGCGAAAAAATAAATAAAAAACAAAATTTTATGCCAAAGTAAAAGAATAATTATTATTGCGCTATTGTGAAATGCCACATGATGTCCTTCAATTAAACACGAAAAAAACAATTCATGTTACTGTTTTAAATAAAATAAATGCACACACGATATTGTGCAGCCACACACACGAGTACAAGAGGATGTATTTAAAACGATAAAATGTGATTTCGAAAATACATTTTCCACTTAATTACAATAAATGGTTAATTAATTTGTCATTAACCAAATTACCTGCGAATTTAACAACAATTTAAAGTTGAATTTGTTCAATGTTCATGCACATGATTGTACAACTACCACCGGGTACACGCTCCAATGGAACTTTGAAGTCTTTTTTTATTTATTTAAATTACTGTAGCTACCTCCGTACGTGGGTTGTCGTGTATATTTTAAAATAATTATTATCATCCTAATCATTTAATATTTATGGCACGACGCGGACGTCTACTTTTGCTGGGTAATTAAGTTATTGAGCAACATGTCAAAAACATGCACACCCAGCTTTTAATGTATGGCGCAAATTAAAGCTTTGCTGCCTGAGTTACGAACGTACATTCGTTTTATATGGTGGAAGTAAAATTAGAAAAAGAGATTCGCAAGTGCAGGATAATAAAGTGGGATAATTATAATTATGACACTCACCCTTAATGCCCAGCGGTAATTGATATTAATAAAACTATGTCACTCTTGGATGCTTGTAATATCTGCAAGGAGAAAAAAGATTATTTTATTAGATTTAATGGTTTAATGTAAGTGGAAAATATTTTTATCATGTTTGTTGAGTAAACTTCTCGTCCTATTATTTTATAAATAATATTTTAAAATGTGTTAAAAAATAAACTGAATGATTAAATTGCTCAAGGTCAACTACTTTGATTAAACTTAGTTACAAGGAATTATTTCCTTGATTTGGTGGCGCTAATATTTAAGGAAGAGTTAATCTTTAATTCCAATCCAGCAACAAAATTAATGTATTAAAAGTTTAAATCTTATGTTTTAATAAAGTCAGGAAAAAAATTGGCAAAACAAAAAAAAAAGAGCAAACTCAGATTTAATTAAAAGAATAATTAAGTATAATATTAATCGGAATAATAACACTCCAGTTTGATATTGAAGTAAAGGCATCCTTCACAAGTGCTTTTGTCATTTATTTTTAGCATAATCACCCATCACACATTAAGACCGAATGCATGCAATCCCAATATCACCTACATGCGGGCAAGCAGCATAAAATAAAGCACAACCCAAATAATTGATGGGTTCTCGAAATGTAGCCACATGACTTCTTATAGAAGTCACGTGTAGACTAATGAGATTAAGATTTACGATCAGTTGGTAAATCCCGGAGGACCTGACGTGCATGGAGGGAGATGATTGACTGTCACAGCACTTGCTACAATACAAAACCACATAGTTATGTGAACTGAAATAACATCTAAATCAGAAATTGCACACACTCAATTCAACTTATATGTGTGGCACCCAATTTATACGCACATATCGCACATAATAATCAAAAATCGAAGAAACAACACGTCATGAATGTATGAAGGTTTTGGCAATGTGTCTTTTTCATAAATCAAAAATACTGGAAGGTGTTCAATGTGCATTGACATTAAGCATGGAGGGGGGGGGGGGGGAAACTGTCGATTTCATGCAAAATAAACGACAAAAAACGTATTGAACATTGAAATTTAATATTTCCCTAACAAACGGAAGTTCTGCGCAAAAAATGTAAACGGAACACAAATTCTTTGACATTCAGAAACATGCAAAAATTGTATGGAAAAAAAATCTGCACACACGTGGCACAAGAAATACAGAACATGCTAAATGTAAGAGAGGAAGCAACGCCTGGGTGAGCACCACCTGAATTGAGTCAGGGTTTACATTTTGCTTGCAACTGCACAAAAACAAGATATTCTGAACGTTATGCTTTAAACTGTTCACTAATTAACACCTAGAGCGCGCGCATTTTCCGTCATTAATCCAGAGTGTTGAACATTTTTAACAATGTCGCGATTTTGCAATAATAACAATTACAGTTCTGCTGTATTATGCATTTAAATCGAGTGTGTTGTCTTGATTTAATAGTTTGAAGGTGGCGTGGAATTTTTTTTTTTCGCGGGCACCCATTTAAAACGATTAATTAACGAAGTGTGATTGCCGCTCGATTGACTGACCTATTAGTTATAAATTATAAAGCGCGATGATTTTCTAAATATGCGCAAATTCTAATTAATGACCGACATTAACTTGTTAATTACCGCCACATTTTTATAAAGCCACATCGCTGTTGTGTCGCACTGCACGCTTACTGCAAATAATAATGCTAAATTATGCTGGTACAACAATAAATACAATTAAATCAGTAAAAATGCTGTAAAAGTGTGCGGTATTCAACCGCTATCCCACTAATTAAACAAATTGTTGACAGACTTCATGTTGACGTATATTGTAAGAAGCTGCTGGCATCCGTACCCACGCCGACTCGTCATCAGCATGATCTTGTAAACCCCCTATAAACCATCAGCTACCGCACAATGTGACTTTTTATGTTATAAAAGTAAGTGGGAGAAAGCCGCAGCTTCTGCAGGTTACAACAAACAATATTCTTGACGCTGTAAAGTTTTTAGCTCCTCACCCATATTAAAGCTTTTTGAAAAAGCCACAGGCACACCTTTTCATTGTTAAATGAAACAAATTAAATTAATTTTTATTTACCACCACAGATTTTGTGTATTAATATCATTTGTAACCCTCCACGGACCCCATTCCCGCAGTACACATAACTAGATACTCACAACACAAAACAAATACCGACATAATGGAGACAGCGATTAAAGGCTCAACGGTTTGTGCACGCGAAACACCCAAATTATTTACCGTGGCCATGCCGCACACACACACCCATTTTTAGTCGGCATTATGCGGGTGAGGTGAGTTTGGTGAGTACTCGCTGAGTGGGTGCAATCGAGTGTGGGGTGTGTTGGGGTAAGTATACCATCAGGCGGTTTCGCTGTGGGGATACTCCATACAATGGGCAATTAGTACAGTCAGCTTCGGTGTCGACAGCGTGCCACAAATAATTAATAACCCGCAATATCCCATAAGTATGCAAAGTGCAACAAATAAATTATCAATTCGTGAAGGGTGCAAATTAAATTGTTGTAAAACACAACAGTGGCATAATTTCTGTATATAAAGCACTCGTGCAAAAGGATATGGTTTCGTCAATTTAAAAAATTGAAACAATTCAGTTTGGTGAAATTAAATAATTTTTTTTTTGAAATGGCAGGGAAAATTTAATTGCGTTTTATTTAAAGTGTTGTTTCACTTGACCTTGAAATGCTCAGAGTTTGAAGGGGTTAATTACTGGAAATTATGAGCTTTTCGGATAAACTAAAATGGATTGGTGTTGTTTGAAATAAGTTTTTAATTAACATTTGTAAATACGCATTGGAATTTTCATAAAAAAACATAACAAAAATTTCAAATATGACCTTGAAATTAATTAAAATGTAAAAATGCTTAAAAATTTGAATTAATTTTTCGAACGATCTTTAATTTTTTAATGGAAATAGAACAGGAAATAGTCCTCAATCAATTTATTGCATAGTTAATTAAATAAAACAACAATTAAATCAGTTTTTCAAATATTAAACTGACCTTGAAATTGATTTTCATGAAACTTTATAAATGACTTAAGAAATGTAGAACGCAAAATTTTACTTATTGTAAAATCAATCAATAGACTCTCCCTTGAATAAATGGTTCCATTTGTTCAAATTTGATGGCAAATAAAGTAAACAAATAAACGTTAATATTAAAGAAAAATTGTTTCACCCTCTTGCCCTAATTTAAATACAAACACAGGAAAAAGTGAGCCCAGTAAAATGCTCCAATAATACTAATATTTATGAATTATATATTTGTACCATTGGGATCGATTGACGCAATGATATTAGGCACAACATTTACCGTTTTCACCCTCTTGAAAACAGGAAAGAAAAAACAAAATACTTTTTTTTGGACATGTCATAAATTTTAACTGAATTTTATAACTTACACGCCATGTCGTAGCATTGAAAAATGAAGGTTAATTTAACATGTAGGGAATTTGAATTATGGTCTGTATTAAGGGTGGGGGTACAAATACACACATAAAGAACCGGTAACGTTGTAAAAAAACACACAAAAAAGAAACAACTACAGCCATAAGTAGTACGAAATGAAACAATTTGGATAAAATATGATATAGCCACAGATGGTGGCATCACAATTCGCCTGCTGAGAGGCAAGAGATTCCTCCTGGCGTAGGTGCGGGCATTTATTAACAATCCGCAATGTGTGTTTATAGAAAATCCAGCTGAGAGTAAGTGCTGTGTTAATGGTATGCATATAAGTCGCAATTTCAACCCCTTTACCCGTCGTCAGTCAACACACAATAAGCCACACCGCATGTGTAGTTGGGTGGCGCAGTCACACTTAAGTGTGGGGGGGGGGGAGGGGGACGGAACGTTGTTGGTCTATCGAATTGTTTGCAACCCTTTTGCATATAATGTGCGCTTGTAACAAGGCAAAACCCCTCGTCTGCAATGTGTGTGTTTATGAAAATGCCACCAACACCCCATGCAAACACAATAAATGTACAGCAAACCGACAAGGCTAAAATATATGAATTTCTGTGATTATTTCAACACATATTTGTTTATGGGGTTTTGCAGTATTTAACAATATTTTTCAGCTTCGGATTTTTCAATTCTTCATTTTAATGCATACATATTCGGAAATAAATGAAATTATATTTTAATATCATTTGTTAACAAACAAGTGCAGCGTGTAAATATTCGCATTGAAAATTAAACAACTGTTCATCTCTTAAATGGGGGTTGGTGAAGCATAATATTGTGGAAAGGGAACTGATTATCCATAAAATGCGAGTGGGGTAGGTCGGCATAATTTTAAAAAAAATGCAATTTTGAGTATTTTTATGTAATATCATAAAGCACAAAGAACGGCTTTTAATGCATTTAAATTTATCAACAACATTACAGTTATTAAGCCACCCACCCTTCTTTTTGCATGAAAAGCGCACAAAAAAGAAACCCAAATTTTACCAACATAACCAGTCTGTTCATTGTAATTGTCAGAAATCCGTAAATAGTAAAGAACAACGTACTTAACAACATTTTATAATACAAAAGGAGTGCGAGAGGGGCGATTCAAAATTTCCACCCGGTAATTCCCTATAGCTGCAAGTGATTCCCATCACACAAATACGTCGTATTATACGTGAATGTGCTTTATATTTAATTTAATTTATTCATTCTCCTCATGCATGTGTTTGTACTTTTGTGCTGAATTGTTTTAATGAATGTTGTACACTTGTGTACTTAATTCTGCCCCCACTTCCTTTTGTGCATGTCATTTCTGCAACAATACGACCGGTTTTTGGATAATATGATGAGATGTGGTTGACTTTTAAATAAAACAAAAACAGCGGCGATTTAAGCTGCAGGTTTCTCTTCCTCATGCCACAGTAAATAAATCAATTCTGCTCGATAAAATTACTGTACAACAACGAAACCATTGTGGCATGCTCACAAAATCCTGTGTTTGTTTTAATCCACACAAAAGTTAAAAGGATACGATACGAATCAAAATTCAAACTCAGAATTGTATTATGATGAAAATTTCCGATAACAAAAAAATAAAAATTGTACAAATAAATGCGGTAAAAACATTGCCCCGTTACAAAAATTATAACGACGCTTCTTTTCCTTTATTTAATTTATTGCTTTGTACCTCTACAGGAAAAAGCTTTAACAGCATTAAGTGGTATAGGAGGTACTCGACATATTCAGAGGGTAGAAGTCAACGGCCAAAATGAGCATTGACGAATATAAGCATGCTCCACCATAGCGCACATAGCTTATACACTGCTGAACTCAAGTGAACGACATTTACACAAAAAGGAAACGCTCACAAGAAGTTGGAATAATTTAAATTGAAGTGGTAGGGATGTGCGACGGTTGTGCACCACACACCGCCCCCAAATCTCCATTCATCCCACTACCGCCATCATCACCACCACACCATCACCACCCGCTCAATGTGCGCGCATGTAAAACGAAGTTTTGAACTTAAATAAACAACGCCTTACAGTAAAATAAATAAATCTTGTTTCACATAATTATGAGGTTCGTGATTTCCCTTTAGAGGGGATGTTCATGACCAGGAACTAATTAGAAGCCATTAGGGGATCGGAATGTGGAGCGTGATTGCTTTGTTTTCAAAAACTTTGCGCTGTGACCAATTTTTTCTATGTCGGAATGAGCTCGAAGCAATGAGTGCGTCCTCAGCGGTAAATGCACCTACACAGGGTAATGTTTCCTGGTTTTAATTTGTATTTAACAACTATTTCCTGAAAAATATTTCAACATTCATTTTAGTGCTTTTAATGCACATAAAGTAATTATGGTTTTAAATTCAGAACTAAGTAATGTGAGAAAAAATTAAAGTGCCAAAATTGTAAACCCCAAAAATATTTGAATAAACTTTTCATTGTTATTTTTTGATCAAACTTTATTCTTAAATGATATAACTTTATTTTAACTGTTTTAGTTTTTTAAATTATCAACTTGTAATAGTACAAAAAAGACAATAAAATCTTCTTGTATCTTATCAAATTTTGTTTATTAAAATTAGAAGTAACCTATTCCGGTCCAATTTTTTTTCTCCAGTTTTAAAATTTTTAAGCAAAAAATGAGAAAAAAACTTTAGTTAACTTTCCCTGTCATTTAATTTTTATACAGTAAATACTTACAAGAACTTGTGTTTCCCTTTGGTCGAACTAAATTACATTTCGTGTAATAAATGTTATTGCATTTTCCTTTCCAAGAATATAACGGTATTCGCATATAGCAATATAATTTAAAAAGGATCAACATACAAGCATGGAAATATAACTCGAACATGCAGCTCGGATTTATTGAACAAATAGAAGCATTTCTCTTTTGCCTTCGTTTTTTCCTTTTTTTTTTTTTTTGTTAAACGTATATTATATTGTAATTTGAAAAACATAAATGTATGTTGTTGTATTACAGTGATTTGAATTTCAATCTGTATGCATCCAATGGATTCGAAATTTGAAATTTCAATTAAGTTATAAATCAGTGAGTTTATTGAAATAAGTAGGAATATACAGCGCAGAGTACTGAGTACCAGGATACAGTCTGCTGTAGTTTATGGATTTCTACCCACAGCAGCATCAATCGATTTGGCTTGAATTCAATTTCTTTAGTCTGTGCGCCTTATAAGGCAAATTTCTTGAACGAATCATGTTTCCAGTTACAGTTAATTTTAATTTTTGAATGGATTTAGAAGCTTTTAAGGGTTGATTCATTTTGTAGGGAAAAAAATATGGATCGATAAACAAAATCAACAAAAATGAATTTTCCCGCTAAATTTAGGTTCTTCTTTAAAATGTAATTCACATTTAAACATTCACTTTTCAACCAAGAAAATGAAAGCATTTTTTGCTTTGGCTAATGTAAACATACTTAATGTTCAACCCACAAAATTTGAAGGGTGAATTTATGCCACAAAATATACACAAATACTTAACAGCATCAAGGAAAAAATTTCAATGCATAACCAAGCAAGAAAAAAAAATTTAAACATATAAAAATGAAACATGATAATAAAAAAAAAATGTACACAAGAAAGAAAAACGAATGCGACGACATCTTTATTATATCGTCCCTTTATTTCACCCCTTTTATTTACCCAATCGATGTCTCATTGCTTTTACAGTTACAAATATATGCATATTGACGAGAGAAGCGACCCTTGTCCCCTTTAATCATCTGCGTGCGTATAAAGACGCTCCGCTCCACCTTCACAATACATAAGTAAGTACATATTTGTGTGTGACAAGTCCGCAACATAGGTATAATGTGGACAAATAAAAACCAACCGGCCAACCCTCATGTTATGTAGCTAAAAGTGGATGAGTGGACAAAATTCTGGTTATTTAGGCTCCTTTCTGATGTAAAACGAAAACATACAAAAATTTGAGTTGTCAATCTCAATGGTATAAAGGCAGGAGGGGGTGGATAAAGCGCCGAATGGAACTGTTAAAAAAAACAAATCCATATTGGGGTGGGAGAAATGGTCCTTAAACACATCAACCATTGACATAATATAAAAGGTAAATTTCACTGCAAGCTTTATAAAGTTTGGAATTGAGATAAAATTTATAAAAATTACAATATGTGATATAAATTTGGAAGCTAACGTACGCTACACGATAACACTGTGGGAATATATTGAGAGCTTTTGTGCTACATCCATTGGTTTCACAAATTTGCTCTAAAAACACACATGAGTGTGGGAATATCCTAGTGTAGCATGTACGTCAGGACAATGCACTGAGAATTGATATGCAAAATGCTGAAAGGGGGAAAAAGCATAAAATATTGAGGAGCGAAAATCAGTCAGCTGTGAATGAATGCTAAAATGAACGAATCGATTTATAACAACAAAAACACAAATTTGAATGGTAGGGAATGTATCTGAATACTTTCAACAAAATATGAAATTGGTTGGTGTATTTTCTCTTAAACGGCGACACACGATTTAAAAAGCAGTGTTTGACCTTGAAAATTATTTTGTTTCACAAGTAGAATAATCAGTTTTAGACCTTGAATGTTAAAAGATTCAACAATAATGTAAACGACATTGATTGACTACATAGCAATGAAGCCTTGACCTTAAAATTTTGTATAAAAAATATTTTAGAATTGTTTTTCCCCTCTAAACTTGACATTGAAAAGAAACAGAGCTTTTTTTACAATGCGACAATATTTTTTGCGTAAAAAGGTTTAAAAATTTATGAAAACCCAAACCATTTAAAAACTCTATCATCTCCAGTATCTGGTCGATCGAATTTAAAATACAAAACGGACAGGGAATGTAAAGAGGTGCAAAAAGGAGAGATGCAAATTGAAAGGAAAGAAAACACCCCATACGGAGTGTTATAGATAAAATGCAAAACAACGAATCGAAAGGCGAGATACCGACACAAGACAAATTGACGAATCGATAAAATGATACACAAAAAGGACGAAACAAAATGAAATGAAAAATATATACCGAAAAAAAAATACACTGATGTAGATCCTTTTTGCGACTGACTGCCAGAGTACACTCAGTACCAATATTTAAAAGAGGACCAAAGGGATTTTGTTATATCGACAGAACATCGCACAAAGTGCACAGCAACACACCAATACAAAAGCCATCTACATCCCATCGTGCTGCAAAGGGTACATGTCAAAACTAAAAATAAAATAAAAACACAACATCATGGACACTTTGACTTTAACACGAATTTGCATAAAACTTTGTGTCGCCTCGTTTTAGCCTCTTTAAATTTGAATAAATTGATAACGGAAAAAAAAACATAAAAGGATATTCTATAATGTATATAGTTTCTCGCCTTTTTCAATAAAGGAGGTGCGATAAAGAAAAGTGAGGGTGAAAAAGCGCTGCGACAAAAATATGGCAATAAAACAGAAATGAGCACCATTGATTCAATCATAATTTTGCATACACAAATTTGAGTGTGCCAATTGATCTTCAGTCCTTATGCTCCGTACCCCATTCCAATAGTAAATTTGGGCTCAAAATATTGAGATTGTAGCAATTATTCATCATATTTGAATCAATTCAAGCAGTTATATAAATAGAGCTAATTTAAAAGGACCCCGAGAATTCACCTTTAAGTGCCGTTATAAATTATCACAATTTACAAGCGGAAGGGGCGAATCCGTGAAGTTACTGCATGAGAGTAACAATTAAGTAGAAAAATTTACTTTATAAAAAAATGTTGAGATAAGAGTGACCCGATCATTCCTAATAGCCACTTCATTCAGCAAAATTCAGGATATAACGTTCGGTGAAAAATAAAAAGGGAACAAAGTCCCTGAGTGTAAAGGACGAAGGAATAACGGAAGAAATTTCCAACTATGACCATTTTTCACTGCCATTCACATTCAACTGACCACCGTACCACTTTGTGCACACACGAAGCGTGAAGAGAAAATTCATATAAAATATAACGTTACTCTAATTGCATTGCGCGTAGAAATTACCATGAGGCTGCAGTGGAGATGATAGCGGGAATATTCACTTTATATAAGCCAACATTTCATCTAACTAGCGCCTCGATGAAGATAAATCAATGGCACTTAATGGGGAGCCACCCCTTTCATGTTTTACCGTCCGGTTGGGTGCAGCAAGCGACACTAACTAACGCACACATCCACACACAAAACTCACGCATATAGGGCCGTATTAAATGTACCATCCCTTATACGCTTAATATACCAACACATATTTAACACTGATATACAAAAACCCTAACTCCCATTCCGACGTATTTTATTTTTGCTGATGCGATAAGGAACATTTGATACCCGAAAAGTTGAAAAGTCAATTTGAAGAACACATTTTCATCGTCCCCAATGTATTTACGCGTATATATGTATGACCGCCTGCCGCAGCCGATCCGTTCCTCCTTTCTTCACAATTCATTCACTCATTCATTCATCCCTTAAAATACTTATAAGAGCAAGAAACTCGCTGTGTGCTGTGCGCTTGTGGAGTGGTGCAGCATCCTCTCCATTTAAGCAAAATTTTCCTCATTTAAAGTAATTGACACGTAGCAATCGTTACGATAACGACGCCTCGTGATTGTTGCGATAACGATATGTACAAAAACCATTTCTCTTATGCATGCACTTAAATGGGTAGTTACTACACACAAATGAAAGTTTTAAAGTTGTTGGTCGGAACAAAACGGACGTCTTCAAAGCATGGCCACCAACCCTCCCAAACCATTGAATTCACTGATAGATGATGGGTGAATTTGATGTGATGAACGCTATGGAATTAAGTAAGGACATGCAGGGTGAGGAAAATCTAGGAGTAATGGAAGTGAGAAAAACAGAGAGAAAAGTTTAGGAGGACGAGGAGGTGGGGGCAATGTAAAACGCGCAAAAACAAACTTTGCCAAACATTAAACCAAGCACTTCATCTGAATGACTGATTGGGACCACTTCAGTTTAGCTCCCAACTTTTCCTTATGTGTGCACAAAGATCACAGTGAATGTGCAGATTAAAGATATCCAAACACAGCTCTTACATCCGGATGTATGCAAAAATATAAAATATACGCCTGAATGCATACTTGAAAGAGATCATTCATTTACATACACACGTACACATCATGATGAAAGAGAGGAATGTTCATAGAGAGAGACGATGAATAAGACAAAGGGGAAGCATTCTCCCCACAAACCCTTTGTCCCAATCTAAATACGTCTTGTCGTCACTTCATTAAATGTGACGACATGACAAGAAATATCCTGCATGTAAAGACGAGGAGGACCCAGTTTCAGAAGAAGAACTTTCTATATTATTATGCTGTCTGTGAAATGATTTTTGTTTCGGAATTGAGTGCGGATGAAGGAGCGGGCCTTTAACTGTGTGCATACTCATGGCTATAGAACGAGGTTTACCATGCGGTGCGACATTTTGTACGAATGACAATAGAAATTCTAAATGCTCCACAGCGATATTTAGCAAAGTATTTATGCTAAACGGAAAAGATGACACCCATAGGAATTTCAGCGCTTTTGTTAAATCACATAAAACGTCATTTTCCACTAACTACATATATTATGTTATGTGTACAGCAAATTGCTTCAACCCAATTTGGGTCCTTTATCCTTTATGTTTAAAAGTCACAATTTGGATCATATTCGCTCAATGGCAAGAGGAAGGAAACAAAAAAAAACATTGTCTCTCAATGTGACTTGGGTTTAATCTTTTAAAAACAAACAAAACAAGGGTGGATTTATTAAGGCGAATCTGCCAAATGGGATACAGTAACAATATTACTCAAGCAATCATCCTTATGCTAACAAAATACATGAACATTCAACTTTTTTTTTATGTACAAAATACATATTGTATTATTATATATAGAAAGTATTATACTTATGCAACTAATTTATGTTGGTCGACCCGTTTCCCATTTTCCTGTGTGAGTGGTTAAATTGGATCTCTCCGACATTGGGGCAGGAATGTTACGGGCCACATGATAAATCCCCATATAAAATTTGTGTATAAATTTGGGCGCTTACATGGCCGTCTCTGTGTGTGTGTCTGTGTTCAAACAAATCCATCCCAAACGCATATCTGTTCGTGTATTAGAATACACAAGTACAAAATATGCATCGTAACGTTAATTAAAAATTAGCATTTTTGGTTGAAAAAGTTTTATTTCCCAATTACAATTAAAGTGAGTGTAACTCGAAGAAAAGCGGATGGATGTGAAATACGAAAAAATAAAAAATAAATAAAATTTAATATAAACGTTCCCGTACACCATTCCCGGAAATACAACAGAAGGGGGGAAAAAAAACCGTGCTCGCATTGAAGGAAAAGCTAAAAACTTTTCACGAATGGAATTTATGTTGTTTAAATGTGTATATCTGCCATATAAACCAGACGATCCGCATATCCCTTTTTGTGCCCTCGCGCGCACACGACAAATCTCATCATTACCGTTCCATCCTGCATTTATGCTATTTTGCGTGGCTGTACTATATTTTCGGAATATTTTGTGTTGATGTGTGTGGGACGTGGGTGTGCTTGCACAGTTTTATTACGTGTGGCTTCAAATTCACCGTCATTACGATAGAAGTTTTCAGGAGTAAATAGAGTAGATTTCGGTCAAAAAGAATAAAGTTTATATATTGGGTAAATACATTAAATTATTTTTGCGATTGTTTAATTTAAATCGACACAAAATAAATTTGCCGCTATTTATGAATGAATGGCAAAAGGATTTAGGACATAACGGCTAACAAACATAATTTAAATTTAAAGAAAATAAAAACAAATCATAATTGATAAACAATACCTCATTATTGAAACAAAATAATAAATGAATTAATTGTATTCCCATAAGAAATTACAGAACCTTGTAAAATGCAATCAAAAATAAAAACCTTAAAAACTTTGTAGCTTTTCTCCAAACAAACAATTTACCCTCGTACCAACTTGACACCCCATCAAACCACCACCACCATCACCCACCCCATTG
The DNA here is from genome assembly GCA_963854165.1 of Sylvicola cinctus. Taxonomy (NCBI): domain Eukaryota; kingdom Metazoa; phylum Arthropoda; class Insecta; order Diptera; family Anisopodidae; genus Sylvicola; species Sylvicola cinctus. The sequence continues at coordinate 1,684,315 of OY974082.1, forward strand.
TTGCATGTTACAAAAACAAAACAAAAAAAAACGGGCTAATAGCTTGAAAACCGCGGGCTGCTCTCTCTGAAAAACACAAGAATTTACCAAACGGAAAATGAGTAAATGCCACAGGCCATGAAAAATTGCCGACCAAATATTGTGTTCAACATTATATACAAGTTATGTGATATACGACGGGGGTGGGGTGGTTGATGTGGAGGTACTTTAACTGTGGTCGGGGATGCGTTTCAAGGATACAACGGCACGGGTGTAGAGAAATCCACCCGCAGGCCATTGCTTTTATTTGGCATAATCCAGCCAGTAAAGGTACCGCCTGGAATGTGATTAAAATAAGATTTGAATTTATTGCGAGAGATTTTAAATTGTTTGCGTCATTTATTTGCTTATTTCAGTGGAAGTGTGTGTGTTTGTTCTTTTGTTGCGAAAAGCTTCACATTTTTTATTGTACTTTATACATAATGCGACATATACAACACGGTAAACGAGGCAAGTGCGAGTGGATTTGACTTTAACATGCCGAGGGTTGCAAAGATTATCACACAAATCAGAGAATAAAATAAAAAAGGGTTGGTTGTTATGTGAAAAGCAAACAGAAATTGGGCACATAAAACTACATACACTGGAAAATGTTAACAATGCGATAAAAATAATAATAATAAAAATAATAATAAGCTGAGATACACGCACAAGGCCGATGAAAATGTGTTAAAAAAACAATGCACCAAATGCTCCTCAAAATATAAAAAATAAATGTGTTGGGGAAAATACGTTGAACGGCACAAAAATGAAAAAAACGGACAGACGGTGCACGGAGACGAAAAACATGGGTCACCCTGACATAAAAATAAAATAATCCACCCAGCTGTATGTATGTTTAGTGAATATAGGAAGAGAGTGAGAAAGATCATGACTGTGCTGGAGGCCATAACACGACACAGTGCTGTGTTACCATTGAGACGAACTTAAAATAAAAAAGATAAATAAATTGTTGAAAAAAGTTTTGTTCAAAAAAAAAAAAAAAAAGCACACAAACACACACAAAAACAGTCCGAAAAGCTAAGAAAAAGCTCCAATACATTTCGTTCCATCCATTCCATGCCATATTTCTGCATGACCATCATTCCCATTCCCGCATACACTAACTACTGCATATCCCGCATGTCAAACGGTAGCTCACTTAGTCTACTTCAACCCTCTTTACTTCGATTCGTTTATTTTTTTATTTCTCCGTTTCTGCGTTTCGTTTCGTTTTATACCTAAGTAATACTATTTTTTTCCGTTTCGTAAATATGTATTTTCCATTTTTCTTACATGCGCTGATTGGGGTGGTTGGGCCATCATGGACGCAGTGGTGGGCTGCTGCCTTTTCTTACAAAACGATACCTAAGTACAAATACATACCAAAATGGCAGATGAAAGAAAGAAGGCGCACTTGCACGAATCATGGTGGCAACGGAAAAGTTTTATCAGTAAAAACAATATTTTAACTGAAGAAAAATTGCAAACGAACACACAAAAAGGAAATTTGTAATTTTTTCCCTTTTTAAATTGCTACTGATGGTTCTTTCTAATGCGTACATTTTATATGTGTGTATTCAAGTTTTATGCTGCGTTCGCGTTCATCGTCATTGGCTTTTTAAATGCATACACATGCTATGGTATAGACGCATTTTAACTGTAAGGAAATGAACGGTTGCCGGGGTAGTTTTTGCAAAGTTTTATAAAATCAATTAAATGTCTTTAAAATTTAAGTTTCTGTTCAGAAATAGGGAAGGAAATGACTTTTGTTTTACCATTTTTTTATTGTATTTTAAATATGAAGTGAGCAAAAACGTTATGAAATGACAACGCAGAGCTGATTTTACTTCTTGGAAAAAGCTATATTGAGAGTCAGAATAGTAAAATATGGCAACGTAGTTAATTGGCTTCATGAAAAAAGAATAAGAATGCCCTTTGTGCATTTTTTTTGCACTTACAAACAGTTTTTTTATACAACTTTAATCGTTAAGATTCCGCTATTTAAGCAGAAAACCGTTAGAATTATTTACAACCCGTTTTTTAAAAGAGAAATTAAAGGATGAACTTATACATATTTAAAAATCTCAATCAACCCCACAAGAGTCGTAGCTGAAGTAGGTTGAAGTAGTTCAGCCAAACAACACTCGTTCCCTTAATTTCTTTTTTACTAAATAATACTTCTAGTTGAAATGGAGTCCTCAATTTGGAACTACTCCAGCCAAAGATTTTTAAATAAATACGAAAGAGGCATTATCGCTTCCTTTTACACATATGCAATGTGTCTTGACAACAGCCTACAACATAATTAAATAATAACTTCCACACATCCCTTAAAAGACTTGTTGCCACACATTTTTCTTTTTACAAATTGGCAAGTTATCCCGCCTCATGTTCAAGTACATAAATTGTAAAAGCGGAAACAAAACCAAACAGCATAGAAAAATAAAGAAAACTTTGCACACTTGCTATGCATTTTTTTTGGCAACAATACACCAAAGTTCTAAAAAAAACGACAAATTTTGTTAAGAAGAAAAAGTGTTAACTGTAATATTTAAAGTGAAAATGAGATATCTGTGCCAATTTGTCACGCAGCAGCAGCAGCAGCAACATCATAGCGCCTTGTGAGCAAAATCCTCGAAAATTACCCGACGCGAAAAAAATCTCCAACACAATGATACAACGATTTATGGGTCTAATTAAACAAGATTCATTTGGACGCGCGTCTCTTGTCACTATGTGCGTACAAGTACATAACTGATGCAATTTAATGAAGGGGGAGATTACGAGTGATAAGCGCGCCCAAATGAGAAACACAGAGTAACACCAACATTTTTCGTCCTTTTTATTGTAAACGCAATCAAATTGGGGAACTGATTTGTTTTATTTACGAGCAAAAAAAAATTAAAATTGCCATCAAAAGGATTTGGAAATGACTCAATTTTTTAGTAGACTCAAAATCACGAGGCAAAAAAAATTTGAAAAATAATTACATTTAATCCAATCAGTATTTTCTCTAAAATAAATCGATTTGCCACGTGCTTTGGCGTATGGGAATAATAATACAACTCGTTATAATATCCCACACTTTTTTTAGGTGACCAAATATATTGCCTGGATAGTTTTCCATCCCATCCACATAATAATATGCTAACTAAATTGAGCTTAATTAAATGGCAAAACCAGAATATGGGCCATTTGCATAATAATTAAATATGACACAGACTGAAATCACACACACACACACACACACACACACTCGCATGGATAAACTTAATTATTTCACATATAGAATAGACCATCAATAAGTTTATGCATGAATGAACATGTGCAGAGAATTTAGTTTGGAACCAGACTTCGTACCTAGTTATACTTATGTAGGACATCTAAAACTAATTGTTTTCATTAAATATCTTGCACAGGATCTTATGGCTAAGTATGATGTACGGTCAGCTTCAAATCCCATATTGTAGTTGATGTGATTTCTTTGGTGTGCATGAGAACAATTTCGATTTACTAACCAAAATGAAATCTATATTAGTAATCCAGGATTTGTCAATTTTAGCAGGATTATATTGTGACTTACTCGTACAGGACTTGGTTTACGGTTGTGTATTTGATTGTTTCCATAGAATGAGTGAATTTCCAAAGTTTAAGTTGTTTGTGAATTTAAATTAACATTTATGAAGTTAAAATTCGATTTCGAATTTTTTCTTCGGAAAACCTTAAATTTGCTACTAAGCTAAATTTCGAAAACATAAATTTTAATCACATCAATTTTCATCACTTAAACTATAAAATTCAATTTAACGAAAAATACGTTGATTAAATATTTTCGAATTCGAATGTCAACCACATTTATTGCTGGGAAATTCAAAAACCGTGTAAAGTACAAAAAACCACCAATTTAAATAAAGACATTTAAAACAACCGCAAACAATTCCAGTGTAAGGTTATCTGCATTGTGATTCACCAACAATTCAAAACTGCATTTCTGCATATAAACCGGAATTCCGTGCATAATTCTGAGAAAATATGCAATTTTGTCGCCGTATGAGATAAACGACCAGAGATTTAATCTTGTTGACAAGATTCTTGAGTATACTCACCGGTTTTTCACCCGGTTTCAAATATAATTGGTATCAACAAGAAATAGAAGAACAATATTTTCTAGATGTAAAAATTATGGACGTCGCGGTCGGCGCCAAATGGATAGTCGTCGTGCAGAATACAATTATTTTTGAATTTTATTTTCGAAATGAAACTGTACAGTGAGCTCGTGTATAAATACACACGGGCAATTAACGTGTACATTGTATAAAAGTCCAGATGGCAACTAAACATAGTCATGGCACACAATTTTTAGTCATTTTTCGTTGTTGTTGAACACCAGCTCAGCATAAAACACAATAAGAAAACACATTAACTTTAATACACGGCTCAATTGTAGTTACTTGTTGCTGCGGGGCTATACCACGCACCGGGTTCAGTGCGGTGGGTATCACATTTAGCATTAAACAGCAAACACAAATAGCGATTGTTCGATTTTCGAGAGCGTGAGATTGCTGTATCACTTCCCGATCACCTTGACGCGCTGTGATCGTGTTTGGTGCGTCAACATAGACCCGCACATTGGGTACAACTACAATTGTGTCTCCAACAACACTATATGCCTTCATTGTGAATGAAAGTCTGTGCTATTAACTGATTAGCAACAAGATACCGATGTGGTTGTGACTTGTGTTGAGGAATTACCAAAGATTTATTTTTCGAAACCCGAAAATTGACATGGCAATATCAATTTTGCGGAAATAAGAAAATGAGCAACTACCGGCATTTACAAAAAAAAGAAGGTAATTCAATTAAGTGTAATAGAAAACGCGAATTTGTCGTTATGTTGTGACCTTAGTGCTAAAGTGAATCATAATGATTGCGCTTTCAATTTAATTAGGAAGTAAAGAGTTTCTATCCGATACTTAATTCTTTGTTTAAAATTTAAATGACTGGTGGTAGAAAATAAACAGGTGTACATTTGATTTAAGGTCTCAATTTTAATTTAGTAAAATTCATAAAAGTGTATTGTTTTAGGTTAGGACCCTTAGATCTAACATTCAACTCATATTATTTTTAGAGTTCCGTATGTATCGAAGAACTGTATCTTAAGGTCCCAATTCATAACATTTCAACCTCCTTCTATCATGCTAACAATATGAGTCGAATCTGAGTTACAAAACGCGCACTTTAACCTAAATAACTCAAAGCACTGCTACCATAGTGGAATCTCTTCCACACTGGAGTTTATTTCATGAAACTATACAGCAAAATGGTGCATAAATGGTTTAAAATTGAAATTATTGTCAAACTGGCATTCCCATTCAAAAATGTGAAACAAATGCTTCTAAAACGCCGACATGTAAAGCTATACTAATTCTTGATGCTGTTCAAAATGCAATACAAGAGCGACCAAACATTTCGACACATTGCCGCCCCCCACTTCAAATGCAAACGAATACATTTTGACGGTGAAAATGTGACCTCCTGCTTTTTGTCAATTCATAGTTGAATGCTGCAGCTTTAGCTTTATGTAACTATATACCGTTACAAGCACGCAGGTATTGTTATTTGAAATTCCAATCGATGGATGAATATGCCGAGGACGCGAAGCATTTCACACAACAAAAAGCTCACCTCCTTCTAACCCTTTCCCATTTCAAATGGATGCGGAGTCGAGTGGCATGACATGGAAGCCATATACTCGGATATATTTGAACCACACAAGTTTTAATACCGCGCGAGTATCCTTTTCATATTTAAATGATGCGGAGCCCAATTACCCTGAAAAAAAAAACTTTCCACCATCAAATGTACCTCTTGTATTTTAAGCTTATCCGTTTTAATGTTGAGTGCTTCCGTAAATTTTGGCCGTTTGTTTTAGAAATGAATAAAAGTGGGGGCTGTGTTGAGAGTTCAGTGACAAATAAATTACGTGCAATAAAGAAACCCGAGAAGGTTTATTTGAAAACGCTTTTGTTTCTAAATTGCTATATTAGAAGCGAAATTTCTTAATTTGTGTGTGCTTATTCTGTTCTCGCATGCCGGTACAATTTTTTTTAGAATTTTGGTTTTATACATTTAAAATAGGAGAAGTTAATTGCTCCCCATCTGATCGTGTGGTGTTAAAAACGCCTTTAAATAATGTGTTGTTGTGCAAAGCACAAGAGCACATACAAAACTCTATTTAAACTGTATAACATCCTAAGCATGTTTTGTGCAATAAATCGTAAAAGCTTAAAGCAAACACTTCCATGCTTTTCCGTGTTTTCGAAGCATATTTTAGCTAAAAGTTTTACCATGCGTTTATCCTTTCTAGATGTATGAAAATGTGGAACAGAAAAGTGGAAGCACTTAAGAAAACCTTGCACGCTGCTCCACTCACACACATCACATCCCTGCTGTACGTTCAGTTATGGTAGACGGGAGTACACCGGGTTCTGCATTGTACACACAGTCATCATTGCATATGGAAAAAGCGTATAGGTCACATTGGTATAAACAACAGCTCACATATCTAAAACCTAAAAACCATACAAGCCAACCCACTCCAACATTCGCCACCCACAAAACAGAAAGAAGCACTCACATGCACAATTTTCTCTGATTTATTTTATTCAGCGCATTTGTCTTATGTTCTGCTGCTTTTTTCGCTTCAAACATAATATAAAGTTTTAAATGTTTTTTGTTTTTCGCTGTACTGTATTTTGAATCATGACAGAAAAGGTATTGAGCTGGAAAAACAACACAGCATTCACAATTTATTTATTTATTATACTTTACAGCAAGCTAGCACTCACATACACACAATTCGGATTAGATGGCTCAAAATAAGAAACGTGATTCGTTGTGAGCGATCTCCAGACGATACACATTTGAGTTAAACATGCGAACCTCAAATCGGAGAATGAATCAGCATTAAAGAAAGTTCAACGAGTTACAGAACTACTGTAACTGGCAGGGAATTTCACTTAAAGTTGAGAATGTCGAGTTTTTGAAAGCATTTAAATTACGTTTTTTAAACAATTTAAAAAAAATAAATTTTTATTTATTTTCCTATTTAATTTTTAATCATAAAAAACAATTTAGCGAATTTTTGAGATTTAAATTTGTAAGCTTAGCTAATTTTTTCCAATAATAAGAATGTAGAAATTTAACAAGATTGGCCTACTTAGATTGGTTAGCGGTAACATCGAGAATGTGCTACTATAACTTCACAACAGAGCTTTCAAAATTATAGAAACTATGAAGTTGCCAGAGCTTTGACATAAGTTTTAATTTAGAGGCACCTGCTTGTTGTTGAATTAAGCTTTTAAAGAAATGATATTGATCTTAACATAGACATTGAAACTAAATAAAATTAGAAGCCTAAAATCAGTTTTCGATTCGTCACTACAAAAACTTTTCATAAGTCACTTAAACAAAATAAAAAGCAAGCAAAAATGAGGAGGCGCAAAATCCAAAAGACACTTCAATCTTAACAAACTTCTTCTAATTCATATAAGGAGTTATACTGTTGTTCGGGTCGCTCTTTTATTCAGCAAATTCTATACACAAAAAGCAATGGTTCCATAATTTGTTCCATCAGATATGGATGGCTGTAAAAGCACGATATTGCGTCACACAACGTTACGGTAAATGTTGTTCTTATGCGGTGAATGTTTCTTACAGCCAGTCATCGGAAACTTATTCATATATTATTGATGTTACAACCGCGAATGAATGGAAATGATACGAAAACCAGATTTTGTGAGCCACAATCTGTGTAGGCTACACATTCAACCAACTCACAACTCGTGCGGAATATCCGCACATAGAATCACATTGGTTTGCTATAGTTAATTGAGGTGATTGACTCCGGGAATTCTGATGATTCGTCACAACAGTATTTGTATAATGGAGTGGATTTAATCTTGGAAGATTAAAATAAATTATTAATAGCTCAGCATGTATTGAAACAACACTTTTAAACGCTATTTATATTCATTCATTATAATACATGAATTGGCTACATAGTAAATATTTACAACTTGAATAAAAACGAAGGGAGCACAAATCTGCTCGTCTCACAACATCTGCATGAATTCTCGCGCATTGAAAAGGGAAAAGAGAAAACCCTGACCTATAGTGTCACTTTCAACTGAGCACAAGAGACACCGCACCCGAAAATATGCTAAAGCGCAGGTCAATGTTTTCCGGAAGCATTTAATGACTTTTCACCAATTCCATACACAATTGAATCGATCGGCCACTTACATATTTAATGAGTAAATTGATTGAAAATCAACTGTATAATGCTGCAGATGGGTTTAGCTTGTTTGATGTAGCGGAATGGGGAGGAATATGTACGACCCACTTTCACGCAATTGCTTACACATTTTAGTGTGTGGCATATTAAATACAATCGACCGGTGGGTGTTTTGTAGTTAAAAAATGACAAATTATTCAGAAGTATGAATTTATGTCCGACTGGTGAGTAGAGTATCGAATGGTGAGCAATCCCCACTAATAACTACATATCATATTGTCGGCCACATCAGCTGTCACTTCAGTATTTTCTGGATTTGTGTTTGCGGTGCAAAGGACATATTATTATGTTCCTTATTTTGTGGCGTATCGACCTCATGATTGAATGTCGGGTTTCATGTTTTCCTTTGCTTTTTCACTCATTGTATTAAATATTTATATTATAAGTACATGTAGCAATAGTTGGATTATGGGGTCCTTTTATATATTCTGTCGTTCATTATTTTGGTTTTAAAAGAAGGCGCATTTGAATTAAATAAAATAAATTAAAAAAGTTTGTCAGACTTTTTGATATTAAAAAAATCAGTAAAAATAAATGATTTAATCAATTATTATGATAATTTTTTGCAAATTTTGTACTTTTTGCATTTTTTGAACTTAAGGTTTTGTTGAAAGTTTTAAAATTGTTATTTTGGATGCAAATTCTGATATAAAAACATTTTTACACACCAAAAGCTAAAGCTTTTGACCTTAAAATTTTTGTCACAACGTTTACGGACAATAATGTGATAGAATTTATGCAAAATCATTTAAGGTCTCATTTAAAATATAGAAAATGTGACCAATAATTTTTTGATATTCATCTGGAAATATTTTAATAAATGTTTATAAACGGTTCTTGAGCTCAAAAAGTTTTCTTGTTTAGGAACATCGCAACATTTTTTTAAACATTTTAATTTTTTTGTCTTAATAGATTGGGTGAATTTTTACTCCACCATGCTGGGTCATTATAAATTGAAAAGCACGCAGATCAAAAGCTTAAAATTATTTTTATTATCAATAATTAATAATTTAACGAAAAAAACAATATTTTATCAAAAAAGAAAAGTTGCACCCAGACCCAAACAACACACCGAACGACAAAAGCATATTGCAACAATATAATATGCAAAAATGCGGTAACTATGGAGACAGAGTAGGCAGCCAAGAGAAAGCCAATTAAAAAACATTTGTGCGGACGTGAACGGAAAATTTTAAACACTTTTACAGGAACTGTGTGAGTGCACGGACTGAAGTTGCGAGTGTGGCTGACTGTGAGCGGACGACACAGTGATGTGGGTGGGTGCACACAGGGTTGGGTGTGATTGTTGGCAAATGAGAGAAGCATGGCATGGCTGATGGCATGGCAGGGCAAGTGGCAAGTGCTAGACGTGTAGAGTGAAGGTGGCGCACAGAGACAATGAAAATGGATAAAATTGATTTAAATACAAAAAGCGAAAAATATACAAGGGGATGAAATGGCGAAATGTACACACTTTTAAATAGAATGGAAAGGGAAAATTTTATAAAGGAACTTTAAACAGAAAGAGCGAATTGTTGGTAGCAAATTGGAATGAATGTGGAGGATGTGCACATGTGTGCGTCGATATGGTTTTAGTGCACAAAAATTATTATTAATTTAATTAAAGGCATGAAGTGGTGAGTGGGGGTGGGTGAGGGCAGAATCATAACATGTGTACGGGGACGTATATGGGCAAAATGTTGCGGATGCAAGTTGCGAAATTGTTTTCAATTAACATTAACTAAAATTGGTCGCTTGAGGTAAGCATAATTTAATAACTTCTATTACTGGAACGTATCTAGTGTATAAGTGTAAGGGTACATTAATAAATTTCATTTATTTTATGGCGACATTTTTTGTAATTAAATGGAAGGATGGCGGTTGAAGGAACCACTGACCACATCACTTAGTTACGGTATTCCGGGAAAACGTTATTGGTTTTTCTGTTGAAAATTAATTACATTTGACAGTAAATTAAGGACTTTCGTCTATTTTCATATTGTGAAGAAATTTAATTTTAAAATTCATGAAAGTGTCTCTTAATTTTAAGCAATTTTCATTTTTAAATGCAGTTTTTTGTGTTATGTCAAATCAAGCAATGCGATTTTTATGCAGTTTCTTATACATGCAAAAGTCATCACATTGGGTAAAAAAAACTGTACCGACATCATTAAAATATGGCATATTACGACTGCATGCTGTTACCGTGATGATAAGCAGAAGCGACTACTTTCCGCAACAACCCTTGAATAAAATAAAGAAATATCCTTGACAATATCACGATCTACCACTGGTTTATGTGCTTAAGTGCTTTTTGTTTTATATGTGAATGTGCTGACTAGGCTAGACGGTGGTGCAGGATCGTCTTGCGTGCAAAAAACAACATAAACTCCTGCGTGTATTTGCACAAAGCACATACACCCCAATAGGGGAATAACAATATACAGCAAATCCCTTTATTTGACGGTTAATGAGCCTTTCGAAATTGCAAAAATGGAGCGAAAAACTCCGCAGGGGTTAGATCTTTTTACGTATGTATGTCTGGCATCTTCAATCAAACGCCTTACTGCAGTTGAAAGCAGCTATAAATAAACATACATCAGTCGACAGTGATGCAAGATTGCACAGAGTTGTTATATGCTTAAAAAAAAACATATCCTCAACGTGTTTCTCAGCCACTAGAGACGCGACTGCAGCAAAGCTGACAACGCTTATGAGAAGCTACGCTGCCTGGATGCAAGTACACACTTCTACGGTCTTTGGTGTTATCTGCACAATACCCTGGCTATATGGAACCATTGCATAAATTGATTTACTAATGCATCATGTGCATACAAAATTCAGGGAATAAATTGAAAAGTTTTCAAATTGGCGCTCTGCATCCTCATCCCCAAATGCAATGTTATATACCGTTTTGTATATCTTTTATAATGTTTTGAAAGGTTCAATATATCTATAATATGGAGCATTTCCAACACCCAAGTAGCATGAACACTCGCACCCATACTACGCAAGCACATCCTTCTTCCCACCCCAAATATGCGCTCGTATATTGCAAAATTGATAAAATTCGCTCATATGCAGTTCACACCGTATTATAGTTAGCAACAAAGAGGCACGAGCATTCCTCCATTGTTTGCCCCCTCATGTGCTGACGGTAAATAACGGATCCACATGTGTCCTCGTCCTGCTGATTTTTGCAATTGCTTATGACCAAATATTCTGAATTTTCTACAACTATGTACACAACCGTGCACTCTTGACTTTGCTCGCATGTGACACAGGCTGGTCAAAAATGTGCTTTGCCGGCCTTAATTTTGCGATTGCGCTTGTGTTTGCGAGCGAATACACAAAAATTGGGGTTTGCTAAATATATTGAATTATCGATGACGGAATTCGGAAATTGAATTGAGTTTAACCTGGTCTCGATTTTATATATTTAAACTACGAAAATATTTTTCTATGTCAATTAATGGTGTGTTTCTCTTTTGTTGTTTTTGTGTGAGCACTGATTTTATTAATGTCATGAACAGGAAGTGATTTAGAAACGAGGATTGCGGTTGACATTATGTGGACTTTGAAATTAATGTTGGGCTAAATATTTAAAAAGCTTTGGCTCAACTTTTAAATTGAGTGGTGTTGAAGTACACTGTACTCAGTGCTCCTCCTTTCCAAAGTTTTAAGTACACAAAATCGATGCTATTATTGTACAGGACTATGATCCTGTCCGTTCCCACATACGCCTTCAAGAAGTGGAAATAAATATGAAGCATCAAAGTCTTTACAACAGCATCTATGTCGCAAAAAAAAAACAATGCTCAGTAAACTCCAGGCGTTTAGTCGCAATCAATGGCAATATCCCAGCAATATTTGCACATAGACTTGTAGAAACAAGGAGATAAGGGATACCTTGTCAGAAGGGAGGAATGCGTAGGCTAAGCTGCAAGAATGAATCGAAAAACCACATTTTTTGCAAACTTTTGTGTCAGATTAAAACCCGCACCGGGTTGTACCGCAACATGATGTACACATAAACAAAGAACTGGATACAATTATAATTATACGTTATGAATCAAGAAGTACAGAGTCAAATTACAATGCCGTACAACTCCATAATTCGTAATAATTATACGACTGCATTTGCTCATTTCAAGCCTTAACTAAAAACATAGTTGAGTACACCAAGAAATGGTTATGACAGAACACAAAAGGACAATCATTCTAATTAAACCATAATACTACACAAATACAGTGTTGACTCAAACAGATGCCTTAAGGATCAATTTTCATGGTGCGCACAAACATCCGTTCTTCAAATGTGAAGAGAAAGCAAGTTAAAAGCCAGCAAACAGTCATTTAATTTCCCTAATTTATTTACTCCAACCACAACTCATTTAGCCTCATCCCACTGAGTCGATCCACCCATCCACCCAGCCGCCTCCTCTCACACACTTATTTATGTGCGGATTAATAATAAGCATATCTCACTGCTTAGTTGTACAAAGTGTGCTGTTTTGCCGTAAATGGTGTTGTACCTTAATACAGGGTGGGTTAGGAATGTTGTAGGCTCACACCCACCCACGAGTATTGTTACACATCTATGTGAAAGCTTTAAGCCGCATCACTTTTAAAATTAACGCAATTTTTAGTAAGTTATGATCATCATAATCTCATGTTGCCAGCATCCATACGTGTTTCCAACTAAATGAGTCACCTTTTGTTTGCAGATCCTACAGACAAGGTGTGTGTTCCTTTTACAAAGCCACTTTAAACTTTAAAGCAAACAACGTACGCATTTCAATAATGTTAATTTTCATGGAATTTGCAGGGTGGTGCAGGCAAGGGGGTTGGCGTGTCAGTTTGCTTATTTACTAAGTGTATGTACGAGGTACCTTTAGTATGTAGAAAAGCGTTTCAAATAGGTACGCTTATGTGTATTTTATTTACGCATCCCCATGCTAAATCCAGAAGGGGGTGGGGGGGAGGGCTGAAGTACAAACACACATAGGTGGCATCGTATAACATTGCAAGGGCGGAATAAACTAACACGACTCGGAATTCAAATTTAATTAACTCAATCGAAATGAAACAAAGTATACGTTGCTGTATACAGCACAAAAAAAAAAAACGAGCAAAAAAAATAATGGAGCAAAGGGAAGTGGGGATAGGGGATGGTGAGGGATGAATGGAGCGCACAGTGTGCAGCTTTTATCAAATGACTGCGATTATCTCTGATTTCGTTTTCCCCTGTGGGTGATGTTGCTGGCACTTTTAAAGCTATGCACAAACATTTATAAGCTCTTTCTCGTCTATGTAAGCCAACTGACTGACCAATGTACTCCCCGCATTATCTCATCTATCCACCCCATTTGGGTACCTAAATTTATAAAATACTTAAACTGTCTTTTCATTTCTCTTTTTCCTCTTTATCCAAACACACAAACAAATGCACATACATTTAAACTCACACCAATTTTTGGGGCATAAGGATATTAAATGTGTGTGCGAAACTGTGCACTGTGTGTCGTCCTTAAATATGCGATAGATATACCGATTGGCTCGTCCTAGATTTCTCAAAATGTGTTCCCAATATACACATGTAAAATATGTCGGGTATAGGTTGCAAAGGGCTTTCATGCTTTCATCCCCCATAACTGAATTGGACGCGACAGAAGAAAAGACAAATATACACACTGCGAAAAGCAGATGGAACTCACTCAAAAAAAAGAAAACAGTACGGAAAAGATAGAAAAAGACGAAGACGACGACGAGTGGGGGGTGAAAAAAAAAGTGGATCATGAAAATTAAACGAGTAGAGGGAGAAATTGACTCAATGAAGAAGAAAAGATGGGAGAACGAAGATACAAAAAGCCTTTTTTTATCAAATTGTAATTGACATTGGGCGACAGCATCTCATTTGGGGGTGAGTTTAAGTATATTCCTCCGTTCTGCCGTTTTACAAATGAATGTATGCGACGCAGGACGTACATACATGTAATATGGATATGTGCTCCTTCCAACTGCCACTGCACCCTTAAATTATACATAGATTCATGTATTCAAGTCTGAGCAGTTGAAAAATCGTTTGTCCGACTCCCTTTAAATTTCATATAGTGTGTATTTGCCCCATGATACTTTCAGTTGAGTTGTTGAGCGACTCGACGATATTGGTGGTGGCAGCAAAAAAGGAAAAACTGTCCCACATATATAAGTTTTTATACACACATGACACAGGATACCAAAGAGGCTGCCATGCCGATGAAAGGCGCACACGTAATGTAAGGGTAGGTATGTTTGTGGGGGCTGCATAGAATCGATTTACAGTATTATGGGAATATAAAAGCCAATATATATGGACGCTTTGCAAAAAGGACTCAAAGCCAAAATGTTTTTCATATTTTTGTTTCCTTTTCTATTTTAGTTGTAGACTAAACCGTCAATATAAGGCTCACCGTACACAACGGGGTGGCTTTTGTGACACGTCAATGTATGGGCAAAAAAGGGCGCACTTTCAAAGGTATAGGTAAAAGTGACTAAAGGCTTGCTGCTGTTATGATTGACACAAGGAATATTTTTTAACGAATGCGGGAACACGACGATCATGTTTGCATATGAAAAAATTTATAACGCCCCATTGTAGCAGGTGAAAAACCTATTTTTATTGTGAAAGAAAGATTCATTTTTCTCGGAATTATTTTGTATGCCGACTGGGGATGTTTTATTAAATCCACTCGATCTATTGATGAATTTACCTACCACAACAGCTTTGAATAGTCAATTCACAAATAATGCAAACAGTATTTTGAAACATTGTCAATGAGAGAGAGGCCAACTCCTTTTAAAATGATGTAAATGTTGTCAACATATTGATTAATATTTTAAAAAATTGACAATAATTTTGGAATCTATTTAGAAAACACTTTGCATTAAGGTTTATTTTTTTCAATTACTGTTATTCAAGGACCTTTTCCAAAGAATAATAACCAAAATTAAAAGGAATGTCCGTGATTTTACTTCAAAATCACAAAAATTAAAGCTGAATTCCTTTAATTCAATTTAAAATAGTCGTTAATGACGTTTTTACCCACAAAGTTTAATTTAGTTTTTCATGCGACTTGATTTGCTTTGTCATTTATGTTTTTACATCAAAAATTTACACAAGGATGAAACGATGATGGGGAGGAAGAGCAACAGCAACCAAACTAAAAACCATGATATAAGAAATCACGAAGAAAATGAATTCAAACAAAATGTACGAGTATGAAGAAAATTGACGAAGAAGGAAAAAGCTCACCTGCGGATCTTGTATCACGCTGTACCTACTACATATTCGTATGTATCATGATATCGTTTATTTCTTTTCCCTGAACTGAATATGCGGTATGTGTTTTTCCCCCCAAACTTTTTCGTTGTTGTTGGTTTAATCAGTAACGAGCACGATGAGAAATCCTGCACGAAGAAAAATTCACCGAAGCGCAAGCATAGACGTAGAATAAAATCATCTACAGGAATTCAAGTAGTATTAAACCGTATACCCCGATTTCATGGCAGACGCTTGCAAAACAATCCCACATAGAACTTTGGGTCAGAAACTCAACACTGTGGATGCAGCCAAAAAAGGGGGATGGGGAGTGGAAGGTTGAGAAATGAGCAGGCAACCAAAATATGCGAATGGGGTGGCACATCTACAAGGTGTACTATACCTAGAGAAATGAGGGTGTGACGCGCCCGGTACCACATGGTAAATGGAACAAATGAACATAAAAAAACACTCATGAGCAAAAACCTTTAAAAATGATGACTAAAGATTACGGTGAATGATTTTTCCTGTTTTTGCATGTTTCGTGTAAAGGTACAAATATACACACGAAATTCACTAGAAATAAATATGGCTGCAGTACACATCGAGTGAGGAGGAGTGAGGGGGGAATAAGTAAGCAAATAAAATGTTAAATAAATGTATAGAGTAATGTGTGCAGGATATGTATGTACTATGCATGGCAAAAAGACCACGATAACGATGGCAACTGTGTGACACGGGAATTAAAGTGTGCGCCTGTTTATTCTCCAGCAAAACCCATGGTGACATATTGTGCTGCTTTATGTGATGGGGGGACGCACAAGCTCATGCACATCAAAGGACGAAAGACGATCTATGTAACTACAATATTTGTGGGCAACTTCCTGAATGAGCAATAAAACACGTGCTCCTTTTGATCATCATCAAAAGAACATTGGCTCGCGTTTATTTTCAAACGAGTAAAAAAGCATTTCAGGTATGCGGAATGAATTTATGAAATCAAAAATCTCGGAGTAGAAGCACCGCATTCGAAATAAAACGGATAAAGGACGAAGTGTTTCTCTCTTGCGTATTTTATAACGGAACATTAAGCGCATATAAAACTTATCTACACAAAAGGGATATGCAAGATAATTAATGCTAATAATAAATTCTATACTAAGAACACTTTTAATTTGAGCTTCGAATTTCACAAGGATAATGGTGAATTATGCTGCGAAGCATAATAATAATGCAAAAATGAAGGTATATAAGAACGAGCGTACAAAAAAAAAAAACCGTCCAAGGGAATTAATAAAGAAGTCCATTTTCCGCGTGAGAAAATATTTCTTTAATTTTGTGGAACGTTACTTTGGTTCATATTTGCCGCATGAAAATAAATTGGAAAAAAAATCCCATGCAACGTACAGATCAAAGGACGCATACACACTGACACACCCACACACAGTGTTCAGCACAAGGAGCAGCAGTTGGCAGGAGCACAAATTAGAAACGAGTAAACAATAAACTGACTGGCCTGGGGTGTTAATAACCCACCTCTCGTCGTCTTTTCCATTCGAATAATTCAGCAAATTCATCTGTCACTCTGTGTTAGTTTTAAAGCTCCAATATATGTATAGATAGATGTGGGTACAAGGATGAATATGTAGCAAGAATGTATGAGTATGCGTGTATTATATTTACACCGCCTTAGGCTGACATTTTCCGCTAGTAAAAGCGATGTGCTTCGGAAGAGGAAGCAAAGCAGACGTTTGTAGGTACAGCAAGCGATTTTTTTCCGTCACATTTTTTGTACTTTTTTTTTTTATTTGCACGAAATAACGCAGGACTTTTTTATGTAGTGGCACATCATACTCTTTTCAATTGCAGACACAATATTTTTGTCGCTTCAGCAAGAGAGCAATTTAATAACACACGATTTCCGTGCATTCTGCACGTTGTATCAATAAAATACGAGTATAACCGAGAGGCTGGTTGGCACAGGATGCAGGATTGAGTGTGACATTGTTGACTGAATCAGTTTTATGATGTATTTAAGTCAGTTATCTAGACTAGAATGTAAAAGCTTTGTTGTTTTCCATTCGAAGGAATTAATTTTTCGAAATTTATCGTCAGAAGTCGTACATTTTTTATGCTTCAATGAATAGAAGCAAAATAGAAGTAAATAAAAAAAAACAATTTATTTAAATAATTTAAATTAATGATCAATTCAAGCTCAGAAAAATTTACAACCACATTTTTTTGTATTTTGGAATCAAGTTTCTTGAAACAAAAAAAAAACAGAAAACAATTCATATTTTAGGGAAAATCGTAAGTGGGATTAATTGTTGCTCTCTATTTATTATACAATGAATATGTTTACAACTGTATAAAATTCAATAGTAGGGATTAAAAAGGGATTATAAAATCAAATAAATGTCAATAAGGATTACTATCCACTTCAACACAAAAATTTAAAACAAAATAAACCACACTTCCACAAAATCCACTGGTCGGACACAGAATAGTATTCAATATATCACACCTCCTTTATATTTAATCCTTATAACTATCCAAGAATCAGCCGCAGGACATGCGGCAAATAACTTCCTTCGAACACACAAGTACCCAGCACATATAATACAAGACATGTGTGACACATTGCTGTCAACAGTAATCCGAATTTGTCGACAATTATGGGCACTCAAGTGATGACAAGCTTAGCACAAAACAAAGTGAATGTTGGAAAAATAAAGCGTTATTGATTTTGACTTAACAATATAAGAAACACACCCAGTTTACACGGTGGTTTACATTGTGTTTTCCCACGCACACACGTCCATACTCTGAAAAACTTGACATTCAGGACACACACACATACATGTGAAAGTATGCATGTTGATAAAGGTATTAAAATTATGTGAGAATTGAGGCCAAGTACGTTTAAGTTGGCAGCTCTAAGCCTAATATACAATCTTAAAGGTTTTCTTCCACTTCACAAATTACCCTTGAATCTTTCGTACGCCATCATATATAAGAAAACGAAACTTGAGTAGCGCGCACACAAAGGAGTCTCATCCTGGATGAACATTGAGCATGCCAACAATGTAGGGTACTATCTTATCTATGTTATGTTGGTGCATTAAGTCATTTAGATCCGCACTTGCATCTTATTATTTTCATCATCGCATGGAGTCATGGTTAATACAAAAATTTCATTATAGTTCAGAGCATGCAGATGCAAGTAACTACAACAAAAAACTCGGCAAACAATGACACAAAATGTAGCTACACTCGCGTACTAATAGCAAGAGGGGTTTGTAGCGTGGTCGGGATGAAACGCGCCGCGAACATCATACGGAATTCACAAAGAACAACAGTTAAGGGTTGGAAATGCAAAAAATATTCCCTCAAGGGGTTTACAGATACTGCAAGAGAAATGAACATGAGCAACATAACTGTTCTTGTTTTAACGTTTGGTTGTGTGCGAACAAGAAAATCAGTGCAGGATCAAGGCAAAAATAAAAAAACAAAAATGAGTAAAAAATGTATGGGGTAGGTAGGTGTATCAGCATAATATGCTGAACAAAATTGTACCATCGGGACACAATATCACACACAAACACACACACACACAGTTTGATATCGCGTGCAAAACGTTTGTTGCTATTTGCAAATAAATAAAATAAAAAGGAGCGAACAAAAAAATCTGTTGCCAATCACTAAAATAATGCGAAAACAATTTTCTCGTTCAATGTGAGGTTTTTTTTCTCCACCCAAATCGATTTCCTCATACATTGCAATATGTTTTTGTGTTTCGTTTTGGGGAACACATCTGTTTAACAAATGTGCGTCTTATTTATAGAAACAAAATGTGGGTGGGGGTGGGGGTTTCGTCATGTACACAATAATTTGAATATTATGTCCTTTCTGTGAGTTTGTTTTGATGCAAATGAAAGTACTTTTTTATGGCGTTGTGGTTATTAAACCGGTATAAATATTTTATGGAGTCGCTTTCGTCCTTTATTTGCTTTTGATATACAATTAATGTTTAATTTAAATTTTTGATTATAAACAAAATGGAATGCAAAAAGGGAATTAAATTGAAAAATTACAAATATTTAAAAAAAAGGACATTTTAAATTTAACATTAAAATCTTTGATTTTTCACCATTAAAAATTTAAATGGCGACAATTATTAATTTTGACCTTGAAATGAAATAAAAAGTGAATCAAAACTCGGCTTGGCCTTGCATTTCTTTTAGAGAAAATATTTATTAAGTGGAAAAAATAACAAAATGTAATTACCGAAAAGTTTCATTAATGGATTTTGGATTAAATAAATACTCCAAGGAAATTTTTTTAGCAGAAATTTTGGCAAACTTTAATAGTATTCAGAAAATTCACAAGATCATAAAATTAAAATAAAAACAACGTAAATACAAACGACAAAACCTACTACAGGTTAAAAACTAAAAAAAAAACTTTACATGTAACTTTTAAAAGTTCCACGAACTTTCCAAATGAATACGCTCAATTAAACTTAATGAAACTGGAGAAGAAACCATTTAATAGAGAATTCTTCACCTTTCACTGACAAACAGAATATTACGTAAAAGTCACATTGAATGGAAACATTTTAAGTACCATCCATTCATAGATGAGGAGACGTCTTAAGAGATGGGACGCTTTGACAGTGTCCCCCCTCTCGTTTATGCATCGCGTCATGCTAAATCACTCGCATATAAAGCTCGTATTTAAAAATGCAATTCAGGTAAATCCATCTGCAAGGTTGATTTAGTTATGTAAGTAATTTCATTCTGTAAGGATATTTCCCTGGCAATGGCATTGAGTTTGAATCAAATCAAATGTATGCAGACGCTTTTGAATTGCATGCACTCTAACCATGCAATTTTACATATTCATCTAAAACGCGAAAAAAAAGGATACGAAAATTACCCTAAAAGCTTCATAGTGCACCGGCAACTTTTTTTTTGCATATCCACAAAACTTTATATCAAAATCATTGAAAACAACCCGTTTTTGCATGTGCCGGTGCAACGTATCCGTAGGGATGGCATACTTTCATAACTGCATTCTGAACTCTCTCTCAACTTTCATTATTAAATATACATTTAAAACTTTTGTCAGCCACAACAAGAATCTCGCATCGATTTTGAACGTTGATATTCTTTCCAACATGCTGGAACAAACTGCCAAAACAAGGGTAATCATCGTGATTGCAGGACTTTTGTCACAACCTCAATAATAATAATTTGTGCCATTATTTATCACATCAAAATTATTATGATGAAAGTTTTGGGCGTGATAAGAAGAAGTGAAATATCAAAAGACATAAGGCTCCCCCTCCCCTAAGGTGACAATCTAATTTTTTTAAATTTCCACCCTCTTGAAATATGTGGGGACATAAATGTTACGAACTAATAACTATGAGGTATGTGTGGAAAATGAGTGTGCGTTTGTGTTTGTGTGTGGGTGTGCGCTTGCGAGCATAACAAAATGTATAACGACATGAAAAGCAAATCCAAAGCGACATCTGAAAAATAATTGCCATATCCCTCGTCCTTCCGCCAGTCACCCATCATCATGGGTTGTGAGTGTAAGCGCTCAGTGGGTGGGCGGGCATTGTAAATGGCGGCAATTTCTTCGGCTCATGATGGACAACTATTTCGACAAATTATTCCATCATCATTTCGTGATTACGTTTTCAACATCAGTGTGTGTTCGGTTGACGTTCAAAATGGGACAACACCTTTACATTATAACATGAGCGTAGAGCATAAAACATAAACGTTCTCGTAATTTCTGTTTTTGAAATTTTCATTTTACACTAAAATAAAGCGCTGAAATGAGCATAACGGAAACAATTGTGAACGTTGCTCAAAGATGTAATTGAGTTATTTTTTCTGATGCGCCATACAGTCACTCATCGACCCCTTTGTCATGATTTTAATCATATTTCTTCGCATAAACTGGCAGTGTATGTGAACGTGGAACCCCCCGATTTCTACTACTATCACCACCCACACCATTTTCTTTTACATTTTATCGCTCTTTGACTTTATTATTTTATTACCATCTCATCATCATCATAATCTTATCACCTCGCATTTTGTTTTCTTTGTCGTTGTGCTGCAAAATTAGAGCAGATGCTATGAAGATTATGGTGCGATGTCTATGTGTTTTGTGTATTGAGGCATTAAGTTGACGCCGTCTTGTGTTTGGGTTTGTGAGCAGTTTATGTGTGTGCATTGCTTCCTTTGTTTTCTCACATCCTTTGATAAAGAATCGAAACTATGTGTGTCTTCACGTGATTAAATTGTTTGTCAGCATATTTCTGCACTGCACAAGAAAAGGTGAAAGCTGGGACAGTTCCTCGAAAATAAATACGAAAATCTTTGAACCACATCACGTGATTTCCTTCAAGAGAACAGATAATGTGGCACAGACAAACAACATAACAAAAACATAAAATAAAGTGCGCAGGATGCTACGTACCCACTGGGGAACGGTGTTCAAGGAATTCGTAAGACGACAAAATGTAAAGACACATAAAATCATATTTAGCTGTCAATAATCGTATTTTCCCAATGGATTTCATCGCTTAATTTAAGTTAAAGGATACCTACATAAAAGCGTTTGAGAACTTGTGTTGAAGTACACATTTCAACAGGTGAGTTGTGTCATTCTGTTTGATTTAAAATTACCATAAAGTATGAATAGTGTGGGAGCAAATATGTACGCGTTTTAACCGCAATATGTGTATCCATTAACGTCTGATGCATATTGTGTGAGAATATTTCAATTTGATTACACTTTTGTAATGATGGGACGTAGTTTAATAGTTGATGTAGCCATGAAGCTATTAATAATCAAAGTTGCCTTAGCATTGAATTGGTAATTATTTGCCAAGACAAATATGGATCGTAATTGAATAGACGTACATTCGTAAGATGTGTCGATGGCGTGATGAGTTATGATGATTCGCAAATAATGATAGACCCTGAATTGTGGCAAACAATACACAATTTGTGCAAATTTAAAAATGTTAAAACTAAATGTTTGCAAACTTTGTTGATTTTAAAAATAATTTTTTTTTTAAATATTAAAATTAGTTACAATATCCTGGTTTTTCCAAATAGTAACTAAAATAAATTTAAATTTAAACCTTGTTACAATTTTCAAGGTCAATTAACATGTGTAGTTTTGTATTTATAATGTCAACATATGAATAAAAAATACAGCTTTTGGAAAATTTTGAAACGCACGTCAAAGTGAAAGAAATTGCAAATTATAAATCATGTAATCAATCTCGAACTTTAACCTTGAAATTTGTGGCTCACTTAAAATGATTCAAAAATCAATTTTTAAAATACCTTGAAAAATGGGAATCAACATTTTGTATTAAAATTCCATTAAAGTCCAAATACTGTAAAGAAAGAGAAAAAAATTAATTAGTAAAGTTAATAATATGTATATTTTAACAAAAAAGTATTAATACGATATAAGTTCAAACTAATTTCATCAATAAAGCAACTATAATACATAAGGATGAAACGACATGTTATGCTGCATGTTCTACTTTTAATCCCCTTTTTTCTTAAGGAAGGCTAGATTTTCACTTTCTCTTTCTCTCATACGAATTGGATTTTCCCCCTCTCCAACGCAACTCTTTAACGCGTTAAATGACGGAACTGCTATAAAAAGTGTCACTTTAAAAATAAGTAGTAATATCAAAAACTGAAAATTAAATTAATATCCAGCATTACTTTCCCTACCGCAATATTAAAGTATTGAAATATTTTCACACCATGTGACATCATACATACTGGCTTATATAAGAAACTAAAAAGGGTAATTAATCATCATTCAGTTAACAAGTCTCCTTTAATGGATAGATCCTTTATAAAATTATGACACTTCAGTGTGTATGGGGCGCCGCTATTTGTACGTACCACAAATTACCAAAAAAAAAAAATCACAACAAAATTCTATACATTTAAGTAAGCTCTCAGGCAAAAAGCTCAATCTCCTTCTTCGTTCTTCCTTTTTCATTAGCATCTACATAACATACACAATGCATGAATTATTACTATTCCATGCTTCTCATTCATGAATTATTATTAGTTACAACAATGGTGTAATATGTTCTGTATTTACTGACACACATAAATACATAGAAATGTGCTTATTACCAGCGCATATTTTTGGTTAAATAGGAAATGAAATGTTGAGTTTATCTTTTGAACGCCATTGATGTGAATTTGGTTAGAATGTGTCTATTCATGAAACTCAGACCCATCATTAGGTGTAGTCCTGGCCAATACCTGCGCCTTTAAGTACACAGTGAAGCATAACTGAAATACATATAGACGTCTCTGATCGAAGCTTTTGTCTATTTTCCGTATAATACATAAATAATGGTACACCGTTTTACTGTAATCAATTTTGCTATATTATGGTTCAATTCTCCCACGCCAATTCCCATCGTCTTATGCGTCCGTATTGTCTATGTGTGTAATTATTTTCCGCATGTACTCTTTCGCTTCGCCTGCCGATAATCGTGATGATTAATCGATTCGTCTGCATTTGCTATTTATTTAAGTCTATCACATTTTCTCCCACTTTTCTTCTTCTTCTTTTTTTTTGCACCCACAATGTGTGTGTGTATTGTGTATAGATCGTTTTGGATACATAACTACGTTCATCAATTCGAATCTCGATTCTATTCCCCGATGTAATTAGATTCAAACCCAATCCATTTTTCTTACGCTCCTCTGCCACACGTATTGCGTTTTATCCGAACTAATCTAATACACACTCATTGTATGTTTCATTCGTTTACAGTGAAATTGTATATAATAATGGGTTAAAAATAAATGCTGCAACTGGTGTGGCGGAAAATAAAAAAATAAACAAAATGTTTGGAAAAAAAAATTTCATTACAATTTCATTTCCGTTTTTCACGTAATATTAATTTTTAAATTTTTCTTAAGCGATCATTATTATACGAATAACCCACTAACTGTATGGCATCCTGCTATGCGCTTCCAACTAAACGATTGCAAAGAATTGAAGGTGTGAGAAAAATGCGGAAAGGTGTTTTTGCAAAAGTTAAAAGAAGAAAACTTTTCGAACTTTGGTGCCCCCTTTGCGTTACTCCCTTTCTGTGTTCAAACGTACACCAACTATATGTACTTTTAAATGTTTATATGTATCGGGGAGGTGAAAGGGATGGTGTGTTGTTTTGTTTTACTTCACAAAATGAAAGCGGGTGCTAGGGAAAAATTGTCGAGGTATAAATAAAGGGTTGTGCGAAATGGGGTGTTTGGGGTCGGTGAGAACGGGTATAATTGAAAACAAACACACATTTTTTTTGCACTTGTTCGTTAGAATTTGCAGACGCTTACATTGAATGCTATTCATCTGCGTGTATACGGGTTCAGGGCACAAGTTGTTGAAAATATTTGTGGAATTCTTTTTGTAAATAAGAAATATAACGGAAGAAAAGAGAGCTGAGACATTTCTTTTTGAAATCGCACATTTTTGTCAGTAGGATTTATAAAGAGTTGAGTAATTCTGAAGAAAACTGTTATTCACTTAAAGTATGGGATAAAATATTTAGTTTTATTTCAAATTACACACCGGTATTAATTTTTTATTGATTTGAACTCAACTTAATAATGTTTTGTAGTTACGTATTGATATTTCCAATGCAGCAATTTTTATTTTGTTTAAAATACAATCCAACTACTAAATTTCATTAAATATAAAATTAAGTCGACTTTAAAATTTCAAGGTCAAAAAACAATCTTTTTCACACTTTTTTTTTAAATTTCAATTCTTGTTTAGTAAATTTTGACTTAAATTACGTCATGTGAGAATAATGAGATGTACAACATGACGTTCTCTGTTTCGTAGCATTTTTTATGTGAATAATAAATTCGATAACAAGCACCATATTTATAGTTTCTGCAAACGTATTACATGACAATATGTGATCGATATATGAGTAAGGGGATGCGGTTTATCGGTTAAGTGCAATGATTGGAAATATTGTATATTATCCTTTACAGCACAAAGTGTATTAGACTATCAGCAATTTTTCTATAAATATTGCACACTCACTTAGTATTCATTTATATTTGCATACACATTTTGCAATACTTTCAAAACGAGTAGATATTATAGCGTTCTTGTCGGTTCACATTTCCTTTTATTTTTGATACAAAATTTATGCATTTCTTATGTGTTGCCGCCATGGATGAAAGTAGACGTTATGCGCTAGGAAGCCTCATGTCAAAACAACTTAACTTTTTGACATCGAATGGTGAAACATATACACAACAACATTCACAATGAACGCGTTGCAGAGTTATTCAATATATTGCATAAATTCCCACATAACTATATACACGTGTATCATAGGTAAGTATAAAAACTTTTTCCAAAGGATAAAATAAGGATATACACAGCTATATGTATAAAATGCTGAATACGGGGAAAATGTGTGTGATGCAAAGATCGTGTTGAAGAAAATTTTCGGTTTGGATAGGGCTTTATTACGAGACGGGCAAAAACATTCATTAACTCCTCACCTTCCTCACCCCGGCAGAAGCCACACACATGTTATAGAAATTGTTCAACATATAAAATAATACACCGACACACAAAATAGTGAAACCATACCGGTATGCCCTCAGTTCAGTTGATCAGGTGAGAACGTGTCATAGAAATATGTGTACAACACACACTGCAGAATGAAGAAGGAACTACACACAAAAGCAGAAGCTCATTGCAAAAGCTAAATTGTGGGCTACACAATTTTTAAGCGCGCTACCACTATTCTGTATGGATGTACAACATAACATTTGAAAAGGATGCGGGGTGGATGATGGCGTGGTGTTATTATGGGCGCACTCAAGCGTACAGTGTGTCTGACTTGTTTTGATGGGAGCTGTTCAGACGTCCTGTATGCTCGTGTGTGTATGCATTATGTTAAAGCGGGTGCAAATTCGGTGAAGGAGCTTTAACATTTCCGGCGCATAAAAACGAGTTTGAATTTTAGAAGGGAATAGTTTTTTCAATCAACATTCCACAATATATTTAAACTTTTAAATTCACAACAATTTTTGAATTTTGAGAACATTTCTGGAAAATTTTCTTTCAAAAATCCATAAAAAGGGGGAAAATTTAATTTTAGGTGACTTAAGCCGGTAGACCAAATATCTGTTATAGGCTTTCATTTAAAAAATTATTGGATTTAAACATTTATCACTTAGTCACTCTTGTTATGTTCTTGGATTAATGTCAGACAAACAATACACAAAGCTGCAATAAACAAGCAAAAAAAAATCAATAGAATATTCATTCAATCTCCATTCATAAACCAACATAAAATCGGATCACAAAAGGATCATGTTGCCTGTTCAACAATGTACAGCTTTGTACTTGTTTTACAAGTACCGTTATAAGTTTAGCAAAACTATGAGCACTCGTCTAAAGTACTTAAAAATTGAATCGTTTCTGCACATCTGCTCCGATACTGAAATCTAATTTGAAATTGACAGACCAATTCAAAATAATCGCCCCTATAGTGTTGGTACGTACAGCTTTTGGGTGGGGGGGGGGGGGAAACAAAGTGGAGTGCACGAATATTTGAACCGCATTGAAGTGTTGTGCGTCTGGAGCCAGGACTTTAAGGCCTGTAGGCTGGAGAGTAGATGCAACCACGCAGAAGTTGTTACCAAAATGAACAAGATGCTTGTAGTTATTTTGTGTGAGGGTAAACAAAATTTGGTCTACCCAAGCTTTCAATATTTTAAGTCGATTGTGCAGAGGGTTTAATGTTTTTGATTGTTATAAATCTGAATGTTTATTTTTACAAATTGACCACAATTTTCTTCTTTTATTTTTGCTTCAATTGCATTGCCAATGAAACGTGTAACTCACCCAGTGTATTTCAAAATTCAACATCAACTATTCCCCCACACTTCTCTTCCTCATATCTATGCAAGTATAATCACAGAACGAAGCTAATCGGTTTAATTATCAATACAAAATTGTACTGGAATATTAATTGGTTTGTATGCATGCTGCACAAACTACTTAATGCACTTCGCCAGCAAACATTTGAACACGCGCATATGATACTCACAATGTAATCTTGTTGATTTTCATCATTAAAAAAGCATAACCTTATTTTCTTGCAAAACTGGTTTTCATGATTTTCTTGTTTTTCCATTAAAAACAGATTTTTCCTCTTGTTCGTCTGCGTTTTGCTGAACGTTTGCTTTGCTGGTGAGCACAGAGCTGCACTCTGGTGCAACGCGTTGAGTGTGCACGGCTACATGCAGTGTGTGTGCAATGTGCATCATGGTCACAACTCACAAGTATTCATGTGATATATCGCGAACACTGGTTATGTGTGTTAATATATAAAATGCATATTTGCGATGAATAAAGTGGAGTGCATTGCATCTTCATAATATTTTACACTCCTCGTATGCAGGAAAGCGCCTCGTCTCCGTGAAGTGCAGGCGGGCATGGGCGTCGAATTGCGCGCGACGACTCCCCGCGTTTGTGGGAACATGTGCATGTGTGTGATGTTTGTTTGCATATGCAGACTGGCAGAGTTCACAATAATAATTCTCCCCCTGAATATAATATAAGTACGAGCTCATAATATAGAAAAACATATATTATTAGATTTAAAAATGATGTGATCATATGAGCGGCATAAGTGCTGCATCTACATAATATATTCCTATCCTAACTGCCGCTTTTATTTGAGGTCTTGGTGACTCGGGTATTTTAGTTTATTCGCGACCGCCTCGACTACATGCATTTTGTTCACATACTTGCATAGCAGGCTGCATGCTTTTCTCGCTATATGCTTATATTAACTATTTTATACTGAAATAGTAATTTAATGCATATGTGTTTTCATACGGTTAAGTATTGCATTTTGTTTTCAATGTACCACAATAACGTCACTCTGTTGTGCTACATCATCATGCATTTGTGCATTTCACTGACTTGAAGGGAATTCAAATTTCAAAGGTATATTTTTCAAGTCAGTGGAATCATATTCTCCAGTTTGTGAATAATTTGAACAAAATATTTCTGTGGAGCGAATATAGCGAGCCAGTGCGTAGGAGAGAAAGATAAAGTCGAAATTTAGCATTGAAGAGAAAAGTGGATCGACAATAGGTGCGTAAGAGAGGGAGAAGGGTACTTATTTATATCACGGGTGTAGAGTGAAAACAGGATCTGCTATAACATTCACCAAATTAAACCCCTCCCGATATTTCATCACAATTAATTGCGAAACAAATCAATAAGAGAGAAAAGTTCTTAAATTTTAAAAACGAGTCCTTTAATCTCAAATTATAATTGCCGTTAAATTGATTCCTCCCTCCCCAGACACACGACAATAAATTATGTACGCTTTTATGTGGCCACATATCCATTTCTCTTCTGCTTCGTGTGCACTTTCACAGCCAGATAAGAAAACCATCATAATATTATATAAAAGGATAAGAAAACGTGACTGTCACTTGGTAGCACGTGCCTCTATTAAAATCTGTCCAATACAATTCATTGAATCTTGGCATTGCTTCAAAAGCATGACTTCATGTTGAGGCAGAGCAAAAAAGGCACGTGATGTTTTCAATATCATATACATATAAGTTAATGTGCAGCATGATACAATAACCCTGATGCATGTGTGTAATGGCTTTGATTCGTAATGGCCATTGGCCAATATAGCAGCACCCCCATCCGCAGTGTTCAAAACCATTAAAACGGAACTGTTCAAAAAACAATAAATTTTAATTTTTAGGTTAAAAGCTTCACAATTTGCAATAAATTTCATTTAAATTTTCAAAAGCATTCAGCATTGTAGCTGTAAAAAGTTAAATGCCGTACGCTGTGCGACTATCTGGGTTACCAACTCTGACATTTGAACCGCATTCTTTATGACACATTACTCGGTGAATTGAAGCTGTGTGTTTTGTACGTCGCAAGTGTGTACTTGCATGGAGGAGTACAACGTTCGCGTTGGGTATATTTTTAAACAGAAGTATCGGGCAATACACATCGTCTGGTGGTTGTAAAGAAACCGTGCAAGATAATGTAAATCAAAGTGTGAAATAAACAACAAGCACCAACCGCTGAGGAAAAAGCTGAGTAATGGAATTGTGGGAATTTTGTAATAGAATCATGTGCTACCGTCATAAAGGATTGTTCGTGCAAAAAGAAATTGCGTTTGTGAACGACCAACGGAGAAGAAATATACAAGCAAAACGGAAATGACCGAAGGAGGAAAATTCAATTCGTTGCTTGATGCCTTTTTTTTGGGGGGGTTTTGTTTGGCGTATGGACTGGTTGTTCTTGTGTGTGTACTCCCGACTACTCTTCAATCTTCACATATACTATTTCTATTTTCGCTTTATACGATATGTGATAAAAACTGTCCATTCGCGTTTGAAATATTGCCAAGAAAATGTACGAGGAAGAACGAGTTCGGGATATACCCAGAAAACCCTCGCTACGGTGGGTACAGTCACAGGCGGATGTAATGTCAGAAAAATAATGGAAAATGGCATGGACCAAGTGACTATGAATACGAGTTTAACACACAGGGATCGAGTACTCCAATATAATATGACGTATGTGTGTAAATACCACAATTCATACACGAGCGGGCAAACATTAAGGAAGATCGCTGTTTTATTTGCAACCAGGGGGAGAGCTATTAACTCACTGAATTTTAAGCATAAACTATGTCTTCCTTTAAAGAACACAAAATAAATGAAGAAGCTACCCAGAATGTTATTATAAATTATGCAACAACGACAACAACAGCAACAAAAACAAAAATGGCCCAAATCAAAATGCAGGACGCATCATGCATATTGCAAAGCGAATTGATTCAATCCACCCCCCGAAAAAAACTGGAGCATACAAAGCGAATATGGGATAGGGATGAATTGAAAAGGACGAGAAAATGGCGTAAAAGCGAACCAGTTAAATTTTGCGTTCACATACACCGCACACACAGAGCATGAGATTGAATTGCAATGTGCATATGTTCAATCCTCCTCCACGCGCCAATATTTACACAACTTCTTTGAATAATTGTTTTGAAGCGTGGCCACAAAGCGTCATCATGTTGGAAACGCGCTCGCATGTGTCCAACTATAATATGTGCAAAAATGTTGTGTAGTTATCCTTGTTCCTTTTTTTTTTGTTTTTGGTGTTGTGCCATTTTGTTCACTAACTGCACAGCTGCATTTTTTTGCAAGCATCCCAGGATTTATTTTAAAGCGTTGTTTCATCAATATGAGGAGCCTTTTCTATTTTATAGTGCATTAGAAGTGCAGTAGCACTCGTGCGGTATGTCAATAACTAATAAGCTTATTTAACCATGAACTGGAAAAACTATATTTAGTATTTTTAATGAATATAAACATCACTGAGCATAATTATTGCGCCAATGATAAATGGTAATATTAATTTGCTAACAACTAATATGCGAGCGCAATGAAATTAGCACGCAATCTAATAAAAACGTTTTGCGGTTTTCGCACTGAAGGAGTATAACATTGCGAGAAATATAAAGCATATGATATGGATATGTAAATCAATGTGTGCATTAAGTATGAGCGGTTAGATGGTTATGTTGGTTATGTTGGGATGCATATATAGCACAAAGCACATAATATATATTTGAATGAATGAATGGGTGCAATCAGCAAGGCTTTATGCAAATAATGAACTAAAAATGCAACCAGGGATTCCAATGTTTTATGCATTTTAGATTCATATTTGTGTAGAGTATTTGTGGTACAATTGTAATTTAATTTTTTTATGTTACTTTGGGTCTTTAATATTACTGTTATTGAAATAAAATAATTACCTCCAATTAGATTGAATTGAATCTTTTTAGGAATAGTACATAATACCATACATATTGACAATACTTAAAAGTTTTGTTTGAATTGACAATATAAAAAAAAAATCACAATAATTTTCAAATATTGTCAATATGTAATAATCAACTGTTGTCAATATTTCTTTCGAATTCATGTTAAATTTTTAACAAAATTTTATCAACGGTGCATTTTAATAAAAAATAGGATGTAGAATACAATTTGAAAATAAATCCATTCTATAGTGAAACGCAAATTAATTATTGTGGTGAGATCATCTCGGTTGAGCACTTATTGGAACACCAAATTATTAAATGTCGTTTTGAAACATTTTTCTGCATGACTAAATACAACGAGATTTATTTGTATTGCACCAAAAAAATTAGTTGTTTAAAGGATTTAATCGAGGTTACAATAAAATGTTTCACAATTAAATAGTTAGAACATGACTGATCGGAATTTTCGCAGAAATCATCAAAATTTTACTTCATTTCTTTTTTTTCTGTTTTCTAAATTTTGCTACAACCCCCAAACTTTGTGTTCGTTTCGAGTGATTAAAAAATGCAGATGCATTTTCATAAACATAAATCGGTAATAAAAAGACCCAGACTAGACGTCTACAGGAGCAGAGTCCTGTTGATCCTCAGGATTGCCCAAATTAAAGAGACATTAAAACAAGCACCTAAATGCAGGTTTTCCACAACCAAAATTCCACCCAGCTTCGTATAGTGAGCACAGTAAATAGATAATGAATATAAAATTAGAGCCACGGTTTAGATCTCAACCACACACAAATAAAATACCACTCGTAATTAAATACAACAATGAAATTAGGTTTCAGTACATTAAAGGGAGTCTTTTTTAACATTCAAAAAAAAAACTTAAATATGTACTTACATCCTTTTGATAGTAAAATGAAGCCAAGCAAATAAAGCTTATAAACCCACATCACCAATGGGGATGAAGGGAGTGCGGGTGATCTGAAAACTCCCTCACCAAAAAAAACTGCACACAGTACGACATACAAAGTCGTCTCTTTTGCAACATGTTTTATTTCGCAACGCGATATAGTTTTTACAACAAAGCGCTTAAGCTTTTTCTGTTATTTTCCACCGTCTCCATTGGTAACCGAATAACTCGAATGCAAAACGTACAATAAGTACGAAACACACATAAATGCTGTGTGAGCCTTTAAAACTTACAAAAGAAAACCAAACTACATACAAGCAATATACGAATAAACTCATAGTAGCGTGTCTATTCTTTAAATCTCTGCATTTTGCAGATTGTTTCATTTCCATTCTTCAATACAGTGTCTTTGAATGGCGACCACAAGAGATATCTCCTTGCTTTGCATACAAATTGTTCATTTACTATTTACTCTAGATATTCCCGTCGCGTCGCGTCGCGTCGCGTCTCCTGTTAAAGGCGCTGTGTGTGCTCAAGCACCAGCCACATCTCTTTACATATACAATATGGAAGCTGTATTGTGTGATGGCATGAAGCGCTCCCACACTATCCTTAATATACGTATTAGTTAGAGTGATGATGGCAACGCTACAAGAGTATAGAAATTTTTCTTCAAACCAAATTCACTACCCCAAGGTATTCTTTTATTTGCATTGTTGTTTCAAGATAAAACAACTTTTATTCTGCAGTGTGGAATTCTGAAGCATAAAGTTAAGTTGCATAAAAAGAAGCTTTGGCAACAGCGATTTGAGTGCGGAGAGGGGTGTGCTGTGTGTGAGAACAAAACGACTTCCATTCAGCTAAAGTAAATTGGATAAGGGCTTCAATTTAACGCGAATATTCTTTGAAAAACTGTAATATATAAGTAAGTGTAATAGTTGTGGTGATATGCGTTAAAGTGAATTGGGAAATGAGGGGGAAGTAGTTAGATAATGAATTTGTATAACAATGTTTTGTTGGGAATTGTATAGAAAAGTGTTTCACAATAAGAAAATGGAAACAAATTATTATGATCTTTTTATTATGAAGCGAGCAAGAAGTAAAAGAAAAATAGAGAGAAGCTGCATTTGGAAACCGTTGTATGAATTGTCCTGCAAGTTTGAAAACTAATAATTAACATAAATTCTGAGAGGAAGTCCTTGAAACACTTTTTAGACCTGACAACTGCTCAGAATGTTAACAGATGTTGGATTAAAATCAAATTGTTAGAGAAGTTTCACATCTACCGTTGACATTGAAATGATAATTAAATTTGACCTTGAACTTTGTAACATTTGACCATGAAAGTGAAGTTTTTGACGTCAACCTGTTTTATAAATCCCACACCAATCAGATCGTGACTTTTTTACATATTCATTTCATACGGATGGGTCAGCCACAATGTAATTATACAATGCGGTAACTGATCTCCCCCCATCGCCATGGCTGGCGTGGCGTGCAAAAATAACTAGTACTAAATCCACGTTACCACATTATATTGCGTCATTGTTAACTAATCACTATATAACTCCCAATGGGTCAGCATTAATTAAAATCCCTAATTAGATTTCCCATGTGGCGCTGGGCTCTCATTCATCGATTTATTTCTGTACACAAGAAAGTGAGGGAGTGCTGAATAACGCTTTCTGTGCAGGACCTTTTTATATTGTGGATGTGGTGGCTAGTTTCGTTGGGTGTATAATTGCTCTATTATAAGGATTAGCATCAAGAATATGCGTTGTGAGCTTTATTCGGTGAGTTTCAGTCACATTTAATGTATTGTACCTTTAATTCTCAAGGAAAAAGGACATTTATCAACAGAATTAAGTCATTAAAAGTGTTAATGGAAGATTGAGTACAATTTTTTAAAAGAAAGCCAAAGAGTTTTCAAGTCAATAACAATTTGTTTCATTAAAAAACGACAATTACTTAAAACATTTATAAACAAAAAATGAGGTTAAAAGTACATTAAAACAATTAACATTATTGACTTGTTAATGTTCACACAATTACATAGTTGAATGATACAGTTGTCATTTAACGCACTGTGACAATCTTAAAATAACGTGCTTATTTAATAAGACGCTGAGCAAACTAAGTAGAGCGACCTTAATCACAAATGTCCCATTTGTCTTTGAGCTCAGCTACCATAACAAACGTCTAACATTTTAAACATTGCAAATGCGTAAAGCGCGACATTCAAGCGAGCCCACATACGACTTGCGACTAACTATAATAAGTGAAGCAATGGAATAATTAAATATTTATTGTTTGTGCCATTATACGAGCACACACAGGTTGGCATATATAGAAGTTTGGTAGCAAGACGCACGTTACAGTCTACAGTGTGTGCATGCTTTGAATTTTTGTAAGTAACAACTATATAAGATTACGACACACGCATGACATTAGACGCGTGGCCTTAAACTCTTGCTGTACAATACGCTACATACACAAATTGTAGTTATTTTCGCATTAAGCACAAGAAGAAACATTTTGCTTTGTATACATAAACGTGCGCTTAAACTAGACGAGTCAAGCTTAATTCTAGTATCAGTTGGAACTCTGGGAGTGATAATGTTGTGTCGTAAAATAAACAATAAGCATTAAATTAATTAAATGTGTGTACTCGTGTATATATGACTTGTGTTAGTACGACACAATGTATGCTTATATTGCAGTGTTTTCAATATTAAAAGCGAACGGCAGCATAAAGGCGCAATTCCAGAATGTCATTTGCATGCGGGGGATGAAGCAACGGGAGGACCGCCCGGAGATTGCAATTATTATTATTATTTTTGAGATCTTTGCAGGAGTTGCAAAGAGGGAGAAAGGGAAATCAGAGAGGTCTTGAGTTAGTTGGAAATGCATCAAGAAAGTCCTTGAAAGGAAATAAATTGACGACAACAAACAGATTTTAAGGGAATTTGCAAAGAAAACTCAAATGTTGATCCGTTACTTAAAGAATTCTTACTTAGACAATTCAAAAGACTACTAATATTTAAAAATCAGACACTGCGGAGAAGCCAAAACTTGTGAATTTATTGTCATCATACAATTTTCATTTTTTTTTCTACGAAAGCTTTCATAACAAAAAATGCATTTTTGACCTTGAAAACTTCATGTTTTAACCTTGACTTATTTTGCAATGTTTTTTGTCTTATACTACACTTCAATTTTGAAAAAGAATCCCTACAAATTTTTTCAAGGCCTCGACAGAATAAAAAAATGCAGCTTTAGTTAGAATTTTGACCTTGAAAATTTACATTAAGTTTATTTTGAGAAAAAGGACTTAACACACAATACAGAGTGAAAGCTTATCAACTCTGCCATAACGAAGCACTTAAATTCTAATAATTGAGACCCCAAGTAGCAACGACAAGTTGTGATCTTGAAGTATTGTAATATATTTAAACATTGACTCAAATTATAACGGTGACTTAAATATAAATGAAACATTTTATTAATTTAATTCCTCTCATAATTGTAAAGTGTTTATGTGTGTGAGTAAACGTGAGTGCGGCCCAAAGCACGTTGCGATAACATTATTTTATCCATAATTATTATTTATTTTATTGTAATGTTCCACTTACACGTTCATATAATATACGGGGTGACATTGTCTACTTAGATATTTACTGGTGATGCGGTGTTATTACACAGTTAGTAAGGGTGGCGTTCTCTTCCGCACCCATGATATAAATATGGATCCCGTACACGATCTTGTCTTAATGATAATGGCGAATGTGTGTTTGTTATCAGTTGATTGTAGTGTGCGTTCTATATATTGTATATATGTAGTTGCTATTTAATAGTACTTACTGCACAGTAAGTAAGAGCATTTTGGTATACATGGAATAAATAATACGAATAACGCCAGGGTGTATTATTTGTACAGTGCGCATTCATATATGATAGATAGAGATATGGACAAGTACCTACGTCTAGCTGGAGCACAAAATATACAAAACACATGAGTTGAATGAATAATGAGCGACTCGGCGAAACTCAGTCGCATACAAAGTTGTGCGGTTTGATAAGAGGATTTTGTCTTAAAAATGGGGAATTAATTTTTGGGAAAAGTCGCTTAGTTTAATTGCGCAGTTAGTGTAATTATATGTTTAACAGCTACAAAGCTTCGTTCTTCGCTCTTCCAAACTCCCCACACAAACACACACACCCACTCTTGGTCCCAACACCATTTGGGGGAAAGCATTTTCAAACAAACACAGATTAATTCTCGTAATTGACGAAACATGACGACATTTTATAGTGACGAATTAAGACAACCAGCATTTCAAGTCGGTCGCATGTTTTTGAATTTTTTTTTTTTTTTTGCTCGGTATTTATTAATTTACGACTTAATATCAAAATAACTACAATCTTAAGAAGTGGCGTCTTCGTATGACGTACGTACAAGAATTACCAAGTCACTTAAAATAATATTCTTCGAGTTTGGGCATTTTAATTATATAAAAAAAAACTTGTTTCCCAAACATGGTAAGCAAAAGTTAACAATTATTTTGCCTTGAAACATTACATTTAATTTTTTTAAAGGAATTTAATTATCATAATTCATAACTAATTTATTTAAAAAAAAATTGTTAAACTTAAAACATAAAGGGACATGCATTTAAATTTAGGAAACAATCATTGACATTAACTTAATCCCTGAATGTAGTCTACATCAGCGTTCGTGAGATAATTATACAA
Source organism: Sylvicola cinctus (assembly GCA_963854165.1). Taxonomy (NCBI): domain Eukaryota; kingdom Metazoa; phylum Arthropoda; class Insecta; order Diptera; family Anisopodidae; genus Sylvicola; species Sylvicola cinctus. Next base: position 1,721,588 of record OY974082.1, read on the forward strand.
GTTTTAAAAAGTTCTTAATGAAGACCAAAATAGACTTTATTTAGGCGTTTTCTTAAACAATTTTTGGGATCAAATTTCTTAATAAGGAAAATACTTCCGCACCAAAAACACAAGCAAATTAAATGAAACCAGGTGACAGCATTATAATTTCCAAAAACGTTGTACAAAAGTCATCCAAAAAAAAACAAATACAGAACACGCTAACAACAAATAACCTTAATAAACAGAGTTGCCCTTTAGGGGCGCCCCAGCCACTTGCTGATTCATTGCAAATTGTCACACCATTCACGCTCTTCTTCGCTATGTATAATAAAGTGCCTTGACGATAAACGACGTAATGCTCCTGCAGGGATGCATTAGGCGCGAATATGTCCGGCACAGCTAACTTCGTATCATTCCAGCATGCATGCAGGAGACGAAGCAGGCACATACATACAGGGGGCAGATGTCGACGGAGCTAAAAGCACCCCAGCCACTTCAATATTCACCCTACACATGGTTAGAACTGCACTCTGATCGCAAATGCATGAAGCACTAAAAATGCATGCAGAATAATCAATATATGCGTTCGTTTTAACTATAATATATACAAAAGTACCATCCCTATACGAGTGTGTGGATGTGTGTGACGTTACATACATAAAGTGAATGCATTTTATTTAGAGTATCACGAACCCCCTTTTTCAAAATTGGAACAAAACAACATTTTTTATGATAACAAGAAAAATAGCTTATATTTTGTGCTCGTTTATGTGCATGCATGCAGGTCAGCAACAAATGTTGTTGCAAAATGGGAGCACAAATTAAATAATTGCATGCAATTAATTTTGCATGGAAGGTTTCCTTTTATAACAACGCTACCGTATACAATTACAATGTTCTATAGCTAGTTAGTTCTATTGTTTCGAAATTTAAATATCGCAGCGAAATTTAATACATTCACGTCTCAGAATATGTAAATATGATTTTGAGAGGATTTAGTAAGGATGTAGTTATAATAAGGAGAACAATGTAATTCACCTGAACTCGCGGGTTTGATCTATTAATCTAAAATGAAAAGCTTCGCGTATTACAACGGTAAGGAGGGATGTATTTTGGTGTAGTTGGTGGGTGCAAGCATAGACAACAGCTGCATTGCTTCCCAGATCGTTAGAATTTAATTGAATTGAGTTGATGAATGGAAAGGAAATGAGAATATAATTACTTTGGAATGACAATCCAAAATATTTGGTAATACGTAATGCGGAGTGTGTGTTGTTCCTGCGAACGTGATTAGGACTAACGATTTGTATCGTCATAAAAATGCGTTTCTTTCACATGATTCTTTCATTCAATTAATTAATCTTGTAATTAATTATACGGAGTGGTTGTAAACAATGAGAGCCACTTCCTTTAGTCAAAAGAAAACAGTTTTAAAGATTAATTATAAATTACAATGTAATTCTTTTAATTTTTGTGAATCTAAATAAAAATTTATTAAATTTAAATCTATAAAAAACCGGTTTACCGCCAATGTTATTATGTCAATTAAGAATTATTAATTGCCATTGAATTTTTGCACGACAAAACAGTAGTTAAACATTAAATCATTTGAAATATATTACAACATCACGTTTTTTTTTGCGCCACCCGTTTTGAATATTCATATTACACAAATTAAAAATAACCGCATCATGTACCCGTTTAATAATAATTCTAGATTACATTTTCTTGGTAATAAATAATAACAAATATAACAGAAAGATAAAGATAAGCAGAATGCAGTTCACAAACAACCGCAAAACGTCTCACAAATCACAATGCAATAAATAAAATTGCACACAGTGAGTCTGTATTTGTACATAATCGTTATAAAATATTTGCAATGATATTCAACGTGATGCAGTATTTAATATGAGGTCTCGTTGACTGTGAGACTTTATGATTCTCGGTCATATATATTCATGCACAACCGTACTTTGAGCGGTATTCTTGTTTACCCAATTTTTATATATTAAAAAGGTCAGCATTTAATGGGCTATTGAACTTCTTTTTTTTGTGCCATCCATAAAGGAGTGGAGAATTTATTGATTCGTTGTGAAAGTAAATTGTTATGTAATGTGGATTTTCAAATATTGCATGATTCGTTTGATAGAATGTTATGGGTCATGAATTTTGCACTCACGTATTAAATAAAAATTCGATTCATCAAACTTTAATTAATTTGTCGGGAAGGATTACACGAGTGTGATCAACTCGTTTTTGAATTGCAATAGAAATATTTTAATTGCTGTACTTAGAGTTATTAAACTGACAAAACCATTGATATTAGATTAACTTTATTAAAAAAAAGGACCTTCTAATTTGCAAGAACCGTAAATGAATAAAAATTTAACAATTTAACACGATATCACGAAATTTGCCAATTGTATTGTTATACTAAAAGGTTAGACTGTTTGGCACGAAAATGTTTTTTTTTAACCTGAATAAAAATATAACAGTTGCAGTTAGCTGCAATTAGCAACATTTCGCATAATATTGCTAACTTTTCAAATATAGCAAGTCAGACGTAATTAAGTTAAACCACAAAGTGTATCTTAAAATTTGACGCAACGTTAGTAATCAAAATCGAGTACATAATTTCAAAGAATTTGCTTTATGAAAATAAAGTGTAAAATTTATATTTTTTTAATTCAACGTACCAAATAACAACGCGTGTACATAGAAAATAAATAAATGTAACAACTTAAATTTGTGATTGACCTTGAAATGAAAAACTTTTAACCGAACAACTAATTGTTCAATAATTTACATTTTTTAAAGTTGTCATTGCAGCTTACATGTCTCAATTAATGAGTGTTAATATTCACAATTAATTTAATTACATATAACTAAATTCCTGACCATTTTTTATAAACGCTTTAAATATTAAATACAATAATTCAATTCTTACCTTACACAGCTAACAGTAAAATTATTAGGTTTTTATTTATCCGTTTAATTTAAAATATCAGTTGTCTTTATGAATTGGTTTTCAGCTCCTTCTTAAGTGTATTTCATTCACTTTAAAACTTTTCAACAATCTTTTTTATATCTCAAGTATGACTTGCAATGCTATGTTAAGTCTATTTTTATTTTGCATTTTTCATCTTTTTTACTTGATCTTTAACAAATCTACGTAATTACACTTTTTTCTTTTATTTAATATATTTTTTGCTCTATTGATAATTTACAACATATTTGCATCAAAATCATTCATTCTTCTTGTTTTGTTTGCCTTCTATTCTTGAATCATTTCATTATATACCAACTCATATGTGAATGAGTATGACGGAGAAGAACAGATGTTTTCTATTCAAAATTTATATAAAACTGTACACATCAACACCAAAACACAAACACATGCGCAAACACTGGCTCGCTATATTAAACGCACGAAATATTGGAACAAAACGAATTGCACGTACAAAACAAAAATAGAATGAAAAGATAAAACACGGGATATGAAAATGTTCAAGAGAATATCGCGTAAAGAGAAAACACACTGTAAAAAATAATGCACTTTGTTGTTGGTGTTTGTATTATTATAGGTTTATTTAGTGCCACACACACTTTTGAAAAAAATCTATCAGGGCCGCCACCGCACGCGTCTTTATTGTTGTACCAGTGTTGGTAAAATATAACTATTTTAATTAAGTACAATTAAATTTATATTAATTTTAAACTAAAGCTTATTGTAACTTTGGGCGTATTTTTCAGCGTTGCCTTTTTTTAATTAAAGGAAATTAAATTTAAAATAAGAAAAAATTGATACGAAATAAATAAACAAAACAATAATAAGGCGGTTGATTAAATTGTTTGGGTTTGCAAAATTGGTTTATTGCTATTTTTTCCCCATTATTATGTATTTTCTGTTTTACGTTTTTTTTAAATGTATGTCTTGTTAAAAATCTTAACAACCCGGTTGATTAAGTAACGTTGCAATTCTTTAAAACAAACAAAAAAACTTTTGATGAAAACGAATTCACTTCATTGCACTGCACACAAGAATCACGATTCCGACCAATTTATGTAAATAGGCCACATTTTTCAAGTTCCTTTTGGTGCATTTATTTTTGTATTTTCCTAAATCACACACACGTCGCTATATCGTGTAAGCGCTCCTGCATGCACAGTTCTTTGTCCCTTCTATAATGCAATATTAAATATGTCGTCTGTTATTTTGATAGTTTGTTTATGCATTAAACCACATTATTAGTTTTTATGTAAGAAATGTTTCTAGAATTAGATTTTACAATTTGTAATTTTCATTATTTCATGTTTTCTTTGAGTCAAAAATGAAACAAAAATGCACAAAACCATAGAAAATGTAATTCCATGGAAAGTGCCATTTTATTTCAGTTTACTCAGACGTTTTAAATATACATATAATATATCCTATGTGTGCCAGGATTAAAGAGTGGGACATGGTGGGAAGAAAACAACAACAACAATATTATATAGGTTGTGGAGGAAAATGTAAAACATAATAAAAGGAAAACGATGATAAATAGACGTCAGGATATGTATGGTCCTGAGAGCAGTGGCAGCAGTACACAGGACGTGTACGTGAGCTTCAATTATACCGAACACAAGTTAAAGTATTCGCATATGTATAACGGAAAATGCTGGGGAAATCGCTCAAAATACAAGGAAAACATGGAAAATCATATACCCGGCAAAAACTGAATTTATACATATGTACAGTTTGGGTACACAAGTTTATGAATTAAAAGGGATCAGGATGTAAAACGAGACCATATGAAGGATACTCGGTATAATATGCCAAAAAACAATGTGTAGGAAAACATACAACATTTTCGTTTTGAATTTAATACATTTAATTTCCATATTTAAACTTTGCATTTCATTTCCTTTCGTTTTTGGCAAAAAAAATTGGAATGTTCACATAGAATAAGGCAGAAAACCGAGAAAACGCGACACAACATCCCCCTTTTTTTGCATTTTGAAATTCACCCTTCTTAATCAGCTCAATACAGCGCAGCACAATTTAAATTCATGCATGAAATCCACACTAAAACACTCTAAAGTACATAACAGGGAGATAGGCTTGCACTTTTGTTTATATTTTTTGCAAATCTGACACTCTTACTAAAGACACAACAAATATTATTGATATTAATCTCCCACTTCCCACCCATAAATAGAGTCATTGTGGTGAAAATTTTAAACACAATGACAGTGTATTGTAGTTTTACGTGTTCGCAATTATTACTACAGTCTACAACTACTGAGTAGTGAGTACTGCTAATAATACTTTAGTTAGATCACAAAAGTATTTAACTGAGTGCATCAACCAAATACATTATGTTGTTTGATTGCTGCAAATAGAGTCACAACACAATAACAACTAAAGCAAGTACTTTGTACCAGTTTTATGAACTTTGCAATCTATGTACGTAGTACGAACTGAAACAATTATGTATAATTTCATATCTGTAATGTCAGTATAAAAGTTTAACTCTGATCATTATTATATGTTTTGAAAATGGTGTATCCACGACCAATTCAACGCAAAACTTGATTATTTTAGTTAACGTACAATTGTATTTTTTTCTAAACTAAAAAACATTAACCAAACAGTTCCTTGGCAAATAAAAATAACTATTAGTGCAATATAAAACTAAAACTTATGTACTATTAGCCCGTTATATTAAATACCATTCAGCTAAAAACTCACGACGCGACGTGCACATTTACCGCTTTATACTTTCTCAAATCCCAATCCAAACTGAAACAGTGAAAAATGTTTGGCTCCTCCGGTTCCCGTTTATGGCTGCAGAACAGCTAGCACAGCAGAAGCTCAGTACAGAATCGTTCGTACACAATACATATTACACACTGTGACACTACACGGATAGTACACTTTAGTAGCGCTCGTTTTTCATAATATGTGTACAATATTTTGCCGTAGTAGTACCGAAAAACACATGCATCGATACGTTTCCATACTACATCTCTATTGTATTCTATAATATATCGGACGAATTCGTCGTGCAGCTGTGCGCCTGGGGAAACACACAGCAAATGCGCGCAGTGTCGCCGTTTGTGCGCATGTGCTGCATATGCCGAAACTTAACGAATGTCAGCGCAGCACTTCAGCGAATTTGGATTGCGGCCGTCAAGGCGTTTGTTTGTTGTGAAAAATATCGCACGAGGGGTGTATCAATACAAACAGGCAGTTAAATATTTTTGTTTTGCTTTAATCTAAACTTTATTTTACTATGGTTTGTGTGGGGACTATGGGGAAGTAACATAAGTTGTAAGGGTATTTTGGGAATAATCTGCAATAATAATTTTATTGCGGCAATAGATGTTTTAAGTAATAAATGTGACGACTCAAAATAAAATTTGTTTTTATTCTTATTTACTCGTATTAATTTAAATAAATTATTTAATATTGCCGTTCCATAAAACTTAATGTGGTCTAAAATATTAGCCGAAGAATAGTTCAAATGTCCTCTTCTGCATGTCATTTCTCATTTTCTATCCAGAAGAGGTGGTAATTTAAATAACTGGTGAACTTTATACCACTCGCCGCACTTCAACAGAAAAAAATTTAGCCTCGAAAATTATTCCAAAATTAATTTCAGTCGAAACTCATCAATTTTAATTATTACTTTTCATGGAACATTACAACGAAAACATACGGTAGATGAAGTCCAAAACTATGGATGAGCAAAATTTCTCATTTCCGGCGTCGGTGTGCATAATATAGACGAAATTTCTCTGATGACGATTTTCGCAATGACCAAAAATAAATTATCATTACTTTTTCGGAGAATCAAAAAATGAATAATTGTCGTTACAATTTTCATACAGACATAATGAAATACATAAAATGCACATTGCCAAATATGAAATTTGAATAAGCATGGAAATTAATTGTCCTTTATATCAATTGAATTCAATATTAAATGTTTAATATTAATAAATAAACAATAAATAAATTTTGGTTTGTTTATTTGTACTGATAATTTCTCCGCATGCAACGTGGTGCGTTTCATTTCATCATTTATTGATTTAGCGAAATTTGAAATGTTTGGTGGGTTGCGTTTAAAAAAAACACCATTTTCCGAATTCAATTTTAAAATAAATTGCGTTTTGTAATGCGAAACCGTGTAATGAACAATAATTGTTGTTTGTTCTTCGAAATTAATTTCCAGTTAATTTCCCGAATCCTAAAACTACTACCCATCCGCCCTTTCATTCCTTTCAAATTAAATATTATATTTTTGTTTACATAAAAAAAATTCCCGTTTCATTTTTAGGTACGAGTACATTGTGTGAATTGATTCAAATAATCATAAAACTGTTATTGATTTTGACCGCACACATGCTCTTCGGTTAACCATACAAACCGGAAATGTAATTGTTAAAAAAAATTGTAGAATTTATTACTCTAAGCGGGTAAAAAACATTGCGGCAATTGTTTGCATTGTTAGGAATTTATTTTTATTTTTTCAATATTGAATCGATTTGAAATAATTTGTCACAAACTTTTTTTTCGTATCACAACCCGCATCTCCGCAATTTTTGCATTAGATCGCGATTCGCGGCCCAAACTCCGACATTCATAAGAAAAAATATTTAACGTGACATTAACTTGTATAAGCTTCATATCAATGCGAATATACGCGAGGAGTGTACGCCTGTGACACCGGAAGTCACGTTCATTTCTTGCAAATGAAAAGCTCCGGGGGGGTTTTCTCATTTCACTGCATTTTCTTATTCATTCTTTTTATTTTGCTATATTTTGCTCTCTTTGCAAATGATTCGCCCTTCGCGTCGTCGACTTAAATGAAAACGCCATGGCATTGCATGGTAACCTTTGCATGCGCGCAAAAGGTTATATTTCTAGAATATGCTGCTCGTAGAGTAAATGTGCTGATATATAATGCGAGTAAAAGGGCACGTCGAAAAGGAAATTGTTTTTAACGAGCTTCAAAGTTTCAGCCCTTTGAGATAGACGAACAGGAAATTCGTTAAAATTCAAAGGGTTGCAATGTCGCAGCGCACAATACCCGTAGCATTCACGTAGATGCGTCCCCAAAGATGCTGATCATCATCATGAGAGGGTTGAGTTTTTTGGAATTTTTGTCATTTTCTATATTGACAATAAAAATGAAATATTTACGGGGAAAAAATATTACCTAAAAAGGATGTTGAATCCAGATGGAAGCATTTAAATTTGGTTGGCAGTTATAAGAAATACCTTACGTTATTTATAAATTCTTAGCAATTCGCTGCTGAATTTTTCCCGTCCGTTTTAGGAATACGTCGGGTTTATACCGTTATATTAATTTCCTGTAAATTAATTTAATGAAGCTGAGTGGACGGATGTAAGCTTTAAAAATGCGCAATCCTTAACTGTTACCAAATATTAAATAATTAGTTTTGTATACATTGTAAAATGACTTAAAAATAATTACATAATATGTTTCAACTTAATTTTAAACACACACAACAATCCTGATCCTTCGCATTTATACTCGAATGCCATACTCTCCCACACTCAACGCTTAAAATTTGCATACATAAAATGCAATTTGATGGTCTGCAATTTTTCTTTCACCCCTTCCCACATTGCACATTTCACCCTAGGCTGCTGCACATCGCCCGCTGAGTGCTAATTGAGCACTAAATGACATTTTAATATTTATTGTACAAATTTAAGTGCCTTTTATCCAGCTATTCAATGCGGTAATTTCTATATGTACTCCCATAATACCTAGTCAATTTGGCAGACATTATTTGTGGCTTTTAGGATTAAATGCCCATAATTTAACATCACCAAATTTCAACCATCAATGTGCGAATATAACTCACGTCTGGTTCGCATTATAGCTCCTGCACATAATTGTCAACCCTTAAGTTTTTGGGTTTTAAATTTATTGCGGTTCGCAATACCAGAGTAATTGATTGATCTAATCGCATTTTTTTTTAATCCAATTTTTTTCGTGATAATTTAGACTTTGTCCAAATAAAGTGATTCATTTTATTCAAGGTCAAAATGTCAAAAATTTATCGATATAACTGCAAGATGGAATGACCGTTTGCGTTGACAACTATGAGCATTCCACCAATCCTCATTAATAATTCATGACTGCTTCTATTAACAATCTTTAATATAATATTGCAGAGAAATTCAAGGTCAAAATCCTGAAATTTCAAAGTCGAAGCATTCAGTTTTCAGGTACTGAAGTTACAAATACATTTCGTAATAATAAGGTTTCAGAGTGCTCTCCATTGCATGTAGCTAAAATACAATTTTACATTCGGAAAATGGGTTGAAAATACACCCACCATGGTCTGCACTCTGAAAGGTCCTTTTTCTCAGATACTGCATTTATCCCAGCATTAAAATGAATCGATTTAATTTGACGTCACACGCAAATAATACGTTTTGGGGGCGCCGTTTGGTCGTTAATTTTATTTGGTTACAATTTGAAGCTCGTTACTTAAATCATATAATGAGCAACATCGTTAATGTTGTTTTATTGTCCCGCAAGACTTAAATTCCAGTTAACTGTTCAGAATGGGGAAATGGCCGAAGAAATCTGCAGCAATTGTGTGTGCGTGTGGGTAGAGGTGGAAATTCCAGCGGCGATTCAAAAACGGTGTGGAGAAATCGGCCGCACAGTCAGCTGAAGTGGAAGGACGATTGAAGAGGGTTGAAATGATTGCGTGAAGCCAAAGCATTTGAGGAATTTTTGCATTCCATTCGCATGGTCAGAAGCGCTTTCAAATCGATTTTGGTGGTGCGCCCACCACCCACAAAATATATTGCCATGCAGACTGCAAACTCAACCCTCGCCGCATATTGAAAATGCGCCCATCAATCAATTTTCAATGTATGTAAGATATTCTCATATATTTAACAAAGATAACGAGAATTACTGAGGTGGACTGTAGCGAGTGAGCTTTTCAAAATAATAATCAAATGAAGGATTATAATGCATCAAGGATATTCTGGCATGTTTATTCTGCAATGAAACACTTTATGGGTGCAGCAGAATCAGCGTCCATTTTATCCATAAAAGGACATATCATTTTATTAAGTAATAATACTAAAATCCATTTTCAGTGTGTGTGTGCACAAATTTATCCTGATTGAATGTAACCAGAATGTAATGTAAATATACGAACGGAAAAGGACGACTGATGTATTGAAACTTTGGAAAACATATGTTTGCAATCAACAAGAGGGGAGCTTAATTTGATGAACTTTGCTAAAATACACACACACTCACACACCCGGAACACACATAAAATAAGGGACGAAAAACGAAAAAGGAAAACTTTCAAGATTCTGTCTAAAACAAACAATCAATTGATTGAATTAAAATTAGGACGAGGTGGGCAATGGGATGCTTTCTTAAATAAATATCATCAGAAAATAAATGTAGTAGGAATATATCGAAAAGACAGAATCCAAACTGTTGGCTGCGGTTTGATGTCCTTTCGATGGTGATGGTTCTGCATGTTATTTTTGTTAGGGGAAAACACACGACGCTCGAATTCAGGTGAGTTGTTTGTTTTTTGGCTGTTATTGAAAAGTTAAATAAAATGCGATGAGAAAAATATATACGGCCACCATATATAAATAATCCTGAATCACATTAAGGTAACGATGGCAGCTGGCACAAACAGTTTCTCAATGGGTCCGGTTTTTTTTTATATATCGAAAAACGTATTACTCAGAATTTCTCGCTAAATCTAAAATAGAACTCCAACTGCGTGTTTAGCAGTCACGTCACAGTTTTTGTTTGTGTGTATTTATTTGCAAGGATTCAGGAGGAACATATAAACTTTGAATAGAAGAAATGGCGTGTGTTTGTATAGCAAAACGGAAACAGGCGTTTAAGTGTTTTGTGCGAAAGGACGTTTTAGTGCGGTATTGGAAGATTTATGAATAAATGGCCGTCGGTTTTAAGACAAAATAAAATTGATGTTGTATACAATTTAACAGCCATCGATTAAGGGCTATTTTTATTATAAAGAATTGAAATTGGATTTTACTTTTCTCAATGCGAATTGCTTTGGTGTGCTTTAATGCGATTCGGGATAAAATGAACGGTTTTATTCCGCACAAAGAGAATGTTCTTGAAAGAAATCCCACGCAATCCTTTCAATATGTCAGAACGTGTTCCAAACTGTAGAATAAAAAGAAAACTGTATAATAATAATATTTGAAAATTACGTCAAATGACTTGTGTGTTGGATAGAAAACAATATATGATTCCTCAAATGTTCAAATAAAAAATAAAACAGTTTAAAATTTAATTTCATTGGCAATTTAGATTAACTTCTGCCTGACTAGATTTCGATATTTCACACATAAAGCCTTCAGCATCCTTTATCTTCTTGACATTATTTTTAAAATATGTTTTTTATTGCCAGCTTTTCCTTATTGGCTATTCCGTTCTTCGTTCCTTTATCATTTAAAACAAACTGCTAAAATATGCACCACACTTTGATTCATAATTCCATCGATATTGCCATTTTGTCACACAGCTCCTTCCTTTGTTATTATACTTTTGCATTATGTAGACGTTTTCTTAAACTCATTAAGATATTGAAAGGCGATATTAAAGAAAGGAAAAAATTTTCTAAAAGGATAATAGCAGTTAATCTGCATCAAATAGCTTTAGAATTTAGATTGTACGGCTTTCATTTTTTATTTGCCTTTGGGGATTCTGCTTCTTTGATAAACGACACTGATACTGTAGACTATGTAAAATTTATATAAACCGACCAGGAAATGATAAACGAAGTTGTAAAATTTAAACGTGATAAAGAATACTTAAGAGTTAGGAAAAGAAGGAGATGTTTAAAGGTTTTTATGCCAGTTACGAAAAATTAAATACAAATAAAACATGTAAATTGTGTAATGAAAAATCGTTTAAATCGATTTATTGTTTTGTCGCTACTCTTTAATGAGATTTAAAAAAAATGACATGTTTAAAAGCACCCAAAATAAGTAAAACTTACTAGTATGGTATTTCTTTCTACAATAAAAATGAATTTTAAAAATCAAACTCGCTTGCCAATAAGATAACTGAGACATTTTTTTATTCATTCACTTTCTAAAATCTTATCAACTTTTCCTTTGTCATTCATTGCCCATATCGATCGCAACTTTTTATGAAATAATCTGATGCCATGACCCAACTTATGCAGCTACATAAATATAGTGAGACAAGTTTTTTTTCTCATCCTTGTATGTCTTACGCCAGCATTCAGCTATAGAAGTATGAACTCTAAAGGTTGATTTTAAATTCTTTTGTGCTGAATGCATCCTTGAACGACGGAAATTATATCTGCAGCTTTTTCTTTGCAAGTAAAACTTTATAAGAATATTCTGATGGTTAATTTGAGGATAATAATTTATCTATAAATGGATAAGAACTGTGATGCCATTTTTACGGTGAATAGGTCAAGCAAATTAAATTTTAAGTTGAAAAGAGGATTTGGGTTATTATATGTATTTGACGGACTAAAGCCAATCATAAAATAATTATTATTTGAAATGAAAGGATGGCAATGAAGCGTATTTCGCTTGGTAGAAGTGAGACATTCAAGACTCGTTTGTACACGTAATTGAAGTGTTTTAATATTTTCAAAAATGAAAAGCAAAACTTTTATAAGACTGCAATTACACAATTTTTTGCGTAGTTTAACTAAAAAAAATAGAAACAAAAGTTTGTCAAAAAAAACACTTTTTAATTGAAATTAAAAAAAAATTCAATCAACAAACTTTGTTTTGTTTATGAGAGATCAAAGTTAAATTCAATAAAAGATGAATACAAATATTTGAAAACGTAAACTTCAAGAAGTGAAGCAAAAGGTCTAATACACAACGTAAATAGCACATAAACTTTAAGCGTCAACAACAATAATAATTCATAACTGCAAACGATTGGTAACAGCTTTGTGGACGCATGCAGCAAAACAAACGATAAACGCCGCAGGCAAAGCTCGTAAAAATTTTCTTCAGCAGCTGTATTTTTCCTCCACATACTTTTTGTGTTTTTATAGTGGCGCTTTGCACTTGTTTTAAAAAATTGCTCTCTTTCATAAAACCATTACACATTATGCACACTCACAAAAAAAAAGAAAGAAGCAGCCCCGCATACGTACGTCATTGAGAACACAATCCGACACATTTTATTATGTCCCCGAGGAAATTTCTTGGCATATTTTTCATTGGATTTGGATGTACGAGTATGTATGTTTAAGCATTTGTGCGTTTGTTTATGAGGCCTCTTTATGAAATGCTCACATTCATTCATTTAATTCGCATTTTATCCGCATTTGTTCCTTGCAGATATGATTAAGCTCTTTCACTCCCAAATTAATGTCTTGCCATATATTTTCAGCAATAAAGTGCCTGATAGAAAAGCGTATTATACTGCTTTTCTCACCCCCATCCCTTAATAGTAGAACAAGCAATTCCCAAAAACGAAGGGGATACACTTTGCACGCCATTTCCTAATAAAAACCTATCATTATTTAAAAGAATAAAGGTGAACACTGCATACTCATACTAATGGAATATATGTACTACCTGTGTGTTGTTGTTGCACAAAAGAATTTCCTTTAAAAAGTTACACACAAAGCGATAATGGCAACGAATCAAAATTCTATTTATCAGGGACAAAACTGGGTTGCGTGTTACCGGCACTGCAAAAAGTGTATGAAGAGAATATACTGTTCAATTTGTTTACATATATCCATTCAATTTGGAAAATTTGAAAACATATTGCATTCTGTGTGTACGCCGGTGTAGACCAATTCCCCCGCATTTACATGACTTTGGCCACATTCATACATACAGCTATTTTTGGCTGTGCCGCTTGCCATTTATGCGAATGTTCATGCGTTTAGAGAAGCCGGAACCATCGCACACAAACAGAATTCGTATAACTACAAAATCAATAATGAAATGATCGAAATTTTGCATGTTTTACCACATACAGCCCCCACCCGCCAACGCCGCCCGCTTCACCGCATCTACCATTTGTTAATTTATCATTTATCAATGCGGCCAAATGTATTTTACATTTATATTACTTGCTATTGTGCAGTGTGCAGTAGCCCGCAGAATATAGTTGCCCTATAATACGCGCTTTAAGTACATTTAAGTAATTGGGGGTGCAAATGCTGCTGTTAACAAGCTCTCTCAATGAAAGTAATAATTGGCCTGAAACAACAAGAAACTTGTCGATACTTTCCCGCTTTAAAACACAATACTCGCCTTCATCGCACGAGCAGTGAACGAAAACTTGTATGATTTCAATTAAACTTTTTCAACCACATTCAATTAACCACAATGTGACCTCATAATGACAAAAGCAAAAGAGCGTTTCTTGGAATTTCTTTCGAAAATAAACCCGAAGGCAAAAGCGTATTGTTTCTATGGTATTTTGATTTACCGAAATGTTATTTATGGCATTTGATTTAGTATCTTTGAACACCTAAAGATTTCCAGGAATCATTAATTGAAATTCGTATTGACGTCCTTAAATAACTTCTCCATTTATTTCAGTTCCATAATAATTTCTATTCATGATCAAAAAACAGTTTCATTAAAAAATCTAAAAGAATTTTATGTCGTCATTTTTCTTCCTTTTTTATAAAGTAGCATATTTTATTCAAACGATTTAAACATTTTAAGTAATTCGACAGAACAAAGTTTGAAGTATAAAATAAAAACTTCAAAAGGTATTCTTAACGATTGTAAATCTCCTTAACGAGTGCTTAAAAAGTCTAAATTTATTTGAAACCGAAAAGAAGTTCATATTTACTTCAAGCAGTGCTAAAAAGCTTATAAACTTAAATTACATCAAACGCTGGAATTTGTCATGTTTTCCAAATGAGGACTTTGAAATCTGTTTATTGTAATCATTCCAAGTTTACAATTAAAGTAAAACAAACTTTTGAAACAAAACTGCACAATAATGAAGACAATTTGTTGCTCTTCATTGTAATTACTGGCCACTTCATAAATTTTGGTAGTTTTACGAAGCATCACCCACCCCATAACGGAGATAATTTTGCAACAAAATGTCCCATGACATCCATTTCAAATACAAATGCACCTTGAGGTTAACAGGTACAACTGCACTTTACTGTAAATAAAAGTGTGGGTACACAAAATTGCAGTTGAAATAACTGAAATTCTTGAATTGCAACCCATTTATCTTGCCATTAGAAGGGACGACACAACTCCCACACAATACATATGTCACACACACACCGCCGCACACAGATACAACATATATAAGATTAGGAAATGACAATCAACAAGTACGACAGAGACTTCCGAGTGAACTCTTTTTAATTAGATTTGAGCTTCCATGCACATAACACAAACACTCACACGACTCATCACGACGAACAAATGTGGAAAAGCTGGGGCGAATGCGGAATTTATCTGCACCTTCATCAAATGTGTGTGCGGGCAATCCACCATATTATTCATCGTCGAATATCTGGCGAGCTTCGTCTCCGTCGGTGGAATTTCACACGAACACTGCAGCGCATAGTCGTGACTCGTGACTCGTGAGGCGTCGCGCCAGCCGTTTAATTTTTATGTGGGGGGTGGGGGGTGGCAAACTTCCCTAATCTGATAATCAGAGTCGCTTAAAATCCTGTGTTTTTCTTTTGCACTATAATGGATTTTCAATTAAGGTTTTATCGCTTGTGTCAGTGTAGAAATATGGCGGAAGCACGGTTGTCTGCATATGTGCTGACAAAAAAGGAATTTAATATGTGGTTTGGATTTTGTGGATCCATCCCATAAGTTAAGCGTGTGTGCACTTTTAACATTTTCGTTTATTTTCAAATTCCATTTTAGTTTTTATGAGTAATAATTTCCAATAAAATTATGTTAGCTTTTAAAATAAAGCTTTTTTATTCAGATTAGAAATTAATTTTAATTTGTATTTTAATTTAAGAAGAATGTAGTTGATGTCGAGACCTTGAATAGGGCAAAAGATTTTAATTTAAATACAAAAAATTGTCTGAGTGTTTAGTCACAGTAAAAATTCAACATTAAATCATTCTTCTTTATGTCATGACCTTTAACCTGACCCCACAAGGCCATATAAAATGAAGCAGACAAATAATTTTAAATCTGCGATATCATCATTACGAAGGACAAACATAATTTCTACCAATTTCTAATAATATCGTGTTGAATGCCTCTGCCATTTTAATTGATGCCACGCTCCTTTCAATTCGCCCTTGCAACGCACCATTTTGCACTCTCGGTCTCTCTCCTCTTGCTCTATATATACGTACACAAACTGTCAATCTCGTGTAATGAGTGCCATAAATCTCTCTATAAATCGCCGTATCAACTTGGCTATACAAGATCCCTCTACCTAGGTACATCTACGAATAATATATTCTTCTTATTCCTGACTTATCCATCGTGTGTATGTACGACGCGGCGTACGCTTTCTCCAATTGTGTTCGTCTTCAATTAAGCAAAAGACAAATGGACGGCAATTTCTCATTTGTTAAAGCTTTCTTAGGTTTGCACTTACTTTTTCACTTTAATCCACCACATTGAACGGTGAGTGGCCTCTGCGGGATCGTTAAGAGCATTTAATTAATTGTCATTCCTCATTGCTTCTGGGCGTTTAATAAAGTTAGCTGTGCGGATGGCAGTGCAGAGCTTCCATTTTGTGTGCGTCATTAATTGAGTTTATGTGATTTGTATAAACAAAAAAATAAAACAAAACAGTAAGAACAGGAAGTTGTGAAAAATTCAATATTTTATTGCTTTTTGCTTATTGAGGACTTAATTGCGAATGAGGTCAAGTGTCGCCCCAATTTAATTATAATAAAACAGGTAACAGTAAATTTGCCGTATCTAAAAAATAATCCTCTTTATTGTCACAAACGATTATCTCTTCATTTGTAAATAGCTTTAATCCGTTTCTGTACTTCATCACGTCATTACACAACACGACGAACTAACTGGACAATAGTTAATAGGTACAGGACCGTTGGATGTTACGGAATCCTTGATGTGTGACAACAATAGTCAATATGGCTGCAGTTAAACACTTCATGATATGGTGAGCCGAAATCACATAATGGCCGCCCCGCAGTCAATGGAATGTCAGACGTTCTTCTGTGTTTATTGGACAATTGACATATACTGTTAATTCTCGTGTACTAACCCACACACCCACACGCACTCCTTCATTCCATGCGGCTGAAATGATAAATGCACATTTTTAAGTGGTGCCATCGCGAATTCAGTGCAGCCGGCAGATTCAGTTGCAGCCTTTTCAAATAAGTCAACACAATATGTATGCGTTGTGCGCTGCAAAATGTGCTCTCCCACACACACGCTCTATAACCCATATTTTGCTTCCACCACCCCTTACACTCGTGTATGCGTGGTATATTGTTCAATGAACTGAAATTTATTGTTTCATCGATTATCGCTGCTCGCCATCATGTGACACTGTGTATGGGGTTGAATTGTGGCAGGACGAGGAAAAAAAAGGAATGTGCAAGAATATAATGTACATGCGAGAATTTTTAATAAATGACAGTGCCAGTTATGTGGGAAACCGTTTTATGGAGTGCTAATCCAGCACAAACATAATTAACTGATGGGTTTCGCTGTAAATAACCATTATTTTTTAAATGAAATCAGATTAATTTATTGCACTGGATATAGTAATGGGGCTGGGAAGCTTTTTGTGTGAAAATGCATTTTGGAATAAATTTATTTATTATTGTTATACAAATTGCAGATTTACCGCATTTTTGACTTGTTCGATTTTTCATGCTTACGAATATATAAAAAACCAATTGCATTACCAATTTATTTTTCTCCAAAAATTTTAATAACGACTTTCTTTGTTTTAAAACCCTAAGGTGGCCGACCTCAATTTCTTTTCTATTTTTTTAAATCTGATAGACGAAATTAACTTTAATTAAATTGAGAGTAATGTCTTTTCTTCAAGGTCACATTAAAGGTATTTTGAAATTTAAAAGCATTTATATTCTCTTTATAAAATTTAGAGCTTTTTAACATTCTTAATTTATCTTGCATTAAGTTTTGATTAACTCTCCATACCCCTGAGATTCCATTTGTAAAATTCGGAATGAGGTATGCATAAAATTGCATATAAAACCCATTTATTCTATACACCATACATTTCAATAAGATTTGTATTTTTGTAAGCGCTTTAAAACTGTAAAATAAGCAGACTCGTTGAATATTTTATTCAACTGAACAGAAGAAAGCAAAGAAAAGTAAATTTTTTATACAGTAACATGCGCTAAAGGAAAAAACTGGATGTAAAAGGAAAATGAAAATCAAAAGCTGTTTAATAATGACTTCAATTAATTACAAAAACGTTCCATTAAAGTGGCCTCGCCTCATCGTCCATATAAAACCGTTGGAGGCGCATTTGCGAAAGCTTTCATCCCTTGAATGAACGTTATACAGTTGCTGTAAATCTTTTGGGAACAAGAAAGTAAATGTGACAGCATTATTTATATTCAGTGAGCCTTTCAATTCGTTGACACTTTGTAATTTTCGATACATGACATTTTGTCGTGCATGCGCTGATTTTATTTGGAATTAACTAAATAATACATTGATGATGGATGACATGAAAAGCCGCATTGAAATTGGTTCATAAGGGTTGGGAATTTTATCAGTGATTATAATTATTTCATTATGCTGTTGAAGTTTTTTTGAATAAACACTTGGTTGACAGAAAAATGGCTCGTTGTATGAATGCCGAATGGCTAAAATAATATCGTGATCAAAATATTCTAAAAATACTGATCTTATTAAATTAAAGCCATTTTTAAAGTTAACTCCACTGCAAAACGCATTAAATAAATCACACAACAAATTCATTTCAAAACCATTATCCATAATTCTGCAGTACTCACTTAAATCCACTTGTTAACAAAAGTCTTAACTCGCCATTTCCCTCATGCTTCATTTTACCTACATTTTTGTTGTTGCCCCGAAAATATCAAATTAACTTCCTCCAAAAGTGTTAATAATGACGTCTTTGTAATACTTGACACGACAGCATCCTAAAATCAGCGACATAAAATCTTTTGGCGCGTTGTTTTGACAGGCGACTATGTAGGCCCGGCGGAAAAAAGACGAGAGACGGGGGCCACATTATTATATGGCGTGGAAGCGCCGGAAGGACATTAACAAAATGATTGCCCTGTCAGATTTGCCGAACACACTGTGTGCGTCTGCAGTACACGAGGGAGGGGCTACGGGTGGTTTGTTGTATGCAAAATGTACCCTTAAATTTTGTGCGTATTATTTAAGACGCATCAGACAGTCAATTTACTTTGCCCCTCATCCTCCAGTTTATGTCGGGGTTTTGATGTGTGTTATGAGTTGTTAGGTTCACGCTGCCCATCAAGCGTGCAGTGCCAAAAAAGGAGGATATTGCAGATCCTTTCAAAGTGTACACTCAAAATAATTGTGAAACAAGAGAACGTGTTTTAAACCTCATGGCGTTTAAATGTGACAGCTTAGATGTCAGAATTTATAATTTTAAAGCTTCAACACGCATGGAAAAATTCATTCAACCACAATTGAGTTGGCCCCTCATCACATGACACACACACTTTTAGTGTGAGCTTTATTAGTATCCTTAAAATCTTTCAACAAAATGAACAATATAATAAATTTTGTGTTGTGTGACTTTAAGGGTGGTTTGGGCGGGGAGAGTATGTGTATCGTGTATTATAGTGGAGTGCAAATATTTCAAGCAGCATTAACGGCGGGAACAGTTGAATTACCGGAAGTCACGTTCATTTCATGTATAAAGGAACAGCTTCAAGGATTTTATTATTGCCTTAGGCAACCTTTTCACGTAGGGCATAACACATAAGGCACATGAAAATTGTTTTCAATGAGCTGCAAAGTTTGTTTCACATTAATGAGGGAGAATTGGGTGAGGATTGAGGGCACAGTAGGGATGGTTTGCGCGTTAGTTGGTACCCTTAAAGAAATGGAATAAAGTGTGCTATACGGAAGCGAATTTGTGCATAAATTATTCGTATTTTTGTGCAGGTAAATTTACACTCAATCAGATTATTACATGAGATTTTATCTCGAAAAAGCAACATTCAGTCAGAAAAAAAACAACGAAACCGTATCGTTGGGAAAAATTAACAAGCAGCATCCATCACTTTAGTGGGAGGGTTGCGTGGGTATTATTAACGGATTTAATGAGGCATTAAAATAAAAATGAACTGGTTTAATGAATAATTTTAAAAACAAATAAAGAATTGTTGCATTTTTATTAAAATTCAGATTATGCTGTGATTCTTTTTCTTTATTTATAATCAACAATTTACTGAAATGCATTTACTTAAAATAAAGGGGGATGCTGCGGAATACATATTTGAAATTATTTTCAATGCATAACTTTCCCACAAAATATGTGGGCTGTCTGAACTTTTTCCATATCCTTTTTTTTGTATTTGTCTCGCACGCTCCCCATATTCTAAATTAATTCTAATTTCGCACAATTCATTATTATTATTGTTTTTGTGCAGCATCCGCATGGAATCTGCTAAAATATTCTCGCATTACCATTTCGTCCACCCCACACATCGCAGTTTCGAGCAATGGCAAGCTTTTCTTTGCCATACACTCTTTTTCTGTTGTTGCAAAATTTATGAAGGTGAACTATATAAAAGTCGCTTGGGGTTGAGATTATATGCATGAGGGCTGAGGCAACATTGAATTGTGTGTCCTTCGTCCCAAAGTTTATTCTCGCATGTAATTACCAGGCTTCGCATTTAAATTTTAAATTTGCTGAATTATTAGTTTTTGCCTCGTCCTATTCGACTTCAGTGGCAAAACGACAAAAAACTAGAATGACTACAATGACTGTGTTGTTCTTATGCAGTTTAATCTTTAACAATGACATTGGGTGTATAATGTGGTTGGGACGTTTTATTCCCTGACTGCATATTACTGTAATATATTTTATGCAAAAGAATAATATGGTAATTGGTGTAATGTGCTTAGGTTTATCTTTAAATTCAGGAAAAAGGAATTATTATTATTGTAATTATTTTTCCCTTTCAATGATGCTTGTCCAGAATATATTAATTTTTGAAGAATACCTTCCATCTCTTTTTTTAAAAGCCTGTTTTTCCTTTTCTGGTTATTACTTCAATAGGATGGAATTGTACGTGGCTCCTAAATAATTCGATAATCGGTTTAAAATCTTTCCAATAAAAATATTAGAAGAAATCTCGTGTTTTAAATAAAGTCAGAAATGCTTTTTAAATTGTCTTCACGATAAGCTCTCTTTATGTGGAGAAGTAATTGAAAATTGGTTAACAACTTGAATTCACAAGTTCTATACATCAGGGGCATCATTTTTATGCGAGGGAACCTCTACAAGTCCATCAAACTCAGAAATTGTCGTGCCTGGCAAACTCTGTATGATATTTCGCTTGCTTTATTGCAAAAGCTCGGCGCATATTGAATAAACTTTAACTCATAGAATCGCGATGGACGTGCCTGAAACTGCTGAATCGATGAGGTACATAAACGATAAAATATAACTTTTCCAAAGTCGTGTGTGCTTAAAGGAGTTTCAGTTATAGTGTATGTACGTTTGCCTATAAATATCGTAACTCCCCATAATGGGACTCTGCAACATACTCACATATGTATGGAGGCAAGTCAAGGAGCACGTTTACTAACTTTCATCACAAAGTGGAATCTCGTGTTGAATAAGAAGCTGGATCAATACGATTTGCATACATTTTGCAATACTATGCTGAAGGAAGTGTGCATTCAATTGACATGTATGGAGTAAACTTACTGTACTATTATAGTGTGGATGTGGGGGCGAAAAATACAACAATAACAAACTATTGCATTGCATGTCTCAACCCCCGCAGAAATTCTTTTGAATGCATAGAGAAAACCGACAATGAAATTGGAATTAGCCGAATTGAACGGTCTGTTTATTTGAATGAATACAAACAGAATATTTATGTAATCTTCCAAAATATAATAAATTTCTACGCAAGGACTATTCGATCCTTCATGCCGCCCCGTCTCATCACAAAACTTATACCCACCCAGCGCATAAAGTTTTCCACAAACTATAAAACATGCAATCGTGAGAAACACGAGCCAAGCACATAAAGTTACCACACATAGCTGTCTGGCAAATTGAAATGGAAGAAATATGTGATTTGTTGATAAGATAAACATGTATTCAGTTATGATAATATTCAATAAGGAAGAAATTGTTATTGGCAACATGTTTGAGAGATCATGCAAAGGGAAAATACCATCGTGAGCTGCGATGCATGTAATTGTGTTGTATGTTTAGTTATTTGTGGAAATTTTGGCATGTGTTTTGGTCAAACAAAAAATATAAGCTGAAATATACTTCAATTCATTTTATTGCCCAATTTGCATGCACAGAGTTCTGTTTGTTTATTTATTAGGTTTAATTGTTGGTGAATAAATTTGTTATTTTTACGGGAATTATTTATATAATTCAATGGAAATTGGGAATAACAAAACAGAAATTGATATTGAAAACTGAAATGTGAAATCCAAAATGTTATTTTAAATGGCTCGCACTTGCAAAGGTTACGATTTTAAAAGGTCTAATGTTAAATAAAATTTCACACAAACTTAAACACTGCGCAAGCACAAAGTATAACTGCTATTTACTTGACTTATTGAAACGTATTGATGAGAATTAATTAAATCAACTAAACTGTTTTTAAAACATTTTTTCTTACTTCATTTTTTATCTTTTATATTTAATTACATTTTCTTGATTATTTATTAAAAATTCAAAATCAATTTTTTATTTGACTCCATTTTTGAAACAGAACAGTTTAAATATTACTAGATACTTATTAACTCATTTCGTAAAACAATAAAAAATTGAAATGGAAAGCAATATTGCAAATGACATCAAATTAAAACACATTTCGCAACTTGAAAAGTGGAAAATTTTTAGTTTTGAGCACATTTCCCAGTAAGTATATGCACGCGCCCCGAAACACTAATTCAATTTGAAAAGTTCTGTTGAACCGCTCATTGCTCGCTTTCCAAAAGCGCGCTGCTCCCGAATACTCTTTATGAATAACAATTCATGTACGAAAAGTTATTATTGTTATTCCGGGCGTATAAGGCAAATTGTGTTTATTTGACAGCATTTTAAGTTTCTGCATTCCCAACTAACTGTACATAATGCGCTTTTGCAATAAACACACACAGAGATGCTCGACGATGCGCTCCACAATCAAATCTTCATCCTATCAAATCAATTTTCACATTGTTTCACAAATTGCACAGAGGCGTGTGTATGGGCGTGCAACACAATTGCAACAATTTGCATTCGGTAAACGTAATGCAAATTGTCGCGACTTTTATTTTGTTGTTCAAACGAAATATGAATTTACTTTTTATTTCAGTGTTTGCCTTAAATGAAAAACCGAAAGATGACAATTTATATATAACCGACAATTATGCAGACGCACATTGCCTCACAATTACACTTAAAATCTAAATATGTATTGTTCTGGACGTGTCGTGGTTGTGCAAATTACGTGTATATAAGAAAACCAAACAAACTTTTGAATTTTGCTCACGAATCATTTCGACACTTTTATGTTATAATGCAGATAAGGGGGTGCAAAAGTGAGTTGGGTGGGTTGTTGGGTTGGGGGATTTGTGCAAAGTTCCCCAAACACAGCCGCATAGCGTCCACAGTGTGCTGGAATGCACAGACCAAATGAATAGCTTATTAATTTCAATGATGAAGCACAGATGTCAGATGGGTGAGAGCGGACTAAACGTAAAGTAAATAGCCTTTTAAATGCATTCAAGCAGAGATTATGATTCTCTTGTCAGAAGGGATGTAAATGTTAAACATTACATGAAGAATAATTATGCGTTTGACTAATTTTGAGGAAATGTTAATTCATTGTTTTAGTTTTAAGAGGTTTTGAGGACTTTGACGTGATGTAATATTTTAGGGGTGACTTTTGGAATAACATTTTATTCTTATAAGCAGCTGCTAGTAGTCAATATTGGTATACTTTCTTAAAACACCAAATTAAGAAGTGAATTGGTATAATTTAGACAGACATTAATCCAGTTTTTTGTTTGCAACAAGAGGTGTGTGGCCACTGTCTTCTAATTTATACATTATTCTTACAAGGAAATGTAGAGAATTTATCAATAAAAGCATTTTCATTTTCTCTCAATATTATTGTCAATAAAAATAAAATATTGTCAATAAGTTAAAATTTTTGTAAAATAAAAATTGTATAATTTTGTGGGAGGATTTGCTAAGAATAGTACACATTTTATGCTCAGTAGTCGAAATCACAGTCATGATCAAAAACTGGATTAAACCAAAGCTTTAGAATTTAAAGTTTAACAAAAAATCTCTCCATTAAGTTGAAATTTCAGTAACCATAAGAGTGAATTTACTTCAAAGCGTGACACTTTTCATACTGCCATAAAAGGATCTAAAGGATTTAACGATGGTTTTGCCAAAGTCACTTTTAGACTACATACATTATAAAGTGGGGACAATGAAAGGGATGACATTAACACATAAACCTGTAAATCCCTTCATTTCAAATACACAAATATTTCGATGTCAATAAAAAAAATCCACCT
Organism: Sylvicola cinctus; assembly: GCA_963854165.1. Taxonomy (NCBI): domain Eukaryota; kingdom Metazoa; phylum Arthropoda; class Insecta; order Diptera; family Anisopodidae; genus Sylvicola; species Sylvicola cinctus. The sequence continues at coordinate 1,746,330 of OY974082.1, forward strand.
CATCTCAATTGAGTGAAAAACTTCGACAGCTCGCAGAGAATGAATGAGGAATCGTTGTAAATGTTAAATGAGCAAAAGGGTTTCAATTATTTATCATCTGCTCTCTCTAGATGTGCAGAGACAAAGGGTTGTTTTGTATTATTGTTTGCCAAATACAAATTTCAGCAAGTGAAAGTGACACTAATATATACGAGCTTTGTGAGCACATACCAACCGATGTTGAAGCTATGTGTGAACGCAAGTGAGAAGCAGCAACATTAAATCGTCTGCCTATTATTGTATGCATAAAGCTTTCGTCAGGATGGGTATATTGAGGGCTCATATGATGTACGTATATACCTTTCCGATGGCGCATTGTTTGACATCAAAGGGTTCGAATTGGAATTTATGGAATTTGAATGGGACTATAGAATGTGCTTCGGATGCCTCCAATAAAAGTTAATATCTTAATCCTTTCAAAAATGTTTTGCAGTTAAAAGGGTTGCAATTTCCACCGCCATACAACCGTGGGAGAAGATAGAAGAAAATGAGCACCGGAACAATTTCTTCGTATATGTATTTTGCAATCAACAAGATAAGACGAAAAACGAAATTCCATTCATCCAATTTGCACACATAACAATCGGTGGATGTGTTGGATATATGTTTTGTTGTGTCTTTAAACGTTGTGGAAGCACATTATCCTTCAATTAAACCAGTAGTTACCCTTTAATGTGACACTTTTATAACGACAGTATTAACTGCATTTAGAGTGTATTTTGCACAGAGAACGGTAATAAATTTACACATTGCATGGAACCCACTTCTAACATTTATCGTATTGTGAAACTGATGGTATTGGTCTGCAGCAGTTCCGCTTTTGCGTTTGGAAATTTCAATTCTGTTAAGATTAAATTCCGCAAAGACAATTACAAAACTACTTAACAGGCAGATAGGGAGGGAAGAGGAAATTACTGATGGTCCTTGAAATATGAACGAAATTATTGCAGCAGCACTCAACTGTTATTGGATCGTTGCCCAACACTTTATTGTCTGCAGCTATTTCATGTATTCGCTTGCTGTTTATTGAGAGCTCATCACATTCTTCATTTCCGTCTTTTCGCATTTTGTTGTAAGCTGGTGATGCTGCTGGCTGCTGCACATAAAATTGATGGCTTTCCTGAGTAACCATGTCGCGAGAGGGTTGTAGATATTTGTACTTGATTCAGTGCTACATAAATTATTATTATTGTTGTTGTCGTTTTATGAACTTCAATCCAAGATATGTGTACTGTGGGTGTTGTATTTTTGCTATAAAAATGGCCCGTCGTTTTTATTTGGTTTGGATTTCTTTGGAAATAAGAAATTCACAAAGAAACAAACTTAAATTACAAACACTAGTAAAGCTTAAAATTGGCAGACACACAATTTTCTCGAATGCTTCAAACTTCAATTGAAACGAAACAACTTAGAAAGAAATAGCATCAATTCGGTGAAAATTCATTTTGATTGATTAACATCTTAAACGTCAATACAGCGTCAATTCCAAACAGCACTGATTGCTAATGATAATGCTCATTGGACCCTTGAGAAACACGACACACATAAACCATGCTTCAGCACATAACTTTCGCAATATTTGCCACGTTCCTTTCAAACACACAATTTGTATTCCTTCGTGCAGCTCTGCAATAATTTATGTTCCATACCTTTTACATCCATACAATCTTACACCCTCCGCATCTGATTTCCAGATTAATGTCTAATGGTGATATTGAACCTTATTTATATGTGTGAGACAAGACACATTTCTTTTTTATACGTGGCAACATTTTTGGCTGGTTGCTGTCACTCTCGCAATACGCAAACAAATAAAACGAAAAAAAACACACGAAATAAATATTAAAGTAAAAATAAAAATCAATTTTAAATATTCATCGCACGAAAGCCATTCCCACCCTCCCAGTGCCAATTAAAATTTAATCAAAAACATCCAAGCGTTGCCTTATTTATACCTACGTCCTACTTTATATTGTATCGCAATCGCATGTACTCACACAACACTGTACAAGGGAGTAGGGACACACAATTCCGCTTCAGTGACAAAAATACGCGCTGACTACAGTCGTGTACCGCGCGTTATATTATACATTGAAAGTCGCCACGGTCGCATTTGATCTTTTCACATTCATTTTTATTTCACGTCCTTATTATTTCGTGTGATGTGACCCAACGCCCAGTCTGATGTGCCTTTTCTATGCCATTTGCCACGCGTATTTGAAATACTATTTCCTCGCCTTGCTGCCTTGAGCCTTCACCCGCGTCGTGTTGTTGCTTCTGGCTCCGCACTCACCAATCTGCTATACACGTTTGTTTCCAATTGGTCACCTCTGAAGTGCCTGCCTTCATAAGCCTGCACAGATATAACTAGCTACAGTGAAAAAAATCGTAAACAAATTAGATATGGACGAATTAAAAGGACGCCCAGTTTGGTGTGCTTGTGCACACATTAAGCGGCCGTTAAATAAATCAAACGATCTGAAAAATTGCTAACGCTACATTGGATTGTGAGCGCAGCATATTCGAATTTAAAAGGACGAATGATGCTTTTATTTTCAGCGGATGTAATTTTATTTGAGTTTATTTGATTTTTTATAGACATTAATTTGGTAGTTAAGTTTATCTGGGATGTTGAATTGGATCATGTTTGGAATTGTTAATGAGGCTCTGTTGTAATATAAACTGAAATATTGGAGCAATGTTTTATTTTTATAACCGTTCTTATTTAGGAAGGAATTATTAGAAAGGAACAAACATATTTGTTTCCTTCCTGTATAAGTGTTTTGCTAAAGTTAACGTTTATATAGATGACTTGCGTGTGCGCGGAATCAGCGTGCTTTTAACGCCTAGTGGTTCAATAAGGACATTTTAAGAATCCTTTTTTTAAAATAAAATAAAATGTGTCCTTAAATTTCATCAAAGCTGCACACAAACTAAAATTGCATGTGAGTTTCCTGCAACGATATGAAATTCCTCATCTCGATCCTTTTTATGTACACATTCTCGAAATGAACTTATGTAATTGTTGTTTCGAAACAAACTTCTATTCAATTTTTCCTACTGTACACCACATGCTTTAAGTCAAACACCACATACTTTGTATGTACAGTTTCAATCCGTAAAGGGTTAAATTAATGTGACCAAAACATCTCCCCATGTAACCCCTCGTCACATTTGCACCAATATTGGTACATACATAGTTACTATTTCACCATCGCATCCTTAAATGCGCCATCAAAACATTCTGCCTCAATGACTTGCTGAAATCTTCGGGGGTAAATAAAAGAAACTTTCCTAACTTTATTAAGTGACAAAGATATACTCACGACTTGACACTGCCGTCAGATAAACAGAAGCAAGTGTTTGTAATTTGTCACACACATTTACATCCGGAAACTGGTGACATGTTCATAATTAATGACCCAAGATTGGGTTAGTGTGTGTGTGTGTGTGTTGTGAGTAAATATATATAATGTGTAGGTGAGGAATGGGGTGGAAGGACGAGCAAACTGTTTCAATCGTTTCTTTGTGTTTGTGTCTAATCAGGCGCATGTAAAGTTTGTTTGCAGAAAGTGCACAAGGAGTATTTTCTGTGTTGCAAAATAAGTAAAAACCATTTGAAGCGTTTTGTTAAATGGCTTGATGATCCTTGATGATGCGTTTTATCATTTTAACAGGACATTTGATCCGATGTAGACATTTTTAAATTCAAAAATTTAGGGATGAATAAACATGCTTTCAACTGTAATATAATTTAATTCAATTAATTTCAAATGCATAAAGCATTTCCCCAAAAATGTATTCAAATTGAAAACCGTGTCAGCGTATCATTTTACCACACAATGAAATTTTCAATTCCAACAATCTTCATCTGCACATTTGATTTCTATATAAAAAAATATCCTTTTTCAAATTCGGGATGTTCACCACCATGCAGGCGTCTATTCATATGCACATTTCTGTAAACTGCTTCCGTAATTGAATATGTTTGTAATCCAGATTCACGTCCATACACATTACACAATGTACCAACGAGATTGTGTATAGTGTTCAGCTTAAGCTTTTCATATGGGCTGTATGCCGAGATTTTCTTATAAAACGAGAGCGTACAATGAAATTTAAATCTTTTCCGCAGTGAAATCTAGTTCTGCAATGGGGATATAATAAAATCATCATGCATCTGTAAGTGCACCTACACATCAGCAATTCGTGTGCATTGCATACGAGATACATAAATTTCCATCATTAAAACAGCAAAACTTGTTTTTCAACACCCTAATTAATTCATTTGTGTGCGGCTGTTATTTAATTCATCTACGCTCGGCACTGTGTGCGAAAGCTTTTTTAACCCAATTCATTTCCACATCCAAATCCCAGACGCAATTAAATTCAAACTGATTTCATCCCCTTAGCTCATTCATTTAAGTCAATAAAACCGCATAAGAAATGTGAACAAGGGGGTGAAAAAGGGGAGCACCAGGAAAAACACAAATATACCCCCACACCAATCGTCATAGCGTACACAATTTGCTGGAGAAAGTTCCTTCCTTCCATCTACATTATGTTAACTATATAGTTGCGGTTGTATTTATTTTTATTGTACAAAATGTACATCATAAATAACTTTATCCACATAAATACATGGATGGGTATTGAGTATTGGGCAATGGCCATGTGCTGACTGGTGTGGTTTGTGCACAATTATATTGTTAGTGCAAAAAAGTTTGGCATTGCTTTCTTGTCGATTAACTGTGACTATGGATGAGAAACAAACTACGTTACAGTCTTCGACTTTGATTGTGACAAATCTTTTGCGTTAATTCCTCACACAGTGCGTTCAGTCTTTTTGGTAGACTCAATTAAATACGATCGTTAATGTTGTAACACATTATGAAATATTGCAGACAGGTAAATTTGTATTTTACTGGTTCTTAAATGTCAGTGGCTTGCTTCTAATAAATGGTGCAACATTCAATTTTTCTAAACTTCAAATGCCTAATTGATGTACACAAAATTTTATTCCATTTTCTTGTTTATAAAATGAATAATTTTTAATAAGACAAAAAAGTTTCCTAGGTGTTAATTAAGTTCACAACTAAAATGTACTTCGAAATAATTTTTTTTTTTCACAACTAAAAAAGTAAATATAATTTTAAGGATTCAATCAAATATTTATGCTATTTTTAATTTAGTTCCAACAATGCACATTAATTATAAAAATCTACCCCTATTTTAAATACAACATAGCTTTCATTTAATGAGCCTTAGTTCAACATGGAATACATCATTCCCTTTTGATTGTAAATATAGTTAGTGTGAGTTAGCAAACAAATGACTTGTTATTATCATCCATGACATTGTAATCGATCAATTTAATAGGATGACAGATTGTTGTCGACGCTGCCTTTACGTAAATATATTAAACGCGTTTGATTGGCGCTTTATTGACACCAATTTGTGCAAACAAAATAAACATTTTAATATGTGTCACATCGTGAATGTATTTGCTTAGAAAATGACACGTTTTTTGTTAAGTAATTTTTACATGTTAATATTTTATGAAAACATCATGAAAATACAAATTCCTATATCCTTTTAAGGGTTAAATATAACTAAATAGGTTTAATAATTTGTCTTCTGTTTCACAAATTCAATACAATTGATGACTGCAAAACGACATATATTCGAAAAGTAATACGGGATTGCGTTTGTTCCTTAATGTTGATTGTAATAAATCACACATGCATGTTGGAAGATAAATAAAACCTGACCCTGTATCAGCAATATACCACGTCCAAATCACAATATCGGCAGCTGAGACATGCTCCAAGAGCAAGCTCACATCTCATCGTCTCAGTTTGCTTCTTTGCAAGTTCCCCCAGAAATAGTGTGGCATTTTATATTGAAGGTAAGAACGAATATAAGGGACGAGCACCAAAAAAAAACTGTAAACATGTGCACATTATGTATAATATATCCTTGTCAACGTGTCTCACCTCTATCTATCTAGCATTTCCTTTCATGACAATGGTTGCGATGTACATTTCAAGTATCAGCAAAATTTTTCATCCTAACTTTTTTTATTGGGTGCACGCAAGCATGTGTGTGGGAAAAGAAGCGAGTTCCATAAACTGCTCATTCACAGAAATGGCGCGTGACTTGCTTCCGAACACAATGCACATACACTTTATATGTGGATGGTGCGGGATACTTCAAAAAGTGTGCGGAGAACTTTATGCCGCCCATATTCATATGCATGAAGGGATATAAGTTTTATTTATAGTTTTGAAATATAATACTGAGTGAGAAATGGGTTGGAGAGATGAAAGGCAAATGGGGCTCGATGTATCGAATTTCGTGAAGAATTTTTGGACATCTTTGTTCTATACTGAGTAGTCCCTTATTGTTTGTGTTTTTGCTAAGCAACATTGCCACACATTTTAACATTTAAAAGAAAAAGCGTGATGGGAGGACCATATTGTTATTGAAAATGGATACTAATTTCTGTGAATTTCAAAAAATATTGACTACCTTTAACAAAGTACCAGTGTTCCCTTTAAAAAGGACACGATTTTACACTGCATTGCTTTCAAAAATAAAACTCCACCCTTATCGTATAAGTATAACGAGCGTGATGCGCCGCACTAACTACACAGAGCGATAGCCATCCTCATGGCGCCATGCTGCATGACAGCTATGTATGGTAAATCTTCTGGGACAATAAGTAATTTTTGAGCGCACACACAGTGTTGTGCAGCAAAATGTATATTTTGGCAACTCTTTAACTTATATCTGGCAGTGCAGTGCCAAATTTTGAAATATTCTTACGGTTATACAACCAATAACGGCTCGCCATATTTAGTCCACGTCGGATGCAGCAAAAATTTCACATTTTATAAGAAAAATATAACAAGCTCTGAAGAGGGGAAAAAAAATGAAATTATAATAAATATCTCGTTGCATCCAATCCGCATTGCGGGAGCTTTGGGACAGGAGATGTTGCGAACGAGTTCAACCCACTGGCATTACAAGCATATAATTTGTCCTAAATATAGTGCTTTACAGTTATCCGGACATTTGAGTCGACCATAGCAGAGGCACACAAGTCCTCAAGTATCAAGTTTCAGTGCTCGACCATATAAATTCCGTTTACAATAAAACGAACCGTCAATATATATAATTACCATATTATTTTGGAGAGACACGACGCCCTTCTCACTTAAAAGTATTCACATTTTGGCGTTTTATGTAAATTGATTTCATTGTGAAGCGTCCTAGTCCTACGTTATACAGTTTTGTGTATACTATATAGAATTTACTTATAAGGACTTCACCATCCACGGCGTCTGATTAGGAGTATAACAGTCAACGATTGCTTTTGGCAGCGTAATTGAATAAATCGATTTGTCAACTTCTAACGCGATCTTTCCTTACTTAGGGAAATTCTTTTGACGTCAAAGTGGGAATAATTAATTGATCTATTACATTGACTTTTCCACCCCTTCGTCAAATTTTTATTGTTTAGCAATCAGTTTCACCTCTTCGTCTAGAATATCTTGACGCAGAGAGACACGATTATTTGTAGAATGTGGGAAAAACTTCTTGAATGAATAATGAATTTTCCATCCCTTTTCTTATCCTTTTTATTTCTATATCAAGTAAACCACAGCCAATGAGTGGATGTGCATGGCAGGTGGAGTTGTTGGAACGCTTTTTGTTTTCTTTTAAAAATACGCGAAAATAAAAATAGTAGAATCACGTTGTTAGGAGATTTAATTCCATTAAAAGATTTCCGAAAAGTTATAAATTTGATTAAACTTGCAGAGTTTTATAAATATTTATCAACAATAATTTTAATTCAAAAATACAAATTTTCGAAAAATACTTTTTTATCACTTGTTTGATTGCTAATAAATATTAACATTTTTTAATTGAAACTCGAATAATTGGACTTCACAATTAGCTTAGTTTTTTATATGAATACTCATTAACAAAAAAATTCATCCACACACAAGTCACGGCACGTATTCTGCATTTTATTGTAATCCAATCAATTTAAAATTTTTGCCATGAAGTAGTAAAAACTCAAACTTCGATCTCGCACAAAGTATTAAAAAAACTGAATTTATTAATTTTTTTCAGACACTGTCTTTTTAAACACCGTTGTACAAATTATTAAATTAGAATTTTAGTTTGAACTCTTACAAAAAACTATCAAACACTGTTCTTTCTTCATTACAATAAATATTTAATAATTCCCGAAAATTCAACTTCCTAGCTGTAACACAATGGAGTTTGTAGATAAGAAGTTTTTTTTTAAATACTACAGGGAAAGCACCATAGTATTTATCAGCTTTATACACAAAGTTATTAAATTTGGAGAACAAGCCACAACGATTTCTAAAATTAATTCAACCTTGAAAAATTGATCTTGAATTGAACCTCTTAAAGATCAACCATCGTTAAAATTCTCAAGAAGCCTATGCAACTTGGAAAAAGTCTGGATCCAATCGAACTCACTACCAAGCCTTTCAACATTCAGCGAATGCGTGAAGTTGCAGCTGATAGATTATTCATTCAACCAATTGGGAGTCAAGGATAAGGAAGAATTTCTTAATATGCAAAATGATTCAACATTTACAATAACTATTTCAAATAAAAATATTACGTTGGGAAATGTGGATCTTGGACGTTTTATCACACAAAATCAAAACACAAGTGCTGTTATTTCTAATAACAATGCGCGTATGGATTGGATAACGGGAGTAATACTGGTCACATATGAGTATGACACCATTGAGGTTTATTAATTTTCGGGACTAAAATCGTAACACATTAATTAAATATTTAATGATTTTGTTGAAAGTTAAAATGTTACTTTAAAAAACAAAAATAATAAACCTTAGTTAAATCCTTAAAATTAAAATGTTTAAAATAGATATTAATGAAACCTTCTGTATTATAAATGTGAATAAAGCGAAGCTAAAAAAAGAAGAGTTGTTCAATTTTTATAAAAAAAATTGATTTTGAAGGAGTAATAAAAATAAATTAAGTTGCCAGACAAAATTACAAGTACGATTTTACAGAGAACATTCAAATTTGCGATTTTAAGGATTCTACACAATTACAAGTATTTAATACTCAAAAAAAATTCATCAAATAAATCCATTGTCATTGAATGAAACTGTGAAGAAAATAATAAATCAAAATTAAACCCATTTCACAATAATCGCGTCCAAAAGGTCCGAACCATAACATTGTCCAGTGACCTTTGTTGAAAGGTACAACCATGCGAACCCAAATCGCCCAAATCAATTTCAACAACTGATACTTATGTAGATATTGGGGTAAACCAATAAATCGATTGTTCAAACACAATACCCTTGATTTTAGTGATATGATATGCTTTTACACTTTCCACCCCCCGTCAAATTCATATAGGTTAACCGCTTATTCACATTTAGAAATACCTATGGGATAAGACCCACAAAAATGGCGCACAGCATATTGATCTCTTCACCCAAAACAGAACAATGGAAAATTATTTAAAATATTGGGCATTATATTCGTGGAACGATACACTGCTGCATTCCATAGATACAATATCATGTGAGAGGCAGGACGGGCGGGTGGTACGTCCATTGAAAAAAGCACCACGCCTTGCATCTGAATATGTTTTAGAAAATGAAAAAGGAGATAACGTGGGTTGAATAAATTTCCATCCACCTGCATAATGTGTGTGTGTCCAGCCATGTGCGATGTGCACATAAAATATGTGTTTAACGAAACTTTCAATAAATTGCATGAGACCGCACAAGCTAATCAGTGGGCACGCTGAAATTTCTGCAGTGCATGGAAGCAAGTGGTACAACTGCGCGATGACCATGTGTGCTGAGGAGGAGGGAAGTTTATTGCATCCGTGTAAGGGTTGGGACTTTGCATGCGATTTTTTTTCCATTTCGCATCCACCCGGTTGTGGCGGGCATTGTACACAAATCTCGCTGTTTTGTGGTTGAGCCGCAAAGGGGACAGAGAAAATTTGTTATTCTGAATAGGATAACACTATAATATGTGTTGCATTGTTGTTTGGTGTATCCTTATGTGGGATCAAGGATAGGAGCTAAATTGGATGGCGGAGTTGCTAAGCTTTAAGCTTAATTTAAAACTTTTAATGTGATTTCTTAAAATACAACTTTTTGTTGGTAAAATACTTGTGTCTTCCAAATTTGGATTAAGGACATACGTATAATATATATAACCATAACAAGACGTATTAATTTACCAGCCTATGTTTAGGCTAGCTAAAGATTATTTCCTTTCACAATTATTTCCATCCCTTAAGGTGACTTTTTAAATAAAACCCGTCATCTAGAAAAAAATGAGTTGAAACAAATTTAGTTCACACTTTTATAGACTTTGAATTCAAATCTTCTGCAATACAATTTCTTTGATAGCTATTTTTGTTCGTGATCAAAACTTTTAATTTGCTGTCCCTGCTTTTTCATGTATCTAGAAATAGCAACAGAATAAATTGCTTTTTATCTATTGCAGATCAATATTGTTGAAATAAATGAGACCTTCAATTCCTTTCTAATTCAGCTACCGCACTTTTGATTTGGTTTACTTGATACCTTGACAAAATACAATATATTGTGCTGAATGGTTGCGGCAACCCAAACGATGGCGTTCAGACAATTTTTATGTCTTAAACATAAACCATGCAATTTATACGTGTTTGTGGAAACTTTTGCGCTAACCACAGAGCACTGGTGCACACATTTCACAGTACCAAGAAGAGAGCTACGTGTGAGTCCCCCCCTCAAATTTCTCTAATAAAAACGTTCACGAACTCCTTGGTACTGCACAAAGAGACTCCACTATAATATACGAACAATATGAGTCGCATTCCCTGTGTCATGCTCAACACAAAACACCATTCATTGACATCATTTTATTCCATATTTTAAAGCACTCGCCCTATTTAAAGATCAATGGGGGTTGCGTTGTTGCAGACGTGAATGAAAGTATGTGTGTGTGTGTTTGTTTGTACACTTTTACTTACCTTTTAAGTGACCCTTTTATTTGAAGACTGTTTTTGTATGACATCCACAAAGTATCTTGAAAAACGTCAATGTTCGATTGTTGCAATAAAAAGGCCAGGACGAAAAAAGGGTCTCTTCAGCTATTTATTGCCTTTTCCTTTTTTTGCAACTGCAAACACGAAGAGGCTACAGCATCACTAGATTGTAGTCGGTGTACACCAATGACGATTGCCTTTATGGACTACGCCATCATGCAGTGTAAAAGCTGATAAAGCTTCAAAATAGAAAGAGAGGCGTGATAGGGTGGAGTGTGCTGCATAGTGTAGAGGTAAATGGCAATTCAAAAACATTCAAATCAATGCCTCTATATCGACGAAATGGTAAGTAAATGTCGACAATAAAACGGATAGCAAAATACGCTCACAGAAAATACTGGCTGGCGTGAATTGGTGCAAGTGCGTGAGACCATTAAGGATGTTCCTAAAAAGGTTTAATGGTTTTATTGTGGATACCAGAATGGGGATACACCAAGGTATAACCGTCGTTCTAGCACTGATTTACATTCGGTACGAGTGTTGCATGTAAGAAAATTTGGTGAATAATAAATTCCCATTATGTTGGTTTACCTGTGGCTGTGATTGGAATAGAACACCCTGTTTCGAATGAATAAACTTGTTGCATTTTGGGGGCTGAAAATTGTCAATTTCCAAAGTAGTAAAACTAAAGGTTTAAATTACATGGGGTTGAACGTAAAATGGGATTTGGGAATTTAGATTTTTTTGGTTTAGAATCAGTATTAATTTCGACTTGTATTTGATTTATAAAAGCTTCAAAAATAACATAAATTCAATAATGATTGATCGGAATTTAATTCACGAGAGAATTCATAAAGTATAATGAACTACTTATTATAATACAGTCAAGTGAAATAGCAAAAAAAACGGACAAAAGGATGTTTTTTTCGCTTCGTAGAAAATACTAACAACTAAAGAGAAATAACTATTTATTCATCTTCATTGCAAAAGATAGGAAGAGTTGATTACAGAGTTGTAAAACTTTTGCAAAGCGCCATACATCAGCGGAAGTGGAATTATTGAAAAAGTTTTTTAACTTACTTACTTCTGGAAATACTTAATTCTTTCGAGTTTATTTTACGTATAGAAATTCTGGTGGAAGATTATGTTTGTTGATTAAAATGCTATATCAGCATTATTGCGAAAAATAATAATTTAATTTAAAAAAATTTCAGTGAGATTACGTTAAAAAAGAACTGTTTATATTTAATAATTGCAACGTGAATAGATTATTTTATTAAAATTGATTTTTTTCGTAACACAAACACAAATAAAATATAGCCAGAAGTCAAACAGGATTTGTGTTACAAAAGCAAAAACATCTGTGTAAAAAATCTAGTTAACTTTATATTTATTCAGTTTCATTATAACTATTTTCCTTTTCCGTTTACCAATTTGATTGCATGTAAATGCTTTTAACAACCGACACGGCACACGATTGTTGTTCTTTTACAAAATCCGCGCCTGCATGTGGACTGTCACGCATTTCCTCTATTACATTGGGTATTTTGCACGCAAGCTTCTATTTGTTGTATGTTGCAAAAAAAAAAAGCACTCACAGCCGCTTCGATGGTCCCTACAGCAATTATGTGTTTACTACCAATTTTGAGATTAAAAAAAATAGAAAAGTAAACTAGCCACGATTTGGCGGGTATTTTCTGGCATTTCACACGATATATGGTAATTTTAAGTAAATTGGTTGTTAACTCACTTACGGCTGTTTTAACTGCGAAAACAATCGACTGAAAGTCGCAATGGGTGTGCGATAAATGTTAAAACTATTGAAGTTTGTTGAATTGTTTGCGTACCTAACTACATGGATTTGTTTATTGAATTGTATTTTATGTAGAAAGACAGTTTTGCGGCCTGTAATGCGTCAATTGCATACTTTCAGGAGTTTTGCGGTTTATGAAGTTTTAATTTTAAATTCAATGTTTTAATTTACTTAAAGTACTTTAAGTACAAAATATATTATTTTTAATATACAAATATTATATTTAAGAAAATTGTGATAAATTCCCAAATGTGTTCGTAAAATGTCTTGCATGTCACATTTTTTATTTAACACACAAAATAGGACAACTGCTCCTTGAAGCTATATACAAAATCCATTTCAATTTATCCTTTGCATCTTTAATAACAATAAAGTCGCTCTAAATAATTCATAATAAACATAAAAAAATCATATATCCCATTTCAGCAGAACAAAAAATTCATAAACGAAAAGACGCCAAATTTTATGCGACATTCAAACATTGAGTGCTCTCTTGTTCCCCATATAAGTCTTATGTATGCATACGAATACGTCTATCTGTTCTCGTACTGATACAATCATCGACGTTTACCCAATCATTGTGATTTTACAAAATTAGATTTTTTTTTCTACAACCAACTCATATACTTGTTCATTACAAATGAATCCATATTACAATGTATAACCAATTGACATGAGTGCCACGTATTCAATCTCTTGCACGATTGCAAATCAACAATGGAATCACAAAACACAAGGGGTGGTGGTGGCTGAGTAGTGATGAATATAGTAGACTTAAATCCTTAAAGAGGCCCCGCAGGAAGTCATTCACGGGGTTGTAAAATGACGCGTAATCCAAACCCAATTTGCATGAAATTGAGATCGTCAATTTTGTTGGCGTTTTATCTTTTATTTTTGGATTATTTTTATTATTTCCAATGAATTTTGTTGATTTTTCCGTATCATATGGAAAGTGTACGTAATCTTTCCTTATTATTCTCGTTTTACATGCATCCCCAGACGTGAAATTTAATATGACACTCTTTTTGTATGTGTGATGAAACAAATGCTTGTTTAAATCAAAATAACTCCCGAATAATTTTCAATACGTTTTTAAACTGAAACATTATATCCTCGACTATTTTCATCGACAATTAATTGCCCTAATTCATTGAATGATCAAATATTGCGGTTCACTGACTACGGATGCAACCACTTTGTAATTGATGAATGATGCAATTGGTGTGATAAATCATTGTCCACATAATGACAAATGTTCTAGAATATTTAATAACAGAAGCTTATGTAACCCTAATATATTGAACCGATTTGAAGTCATCGTCCCTTCATATGTCCATATTATTGTCATGGTCAAAATGGATTAAATGATATAGGATGGTTATCCCAAATAATCATAAAATTATGATAATTACACGATTAACATAATGCTGAGTATTGCACACATAAATATTAACATAAGAGCATATTATTATGCTGCATAATGTGCTTTCATTACAAGAAAGTTCCTTGTTCTAGGAAATATTTTTTGGACTGCAAACATTTTATGAAAGTGTTTCAAATTGTCTCAATTTGTGCCACGTCAGTAAAACAATTCGAAGAATATCAAACAAGCTATTTTTGCCAGTTTGGCTGTTTATTTTTTCATCACACATGTGAGCTGAATGTGTGCTAGCTCGATCCATCCATACTTGTATAATATTATGTAATAGCAATGTTAATATAAAAATGTTAGGGTAAAGCAGAAAATATTCCAAACAGTAATATGATGCAGAAGGGTGGTTTATGTTAGTAGTCAAGAATCGCTGCAGCATGGATTCATATTATTGTAACTATAATTGTGGGGTTAATAATAATTATTGTCACAAATAAAAGGCAATGAAAATGTCATGTCATTTAAAATTAAATATTTTTTACTTGCAGTCTGTTTCTTTTAAACTTTTGCTTCGAATTTTAGATATTAAGTGCCTATGTGCTTTTTTTAATTATTTGGCAATGACTTTATTTTATTTTTGGTTCAATTTTAAAGGCGAAACAGACTTTTACAATAATTTTTGATTAATAGTTCAATTGCCTAAATTACTGCAATTGTATACTTTTTGGCGTAAATGTGGGAAAAACGTTTGCTCTCTTCGATAAATGTCGAATAATGTCGATGTAAATTTTATTGCAAACGAAAAATAAAGTGGCGCAAGGTTTTGGTTATAAATTAAAATATTTTATGAACCCATTAAATTTGTTTTAAATTTAAATTAATTTTTTTGATTATTCCATTAGTGAAATTATCTCTTAAATTTGTAATATGTATGTAAAACTTTTTCAAACTTCAAACATATTTACACAAATATTAAGTATGTACTAGAAAACATGCACAATTCCACACATTTCAATGCACAACAAAGTGAAGGCACTAGAACAAAGCACCACCCAACTAACCACCCTCTTTCAAACAAAACCACCCTCTAAAATCCACCACTTTCATCCACAAGCTGTCAAGCTTTTAGCCGCAACAACAAAATTTTACATTGATTGATAGATTGCCCGGACCAATAACCGGGAGGGGTCACTTTCTCCAATGCCCCCAAACCATGCCCGGCATTTCACACAAACTCTGCACAGACCACTGACCAACACCACCCTCAAACATTATGACTACATACATGTGATATGCACTCAAAATGGGTTGTCAACGACAAAACGGCCACATATACTTGCACTACGTGTGTCACTATATGTAGAAGCCAAACGCATGCCATAAAATGAATTATTTCGTCGATTATCAACACGCGATGCCGCCATCTTTTCATGTGACAAAATATGGGTTAAATAACAGTGTCGATATATACTCTGCATCGCAATTAGTTATGGAGCGTGAGCTTCAATGTATGCAGTACGTGGAATGTCGCCATCCCTCCGCATCCAGACACTTGATAAACACACGCAAAAGGAGGGACCCCGCATAGGGTGGCGTACTCCCATAATATTGCGGGATGAGTGCCGGCATGGGGGGGTGGATGATTTTTGATGCCGAACGCGAATTGACGCGCTGTATAGCAGGGTTCAATGTTTACAGAGTGTTAATTCAGCTAAAATTAAATTGATGGTGGCGCGTAATGTTAATTGATTTTTAAATGGTACGGTGACACGATTTGCTTGTTTATATTTGAAGGTGTGACGCTCCCGCGCATTTATTTATGCCTGTTCAGAAATGGAGACATCAATTTTGATGGAGAAATTGTATTTTGTACACTAAATAACTTTGGACGTGTGTGTATTTGCTCAACACAATAATAGTTAGTATTTATTTCAGCCCCACTGACATGTGCGTAGGAAAAACACAATAGTAGTTTTAGGGTAAATTATTTTCGACGTATGTTTTAAATATAAAAAGAGACCGCACACGACACTTGCTCCCACTAACGTCTGATATATCGCCAGATTGGCGCCACTTTTGAGATGTGTTTAGGTTTCAAATGTACACCCTTAAGTGTGGGTGGAAAGCACTTTCGGGGCCATTGAATATCGGTTTTCACACCCTCGGCGAGAGAGATCAGACTAAGTGCTGGGGAATAAACTTTGTGACAAACACACTGAAAGCATAGACAAAAAGTTCCATTGTGAGTGCGAATAACTGTATGTTATGGTATGATGGTGGATTTGTGTTGAAAAAAAAGGGGTGGCAAGAGGGTGGTGGAGAGAAAATGTGAGAAGTTTTTAAAAGAAAAATATTTTTCAGCTCTATAGCGGAGATTAAACTTATTTTCTGCTGCATATGACTTTTTAAAAGCCTTTCATTCGTGCACGGTTTACCAGATATTGGAACAAAAACTTTAATAAAGTGTACGTATACAGTTGGATTAGAAAATCTTTTGTGATAAACTTTAAGCGTTTGTTTAAACAGATGGATTAATAAATTTAAATAATGTGACTAGTTATTGTAAAATTGAAAATGTGTTTGTATATTTAAATTATATGTAATGAAAATAATCATAAAATCACAAGTTTAAAACGCCTGAAGGTAGACTGACTTCCTTTAATTTTTAAGCCAACAAAACTTAGTAAATTACTTAATTTTAATAAATTGTTGTCAATAAAAGGTCAACATTTCATGTATTTGATAAATTGGGTTAAATTCACCAACAATCCAAGTAAAATTAATAACTAGAATTTATCCAAATTAGTAAATACTCCTCAGCTTGATTAATTCCATTCAACTTTATTACCCTAATTAATAACACCCAACGCAGATATTATGGATTATGCTAAATAATTCATAAATGAAGCGAGCGATAATTTATTGATTATTGCCTAATGTCACTTTCCATTGTTTTTTCCGCGAAAAATTAATGAAAGCTTAAGCTTTTTTGTACACAATTGAATTAAATTGTGCGAGAATATTTTTCAATTTACTGTGCAACTATTTTTTTTCATTCAATTTTCATGCATTTATGTGCGAATTCCCACTCGTATCATTTAGTCGACTGTATGGCAATTCAGCATATTACTTTTTATCAACCAATAACTCATGTTTTGCCCAATTTTTATTGCTCTTAATGGTAATAGACCATTAAATGACATATTAATTTTTATCGCCTTCAATTATATGTGCTTCGTGTGTGTGTGGGCATTTTTTTCAGCACTATTTGGTCGTTCGCATTTTCATTCAGCTTTTTATACACTTTTTATTCCATCCACTATTCTGAAGTATATTAAGTCTTGCGTTGTCAAGTTTTTAGAGAACAATGTTTTAATGTAGAGAGTGTAATGATGAGTTGTCATTCAAATTAAAAAGTGGTGTAATTAAAAAAAGACAGCTTAAGTTTCAAAAAAAAAAATCTCGGAAACGGATTACTTGATTGATTATTGAAGATAAACCCTTGTTAATTTTTATGGTAAATTTAAAATATAAGTTATAAATGTTTTTCATAATTGTAGAGTTTTTTCACCGATAAGTGTAAACTGTTGTTGTCGTACAATGTCCTTTTATTGTTTTCACTGATGCAGAAATCACAGACAAAATTATATTTTTAAAAAATGAGCGTGTTCAGCAAGAATAAATTTCTTTTTAATGTTTTTCCACAGGATTACAACAATAGATGAAACGAAAATTTTTATTACACATCTAGAATGGACAACTGAAATTCACAAGCCGAAATCAGGTTTGAACGTCCATAAAAAGTTTTGGGCGTCTCTCCCTGCCCCACAGTTTTTCCCCTTTTTATTAAGCTTAACCGCATACAACGAGTGACGTTGTTGTTTCTACAATCCATCCACACATTACAGTTTTAGACACAGTGCAGACAACTTATTTCGCTTCACTTTATATCAGTATCGTCAGTTGGGGGCTATCCCACACCGTTTCCGCATATAGGTTTTCACACATCACAGCACTCGTAATTCGGCATGTTGATGTTCATCTTCGTTTTGTTTTTCTTTTCTTTTTTGGATTCATGCCATTTCATTTCAACTATATTTGCGGATATATTTTCCCTAAATTTTTGGCATATCAATTTGGGAACCTTAATCATGGATATGTCATTTATGTGTTGGCATATGGGGGAAAAGTGTATTTGCATAAGTCATCCTCTTGATTTTGGGTTATTATAAAAGTTTCAGCACTGAGCTTTCACATCATTTTGTGGTTTCATATTGTGACTCGAATATATGTGAATGTTTGACGGGAAATGTATTGGGTTCAATTCTGGGGAAAAGACTGTCAACTGAGATATTAATACCCGCAATGTATGTTATTTGCATATTTATGTTTAGTAAAGTATGTTTAAACTTTTTTGAGATTTGAATATGTTAAAATGGGATACAAAAACACGATATGCACGAAGTTTAAAATAAATGTTATCCGTTTTTTACGTTAGAAGTTTAATGTCAATATTTATGTAAAAATATTGTCAATACTTTGTCAGCCAAAGTTACAAACTGGATTTGTTAGTCAATACCATATTAATGCTGACTATGCAAATATTACCCGTAGAATCAAAACACACATTAACATGTTAACATACACGACGCACGTGTGTCTAAAAATAACCCCATTAACTTTTGCAAACTTCCCGCATGACATAATGACTAAAGCCTAAAACTATAACTGGGGTTGAATATGGAACGAGCCCTTGAATTTTAAGTAGACAAGCCCTTTGTTTTCTGATTTATTTTCTTTAACACATGCCACGAAAATAATGTGTGTACCTACCGAAGAATAATGCGTATTAAGTATTCATAAGGACGGTTGATTTGGATACACACATCAGTTATACACGTTAAGTATTTACTGTTTAGTTTGACACAAATAATATTGTTTGACGAACTTAGATGTCGTTTTCTGTTAAAGTTTTTAAATGGGATAACAACGTCACATACAATTTTGTTTAGCGTCAATTTTATTTTTCACGCAATAAAAATTTAAGAAACAACATATTTGAATGCATTTAAAGTAATAATCCTAAATAAAAAATAATAAAAAATTATTGATTGCATTAAAAATATATTGCCAATAACTACATATTGACAATAAATATTAAAATTATTATATTTTCTTGAATTTAATAATGTCTTTTATAATCAACATGTGTTTAGAAATTTTAAAATAAATTACACACGAACCCTTAATAAAATTAACAAT
This sequence comes from Sylvicola cinctus, assembly GCA_963854165.1. Lineage (NCBI taxonomy): Eukaryota > Metazoa > Arthropoda > Insecta > Diptera > Anisopodidae > Sylvicola > Sylvicola cinctus. Next base: position 1,765,893 of record OY974082.1, read on the forward strand.
AAAGTATAAAATGAAATATTGACGCAGCTGCAAAAATAGCTTACTTGACATTTTCCTGGATAATGAACAATAGATAACCACTATGACCAACATTTTGTAAACTAAATTAAATGGCTTTGGTGTCTCTCATCCCTTCAAATATCAACTCCCTGATCACCACCATGTTTAAATACAATGAACAAGATACGAGTGCCACACAGAAATAAAGTACACACACAAAACCACACAGCATGTAGACGAGAACCCACTGGACAATTCCTATATTCGAGTGTCCATCTTTTTCTCACACAAGAACGGAGAAACGCTCGTACCTCTATATATTGCAAAATTATGAATTCAAGTCTTGTCGCATCGTGATTGTGGAGATAAGAAAAGCCACACCAGATTAGTGCTTCGTCGAATGTTAATTTGACCACTTGCAGTCCAATTGTGATGTGGTACACCTTGATTTATTTTTGGCTTCGAGATATGTGACATGTTTAGGGTGAGAAAGGTGTTGTGTGTGAGGCGATAGAAATTTGCGATGGATATTGTCAGTCAATAATTTGCATAATTCATGATCCCCAGTATTGGCAGTTGTTTGTCTTCCTTTTTGATGAAGGGATGAATTTTATTTAGAGGTATAATGAATGAAATGTTGATTCTTGATTGAACTATTCAGAAAGTTGCTGTATTGATTTTAACTTAATCAATTTGTAAGTCCGTAGGATCATAAATCAATTGGCTTTAGAGGAATAATCAACTTCAATTAGAACATAAAGACTGATTAATTAAAAATCGATAATTTTATATTTCAATTTCCATAATTCGTTGCATCCCTTTTGGCTGAGGAAATCAATTTTTTCCCAATTTTTGAAAGTAATCACCCACAAAGGACAAAAACACCCCTCCCAAGAAATCAACCATATTGTAACAACATGAACAATACTAAAATTGTCTGTATTCTCTGAGAGCTTACACATTTCCTAATTATTATTCCCTGCAATGTTAACTGCGCGCACAATGTGTTTCCCAATTCCCGCACCGATGACATATTATTATCTTCGTGCCAACGGATTAATATTTTCCCAATCTTCATTTATAATACCTTTTCGGCCTAGATTTTAATTAGAAATTTTATAACAAGGAATTTGTGTCGCTTGTGTCTTAATCTCTTCTGTACACAATAACTTCGACATTGTTAAGGAAGGTAAATATTAATAAGGGGTGGAGACGGGCCCGTTATTAAGGGTGTATTTCTGAAATTTAAACTGTGTGTGTGTGTGTGTGTGTGTGAATCTTTACTTTGGGTTGGAAAATATAATGAGTTTTCAATAAAGTAAATGTATTCAACAAAATAATCTGAGGAAAGTGTTGAAAATCCCTTAGATCCCAGTTGAGTTGAATGAGGGAGAAAATTTTAGGGAGAACGAGCTTGTTGAGTCATTGTTATTTCGGTATTTTTTGCTGTTGGTGAGTGCAGCAGTAACAATTTACGTTTCATTTCAAACAATTTCTGTCAACTTTAGAAATAGTTTATGCAATTTCACTTTAAACATTGAAAAAGTTTTTTCAGATTACCACAACGGTCATTTGGTTAAGTTTTCCCTCTCAAAAAAATTTAATTATTGAACATTTTAAGAACATTTTTTTAATTTGTTTAATGTGATTTAATCAAAATGCTTTGTAAAATTCATAAACATGTAATTTAATTTAAAACTCAAAGGTTGAATTCACTGGAGGATGATAAATGCCTTCCACAAAACACATTTTAATATTTAAAAAAAAGCTATGGTAGGTATGCGTTTATCAGGAAAAAATAAAAACATATTTTATTATTCATTCAACGAGTTAAAGACACAACATTTTTAGGAATTATTTTGTATAATTTAGAAATACACGTGTGTGATGATGACATTACATTTTCATAAAAAATGTATTTTAACGTAATTATAATGAATACATTTTGGTATTTGTTTGTTAACGCAAAATGTTTGGTTTTTTGCTGAAACATTTTAAATAAAATTCATTTAAACAAGTTTTATTACCATGTACTTCCTGATTTTCATAAAATTCTAACGTTTCATGTTTTAAAATCTACCATCAATTTAATTAAAAGAGTTTTTCTTAATAACAGCCAGGTCTTTGAAGCAAATTGAGAAATTGTTTAATTTTTCCAGTAAATGAAATATAATGAAATTAAGTATATTTTTAATTTAACATTTTGTTTCATGTTCAGTTAGGGACAATAATTTTGAAAAAAATCCCATTTCATTTTTAATTGTAATTAATTTTTATAAGCAATTAAAAAAAAATGCATTTATGAACAACGCTCAAATATATAATATATTTTGTTAAATTTTCCTTTCAACTGATTTTGCCCTAAAAAAATCGTTAAATTAAATTTACAAGTAAAAGACACATTTAATTAATCCGCCAAATAGCAATCATAACAATTTAAAAATATTGTACTTTATTGTTTTTGTTTTTTCGGTATAGTTGCCATGTAGCAGAAAAGACTTCCATCATCGGTTTGCTCTATTCTAATTATAGACTGGGCATCCTCGCTTTCATTACATAAAACCGGATGAATTGGACCTTTAGAATATATAAATTGTTTTTAATATTTGTACAACAACATTTAACTGGTTTACTCACCTATTTCCGCCAAATAAGGACAACGTTCTAAAGTAATGTCTCCCAAGCACTCTGATAGAGGCCGCAGAACTCCAAATGGCGGGCTTGCGTTAAAGGGCTTTGGAAGAACAGACGGTGCTGACATAAGTACTAATTTTAAATATTGTGCGTATTCGTTTTTTAATTTTAGAATATGCTGTGAGCCAGCTTCGCATTTAATTTTGTTCAACCATGCCGTAATATTCATTCGATCTAAATTTAAAATTAAATTTAACTAAATTTTTGAAACGAAAAATTATGAGTTTACCATAGGGACTTGACAAGTTGCATGATATTCTTCCAATTGCTTGAATGGCGATGCCAAGTTCAACTAAATCCGCCATAATTCAAATTAAAGATGAAGACAATTTTGGGTGTCAAAAATAAAAATTATTAGAAAACATAAAATTGGAAAATGGGTATCCTTGATTCGATTGATTTATTTAAAAAAAAATGTAAACATTATGGTCACTAGATTATTAGATTTAAATTCAATGGGTTTTGTAAAAGCGTTATAGGTCCTCGAATTTAAAAATCCATTTAAAATCTTTGAAAGCTTCAAATTACACACAGATTATGCCACGACAGTTACTAGCGCGCTCACATTTTTGCATAAACATAATTTTCAATGACCTTGTGTACAGCGAGTAAGAGAAGCGACAGAAGTCCCTACTCGCGCGGAATAAGTAGATATAACAACATCCAGCATACACACGCGACGACTCATGGCGAAGGATAACACAGAATAATGAGGCATCTCCTTCTTGTGCAGTTTAAATTGACACTTTACACAGCTTATATTGGTTGTCCGATCCCAAGCGATAACAAGTTAATCTTATTGACTTTTACATAACAGCTGTGTACTTATTTATGCATGAAATGAATCATAAATATGTTGGAGGGAGCGAGAAAATAAATGGATTAAAGGGAATAGGGTGCATTGCTTGCTGATCTCATGCATAGCTGTATACGGATAACGGAAAATATGCACGAAGCTTTAAAAGGTACGGGGGAAAACGTTGAGAAATGTATATCCGAAAAACACTTTTCACCGTTACGTTTTCTTCTTCTTAGAGTGCTAAGCGCCTTCACGTTGCTTTTCCTACATGCATGTGCCGGGCTTTTTATTCCATTTTCACTCACATGCAGTTTAGTTTATGCCAACGTGATTGCCAACTGATGGCAATACGGTACATGTGTCTGAGATGTTGTGTGTGCCAAAGCAGTTATTTATGAGATACTCAGTATGTGATTTATTTACTGACATTATAATATAGTCCAAAATGCTTGATAAAATATCATACTTTGGAGAAAATAGCTTGAAATCAACCCCCTTTCCCCTTGTTTGTGCGCTGCACACATTGAGAAAGTGCACAAACATAGACGAGAATGTTGCAGCAAAATATGTAAACATATTTTGATGTTTAATTTGTTTTCCTCATTTAAGGACGATTCAGTTTCATTTAAAATTCATCTCTCCAAATTGCGTGCTTGCTTAAATTGCAACAAAACACTTTTCTTTATAACGATTGAAACGTTAATAATAACGATTCAAAAACTCTCCAAAAGTTAAGAGCTTGTTAATGGCGCACTTAAGGGTAGACCTGAAAAGTGAAATAATGTCATCAAAAAGTTATTACTGAAATAAAACTCTTCTTCTCGTTTTAAATAAATACAAGTGTGTTGTGAAAGTTTGCAGAATTAAGCAACAAAACGTAACATTGCGTATATTTATACTTATTTTCGCAAGCCACATCTGCTCTGTATTTTCAGGAATGGTAATTAGGACGTTTTTCTACACGGTAAGTGCTTCTTTGGATAAGTGTTGATGTAAGGCGTTCATATTTTTGCAGCAAATCTGTTAAGAATGTTTATAAAGATGAAGATTATGTCAAAATTGAAAGTGACGAAAAGGAAACAATGTAAATAAATATAACTATAGTTTTAAGATAATATTATTTTATTTTACTAATTTCATGGGATAAAACTAAAAAGGACATGATAACGATACATTAAAGTTATATTTTTAATATAAATTGAATCCAATTATTAAATAACGAAATAAATTGATAAAATTTTAAAACCAATTTTTTGAAAACCTCTACAATTGACATCTCTCCGTTCAACAGCAAGAACAAAAAAAAACCCTTAACAAAATGTTCATCGTAACAACAAGTTCTGCTTCAGCACTATAGATGGATGTACCAACATGTACAATTAATTCGTTTACGTGCTTGTTATTCAATTTATAAAACCCTAACTACCGCCCCTCATTCATGCAAAAGCTCAACTTTTCAGCCACCCTTTTCTGTTCATATTAAAATCCCTGATGTAATTACGTACAAACTGATTCACCCCGTTTTCAATACGCATACACAAACATAAAATAATATATGGGGACGGGTTTCTGTCCCTTAACAAAAGATGAATTGAGGCAAACACTTTGCACAACGCAACGGTTTGTTTAGCATGGGTGGGTGCAGAGTTCTATGCACGCTGAATCTAACCCACAATTAAAAAGGTGTTTCGTTTTGACTTTGTTTTCCTCTGTGTCTTACATATTTTGTTAGATGTTCGTGTTAAAATTACCGCTTTTCATGTTTTAAAATTGAAAAAAAAGTCTTGTATAGGACCAATACTTCTATTTTAAACGCCTGGATTGCTGCAATAACAATCAATTAGGCGACATAAATATTTAAAAGAAAAACCTAAAATAACTGTTTAGAGTTATGACAATTTAATATCTAGTAAACTATAATCTATCGTGGATCCCAACAAATAAATGACAACCAAATTATTGAACTAATGTTGCCTTGTATAATTAATAGCTAGACATAACTCACCATTTATGGGTTTACAATTTGCCATATTCTGTTAAATGTCCACAATAACGGATAGAGCTTAATTTGGTTAAATAATAGTTTAGACTATAAATTACTCGTATGTGTATTTGAGTTGCTATGCTCTAACATTGAAAAACATATAACTAGTCATTAATATTATTATGTGAAGTAAATCGTTATAATTATGAAGGCAGTCTCAAAAAAGTCTCTTTCGTTGGTTGTTAAAAAAAAGAATGACTTAAGTAAGTCAGTTAAAGTTAAATCTATCTACCTCTTAATATAGGTAACACCTTGTCACAGAAAACCCATACAATCCTATTTCCCCCGGAATTTCTGTTTCAATTGATACAAAACGCGATGGATTTGTTTAATACCAACAGTCACCCCGTTGTGTTTATTTTCGTATTAAACAAATACAAACCAATTTACATACATGACAAAGGAACAAGCGACAAATATCACAACATAATCTTCAACCCCTATGTATTTGCAGCTCGTGAGTGTGCTGTCAAAAAGCCTAGTTCAAAAATTCCACTTGATAACGAACTGCTTCGTGGCGCGATGCGCGTTGCGGGGATGGTGGGTTGGTTGGGTGACAACGAATTACTCAACCACAACGATAATCTCGCACGTGATTTTGGAGGGTGCGGTTCAAGTGTATTTACAAATCGATGTGAGTGCGCGATTTGAATGGCGACATACAATACTGACTCATAGTGACAGTAATTGTATCGATTAATTGAAGATATGATTTGTGTGTTATTTTAATGCCATTTGAGATATCAATAGTGGTTTACGATCAAATATTTAAGAGCATGATTTTATGTAGCAACTGACTTAATACTAAGTCGCTGATTGACTCTGGAAATGATTGATTTACTTTTAAATTTTTCGCTCAAATCAATTTTAATAAATGAGCTTAAATAAGTCAATCACAATTAAATTACCTTTTTTTTATTTTTGCACTAAATTGTACATAAACAAAGGACTTTTATCATTATTCCCACAAAATAAATAACATGAATTTCTGGGAGCAGGCAAAAATGTTCAAGAAACCGAGTTTATTTATTTTAATAAAGGCAACAAGTACATATAAAAATTAATAAGCCAACTTAAACACTAAAAGATCGGCCGAATTTACAATTTATTTTCTTCTTATTATAACTTTTGATTTCTCAGAAGGACAAAACATTTTCACCATCAAATTCAAACACAAATAACAACAAATTGACAATTAAGTAAACAAAAAATTCATCCAAAAAGGAATACCAGCACCTTCTTCCAAGAAATGTGTAATACAATTTTCGGAAAGCATTTTCGTCGCTTTCAAAAGATTAACGACAACCTTATAGCTGTACGAAATAAAGTACCAAATTTATTACTATAAGGAAACTTGTCAAGCTTATAGAATCCATCTTCCTTAAATCCTATTCCGTATAATGCTTCCTTCTATATGCTCACCCAATGTATATCCAATCTCGAATATAGCTAGAGTTCTGTGTAGTGCTCCCAAAGTGGGAGTCTGAGTTGAATGTCTCAAAATGAACTGCCAAAAACCGAGAACAAGGAATGAATAAGCATAAATAAATATTAATACGCTCGCTTTACATTTTTTGTCCATTTGTTAACTGCATATACATAAACATATTACATACAACTATAACGTGAATATTTATTCTTAGCTCCATGTTATACTATATAGTTTAAGTAGAGAAGGCGCGGCGGTGGTTGGCAAGGGGGATGATCCAAAAATGGTGAATGGAATAAGCCACGACCTTCGCCTGGTACCAAATTGTTCAAAGGGAAACTAAATCCCATCATGAAAAATTCAAATGCATAGTAGTTACATAAAAATGAATATATATCGGGCTATGGTATATCCGAATCGTGCAATGACTATCATGGGTAAGCACAAACACGCAAAACAGATTCGGCTGAATCGTAAGTCGGTTACACTTATTTATGTATTCATTTCCATCAATATGGTTCAGATGTTGGAATGAGTGTGTGATCAATATGCCGGCTTGATTTCATGGTTGTTGTGCGGCTTACAAATGTGGCGGTTTTAGCTAGTTTTGAGGAACATTTGTGGGCGGTGGGAATCGGGTAGATGTGTCTATTTGTGTGTTTCATAACTTCGTGGCATCGATCTATTGAGGTCATTGACAACATTTTTTTGTTGTGCTGAAGTTGAAAAAGTTAAAAGTTTATTTTGTTTCTAAAATTTATTGATTTATTCAACAAATTTGGGGGTGGGGGATGATTTCTGTAAAGACTTGGTCATATTATTGAGAATTGCCTTAATTTTGAGATTTTTAGCCACATTGCCACGTAAAAGACATTCAGCAATAAATTTGTTATTTGTTTCTGGGTGAATATCCTGAAAAAGGGACGACACTGCTTCATTGACATGCAAAGTGCTTTGTTTAGTTCAATTTAATTACGTTTTGGCCAAGACCCAAACTACCCTGGGTGGCCAAAGAAAAACTCCTGTGGTTTAACACAGCAATAATAACTTTGCTTGAGTGTTTTTTGTGCTAATGTTGCAAGTCAACAGACAAACATTTGCAATTGGCTGATTGAACTGAATTACAAACATGCATATGATGCAAGCAAACCCCAATCTTTAGGATTGAATTTACAATTGTTCACAGTTTTCTGATGATGTTGGCACAAGTCAACATTTTTGCTATTTGCCAAATGATCCCTTTTCCTTAACACACATGCAGTATGTTATCCAGATAGATTGACTCCTTACAGTGCCTAGCGTTTATGTGTTGCAAAAAATTTACAGTTGCAATTTAATTTATCTTTATATTTCCGTTTAATAAATACAAAATACACAAGAAAATCAAATCTGTGTAAAAAATGGTTACACGTTCAAGTCCTATTAAATTTAGTGCATTGAATTTTATTATCCTGAAAACGATTGTTTAAGAGGGCGTATTACCCAAAAAGGAACTAGGAAACAAGAGAAATGAAATAAGTAATTTATTCTTAAACATTGCAATTTGCACCCCCCCCCCCTCGCACTTCTCCTCCTTTCCCCTACAACCTGCAATCATCCATTTTGCAGTACACTCGTAATTTCTGTTTGAAGACTGTGCGAGCATACTTAGTGCAAAAAAAAGAAGAAATGGGTGGATAAAGAAAGTGTGGCGCGGCGGAGCCACTCAATCATTTGATTGAAGTGTTTCGTTGTGCTGATGCCTCCACAATTTCCGCATCGCTATACCAAATTGCGGATCTTATTTGTTCTTAGTTCGATCTGATTTCGATATACTACGTGCAAGCTTTTATCCACACGAATGGCCTTTGTGTTGAGAGTGTTTGGATATTCCGAGCATATCAGACTGAAAACATTTTGTGTGTTGAACATGTATAAATATTTATCGATTGTTAAGCTTAAAATGTACCCGCACTCAAAAATCAGGACGTTGAGTTGTTTTGTAATCTTTTAAATTGCTTAAATACAAACAGTTAGAACTTGTATGGTTTTTACTTAAAACGTTACTAATTGTTGATTTTTTTTTTCTGAAATTAAGTGAATGTTTTAAAAAAAGGATCATTGCAAAGGACTCACAACACGAAAAACGGATAAAAAACTGTTACCAAGAAATAAAATCTTCAATCCTTTAGACGAAAAAAATAGGATTATTTTTTGTTACATTACGTTTATACGATTTCATTTGAAAAAGGAAGGAAACGTTTTCCAGCATAGACGTACATGGTGAAGGCGGTCACCCTTTTTTCTTTTAACAAGAAAAAGGAACAACACGAAAGCTTAATCATCCGATTTCTTTCCTGCAATGTGCGGACATTTCTTTTGCTACATTATACGACTTCAACATCGCTAGCACACGTCTTTTAATGCTGTCGCTTTCGTTCCGTATCCTTTGCCTTATCAAGATTATTTGGTTTGGGTTTAAAATATTTTCAGAACCGACTCTGGTTTTAAATGATCAAATAATGTCAATTTTGGTAACTTTTCCTTCATTTTTATTAGATTTTGTGTATTTCTTAGAGAGTAGAGTCTTGGTTAACTTAATTTTCAGTGACAGTTTAATTTCTGTTGGAATGTCCTTTGAAAAATGCATTAAGGATGTTAACTTATTTCAAATTTTTTTGATTTGAACTTATTATGTAGATTGTCCACAATCTTTAATTGCATTGCTTCTAAAGGATATGGAAAGCATTCAACGAATATCCTTTAAAGCAATCCTACCAATAACAGTTGCATTAAATTTCATTAATTTTTCTGAGTAATATTTTCCCCCATTCAAATATTAACTTAGTATGAATACAAATTTCCAGCAATCACATACGTAAGTGCAAACTCTGCGACTCCATAAATTATTCATCATCTTTCCAACACACATAATACATTATGTAAGGAATAATTGTGGCTTTTTACAGACTCTCTGCTATTTGCTCAATAAAGCTGCAGTATGCCTAGCTAGTTAACATTTTAACATATGTTAGGTTTTCGCAATTAAGCATTCATATATAAGTCCAAACCCCACACCCCATTCCCGAAAGCATCTCGAACATATGTGTTCCAACTACCAACTACTAACTGTAGGCAAGCGCACATGTGTGTGGAATGAGCGTGTGCGTGGACGATGAGGACAAATATAGCGGCATGCGGGTTGGCTCATATAGGGGCCTATATTTTGTGACAAATTTATCACTTGCTCTTTCCGTTTGACATTTCCTTTGCGGAAATTTCATGTGACGACACGACATTGGGTCAAGCATTGAGCTTTTAAACACCCTGTCATAATGTTGGGAAATGTCCTGCTGACAGTTATTGTTATAATGCTCCAGGGGAGAAAACTCATTTTTATAGGTATAAGTTGAAACTTTGTTGTGGGTTTGCAGGGTGGGGGAGATTTTGATGTGAAAATTGGGAGCTTAACATTGAAACACATTGTCAAATAAATCACTTTTACAGATACATATTTTAAAGATATTATGAATTTAGCTTGATTTCATTTTAGGGGGCTTTAACGCCTCGCCGAATTCGTGCAGGACATTTTCTTAAAAAATATTGTTACCACTTACTTGAACTAAAATAATTTAATGTGTTGGTGCTGAATTCATTAAAAAATTTCAATTCATGCTTTAAAAAAAGACTTAACCCAAATCGACCATTTAAAAATAATTTAAATTAAACATCAGCATTTTTTAAATGGCATTTTTAAATTCTTCTCATAATTTTAAATTTTCCACCAACACTAAAAGTTTCATGACTGTTTCCACCACCACAAAACCCGTACAAAACTGTTGAAAGGAAGTTAAATGTGCTTAATTGAGTTGAAAACACAACATTATACGAATGATACACTTCCGCCCCATAAATGCATGGTGCCAAGCAAATTGCAATAAAAGAACCAACAAAAGGATGTACATACTCTTCCGTTCTAAAGCATACACATTTAATGTGGAACTCCTCCTGCGCTGCTGTGAAAGTGAAACTTTTGTTTTAAAATTAATATTTCCTATCTCCGCTTTATTGAAGTTAAATTGAGAAAAAAAAACAATTTAGCTGAATAATAACATTTTTCTACCCCTTCAATAGAATTAATTAATTATTTGTCAGTTCGCCTTGAATGAATTAGGACTCATTAATTATTCCAATTGATGTGGCAAGAGTGTATAAACCAAAAGCTGAACATAATTCCACATAATCCTTTGATAAGGGAAAGCATCATTAAAACAACGGGAATAAAAGGGGAGAAGGGGAAACAAAATTAAAAAATGAAAATGTGGAAGAATTGTGTTATGAAGTGTGTGGATTACAAAGTAAGGTCCAAGTTTTTCAATAACTCCCGAGAACGTCTTCGGATTTATATCCTTGTGTGGTGCAACTTTTTCTATAATTCTTGTTTGCCCACGCCACCCGCATGGAAGAATACAAATGAACGCACATAAAATCGCAAAATCGTAAAATATCGTATTACGAATAGTTAAAAGGGTGAAATTTTGCATTTGCAGAAGAAGTCAAGTGAACATGATTTAGGGACTGTCAATAAAAAAGTAAAAACGTGAAAACTATTCCAGGGTGGAATGCGTCTTTGTGTTCAAAATTTTCGTATAAATGGCTGACTATGTTGAGAAAACTTTTGCTCAAACCTTTCCTGAACTTACTATACTTAATGTGAAAGTACTTTTGGGTGAGCCTTAATTTTGTGCTGATAAATACTTTGGTGTAAATGTGGACAAGGATGAGTTTTTCCGGCTGGCCTCGTAAATTCAAAGTAATAAAAATAACGTGCAATGCGGTTGAATGAGAGCATTCTGCACGCACTTACTCTAATCTTCGCCACACACATAAAATATTAATGCGAATTTTATGAAAGAACAGGGATAATGAACAAGACTGTGCTCGTTAGACAATGATTACAATATCGTCTTAACAAAGGATCAATTGTGTAATGCAGTGTGGGGAAATTGTTTCTGTTTTCTTTTTGATTTTTTGTAATTTTGGTTTGTTTTTGGGCGTTATGACGATGCATTAAGAGAAACTAAGAAGTGGATTCATTTTGAATCAAAACCTAAAGTCCTTCAGAAAAAAAATTTAATTTAAGATTAAAGGAACTAAAATTTATGAAAATGATTTGAATTTATTAAACAATTAATATTATTCAATTATGCAATTAAAAATTCGTCGTAGCTAATTACTGCAATTAAAGATGTAAAAAGGCCTACTCAATCCACATTGAAAATAATGCACGTAACTCCTTGAATGATATATTTCGTTGAAGCCCCATTACTTTATCTATTTATACGTGACAACGATCATAATATCACGGTTGACATCAAAATATTTATGCTGAAGGAGCACAAAAGATACGTGCAACAGAATGACTCACAAAAAAAAACTACACAAGCAACAGTCACAAAGATAAGAGACACATGCTTGTGATGTTTTCCCGTTTTTTTTTGCAACTTACATATTTATGCAGATGAATTTTGCCATTGGCCATGTAAATGGCATAACATTTCGAGGGACACATTCAGTCACATCATCTCTGTGTCATCATCAACAAGTTGGGTGCGGTATATTGGCCAATTCCCGAGAGTTATTGCAATGATTATTGCTACAGTTATGGCAATATTTAACGAAGAATTAATGCAATTAGAATTTAGAGGCCCAGCACAATAATGCTGAGGATGTAGCTTCCCCTCCCCTTCAACAACACATTATGCGCAACGTAACACGTTTTTTAAACGAATAATAAATTGCTCCAGATTGCATTCCGGATCTTCAAGCCAGTATTCATAATATATATAATTGACTTGAAGTTGAATGAAAACATGCTGCATGAGGCACGAGAATCGCTATTTTATTATCATTTACACTTTACAACATAAACATCCAACATATTCGCTGGCTCACTAAATATATTTTGCGACACAATAATGCAGGCAAGCGACTAAAAGACAACATAAAATTTTCATGGAATTTTTTTTTGTTTGTTGCCAAAACGATGCCACGTATAGTGGCACTCCGGCACGATGAAGAAACAAACCACCCCCTTAAGAAATTCGCACATATGCGATGTACTAGAGAATGTGAGAATGTGAAGTTTGCAAAATGAAGCGTTGAGAATTCGAGGTTTCATGTGTTGTGTGTGTGTGTGTGTGTGTGGAGGAAAGAAGTTCACTTTCATAATAATAATATAAAATATAGCACGAAGGTGTGAGGTACTGCGAGACGGTATAAAAGTGCTGACAAGGCTGCTTCAAATATTGTTATGTATAATATATAAAGTCACACAATGCACAATGAAGCATGGAGGTGGGGCTGTAAATTGGTAGGATGTTAGGGATGGATGGGAACTCGTACACACACACAGTGAGTGTAATGTGTGCAAGTATGCAAAGGAAGACATGTTGACAAAAGGAAACACAAGATTGCATGGGAAAAACTTTGTTATGAAATTCATAAATTTTAAGTAGGACACCGACACGAGGTGAGTCGAAGGAGTGTTACACTTTAAGGTGCATTGTTCCGGTTGTACAGTGTACAGTGTGCAGTGTGTGCTGTATGTGTACAAACTCGTAAACTGCATATTGTTGAAAGATAAATAATTACGTCGTCGGCGTATATCGGCATAATATGAAATATCCTTTAACGGTAATTACTTCCCTTCGATTAATTTGGGGTGGCAGCATGTTGTGTGTGTCATAACGTTGCTAATTATTCATTAATCATTGATTTAAATTGTTTGTTGGGTTATTTAAATTTTAATGATGAAAAAAGATGAGTTTTAAAAGGAGGATTTTTAAAGAAGTATCTACTTTATGAACCACATTTTCTAGAAGGAAGTTTGTAACGAGTGCTTTTAGAATCTAAATAATCCAGATTGCAAGGGAACTGTGATCAAATTTTAGTGAAAACTTAATAAAGACTCATAGTTGGGGACTAGTACTTTTTCTAAGAATTCATCAAAATGTCAACAACAGTATCCAGGATTTGTCACCACCACCAATAATCCCCCTTAATTAGTTTTATCAACTGGAAGTTTTAGTTTGAGCCTTTACTTCCTAGAAATATGTTTGAAAGTTGTTAGTTAATGAAAAAAAGGAAAATTGATTGAAGATTCGCTTTTAAAATTTCCTAGAATTTCAACCAATTCAGATCAACAGCATGGACGAATTTTCCAATAAACAACAAGTCACATAAACATATTGATTAGCCTCCTTGATTGCTTTTCCAATAAATGAACTGAACTCAAAATGTGGGTTAACTGTTTGAGGTAGTACAGCAAAACCTATTAAATTTATTGATTCCGTTGAAGCAATACCAATCCCACGTTGCTTGTTTGCTATCAAGGGATGTCCTTTTTGCTTCTAAATATTATGTAACAAGAAATGGTGTAACACTAACTTGAGTGCATTTAAGAGGAGCAAGACATCTACTGTGAGACCAATGCAGCAAAGAAGATAACTGTGAGCAATATTTGAAGCGCATATAAACTCGAAAGTAATTTCAAAGTTCACAGTGAATCCGCATGGTTTTCATGCGCGAAATCGACTCCTATATAAGTTTTACATTCATAATAGCCAAAACCTCTGGAATACATTAACTAAAGTTGCCAACATAAAAAAGCAGCAGCAACAAAGCAGGAAAAACACATTAAGGAAAATCAACATCAAGTGACGTTACCGAAAAACAAACTTTAAGCGCGCCATCAAATAAAACGAATAAGGACGCACACCGAATGAATTATGTTAATTTGGTGAGAATTCTGAATAAATCGAAGATGTGCACATTCAACTAATTAAATAAATACGGAGCTTTTACTTTGGTTTAAATGCGCTCTCTCCTTCTTCCACACACCCACGCATTTATGTACATTAAACCTACACACAATTGAAGAATTCATCTTCAATAAACTTCCAACTATATACATGTACAGGAAGTGTAAGGATAATATAAATAAGGAAGAATGAAAGAAGAATTGAAGCACTTTCTGCGAGAAGTTGTGTTAATCTTAGAGAATGATTCAGAACCTACGGATGGGTGTGGGGATTGTTTTACGACCACCACCACCATCATCATCGTAAATACGATTTAGAAAAAAAAACTTTTTTAACTTTTATTTGTCAGCATTCTGTATGGTAATTAGAAAATCTCCCGCTGAAGAGCATGACATAATCACAATGGAGCTGAAGGATATATAGAATATATTGTGAAACGACGACTACGAGCGACGTCTGAACTGGAAAGTTCAAGACAACGTTGCTTATTGACAAATGGACGAAAAATGTAAAACCAAGAGCATAAATATTTATTTATGCGTAATCATTCTATCCGTTTTCATGCGATAAATAACTGCTGTAGGTATGTGTTTGAAGATATGAGAGTTCCATTTATGTGTGCTCCATATTTTAAATGAATGGAAATATTTATTTTTTTACAAAACTCAAAAGTGATCCTTAAATGAAATTTGGAAGTTTTTTGTATTTTTAAGTTATTAATTTGGCTTCTTATTATTGGTTATTTTTCAAACATCAAAACACTGTTTTACTAAAGAAAGACTAAACCAAACAAAAAAAAAAGTTAAAAGGATTTTTTTAATTACTTCTACTTTATCTCAATAAAAATAAGCCTTCGGATTTCATAACCTCAAAAATAACCTTTTTTATTGGCATTAAATCTTTGACAAATAAAAAATTTGTTTTAAAGAAATTGTGCAGAATGTAATTCAATTTCAGAAGCAATTAAAACAATTTTTTATTTAAAAATAGTTTCAACAATTACTTTTAAAAGCTTTTAAATCAGTAATAACATAACAATAAAAGCAAACAATTAAAAATTCAATGAAAACTCTTTTTAAACAAATAATTAAATAATCTCAAATAAAACAACATTTCACATTAATTATTAAAGATTCCCCAATACAACCATAAACACACACTGCATCCACAATTTGCACTAATTTGCATCTAATTGCGTTTAAATCAACCGAAGATTGCATGCTGATGCTGTCTGTCTCTCTGACATCATAAAAACGTGGAAAGCACCACGTTTGGAACGAGGGCCCGAAGTGGGATGTTAGCGTTTTGCTTTAATATTTAAGCAGCTCAGTGTTTACCAATTTTGCTCGCCCTTTTCTTGTTTGTCTACACGAAAACGGGAATTTAATTGCACACAGCATATAACTAGACTTGTGCATGAATTGATCCCAGCATCCCCACCCTCAATCGCGGGTCGCCCATCCCTCCCATCATTTTGTTTGCTTATATATTTATTCAGCTATTGAAATCTTATTAGAGAGACTCGCGCCATACTTTGCACGAGAGCATAACACACACACAGAATATATTTAAACATTGCCGCTTGTGTTTACACTTTTTGCACGAGTCGCAAAGCGAGGTACAAGAAAGTTGAAAACAAAATAAAAAAGAAGCGAAGATGATGGTATGATAAGGTAGACACATATAAGACAAAATAACCTAAAATCACTCAAAATTATTTTCCACAATGTTGAGCTGCTTGAGTATGAAGAGTACAACGTTTCACCAACCCCACGCCTTTATCCAAAGAGTGACTTAAAGCCCATTAAGCCCTTAAATTCAACGATCTCGCATATAATGGCTTATAGACACTTTGATAAAGAAATTAAGGCATTTTTTCCAAAGTGATAGGAGCGTATAGAGTCGCTTCTAAGTGGGGACCCATCTGTGTATGAAAACATGACATCCCTGCGGTGCAATTTCGATACGTTCTTTATTTCTCGCTGTACACCTACAACGACGGTGTGTTGTGTGTGGCGTGGCTGGCGTATACAGCCGTGGCACGCGATACACTGCACGGTTGTTGTTTGACATTTTAAGCGCACCCAGGAGGGGCCAAATCTCTGTGAAGCTGGTGGCTTGCCTTTCCTTGACATTTCTTATAAACCCGACCGCATGTGATGCATTAGGTATACAGGAGGAGGAAGAGTATTTTCACTGTGCCCCGTTGTATAAAGTGGCTTTTTGTCGGTCTGATTTTTGTTGTTTCGGTGGAACACAACAACACGCTTTGTATGAAGGCGAATGCAACGATGGGGGAAGCGGGTGGTATCGTCGGTGACGCGGCTTTGTGTTTGGCGTATTTGGCTCTATAAATTCCACTCTTATCATTTGATTTATGTGAGGCTTTGCATTTGTTTGCACTCCATCGCTCAGGATGAACACACATGTGAAGAGTATAATATTAAAAACTCCTTTATATAGCAATAAGGATGCTGCGATGTGACGTGCCTCGTGCGGTTGCATTATTTTCAAATAAATTCTCTTTGCAGGATAATAATATGAAAATCATTGATCCGGTAGGATATCGCCTGTATATCAAGGACATAATACGGTGCGATGGGTTGGCATAATCTGCAATCCCGTCTTGTTGACAGGCGGGGTGTAATTGCTGCATATTTAAGTGCATCACATCAAATTGCAGTTTAATTTGCAGTTGAACTGCATTTTCTTGCTCCTCTTGTGCTTCTCTCTTGTCCTTGCAACTTAGTTAATAATTGTTGTAAAACAATTTTACTGCACACAGTGTTACTGTGAAATGTTACAAAATGGCCCAAAAAGCGGTATGTGAAGAGGGGGCCAGTAAGTTAAAAATATTGTACTCCTACAAGAAGGGGGGTGGTGGTGGTGGTGCATGCGGTGCATGCCGCATGCGTGCGACAAAACTGGCAATGAGGCGCACAAAACATGATGCCCAAATGTTGTGGTTATCGGCTGCAAAATGTGTCACCAGTGTTTAATGACATTCAATGTTGTCGTACACTACACTAACAGAAGGTGCTGAAGGGTAAACAATAGGTGCATGAGTGTATATAGACGGGCTCTGCAAGTGGTCAGCCAAGTGTTTCGAAACATGTACAGAATATAAGGTAATTTGGCAGCTTTTACTACCGCAAACATGACTGCACGAGACAAGAATTCATTATTTCATGGAAACAATCGTAATACAGCAAATACACTGCGGCCACACTCACCCCCTCAAGCTTCCAGCTTTCATAAGGCTTTCCTTTCTTCAACTCCCTGCCTTTATACGTTCATCCTATAACAAAGTCTACATTATATGCTCTGTCTGTCTACTGTAACTATTTCTGTACACGAATTTTTGGAGGGAATGAGATGATAGGGTTGTTGGTTTTATATGCTTACCACCCTGTTGTTACCCCACAATTTTTGCTGTGCATAGGATGTACAGTTCGTACACCGTATCGCATCATCAATCTTGTGCCTTAAGCGATGGAAATCTTTCTGACCATTGTACAGAGCCAGAACATCATACGAGTGCGGTGCACTGTATCGAATAGAATTGAGTTTAACACAAAACTGTTTACAGATAACACAAGTATTTACAATGCCAGCTAGCTGGTATTTAATCCGTGATGGTCTTTGCATTGTGATTATTATCAGAGGGAGAATTTTTGTAGATTGGCTTTGATATTTGCAACTCAACTCAACACTTTTCAAAGGATTTCAATGCAATATCTCTATTATTGACGTAATTAATTAATTGTCATAGTTGCGAGAATTAATTCATTTTATCATTGCAGTTGAAATCATAACATGCTGGATGTGCTGCTTTGAGTAGTGCTTTGAAGATTAACTAGATAGTCACTTAATGTGCACAATTTAGGTGCAAAGTTTTTGCTAAAATTGTTAAGCTTTCTTCCATGAAATGTTGTTGTCTTAATTGAAATTGCTGAAAGTATAATCAAATTAGATAGCATTGGTTTTCAATGTAATTATTATTATTATTAAATAATTAATTTGTGTGAGAAACCTTGAAGGAAATGTGTAAGTGCTTTAAAGCTTTAATTGCATCAACATTTCCAGTTAAAATTAAATCCCTACGAAAGTCAGGAAAAGTATCAGCCCGCCCACACAACATGTTTTATTTTCACACACGTCTCATATTCATTTCATTGACATAAAATTCCAATTTTCGTTGGGAAAAGTTTTCAGTTTCACACACTCACATTTTCCATTCATCGCACTTTTATTTCCAAATTTTGGTTACACCTGCTGCCGGTGTGTATGTGCTATTTAATTTGACAGGTGTCAACGTTTTCATGCATTCAGCGCCTATACAAATGAAATTGTAAATTATAAATCAACTCATGAAATTGTCTCATTGTGCGTTGCTGCTGTACTTTTATTTATGATTTTGAATGAAACATATTTATCATGATGGCACAATTTATTTAAAATGTCGTGTTAACGTGTGGCTCAAAATTATTTTAGTTTGGATTTACATTTTTGTTTACACGTGATTTTGAAGTGATAGCTACAAATTGAACAATGGAAGAGTGCTTGTTGTAACAATATTAATTATTATTAACGTTTGTTTAATTCCAATTTTAATGTCGGTAATCATGTTGCGGGAGGATTAATATTTAACTGATAGTGTTTTAAGTTAAGTGTGATTTATTTAAATGGAAGCAAAATAATTGGGTCAATGTGGACAGAAGGGATGTTTGTTAACAAGCCATTGTTAAATATTTCAATTACAAAAAAGCAAACAAATCAGTCAGTTATTTAATTCAAAAGTTTCTGTATTTTATTACACACATTAACTAGAAAAGGACTAAAAAAAAATAAATATTTAAGCCAAATTAACCTCACTTTAACCTCCTGTCAAAAGTGCCGACGAAAAAAACGGGCTAAACACAAACCAAAAATGAATAATTCAAAATCAAACACACACAACTCAATTCGTGTTAGCAGCTTACAGTTTTAAAGGCTTATCCATTTCGCCGAATATCCAATGACCATAATATCAGCTCTAACTAAAGCACGAGTATATATTTGACAAACTGTCACCCACATGTTAATCAAACGCCCAAGGGTTGTTTAGCTGCTAAACACCCACTGGCCGTGTATCGTCACATTGTTATACTAAAATGTAAACATAATAATTCTCTCTGCCAATATATAAATTGGTTATGAGCCTGCACCGTTATACTGCCTCATCGCCACACCACCCCCTATGTAGTCCTAAACGCATTCCGTTCGGTCGTTCAACTTCAACATTACACAGTTATAGGCATAATATAGTTCATAACTGCGATAAGCTTATATATTATAGTGTTTATGATCACACACACACATGACGTGGCATATGGTCCGATATCATGTTTAAATAATATTTACTCTATATATGTTGTACAATGAAGAAGGCGTTTCAGGATACATATATTGTTTCTTGTTAAGGGATGATTTTCGACACAAAAAAACTGTAACTTTAAGGCTTATTTGTGATGCATTCCGCCCACATTGAACCCTAGAAAACCGCTACGCACACAAATTTGCATATAACCGGTCCATATGTTCACGTGTGACATAATTTTGAATAATGTTACGTTAAACGATTCCATATGTTTAAGGTTCCGTTTCAAATTCCGGTGGCATTGTGCTTAATTCAAACATGATTGACTACTGAATGATAATATCCCGTTACATATTAATTGAATGTCCTTAATTAATTACAAACTGTCTCCCCGCATTGATAGATTAAACAATATAGACCTCTATGACTGGCAACAACACATTATTCAACGTGTTTAATATGTCCTTGCAGCATTAGGACGAAAGTCCTTAATTTATATACGGCCTAATATTAATTTTAATCCTGTTAAAGATATATTTGCGCAGATATCTGCAAAATTTATCGATTGCAGCACAAATGCAAAGTTATAAATTATAATAGATTAATTATTGAAGGAAAGGGAAGGGGGGTTGGGGTAGGAATGTTATTGTTTCAATCGATTCAATTTATTTCAATAACTATTTGTCAATGTACAATCCGAATTTCAGGACACACACACAATTGTTCTTCCTCTATTCCGGTACATTATATTGTAATACACTCATGTAACAGTAGTTGATTGCAGTTGTTCGAGGACGTGTCTCTGATAACAGACTCGACACAATATAAATAAAGTCATAAATGTAATTTGCTGCCATAGGCACGTGGTGCAAATAAAATGCGTCCTACACTCGTACGACTTACACATCCGCACACACACATCCCACAAGGTCGACATGTGTTGCCCTCTGTGCATACTTCGTGCGGTGCTCCACACCCTTTACCATAAAATAATACAGCCCCATCAAGAGTATCTTCTACAATTCAGTGTGTAATGTCTGCAGTTGCTTCCAATTAATATGCAGCATAGTAGATCCTTTTAGTCATTCTCCGTCTCCTTTCAAAAATGAAATTGAAAGTTACATGCAAATGGTTGTGGTATGCGATTAGTGTTGCCAGAGCGTACAACTCGAGGACTTACCGTTGTAAATGCTGTGTCGGGGCAATGTTACTACAACCGTAGTTAAGTATGATAATTTTTGAGCTCAATAATAATCGTGATGTTAAGTGAATCACGTGATAATTATTAATATGATCGCATGTTTACAGTTATGTGTGTTGTTATTGACGTACGTGATCGAATAGACGTTATAAAATTGGTGCCTGCTTGCTCATTTTGTGTGTGTACGAATGTGGGTACACCTGATTGCTGATAAACACATTTTGAAATTGTGAAATTTTCAACAAACAAACTGTTTGTTGTTCCATGTTAAGGGAAAATGGTTTAGATTTAGGAAGAAACACGTTTTCAATTAAAAATTTAATTTTATCCAAAAATTGAGGATTTAGATGAAATAATTCATATTTCTAGCTGATGCAGCAAACGTACATTTCATCAATATTTGTTAATTGAAAACTTATTTAACAAGTGGTATTTGTTTTACTTAAAATGTCTGTAATAGTAGCTAGTAAAGTGATAGATTATTAAAACACACTTTACGATTATTATAATCATCAAACGTGGTGCTACAACCTGGTCTTGGTCTGACACAAAAGATTGCTCCAGACCGGCAGTTTGTGCAGCATTGTCCACCAGTTCCAATTCCAAGTGATCATTGCTCTAAACATTCCTCCCTTCTTAGTTCTTAGACGATGTCTCCCTTGTCTCCTTGTTTCTTCAAGTCTACAAAGACTGGGTCATCGTAATTTATTCTGAAGCTTACGATAAACTCTAAAATGTCCGGAGAAAAAACTCTTATCTGCAGAAATCAAGAAATTTAAAAACAAAATCTTTCTGCTGAAATTATTAATGAAAAATATTTCCATTATAACTGCTTAGTTGGACATTATTTTAACAGACTTTTAAACGTCACATTTACTTGTCACTGACTGCAATAATAATGCAAAAACTTACTTCTAGTTGTTACTTACATGCAGACTGAATTGAAAAGTTAAAATTTAATGACTTGGTTGCCACATAACGAACGCGCAAAAGGCTTACTCGCACAGAGGGAACTTGCACTAAACATTCAATTTTATATTCTTTAAAAGGAATTATGCTTTCATAGTTTAAAAGAAGAAAAAACAGCGAAGGGAGAAAAAGGACAAAAAGCAAAAACTATTCAATGGCAGATGAATTATTTCCAAGAAAAGCGGAAAGCACGAGAAACCCACAGCGGACAGTCGCAAACGGAAATAATGCCGGGAAAATAATGGAAAATGGTATTTCGAGTGCGGGAACGGTCCGAACATGGATGGCTGCAGACATGGCGACAGACGGCTTGTGTTTTTAGTCGCGTTACTCATTCGATAAAGTGTTTTTTTTTGCAGTTTTCACCCAACAGCATTCATTTCTTCCCTTATCGTCGATATATAAATTCCTTTTCCAGTGTGCTCTGGGTTCTATTGTGAGTGTCTTAAAATGCGGGTGCAAAATAGTTGGCGTTTGATTTCCGGAGTTAAATTGAGCAAATTGATAGATATTTGTGCTGCACAATTTTCAATTTTTACTGATCGCTTGTTAAAGGACGTTTGCATCGAGCAATTGGAAACATTAAATGAGATAACGCTTTGGTGATATGCGGGTATTTTGTCAGCAATACTCCTTCAAGCGAATTGCAGTTAAACTTGTAAAATTGAATTCAATTTTTTGTTTTAGGTAGACGAATTTAGGGGAAAGCGTGGATAATTTAAGTTCTAACCTTAATATACATTTAATACTTTAAAACTAATGATTGATTTAAATCCTTGAAGAAAATCATCGATCTAGTGGTTGTATTACATTCTCGAAATTCATAGTCATGCCTTACTGTTGTTATCATTTCCATAACTCCTTTCACAAATTTTACATATTTCATCAATAATGTAATGAAGCAGACAGTTACAAAACATGATAGAACTTTTAAACTTTTCCTTTTATCAATTCACTCTTTGAACTTTAACTTTAATTGAAGTTTTGATTTTTAGTATAATATGATTTTTACGTCAAATGTTCTCGTGCTAGTAAAATATGTTCGTGGTTTTTATCGTAAATAATTTGAGTGTATTTTTTATTTCTTCTAACTTTAAATGCAAGTTGCACTCATAATAAAATTGTGGTAGTTACGGAAACGGTGGAAATAAGAAGATTTGAAAACGTGTATAGAAATTAGCCTAAATAATTAAAGTATTGCGAAACAAATTTAGAGAGTAAACAAAACATCAAACAGGGAAGCAAATTAAATGGTAAAAATGTTTAACGGTGCAAGTTGATTCATTTTCTAAGAAATGCCAGCCAATTCCTTTTATGATGCAGTTCAAACATTTTCCATTGTTTTACAACTTTTATGGAGCAATTGTTATAAATTTAAAATTAATATGGATTCGTGGGAATAAAGTTTAAAAGTCTCAAGTTTAAAATTTCTCATAAAATAACTTTTGTTTGAGTAAAACGTAATAATTATTATTTCTTTAAGAACATCGACTTCATTTTGTTTCTCATTCAACATTGCAATTACCTGTTTTCCGTTTTTTATAAATTTAATAGTATTTCATTCAACCGGTACTTATATTATCCTTTACTAAAAAAGTTAACCAGGAAAGTTTTAATTTAAATGATATCCTTTTTGAATAATTGTTGTTTAAGTACTTAAATATCTTAAAATACAAAAAAAAATCAAAGAATTTCAAATGATTTGAATAAAAAAAAAATGAATTTTGTGCACTCAAAATGCATTCAAAAATATTATCATCCACGCTATGTAGGTGATCCTCCGGATAGATTTTTGTCGTCGAGTGAGGCGGAGGAAATTTTTTGACAACAGGGTTTTATATTTTTCTGTTGCTGCATCTATTTACTATTTCCGATACCGTCCCTTATTCTGAGTGCAAATTGAACTACTCATCAAAACAAATATGCTATAATACAACTCGAAATGAGAACAGCCCTTAAAACCATTTAGGATGGGGAATAGAGTAGCACCAACAATCTACATATGGATTCGAGCAATCGAGTAGATTATGTGCACAATTCTGCACAACACCCAAGAAATTCTCGCCTTCGTAATTCCATTGGCAGCATCTGGGGCTGAGAGAGTTTTTTTTTCATGCACAATCTGTCGACTGATAAGGTTATGTCAAAATATATAAAACCGATGGAAAATTATATTATATACTCGTACTAGAGGCGGAAAAATCAAAGAGCGATAAAGCGAGCACATTTTCTATTCGGAGGGTTTATTCGAATTTCACACAAAAGCTTACCAACCGAGGGTGCGAGGACGTACATTTCATGGTGATGAGAAATATAACCCAATTATTCACGATGAATAATTTTTACCCAAGCGGTGGTTCACGCGCAAGAAAGTGTCCTCAATCATTTTGGGAAATTGGAGCAATTTATGAAATAAATGAATTGTCATTTTGTGTGACCTTGGGTGATTTTTATTGGTTGCAATCAGTCATTGTAACGGATAGGAAAAAATGCATTATATAATCAGTTGTGATATTGTGTCAAAAAATTTCCTACGGATAAAGGATTTAAATTGGGCTTGCAATGGAAATGTAGTGGTGAAACTGCTGAATTAATTTGAAGAGCCTGCAGATATGCAATTGTAGATATAATGGTGTCAAAAATTTGTTACCAAGATTTTTTTTGAATTAAAAATAAGAATTTTAAATATTTATGTCATGTAAAAAAAACTTCCAAAAGTATGCATTTCCGTTCATTAAGGCATGTACAATTAAATTGATTTATAGTGGATTCCAATTTCCAACAACTACATAATCTTTGTAGGCGCCTAATTTACAGAAGCTCGGTCGAATGTGCAATTCCAGCTTTTAAATTTAAATTAAAGAAATGTATCTTAAGTCAATTTAAGTCTTCATGGATTTTCCATTAAATTCCAATATCCCTCAATTTAACATTTATTCATCTCACTATTTACCTAGATGTGTGTGTGCAAAAGGAGCAGCCTAATGCACCGTTTCTCAGGATCCATACAAATAAAATTGCTGTAAATTTGTGATTGGCAGCCGTACACACAGCCACATTTTGTACAATTCGTTGTATTTGCAGAGAGCGTGGAGGCGAAAATAACGTGTCCCGGCGGTACAATTACGTTACAATCTTCATTTCCCATTTCCCCTAATCCACATGGATTTTCTTGTACGGTAAATGTTAAAACAAGAATCGTTATATTTTTATTTAAGTCCTTGAGGGAATTTCATTGTATTATATATCCTGTGCAATATACGTATGTATGTCGTTTTCGAATAAAAGCTCACTCTCCCACTTCACTATGGTCTCAATTGTTTGCTGTGTATCTTTGTTAAATATGTAGTTGTAGCCCGTAGGTATAGTTTTTTGTCAGCATATATTTGTTTCCATCCCCCACCCACATTCAATGCTGTAAATTGTAATCGACCGGATTTATCTCTTTATTCTCGTCACAGTCTTTACTTACCTTAATCGTGCTAGTGAAGTTAATCAAGTTTAATTTCATTTTAATCATTTGTCTATTTTAGTAAAGCTCCATTCAATTCAACACAGATTCGCAGCGTTACTTACCATCCTAAAAGGTTGCTTATGAAACTTGTTCGGTTATTATAAGTCTTAGAACAAAGGAAAGCTTTGTGTATTTTGACTGATTGTTCGATTTGTTTATGTGACAGGTAAAATGGAAAATGCATAAATAAGCACAAGCAATATTGTGTCGAGGTCGGGAAAGATTAATTAACGAAGGAAACTTATTTTATTTTATTATTGTGCATATTGTTTGTTCTTGCAGACCGTGTTTGTCTGCATTCTTTAGACTGTATTCAATACCTGCCATGTTTTGTGTAGGAAATTCTCATTTTCACAGCGAGTGTACCGCGTTTGTGGGCGGTTAGAGACAAAGCTTGTTTTTCTTGTTGTGTTCTAAGCCAGACTATTGCGTCTACAATAACGAAGGACGCACAAAATATGACAACAATAGAGCTTGAGCGAATCTTTGAAATGAATTCCAATTGAGTGACAGTGTGTGACAAACCACTCAAAGTATTTCCCATCTGTTGTGGCTATTGTTTAGAATTTGTGCAATGAATTTGTTTGATGAAAAGCATGTGGGGTTCAAGAACAATTCATTAGCAAAAACACGTTGCAAAAACACGCTACTTTTAAAAGAAAATCACTCGATTTTAGTCTGATAATAAATTTGTCAAACAAAATTTTAAACAATTTCATTAAAGAAACCGACCAATTTGTGCTTTAAATTTGCTAACTTTAATAAACGATTAAAATGCAATTTAAATTTGTTGATACGCGAAAGCGCAACAGCAATTCATCTTTTATATCAATGTCCCTAATCTCCCCAAAGCATTTGCTTGATTCTCGCGTTGCATGAGCATAATTATTGCATGTTGCTCCACTTGTTATTTACAAACATATCCTACAATGGTTTGTTCTGTGTATTTGCTTGCTCGGTTTGTTTTCAATGCAAATGCCTTGGGAATTGTGTGTGTGTGTGTGTGCAATATTCGAGTGATGTTAAGGGATGAATGGTGGTGGTAAAAGGTGGTTGTGCTTCCAGAAGAGAATCGCAACACGCATTCAATTGGTGTGTGTTGTGGCTTCAAAGGTTACGCTAGATGATTATAATTTTAAAAAGTTTACATGCGTTAAAGCATTGAAACGAGGTGAATGCAAAATTATGTACTTGGTATGAGTAATGAGTGTACATGTGGGAATTAAATATACGTGCTCCGGCACATCTCAAGTATTATTTTTAGAGATGCGGTGAAAGATGGTGCGGTAATCATACATGCAGCACGAGAATTGGATAAACCGTGTGTATAAGTTAGTAATTAATTTGCCACAAAATGAGTGAGTGGGGCTGATGCTTTTGGAGGAAAATAAATTAGGCAAATTAAATGCTTGTTTGCTGGCATTTAAATCAGGAAATAAATTAGAACGCTGTTTCAATTAGATAACACACAAATCACGTCATCGTTGTTTTTAAGCAAAACATAATAACTAAATTGCAACATTATAAAACTATTTATTCCTACCCTCGCACGCTCTCTCAACTATTATAGTTTTGCACGTGAGTGAGTGATGCCATGTTCAACTGATTATCAAAACTTTAGCAAATTATGATGCATGTGCTGCAAATTTAATTGAAGGACAACTGAATGAACTCCAAAATCCCTACAGAGTATAAAATTAAGTACATTTTATGCAAATGAAATGTGTGTGCGTCTGTTGCAATTTATGTAATTACTAAGTGAAGGTGTACGTTGTCATATTGTGACAGGTATCCTCTTAAGGCTTTTAGGTGCGTTTAAATTAGGATGATATGTGCTTGGAATAGCATATTGTGTCAATAATTTTGGTTTTGATAGTACACATTGCCATTCTGAATAAGGAGCTTAATACATTTACAATTTACATGCATGTGGGAGTTCATGCGAGAAGTACATGTGAGAGGTGTGTGCAAGTCCAAGGGATGAGATGGGACTTAATATGTGGACAAAAGAACTACATTTTGTGACTGGACGGTGAACACACACTCCACACACACACATGCTCAAATGAAATGTGATTTTGCGGGCTTTTGCGATAGCACACGAGACTAGAATTTGTAATTTGTAATTTTCATCCTTGCGTGCATTGCTAGCGTTCACTCTGATTATGGCTCTTTGTGTCGTGTCTCACTACATTGTGTACATTGGAGTTAAGGGTGGTGACAACTTACAAGCTTATTATTTCGTTGTCTACGCGTGTTATTGTGGCGAATTCACTTCAAGTCATGCTGTATTTGCGGTGTGCCATATTTTTATGTTCTTATTTTTTGCTCCGTTTTTTGGAATTGCATTAGCAGTGAGATGGGAATCAAGTTTTTTTTTGTGAAAATTTATGAAGCAAAATATCATTTCGGTTTCCAATCTACAGAAAAATTATGTGAAAAGGTTGCTTTTTTCACTTTATTGGGATCAATTGCAATAGTCAAATATTTGCTCAACTATATTTTATTTCAAGGTCAAACAAGAGAAAAATTTCTTTTAGTTATTCAAATTAAAGGAAAATTCACCTGACATTTCTAGTAAGCAATAAATGTAGTGAAAATAGGATTTGTGCTTTTAAAAATTTATTTGACCTTGAAATTCAATAAAAAAATATTAATTATATATTAATATACAAAGATTACATAAACAATGATTTTTACAAACGAGGATCTTATGAGTTATTTAGAGCTTCCAAAAATGTGGTTAATTCTTTTATTGATAAAACATTATAATTATAAATTAAATGACCTTGAAAATTTTCCTTTTTATCAGTTAACAATATTGCAATATTTTTCGTTTTATTGAAACTATAATATTCGTAAACATGTCGCATCAGTAATTTAATCCTTTTTAAAAATGTAATGTCTATTTTATAATTCCAAAAGGAAATTTTTTTAAATCGTATCATAAAATGAATTAATTTTTTATTTACCAACCAATTTTAAATATCGAATAAACTTATTATTAAATCATTTAAATTTACAATCAATTTGCTTACCATTATCTGATACATCCTAAACTGTGCACAGTTGCATGTATTGATGTTGAAACGATTGAAATCCCCACACAAATTGGTAATTAAGTTGAGGCAATCGATGCAACTTCAAATGCATCTGAATGCTGTATACGCGAATCAAAGGCTATCTATTCAATCTCATTTCATCAAATGCACATTGAGTGAGATGGTGAGTATATAGCAGGAGGAGAATCGGTGCATTGGTGGTAAATAACATTGGGGATAAATTGGTTGCAAATGCAGCTTTGAGAAATAATCTCGATATTTTACAAGCGGACGTCCCCAATTCAATCTGTCAGCTTATTGGAATTGGAATTATATTTTTGATTGGGTAGGTGCACCATTTCAATGCACTTTAACGTTATTTTGGAATTATTAATAAATGTGACGTAATAAACGTTGGGATATCTGGGATTTGATTTTAATTCGAAATTCAGAATACTGTAATTTGAATTGGCTGTAAATTAGAAATATATTGTATTTTAATAAAATGCTTTAAATGACATTTGGAATTAGCTTTTAGAGGTGTTAATTTAAAATACAACATTGTCACTAGGTACTTGTTTTTTTAACATAGTTCAACGTCTAAATTTTAAATTAATATTTTCCCCACATCACAAAATGTGTTGAAGCACACAAACTGCATTACAGCACATCCCTGACATTGAGCTCATTGTCCTCTTTTCCATTTTCGGTAGTTTCGCCGCTAAATGCAGAGACTATACTCCACTGTGTATATGATTGGATGAAGAATACTGAAAACAAACACATGCGGCTTGACATTTGAGACAAAAGGATGCTACATGCTGCCGTTTTGACTCCCTAAGGACACTGCGATGTCGCTGTGCCATCCGTGCAGTGACATTTTGAATCAATAACTGTCCTACAGCATGGTGATTTAGGATCACTTCGCGCTATTATTAGAATTGATTACATGTCTCTGAGCGATCACACCAGGACTACCGCCGGCACAATGGCACAATATGGGTATAGAGCGTCAACAATGCGGACCGTTTAGAATCGCGAGATGTCCGGGAAGAGAGGCATGATGCCTTTTTATGACAATTGTCTATCCAATTAAATTAAAACTACTGTCATATGAAATATGCGGAATGATTGATGAATGGTGGGAATTTTTGATGCATTACTTTTCAAAAATTTGAGGATATGATCAATTTGAAGCTAAACGAATTTTTTAGAATCTAAAGTGGCAATTAAGGATTGGGATGTGCTGCAATTAAAAATATATGGGAATTGTGATTGTGATGTAAATCAGAACTTGCGCTCTAGAATGTTGCCACTTATTATTTTAAAGCAGTATTGTACTTTGTAGGGGTCCTTGTGAACTTGTTTGTCCTTCAATGCTTAATTATATAAAAAAAAAATGAGAGTAATGAAAAAATACTTCAGAAAGACGTTTTCACTTCTTTTCAAGCTCACTAAATCTGTGGTGGAAGGAATTAAAAGGAATTAGATTTTACACTTCCTAATTGAGTCATTAAAGTAATAAATATTCTGAACCAAAGTAAAGATTCAAATACATATCCTGACACATCCTCTTCAATAACAATTCAATAATAAGCTTACTTAACTTCATGCCTAAGTACACAATCTCCTCTACACCAACAATCATTCTCTTTCGCCTCCACAATAATTCTACTCTAAAGCAATATGTTTCATCCTTTACCAGCATAATGCTGTTTGGTTTGTGATTTAATTTATGGCGGTTATCTCACTCTCCTTGTGCGCCTCCTGGCTTCATAATATACGCAACTATAATAGTACGGCAACAGTTTCTCAGTTCGCTCTCTAAATGCTAAATGCGGCACTTAATTAGTCGGACAGGGAGATGTGTCATCTACATATAACGTAATAATTGAATGGGGAGACTGAAAGACAAACAGTTTCAGCACGTCCTTCCATATACGCAATATGATACCTACCCATAAGATAAAAGCTTTTGTATCTATCTACACATAAAACTATAACTAACTCCAGTCTCTATATCGGCAGCATCTGCTTGCATATCGATTCATGCAATATAGCTGGGATCTTGGCAATCGCACGAAGTGAGGGGTAAAATGTAGGATAAAGTGGAAGTATATTATGCACTTTCGTTGCTGCGGCGACTCTGTCCCATCACCCCCCCCCCCCCACATGCTATCTACAGAGACAATATAAATAATAACATTATGTCGAAATGCATGTATCGGATCATCACCCATGCTATTTAGTAGCCAATTTGTGGATGTGCGGTAAGTGGAGTGGGTGAGGGTGGAGGATGACAATGCTTGTCTCAAGATGCATATATTGTGGAATTTGAATTACACAAAGTGACCATATGGGTATTAAGTCGTTCAAGGATGCTTCAATATCGTTTAAACAGTAATACGCTTTTACATTATTATTCTACATCAAATCATGTAATGTTCTTTAAATTTTATGATGCAAGACTTGAATTGATAGAAAGCTATTTAATTTTTGATAAATTTTACGATATATTTTAACATGCACTAAGTACTTGAATAATCATCTACAAAAGCAACCCAAATGCAAATAAACAACTGCGTGTTCCAGTGGTTTAATTCACTTAACAAAACTTTGTTATTACATGCATATTACGAGTCTGAACTGATTACCACAATAATTATACATGCTAACTTTTTGAATTGTTCTGCAATAATCGACTGCAGCTAATGGCTTAATTATTATTGTAACTACAGCAATATGCGAATACCGGAATAGTCGAGGACCACATACGCACATTATTCCAATGCTGCCCACTTTTGCCACTTTTGATAACTTAATACGAATAATTTATGTTTATTTGCCCACTCATTATTATGGGCCAATAGTCGAAACAAAATGATTAATTTATGGCCATAATATGTGTTGCATGTTTGATTGGATGCATTCGGCTTATTAAATATTGATTACCCACATATTCTGTGCGAGCTGTATTAAATTTGGGTAGTCATTGAAAATTGTTAGTTCAGTTGCCAACAAATTCCGTTTTATTCAAATATTGAACATATTATGGAATGGAAAGCAATGGAATATGTGTAAAAGCATGGTGCACGTGACGTTATTCAAAAGTCGAAGGTTATTTAAATTGTAAAGTTACTGTTGATTTAACAATTATTAGAAGGCATTGAAATGGATACTAAATTTGTTAAATTTTGTTGCAACATTTAAAGTAATTTCTTTTAGCGCCTTTAAATATGCATTTTAATGCTTTTAGGCGTTTTAAAATTAATCAATCAATTTAAGGAAGTCTTCAATTTTTGAATGCTGTTATTTTTTCATCATAATATCTGATTTTATACAGTTGAAATGTGTATAAGGATTAAGGACGAAATTCTTTAATTAATTAATTTTTACTAAATCTCAACTTTACTTAAAGGTGAAATCTTTCAATATTCCTTTCCTAATGTTTTTGTTAACTTAAAGGCTAAGGACATTTCCCAGAAAAGGATTTACCCAATATTAAAATAAGGCTTTAACCTAAATAAGTACAATGCTGCTGTATGTTTTGATTTAAGCAGTCCACATTTGTTTATATTAACGATATTTCACTTAATTTTTCCAATTTCTGTTTCTTTTAAAGGTCATGAACACTGTACAGTTAGTTGGAATTTAATTTAATTCCGCACTGGATAGTTCCTCGCTTCATTTCCGCATATAAACACAAAGACCATTTAGCATGGAAGCACGTCAACGTTATCTGGCTAATGGCATGAACTTTTGTGTGTTAAAATGCTACGAGACACGCATTTTCTTCACCAACTGAATGTACATAGCTACACGATATGGGTGACAGGCGACAAGAAGTATATAATTAAAGCGCGTGTACACATAATTTACCCACCTTAAAGGGAGATATGCGTCAATTAAATTAGAGAGCCATTGCGCAATATCTAGCTACCTGTGCTAATTCACAGCACCATTTTGTTTAATTAAATTCCGGTAATTGTTTTAATGAAAATTAAAAGAGCACAATATCACGAACTGTGCCATTACTGAAATTGGTGTAAGTATTTAACTATTTAAAGGGATCGGTTCAAACAAACATGCAGCACAAATAAGTAATGAATTCAAAGGAATACACCACCACAAGGGGTCTCTTGTGTGTGCGATGCAAACATCTCATATATTCATGTGTGTACGGTTGTGGCAAACTACATATATCCTTTTATTCCCTTGAGTCATGAAACGAATCAAAGTTCAAACTAAAAAGCAGCAGCACTTGAATCTGAAACCAATCAATCGTGGTGCACTGATTAAAGCGAACATTTTGCTTCGGTTACATGCGCTTTTTAAACGCCCGAACAATAAAAAAAAAACAACACTCTCTTTTTGTATTGCATGTTTTAAAATTGGTTGCACATTTTTGCAAATGCTGCATCATGCATGCATGTACATTTATATTTTGGTTATTTCAACAAAGCCATTTGCCAAAAAGCCTCAGTGCTGGATTAGCACTTTACACTACCAGCAGCACCCAATTATAACGCATTGCCACCCAATAATATTGCCATTTGTCCTCGTGAACTATGACAATGACTTTTTTTTTACAATGTTTTTCTTTCTTCGCACATTCTTTTTTTTTGTATTCACAAATTATTTGAAACTCGCATTTATACTGACGTGCAGCTTTTTGTATATAAAAGCGAGCGTGACAATCGATAAAGCGATAAATTTCCCAACAGCACACAATCATTTTGCACTCTGATGCATTTTAAATAAACACCCCAACAAAATATAAAATACGTTTGATATAGTGTGATAAACCATAATGCTTTAGTTTGACTTTGTTTGTTTTAATTCATTCATGCTGTTTTATGAAGGTACACACTACACATCGAGTGTTTGTGTTTTTCATTGAGTCCTAAATTCCAACCGCAAAAACGTCGATTTTAGCTGGAACATTCATTTGGGTTGATTGTAAATTGTAAATATTAAACGATGTATGTGCCCCGTTGACCTCATAAGTCACTAAACCCCAAACTGGTCACAATCGGAACAACTATGTGTAGGTTTTGGTATGTTAAAGTAAAAAAAAATGTGCGTATTTGGTGGTGGGAGTGTTTTTAGCTACTCACTTATATGCAAATGTTTATTTCAAACGAAATGTTGGAATTATGCAGCCCTTTGAATAGCCAAATTTTTTATTGTTTATTGGTTTAACTACAACTGATTTTATGCAGTGTGTCCGCCCATTTTAGATCAAGTTATGTAGGAAATTGTTTCCCATTTATGTTTTTAGTGTAACATATAATTACGAAAATTTCATTAAATATTTACAACCCAGCAGTTCCATAGATTTATATCTTTTTTAATCGATAATGGCTTAATTTCAGCAAAATAAAAAATATATTTAAATGTAAATGTTGGTCATGAAGTGCGGTAATTTTTTTTTTGAAGTCATTTTTTGATTTTTTAATAGCTGAAATTTTTCTCAACATACTTAAACTCTGTTTGTCTAACTCATGAATTATTTGAAAGATTAAACTCGAATAAATTAATCAGCAGGCATTGTCAAAGCAAAGCACTTCTCTTGAACACATTTAGGTTTTGTTTCTTTAATTTATTAAGACAATTCAAGTTGGATTTGAAAGAAGTGTAAATTAGTACAATTATAATTTTCGGGATAGTTTCAAAGTGTGAAGTAATTACAGCCGAAATGAACGTTTTAAACCTCAACGACGATTGTTTGTCAAAAATTTTCTCACTTATGACATTGCGGGATTTACTGCATATGAGTCGAACGTGTACTCGCTTCAAAGGCGTTCTGCCACTATGTCGTCCACAAAAGTTACATTACAATGAAGACATTGATATCCTCAGCTTGCCCCAACTGAAATATTTATTTCGAAATTTCGGGAAATCAATTACAACGGTTCATCTTTCAAGATTTGATCCTAATTGTGAATTCAGCAAGCTATGCCTAGAAAAACGTTTTCGTGATCAAGTTAAAATGGTTGATAAATATTGTGGGTTCCTAAAATTATTTCGATTGACGATTAATTCAGATATTGTGCTTGGAGAAACTTTGAACGATCTGATTTCTCTTATTAAACGTGTTGAATTCCTCCATATAGCATTCGAGGGCTGTTTCGAATGGAAACTGGAAACATTGTTTCCAGAACCATTGCCCAAAATGAAACAATTTTCGTTGCATTGTGATGATCCTTTTAATTTGAATTGTGTTATTGCGCCAAATTTGGAAATTACTGAAATAAAAATGGCCAGTGCTATGAGTTTTACTTACATTTTTGAAAAGTACCAAAAGCTAAAGGTGCTTGTTTTGAATAATAAAACACATTTTCAGACTTACAAAGTGCTTTTCAATTTATTCACTACGACTGACTCTATAATCTTAGAATAAATTGACTAAGAAGAAATTTATGACCAATATTTACGAGCGAAATACTTTTACCAATTTAACATTCATAAACATGCCAGTGACTATCGAAACTATCACCAAACTCAATATATTGAAACGCTTATCATAAACGAGAATTTAAAAAAAACTATATGCGAGATACATATTATTTGTTTAACACAAAGTTTAATTATATATCAAATACTTTTATAAAAAATTCATATAAGTTAGTATTTTCAATCATTTTGATATGAAGCAGATTTTGAAAAAATATTACTCTGTAGTACTTAAACGAATTAAGACTTTATTCTAAACAAAAAATTATACGAAGCCTCAAGCTTAAAAGTTGCAAGTTAAAATTTGAAAAAGCATGTGACAAACAATGACTGTAGAAACTAAAAAAAAACAATTCACGATGATAATATTCTGTTAGACCAAACCAAACTTTATCTGTTTTCATTGCCTCTTTGCTTTGTTGGCGGGTTTGTGTAATTTAATTTCCAGTTCTGTATTTTTTGTTGCAACTTCTAAAAGTATACAGCATTGTTTTCATTTTGTTTCTTATGCCCTTTATATCTAAAAAAATGTTGGTGCTTCGGAACGTTATAAAGTTTTCAAAAACAAAAAGTGGGAAAGACAAATAGACAGACAAAAAATTAAATAAAACGACAACTTTTTGTTTTAAATATAACAAAAAGGCTTATGAGCAATATGTAAGGAACCTACAAATGTACAAATCACAACTAAAATGATTTTTAGGTTGAACAGGGAGGTGTTGTAAGAGGAATACTAGTACTGTTGTTGACCAGTGAATTCTTATTTTAAAAAAGTGATTGATTATGGGTTTTCAATTCAATCATTCTACAAAAGCTAAGAATTCACTCGATTTTTTTATGTCCCTCATATTCAACCTTGTATATTTATTTTGTTGTAATTTAGCACAATAAAATAGTGGAGTTTTTAAATGCAGATTGCAGAATATGCGAATCTACATAAAATAAGGGTAGTTTGCTACGTGAGTTAAAACGCAAACAAATTTTGCTTCCATTTAATTTTAACGTGAGTAAACTGTTGACTTTTGTGTTTTAGTGTTGCCAGTTGCATTGCCTGCATTTCCCCAGAGCTCTTTGCATTTTGTTTTTGGAAAACCGGTCGTTGTATAGAATATCCTTCAACTTCTGCACATAATTACCTTTTCCTATTGTTGCAACTAAAACTCGTTTGTTATTCTTCCACTTGTAAAGTTATTTTCATATTTACCGTTTATGTTTTAGTCAAAGGAAAAAAAGGGAAGACGTGCGCATTTACTCAAGGCTTCACTTTGTCTGCATGAGCTGCATTGGAGCCCAATTATATTTTTGTGTTTGATATTCACTTAAGAATGAATTATTACAGTATAAGCGTTAAATTTCACAGTTTTTCAAACCATTTCTCTACTTTTACATGATATTTTGCACAAGAGTAAGTAAGAAAATTATTTTTCAAATAATAATTAATGATTGTACAACATTTAAAAATATTTTAGTTCATATTATTATTAAATTTTCCATATCGTGTTAATGAAAATAAATAAAAACATTATTTCACTCTACATAATACAACTTTAATAAATGTCAATAGAAATAGTAACTGGATATAAGAAGGAATTTATTTACTTCACAAAAATATTAAATTGCAACTCTGATAGCTTAACAATTTATCATTGTCGGAGTGAATTTCATTGAAATGAATTGCATTCAGTTCAGAAAATTCCACGATCTCTCCCTCACTGTAAGTAGGGTAGACACAAACTATATCGACCCAATGTAATTTGTATTTTTATTCCTCCAACATAATATGAAATCTACGTTAAGTATAATATGCACTGACTCATATACTCCTGCAGCTTTGTATATTAATATTATGTACTTGCGTGACTTTAACATTCTAAATATATGAAAGCCACGATGAATAGCGTGCGCTCCTTTATGCAAATTGCTTCCTCATATTTTCAATTTATTTAAGGCAACAAGGCATGTAACATTTTTCAAAGATCACGGATGGAGAAAGAAGTGCACTTGTAAATGGAATTCAAAATACAATTTCACATTTTTAATTTTTTTATTTATTTATACTTTCAAGATTTAGGAAGTCGGGTTGTATTTCAGTAAATGTTTTAAAATGCAACGCAAAAAGTCCCAGTAAAGCGACATAATTCTTTGTACTTGATGCCATTACACTAAAATTATTATTTGGTTAACATCAAAGAATTAGTTATAACTTTAAAAAATGAAATTTTAAGTGACGTTTTGTGAAGGTTGGAAAATATTGTTCTTTTGCAAAAAAGGAAAGGCACAAAAATGTTTACGGCTTAAATTTTTTTGAAATGAAAATTTAATGCAATTTTGTCAATCCCAAAATGAGAATCCTATGTCCGTTTTAGGCTATAATTGTTGATCCATATTAAACAATTATTGTGAAATGAGTACAAAGTAAACAAAATTTTATATAGCCAACATAAAAATCCATTTAATAATCAAAACTATTTAAAATCACAAGTTATAAAATCTGACAAACTGTTCCATTCACAAAATACCTAAATTATGAATTGTTTATCTTTCAAAAAAAAAAAGAAAACATCTTCAGCCATGTTGCTTAATGGAATTACAAACCATGATGGCATTTCTTAAGAAAATATTTGCTCACTGCGATAAAACATTGCTGGATGGAAATGCTACTGTTTTTAACTGCAAAGTGCAAGTTGCAACCCTTCATAGCTACATACAAGCGTGCACATTAAAAGTAACCACAATATTCCAGCACCCAACAATATAGTTGGATTGTTGCAAAAAAGTTTTAACATTAAATTATATGTGTCACGAATGTGGTATACGCTTGCTGAAATGTTCAGTGACATGGCACAATAAAACCACCCCCGCAGCATTCAACGTTACTTTTATTTGGGTTTGTTTTTAGCTTCATTCTATTCATTTTTATGTGAATTGTGACTGCTCCACATTTTTATGTCTATTGTTTAGGTAGATGTGCATGTTAAAATCAGAATCGGTTACATTTTATGTGCACCAGCCATCAGTTCCGTAATAATTATTTTTGGGCTGATAGGAGTTTGATTTTAATTCAAATATTGAGTTTTATATTATGTGTTTTGTTTATTTTTATTTTAAATAGAGAAGAAACTTTTTGTTATCGGAGTAGTGATTGATTCATCTTTACAAGTGCGCAGTTTAAAATCAATAAGGTGTGAGTAACAGGATTGCCGCCTTGTCACGAGAACTGTATTTCAATTAAATCCATTAAACATAACCTCAATGTGTTTTTTAGTAGTAAGTGAAATTTTTCTGAATGAAATACCGAACCAAATACACATTCAATAATTGATTACAATAATTGCAAGTATATTTCTTGCACATTAGTTCTAATAACAACACTTCAATAACGCACTTGGCATAAGTGCATTCTGTCTAATAGCATCTTCCCCAAATAATAATCCGATTCCCAATTCCAATAACCTTAATTTAAACTGCTTTGATATCACTCTGAGCTTGCTGTAAATAGGCAAAATCAAAGGTAAAGCGTTGTCGTGAGCTTTTCATTGGATTAATTAAACACGTATGCATAATGCGTTCATTTCATACACATTTTCCATATGCGATATGTTACTCGCATTACACATAATATAATATATTATGTCCATTCCACCGTTGATAAGCCTAATTTACCTTTGCTGATCGGATTACTTACAGGCTTATTTCTTACATCCGGCCAACACACATAACGCATGCATGCACATACACGTACTAAATCAAATGGAAATTCAAAGAATCATAATACGAAGCCATATACTCGTTCCCTACTACCTTCCCACGGTGCATGCGATTTAATACATGAATAATATTAAATATTCATACAATTTAAATATTAAAATATGGCATAAGAAGAGAGTTTAAAATAACATAAAACACATTTATGCATTAATGCTTGTACGATCAGTCATAGGTGGAAGTGTCGATTTAATGTTTTGGGTACTCCTCTATTGAATGATGTATAAATTTAAAAACTAAAATTAAAAAAGGCGGTGGTCAAAAAATATTATATTCAATTTTTAATTTGTTTTTAATTGCACACACATATTTTGGAAATCGTTTTAAAGTCGAAATGCATAACTGAATTGCTTGATTTGCTCCCTGATTATCCGCCACTATTGAAATTTTACTACTTTCATTCATGCACTAGTTCTTACTTATCCACACTTTATAAATTTGAATTCTAAATTTTAAAAAAATAGGTTATTGTGATAATAAAAAAAATTAAAACTTAAAACTTAAATCCCATCACGAACTGAATAGATAAACTCGACTAAGTACAATTTACTCATTTAAATAAAAGAGGAAACAAACAACTTTAAATAATTCCTTCATTTAAAAACCACCTTCCAGTATAGCAGGATTTAAAAAAGGGACTTCCTCCCACTTTAATATCTTATTACCTTCACCATTTAACGCTCAGGACATTTTGCCTCAATTATTATATCTTCATAAAAGAAGCTTGAAGTGAATTTAAATTGCGAGTTATAAATATACCGTGTCAACCCCATTGTCTCTGCACGACAAAATTATCATCAAAGATCAATTGTATAAAACGGGCATTACACGCATACCAATATAAAGTCGATTCGCCCTCACCTTCATGGTTATTAAATTTATATGAACTTGAAGAGCGCAATTTAATAACAAAAGTAACGAAACCCCCCACAGTGTGGGGGGTGGCGGGTGATGGGGGGGGGGAATGGCAATCATATTTTCAATTGCGTAATTACGGTAACACATAGCTTTTGCCGAGGGATTTATTGCAAAAATTTATGACCAAATTTGAAGTGAGCTCAATTGAAAATTTATTCGCAAAATTAAGTGATTGTCACGGTGTGCTGGGAGAATTTTAAGTGGAAGGACTTAGATAGGGATAGGTGTCATATTGCAATATTTGTAAGAAGGTGCGAGAGATAGCCTCTTTCAAACATTTTTCAGAAGGGATGTGCATAACGGAGAGTGGAATTGCGGCCACCAACATTAAGCCATGAATGCTGAATGGGGGATAAGAATGGAGTTAATTCAGTAAAATGCATAGATATTGTGGCTGCGCTCGATAAAAGGATGAAAGGAAGAATTTAATTTTAAAATGTCTGCAAAGAAATGTGTATTGACATGAAAAGCGTAAATTTTCAACAGGAAAGTTGAATTAATTGCAATTACAATGATTCTCGCTTATTTATACATAAAGTCGTCTTCAACGAGAGTGGAACATAATTCAAAGTGCGACTCTTCTGCTTGCACACAATGGGAAGAATTGACAAATACATTTATTCAAATGAGTCGCGCACAACCCAATTTAAGACCCTAATCTGGTGCTTTCACACTTAATCAGTCTCAGATAGGTTAACAATGATGATCAAAGCGTGCTGTACTTGTATATAGTTAAACCTTCAGGCAGCTATGGCAAGGCAGACGCACAACAATGGAATCAATTTACATATTCAACAAATCAGATTCATTTCTTAATCACTTTTCGCCCAGAGTTCTTTACACGTTCAACACAGATTGTATTTACATAATCAAGATTGAAACCTGTCGGTTCCATGTACATTTAATGTGGATGCGTGGTATTTATATATTCATGTAGATGGGATCATTGTGGGGGACATATTATTGTGAAGGGGGTGGATTATTAGTATATACGTATATAATGTATAATGTTTGTCGTCAGAAAGTTTCAGTTTCAGAACCTGCATCCCTTATCAAAAACCACTCATAGTTTCAATAATTAATGACTTTGATGTCAAGTATGTGTGCACGCTAGACGGGTTTCATTATGGAATTTCGTTTGTATTAAGTTTTATTGTGGCAAAATGTAGTCAAACAAATTATAAGTCAACTGCACATGAGTATTATGTTGTAGTATTTAATACACAAGTGCCCGTACCTTCAGAAAGTTTCCAATATGATTGACATCGCAGTCACATTTTCGAACGCAATATTTTAATTATACATACCCAAAAAATGGAAAAGCTGCAAGTTGACATGAAAGTACACAAGATTAAAGCTGGTCGGGCGAACATATTTAATAATTCATGTTCATTAAAATTTTACGATTACAATTAAAAAGCTTTACTTAACTTTTTTTTTATTCAAACAACATTTAACCGCACCCTTTTGACACCCTCGTGTTATGTATTAATTGTTGTGTCGAATTAAAAATAATTACCCAATTAATTTTAGCAAATAATAAAAGGGAATTTTTACTCTGATTTTAACAAAGTTTTATTGCGACAATGTTGAGTCGTTTTGGGTTTAGTTTTCAAATAAAATTGATTTTGGCATTGTCGATAAAATTTACAGGCACCACCCCTCTTTCCTTTTGTGTAGCTAGAATAATTTTGTGACATGCAATCTGTTAAAATATTATACAATGTGGCGAAAAGGCGTGTGTTTCCCTCTGTTACCCATAATTTTCAACCAATTAAATTGTTTTTTTAATCAGATTTTGATATTTAGGGTAGGGAGGTAATAGGCAAAAATATAATTTAAACAATATATAAAAATATTTTAAAAATGTAATTTATCAAAAGTTTGAAACCTATCTATTATTATCTAATTTAAAATGAAGTCTTTAAAAAACCGTTGAAGTTTTGTGAAATTGTTGTCAAAATTACGGCCATTTCACTTATCTTAATCATTTTTAATCTGAATTCAGGTCCTAAATATTTTAAAAAGGATTAAGTGCCATAACCCTTAAATGTAAATTAATATAAAAAAATTGTAAGAAAACAAAATATGAACGTTTCATCCTTTAAAGTTTTATAAATTTCAGGTCAAATTAGAAGTTTTTATTTCTAAAATAATTTTACAAGGTCACTTTGCAGTTAATTAAAAATTTAAAATGACGGTAAATTCTCGAAATAGTGTACAAATTATTAATAAAGAAAAAATTCGTCCTTAAAATTATGAGGTTAACTATTCATATAAGGATAAAATAAGTCAATATTTTATTTATTTCTGCAATGTCGTATTGCATTTTAACAATTTCTGCATATAAATTCCACTCCATCGCAAGACTCATGAGCGTATAAAAAGCCTGTCTCGTCAATAAAACGAATATTAAACATTTTATTGAACTGGATCTTCAAATACACATTATTGTGTCGTAAAATGTTTTCAAATGAACCGACTCGCGTTGCTGTCTCTCGTACTCACTGCACTCGCTTCATATCGTTCATGTGAATTGATAAAGTAGAAATTTTATTGGTTGCACAGAGTAGGTACTACATCAAAAATTCTTTGGCATTAAACAGCACAACAACAATCATCCAACCAACCATGGCATCGCATTGCTGCAAAAGGAAAGAAGCCACAAGGCCTACATGATGCTGCGCATAAATGTGAAATGAAGCGCACTTCAATTGCCAAAACATTACATAAAAGCGAAAAATATATATTATGTTCTTTGTTCTATACCAAACTGATGGTATAAACCAAATTATTAACCGCGTCGTAAAAGAACGTCAAGTTTTACGGCGCCACATGATATGTTCACCACTCTCTCTCTCGGCTCGCATTGTTGGATGTATTTATATTATATGGGTGGCGCATAAAGCACGCAGTTATACTTAGAAGTTAGAGACGACCTACACCCTTTTTGGTGTGATGGGCGATGGCTGGGTGCGGTGGTTTACGTACTTTGTACCAGCCAGCAGCTCCACTCTCTCTCACTTCACTTGTCGCACATGAAAACAAAGTGGCGGACTACATATCGCTGCAGGACTATTTGTCTTATTATCTGACGTCTCTTGTGCAGGGATGTGTGTGCAGAGTGGAACATTATATGTGTAAGATGCATTTTGTGCTTGTCACATTTGTCTTATCCATTACGCAGTCATTAACTGCATACAACTGCCATATTACGAAAGGACATGGGATGAGCAAATGTTGCATTGTTTGCTGTCTGACTTTGTTGTACAGCTTATATTTCACCTCAGTCTTATAATGTCCTTAATTCGGGGAAGATAAAAGACAAAGGATGATTAAAATATTAAAGATTATGTTTTGTGTCTTGATGCTGTTTTGTGGTTTACTAAATTCTTGATTTTATAAATAAAGGAATAAGGTAAAAAAGATAATTATGAATCAAGCTTGAACAGAACTTGCCAAGGACATTGAAACTGTTTCACAGACGAATAAAATAAATTGGATTTTTTTTAATGACTTAAGGATTTAAGTACTGTAATTTTGATATGCATGAAATTTTACTGGGCATTTAAATGCTAAGGACCTTATTGAATATTTGATTATTTATGAATTGTAAAACACGCATTTCACTAATTTCCTTAATTGCCAATCTAAAAGTCAAACAAAAATACTCAAAAAAAATCCTTTGAAATGTTAACAACAATCACAATTAAATTCCATTGTCCTTGTAAAAATTTTATCAAACTCAAAAGAAGACAATACACATTCATCCCCCAATTCAATGAGCGAATTATGCAAACACAAATTAATCAAGAACGATTGCACTCATAAAATACGAGCACACAGGCTTTTATCGGGTGAACAATTAAACAACCTCATTCCTCTCCGCGTGTGTAAGTCACACACAAAACACCATTCCCACGTACATAATAAAGCAGATCAAACAAATAAGCAATAAGCCACCCCCATTTGCCGCCACACACAAAGAGTGGGTGTAAATTGTCGCGAACGTTCACCATAAAGAGTACAACAGTTCACACATATACGTAAACTCGTACGTACTTATAGATATTTTCATACGACACACAATTAACATAAAAAATCCGAACGTTTCCACACTGCACAGCATAGGTATAAAGGATTACAAAGGCAAACAAACAATACGTGTGTTATGCTATGGGTGCGCCGTGTATGGAGCCTGATGAGAGTGTTGGATGATATGGTGGCGGCGGCGGCGGCGGCGGCAGCGGCGTCGGTGTTGGCTGAATAATGTAAACAACTAATATGGGAGTCGGTGCCAAAACGACACGCTGAGCGCGTTATTGCGAGATTGAAACAAGTGTGTTTAATATAAACGTGTGGGTGGGGGTTGTGGGTGGGCATTTGTGTGCTGTGTGTGTTAGTGTATGTGCATAATACAGTCGTGCATGAAAAGCTGTGACAAAATCAACATCACAATCAAAACACAATTTTCTATGCACAGAAATTTTCCGAATCGCTTTCACAGTCGCATATATACTCAATGCGGAACATGATTGACGTTTTCAATACGGGAATTTATGCGTTGTGGTACGTACAACAATGTGCAATTGCATGCGAGCTTTCATTGCATCTTTAGAACATATTTCAAACTGTACAGACGCAGATTTATTGATTTATTGATACATTTACAACGGAAATCAATCCAAAATGACATAATAAGTATGAGTAAGTAAAAGGATGTTATGAAAGCATTTCAATATGCATTCAGGTAATGCGCCAGTGCTTTGTTGGTCCTTATTTGATAAATAG
The DNA here is from genome assembly GCA_963854165.1 of Sylvicola cinctus. Lineage (NCBI taxonomy): Eukaryota > Metazoa > Arthropoda > Insecta > Diptera > Anisopodidae > Sylvicola > Sylvicola cinctus. The sequence continues at coordinate 1,810,675 of OY974082.1, forward strand.
TTTTGTTAGTATTTGTCAATTTTTGGATATTCCACGAATGAAACTAAAATTTTTTTTAAAAATTACAAAATATAGTATACATCCAGGAGCTTTACAATTTACTTATTTTTGGCTTTATTTATAGGTTGTAGGTGTCATGTCAATGCTCAACATTTTCCTTTATAAAATTACTGTAAATTAAATGTCGTATCCTTTCGCCAGTTTTAAAATATGTCTGAAAACCCCTTGATTTATGTAATTTTTCATTAATTTTTTCCAATACCTCACTGCTCAGCAATCACTTAAAAAAATCCTTTATGCAGTTTTAAATAGCTGAAATTAAATGGGATAAAAAATTGTCCTTCGAAGCCATTAACTGTGGCTTCCTTTATAATGAAGCACTCAAAATTCACACACACCTCACTCCCACATCCATTTAAAAATATACAACAATTTTGCGAATCGATTTTGGAATAATAATCATCCTAATTCCGGCTGTAAACTGCATTCAATGGAATGGATTTCAATGTTTTGACTTTGCAGTCCTTTTCCCATACACAGCACAGTCAGTACATACCTTGTAGCAAAGACCGTTTGAATTTTTCATGACGCTCTATTGGTTTCTCGTTGAAGGCGCTATGGAGTTCAGATTTGTGGAAAATTCATGAGAAAATCCTTTATTTCGCTATACGTACTATTTCTGTTTTACAGTGTGTGTGTGTGTGGACGATGCTGGGGGTAGTTAACAAATGGGCAAAAAATGCAAAGCAAACGTATTAATATGTATGTTATTCATGCTTTGTTGGCGTGTATTCTGGGTTTAAATATATACACCCATGCCACGCATAAACACACACACACACACACCAACGTTCCTCCCACCGCCCAGCATCTGTACAATGAACACATACACATAAAGTCAATGCAGGGACCAGGATAAATGGAGATAAATGATTTAAGGAAGATGGATTTCGTAAGCCAGACAAATTTCGCTGTGATAAATTTTGGCGTATTGTAGTATAAAGTTGGTTGTATTTTGGGTGAAATTTTGTGTTGATGAGAGTGTTGTGATTGCTGCTTGCATACAATTGAGGATTTAACAGCACAATGTTGATAGTTTTGAAAAAAAAAAAATGGTGCTCTTAGTGGAATTATGCATGAGGATTCAATACCTTAACAGGATTAGGAAATTGTTAGTTTAAGAAGCGTGCAAATTGTTGGTATTTGTTTGCTTAACTAATTCGTTAGATGTTTTTGAAAAAAAAATTTTATCCTGTAAATAGATTTTTCCACAAAATTGTTTTTTTTTATTTGAAAATCCGTCGCCGATAAATTTACAATACAATTTTCATTAATCCCCGCAAGAAAGTACAATGTCCGTTCAATATTCTTTTGTTTTATCTGTATCAAGAGTTGCATAAAAATGCTAAAAATCTAAGTTTCAATTAAGTTAAAACCATGTATAAATTCTTTTCCAATATTTTTTTATTCCAAATTATATAAACGGATATTATTGGAAATTTATTGAGGAAATGGTGTGTTTGTTCACCGCCTGCGGCATTTATGTTCTGTTTGCATTCATAAATTTAATAAATTTTAACGAACCAAAATGTGTTTGTTGATTTGTGTTCCCCGCAAACGAGGCCCCACGTACTTTCATTTAAAAGTGACTCCATATACAAAGTATATACGAGTGCATTGTTGGTCTGGAAAATATTTACTCCAATATTTAGCACCGCAGCATGTTTTTGCAATACATTTAAAATATATTCAACAATGTTTTTTATTTTTCATTAATTCAGTTTTTTTACGCACGCTTTTTGCTTTCAAAATGTTAATTATTCTTCATTATGACTTTCAACGCTGCAAATTGATTTACAAGAAAAAGTGCTAATGTATTTAACTGGAGCAAATTTTCTTTTCTTTTGTTTCACAATTTTTACATATTTTAGTAACACCAAAAATAGAATTCAGTTCATTGGATGGAAAATGTAATGCAATTTGGCTGGGTGTAATTAAATTAAATTGAATAAAAATCAGAAGTGGAAGTCGTGTAATAAAATCAAAAGCATAATACATATTCGAGTATATAGGTTAAAGAATACAATTTCACGATTCAATAAGGTGGCACCGCACCATAATTCGCGCAAAAATGAACGAAGGATATATGAGAAAAACAACGGATGAGTGAAGACGGCAAATATTGATTTATCTGATTTGAAGGAAGTCATGGAAATTATCAAATCAAATTAAGTTAACGATGGAAACACGCTGTATATTATTATATTGTGTGCATGTACGAGTACTCAGTACATTCATGGCGCTTATGTTTTTTGTATGCCATTTCTATAATGGGGGCGTGAAAGGAAGCCCGCACGATTCAATCAAACAATTTGAGTAAGAAAAGTTTTTTCATCGCAACGAATTGAAGCTCACACCCTCTAATCCCTGACAAGCATTCCCGTACATTTAAAATTCAATAAAAAAAAATTATTAACACATTAAAAGAGTGGAATAGATGTTAGTAGAAATTTTTAAAAAAAAATCCAAACTTCACTCACACATTTTATAACTTCAAATAAACTCAACTGCTAATTAAAAAGCATTGAAAAACAATTAAAAGCCGCAACGAGAATAATTTCTATGTCAATTTTTTTTTCTCTATATATTGCCTTTTCAATATTTTTCATATTTTCAAAAGGAAAACAGTTCTCCGAAATGATTTATAGATACAATTGATTTTATATCGTTATTATAACGATTATCGTTATTTAATAAAGTTTGCCTTGAAATTTTATTATTTTGCGGTCTTTTTTATACTTTCCAGCAGAATTTTTTTCGTAACTGAAATAATGGGGCTTTAAGCTTAAATGCTGATCTGATTATCATTGAAATTAAAGCTGAACACGTTATCAAGCCGCAATATAGTTTATATAGCGTAGAAATAGAAATTGTTTATGTAAAACTCTCCCTGCAGTTCTTCTGCCTGTTCACAAACATTACCCGAGTAAACAGAATACAATTACTATACCGGAACTGTATCAAGCATGTTTACGTGTGGGGGATGAGAACGAAATTTTGTGTATTTTGTTGCGAAATATGAAGGCGCAGGCATTTCGTCCAACTGTTATTTGGATCAATATCTGCAATTATAATGATGAAATGCAAACAATATGGTGAAGCAAAAACGATAATGAGATTTATACTGCAGGATCACGAGTTGGCATTAATTCTGTGTGATAATTAAACACTTAAAAAAAATGTTTTATTCCAATATTCTTCTACAGTCAAACGAACAAACATTTAAACGCACTCTTAAGGATGTAATGTATTTTTAAATAGAGCCCATTATCTTAGCGCTTCATAAACTCATAACAATAACAAAAACATATACAAAGTGCATTTATGTTCATGGGCACAACTATAAAATGACAATAGTAAGTACTTGTTAGAATACAATGGCGCCTGCACAAACTGGGGATGAAAATAAACGCAACACTACACTATCATTGTGTTGTGTTACTTCCAGCTGTGCAGTTGCATGCAATGCACTTGAGGCACTCTGCACAAAGCATCCCCTAAGCGTTAAGGCGTGTAAAATCAACAGCGAAATTTGTAAGCATTTTCTCCCGTTTTTGGTAGTGTGTCATATAGCAAAGTCATACAATAATTTCACTTCCGAAACAAGACATGAAAATGTTGATGTTCTCATAATGTTTGGTATTTCACAGTAGAGTACCGTTTTAAATGCGTTTTATGTGTGTTATTTGATTCATAGGAGGTAAGCTATTTATACATTTAATTGTGGTTTGCTGCTAAAATACATTTTTATGTATTTAGTTGTCATTTTCGTGGATATATGGGAGCTTAAAATAGGGTTAATTGAAATTCAAAACCGTTTCTAAATTCATAAGCGCCTAGATGGCTGCAATAGCATAATTTTTGGCGCTAATTAAAATTAATGGCCATTTATGATTAAAATATTCTGAATATTTAAAATTTAAAATGATATCAAAATAATATTTGTGAGTGTTCAGTCTTCCCCCTTCCTCTCTTTAGGGGTAAGTGAAATTCCATCCTTTGGTTTTAATGTTTTTCAATATTAGAATATAATATTTAAAAATAATTAAAATACAATTTTTAATTTAATAAAGTTATAATTACTTTCGACCGTAATTCAATATCCTCGAAAGTTTTGCTTTACACATTCGCCTCCATTAAAATTCCATTTTTTTCGCGCATTATTCATTATTCTTAAAAAGAATTCATTTCATTTTTGAAAAATTGGTGTGGTACACATTTTAACAATTTGTAAAACGCACAATTATTCACCACAACTTTTGCCATTAATTAAAAAACATGAGAATGAGAAGAATTTTACTGATTTTTTGCCTTCTCCGTTTTATATGACCAACCAACGTTGCATTCCATTATACATTGAGAAATGAAGGAATCTTTTGCTCCCTCATAAAATCACATTCAATATAATACATGTACATACTCAAAAATACTATAGCATAACGGTTTCCCTTTCAATGCAAATTCTTTAACGTTTTTTCATTTCATTTTTTATGTGTGTGTGTTCTCTGATAAATTCAGCGTTCTGCGAAATCACGCACAAATAATTTGTGGATGCAAAAGCAGGTCGATGAAGTATGCAAAACATGTGGCTACATGATCGTCGTGTTACGAAATTCCGTTGTACGGGAATAAAGCAATGGAATTCAGTCAATAATTTTAGAGGTAGGTTGGAGTACAGAGTACATAGTGAGATTCGTTGGAAGTCATGATTTTTGGGAAATATTTCAATTCATATTTAAATTGGGGTAAAATAAAAGTTATTCTTAAGAAATTTTGAGTTGAATTCAAACGAGTCCTTATTGGCAATTTTCCTTTGTAACAAAGAGTGACTTAAGAAAACGATGGTTTAACTTGTGAAATTAATTGTTTCTTGCTTTGTATATGTTCAGAGAAAGAAATGAAATTTTTAAGTCGAAACATCAATTTTAACTTAAAATTTATGTATTTTGTTTGCAGGTAAAGTCAACCAATTTAAATGGATTAAAATAAAAGTTTTTCACAAATGAAAATACATGCAGTTTTCTGAATTAAAACTCGACTAAAAGTCAGTGACCTCTATTACAGTAAAAAAAAATAAACCAATTAAATTCTTTTAAATACATTTAAATAAAACGCTTCAAGAGCAAATAATATGATCAATTACCATAAATGTATGAATACAAACGCTTAAGCGTAATTACGCTCACTTTTATCAACAACAACTTTCATGCGTTTAATTCAATTTATATGCATATGCTCATCACTGCATTCAACAACAGCACTTCGCCCTACCACCCCCTCTTCCCATTCGCACGCTCATTCAAAGGGTGCTTTAATGAACGCTTTGATCATTAATCAGTGAACCTCACCATACACACAATTTATTCAATGCACATAACTATTATCTGGTTTCAATTAAGTCCAGCTCACCGGTTTGCATCTTTAGTCTGTCTATATTTGCTTGAATGATTTTACCATACAAAACGCAACATCCGGCTAAATCGATTGATGATGACCACTCATGTGGGAGGAATTTTTTTGGCCAAAATATTTTCATAATAATAATATGTTATTATTAACAAAAGCAATATTTTTTGATGATAAAAAAGGACCCTTGACTTTTGTGCTCCTTCAAGCTGACACTGTATAACATCGCATACTTGTGTGTGTGTGTTGTTTCTCTATGGAAACACACACTCACCTCATGTACAAAGGAAGTATGAATAAATTGATGGCAAAAATAAGGATAATGTGTGGAAAAATAAGAAAAACCACTCTCGCCTTACATACGAGCAAATGTTCATAATTGTTCAAGTACTACGTCGTGCTACACAGCAATTCAACTCAATTAAAAGGTAGCAACACAAACTTCGTGCGTTCATTTTATTTTCCTTGTAGCACAATATTTCTTTATAACAAGGATTGCAACTATCGCGTTGGAGTACGTGTATTCCGATTTACATCAACATGAAATAAAAATTAGCATATTCCTGCGTTTTATTGTGGTTGTTGTGTTCAAATCTTAAATTGGGAGTAAACACATAATTGCGAAGGCGCGTTCAAACTTTAAAAGCATAATATTACATAAACATTACGTGATTGTGGAAAGGGGAGGGTTGGGCTGTGACAACAACAACAAAAAAACGCGCAAACATATTTGCTCGCGATGTTGTGGGACGCACAATGAAAGTGCGCACAGTGCGTGACAATGCGGAGTGTTTTTAAGGATCGGGTTTGCTTGGGAGTTTTTTTTCCTCACACAATATATAACACAACACATTCCAATCCATTTACATGCTAGTGGTTGTTTTAGGTTTAATTTTTAATACCCGAGAAATGTGAATTAAACACAAGCCACCTACTAAATGGTAAATCTGTGTTAAAATATTCTGAAGAGCAGCTGCTGGTGGTTGGTTAATGAAACGCAATCCGAATTTCAATTGACTTTGCAAGGGGACGAATTAATATTTGATTTTCTTTGAGGGTGCGCAATATTTTTGACTCCTGTATTGGGGCAATGACATTTAATTGAATTCATTGTTTGAGGATTTGTGAAGGATTTTTACTAAATTGAATGAGTTTACTTGTGACCTAAGTAATAAAAGATAGGAAAATAAATATTACTCCATTGCAGAATAAAATTTCTTTCAGTACAATTTTCGTTAAATTTTTAATTTACTTATCTTGATTTAAAATTTGCTGATAAATTCATTATGATCCTAGCGGAAGGATGTTTCACATTCAAGCTCTCCCTAAACCAATATTTGTTAAACCTTATTGGAATGTTTATATGAATTATTTTGAATTGGATTCAATTTATAAAAAAATCTCAAAGGAGATAAAGCCCATATTATAAACATTGATATTGATTGATTTTCAACACAATGGATTCTTTTTTGGTATCCCATTACAGTTTGCTGTATTATAAGGAAGAGTTGGGCTAAAAGCTTAACCCAACTATAAAGATGAAGATCAATGCAGCGATTCACACTTCCATTCATTACAGATGAATGCCACGACGGCTTTGTCAACGACGCTACATTATAACTAAGAGACGCGTCTTAATGATTTTCGCTGGCGCCTTCAAGTCGGACACACAGTTCATTTCCATTTTCAAACAGTATCTATGTTTACTTTATGGGTGGCGTAAAGTTTGTTAGGATGATGAAATATTGTGCAAGTGATTGCAAGGACATTAATTTCAATCAATTGTTTTAATTGGGAATTCGTTTTAAAATAGAATAGAAATGGATCATTATAGTTGTTGTTAGTTAAGTATAGTTTATTTATATATTAGATATTCAAGGTCAGATTAAAATTATGTCATTATTTTATAAGGTTTTCAATTTTTTTATGAACCTAGAAATTTGACTTTATCAATTAAATAAAAGCAACAAAATAATAAAGAAAATTTTCAATTAAATATTCAGTCGTCCCAATAAAGTGACCCAAAACCCATATTAAGTCACAAAATGGGCCACCATTCCACAAATACATAATTCAACACAAAGGGAAATCCCAATTTAATTAACCACCCCCCAAAAATACAAAAAGCACTTAAAATTTTTCACTTACAGTAAAGTACTTAAATTTAAAATGTTAAAACCTATCGCACTTCCTGCCGCGTGCCTCAATTTTTGATCCTGTTTTCGTTTCTCCGCCGCTCTGCAACCTCTCTTTCTCTATGTTGCATTATTAAGCAACAGCCACACGCACGACAGTGAATAAAACATGTACATTAAGCTGTTTACTCCGGAAATCTGTGTAGAATAATGGCACATCCCATTTAAATGGCAATAAACATCAGCTTAACTGAAAAGCTGGATGTGCGTTGAAGCGGTTGTGTTCTGATGATGAGGAGCGGAGCACACTGTAGCTGAAGCTTAAACTCATATATTTGTGGAACAGCTGAAAAACATTGTGGCAAAGAGGCAACCAGGGAAAAACAAGGAAGTTGAGATTCATTGGCAACATGCGAAGTACATAATTAATAATAATAACAATAATAATATTGCAACTATGATAAAGGATATATGAGCAAAGCAAAAGTTCGCTGAAATCCAGTAAACGACTGCCACTGCCATCATTCCCAATAACTTCCAAATGTATTGTGTGGGAGGCGGGGGGCGAAAGAATTGAAAGCTTTTGCACCACACAAACTTTATTGACTGCCCCAATCTGCAATATAACAAGCTAATCTCATTGGTCTTTATGGCTCAAGCACTCACAATCCTCATCTTGTTTGTGCAGTGAAGGCGAAATCTTGTTGTGAATAAATTCGAAATATTCTAAATATGTTGCATTGATGCATTCAAAGCAGTTTTTGAGAGATCGGGGTGGTGCTGGTGGTAACTGCAGTGTTAAGAGGTGGGTGTACTCTGCATGTGTATGAGGGAGCTGGTTACCAGGAGCAACAACAATATTGCACACACGATATAAACGAAGCACTTTAAATAAAGGTAGCTCCAGTGCACTTGCATCCATGTGCGCTTTGCCGTTGGCTTCTCAACTCCAATACGAAATATATTATGTGTTGTTGTGTATGAGGTGTGCAGTAGTTATGAGTTGTTTATGAACTTCTTTTCTATGTTAGAACCAATGCCCCCCTTCACCCAACTTATTCTGTTTTTTACTGATGTCAAACTGATAGAGGTATTCTGTTTGCAAAATACAAAATGCTAACCAAATTGAATCTTCCATTTATTTCGCAGAGGGTCGTTCGGGAATGGGTTCACTTTGTATTGGGATGAGGAGGGACGATTGCGATTTAATATCTCTGTGCATGCTCTTTTGTAAATATGCAGCAAGTAATATGTTTATGTGAACAGTTTTTAGCTATTTGCATTTTATCTGCATGATTGGGTTAAACGTAATCACACAAGTAGAAATTTCTTCTCCCATAGCAAAATGTGCATGAATTATCTCTGATGGTGAACATCTCAGATCTTGCAGAGGCAGAGGAATTAATTTGCAAACAGATTAAAGCGTTGCACTGTGTCTGTGTGCCCACAAGTTGGTGCGGTGTACTGCAAGAGCGAGTATTATGCGGTAATCTTGTAGTAAGTCGCCTGTCTAGAGTGGAATATATGAAAATTTATGAGTCACCTCAATTGTAATAATTGTGTACATGGATTTTGCAGTTGTGCACTCGAGCTTAGGTGTTGGCTGGATTCTCTAATCTTTTAAATTGGGTGCACTAATCTGTGATAGACGTACATTAAGAAACAAAGTCAGTACCTCGAGGTGTACTCCAAAAGTAACCAAGTTTTACTTTCACTGGGGAAACTACTTCGGTAATTAATGAAGTTGTGAAGTTTCAATAGAATTTAAGTCTGTATTTGTTAGTTTAACACTTTGAACCTTTAAAATCAGTAATATTAAAGATTTCAGAGAATTTCTATGAAAATAAAATTACAATGGAAGTGAAACAGAAACCCACACAAATTGACATTCTTTCCCCACAATTCATACATTATCATAACAATGCATCTCTCCCCATATGAATGTAACCATTTTCCCTGTCTACAGTGCACCCCAGTAAAGGTGCGAGTACTACTTAAAATTTATATGAATTAAGAAAAAAGGAAAAAAAAATAAGAAAGTTTGTGTATGAAAGCTTTTGTCAGCATGTCTGCATGCACCTACTTCGCTTCAATCTCTTACACCCCTGACTCTATAGTTGAAGCAGCGCCTTGTCAGCAGTTTTTATATGGCATCATCGCCTCGCACCACCCACTCACACAAAACGATTCCTCAGCATTTCTCGATCCAGTACACATGCACATACTCGCACCTCCATCGTATCCATCGCCATGAATTTCTTACCAAGTGTTTTCTTGTGCAAGTGGTGTACTTTCTCAGAGTTTTCACGTTTTTGCCGTCTTACATGTTGTGTGGGGAATGTCGACTATATGAAAATTTGATACTGTCTTTTAGTACATTATACGCCAAAGAAAGTGGCTAAATGATTTTCACTTTTGCGGCATTAATTATTCACTCGGCGACACTGTGTGAAATGTGAATCGGTCGTGAAATGAACTCATTGTGCGCCCTGGAAATTTGGTTTTTAAGACATTGTGTTTTCAATTTCATGCATATTTTGTCATCCCAATTTTTTCTTTGAGGTACACTCGCTTGTACAAAGTGATTCCTTGGCATTGTGTGTGGGATAAAAGGTGTGGAGGATGTGGCGTTGAATTTCATGATTTTTTTAAGTGTCGCTTCTGGGAAAATCCATTTTAAAAGGCGTCAAATATCAAACATAATAATATAATGAAATTTATGTTTCGAATTCATCAACATTAAGAGTCCTATTTTGTGGGTGGCAACAAATATTCGGGAAGATTGAGGCTGTAGAAATGTTTTATAATTAAATTTAGGGAAGAATTGCTTAACTCCAAGTCAGTCACCCCAATTATTTAGGGCTTAATGAATAATTTATAAGAAATTAATTTCCAATATTTCCTTATACTGTAAATTGAAACTCAAATCATGACAATTTCCTTTGTATTATTATAGTCCCCATATTATATTGTACCGTTACACGCATCATGAAACCTATAGGAAACTATTCACATAGTGACAATTTCGTGCCCTGTACACATAAAGGATGACGTGTTGGCTGAAACATAAAACATTCTCGTCGCCGCAGGATCAGGAACTCACAATGGAACTCACTTTTGCGCTGCTAGAAAGCCCTTACTGTTTGCCGCCTTTGTTCATTAAATGTAACAGTAACACTGTACTAGGATGTAGTCTTTAGTTGTAAATGTTAAATTTTCCGCTCAATTAAACACTTAACTTTCTTCCAATGATATTTGTGTGCAACTATAAAATTGGAAATAAATACTTTAATCAAATTTTCCGTTGTTTCTGATAGAAAAAATAGATTTTTTTTAGCCGATCCATTGTTAAGTGAATTTATAAAAATGGCACAGAAGTTTTAAAATTTTTTAAAAGGACGAAAATTTTAACGAAAATCATAAGAAAAATAATGGATTTTTTTTTTGCAGCAGTTATTAAATAATTCAAATATAAACAACATTTGACAATGTTTCCTTTCACCACTTGTGAAAAAGTCTGAATACATATACCAGTAAGAAAATATGAAATTGAGTTTGAAAGTTTTTTGAATTAAATTATTTATTGGCAATACACAAGCAGATTATACAATTTACAAAAATAAAAAACAGTGACTGATCTGATTGAAATATGTTAAACATAAATGTATGATCTGTTGATGAAGTGAAGCCCACACAATTCGACATAAAAGCATTAACTGCAGAACTCCTGTCAAATAAGGATTGAAGATGCAAAAAAATTATCCGTTTGATGCCGTTTTCAATTTAATTCGGAATATTATTCCTTTTTGTTTAAGGTGGATAAATATTTTTCGCCTGATTGCCAAATGATACATTTTTTTTACAGAATACAACTCAAAAGCTTTACAATCAAGGGAAATAAAATGAAATTTTTATATAAATTCATTTTCATCCGATTAATTGCTTTGAACTGGGACGAGTGCTTGTTGAGCGTTTGCCCTTTTACCAATGCCAATTTTTATTTTTATTTTTCGCCCCCCCCCCCCCCCCCATACTCAATATGAATATGCACTGCAAACGCTCGAAATTGGCGGGAAAGCGTAGTTTAATTAACTCACAGCGGTAAATGTTCATTTCCACTGAGCCGATGGGCACTTTTCACAATTATTGGCACGTACATGCTCTAGATTGTAATGTTAAATAATATAAAGTGTGTTTGGCTCTATAGGAATTATTTTGAAATTGCCCATTTTATTACAATTTACACACGACTCCTCCCGTTGAACTAATGGCGTGTTTGTTTTTACCCCCAAAAAATAAAATGCTTCACATATTCGAGTTGTAGTGAAATTTATGATACGATGTAAATTGGAAAATTCAATGCAAAAAAAGAAAGCATTATTTCGATTTGTAAAAACAGTTTTCCACACAAAGTACCTGCTATTGAATGCGTTGCTGTATTTAAAAAGGATTCCACTTGAGATAAGGATTACCAATGAAATCAGCATTCCAATTGCCTTTACTAAAGATTACATCTAAATTGAACCTGATTTTTAAACGAATGTTATTGATGAATAGTTTGGAGTTTAGACTTAAATAAGTTGGGAGCATTGGGAAACAAAAGGCGATTTTAAGTTCCGTCTTTTGTACGCTGATAAGAAGTCCACACTTGTGCATTCCCATCGAGTAATGCGCCTTTGAATTGTGTGTAGCCTCGCTTTGAGCAGTAAATTGTGAAAATTCTTCAGTACATTGCAGTGTGCGGGGAAATAAAACAACTCTTCTATACATGAAGAAGGTCGTACACTTATAAAGAAAATTTCAAATTGAGAAAAGACGAGTTAAGGATGAAAGGAAATAAAAAACATCCAAACATATACCTCCTCATATACGGCAAATAAATGAAACTTCGTGCAAACGAGCTTGTCTGTTAAAGTTGGAACTGCACAAAGAACATGCACAATAATAGGAAAAGGTGGGACCGTACATATAAATGGAATGGGGTTAAAATGAAGAAAAAGGACGACCAACACAAGAAATTCCATCAGTTTAATCGTTGGCTGCAGTTGCACACTGTATTTGTGTTTGTGTGTTTTCAGTTGTTGGAAAAGCATATGAGCAATACCATATATAGTGAATTGACATGTGCACACTGGCGTACCACACCATGTCCAAAAGATGACTATAAGTATTGTGTTCTTGTTTGTACCTTTAAGGTGAATTGATGAATGCCACTTTCTTTTCAAGTAAAACTACGAAAACAAGATGAATTTGTTTTATTTAAGGACTTAAGAGATATTTAAAAACATTTAAAAGAAAAACAATGTTCTGATAAATATTTCCTTTTTTTACCTTAAAATATATTTTATGAATGAAAATTTAATACTGTTAATATAAGAATGTATGTAAGGTTATGTTGTCATAAACCTTAATATCTAATTATTCCTAAAGTATCATTTAACTCATTTGAATTAAAATGTGTGATATGACTTCCAGCGAATACCATTCAAATTTGTGAGTACACATATAATCGTAATGCTAATTAATTGTTGGTTTGATTAGTAAACTAAATGGTAATGACTTCTCTGATAATCACGTATTGATATAATCACTGAAAATGATATAATGAGGATATAACAATACAATCGTACTTATTGTACGAAATAAAATTGAAAAAAAACGTTTTCCTGTAAGCATTGATTAGAAATATTCAATTAAATGATTTCATCGAACGATTAATAAAGTGCATAAAAGTTATCAATATTCACTCAATAGAGTACTTTAGTATTGAGAGTTCATTCGTAAATAGTTCAATTACGATACAGATCAATTGCAACACGTTTAGCAAACAATTCATGCTGCTTAGTAAACTACATGTATGCCTTTATGCTTCTCATTCATTGAATATACGGAAACGATAAACTTTTCTACTTAATCAATATAACTAAGCCTTACTTATATTGTATAGTTTGTTTTAGAAGCAACCATGGTATTTGCACTTAGCCAATACACATGCACAACTGCACATAGGTACAGTTAGGTCCTTGCTCCTTGCAAATATTACAGCCACACACAAAATTGTGTCGGAACATTGAATATATGTAGACAAAATCCAAACTAAATGGAAATGTTTGCCAATTTCCCAACTATTCATATGCAACTATACTTTAAAGTTTAAAGCTGGATTATCGTACATGCATATTTTGTCTATTTCCATGCACACTGTACGCTTCCAAATCTCATACGTTTACACTAAAAAATACACATCCGCTCGAATATTGGAGTATAACATATTGCCCCAACACTGCACATATTAAGTACATAAATATTGCATACTTGTGGCAAATGATGCCCCCCAGTTCTGCCGCGTCAGTCACTCACATACCTAGGCACCGTACATTAAATGTGTGTAACAGTGCTCCACTCGAGACAGCCCAATCGGACAACCCTCAACCCCCACAATGGGCGCCGCACCCTTAGTAACACAACGTGTGTTTGCGTTTATTTTTTTTTGTCGTAAAGAAAAATGCCCGAAAAACATTGGCAAAGACACAAAATTATGGAAAAGACAACACAGCCGGAGATCATCCAGCCCTATAGGCGTTATACACATATTATTATGTAAGGGCCACTAAAGCACGTCACACGAACGAGTGCTAATAAAATCGTCGTTTCGTATTCACTTTGATGTACACACACAAGTTTTGTAGCGTTCATCATTGTCCATTTTTGCTAGGGCAGCAGAGTAGAGGCTGCCGAAGTTGTAATCTCCCTCCACTCCATCAGAATTATCGACATATATTTATATTAAATATAATAAACAAGCGTTGGCAGTTCTTGGGTGGATGGTGTACACTGTTTCAATTCACAGGGTGAGAAATAAGAAACAAATCAAATGAATTGTGTAAAATTTTTACAAAAATATTGATATAATATTGTTGGTTAGTTTTTTTACAACTTCAATTCATAAAATAATAATTTCAAAATATTTTGTGCTGTTTTAAATTATTTTCTAAATTTTTGGTAGGTATTTTTCAAATCAATTTTAATTAAATTCTTGTAAAATTAAATAAATTTCTCAGAATAACAGTACTCTGGAAAAATCATTTTATTTCAGAAAACAAAACTCAAACGATTTGAATTTCGTTCAAAATATTTAATTAAAAATAAAATCGATTTTACATTTTTCTGCTTAATTAAAAATTGGTGACACACTTCATGTGAAATTGTCGTAATATACCGAAAATCGTTGCTCGCATCCCAAACTATCGTTACAATTTTCATCGGAAAAAAAAATCCACTTTGTATTTATTCCGGGTGGTTATTCACACTGGGCACCTCCACCGCACCACCCTGTATTTATGCTTGTGAGTGAAATGAAAACCGAAAAATATTGCTATCTGGTGAACTATACACATCCCCAACAATATCAAAGTTATGTCTCATAAGTAGAATTATTGTCGTCTTGTGATGCAATAAAGATTTATATCGCTGACCCAAACATAATAGATCATCTCTCTAGATGCTATCTGAATGTGCGTGTTTGTACCCTTTTTTATGGGCCACCCCATTGTCCATCGCATGTATTAAAATCATTATACGAAAAGCTGTTTAATTTATTAGCATGACCAAACCAATGACACAATTATTACAAGTGGCTTTTCTGCGGTTCAATCCACTTAACCGATAAATTAATAGAGTTTATTTACTGCTTTATTTCGAGTAAAAAAATTGACCCAATCATCATATCCCCAAAATATTTAATACCGAAAGTCATAACAGCCGTAATTTTAGGGAGGAAATTCTTAATAATAATAATTAATATCACGAATAATATGTTGAAAATAAGTGACTTTAATTAAAGTGGTAAATGTCACAACAAATTAAAAAGCACATTAATATTAAATGAGCAAAAAATAATGTAAAATAAAATGAGCAATCCACTTTAAATTTATTTTAAGCCATGTTACAACCACTTAATGTTGTGATAAAAATAGCTGTTTGAGTACATCCTCAATTTCAACATAACATTATGTATTCTGTGGGTTCATATGTATTTGTTATAAAAAGGGGGTGCGGCAAAATGTACAATGTAAGAACGATACACCACAAAGCTTACACTCGGTGGCACTCAGCCACTCTCATTCGATTAAGCTTCCGCTATTCACACTCTCTATTGTAACATTATAAGCGTAATGCAGCTGAAGGGCCCTTGATTTGTTTTATTTAAATTTTGTTTAGAGCATGAAACGTCTCACAGTTGTTTCAATTTAAGGGATGATGCCACATGCTACTGCAATGTTAGAACTCTAATTGTTTGCCAACCTACGTATCTACATAAAGATGGAGATTGTAAATTAATTTGCAATTTGGGGTATTTAATGGCTCAACAATTGATCAATACAGACTGGTAATTAAGTGTGTAATAGCTCAGTATGATCATGTTCATCATGAATATCATTAAAATGAATTTTTGGAATGGGCAATTAAATAAATTAATTGTGTATTGAATTCAATGTAAAAATATTAATTACTTTAATCAAAAACAATTATTGAAATGAAAAAAATTGCCTTTACAATTTAAATTCTGTGGTTGAAAAATGTTTTTCAAATAAACATTTGGAGCTGATTATTTAAAAAAGAATTTTTGCATATAAAAAAAATATTTTGTTGAATTAATAATAATTGAATTGATATTTTTGTGAAGCCAAACCGAATTATTGTAATATTTAGCATAAAATATTGTTTTAAACAATAACATTAAGACTTAAGCATTTAAATAATTAAAAACTTTATAGCATAATATTTAATTGTAAAAATAAGGTTTTGTTGTCCTTGAAATTTATTTATAAAAACAATATTTAAATTAAGTACATAAACAATTTTTTTTTTTCAGTTCAAAAAACATTGACTAATCTAAAATAAAAATTTTCAAATTAAATTATAAATTATTTTGTTTAAAAGCGTTGCGAAAAACGTTTATCCTCGAATTAAATCCAAACATTATAATTGAAATAAACGACACATGCATTTGAAACATCATTGTTGAGGATTAATTAAATTGTTTCCTTGTGGCTCCAGCATCTCATTTACTGACAGAAAGTCAGCTAACTCAATGTGGTTATAGGGTAAACAAACCAATACTTCATGATTATAATTAGTATTTACCTTCTCCGCAAAATGATGTTTACTTCTAATTAAACTCTGTATATTTTGCATCAAAGACAATTTACTAAATTTCAGTTACACAATTAATTGACTTGTTAATAACAACTGCTCACATCCTCAGGCTTTAATTAGATGTGCTTTAAGGGATGTACTTCTTAACACAAGACGAATAGCATCCTTTTGAAAATCAATTGCTCCAAATGTTTTCAATTAATTAATCACTTTTTCACAGAATTTAATCTCTTCATTTATTGTTGTTTTAAGTGTTATAAATATTATATTATAAATAACCATTAACAGCTAAATGCAATTTAATTGAGACGTTATTTTGCAATTTGTGAGAATTTTGCGTAATTTTTTAATGGCTTAAAGGGAACCATCGCCCAAACAGCCCACCCTCGTGAAGCAAAAAATGAATTATATTTGCAGTGCTCCCGCAGCACCGCATTAATTCAACAACATTAAAATTAAATTTGACTGCAATGCATTTTGCCAGTTGTTTTTCTCGTGATGCTTGCACAAATGTAATTATGAATTTTTGTCCATTCGTGGATTTGATTTAAATATGTATTTATTTTGCCTGGATTTGTAAATTCATAAAGAATGGGAGGGAGTGTGTTGCTAATGGAAATTTGACGAAATAATTTGCATGAATGAATTTGCATTCATAAAAACTTGTTTTCTAATATCGTGTGGATTTTAAAATATGTCAAATTCACTGAGTAAATGTTTAAAAAACATTTCTGTAAAAAATCACAAAAATTTCGAATTTTTTCGAAATTTATTCAAAACCGAATTTAGATATACAAAAATTAGATACTTATAATAAACGTCTCGATGGCACCGAGTTTTTTGCTTTTATTAGCACTTTAAAATACATTGAATTCTTTAACAGATATTAAATCAATTATTGGAAACTAATAATTAAAATAAACGCTTCTTTAAAAAATAAATTAAAATGTGAGAAAATATTAAGTATTCAGTTTCAATCTTGAAAACACTTCATCTTTGAATAAACTCAATCGAATTTAATATCAATTATGCAGATAACTGAATATTATTAACTCAAAAGCGTGATCGCCTTGAAGTGAAACTCCGCATATATGCGACAAGGGGAGATGAAAAATATTGAAAAAATTCAATTACTTTCTTGATAGCAGTCTGACGTCTTTATGAAGAAAACACCACCCCCACAAGCTCTCACTTCTGCTAAAAATCAAGACATAAATTGTGTCAAGACTCAAGAATAATAATTAATTGGCTTGATAGAGTTTATCAACTCAGTTCGAATATGTCTCAGCTAGGTGAGGGGCACAAAATACTCACACATTTAAGATAATGTTGTGATGCATATTCTTAACAAGTTAAGTCTTTAGTTTGGAAATTTGAATAATAACTGCGCACAACATTCAAGCAGATAATATTTGAGACGAAAGGATAATTGCATAAGACTTTACAAAGGACCTAAAATCATATTTAAATCAGCGTCCTTTAATATATTTAGTTAAGCAAATGGAACCACTTTTACATCTTCATTATGTGACCTTAATATAAACACCACAACGACATATTATACAATTAAATTAACATATTATGTCGCTCAGCATCGTCATTCACATACAAAGACAATCACCTCATCACCTCTTGGATCACCCATCAATTCATTTGGGTTTATGTTATATTTCATGGGAGTCGGGAGATAATACAAGTCACAACACCTCCCTGCCACCCTCTCATTGATCGACCGATTGTTTCAGTTCGATCAACTGCATGTACTCGTATTATAGTTGCTTAATGCATATGCGACAAGCACTTGATTTCCCGGTGACGGATATAGACATATTCAAATGAGAATGGCAATAGAATCAATATCAAATTGAATGCGCTCTGCATGTGAACTTGTTACCTAACTAACATGCAAGGACTTGATGTAACTGTGCAGATTTCAATTTGTACTGAGGTTAATTCTATCCGCCCACTATGTTGCAACATATAATGTGCAACAAATTACATTTGATTATGCAGTACAGAAAGACGCCAATATCGAGATCATGACAATTAGCATTTGATTGCTGTAGCCGAATTTGCCAATGAATTGATTATTATTGAATTGATCAAGTAAGTAATATTGGTGATAAGGTCAAGGGGAATTTATGCACATATTTGATGATGAATTATTCATGAATCATGAGCAAAGATTTATTGGAATGCATAAAGGAAGCGCAAAATAAACATGACGTCGAGTTACCTGGGAAATGTGAAAAACGATGTTTGATTTTTAAAAACAAAAATTTAAGCAACTTCATTGCTGTCTTCTTTTGAATAATTTTAGGATAAAAACATAATATTGCGACCGTTATTGGCGAGATAATTGGAGAAATTTTAGAGATTCTTTAGTTAATTATTATTAAAATTATAAATTGTGAATTATAGAACAACTTTAAAGTTGTTTCAGAAAAAAAACACAGGATAGAAAAAATGCTCCGGGTGAATTTAACATTTTAGTAAACAAAACAAAAATAATAAAAACCGTTTTTACACTTTTTTACACTTTTGTGAATTTTTAAAATTCTTCTAAAGGTAATTAACACATTTTTTAATTTAATTTTATTCCATTTTGTAAATAATATTTTTTTCCAAATAAATTGTATTTCCATTTAATTTAAAAAAATCCGAATCAAGTAAATTGTTTTCACAATTAAATACTTCACACATGCTCCAAATTAAAATTCATTTAACACTCAAAACAGATGCTCCAAAATTAAAATTAAATAAATAGTAAAAAAAAACATTCCTCGCTCAACAAACTTCATTAATTGTTAAAGCATTGAATTCATTAAAGCTGTGTCACACATATGTACTCGTATATGCGAGAATATGGAAATGTCATTGAATACGATTATACGGAAGTGTGCACAGTCTCATGATGTGAGCTTTTTTGCATATCATTTCAGCTTGGATGCCGCGCGGATGCTTGTTGCAAAAGGGGTTTCGTGATAACATTTTTATTTTTTTGCACAATCTGAATGATATTATGTGGCCGCACATAGGAGGAGCCACGAGGAGCCAGGCAGTGGCACACACACAAACACACACTACATAGTTAACATAGCGGAGACGAGCAGAGAAATAAAGATTATGAATTATTCCCTGAAACGTTTTTAGTGCAGCGTTTATGCTAAACGGCAAAGACGACACCCAAGAGAGTAGCCTTTTTGCGGCTATATGTACGCTTTTTATGGGCGGCTTGCGGATCTTCTTCTTCTTGTGTCAAGTTTTTTGATTTTCTTCCTGGTTTTATAGAGTCGGCTTGGTTTTAGATGTATGTCGCTGATAATTTTGTTCATGTCCCTTTCAGCTGAAGGTAAACATTATTTTGTCTACCAACATAAAGTTCATGAAAAGAATATAAAAATGGTCAGACACAGCCCCACACACATGCATGCAGCTTCAATAGTTATTATAATTTCCAAACACCGAAACAATTTTAATTTAATTTCTCTGTTATTTACCTTGTGCCCGCCAGTCCTTTTCAGTTTTGCTGCTATTAAATATTGTACAACAACTTTTTGAATGTGTGTGTGTGTGTGTCCTTTAGAATTAAAATTCAAAGCACACTCCGGACACTATGATAATTAATGCCAAGCAAAATTCAAAGGTAAAAAAACAAAAAAAAAGAATAGAAATATACGTGGCTTTTATTCCGTTTTGTGTTATCTATTATCGAGTTAAAAAACTTCGAATTTGGCAAACGTATTAAAGCGGAAAAAGTTTCCATTCTTTGCAATTTCCGGGTGTTTCATTTCATTGCCGCTGGTTGCCACAATATGTATCCCCTCCAACCACCCACATTTTCCCCCATTTTCCAATGGAGGTTCACGAATCCTTAATATATATATATTTATATATGTTGAGCCAGCTCCGGACCCGTTTCCCATGCGGAGTAATTCTCATTCCGTTAGCAGCCATTCTTTATTATGGCGACACATGATCTCACGCGTGACTCAACAAACCGAATTTCGTTTTCGTGTTTCTTTTCCATATTTCGTTTGATTAACCTTATCTTCGTCTTTCTGTGTATGTGCGTTTCTCTTTTCTCCATCTTATACAGGTTTCCTTTGCCTTTGCATTTTCTTTTGCGTCTCCTTTTAAAGAAAAAATATAACCCGAATGAAAAGTCGCACATTTCAAGTCTAAATGTGTATATGGTACTTAAATAAGGGAAAGTGGGGAGGGGGCGGAAAGAAAGGAGATGCGGCTGATGCTCTGGTCGTCCTAGCCTCCCCCAACGCACCGAACACACATCACGTACCATTTTTCGGTAAGTTGTTGTTATTTCTGTGGTGAGAGGGTTGCCAAAGGGATAATAAAAAATTGGCAAGATAACATGAAATTTGTGTCAACCTTTGTCAAAGTAGCTTTAGTTACAGGAGGTCATGTTGACAGAGGCATAACTCTTTTATTATGTTTGCAGTGGGTACTGCGAGAATTGGCATATAGTGAGAACGGAAAGTGTGATTATTGCGGATTACAATAATTCAGACAGCCGCCAGGATATCGCTCATTTTGCATAACTTATGTACACGAATCGGAATATTGTCGGGTGACATTTTATGAGTAAATATAGGAATTTGTCCTTATGATTACTTGGGACAGAATAATTTAACAATGAGTTAGATTTTTATCAGTTATTGCTCCAATGTTAAATCCTTCTTAAGCCCATGAGACTTTAACTATCAACTTATTTTTGCTGCATTTTTAAAAAGGGGTGATTATCCAACCTTAAAATAGTCTGTCGTCTGTCGATTTTTAACTCCCGCCCACAATGTGAGGAATTATTTTAAATTGATCTGTGAATTTGGTTGGTAAAAGAATTAATGATCTATAAAAAAAGTGGAAGTGGCTTTTTACTATTTTTTAGAGACGCGAAATAAATGACCGCCCTTTAGGACCTCTAAATTTAACTTGAATCGGGAGCAAAAAAATGTTTTAAAGTTTCTCTTTAAAATTCGTAATTCTCTTAAAATTCCTAATTTAAATATTTTCTGTAAATTAAACGCGGTTTTTTTTCAGTTCACAAATGTTCTTTATGTGCAATCGTAATTCCACAAAAATATTCTCAAAAGTCACTCAACAACATTGTCCAAATCTCAGAGTGTCAAAATATATTTAAAATTAAATTTCCCATCTATCAGTAAAGTCCCTTCTTAAATGCATACTGCAGAATTGGTTTATCGCTCCAGCTCATTTTAAATTGGCGTGCGATTTTAAATGAAAAAATGTCACACTGAAACATTCAATTTGAAAAACACAATGAGGAGTAGGTATGCAATGAAATGGGATGGCGGATAAAAAAAAAGAATAACATAAAGCGACCAGTGTGACAAGAGACTTAACACCGACTATTTGCATAGACCCACTTAAAAAAGAAAACGACGACGCATTAACGTGGGGATCCCCAGAAAGGCACTTAACAGGACAAAGCCACTTTCTGCAATGTGAATGCTTTTATGCGCCCGCACCCAAAACTTTTTGTGTGTGTTGTCAGTCGAAGTGAATTGGATCCGATTAAGGGTAAGATGAAACAAATTATGGTAATAACTACATCTACAATATACAGGTGAAGTGGCGTGTGCTTTTGCCACGCTGAAAGTGTCTCCATCATGTCTTAATACACAATGCTGACTGCATGATGCAGAACAATGTACCACCGAAATCATTATGTGAATTGCGCTATAAGTTTGTATTGTTCTCCACTTCTAATTAGTACTTTGGTTATCCTTTTTGCTTGTGCAGTGTATAAAGTAAATAGAGTCCATAAAAGCTAAACAAACAAAACATCAATGTGAAAAATCAAGCAAGGATAAAATGCGGTGGCATGAAAAGAAGGAAGCGTGAAAGAAAGAAAATTCGCCGCAGCAACATTAAAGCAGAATGAATAGAAAGTGTGCAGGGAACGAATTTGACAAATTGACAAAAAATGTAAAAACCTGACCATAAAGCGCACTTTTGGTAAGCTTTACATATCACTTCCCTTTCATATGCGAATTATATGCAAATGTAGAGCAAAGGAAGTGGCTGCTGCAACACACAACAACAATGAGCAGAATTTTTACGAGCCATAAATTTAGCATTCTGTGGAAATGGCAGGTTAAGGTTGATCAATTGCTTGAATTCTCTGAAACCAAATACAAAAATTGATTGTTTTATATAATATGCATATTTTGTTTTTATCTTTAGACTTTATGTGTCTGCAGTTTGCAGGGAATTTTTTTGTAGACGCAATTATTTATAGTTTTTTTAATACAAAACATTACAGAACAATGGGAAACAATTTTTCTTACTTTGTCAGTTTTTTTATTGTAATGGTCAATCCATTAATATCGTTTATAAGTTGATTTATCTACTTCACATTACAGAAACAGACTCCAAATTGTGTCAAGTAAATGAACATTCGATTCAATTAAAAACATTTAAAACAATAAACAATATATTTCAATAAATTCGACTTTGCTCATATTGACAATAATTCCAGATTGGTTTGTACAAAATAAATCCCCCACAATAGAATAAATCCGTCAACACCATGCAATGTAAAATTTTATTATTAAGCCTCGGAGACATATTGAGCTTTCTTCCAAAACAAATTGTTTGCCATTACAAATATTTCGGATGGCTTCAAAATTTTGCAACAAATAACACAAAACATTGTCACACAATGTTCCCTTCCAACATTCAACGTAGATACTACTCACGGCATTAAGTCTCCCACCATTCCAACATTGGAGATTATTAAATTTTCTGTCAATTTGTCAACAAGGTGCCCATATTTCATTTCCTGGGAGCTATATTTGTGCACCTGTCATACGATTAAATTGCACCTACTCGCACAGTATAGTGCAAAAGGATGGCATGTTTTCAATGAAATTATCGCTTTATCCACGTCTGAAATTCTCGAAAATAAATTGTGATTTATTAATTATCACTAAATCAGCGCGATTTCAAAATTTAACAACAAATTGATTTTTCTCATGATTAAGGTATATTTTACATTTAAATGCTTTAGTCGACATTTATGTTTTGTGTGTTTGTGTGTGTTGATGTACATTGGTGCACTCGCATTTAATTTATTCGCAACTTTGCATTAATTGAAATCAATTATAATGCAGATTAATTTTCATGTTTATTGGGCGCATTTTTGTTGGCGAATTTTTCGGTGGAACGCAAACATTTATTGGAGGCGGGGGATTGTTTTTATATTCTGTTATTTGATTAAATGTAAATATAGGTTTCTGGTATAAATTTTCCATAATTAAAGAATACATTCAATGTTTTTCAGTTTGGAAAAATAATTTAATTCACTTTTGTTTAATGAGTCAAATTATTAAAAAACAAGCCCTGCTTCAATTTTTCATGGACATTTTTTTAGGATGTGAGTAATTCCGTTTGTAAAAGTGGTCAAAATTGTTAGAATTGTTCCAAAAAAATCAAAAATGCTACAATCCATATTCTCTTGTTTATAAATTAAAAATGCAACACATTTATTTTGACAAACACAATCCATTAAAATGTAAATTAAATGAACAGGTGATTTTCACAAAATCTGTAGCAAAATATTATCTGGTAACGAAAAGGCCATGCGGAAAATTTATTCAAACATTCATACGTGCCAATAATGCATTGTCCAATTCCCAAAGGATCATTGCAGCACATACCTTTGTATTTAGCATTTTGCTCTTTCAATAAATGTGATTTAAGTTTCAGGAATGGACGTATAATTCATGTGAGTAGTGTTATGAGTTTCAGTGATATCTGAATCGTATTTTGTTCAAAACTTAACACAGAAAAAATACTAGTTGCATTATTGATTTGTGAATAGATGTCACGTTGCATTTTAATTGCATTTCAGAATGCATTTGCATTTTATTGAAAATGGTTTTTGATATCATTGAAATGCAATATTTATATGAAATACAGTCGCGCCCTTTTTTTCTGTCGACATATTATATTTAATGTAAACGGCACGTCTTATCTAGAGTAAAATTTATTGGCAATAAAAATCCAATTCGGTAAAAAGCTTGCACATTAAACAAGTGATCAGGATTGGAAAATGTTTAGTAATGGCCAGTTTAAGGTTTAGTTAAAACGGACCCTTTTCTACCCTATTAGACATTGATTTTGAATACATAAGACATAAATTGCGTGTAGGTACCCGGATTTTCAGAACACGAATAATTCATTTTGCAGTTCTGCATCTACACACAATTCCACGATGCGAATCGATTTTGGTACAATTTTTTATGTGTCCAAATATTTGATATAATAGGGGTGGACTCACATTAGTGCCAATAAATTCAAGGATATAAAAATCCATTAATGGTATAAATCAAATTCCTTTTTTTCCCCCAGACCCTGAATAAACAACAAGCGAGTACGTTGTAGAACCTCATTATAATTCAAAACTTGCGGTCCAAATGGGAAACCCAACCCCAATTTGATACCACCAAAATTTATGAGTTAATGCGTTATCCTTATATCACACAAAAGCAGGCGTTATCCTTAAATCACACAAAACCAAATACTTAATGTATTGGCATGTTATTCAGAGCTTATTTATATTATCACTTCCTTTAAAATTGGTTTCACAGTGTATACTATTTGAAGTCCTTTAAATTATAAATACATAATTTGTGGAAAAAGCCTATCTCACTTAAAAAAGGATGCCCACTTTGATGTTAATGCAGCTTCTATTTTGTATACCTACTGCATAAATAAAGCAGAAAAAAAGCTCAACAAAAAACTGCATTAATTCAAGGATGGAAAGATAATGTCGCAACCCTTTTTTTTGTTCGTCATTTCGAATATTTGTTTCAGGTGCGTTTTAAAAATTTGCATTTTTACCCTTCAATCGTGTCGCACTTCTCGTCATTCATAATTCTCTTTGATTTTTGCAAAAATTTAATATTTGTAACGAAATGTTTAATAAAATTTTTGTTTGTTTTGGATGAAGATTTTTTATCAGTTTTTGTACAACAGGACAATTTTCAAATAATTAATGTAGACTTGCATTTTTTTAAAGAGTTTTTGCAGATTTAATTTAAAATGCAGTTCCTTACATTAAATTAACATGTAATATTTTTAAACTAAAAGCTCCCACTTGTTTATAATTTAAATTCAACAAAACCAACATTCTGCATTACACGTCCTTGTTTGAAATAATTTACAATATTACAATCGTCTCATTATTTCGGATAAAATTACCAAGAAACAATGTATTTATTATAACTACTAATAATAAATTTAAAATTACAAAAAAAAAGTAAAGGGAGCTGCTCATTATTTTGGAAGCGTGATGTTGTACAATTTTTCGCCCGACACATTTTTTGGAAATATTATGTTTATTTGAAAGCCACCAAAACATGTTTTGGAATTTTTACCCAAACACACAATGAAATACATGTTTTTCATTTTTTCCAAATAATATAACTAGCCGAAAAATGCATATCAACATTATAGTATGGCATTGTTTAATAATTACATGCACGGAATACGCCTTTATGCATCGAAAACATGCACATCTGTTTATTAAGGGTTTGTAAATAATATGAATTTTCTAAACGCAAAGTTGTTTGTTTCAGCTGCAGCCTCAGGTTGTTGAATTTGCTGTTGCGAAAATGCATATTTTAGTTCTGCTTTTTTTGTGTGAGTGCTTTTCCTCCTTTTGGAAATTAAATGTGAATTTTTTTTGCGCAAATGTATGCACCTAAAGGTATTTCATTTCAGGACGGATTATTAAAAGATACTCAGCATTATCTGCCATATACATATTTATAGCCCAAAGAAGCATATTTAGTTTACCTTTGATATAGTAATATAATGAAGTATGCATAAAGTACTATCAAAATATGCTTTGCAGAAGGAAAAACACATTTTTCAAATTACATAGTTAATGTGAAATCTGTCTGCATTGCGATTTGTAGTATTAGAAAAAAACAGCTATTAAAATGAAAGCTTATGGAAAATAAGGATAATTGTAAGAATTGTTAATAGCATTGCTTTTTTGTACTCAGTTTTATAAATCCAAACCATGTAAATTAAATAAAACGAATCTTTTAACATGATTGTTTTCTATTTTTCAGAAAAGAGAATAAAAATGTGTTTTAATTTTAAGGAAATTAAAAAACACACACAATTTTGGACATTAGTTTGTAGTACATCATTTTCAAATTTGAAGCATCTTAAATCATGATTTCATGCTTTTAGATGCGCCGCTATCTGAACGGTCGAAAATATCGCAATTGAACTATCAATCAAATCCTTCAGAGCGGGTTTTTTTTAAATTTTAATTAGTTAAATTTCCCTAGCAAAATATGTTTCAAAATAAATTTGCCACTCAACTCTAACTAAGGACGAAATTCTGAAATAAGTTCCCACACACGCACATCGAAATGCGTGCAAACCAAACGCACAATGATAAAGGACAAAGTTCATATCATGCGTTACCGATAAGCAACTTAATTTTATTCCGGAAACATGAAATACCCGTCCGAAAATTTACTATCCCCCTGTGTGGAAGCTTTCGTCCACCCCATTTCATACAAACGAGTGTAAGCACTGCAAACCTAATTACCCAGAGTCTCCACAAATTGGCCTCTAAGTTATGAGATCGTCGGATATGACCGCAAACGTACAAACGGATACACAATTGTGTGTGCCATAGTTCCAACTGTAACTGCGATGCGGGTTTAGTGCTGCTGCAACATAACACAATATACATTGTTGCTTCATATGGCGGTGGATACATTTAACTAAGCTAATTTATTTCTATTTCTATACACTCGTGCATGGCGCTAAATGTGTCTCTATATTTTATACAGATGTGCATTTGGCGGCGTAAATTTGAATGGCGGGCGCTAATGAACAAAATTATCTTGCAAATTTGCATTTATATCTGTGCAATGTGTTTGCGCGTGTGTTCCTACAAATAGAAAAATTGTGTTAATCACCAAAACCATAGCACAGTCACTGCAATGTCACAGATGGGCAAGCTTGTAAAGTACGCAAATTTTGTGCAGTTACTGTGGAAACTAACGTTTAGTATAAGAAATATGGAAAAAAATACATTTTTGAACATTTGGTCACCGGTATGGCATGCAAGTGTGTTGCACTAATGGGCAGTGAAATTACAAACCATTGTCCAACGAAATTATTTTAGTACAAAGTAACTTAAAGCTTATTTCGTTAAATTTTTTGTTGAATATTTTGTTGAATTTATTGAAACCCAATTCCCTGTTTTTTGGAAAATAATTTTGTAAAGAAAAAACTTGATTTGATGCCGCTTCCTCATAAAAGCTCCATACAAAAAAACAATGTATGTCCGTCCTTTCTCAGAGTAGTTTAAAAACTCTTCTTGTAAGATTTTTTTATGGTCAAGCTTTCAAGGTCAAAAATTTTTTTTCATGAAAATTTTATTGAAAATGGATTTCAAAAATTGCCTACCACGTCTTAAAAACCGTTAATTTTTTCTAAATCACCGATGTTTAAGGGTTTATCCTTTTTTTTTCAAAGCAGAAAAAATATTTTAATAGTTTTTTCTTACTTACTTCTCGAGAAGTTCTTTGAATTTTAAAAGGATTATTTTTTTTTTGGTCCTTTAATTATTATTTTCTGAATAACTGTTCAAAATCAGTTTTCTCTAATTTTAAAACCTATACCATCAATAACTCTAAACAATTTGACATATAAAAAAATGTTAATGGAAAAAAATGTTAAAAGAAATTTAACATAAACCGGAAACCCCTTAAAAAAAAAATCATATTTTAACGAAAGATGATTGACGCAAGCGCTCACCACGCGCATGCAGCATTTTCCCCCACAAACAACACATCCTTGTAACCAATGTGCTGCTATTTTCTCGAACGAAAAAGCAATTTTAAATCGAGCAATCCGGTTCATTTCAACCGCAAGCCGCAATCAAGTGGAGAAATTCCGTTTGAGTCTTCAGTTAGTGTTCAAATTTTACACCAAGAGTGTGTAACTGTTACAGCTTGAAATTCCGTCGTCTCATATTCCTGTAAGATTGCACCCCTGGAAAATAAACAAACCAAAATTATTTACAGAAAGGATTCTTTTGAGATAAACTTTTTGTAACTTCTTTGAAATTTAATATATTTCCTTCCGCTTGGGTTTTATGTTCAAAAAGAAAGGAGAAAAAAACATCCTTAGTGACTTTGTTTGAAATTGCAATATGCAAATTTTAACTAAAATTAGATTGTCATAAATTTAATTGTATTTCATAATGACAACAATTTAAAACATATTTATTTAATGGTAAACGAAGAACCAACAGAAAAACTGTAAAAATACACCTAAAAATGGTTCACATTAAAGTCCCTTTTTAGTCAAAATATTTTGAAAGCGCGCGCATGTGTAATTCAATCGATAATAATAATATCCTGACGACAAAAACAACCCGTTATCCAGTTGACCCAACTACTAAAATGTATGCAATCGTTGAAATTTTAACTGTAATATGTATTATGTGTGTGAGGATTTTAAGAACGATTGTATATACCGTTAGAAAAATATGTACAAAATTGTTGAAAATGTGTTAAGGAATTTTTAGAAGAATAAATTATTTTAGGACTAATTACGTAACATATCTTAATCTGGTTGGTTCTTTACTTGCTGCCGCCAATTTTGTTAAGACATTTATAATACAAGTTGACAGGTTGTTTAACAATTAAAATTTACAGATGAGTTGATAAGTGAAATCATCACATTAATTTTTAGAAATGGAATGGAAGCACGTGTTGTAATGTTAGTTACTTAACGGAAGATCATTACATTTAAATAACAAAAGAATATCTAATTAAGTTATGATAATTAAGCACAATTCTTACACGACGAAATCTTATAACAGCTCTGAATTAATTTTGTGGTGACAATTTTTCCTACAGATAAATCTGCCACATAACATTGGTATATTTTTATGAATCTATGTTTTTGTAACTAACTAATATATTGTCCCAAATGATATGTGCAATGAAGTGTTTGGAATTTGTAAGCAACTGATGAAGCCGGCAACATCTCATTTGCTGATAAAACCAATATAAATCACCAACGCTCAATTAATTCAAAGGACGTCTCACCCATTTCACATTATTTAAGGCATCAAGCGACACACACACACGCACACAAATCACACCACAGACACAAAAAAGGGATGTAAGAAAAAACGAACGAAAAAAACATGTAGAATAAAGCAAAGCAAACCGCTAAAAGCATTTGAGACAGCACAAGAATTCGAATGTCGTCGATATGGTGAGTTATTGCCTCACCACCCCACCACGACCACCCCAAAACTCCAACTCCGTTTGACGTATGCGTATAAATACTCGTACATGTTGTACTCAAACAACACTGGTAGTTGGTACACCCAAGCAGCTTCCCAACTCATTCAATTCATCATCATAAAAGTCACGTAAATATGCCGTTATTGAGATCTATCGGATATCTTTTACACAATTTAACCCGATAGACAAACAGGCAATCACTTACATTTATACTTATATGTGAAATCGCGCGCTCATACTCATGAATGCACCAAATCGGTTGGATGTGGCCGGGTGGTGTGAGCGGCGCGGGTGGATTTTGTTGTATGTGCAACAAACATGTTCGTCGAGTGTATGAGAGTGAGCTTTTATAAATAGTTTGCAGTGTGCGCTGTCAAGATGGCGCACATGTACACTTAAATATATTTTCATTGTTGCTTCTCTTTTGCAATTTTCTTGTTTCAATCCTTTTATGTTTGTAGCAAGGGATTTTTTTACTAAACCTGCAATTGTAAACATGAACGAAGGGTTATGAAATATGATGCATTTGATAGCAAAGGTAATTGTATTAAGGAATAAAAAAGTGATTCAACTCAACTTTACAGTGGATTTATGAGCAATTACAATTCCAGATGCATTGAACAAAGTGTGTTGTTTTATTACTTTAATATTTGCAGCAGACAAATATTTTGTGGTTGCTTTTCTAATTGTTTCTTTATAAATATGCAGATAGAACTATTATTAGATCCACTGTGCTCTCGTGATGGAGGTCTAGTCATTTAGACTTCGGCCCATTGTATAGTTCTCCGAATTGCATAGTTCTAACCTGGATTCAATTTATTCACATTCCTAAATCTGTGCGTTTTAGTTCTTTTAGGAGGAGTTCAGTTTTCTTAGAGTCAGGACTCGCCATAAACATTTTAGTTTGCAAGAGTTCCGTTAATTTTTAATAACTTTAAATGAAGACACCAATAATCTCCAATAAATAAATATGATTCAAGGATTCACATAAATTTGTTTCTTTTCCTATCACAATACGTCTGCAGACTACATCAATTATAGTCAGCAGACATAATTATTATTTACTTTGAAACAATATACTGCGCTTGAAAATAAAGGAATAAACATATTTAAGATCTCGCTACTTACTGTTTATTATTAAAGAGCAATGTTTGTTCATTTTATCCCAATGTACTCGCAGTTAATATACAAAACTGAGGAAAAGAATTTAAAGAAATTGTGTATCCTTTCATGTGAAATAAACTCAAGACCTTGAGCCTGAAACTCCTAAGAATGCACAATACATCAGTACTTGCGCGTGTGTCAGTAATATGCGTTTGTGTGTGGGGCGTGTATTCGTTTAACAGTTTATATTAGATAAAGTACAAAGTAGAGGAGCTTTATTGTACTAATGGAACAAGTATTATGCAAGTACAAGAGTTAAAAAGTTTTAGCATATTGCGACTTGACTATCAAAGTCCTCAAACTTTTGTAAGTTATGTCGAAGTAGATGATGAAGTGTAGAATTTAGATGCATGATACATGTTAAGCATTTATAGCTGTTAAATCCAAACGGAAAAGAATTTGCTGGATGTGCTTTTTGCTGCTGCATTTGAAGCAACGCATGTGAGAATACACACAATAAAATTGGCAAACTTGTATGCATGAGAAAGGGTTAAATCTCCTTAAAATGTAAATGATAAAATAAAGAAAGTGCTGCAAAGTGTGTTTGTATATAGTTCATCTTTAAAGAAATGGGAAAATGCTCAAAGGATTGCTGCTGCACTATTTGTTAACACAATTCTCTTGCAATTTACTCTTCTTTGTTATGTATAATGCAATAAATAATATTATAAATATTCAGTCTTCATTTTGTTGGTGTGAAAGGGAATTTAAATTCATTACCACTAATATTATTTCGCAAAGAGTAAATTCGTGCACCTATAAGTGGAATATTAAATTGTGTTTAAAGCTCATACAAAGAATGCTTATCTTAATAATAAGAAATTGGTTATTGTTAAAAAAAGCAATTATTTCTGACCTTGAAATACGAGCTAACATAATCTCACAAAACAAAATATTCTGAAGAGCGTAATTATTATAATTAAGCTTATAATAATAATAATACAACGGTAAATATTTTTCAAAATAAATTTTAATTGAGAACTTTTATCGTTCGAAATAGGCAAATTGTTTGGATTGGATCTTGTTTATCCCTTTTTTATTTTTGATAATATTCCATAAATTTCATTAAAAAATTAATTAAATTAAATTTTCTTGAATTAAAAAAATAGTTGATGCAAAAGTGCACGTCATACTGAAAAGCCATTAACATTAAATAATGACCGTAGTAATGCCGGAATTAAAATCAATTGAATCGGACGCTAATTGCAATAAAAAGTATTTATTAAATGAAGAGAAATTCGTAAACAAAATGAACGAGCAATAAGAATGTGAAAAACTGCAAAACAAAAAAAAATGTTGTCACAGTCTAGCGATAATTGCCGTCCATGGAGTCACTGGTGCGATGCAGACACACCCCCAACCAAACGCGTACATCACATCACATATATTTTATATTATCAGCAAATTTAAATCCTGATGAATTACCGCAGACGCGTCCCCACTACACACACGATCAACATGGCAGCTTATTACATTGTACGTACTTAAAACGAAGCTGTGTCACATAAATATGGGAGGGCGGGGGGTGGGGGTCGTTTTTCCACCATATTCGCGCATAAAAACCACATTGTTGCAGTTTGAATTGCCACTGGAATACATAATATGCGGCACGGCAATTGATGTGGCCTCGGTTTATGGAAATCGCTTTGTGCCTTGGTTGCAGCTATGTGCCGTACTGCGTTTTCAACTGAATGTGATGACTGATTACAGATTATTTTGCACATAACTACGTACGGGGTTTTGATGCACTGACACATCTGTTTCTTTGAAAGTGCATTAGGCTGGCATTTAGTCGAGTATATTATGCGATTGCGATATGCAACTGTTGAAGCACCTCGCCACTGTTACCCGCACACGCATCACCACACATTTCAATTTTCACACAAACGAATTAACTAGCTTTATACATATCATATATTAATTATCATGCACTGCTGTAACAAGCTGTTAATTTCAGGCGTTCTCATTCATCTGCTGCTCACCCTCTTGCACATAGCCCCCACTTTTGGGGATGGTAATCTAAACTTTATTCTAGGTATTGTTACGAATGGATGAATATGTTTGTTATAAAGCCAGAAAATAATTATCGGAGCAGAAATTGATTCTGTGAAATTTAAATAAAATGTTTCATCTGAATTCGACGATATGTTTTCAGTTCATCTGCATTCGACGATTCAAAACATGTCAATTATTTAATTGAATTTATTGTGAATTGTTGTTTTATAAGTCAACATCATACTTTGGGCTACAAACCCGGTCCGGGTATTGGCCAGACAAAAAACGATTGCGTCAGTTTCGCAGGTACTTGCAAGAAATTCTCGAGAATATTCAATTTGTTCAAATTTGGACCCGGATTTCTGCGTTCAAAATAAGAAAACAGCGTGCATAAATATATTTTGGGGCACACAAAACTTTTATGGTTTATTATCGCAGAGGGAAACTCTTGGTAAATCCAAAAACAGTAACTTTAAAATTTGCTTAAATCATTAGAGAAAATCTTCAAATAAAAACACACACAAGCGTTCGCAACGCAATTTCTCGAATGAGAATCCAATTTCGCTTGTGTGCACGATATAATTCAAAAATTCAATTTAACTTGATATATAAACAGAATGTAAACATATTATATGAGAGATGAACACTCCAGCAGCAGCAGGCAGCAGCTTGCCTTCAGGCTTGGGTACATTAATTGCCTAGTTATACAGCTAAGGGTTCAGCACCGGAAGTGTTTGTCTGTTAACGCCAAGCCAGCGGCACACACATATTACACGCGCTGCTCAGTGAAAGTAGCAGAAAATGAAGGAAAATTTATGTAAGCCAGTGTGAGTATTTATATGGAAAAGAACACAAATTGATTTGCACACTTGAATCATCATCAATCGATTACGCAAAATGGTCGTCAGTTTGTATGGCTGATGGGGATGCTGGATGCAAAAAAAAAACGGAAAGAAAAAAGGGCGAAGCTTTGAGTGTACTAAAAGGGCGACATGGCAGGGCGCAGGCATACAATGATAAACGAACTGGAAATTAACGATAAAAAATATATATGGGATGTGGAAGGATGTGAAATAAATGAAAGGCAAAGAAACGAATTAGGGAAAAACGAGCTCTGCAGTATTGTAGGTAGGTAGGTATTTTACATGTGGGATATGAAGTGGCGTCCTTACCACTTGAGTTGCCGATGAGGGTGTAAAAGGTTTCTATATCTTCAATTTTGCCGCAACTTTCGGGATTTTTTTTTTTTTTTTGGTTGATGAGTGGAATTTGCTCCTGTTTGCCAACACATTTGTGTGTTTTTTGTTGCAAAAATTGTATTTCTTAACTTTCTATTTCAATTCATACGCATTTGGCGTATTGTAGATAAAAGGAAGAACATCCCTAAAGAAAAATATGAACAAAAATTACGTATTGGCAAAACCAGAGGCAAATAAAATCAGCACGGAGACGAATATAAGCAAATTGAGTACGAGTTACGAGTCTACATGCATAACAGTAAAAGCACGGAAGGGAAAGATCACCTGCGGATTCAATACGCATAATATTTTCTTCAGCTTCGTTTATTTTGAGTGTTGGTTTTTTAGATTATACATAACAGCACAGCCATAAAATAGTAGCAGCGACACTTCGACAAATCCGCACAAGCATATGATGAAGTCAGTGAAGCGTCATAAGATGTATTCCGTGGAGGTATCCAAATAAGGACGACTAATCCTGAGGGCGGCTGAATTATTCTGCGTTTGTCACTGTCACACGTATACGCTGTTCATTTGTACAAAATGTTTTGAATGAATAACCCCATGAATATCTTCTATTTGCCCTTTCAATAATATTTCGTTTGCTCCCCAAAAATGTCAAGGGGTAGAAATTTTTTTATTCGCTTATTAGGAAAACAAAAGAAAAGGATTCCACAAATTTTCACAGTTTTTTCTTACGAATTTTAATGATAAAACTTTTTAAACGTACCTCACAAAAATATTCTTTTTTTATCGAATAATAATTCGTTTAGTAGTTCAGTCACTTAACGCGTTATATTTAACGCTTTTGGAGAGGGCTCGAAGATATAGCGAGCTAGTGCGGTAGGAGAGAAAGAGAAAAAAGGTCGACAGTGATGCGTCAGAGGCAGAGTACTCGTAACACCCAAAAACTACGAATATTTATACGATTCCAAATAAAATAATGAATATGATACATCAATTCAAATCCTTAAACTATAAGCGTAATATTAAAACTGCACATCAATTAATGAAAAATATATGGGAACGCTCTAAACAAATATCGATATCTGCTCAAAATATTAAATTTTTTTATCGTGGAAAACAACACAAAACAAAGAAATCAGTTCGTAAAAGCTTAACAGAGTTGTTGTTTCATCAATTGTATTTTAATTTTATTTTCATGATATTTTTGTTGGGTTCATAATCATCCCCCACACTGGCAGATCGCATTCACGTTAACAAGTTTAACGGAATTGTAATGTATGTACGGTAAAATCCAACTGATATGTAATACACAGATATCTGCGATTCGATTTTGGCCCTCGATACGAGAAGTCTCGAATGTGTTTTGTGGCTGACGGCATGTGCAGAGGTGAAAGCATCAACCGTTCGAAAAACGTACCAATAAGTATACATCAACATTGAGGATACCTCATTCCATATTGTGGAGCAAGTTTTCGGCTGTGGGCACTGTTGTTGCGATTCCTTGCGGATGCTGCTTGTTTTTGTCGGACTTCCTTTTTTAATTAAAAACGTGCTCGTTATTGTGGAAACAATTTTATGTTTCTGCCATTTATGGACCGACCCACAGAGAAATCTTTATGCAATTTGAACTGAATAATTTCCCTTCCTATTTTATAATGTGAGGTATTATTGGAACAAGGTTTTGTAATCGTGTTTAGCAGAAGGAGTTGGTTTCGTGAAAATATTTTTGAATTGAACATTTACTTGCTTGTGGCCTTTAAAACTTTTGTGAGTCAAAATTTTAAATTTATTTTAGAGAAGAATTAAATTTTGACTTCATGAGTTGCAGTAATTTATTAAAGATCAAGTTGTGGGTCATATATTGAAATGAAAAAGTAAGTTGAAAATATTGAAATGAAATGCCAATATTTTTGTTATCCAGTGTATCTGCTGGAATAATTTTTGATATGGGTAATATTATGTTATAAAATTTTAATGTCTTCAGATTTTTGAAAATTTTTGAAGGCCAATATTTTTATCCCGAAAGATCCTAGAAACCAAAATAAATTAAATTATTTTCCTTAACAATTTTAAAATTTGATAAGGTAAAGTATTGCTTTACTCTCCCTGCCATTTCAGTTTGCATTATTATCTTTCCGTATATAAACAAGCAGCAATTTATTTACTAGTTTCGAACAACCCTATCAAAATGCAATGAGAGCTGAAATTATGACGGCATGGAGAAAAATAAAATGAGCAGTTGCTGTGCAATGCAACTACAGAAAAATGCAATGCACTGAGAAATCAAAGCTTTTTTGGCTCACACAATATGAACTGCAGCATGCACACCTGTTTATGTTCCCATTGAGTCGGATGTGTGAAAATTGTGTTAGGAATAAATGAACGCAATAAGGAAGCATAACAATATTGAGTTGCACAATTTTCAGAAAACCTCATTTAAAGTTGCGGTGCAGTTCTATTCATTCGCAACTTTTACAGTTTCAAACACTACGCGGAAATTGTACATATGCGGAAAAACGAATATGACAGGAATATTATTGCACAACTATTTTAGTTACAGTAATCTAGGATTTTAAAGGGATTTCATTTTTACATCGGAAATAGAGTAGACTACATCCTTTGTGAAGGATAACTATTGCAATTAACATAAAATGTGTCTCTTCATGAAATTCACATCCTCCCCAATATGAGCACATAATATTATGTTGTATAACGTAACGTAACTGCTTCTTAAAGTGAAAGAATAACAATTAAATACATGTATCGTACGAGAACTAAGAAATTTGCCAACATATTTGGAATTTCTGTAATGAGAACATCTTCAAAGGAATTCCCTTTCTGTATGGTTGCCGAAATTAGTTTTTGTGTCGTGTATGTGTAATTTGAAGTGTTTATACACTGGAATATCGTACAACGTAGAAGCATTAAAGATCCACTCTGCAGTTTCACAATCCACATGCACAAGATGTTCGCCAAGATAATTTTAAGGTATGCCATACTTGATGAGCAGCAATGTTTCTTTGGCTATTACATATTGTGGAAGGAGACGTAACCTTCGTGTATTCGTCCTGAGGGTAATTTAATTTATTTTTATTGTTCCCTTTTACGAGAGTGTTGCCCATCAACATTTCTTGGCATGTGGATTGCTTCCAGCAAGAATGTTTGGGTCCAGTTGGAAGGGTGATGTGGACAGTCATCTTGCAAATATTTCAATGGTTTTAATTTTCAACGCCAAATTTTGTTTGGCAACAAGTGAAGTCTTTCATTCGGTAATTTGGTAACGTGTAAAGACTAGTAGGGTCAAAGGTTTTGAAAATGTTTATCGCATCTCATGATTCCAATTATTTTCGAAAAAAAAAATTTATGTTTTAATATCATTAAAATGCAGTAAATTTGTAACTCAATATTTTCGACCAGTTCTCAGAAGTTTTAGGTTTTCGGGCATTACACTGACATCATCTCCTCACTGATTTACCAACTCCCCATATTATATACACTCACTTACATACGTGTCTCCGAATCCAGAACTTAAAGAATCATTCCACGTGATCTTTTTATTCAGGCTGCCATGCTCAGATTTTAGACAAACGACACGAAGTAGTCACGTGCTTTTCTTTTCCTCAGCGTGCAGCATCATCGCCACAAAATCTTCGTTTACATGAAGGCGCACAACTCACACAATCCAACTGACTGCGATAAGGGAATTCTTGCACAAGTCGCATAATGGCGGTGTGTGCAGTAAGGAATGGTTGTTTTTTTTTGTTGAAGTGATGCCAAAAATTATGGGCACTTTAGATCGTCGACGAACACGAGTTTGACAACGTAGATCACGTTTTTTGCACAGCAATTGTTTGTTTGTGCAAAAAACGTTGTCGCAATCCTTAAAATGTAAATGTGGCCCCACACTTGGACGTTTGCTGTTTAGACCCAGGAGGGGATTGAGAGAAATGTGCTGAGATAACCCATTCATGCCAAATGTGAATGGTGCAAGATGAAATTTAAATTGTTGTGTGCGGAGAAGATATTCGTGCATGCGGACAAGATTTTCATGACTTGCTTGCGGTAATGCGATGCAATAAGATAAATGGTTGACCTCTTGTGACTGCGAATGCGGTTTTGTTTGAGTATTTTGTTGTAAATGAGAACGAAGAGTGCAATTTTGCGTTAGTAATCGTATTAAGAAAATTCAATTATTTTAGAAAAACTATTGCAAAATTGATAATGGGACCATCTCAAAAATTTGAACTTTAAAAATAATTTTAAATTATTAGAATCTATCCAGCAGTTTAGTTTTAAAAAAATATATTAATTTATTAGGTTTTCCGCCATTTCTTTACACAATTTAAAATATGACAGCTTGAATGAAAAAAATTGAAATTTTGTGAATTAATGTCAATTTTAAAAGCAGCATTTTTTAATGGCTTTAAAAATAATGGCACATGGTGACACAGATGCATGTGCGAGAATTCTTCGACAATACGCACCAGCATTGCTGAATAGGGCGCATTATGAAAGTGTAACTGAATGTTTGTATACACAGCGAATTGAGAAGTATTTTTTCCCCACAACAAAGTTATGAGCATTTGCATTTAGATGAGTTATATCAGCACCTATTCCTTTATTTTCGAGATGCTGAATGCTGTTGTGTTGTTACAAACCGCTCCCCTTATACGACTTGTAAATGTGTAGCTTTATTTTCGAATATAAATATAATATTTCTGTCTCACCGTTGCGTTGTTGCTTCAAAAAAAATTGTTTGCGGCAAGGAGAGGCGCAAAAGACTTTGTGAACAACTAATGAATTTAAAAAAAATAAACAATGTTTTCAATACAAACTATTTTAAGACACAGAATTCCATTCTTAAAATAATTTACACATTTTGAAAGAAATATAAATGGTGGTCAATCGAACTTCATCGTTTAAACCGACTTAAGTGTTACACAACGGAGGATTTTCTTTTAAAATCCATTTTTTATTTTTAGACATTTTTAGGTTTCCACTTATTTTCTATTGTCTCTATAAGATCGTGGACTTCGTAGACTCCCGCACAGTAAATCTTCCACAAAAAGTAAACATCTGAACAATAAAAACGGGAGAAAAAACACAAAAGTAGAAACAATTTTCCATATGTGTGTGACACGTTGGAAAACATTTTGTATGTACACAGACGCATCTTGACATATTATATGCATGAGTCATGACGCGCATTTATTTGTGAGTTCTTATTGAATATTTCATCCCCACATACAAAGGACGCGACAAAACACATATAAAAATGGAATTACACGGCCAAATCCGATGGGAAAATAAATGCAAGGAAAATTGACGGATGGATGGATAAATGTAAAGCTCCACACACGCATAAGTACGGGTAAAATAAAATTTATTTATTTGTTTCGTTATGTGAGTGAGGGCGGGGGTGATGTGTTTCTGCCTGCACGAGACATGTGTCGGCTGATTCGTAATTTGTGGCTTTAAATTGAGTTCGTTTATTGTAGTTATTTTATGGAATTTTTGGTAGGTTGGCTTCGGTTGTATTTTTATCTTTAAATCATTGCAAAACAGGTTTTATAAAATTTTGCCACTTTTGTTTCCATTATTGTCAACTAAAGTCCCTTCTTCAAAGCTTCCTTAAAGTTCCTGTTTGATTAGTGGCTTTAATTTACGTAGCAGCGAGAATTCACCTGTGAAAGACAAAGTAAATAAAAAGGATACGCTGGCTTTAAAAAATATATTTAAAGGTAAATAACTAAATAAACCCCATTTTAATATTTATTAAGCAAAACAATATTTAATATAATTAAATGTATGAATAGAGAAATTATATTAATTTAAATTACCACACCATTTCCAAAGTTATTTAAAAAAAAAAACATAATTATTGGAATCATCATGAATATTCAGTTACTATTTTAATAATATCAAATTGGCAATTTTATTGACTGATGCAAACGTACCCCTCAGCATATTCAGATTCAAATCTAAATATTAGCCAAAGCCTGGGAAATTATTAAAGATACACCATCTGTTGTAACGTTAAAATTCAATTTCTTTTTTGTGCATCTCGCCCCCATACATATATTTGAACGATATAACAAAATACAATTCATTGCGCAATCATTTTAGAAAAAGCTTGCGGCACTGTTGATTATATAATTTTAGACATTCATTAGAAATGTTTTCGTTTCACTGCTTTTCATGTTTCTACAACTATTATACCGCTATTAATTTGCATTTGAATCTGCATATGTATAATGTTTGGATGTGAATTGTGAGTGCATGCTTATGACCAGTTATGTTGGTAACTAAATGCATTGCTGTGTGCTGCAAGTGCACTAAACCTTGAATAGATTTTAAATCAATATATAAAGGAGGCAAAAATAGTTAGTGGGGTTAAATGGGTGTGCATTGAGTACGTTTTAATGGCACACAATGCACACGCAATTATAATTATTATAAATCAAAACAATTCATTTGAATTAATTATTCATACGGAAAATTTTATGCATTTTCAAGTATTTCGTGTTCATTAAAGTTTAATTATTGAACCTTTAAATGGAGTGAACAAAAAAATATGCAAAAAAAATTGTTCTTTTAGCCATAATTTGCATTTATTCAAAAGGGAAAACATTTTTTTGTAAAAATTAAGCCATCGCAATTCGAAGCTGAAGCTCATACACTGCAGTGTCTGTTTTGATGAGCATTTATCAAAATATCATGAGACGATGGCTTCTTTTTTCCGTCACAACAACGTCAAATCAATCGCAATAATATCTGTTATTTAAATTGCAATTTCTTTGTTCTCTGCTCGTGAATATTATACTCGTGCCTAAATGGAATCGTTTAGGAATCTACCAGTAACATGGGGCAATAATAAATAATGTTTTATGTAATTTTGTAAGCTCCGCAAAAAAATCCAATAATTTACAAACGATCGAGTAATTCATTCTATTGTTATATGTAGCGAAAATATATGGAAATTAATTTCAGAAAGACACATCAAGGGGTGAGAGTTGGTTGATTGAATTTAAATAGCAAAATAAATTCATTTTCAATTCTGTTCATCGCAATTTAATGCAAAAACAACAATTTTCCATTATTATTTAAATGATTTATTTCAAAACAAATTAATGTGTCCTTACATAAAAACGAATTCCATAATTAATAATTGCATTTACTTATTTATTATTAACAATATTAATTGCTTGTTATTTATTAACTAAACCATGTTGGCTTTAATATTTTAATAATCAATATTCTACAACCCATTTTCCAACAATATTATATTTACAAAATAAAAAGGTCTTATACAAAAAGAGTGACTTTAAAAATGGAAAAATGATCACATTTTGTCACAAATTGTCAATTTACAAAAAGGGAATTCATTGCAGCTTATGGAGGAAAATATACATCACAAATTGGGCCACTCTAACAATGCAAAATTATCAATATATCTTTAGTGAACCAACATATGAGATTTATACGCGCTTATCATGTCAGTGATGTTGTTATCCTGTGTGTAAGCAAAGTTGAGCAAAATATATTCACACAATATTTGGCACAACGATCAAGATATTGTGCGATGAAGAAAAATATGCGTTCGTAAAGGGGGTGGCGACGGTGGTGCTACAAAATCAGTCAACTGTGAAAACATAAATCCGGCAAGTGATGGGCGAATTGAGTTTTGTGTATGTACCCACGTAAACATATGGTGTTGATAAAATGTTTAAGATGTTGTGATGTGTTCAATACATTTTATTAGAAAATATTTTACATATTTGGAATAATTTTTATTTAATCTGATTTATGAACATTCTTGAATATTTTTTAAACTTCATTATAGATTTATTAGATGTTAGCTTACTTTTTTCATCCTTTTAAAAAAAATATTCATTCACTTCCTAAAGATGATTTAAGAAAATCAAAATTTAAAAAAATGGAATTTGAATGTCCTTATTAGTTTAAAAAAGCACATTTTAAAGAACAAAATCCAAAGAGACTGATTTTTTTCTTAAAAACGAACTATTCAAGAGTCGTCCTAATTAATTTTCATTTAATATTTGTAACAAAAAAGGACAAAAAGCAATCATAATTTAAAATATTTCATACCTATTTTTTATAAAATTTTAATTGACTCGCACAAATGTAGTTCGGAGTTCGGACAGCAAACTTCAACAATTTCTTCTTTAAAAAATAACTATCACCCAGCTCTACTCAATAAACTTACCCTCATTTTTTACTGCGTTATTATTTGTGACCGTTTTTACTCTTAAACAAACTCTATCTGCAACCAAAAAAAGTGCTCAAGCATTTTCTTTCTCAACTTCGCCACGGAGTTCAAACCATGTAAAATAAATTAAAGATTCTTGTTGCACCACAGACAATTTCCACCTCACATTATTAATATATGAATGTAACCGCGATCCACAAAGTTCTTATGCACCACCTATAAGAATACAACTGCTCAACGGAAAGTTATCCGTTAAATACTATGTGGCCGCGTTTATGAAAAACGAGAATCTACGCAACATACTATGCATATTATGTACAGTTATTTAGGTAAAAAGTTAAAACCACGAAGAGGTGGAACAACTTA
Organism: Sylvicola cinctus; assembly: GCA_963854165.1. NCBI lineage: Eukaryota > Metazoa > Arthropoda > Insecta > Diptera > Anisopodidae > Sylvicola > Sylvicola cinctus. The sequence goes on from OY974082.1 coordinate 1,853,738, forward strand.
AATAATAACTTATAAAGTGCAGTGCTTTAATTTTGCAGCTCGCATCATTAGTGAGGCAAGGAGGCAAGAATTTGCGTGCGTTTTTCATGAACCGTTTTTTTTTTTCCAAACTTTACATTTCGAAAATGAATATTACAGCTCAACTCGAGTGGCGAAAATTTATTGACTTCATTTTGATGCACAATTTATCACTAATAGTTGTTAAGTGTTTGTAAAAAAAAGGGTTGTAAATAGTTAGTTGAAGAGGGGAGGGGGAAGGACGAATTAAAAAAGAAATGTTTTTGGTTTTCAGTTTTCACACAAAAGTAATTACCAACTTGTTTCTTTCAGTTCCTTTATACGACGAAACAACTTTTGAACAATGAAAAGTTTTTGTTGTATTCAGAACAACAAACCGATACAAATGCAATGATAGAATAAGAAAAGAACTACATGTTATGTGTATTAGTTAAAACATACACTACTTGCACCAAATCACTTGCTTGCAATGGGGAAATAAAACTTTTACTCAAAATTCGCATCAAACTTTTGGATCATTTCATAACAGTGAGCCACTAAGGGATGGATTCCACAAAACATCAAAACAGCTGCCATTGCGTGTTAATGCACTTAACTTTGTATGAGTAAATGTGAGTGGCTACATCATTTTTAAATTCAATTGAGTTTTACTTTTGTCGTTTTAAATTCCCAATTGTGTGTGTTAACATTTTAATAAAATGGCTTCGTTAGTGTCAATTCTGAACGACCATTTTAAAAATGTATGTTTAGTTCAAGGTCAGTGTTTAATGAATGCAACTGAACTTTGATAATTTATCACATTTCAAGGTCATTAAAATCATTGATTAAACAAACAAGTTTGTTTAAAAAAAGGTCGAATTTCTCATTTTGGAGTTTAGACGTTCAATGACATTGCACATTTTCGCGTATATTGTATGAGATTTTTAATATTCAACATCCATTCAAGGTCACATTTCAAGGTCAATAAATTTAAATTCAATAGGAACAAAAACAATTTCCATTATTCGGATTTATGGAACTTTTAGCAAAAAAAAATCGACTATAAAAATTGCAAGCAACTAGCCTTAAAAACTGCAATGTATCAAAGAACCCAGAATTTATTATCGCATTAATTTTTCTATGTACAAGCACCAAATCGATTTAGCAGTGTCCACAGATAAAATTCAAATGCAAGAATGAAGTCAAACACACACATACACCCACTCATCATTCAACCAACCGCATCTTCCTTTCTGTCCCGAAAAAAACTTATTTTGCTTCTCACCCCCCAATTCCCCCCACACTTTACAGTTATGTTTGAATAGGTGAAATCTTGTGGCGTCAGTGAGGTCACGGCACATACAACACTTGTACATACACCACTTGCTTGTGATTTATTTTATTCAGCACTTATCTCTTTGGCAGCTTTAGAAAAGTTTTGACACCCAGTACGATGTTGCTGTATGAGAAATGGAGCACACACACTTACAAAATGAAGCACGACGCAACGTTGAGGATGATGTGTAAGGGAGGGAAAAGGGAACATAAAGCGAGATTTTCATTTGACAAGCATGCAACGTGATTTGTTTGTATGATCGCATTGAAATTGTAGAATTATAAGGAAAAAATGTTAAGCACCAGCACATGTTGCATATTAATGAGATTATTGTAGAAAATCAGATACCCGAGCAACATTATTAAGAATAATTAAAAGGAAGCACAAATATTTCAGTGGATGTATTGATTCAGCTGTAGTGGTTCTTTGTAAACAATGAAATGACAATAACTCCGCTCTAAATTGTGTGAATTCTCATAATATGAAATTAAAATAACAATCAGCATTTAAAACAAATGCGCAACAAAACACTCACAATAATTATAGTAAGTTAAATTGCAACATCACATATCAAATTGAATAGAAAAGCTCAATTTAGCAACATCATAGTGCTGAGTGGTTCAGAATTGTGAATTCGAATTAAATTCTGGGAATAACATTTTAACTTGATGCGGGTATGAGTCTTGTGCGAGTTCAATTCAATCAATTATGTTGAACGCATCACGTTAGTTATGGCTTAAATTATATTAAATGCTGATGGTTTGTGTGCAGCTGACAGCTGCATTGCAGCCTGCTGCATCACATTTGCAATATTCCAATAACTAGATATTTATTATCGAATTTAAATTGTATTTAATATGATATAGTGGGGGGTATCGAACATCAAAGGATTTAATATTGTTGAGTAGTTTAGTTATAATCAGTTTAATATGCAGAAGCATGCATCCATCATGCGTTCGCTGCAGTTATTTCATTTTGGGTTGCATTGCACATTTTATTTTATGATGGTTTATTTTATTAAAATATTTTCACAGTCCTTGCATTCGATTTCTCGAATATAATTTTTATTAGCATTGCATTCAAAGCCAATCTCTGTTAATTGATTGATGTAACAAGTTAAGGACACACACACACACTCACAGGACACTTAAAAAATTTATTATAAAAGTGGATTCTAAATAATCTTTATGGATTTGTTGAAAGGTTAAACAGTAGGCTAATCCCAAACCTATCGAAAATAATAATTAAATAAACATAAACTAAAATATTTATACGTTAAAGCCCTAACAAAATAACTTTAAATTCTCAATTAATTAATTATTTTATCCTCAATCCGAAATTCACCGTAATATTACAAAAAAAATTCACAACTTCCTGTAAACATAAACAGAGGTAACTCGTACAAGTTTTATTTAATTATTGCACAGAAATCATAAAAGCTTGTGCGGTTTAACTTATGCAGGGAGCGAGGCGGAGGCCAAAACTTGCTTCTGTTAAATTTAATGCCCAAAAACTTTTAGCTGGGGTAATGTATTAGACGCAAGAACTTTATCGAAACGTGTGCAATTTGAGTGAATGTTGCTCTATGTAGAGAGATCGAGCTGCGTCTCCTTCATCCCCGCCATGAAAGCCACACTAAAATGTATGTAGAGGCACCTTAAAATGTAGCACATCAAACATTCAGACGGTTGAGTGAAGATGTTGCTAAGTATCTTAATGTCCTAACGAACTTCAAATGTTTGTTATAGGGAATGAATCAAGCAGAAAAACGTTATAGAAGTTACGCGGTGAATGAATAAAATCTAATGTGAGTTGAATTATTCATGCGGGATTATACATTTATAAAACTAACTACCTATTCGACTACTACCTATGTTGGGGAATTGTGTGTGAACTCTGTTGTATGCAGGAACAACGCAACGCTTCTTGCATATATTGCGATTGCCCTGGCTGTGGAAGCTGTGTACACGTTTTGCTGGCTGAGAATTTAGAAGTTGGTTGAACAATGTACCCACTTGTTTTCATTTTCTTCCTCCTTTTTTTATTTTTGTTCTTCTCTCTAAGTTATTTGTTTTGAAAATGGCTTAGAGCTGAAGCAAAATGTTGCAGAAATGTCTTAGCTGGGTGTTACTTTTAACGACGGGTTTTAGTTCATAAATGATTTGAATCATTAAGTAGAGCCGTTTACCCATTACGTAACTGGTCAGTGGTGATGTATTTTGTGGAACAAAATTTGCTAAAGATTAAAATGTTTTATTTAATGAAATATTATTTATTTTTCAGCCAGTTGTTTTATTTTTAAATAATTTTAATTTGTAAAAAAGGAAACAATTTATCAATAAAAATTTAATAAATCTTCTGCACTTCTTCCTGCGTTGATAAGGATATTTTAATTATTTTCATGTTTCGTTTAATTGAATAATTAACGAATTGTACAATCAATTTTTTTTCTAGCAAATGAAAACTCATTGTAGCTTCTGGACATTTCTGTTTTTGTTCCACATCCACCTTCTGCGAAAAACAACTTCACTGAAATCTAAACAAGCAAACAAACAAACACTATTCATTATTCACTCTAATGGAGTAATCCTCGGAGAGATTTTTCTACCAGATATCCGTCTAATCTCTCAATTTACAGTGTTTTCAGCTACAAACAGACAGGACACAAATATCCGTGTTGTGCTACAACAAAGAGCTTAAACCAAATGATATCAGAACAGCATGTCGTTAAAAAGGAAGTGCATATTGATGTCCGTACACTCCCAGGATATTTTCTAGTTGATGACGCTTTATTTTCATTGCAATATTGCTTTAAATTTAAATGTGCTCGTTATTTAAACGTCAACGTGTAAGGACAATTTTTTTTAAAGAGTAAACAAATTGAGTTTTATTAAATTTAAACGTTTTACTTTAATTTTCTTTGCTTTTTCGTTGGTTTTAAGTTGGTGATTTTGAATTTAATCAATGTTTTCAATTCTTAAAAAATCTGTAGTGATAAAGAAGAAAGAGGACTAACTTATATCAATAATTTTATTTAACACTCATTCATTTAAATTTATTTAGAGTTTGTAAATTTAATTAAAGTAACTATTTTAATTAAAACTTACAAAATCTTAAACCCAATTAATAACACCGCAAACTTCCCTTATTTCACCCAAAAACATTCGTTAACAAAAATGTTAACGGAACTTGATGGCCATAAACAAAATGCGTTGTGTTTTATTGCACCTAAATAAATTTCTATAAATTTGTCAAAACCAAGATAATCCCGTACACTGCGTCATAATTACACCCTTATGATTGGAGTCACTTTAGTCGCATTAGATTAGATTTTAGACCGCGATATGTCTTCAGTGCGTGCGGTACCACACGCACAGAAACGATCTCAGTGGATTGAAACACCGCCATCCATAAATATTCATTGCAATAACAAAAACACCCTCCAACACCCACACAGCATAAACATAGTGAAGTTATGCCCGAGAAAGGATCATGACATACACAGTGCAGATAAGAACCCCTCGCCTACCTCACCGCATCACCACACACACACACACACCGAGGCAGAGGAGGGTACACGAACGAAATGTGTAGCAAAAGTTTTTCGCCTGTGTGCTTATGTCTTATGATGAATACAGCAGGGGGATGATTTTTTATTTTTCCTTGTAGGTCGTTTAGTGGAAATGGCCCTACTTATGTTGGGGACTGGCGGCGACCGACGGGCGGGTGCGGTATAACAATCGGGTGGAGATTGGGAGGAGGGGGTGAGGAGAGGGCCACAGGAGATTATGAATGACTACCACTTTTAAGCACACTAAACGGACGGAGATAACACCCAGGGGTTCTGTTTTCGTTATTGTTATGACCATCTTTTTTACTTCTTTTCTTTTTTTTGTAGGTCCTCTTCATCTCTCTTTGCAGTTTCCTATCGTGTGTACAGCAGCGGCACAAAGTTGTTCCTACACATGCTGTGATTGGGGCGGAATATGATGGAGAGGCGAGAAAAGGGATATTCATACGTTATATTTGCCATTTATCTATGCGTGGTGGTGTAGAGAGCACATGGAAGGGAAAACTTTTTGGCTATCAAATTGAATTTTCTTCCATGCTGACCGATTAAAACAATGTTTTGAAAGATTGCGATTATGCTTCTCTTCTTCTTCTTTTTTTTGAAAACGATAGCATTATTTGCGTTAAGTTATTGCTCAGTTTATTTGATTTATTGCATGACTCGTTTAAACTTTGAATTGTTTCCCAGTCTCTGCCATAAAAGCATTGTTAAATTGAATTAAATTGATAGTACAAGGTTGTTTGTTGGTTTAATACACAAAATTACTTGCTACAATTGATCCAAATGAAGAGCTCCCACGTATTTAACACCCTATCATTATCACACTGCTTGCAAGGTTATATGCTAACAACATGTTTTCACCGAATTATTCCCACACAATGACACCAAAAATAACAAGATGAAAAATCAGATTGACATCGTGTTTCGTCTTCCGCATTATATTTATGTACGAACGAAGCGAGTGATAAATGATATTGAAAGCAAAGCTGATGACAAATTTGTCATGTATGGGGGATGAACAAACAAACATTACCGGGGATGAATTGTACAATGCGAAGCCAGATGTTATATTATTTTTTTATTATTATTATTATATTTGTGCAGCCGAGAGAGAGAGGAGTTGAAAGTAAAAGACCCGATTGTCAAAAAACTGAATGGAGCATGAGGGTGGGTTGACGGTATATGGGATTAAATAAATTGTTCCTGCTTTACAAGAAACAGATGCAACTTTTGTAGCAAAATGACTAATACTTGTCTTTTTTCTGGTGTTGCGTGAGTACACGCCTAAAATATTACAATTCTGATTATAAACAAAGTTTGTATTTTTTTTATTTTTTTTGGAAATTGATGAAACAACAGTGAGGAGGTGCTGTAGCACAATTTTGGCAGATGTTTCTCTAGAGAATATCATATTTTGCTTTTAAATTTGTACATTACCAATGAAGGGAGAAAATTGCTGCAGGAAATTTTGGTAATATTCCAATTGAATGCTGTGAAAGTAATAAGCCTTTTGGCAATCATTGCGGTGTATTACCAGTAAAATTGGGATGCAAATTGGAGTAACAAATAAATTATTAAAGGAATCAATTTTTTATTGTAACAAATGAAAATTGTATTGTTAAACAGAACACAAATTTGACTGCTATAGAAACGTAATGTTGCTTTGTTTCAAAACTGAAATTATAATCAACATAATTTTTAATTTATATCGGTGCGTTTGACCATTATTTAAATCCAAAAGTAATGAATTCCAGAACAGTTTAACAAATAGCCACAATACTTTAGAAGCTTAAAGTCCTTTTTAACTCCCTCTCCCACTGTGATAAAGTACAACGCTAAATCTACACAGATCCGCAGTCCATTTAATATCCAATTTCATTATAGTTAGTGGTTATAAAAAGATTACCCCCTAAGCTATCTCAATATTCTCGCGCATGTGGATGGTTTATAAACACTGCGGAAAAGTAGACGAACACATTTACAATTTTGTAATTTCCACAAATTGAGTTGTTGTCGAAGTGTGTAGTTTACATGTTTCGGCACTTTTATTTATTGAAATGCTGCTGATAAACTTGGGCATGGATTTAAAATTGAAATCTACAAAAAAAAGAGAACGAAATTACGCAAGCTGGCAAAATATATGAAGTAAAGAAAGGGTTGTCAAAGTAGCATTAAATAACCCATCCCATTCTTCATTCGCTTGAATGCAGGAAATAAACACGAAATTTCTTCGTGCCATTGTAATAACAATTTACCCAACCCGAAAATTATTGTGATCCTTGAAATATTGCACAAGTTGTTACGTTGATTATTATTATCATTATACGGATACCTATTCTTTTATCATGTGGGATTCAGCATGAACAATTCCGAAGGATTAAGGGTCATGATTGTCAGCTCTCCCTTATCTTTTACAACGGGCAAATTGTTATTTTGTATTCTTCTGTAGATAAGAACATTTATGGGATTTGGAATAATGCCCCTTCATTTTTAATTGCCACATCAGACGTACAAACATGTTATACGGGATATCGTTTCGTCAAAAAGGACAACCTGCAGGGGTACCAACGTGGTGTATAATTTCTAAGTAATGGTAATCGTCTCATATAAGCCTGAGGTGTAAACACATTTCAAAATGGGAACCCATTTTGATGTTTTGGGATTTAATAGTCGTGTGTGTAAAAGTTGTTATCTTCTTAATTACAAATAAATTTGAAGAAGTAATTGTGAGCTGTTTGTGATAAGAGAAGTTTATTGCTTATGAATTTGTCATTGACTTCAATGTCACGTCGCTTCATAAGATTCCTCTGACATGGAAAGATTATATCCCATTTTCATAAACGAATGAAACAAACATTTAAATTGGAGGAATAATTAAGGACATTCCTAGCAGACAATTATATAAAATTGTTATAAAATTTATTAATATTTTTAAAGTCACCTTAATATTTACATCTTTGAGAACTTAAAATTTATGATTTTCTACAACATAAAATAATAAAGGAAACATTCAAGGATTCACAATATTTTAAATCCAATTATATTTTAGAAATCAAACAAATTGAATTATTGTATTCAATTGTCTAACATTAAATTTTTTTTCATATGTTTTAAATATACCTTTACGGGCACAAAGTTTAAGGATTTAATTTTACCATTTCTTTTTTTTGTAACTTAAAAAGAAGAATATATGTTTATTCACATGTTATCTTCATTAGCCCCGAAAAAATTAAGCGTGTTTTTAAACTTGCAGTACTAGACTTCTATAAAACCGATTTAAAGAACTAAAGAATAAAGAAGAACCTTTCATTGAACAGCATGACTCCATAATTCATCCTTCCTGTCGCAATTCTGCTTACGCCACCCCATTAATTGGCACCACTGAAAACAACTCTAATTACCTTTTGAGTTGTTGCTCCTTTTTACGTTTCTCGAATCAATTAAAACTTCATTTCGAAATAAAACATTTATACACATTATACATTCAACTTTGAAGCCTTTAAAAAGTGCATTTCCGCTATAACACCTCCCCACCTACGCTGCAGTCGCCCTTACACAGTTGATACGTTGTACGTACGTCGTACATGCTCCATTCATGGCACTTTGCCAAAACATTTACATCCAACACGCGTAGTCTACGTTTGTGTATAATTACATAATATGTTGGTGTTAAATTCATGAGGTGGCAATTTAGCAAGTTAGTGGTTTTTGGGAAATTAAATGTCAATTTATTAAGAGAAAAAGGGGGTGGGTGGGTGAATCAGGAAATAACAAATAAAAACAACTGTTGACAAGACACATACGTGCAAAAATATAATGGAAATTTTCAGTTGCGCTTTTCTATTTGCCGTTGGGTTGGTGCGATGGTATTGTGTTGTTGATTGCAAATTCATTTTAATTAAATATTTTGTTTATTTGCTGTCGAGGTAATAATATCCGAACGTGTGCTTTACATGCAATATTATGCAACCGATATAGCGGTTGTTATGAAGCAGGTAGTTTTATTTGAAATTTAAAAATGTGAATTCTTTATGGCTTCATGTTTACCTCGTTATGGTGCGCATGCAAGATGTTTACATTTGGATGGAAACTCAATTTGCTCAAGCATTTTCTTAAGTAAGACGATTCCCTTATCCCTGTCATAACATTTCCAAGGATTTCGCTTCTTGTTCCCCCCAAGAAAAAATATTTTAATGAAACCACTTTGAAGACTTTTAAAATTCCTCCTATGCACACCACTTCCAAATGGATTTGTAAGTCAATCTTTCATATTCTTTGCACAACATATTTAACGTAATGAAGAAGTTTTCATTTTTCTGCAGAGCTTTTACAAATTGAGCACTATTTTCATAAAATATTTCTACGGGAGGGTTATTTTAATTACTACATTGCATTTCTGCACTCACTAGCACTCTTACTCATAAGCACGTGTGCCCACATAAAATACACACACACCAGAAATTTTTAGCTTGTGGCTTGGAAAACACAGAATACAGAAATACTCCATAATTTGTATGTGCGTCTTCTTTTGAGACAAAATCTCATTAAAAACGGAAATCTCTCGTATATTACACTTTTTAATTAATTTTTTAATAGCACTATGAACTGAATGCTGCAATTCTTTCCCATAATGAATGTACTCCAGGCTCCGAGTGTAGTAAACTATAAGCTCCAAGTCATATTCCTGCAAAAGCAATTAAGCAACATATTATTATTAAGAATGAAGATTTTCTGCTAAGCATGCATACGTTTGAGCTATTACTTCATGGATATCTATAACAAAGATGCTGAATTATTAAGCTTTTACTCACTTCACCTACTGTACAACATTTTCAATTAATCTTCTGATGATTGAAATAATTAGCTAATAAAACTCTGGAGCTTAAATAATCATTAGTTTTTATGTCCATTACATTTACTTAAAACATAAAATAATGTAGCTACGTTTTTAATATAAATTGAATACATAAGAATTATCATCGTCATTTGTACCACCAGGATGCAACTTGTGTCAACGAACCTCTACCTCGTTATTTAGCCAAAATTAGCTTATGAGAAGTCGTCTTCACGTCGTATCTGGACGACCTAGTGTATCTTGAACCTTGTGGGTTTAAATTTAAAGTTTCGATTGTTTTGATTTTTCGAAATGTGCGACAGATCAAACGCCACTTCCGACACCACTTTTATCGCTTCACTTCTCTAAAACAGCTTGTTGCCCACAAATTCAAATTTGTAACTCTACAGGTCTATTATTGAAACAAAAAAATTTGTTTCTAATTAACTGTTTAAAATATAAAACTCCTTTATATCTGCAATAGCATACTTTTAGGCGTTTGTTGTTTCCATTACGTAATGTAATTGCTGTATTCTATCAATATTAAATCGAATAACAGCAAAACAATGTATTGAAAAGAAAGAAAATCCTGCTGCTATTGTATCACATTTAATAACTTAAAACAATAAAACCAAATCACAATCTCAAAGAACAAATTTTGCACCATTACTTAACGAAAACATCCTGAAACGTTTTCCAAATTCATCCATGTACAATCGATTCCTGGATCCCCTGATGGCAGTTACTCAACATTTACCACCCACACACACAAATTATTACATATATGTGAAAAACAGACAGCAACGGCAATGTTTTTTTAGAATCACGAACCAATTTCCTATCGAAATATGACACCACATACACATTGTAAAATAAATAAATAGAAAAACGATTGGTTGTCATTGTATCACAAATCAACGAGGTGCACACATATAGTATTATATGTTTGTGTATAGAATGCGCAATGAATTTTGCCATATGTATAAAGGGGAGGGTGGAGAGGTTGAACAGTAGCACAATACAGCCGATACAATGAAGACGTTCCCAAAGAACAACAAAATGAGAGCAATAAAAATTTCATGACAGCTTGTTTTTGTTCAGCGGCAAGCAAAGCTGTTGCCAATAATAATAACATGTTCTTATTGAATATTATTAGAGTACATGTTTGATGTTTATCTTATTTGGAAATCTGTTTTTCTTCCTGCGCTTCCGCTATAATTTCCTTGATCAGGACATCACTGACGGCGGGTGGGGATGGGGTGCACCATTTTGGAGGTTTTTCACCATTGAATTGGCTCGGTTTCAGTTTTATAGCATGCTCTTACCCCCTCACATACATTCGCATGTACGTATATCGATGAAAGGCATCGCCAGACAGATAGACAAAGTGTTGCGCAATGATGTTGTTTCTGGTTTGTTGTTCCATCTATTTTTTTATTTGAAAAATGTCTGAGGCCATAGATTTATGTTGCAGGAGAATGGAAAGCTACGACATATTGACGACACAACACACAAAACCACCCTTAAGTTCAACTAAACAGCAATAACCGCAGCTTTATGGGGGGATATTAAATTTCGTAACCCGATTTTAAATCTATTTAATGCGTTGGATGTGGAACGTCTTAGGTTTTGAAACAGTCTGGATTTGTTAAAAGGAAGCATAAAATATTCCTTTTTTCCTCGTTTCTGAGTGTACTACGAACATATTATAAGCATGAATCACCAGAACGAAACAAAATTCAAAAATCAGTAACAACAAAATGAAGAGTAACGCGCAATTTACGTTCACAAAAAAGTTGATCCAATTAAATTGCGACAAGGAATTGGGAGCTTACAGAATTTAAACGGAAACAATTAAAAAGTTCCACCACTTAAAGACTTTAATCTTCGCATTGCACACACACACACACACACACACAGCCATCACACAGCGTTGTACAACAACAAAGGAAATCTGATTAGGACTGTTATTCAACAAGTGCGGACGAGCTTTTCCGAATGGAAAATTCTTTTTTAATTGGATTTAAGCGTGCAGTGGCTCAGCAGCATCGTGCACCATACAACACACTCACAGCTCAACATGCGGCGAAAAATGTTTTCTCCCTCCTCTCCCCGTCCCACCCTTTCTTGCATCCCTAAAAGAAGAATTTATATTTGCACCTGCATCACACGGCTACACGTCTATCCAGGCGAATGGGTGTGCACAGATTTCAAAAACAACTTAATTATCTTGCAGCTGCTTGCAGTTGCTTTATACTTGTATGTATTATGTCCACGGACCATGGTTGGTATGTGCAGCGCCAACAAACAACACCACATACGGAACACCCAACAAACACAAACACTCGCACGCCATCCACCCCCCCCCCCCCATCGTCGACTGCACCCAATGCCGTGCCACTTCCTTCATCCATCCAACATTTCACCGCAATTCAATTAAAAAATATTTTTCCTTTGGCGTGCTATTCATTGTGGGTGCAGTGAAATGTGAAGAATTGCAATGTTGAGCTCTATGTGTGTGTGTGTGTGTGTTTGTAATTTGAATGATCGTTAGGAATGACGTTCCCATTCATACGTAGCAAAAAACAAAGTTATTTATAATCTTTATCACTCAAAATATGAGGCGCCACAATGACAAATTATAAAACGTGCAGCCACTAACTACGGAGTTGTTTTGTTGCATTGTTTTTTTCCCTCCCATTGTCGACTTACCTAACTCGAAAAACTGAGTAATGCAAAAAAGTTTCATTTTTGCGTAATGCTTTTTAGATGGCTATTTTGTCATTACAATTAAATGCAAATTATTTCCGCATTAGTTGGTTTATTCCACAATAACAATTAATTTTAAATTTATTTTGCGAAAAACTGAAATTTTTACAAAAAGTAATTCTAAAATTAAATTATCGTCACTGTGGAATATATTGTTCAAATTAAACTTAAAATACAATGCAAAAGCAACTTCGTTCCAAGAATTTGCAAAAACGTTAAAATTTTAATTTTAGGCGCCTAATTATATGCAATTGCTAGCGTTGAGGCGTTTAACTTTTACAACACTTTTTTTAAAGGCAATTGATTTTTTTGTGGAATTTCTAAAAAAGCTGTTCAATTACACATAAAATATTTTTCCAATAAATTCAAGTCAAAATATATTTCACCACAGCATTTCTTACAATAAAATTGAGTACATCAATTTTTAAAAATGCTTGTAACAAAAAACTTTATTCATCAGTCTGGACTGATCGTAAAAAACAAATTTAACGCAAATTATGCGTGTTAAAAAAATTTGTAATATGGGGAAGAGAGGTGATAATGAATTCATAATTTCACTTTTGTTTCACTTCCAAGCACTGTGGCAAATTGTTACACCCGACTTCCGATTACCACCCAATTTTATGGCCATCCTCATTATATTTTACGGCCTTTCCATTTAAATGGGCCAACACAATACGTTAAACTCAACGTCGTCGTCAATTATTGTACAGGCCAAAAGGCGTCCAAAATAATGGGGCTAATCTGTATCGATGCAATAAATTTTAGAAAATAATAAATGATGATGATGATTTTATGCCGCTGTTATTTCTGAGCGGAATTTTTTCCTTTCTGCCACTAAGAGTTATTGCATTGTTGTTCATTAGATGTTATCAGTGCATCAGGATGCCAAATAAAATTATGGCACAAAAATGAGTCAACAATTTTTACTTGTCGATGATAATGTTAAAAATGTTAGGACTTATGGCATATTGCACTTTTATTCATTTATGATATTACATCATTTTAGTGTTCGAGGATGTGTAGGGATTCCTTATTTAATATAACATAAAAGCTTCGTTCAACTTGTAACTGAATAAACCCTTGTTTTATGGCATTAAAGCCGAGGTAAGACGATAAACTTTAAGCACGATGCAAGAGGACTACAATCATATTTCAAATGCAATATTGTTTATGCGAAAAGCTTTACGATGAGTACATACTACGTGGAAGAAAATGGATTAATTTTACATTTGCAGTGTAAGGGTAAATGTCCTAGAACAAAGGATATCCACTTTTATTGATTTATTGTTTATATTGCAAGACGACAGTAGACACGGCACTTTAAGGTTCTTTTTTATTACACTGTATATGCTTCTTAGACAATTTGATGAGCTCAATTTTTCTGCACAATAAGGACATTTGTAAAAAACATTCCAAAGTAAAGGAAATACTTATTTTAAATGATTAAAATGCTTAATACATTAATAAGAATAAAATTTAATTGTTTCTAAGGCTTTTGATGGATAATCGTATTTTTAAAAGAAATAAATTATTATTAAGGAGTAAGTGATGAGTTCGATTATTAAATTTGAATGCTCCTTCGTTGTATTATTAACAAATCGTTAACTTAAAAAAAACAACTTTGGTTTAATTTGAAAACAAAATGATTTCTACAAATTAAATTACCCACCAATCATAACCACCATCCAATGTGCTTTTAATATCACTCTATATTATTGTCTACCAAAAATATAACCCCAAACTTAGTCCAAAGAAACAACCAGCTTGAATGCAAATGAAGTGAATTAGCCGAGCTAACATAATTTTCTGTCCATCATCTCATCACTCGCGCTTATACAGACTCTATACGTAACGCATAGACATCATTGAGTACAGCTGGAGCATATTTTGAACAAGAATATAATTAATTTATTGTTCGCCCAATTTGCTCCTTTCCGCTCTGCCGCTTTGCTCATTTCCTACAAATACAATAGAACTCATTGAATCAAACATAAATCGCAAAACATTTGGTCGGTAAATGGAAAGTTCCTGCCACCACCCCCACATCCCATTCCATGCAATACTGGAATAAAATACAATGCGACCATATCCCATGTAGTTATTCAATGGTGGAGATGAGGACGACGTGCCAGACGACGACGACGAAAATATTCCTCCGTACAATGAGCGCATGATTTCAATGGTTTGATAATAGCAAACTATGCAAGTGCATGGCAATAAATTCGGATATAAGGGTGCAGGTTAGGTTAGGTTAAACCAATAGGTAAGTGATATAAATTCATTTGTGAAAAGAACGTCTTTAATTTATTATTTTTTGTGAAACAATATTTTTCTTCAGGGATTTTTTTAATTTATATTTTTCAATTGAGTTTTAATCAAAATCTATTTATCTCTGTAAAATTAAATACTTGATATCACAGAGTTTTAATTTTACAATGTGAAAGGGATACAGTTTTGTTATCCGTTTTAAAGTAAATTTCTAAGAAATATGAATTGAAATTTGCTGAAATACTGGATAGAAAAAATATTTTTTTAATCTTTCCTCTGATTTAGTTATTTAAAACACATTATAAAAACAAAAATTCTAAGAACCCATATAATTGCTATTCTCAAGAAGTTCTCTCGAAGACTTTATTATTCTTCAAAGTTATATTACATAGCACTTCATTTTCCTTACAAGTTAAACTATCGTAGTTGAAACAAATTAACACATCCCTCTCTAAAATTTATGATATGCACATTTACTTAGTGAGTTTTGCATATATGCATAAATTCTTACTCTTGAAGATAAAGTTGAATGGAATTACCATAAATCTGTTCCATAAATATGTATTTTAAATTTTAATAAACTTTCCTTCACATGAAGTGAATTAAACAAATTCTATTTTGGTCTTACAAAAATAGATGGTTTCAAAGGATATTTAATTGTGTTTATAATCAGGAGAAGTTATCACTTATAAGAAATTTATTTAATTTAAAAAATGATATTACATAATAACTTACATCGTGATTTAAGTTTAACACAAATCAATTTGAGGAGAATAAAAACTCAAGTCCTATCTTTTATAAAATTAAGCATTTTCGATGGGCACCAACTTTTAAATTTACTATTAAAACTGTAACCAAATAAGCAAACGGACAGTTATGAAAAATTACCTATGTAGATCACGATCCTTTTGTTCATTTGCATTTTCACTTATGTGGTCATTTTGATGAAAAATCAAATGAGAAACCTTTCTGAAATTAAATTTAAATGCATATAAACTTTTTGAATTAATCAGTGCTACTAAAATAGGCAATTTGGAAATTGCATCAATTCAACAAACTGGATGTCCCTTTCATTTAAATCCCTATTGATTATCCTACTTAACTCTATCAGTAATTTACATGCTTTAATATTATCAACTATCATTTAACGAACACAAAGTATTACTACGAATATTTAACATTTCGGCTCATTTGATTGAAGGCAACCCCTCAACTGAACAATTAAACCCAAATTGTTATGCACCAACGAGTTTAGGGATAAAACCCGAGTCCATGGCCACCTCCGCCCCCCGCGACCGGACCGTTAATTAGATCAAATACTTCGATTCGGCAATTAATTGCACGTTTTAAATAAATCATGATAATCGACCAATTAACTTTAATTTACAGCAATTTGAATTGGAAAATTGCGGGCCCAGGCAATAGATCTGTGGGTGGTGTGGTGTGCAGTAAGTGCGCGCCATTTTATGGAGTTCCACATTGAACGCGTGTACATACACTGTTTATTTTGGTGAATAATTAATTATTGTTTATAATAAATTGTATTGTTGTTTTGCCAACGGTTTAATTTATTCCGTTTGGAAACAATTGAAGCAATGTGCAGGAGGGATGTATGAATAGCATGGTACAAGAAAATGAAGTCCCTGTGGGGAGGACGTCTAAATAAAAATATTAAGATTGAATTACATATTTTTGTTATTATGCAGAAAGGTCTATCCTTTAGGGAGTTTTGGTTTGGTAAAAGCTTAGAGAGCACTTTTTTATAATTAGGATTTCTTTTTTCGCTGATTTTAAAATTTTGTTTTGGAATGTTTTTAAGATGAAAAATTAATTTCGAATTTCCTTTTCCTTCTTGAACGAGAAAACGTGAAGATGTGCTTACGAATTTTTATTTTATATATAATCAACAACATCGAAGTGTTTTTCCTGGAAACAAAAATGTGATTTCTCCCTAAAAATTTGGTAATAAATGAGCCTTTTTAGTATCTTTTATAGTTAAAAATTCTTCTTTTAAGCTTGTTTTTTACATTTATTTCAAATATTTTTCTGATAATACTTGCACAAAAGGATGCCAGGAATTTTTATAACATTGTAAAAATAACTAATAAAAACAAGTCATGTAATTTTGATTGTCCCTAAATCATTTTGGTATTTGATTTAGGGACGTGCACGCATGGAATAATAATTAATAAACAATAACGAAAATGAACATTTTGATAATTTGAACTCAGTTCGGAAAATATAATACTCCCTCATCATTCATACAAGCATATTACAGTATAAGTATCTAATCAAACTTCCTGTGGTGATGCACATTTTCAATAATTCAGAAAGGCATGCGAACTAAACTCAATGAATTATTAATGCACAAATTGGTCAGTGGTTGCATTGTGTGTGCACAAAGGATATGAATAGCTTCTATAATTTTGCTCCTGCTCACTGTACAGTGTACATGTAAAAGCTTATAATGTGTTGAACTAGTTCTGCAGCATGCGGTATCATTTTATATTGGCTACATAAAACATTGTGATGCTTTATGAGAGGGAGATCAATTTAAAAGGAAGATGAAATTAATGCCAGTAACATAATATTGGAAAAATCGGAGGTTTCAAAATCATTTTTTAATTAAATTTCAAGCCCCATTATTATTAATGATTTTGACGTGCGCATAAAAAAATGTTTTTTGACTTATTTTTGATTGAAAAAAACTCTTTAAACTAAAAAAAAATACCAAACCAATTTAAAAGTTGCCACACAAACACTTTTTTTTTGAAATTTGTATTAGCAACAAAAAATCATGAGATTCCCCATTTTTATTACTCGTAATTAATAGTTACATAAAGTTACGTCAAAATATTTCAATATCAAAGAAGCAGGCTTTTTAGGTCAATAATTAATATTTTTTAATTCATCTTGAGACGTTAAAATCTTGTTGTTTTGGAATAAAAACTGAACAGTTTTAAATTTCTTATTGGGAACTTCAACTTGCAAACTGCTCTTCGGTCTTCCTCTTCCATATTAATTTAAATTCAACTTAAAGTTTTCATCTAATTCCAATTGTGTGTCTTGTAACACACCCACATTATAGTTATTGTAACAATTAGTAAAATGATCACCGCATGTTTAGCAACAAAGCGAGGTGCACCGCAAAATAATTTAAATTCCGACGCCAAATTGCCGCATATCATTGTTTAACATCTGTTATTGTGGTGCTCATCAACAAAATGAAACAAAAAACTGAACAAAAAAACAAAACACATTAAATTGTAATATTTGTGAAACAAGCAATAGGCCCAACAATACACGTGTTTCCATTATAAAATTAATTGAATGATGATGGTATTGTACGCATCATGCCATAATAATGTTTTTTGACAATTTTTGATATTTAATTCAAATTAGCTACATATACAAATTTGTAATGCAATTTAATTTTAAAATTGCCATTATGCCTTTTAACTAGTTAGTGCCATGATTACTTTTTGTTGCAAAACTTTATCATTTTCATATTAAGTATGACACAAATTAGGTGCGATAATCTAGACAAAAATGAGTGGTGCAGTTTTTTGTTGCTATTTTTCATCATTTTGCGGTGGCCATCATTACTCGATTTAGTTGAAAATTAATTCGCAATGTATTATGCAAAATGTGCAGCATAATGTGTTTTACACTTTTATGTTCCTCATTTCGGTGTTGGACGTTTAAAATTTAATCAACTTTAATGTATTCAATTTCCTGCCCTCAAAAAAAGATTTTACTAAAATGAAAACTATTTTATGATGCACATTGAAGCCAAAAAGTTTAAAATGTTGAGAAATTAATTTTATTTTACTTATTTGTTTTAGTTTTCAAGGTCAACAAAATTTATTTAACGAATTTGATTGATTTATTCATTATTAACAATAATATGAGGCATCAATATTTATTGCACGTTCATCAATATTTTTTTAAATAAAACTCAATTCAAGCTCAAGTCATGAAATTTATAAATAACGACTTACCACGTTTAATGCTTTATTTATTGCACAATTTATATTTATATTTACGAAAAGTTGAAAACATTACAATATTTTAAATACACAATAAAATTCGCTTCTAAATATTATGACAAATGACATTCAATATAGTTGATGTGAAACGCAATATCAGGGACAATAATATTGTAACACCAAATAGATAGAGCACCATTAATGTCCTTCACTTGTGAGACGAGCGTGTAGCGCGCCTTTGTCATTCGTTTTCTGTGTACTGAATTTGCAAAATGGGTTGATTTGATGTCGTTAGTTTAACACTGTCACAGTTTAAATGTTAAAAAGTGTTAAAGGATATTAATAATCTTTCAAAGAAAGGAAGACAGTGTTGTGCGTATCACAATAAAGAAATTTGTATTTTCGAACGCGAAATAGTTTTAATGAGGTTGTTAAATAAGTATTGTTTGTTGTTGAGATTTATTGAAAGGTATTGTGACACCTTTTTTTTAAATATTTATATATCTAGTTCAACGCTAATTAAAGTTCAGATCGACCTTTGATGTCATTATAAAAACAAGCGTCCTTGCTAATAATTAAACTCATCCCCCCTGCAATTTTTTTCTTGATTTATTATTTATATATCTTGCTTTTCTGTTAATGGACGAAAGAGACAAAAGTAATAAGAAAATTTACTCTCATGTATAAAAGTTCGCACTCAATTTTTGCACCCCTACCACAATATTACGGAATAAGTTCACTTTTCGAGGAGGGATAATAAATGATATCGCCCACCAACTGATGTGTAAGCGCCTTCTAAGCCCATTGCTTCGCGTAAACATTGCCTGTTTGTATATTCCTATAACTGTATTTCTTTACTTCCAATTTTCACCTTTTTTTAAGTTATTCCAATAAGCTTTAACGCATTATAATTTTGTAACCGTCGTCAGAGGGATTCACACCCTTGCAGATGATCGCAAAAATGTTCCCCGTGTGTTAAAGGTGTGGCGGAAACTTTTCAAATTATTATCGTTGACAAAGATACACCTCACTGCTCTGTTTCACTTCAATTTAAAAATACTTTCCACAGGAATAAGCTGATTCGTGACTTTTTTTTCTTATACTTGATTCCCTATCTTTTTCTGATTTCATTTTTTATTTTTTGGTGAGCAATATAATCGTGTGGCAGCTTCAGTAGCAAGTAGCAGCACACATCCGTAAAAGTTGGTCTGTTAATGCTGAATTTGTGGCTGATGGCGGTAATTGATGTTCCAGAATAAATCCCCATCCGAACAATCACATCAAAAGTTGTTAAAAGTCACGCTAAACGAAGAAAATATGTTGACTTTTGGTTAATGAACCCCGACTACTCATAAAATTTGGGACGACAAACATTATTGCGGCTCTTCTGATATAATCTGATCAATGATTTCATGTCACCCTTATTCAAGTGTTTGCCATAACAAAGATATCTACTATTTATTTTGTTATTGCCTGGTACAACTTTATTTATTATGTTCTTCCTTGACACAATCGGCATGAGCTTTTCCTCCTTCACAACAACACAACGCGCGACAACTAATTTCAATTGCGTGAGGATGTTTTCCACTCTCATGTAGGTTGTTTTGTTATCAGCTATGGTTAATCTTCACAGCGTAACTACATTAGTGTAATATAACGTGTCATTTAGGGGGTAGAAAACCGAAATGAGCGACGGAGACATGAGCAATAAATCGGCTGCGTTTTCATATCATAATGCGGCATAATTAATTGATTGTCTTTTTGCGCCTTCCTAATGATATCTATTGTGTGGTTCCTTGCGAGTACGTCTACATCCCATCCCTCGCTGCATGTGTGTTTGTGCGCGCGTATATGAATTATTCATTGATGGCAACGCAATGCCAGAGTGAGCAATAAAAACGTGAAATATGGCACCATTTAATTGTGCGTTGTTTTTCACAATGATAATTCGGTATAGAGGATATCGTTCATAGGTGTAATAATATGTAAATTAAATATGTCATAAATCAAGAGGGATGTGGGATATTGCCTATATTGTTTTGTGCGGTTGTAAAATGGCGTCCTTTTGGAATTTATGCGTGAGAAAAAACACCATGCATTTTCATCTTGTAAAGGACATTAATTATATTGCGAATTTTTAAAGAAATATGTAAGGAATCTTCAAATTTTCTTAAATAAAATTAAAGGTTTTTGAAATGTTTTTTCTGTATTTAATTTTAAAATATTCCTTTTATTAATTTGTCAAAAAATCAAGCTTGAAATAAAACTAAACCATAATTTAAATATTCCTCTTTCCTCCTCCTGAAATAGTTTCTTTAGTTTCTTGTTTTTGGTACTGTGGATTGTCAAATGCCTTCCTGTTCGACTCACGAAAGACATACCTACATAACACTGAATTCAGCAACTATTTTACTTTTTATTACAAATCTGCACAAATAAAACATTTTAAAAAATACGTCGGTAATTTATCATCGCAACCGACAAAAAAGAGTTTCAAATGAAAATGGGAAGTGACCAACCCAATGTAAGGGAATTGTAAAAAATGAAATCAAGTAATGCCATTCAGCACTGCAGAAATACATACAAAAGACATTGCGATCTAAACGTAGCTCTCCTCGTTCATAGAAAGAAAATTCAATTTACCCCACACCACCACCCTCACCTCCTTCTCAATTTATTCCACATTTTGGTACAATCCACACAAGTGTGTTTGGCGTAAAAAATGCTCATTGCCGCACTGATAAAATATTGCACAGAAAACAAGAAACACAGCGTTTTCTATGAACGCATTGCCCCCCACATACACACATACATAACACGGAGAGAAAGGACACAAATCCCCAAATGCGGACAGTCGCAGACGGAAATAATGTCAAATAGCTAATGGAAAATCGCATTTGAAAACGAGAATGCGAACAAATGAGAACAAAGTGCGCAAACATGGCGACAGATCGTGGTTTTATTTGTGTTATTTGTGACTTTTCCCTATCGTGTTATATCGACTCATTCAATAAAGTATTCGTCGTTATTTGCTTTCCCGATGATAGAAAGTGTGTATCATTGCCAATTGAATTTTGTTCTTGAAACATGTTGTTTGCAATTATTGTGATGCATACTTACCGAATGAATAACACGGTCGTTGTTTAACATGGCCCTCACATCGCACTTAACTTAATAAGGCTTGGTGTAGGCCCAACATGCACGCATGAAATGATCTGTGCTAACAGTGAGCGACTATTGTTGTAGGAGTAGTCCTTGAATTGTTATGAAAGGAGATTTTTCTAATTTTGCTTGGAAAAAAAACGGGACAAAAGGCTTTCAAGATAATTTAAATTTATAAAACTGTCCATTATAGTCAAAAAACGTTTGAAGAGAAAATTTGTATAAAATAAAATTGAGTAAAAAAAATTCTGAAACCAAATTTATTTTTTCTAATAACTATTTAAAAATCCTGTTCAAAATTATTGCAATCTTTAATAATTATTAGACCTAAGACAACTTAATCAATATGATCCATTTTTGAATAATTATTTAGTAAGGCATAATTTTAAAGAATAACATTTTCAAGGTCATCCTTTTTTTAAAGCAAAGCCAATTAACAATTTATGAATGAATAATATGTAAATCAACTTATTTCAAGGTCAGAATTTTTTTTTCTTTGAGTCGTACACTTTAAGTTTTGAGTGGTTTGCCAATCCACACCGTTGTAGTCGTTAATTTATAAAACAACATTGCTTAACACGCGTGTACATAAATTTCCAAACTCCAATACTCCACAAAGCTATAAGCAACGAGTATTTGTTAAGGTGCTTTTGGCTTTTTCATTCCCTTATGGCACGTCGTCATAGGGATTCTCCGTGGGGATGGTGAGCACTCGGTGCCATACACATCGTCGATTGTTTGTGTATACGACTTCACCACACAGATGATCCACAAAATGTTTTAACTTGTAGAAAAGTTTTCAAATTACCGTTAACAAAGTCACACCTCACTGCTTCGTTTCACTTCAATTTAAAAAATTTGTTCTTTTCAAATTTACGTGTGTATGGCAATGAGTGCTTGAACTTGTTCCTCCCGAAAATATCGCACAACAATAACGCATAAATACTTCTGTATATTTGGTAATTTGAGATCATCCACAAAAAAAACACGATTGTGAAAAAGCATGCAAGAGACAGCTTTTTTTGAATGAACATTTTAATCTATTAAGTAATTATTATTCTACTCAGTGTGTACTGTGAGCTAAATTTAAAAAAAATGAAGTGTTTTTGATGCGGTGTTAATCAAGCGGGGGAAATTAAAACAAACGCTCTTGAGGGAAATTTAATTACTTTTTAATTAACGAGAGTTTCAATGTTGATCGTGTATATAAGTTAATTTATAAAGAACTCAAGGCAAATATTTTTTCAGTTTTATAATATTTCACAAGTGTTTTTTCATTGAAATTTAATAAAATAATCAAAATGTCTTAATTGTGTAACCACTTTTAATTAAAAGCTTCTTCGCTGTAACAAGTGAGTGGTAGCAGAGCATATTGTGGTCTGTTAAGGCGCGTAATTGATTATTTATACAAAATGAAATATTGCGTACACATCATAGAAAAATAAAGACTTCAAAATATTATAAAAGCGCAAAAAACTTTCGTGTGAATTGGATGGTTCCCCCCATCATATCGGAATCCCGTGTTTAGTCAACGAGAATCATGCTAAGCACAACTTTGCATAAGAATTACACGTACCAGATACTAAAGTTTTGTAAAGTGGTGTTAAATTGTTCTTTCGTGGGAAAGCAAAAATTCCTTAAGCGTCCAAGCTCAACGTAAAATGGATAAAAGTACTAAAGTATTGAATAATGAAGACAAACGGTCGGAAGTGGATTGATCGCTTAAAAGCTTAAAATTGTGGCACGAGAAGGAAAAAAGCGACCAGACAAAAGTGAAATTGAGTAATTGCAGTCAAAACTTTCTCCATATCTGCATATAAGCATGCATAATTTTGTATTTTGAAAAAAAAAATTTTTTTTAAATTTTTACTTAAAAGTATGCTGGAAAATAAAATAAAAATATTTTTAGAAACAAATGCGATTAAAGTATTTGCTCCTTTTCACATGGAATTCAAACAGTATGTTTTTAAGGATTTAAATTTCATAATCCTTAAATTTTCCTGCTTATCTGCCACAGAATTATGTACAAACTCAACACCCAATTTAAATTCAACATATTTAATAGATTTTATTTGGAAAAAAAATTAACAAAAATTCCCCCACTCCCTTAAGACCCTTAACAACACAATTTTAATTTCTCTTCCATAATCATTACATGCACAATTTATAAGCTACACTTTGCATAAGCATACACTTGTGTACCAAAATATTGTTGTTGCTGTTCAATTGAGGGGTTGTGAGGGTGGCGACGCGACGCGGGGACTATAAATTATTGGGCTCATGCTGTCGACACTGGCGAAACTGACTGTACTAATTGCCAATTGTAAAGTGTCTCCATACCGCTGTAAACAACACAAGCATTTACCCGGAAAATGTGTGCGACCACAGCAAACAATTTTGGAGGGTACACAATTCGCAATGCTCGCCCTTCGCGTGCAGGCGAGCCAAACACGGTGTTGGAGCCTTTAATCGCTGTCTCTATTACGTTGGAATTTTGCATGGTTGAGGAGGGTTGTAAATGTTATTAATACAACAAAATCGCTGGTGGTGGTGGCTGTGGTGGTTGGTACATAAAAATTAATTTAATTTATATAATTTCCAGCTGCAGAAGGTATAGTGAGTAAAGTTTGTTGGTTCTGTTATGGCGTTCTTCTGAAATTCATACAAAGTGTACCTACATTGGTACGTATTTAGTAGCAAGCAAGTGAATTGAAAGAGAGCTGAAAGGGGGCTCAAAGGGGCACTTGTAAGTCACTTTTGATCAGTATCTGTTGAAAAGCTTTGGGTATTTACTTGTCACAAATTACGCATTAACTTTATTTAATTAGAGCGGGTGAAATGCGGTTTAAGTGGAATGTTGTGGCACATTGCTGATATTTTTAATTGTGTTTTCTGTTATCATATTATGGGAGTTGAGTCAGAGAAGCTTAGCTACATTTTGTTGATGCTATCGCAGTTCGGAGTGGTGAAAATATGTTTTTCAATTAAATTTAATTTCAATGGCTATAAACATTAAGCTTTTGTATCAACAAACTAGGTCACTTCCTGACATGCAATCTGATGGCGATGTGTGCTGCACACAAGTATGCCAAATATTACCATTTTCGTATGAAAACATGCAGCTTATGAATTTATAAATGAGTATGAGTGACTTCATATAGCGGTAGTTGAATGAATTTGACAAATTAGAGGAAAATATTTATAATTTTTGCAGTATTCGCATGTAAAATTTACTTTTCAAATGAATAATTAAATACTAAATATTTTATTAAAGCTTATACGGCGAACATCAAGACAAGGATTTAAATATATATAAAACAGTTACGTAATATTGTTATTTCTATACATAATGTACGAAAAATATAATTTCATGATTTAAAGCTTATGTAATTATCCTTTTTAAGATACAAAGCGAATGAGATTTCCATTTGCAATTAAATAAGCTCAGATTTAGGAGAGGGATTAGGAAGAAATGGATTAACTGAACGTCTTCTTCTCCTTGCAAGGACAAAGCTGCCCAATTATGTGAAATTGGTTTCTTTGTAATTCATTAATGTGTGTGGGGATATAACGGCTATAGTGGACAACTTTGTGGAAAGAAGATTTGTGCGTCAATGTGAGGTAAACCCTTATACATCTCGTGTATTTATTCGCAAACATTTTTGTCACAAGGATATTGATTTAATCAACGTATAACTGAATGTTGATTATTTTTCCTGCTATTAATTTAGGCGACAGACAGAATATTTGTTTTATTACTTTGCAAGGGCAAGCGAGGAAATGCACTCAATCCAATCAGGAGTTAGTTAACCTTTCCTGTTTAATTAATTATGGGAGAGAATTTCAGAAATATAAAATTCACACAATTCTTGTAATTTAAGTTTTCTTTTATATTACAATAGACCTTAGGAATATAAGTGCAGAAATATTAAAACAGTAGAAAAAGGAGGATGGGCTCTCTTTTTAAACTACAAAATATTTAAATTGGCAAAAGGTAATATTTTTTTAAATTTTAAACACGTGCCACCGTAAAATGCACATAAAATGTCCTTGAATGTATTTTAAATAAGTACGATATATTTAAAATTAAAATAAATGAATAGTAAGTACAGAATTTATTCAAAAAATAGCAGCAAAACCATTTATGCAGATGAGTGAAATAATTTAAGAAATTATACAAAAAAGCGGTAAATAACTAACGTATACCTTTAAGAAATCATTGTGAGAAATTCATCACGTTGAAAAATATTTGTATGCAGGACGAAATGGCATTTTTGTTGAAATATGAAGAATTTTCTTGAAACTTGGGTAGAAAATTTAGTAAAAAAATTACATTTTCACAGATTTCAGTTGTGTCTTCTTATCCAGTTGTGAACAAAATACCAACGATTTGATCGCTTCCCAATACAAAACTAACTTAAGTGGAATAATTACACCCATTCTGATGACGCAGTGACTTGTGCCAAACGAGATAAGTTCGCGATGTGTGGGAATAATACGTCTACAGTGTGGCCACAAAATCCTTTATCAGATTAAAACAAGTCTCTAAATATTTATTGCAAGCACACATACAGTCAAACATGACATATCATCCACTTTAATAACTAAACATATTACTGATAAGCAGGGGACCAACAAAAATATCAAAAACTTTTTTGCCTATGCGTCTTGTATAAATGTTATGATGGATACACAGGAAGAGGACGGATATTTTATTTTCTTGTGGGTCGCTTGTGCAAAAAGGTTTCTCCCACGGCGTGCGGGTGGCGAAGATTATGAATGACTACCACTTTTAAGCACACTTAACGGACAGAGATAACACCCCAGGGTTCTGTTTTCGTTATTGTTATGACCATATTTTTTTTCGTCCTTTTTTTACATTTTGCTTTGTTTTAATGCAAAGTTACCCCTAACATTCATATGCCGTGATTTTTTGGGTGTTACGTGTGACGAAGACTAAAACGGGTGCCCAATCTTTGAAAGAAAATGGTGGTTAAAAGTTTTTGGCAACTGATTCAATATTCTTTCTTGACCTATTAAAATGATTTAAAAGTTAATGTCGGATGGAATTTATAAATGTTTATTTCGGAATTGAACGCGAATGATTTTCATCAAAATGAGGTTTGGGTTTGTTCAAAATAAAAAAAGCAATTAAATATTTGACTCCGTTGTTGCTAAAGCAATTATTCAAAATGCAATTATTTTTTAAATGAATTAAATTCTAACAAATAAATTTAATTGATAATTTAAAACATATTTCTGTCGTTAAATTCTTTTCGTCCATAAAAGCAAATTATTGTCGTGCTTTAGGTTGAGCCAGCTCAATTGTGCGAGCTGATGCTTTACCAGCCAAAGCTTTGGTAGAAACCTTGAAGCATGCTTCGAAATCCTGTTTCTCCGGTGCTGGCTTAGGTTGTGCCAATTTCTTAATTTTACTGTTGGTGTTCGCTTTTGACAGCGCTTCTTTTTTCACCTTGCCCAACGTGTTATGATCTCCCTTGTCTAGAATGTACTCTCCGATACCCAACTCCCGGTGCTTGCTGAGATCAATAGTTCGCTTGCTGGCTTTATACTCCCTGTTCTTTGCGCCCTCTTTAACAGCAAAGTATGCATCGTAATCCTCCTTCTCATAAATCGACTTTGGTTCGGCCAATTTTTTTACATTTTCTGTTATTTGATAAGTAAGCGCACTTGCCTTGACATACTCAGGTCCCTTCTTAACAATCGCGTCCTTATAGAAAATTGGGGGTGGAGGAAGTGGATGTCTGGGCAATGCTAACTTCTTAAATCGGACTAATTCAGACAGGGGCTTTGATGTCGTTGGTGGTTCAGGTGGTTCCGGGTACTTTTTGGGACGTGCCTTTTTTGCTAGCCAGCAATTGTGACGTTTCCAGTCTTCTTTGGTCCAGCTTCTCCGGTGACTGTTTTGAAAGAATTTTTTTTGTTATTAACACCCAAAATAAAAATTTTGTATAACATACTCTCCCATATTAATGTCGGTGTTTGTTAATCGACTGTACATATTAAACTTTCTAGTTCTGATCAGTTTATCGAGCTGACGCTTCTTCCGGTAGTTCAGAATGTGATCGAAGCTAGTTCGGTTCTCTACCAGGCACCTTTTAAAATAAACAATTAAATAATTTTAATGCATGTCATTCAAGTGCTTTTTACCGTAGTGGTGGAGCTGCAAGTTGTTTGAGCCTTGTGGAGCATTTTCTTTTCCACAGGCTATCGATGCGTTTTCCTCGCGTTCTCTTCTCGTAGTGTTTGTATTTTGGTGTTTGAAATCGTGGTACAGGCTTCGCCAGTTCCTTAATTCGCCTTGAACATCGAAGGCTCTTATGTTTTGTTCTTCCAAATAAACGCTGCATAAATTCATTTGAACGTTGTGGACCTCCCATAATTGCAAGTCCTTAATTTACTCTTCTAACGGCTCTGTTTCTAATTTATTAACAATATTTATTAATTTTTTCCTATGGTTTTATGCTGTTTAATGGTTATGCATTGTCGATTAATATTGTTTAGTTAAGTGGTACCCTAATCGTGTCGTTTTTATTTTGAAACAAAATGAAACAAAATTTCAAGGAATAAGGTTTCCGTTAATATCTTATTAAATTAAACTATGCTGAAAATTAAACCTCATCCAAAGTAGAAATTATTACCCATTATTGTGATTGATTTTAATTTATAATTATGTAGGTATTATTATATTATTCATTCAAACAATCAAAAAAGAACGTGTACAGCCTTGCCAATAGCGAAAACACATTTGTAATTATGAAACGAGTTCATTTTTCGATCATTGTAATTTTAATAACTTTATGCCTATTTGAATTGCAATATAACCAGAATAGTAAATATTGCATTACATTGATGTAATATATTATGGATTGCATTGTAATGGAATTCATTAAAAATTTTAATTCACCAACATATGTAAATTTTAAATTCAAATGTCCTTTTGTTTGATTGGTAAATCATGGATGAAATTATTAACAATATAATCATCAAATTGATTGCATTTTTTTCTTTGATTACATTTGGGTCATTCAACATTCTGTGATCAAAATTTTGATTTTCATGAAAGTAGTTATTTGATTCCCCGATTCCTTTTTGCTTGCTATAACCAATAAATAAATTTAATTTGTAATTTAAATTCATTGCAATCACCCGTGTTTGTTTTTATTAAATTGAGTGTACATTTTATAAAGTCTACAGTTTAAAATCAATAACAACTACTTAATTACAAAGATGCAAATGAATCGCAAATCGTAAATGGTTAAATCAAAAAAAAAGGCAAATGAATTGTTGTCTAATTTTTATACAATAAAAACTCTTTTCCAAAACACAATCCATCCCAAAACAATCATCACAAAACAAGTGAAACTCAATATGACAAAATATGCTATAAAAAATATGGAATGATCCTCAAACTCCTCCTGCTCGCGAGGACATTCGCCATAATAATTCGAATAATTTTGTTTACAAATCATGTTATCTTGCTTTTTATCAAAATGAGTTAATCCAACTTTTCCCAGCATTGATTTGGCATCAGAAGCAATTGCAATTTCCTCATTGCGAGCACTTTCATTAACTAACAAAATTGCGCCTTGTTCCATCCACTTCAAATTAACTTGACGACATCCCCATATAAGCATAAACTTACTGTATTCGTATCCAAGGATATAAATTCCCTGTCGCCAGAGTTTATCTTTACAACTTGCAACCGGCCCCATTCCCGGCCACCTTATGTTGGCTGTATCATCCTTACCAATTTCGATGCTTATTCCAGCAGACTTCTTACTGCTATTAATTTGTTTAAATCCTTCAAATTGTATTATGAGATTTGTCTTTTCACTCAAGCACCTAATAGCCTAGACAGACTAGCACTTGTGATGTAGTTTGGATGTAGTAAAAAACTGACGATGAAAAGATAGTGACAGACTACACTAATCGTGTTATTTAATCGTTTCGTCATCAGAGAAAAGAGAAATACAAAAAAAAACAGATTGGACATGAACCAACAGCTGATGAATTGAACAATTTATGCGGTTTGAATAAAATTTGTCCATATTCCAAATATTTTTCCCTTATTATCACAAAATATTATGGATCATGTCTTCGCTTTTGACTAATCGGTACATATCGGATTTCCCCTGATTTAAATGTTGAACTACTTTCCGAAAGTCCATTAAACGCGTCACGCAACTACATCAGGCCAATAATGTACATCAAAGTGCTAGTCTGTCTAGGCTATAACGTTATAAGAGTAATGCCATCCCGTGTTGGCGAACGGGTTGTAAAAAATATTCCATGTGTAGTTGTCTGTGGAAATACTTTCGCTCAAAAAATATCTATCCCGAACGTCGAACTTTTTATAGTTCAGTATTTTGTGGCAATCAAATGTGGAATTGGTATTAAGTGGCCTTTCACACATTCCTTTTTTATATAATGCAGCGATTCGTAAAATAAACAGGAGCAGAATGATTACAGTTCGCCTTTCCATAATGGCTCGTCAAACATTATGGTAAAAGTTGGTGTCGGAAATTCGTTTTCTGATAATTTTACGTGTAACTAATAGTTATTTAATTGTGGGAACAAAAGCACGTTTTCCATTAGGATTAATAATTTGATTTAAATTCTAATAAATTGATTTTTATTGTTATTTTGGACTGTATTGATGCATTGCGACATTTTTGTTCTT
The DNA here is from genome assembly GCA_963854165.1 of Sylvicola cinctus. Lineage (NCBI taxonomy): Eukaryota > Metazoa > Arthropoda > Insecta > Diptera > Anisopodidae > Sylvicola > Sylvicola cinctus. The sequence goes on from OY974082.1 coordinate 1,884,371, forward strand.
TTTAACTGGAACTGAAAACGATCCGCATACATTTTTTCCATAGAAGTACAAGCTACGACTAAATTTCTTTGACTTGGTTTAGTATTTTCCTGGAAACCCTCGCTATATTTTGTTTAACGGACTAGATAAAGTTTCATTCATTAATTAGTTGTCTGAGTAGTCTTAACTCTTAAGACCCTAAAACTCACATAAACCTAGCCATATAGCATAACTACGTTACAAGATTTTACTTATATTATGACTTTTTATGGTCTAATATCCACCCATTAAAAATTCATTGGTGATTCAAAAAAAACTAAAATTGACAAAAAAACTAAAAAATTCAGTAAATTGATAAATAATTGCACCAAAAACTCAATTTATTTCCAAACTGATTTAATTTGGCACTCATAGTTTAACCATTCAGCAAAGTGAACATGTTTAAATCAAGTGCATTTGTGGCTGTTCTACTGATAAGTGTTAGCAATTACAATTTTTATTTATTATAACAAGAGTTAAAATCGGAATTTCCATTGGTTTTAGATGTGCTACAGTTTGCCTCAGAAAAACCGAAACAATGCTGCACCAACAACACCATCACCATTAGACAAAATTGGAGACGAAGTTGTCGACACTGTAAACAGAACAATGCCCATGATTATCTCCAATCTTGAAAGTTTCTTTCTAAACTACAAATCGACAATTATGGCAATTTTGAGTCCGTCGCCGACTCCGAGTGACACAAAAAAGAGACAAAATAATTATAATTAAAAATAAATTGTAATTTCCGTTAAATCAACTGTTAAATTGATTTTAACAAATTTTTTGGTAGTAAATAACATAATAATATAAAACGTCATGTGTCTCATTTCTTAAGAACCCATATAGTGAAGCACATCCTTACCTCTAGATTATTTTGAAACAATGTACACAAGTTTGTTCTGACTAGCTATATAAAATTTAAGTAGTGTGCACTGAACAATTTAAATTTTGCATAAATTGGTGAGTGGTTTTAGCTGATCATTTATGCTAACCATTTCATATTTCGCTCAAATGCTGCCTAACCACCAATACCGTACATTTTATGCATGGGAAATGTGTTCCGTAATAAAATACGCAAGTAGTATGCGCGTTATGTAGCCAAGCATAATAATGTATTATCAGCGATGTTCGTTGGTAATGAATATGTGGAATGTTGTATTTTTTTTTTTTAATTTAACTTTCTGCGAAAATGTGAAGCTCAATGAAATATGTATCGATCCAATGCTCATCAGTTGCGAATTTTTTCAATTTTATTATTATTTTAACGGTTTTAATATTTTAATTAGGTAAGTAATAAAATTCCTTTTGGTTTAAACTAAAAACTGCAACATTCTAGGTATTTTTGTGTTCGCTCTCATCCCACACACATTACTTACCGAAGTTGTTTGCAAACCATAACAATTTAGAGACGCATTGGCGATGAATTTTATGTCGTTTAAAATTAAAATCCTCCACAAAAAATATTCGCATCCTCGGAGACTTTGATTTGAAAGCATTTTAAACATATTTAAGAAGCATTTCAATTTTAAAATTGCTTTCCAAATTTTCTGAAAATCAAAAAAATAAGTATTTTTCACTCCAGCTTTACTTTCAACTGCGAAAAATGGGAATTAAACGCATTTAATTGAATTTCCATGGCCTTTTAAATTTTATGTTGATCATCATTTCAAAGGACTACGGAAGAAGGAGTCAAAAATTTTAAATCATTTTCACAGTCAGATTTTTTTTTTTTCCTTTGCACATTTCTTAAAACAAAACCCTCCCTCAGTTAATGGTCAAGCCATTTTAATTGGGACAACCTCATTTCATTAAATTATGATTAAATTCAAAGCTTGCTGAAACCGGAACCAGTTCACAAAAAAATTGTTAATATGAAATTTAAAATACATTTAAACCCTTCGATTGACAAAACAACACGTCCCAGTAGCATAATATCAAAATTTTATTCTCCCTCTTTTCGCACAGCATCTGGTCGTTTCAATTTTGCCAGAAAGAATTTATTCCACAAGTATAGCAAAAACAATTCAAAATGATCAGATGATGATGATGAGATGATAATAAAACAATAAAGTCAAAGTGTAAGACGTGAGTATGCGTTTCTGTGTGTGTGAGTGAAAATTGTGGAAATTACGAAAAAAGGTTCGATATGAAATAGAACAGAAAAATAACTCAATTACGACTATGATTCTATTTCCGTTCTCAGAAGCAATTTTCCTGAACGTAGTGAAAACGAGAATTCATAGAGTGATTCTCGCGCCACCCCAATCCGAAAATGATTACCTATCTATGAGGAAATTTGCTCTTTACTGCATAACATAATTTATGGTGTAAGATTTGTAACATTTAAAAGGCATTGATGGAACAAAACTGTCACAATGGTTGTCCATCATATTCTCATGACGCATGATGTTCTAATATAAATTAGGATGAGACCATTGGAAATGGCATTTTTAACGTGCGGAAAATTTTTGCCACCCACATTGATTTGAATCTTGATTCTTCATCATTACTCATTTCCTTCGATTAATTTGCAACCAACATAAATTTGCATAACTTTGAGTCATGTTTTACAATTTGTCACCTTTCAAGATGAATCTCCTTCTTATGTCCGTCCTCATAAGTTTTTCGTCGTTGGAATGACAAGAAAAGTTTTATGCAAAGCATCAAAGTTCAGTTAAATAGTATGGCAAAAATGAGCATCTCCATCAGGAAAAAGAATAAGCGAGTGAAACAACAGTTCAAAAATTGCTTTGTTGATTTGTTGTTCTGTTATCTTTAAGAAAGATGAAAAAGTTTGAGATAATTCAAACAGAACTTGCGAATTTACCATGTTTCAAATTTTTTTTTAATCATTTTCAATTGACTTTTTTCTTATTTATGTGCATTTATTAAGAGGTCCCCCAAGCTGATATTATACCCGACAAATGAAAACACATATTTATAAACCTTTTTCATTCAACCAGTTCAAAATTAAGATTATTAAATAAGAAAGCTTTTAGAAAAAGTTCATTTAAACAATGTTACTAATTAAAACTGAAAAGTGTTTTCACTTGTACTTTGATCGCATAAGAACTCAGCAATAATATAACCTCTGTTAAAATAAATTGCAATACCACAACACATTCTTTCGAGGAAAGAACTAATCTGTGGGTGAAAACAACAAAAACTATAACCGCATTTGAATCGTTTTGCCCACGCAAGAAAATAAACCCTGCGAGCAAAACACCTTTGTTTAATAAATGTAATTGTTCGGTGTACCACTGAGAAAATTACATTGTAAAAGTGATAAAAAATAAAGCTTAGCAATGCACCAAAGCTTCATGAACACGCAAGAACAAAAACTACTACAGATTGGCAACACATTTGTTGGTTTTTATTTTGCTCATCTATTTTTCCGCTCATGTTACTATTGGGAAATTTCGCAGGTGGGAGTATGTAATTATAATAATATCTTCAAAAAATGAGTTTCACAATTATTATTGAGCAATTATTTCCGTTCACACGATACGCACGCCTCCACATTCTGATGTGCTTCAATGAATTTTATAGTTCCTCTTTTCGGACAGAGTTCACACACCCGGAATATAATATAAAGGACGTAGACATTTGTATTTTACACATGATCGTCCTGTTTAATGTAAGCAATTTGATTTCATTCACCCACAATATGTGTGCAGCGTTACACTGTACACTAAAATATTGTGTGAATGAAATGTAAATGCAAGTGAGTGACCCTTTTCGTTGCTGTGCCATTTTATTGATCAATTACTTTTGAATAATATATAAGATGTATCTGATGGACAGGCGAGTATTGCACCCTTTCAAATAGTGCGAGTACACTGCCCTGCATGACGTTGTAAATTAAATATTATTTAAAATTTCCTTGTTTTACTATTTAAAATGAGTGCATTTTATAGCCATAAGTTCATGTCGTTCATCCAATAGTTACATAAATAAGTATAATATAAAATTGAAGAGAAAATTCTTACGATAAATAAGGACACGAAAAAAAACGTCTCGACTCGCCGCCCCATTTAAACACATGGAAAACACCACTTCCTGTTTAAAAGATGCTTGCGGATTAGGAACTAAAAGACTGTTTCAGTTTATTGGCAATAAAATGCATCCGCCACACGCTTCGCCATGGTCTGCGGAAACAAACTGCTAACATGGCAGTAAAATTTAAACAAATGGATCGCATGCCAGCACATGTTATGCTTCTCATATACAACACATATAGAATAATAATTGTGTGCAGCTTCTCAAATGGCTGCGGTGTGCTTGCACACATGTACAACAATCTTGTGTGGCTGGACGATGCGATGTTTGCATCGTCAAAGGACATGGGCGCGAAAACATTATCAGCTTTTTAATTGTAATATGTGTGCGGAACGTTTGTTGAATGTCTGCCAATTTTCTATGGGTTTTTCTTTTTGTTTATGGGGACTGACCATTTTGTTTCTTAAGTTTGGTACTCAGCTAAATTTTAATTGAATTAAAGTGATTTTTATTTGATTTTAAATTTTGGTACGAAGTTTGGACACCAAAAACGTTGTTTCCCTAATTTTTTTAAGTTTTATTTTCAACTTCAATTCTAAAAAAAACCCTTAATTTTTATTCATAGCTTCGACATCTTGAACATGAAAAAATAATTATGCTCTTCTAAAAAAATATGATTTTTAAAAGATTTTTCAATGTTTTATGTTTTTAATGAATAAAAAAGGAATCTCTAGCGCTTTAAACATAAGAAAGTTAAATTTTGAGCCTTTAAGTTGTGTGAGTAGTTTAGTTGTCCAGAATATGGTGAAAAAGTGCAAATATAAATTGAAAAACATTAAAAAAATTAATTTCATAATTAAACCACACACAAAAGAAGCTCCAATTATTCATCCTTTGTTTATGTGAAAACAATGTTTCATTTGTAACCCAAATTACTGTAGCGCACAGTTTTTCATAATATGTGTAGCGCGTTGTTTCCTTAAAACAAATGTACTTGAATCTACGAAAGCTTCATACTAAAAGTTCTAATTTCTTCAAATTAGGGATCCTTTTTGTTACACATCTCGTAAGTACTCCATTTTTACATCTTATAGTTCCATCTTCTTTAATTGCAGTAGTTATAGATACGTTTTGTAATGTTCATTGCGTGGGACTGCATCATATGTTTTGATCATCATGATTGTATGATTATCATGCGAAGTCGTTATCGTAATTAAATTATTTGTTGTCAAATAATTAGTAAGCTTGATTCGTGATTTATGTGTATAAAATAATTTCACCCTTTTATACTATTCTGTAATAGTCCTCGCTGTGGTTTTTTATAAATTAAGTTCAATTTTCAAAACAAAACATTAAATTAGAAACAGAAACTCCAACAGAAACTTAATCTACGACAACACTAAATGAACGAAAATACAACTCGGAACATAAATAACGTCAAGTTATGATTAAGGATTCCATCAAAGAGTGTATGGTGTGCCAAATGTGAGCAAAACAGCAACTAGTATACAATCACATATGTGAAAATGTAGTCAAAATTTTCAACATAAAATGGCATGAATCCAAAACATCAACATCGTGTGTGCTGATGTGTGAAAACTTATTCGGAAACAGTATAGGAGTTTCGTACAGACGGGTCAAAGAAAAGCATATTATAATACTCGAATGTAGCCAGTAGCAGGACGTCCGGAGAGACTGGCAGTTTGTTTGCATATTTAACTAACATATCAATGTCGATGGGTGGGGGACAAAGAATAATTTAGTGCAATGAATATAAATTATTATTTGTTAGTTGTTGGAGCATTATGCAATCGAGTACAGACAACTTGAAGGTGGAAAGGACATTAACTTGTTGAATTTGATAATGTGATATTGGCATTTGGGAAATATGTTTTGAAATTTAAGCATTGCTTTGAATTATTGTGAGTTTTCTTTAACATTTTACTTTTATTACCTGAAACTATATAAATAAAATAATTATCAAGGACATTTCGCTAGTAAAATTACAGTTAAAAAAAATTCACATGATACGAATAAAATGCGATAACCATTTTCATATTCCAAATATTGATGAAGAACGACACGAACAATGAACATTGAGCATGCAAGTTTATCCTTTATTTCCAAAAATCAGCATTTTGTTCACATACATGGCAAAAGGCAACGCGCAAAGAGCAGCATAAGTACTCAGAAGGTTATGAAATCCAATGTGGCCGACAAATAAAAAAAAAACGAAGGAAATTTAAGTGAATATGACATGACGATTTTATTATAGTGCCCATTTGCAACCATATCCTTTATTATCGTTATAACTATAATATTATGTGAGTGATGGAACATGTTTTTACTACGGGTACGTGGCTCGTATGGAGCACATATTTTGTGCTTTGTCCATGTTATGTTGACATTCCTTTTGTCGCATCAGGAATATGTAATATAAATGCCAAATAGACAAAAATCGAATTGTATTACATGGCGTTTGCAAAAATTGAATGTGTCAGTTGGGTGATATTTTTGTTGACATAAACGTCCTTAACATTTCGACATTTTTACATTTAGGACAATTGTTTATGTAATGAATGTATTTCTTTTTATATTTATTTCAATTTTATAATATGGCTGCATAATTTTTTTTTTCTTATTAATAAAGTGACAAAAATTTATTAACACTGTCAATTCAATTAAATCAATTTAAATTATAAAATTCTTTTAATATCCAAACATATAGAGAAAAATGTTGATTTCCACAATCCCACAATCCACAATCCAAAATGAAAGAAGGAGTCGTATTAAGAAACGACAATAAAAGCTCATGAGTGGCTTAAACGCAGTCACTTTATTTCCCAAACGTGGAGTGTTTGCCTAAGAAAAATTGAGCCACCACCAACCGCCAAAGTATGTTATGTGCTCGCACGTGATTTTCGAGGGCTGTTTTCAAGTGTTTACAAATCGACGAGACGTCTCTCGTTGTCGGTTGTGTAAAATGTGTACTTTTACAATGCCGCACATATACGACGACATATGTCGCGAAGTTTATCGATCAATCAAACGGCTGATTGAGTTCATGCTGTACTATTGCGAAATGTATTTTTGTCAATTGTAATAAAATAAATGACGGGCATGTTTGTCGTTTGTGAAATGGTATGTTCTAAACAGAGCACTGATTGTACATCATGTTGATTCGTGTGCTACTCCATCGGCAGCGCAATGGCATTTTTGGTGGAAAAGCTTTTTCATTTTAACGCATGGATTTAACAATGTACATTGGGGAGCTTATTCAAATTAAACGACCACATTTTTTTCCTAATAGAGTTGGAAACAAGCTGTGAAATCCCAATTGTGAAAGACAAACATGTTTAAAATGTTTTTTTGTGATTTTTCTTTAACATTTTGTAGTTTGATTTAAAGTGTAATTGTTATCGCAATTCTATACCAGTAAACTTAAATTTGTACATTTCTCAGAATACAATACGAAATGAACAATAATTTTTATAAAATTGCAATTAAATTTGAACAAATTGTAAAATAACTTTATATAAAATATATTTCTTTGCAATACTCAAGGCAAAATATTTTCTCTGTACATTTACCAATACTGAATTAAATTAACATTCCATGATCATTCAACAATGAGTGAGAAATGAACATGGAAAACCGCATAAGGCATGCCGACGCTCCTTTATCCTCATTTTCAACAATACAACAACTCGACCCAATGCATTCGCACATTTATTGCGTGAAAAATTATGAATTCCAGTCTTGTCCCATCGTTATTGTGGGGCCACATAGCACACTGAGCTCGGGCCATGCTTCTCCGAATGTTAATTTGACCACTTGCAGTCCATTTGCGGTGTTGTTCACCTTGATTTATTTTTGCTTTCACTGGGTGTTATCTTTTTAAGACATGGGTTTCCTTTCGTTGTGGAAAATGTACCAATAAATCCGTGCTGGACAAGCCTGAATCGCAACTATTTTATTAAGCATGATTTTGTTACAGAATAGGAAATGGATTTGCATTTTTAGGATTCCAATTTTTATAATTACAAATGTTTGACCTTCAATAATTAATGTTTTGACTATGAAGTGTTTAGCAAAGTGTTGTTTTCTTGACGACAGAACACTATGTTTATGCATTTAGGAGTCTGTATCAATTCCTTTTTAAATACCGGAGATACCTCAGGGTGATAAAAGAATTTAAAAAATAAGGCTGTTAAATATTCCAATGTATGTGGATTTAAAATGAAAGCAAAAAATGTTAAAGAGAGAGTATTATTTCATTTGATCTTAGAAACATAATTTAATCGAACATTTAACAAACATTACAACAAACTTTTTATATCCAATAAATAACTAAGGTCAATCGTTTGCTGAAAATCCAATTCACATATTATTATTATTAGAGTACCCGAGCGTGGGTTTGAAATGCGATTAAAGTGAATATCAGTTACTTTATAAAGTTTCTAGTCGATACAGCACAAACAAACTGCAAACTACCCTGAACTTTTCAAATCGTTTCATGTGTTTGTGGGATTTTAAGCCCACCCAATGTTGTTGTTTACTTGCACTTAAATAACTTCAACTTAATATTGCAAGTTGACTATTTTATAACTAAAATTCATATTTAATTTTTACTTCATAATTTATTTCATCATTCTATTTAAAATGTCACAAAAGTTCCTTTAAATCTCGACCTTCTTCGACTCTCAAATATTCAGTCCATTCGACGAATATTTTAATTTATATAAACAAAAAAAATTAGCAAAAGTGCCGTCCAATTTGGCAGACATTTACTACAATGTGCCAACATTTCTACAAAAATTGTTATTATGGTCCATTTAGAATTAAGATCAGCATGTGAATTGTCGACACTGGTCAGCACAGTCGTAGTTATGTGCAAAACAGCAGGCGCACTCCATACTTTACGTTGCATTTAGCAAAAAGACTGCACTTTAACTGCAAAAATGGCTGATTAATTTTCGTAATATCAACGAATGAGTCCGCATTGCAGTGCAGTAAAATGCATGTTAGTACCATTATTTAAATGTAATTGCAATCGTTTCAATATTTTTGAGTTGAAGTTTTCGATGCTATCGATAAAAATATAACGATTTTTAATATATTTTGTGGTTATAAAATTAAATAATTGTTTCTGTGTTGTTATCCTAAATTTCTATTCATAACTGAGTGCATCCATTAAAAATTATTTATGTTTATTCAATCCTCTTCGTGAGCCAAAATTGAGGAAGAAAATAAAAAACAAATTAAATTTTGAATATTTGTCGTAATGTGATTTCAATAAGTCTTTTGAAGAATAAATATTGAATTTGAGTCAATCTAAGTCATTTCGCAATTCTATATTGCCATTTGTCCACTAAATATTCTATCTATATCCACCAACCTATTCTTTAAGTTACCGTTAATAAATGACACTCATACCAAAGTAGTAATTCATATTAAGAATAGTAAAATAAGGCAGCAGAAAAACTTTTTCAATAAATATACACTTGCTCCAATTTATTTTCAATATTTACGAAAGTTTTCTGCACACTAACGAGATCACCAAACAAGCTTTTCCATGTCATTGTCATGTGAAAAAAAAAATAAAAAAAATATGCTGAGCTTGTGCTAAATATACAACCTACCTAATGCTTAAGTTGATAAACAGTTGTATTGTCCAAAGTGGGCGACAATACAAGGCCGAGATGTCACTCCACATCACTACGCGCCACATTCTTAAAAATACCTACTTGTTTTTGCAATGATTGTACAACTTCTTATTAGTCGAACTTAATTATAAGCGTTTCTTTACTTCTGTGATGGTTATCGAGCACTTGGTGAAACCAATGGTACTTCTTATAACCAACGTTAACTATAATTCACCAGAGATGGAAGGGAGGCCCATTTGTGATTGTATTAAAAAGCAACGCGCCTTTATGTAAAAAGTATTTAAAAGCCTTGAATTATAAGTATATCTTGCAGTATTTCTCAAAATTGTATGTGTTCTTTAGTTGTTTTAATCTCACAATTTTATTCATCAGTGCAAAATATATTAAGAAAAATCTTTGAATTAATGTATCACGCTTAAATTCCTTTGATATGCCCCATTAATAAAACGAAACACGCAAAAAGAAAAACGATGCTATTCTCTTTTAATGTGGTCTTTATTTGCCAGACCAGAAAATGACCATAATATCCAAAAGAAGGTTTAGAAACAATGAGGCGAGTTTGATCACAATCTGTGGAAGCAATTTGGACGTCCATGGTAATCGTGCCCGATTATTTCACTGTGATAGCAATTTTTTGGCCATACAGTTGCTCTGCAACATAAGTAGCTGCCATATTCATTTCAATTATTGCGCCTTTAATGTAATTTGCCACAACACTTATGAGGCTGCTGCTCTCATGAATTAAGCACAAACATTACCATCGAACTGTAATTAGAAAAGGACGCATGTAGTGGCATCCATTGGTCAAAGCTTCTTGTGTATACGATTATATTATATGCACACTTAATTCTTTTAAGTGTGGTTATTTATTTTATTTAAGTTTGTGTGTGTGTTTAACTCTGTCTGTTTTCGTTTTTGGATTTTATCCTATATTAAGAGTTGACTTTAATGATTGAGTTAAGGAGATATTTCAAATTGAGTTTAATTGGATTTGGGGTCGCTGGATTTGGAGGGACGTTCTGATTAAAATGCGTCATCGTATTTTTTTCTTGTATCTTTAAAGCATTATAAAACTTAAAGTTCTAAACTGTATGCTTACTTTCGAAAACAATGTTTCTAAAGACATGACAAACAGACAGCTGCTTCCATCCTTTTAGGTCATTTATTATGCATATGTCATTAGTTCTGGGATGTGTGTGACAAATTACCAACGTTTATCTTATGACAATGTTAAGCTCGAAGTGCATTTCTGTCTGAAAATATTTGTGCCATCTACAATAGTAACAGCAGAATCACAATTTAATACGATCATTTTATTTTTTCTTTAAAGAGAATTTATTCACTTTATTATTATTTTAATGTTATATTTGGTTTTTTTTTCTTAAGTTAAAACTTTTAAAAATAGATTTAAGCCATAACAAATTTTTTGCATTTTTCAAGGTCATGAAAGAAATCATGGCAACTCTTTTCAAAACAATACATCAGAGAACAAAATATTTATTATTAAAGTAATGAAAACAATGCATTGACCTTTAAATATTTTTTATTAAATTTAATGAAGCTAATTTTTTAAGTAATAAAATCTCTCTTACAAAAAATAATCAATCCAAAGACGACCATGAAAAAAGAAGTCAAACTCAACAACACAAAATACGAAGCAAAAAATGTGGAATGATCATCCATATTCTCCTGATCACGAGGACACACCTTAAAGTAGTTTGAATATTCACTTATCGCTGTGCAATTATTTTGTTTATCAAAATCATTTAGTCCTATTTTTTTGATCATCAATTTTGCTTTCGAAATGATTGCATTTTCTTCATCGCGGTCGTTTTCATTGACTAGTAAAATTGCGCCTTGTTCCATCCACCTCAAATTGACTTGACGACATCCCCAAATCAGCACAAACTTATTAAATTCGTACCCAAGGACATAAACTCCTTCATGCCAATATTTATCCTCTTTACAATCGATGGACCTCGCAATTGGAATTTCAATCTCAGTTACATTATCACTAACATCAACGTTTATTGTAACGGTTTCAAATTCATTCTCAATTTGAATGAAACCTCCCAAAGCAATGGAAAGAACACCATAATTGCTGGTGCACATCAATGAATACATCAGCGTCCAGTTTGTATTAGCAAAAGGATTGTGGAAAATATTCCATGTGTAGTTGTCGGCAGCAATTATTTGACTCAAAAAGTAATGAATTTGTATCCCTGAATATGGTATTATATTGCCGCAATTAATTGATGTATTCTGTTTATTTTCACATGTTCCTTTTTTGTATAAAGCACTGGAATGTGCAAAAATAAACATTAATAAAATGATACAAGAAAGGTTCTTCATAATGTTCAAGTTCAACTAATGAAGACTCATTTAGTGGAAAAAAATGTTGGTCAATTTTGTTAACAACGCAAGCAAGTTTTATTTGATTGTGAGAAAGCTTTATGTGACCCATTAGCAAGTATTTAATGGCTAGATAATTTCTTGTTGTAATATAAAGATATTGATAATTTGAAAGCATTTTCTCAACCGCTATTTTTAGGAAAATTTAAGTCGTTAACCATATGATCAGAATTAGTTTTAAGGACGAATGTACTCACTTAATGATAAGATAAATGTCAGACAATAGAAATATCATAAAGTGATGTCAAATAAGCACAAAAATTTATAATAAAATACCTTTAAAATTTTAATATTTTTGTATTATTAAACAATGAAAACTCTTTTCCAAAAAACAAACCAGCCCAAAGCCATAATAACAATAGAAGTCAAACTTAACAATACATAATAAAAAATTAAAAATTCGAAATGATCCTCCACATTCTCCTGATCACGAGGACATAGCTCATAGTAGTTTAAGTATTCGCCTTGCTCTGTGTTATGGTTTTCTTCATCAAAACCATTTAGTCCGACTTTTTTGATCATCAATTTAGCTTTCGAAATAATTGTGTTTTCTTCACTGCGCGCCTTTTCACTGACTAATAAAATTGCGCCTTGTTCCATCCACTCCAAATTGACTTGACGACATCCCCAAATCAGCACAAACTTATTATACTCGTATCCAAGGACATGAATCCCTTTCTGCCAGTATTTATCCTTACAATTGATATCGCTCTCACTCCTATTTTTTATTTTAGTAACATTATCACTAATTTCAAAGCCTATTCCGACTGTATCTGTTACGTTATTAATTTTCCTAAGATATCCTACAGAAATAATGTAAAGAACCCTATCGTTTTTTAAGCACTTCAATTCGATTATTTGCTTCCAATGTGTATCAGCATAGGGATTATAAAAAATATTCCAAGTGTAGTTTTCAGCAGCAACTATTTGACTTAAAAAATACTTGTGATTCCAATTGTTTTTCTCATACGGTATTATTGTGTGGCAATCAATTGTTAAGTTGGTATAATGTGGTTTTTCACAAGTTCCCTTTTTGTGTAACGCAATAGTTTGTACAAAAATTAACATGAATAAAATTATTTCACAAAGACTTTTCATGACGTTCTAACCAATTTGGTGTGAAAAGTGATTGTGTGCAAGCGAGTTCTATTCAATTGTGTTATGGCCCATTAGGAAGTGAAAAGTGGTAAATAATTGTTTGTTCTGAATGCCCGGATATTCATAATCTGAATTTGATTTCTCAACAAATCATTTTCATAAAATAGTCTTTAACCGTTTGATCGGATTTAGTCTTTTAGGTCCATTCATTGACGACTACAAGTTATTTAAGCTAAAACTCTAGGCATTTTGATTCAGGAGTGTTCCACTTTTAATGTCAACTCTCGGATGAATTGTGCTTTAAACAGTGACACTTATAATTATAGAGCTCTTTAATGAATAGATTTTATTTCATCCATCGCACCTATGAAAAGATTAAGGCTACAAATTTGCTTTTCAGCGCCCAACCCAAAAAAGGAACATAGTATTTAAAGGAATTTTAATGTTACAGTAAAAATGTACTGAATCATTGGAGACTTTATGATGATTTAATTTTCTATCTATACAAATAATATAACAATTTTTTTAATATAATGTTTATTAAATTAATAATAAGATTTAAAACAGTCTACAGTCTAAACTTACAACAAAAGTATTAAAAAATATTAAACCATAGGGTCTTAATGAAGAACATTTACTTTTCTTAATAATTTTTAAATAACATAAGTTTTCTTCCAGAAAATGATTACACCAACCACTGCAAAGGTAAACAATGAAAGTCCGAGCAGAATATAATATACTTGAAAAAATATGTAATGATCGTTCTCTTCAACCTCTTCAACACTATCAAGAGCAACAGGACATACACCGAAATAGTCCCAATATTTACCATCACGCTTAGTGTCATTCATTTTAACATCAAATTCATTTAACCCAACTTTACCCAATATCAATTCAGCCATTGCAACATATTCATCCTCACTTGCTCGAGCCTTTTCACTAATCAACAATAAAGCTCCTTGTTCCATCCGCTTCAAATTAACTTGACGGCATCCCCAAATCAGCACAAACTTATCGAACTCATATCCAAGCACATAAACTCTTTGTTGCCAGGGTTCGGCCTCACACCTAGGCGTATAAATCATACCATGCATTCGTGCCGTTTCACTGTTATCAACGTCAATTCTTGTAATTATGTAATGTCCACCGTTCTCTTCTAAATATCCCTCAAAAAGTATGTGAAGGACTGTTTCTTCGTCATAGCAAAATAACCTGTAGTTGGTTCTCCAAGGTGTGTTGGCGAATGGATTGTGAAAAATGTTCCAAGTGCTGTTATCCGTTGCAATGGTTCGGCTCAAAAAATAACTCTCTTGTTCGTACATTTTACCTGATATTATTCTGTAGCAATTAATGTGTGGATTGGTATATGCAGGTCTCGTGCATTTTCCTGCTAAATACAGTCCTTCGGATCGTACAATAAGCATTATTAAAATTGTTAGAGATAGACTTTCCATGTTGGGTTTTTATAAAATGTAGACTCGAATACATAGAGGGAGTGAATTTTATTTACAAATTATCACGATAGGAAGTAATATTTAATTGTGAGAATATGTGCATGTGATCCATTAGTTCATAATATTTATTAAGGTCATTAAAATAAGTTAGTTGAATCATTTAAGTTACATTATGAAAAAATTTCATTGACAATTTGCTTTAATATATGTCCCTGCTTTAAGGATTATCATTATTTGATAGGTTTATCCTTTTTCCTGTCCAGTAAAAATTATTTCCAACTGTGATTTCCAACTGAAATCAAAACAACAAAAAAACTCGACTTTTTTAGATATTTAGACATTTGATTTAGGCCCTTATACTTGAAAGTTGGCTTAAACTTTTCATAAGCTCTGCATGAATGAGTTAGGAAGTGCTATCCTTGCCAAAAAAAAAATGCATTTTTACCACCACTAAGGTTTATTAAAAACAATAAAAACCTAAAACGTTTTGATTCATCGCAAATCCTTTCAAATTTTCTTAAATAGTTTACAATAAAATGCACTTTATTTATTTACAGGACACCCAATTTAATGCACCGGAATATTCACAGCATAAATTAACGCATTGCAAGCATGGACTTTAGCTGTGTTACAGGAAATACAGTTGCACGCTTTTGTGCAAAACAGTTTCCTTGAAGCAAAGCAATGCCATGGCCGCCATAAAGGGAAGCACTGTAGTTGTAAATGTTGAATTTTCTGCTCAATTAAACACTTAGCTTCCTTCCTGTGTTTGTGGTTGTGTGCTATACGTCCGTATCCCTGTGTATAAAATTTATACATAACTATGTAGCAATAAAAGTTAGGGTTTCACTCACATTTCCGCTTAGTAAAAAGTTGTTGAAAAACATTTTGTTTAATGTGAAACGGAAGTTTTGATAGCAGGTTATTTTACTGTAAACAATCACCTTTTCCAAAGCACTGTGAGTAACTTTGTTATGGTATGCTCCATTGTTTTTAAGAGCTCGGTGTTTTTAAAATTCGAAATTGAGTCGTTCCCTTTATGAAATTGCTGACAAATTGTTCAAAGAATTATAATGTGTTTGAGCTTAAATAAAAGGCCGCAGGACCTTAAATGAATTGTACTTTTACTTCCAATACAGGTTAATATTACATTTTATAGAATGTGAATAAATTATGTACTTTTTTACAGAATTTCTTTAAAAGTTACAATAATTTGATTTATTGCATAAATAACAATAAATTCCTTTCATATAGTAATAATAGTTTCATTTAAAAATCAATGAGTGAAATATTATTCGTAGAAACTCTCTTCAACACATCCTTTTAGTTCCACCATAACTTGTGTTAAAAACAACCGCATGGAAAGCCGAGTTTTAACAACAACAATATTAATCATGTTTATTATACAAACTACTGCCATCTACCTAAAGAGAACATGTGAAACATCACGAAATATTAATTCAACCATTGATTGTCATTTAATAATGCCATGCGACATAAATAAATATTGTAACCATGCATATTTTTTGAGTCAAATAATTTCTGCTGAAAACTCTACGTGGAATTTTTTCTACAACCCGTTTGCTAGTTGGACTAAATGGTTTTGATAAAGAAAACCATAACACAGAGCAAGGAGAATATTTAAACTACTATGAGTTATGTCCTCGTGATCAGGCAAATGTGGAGGATCATTCCCAATTTTTAATTTTGTATTACGTATTGTTAAGTTTTACTTCTATTGTTATGATTTCCTTGGGATGTCTTTTTTCTGGAAAAGAGTTTTCATTGTTTAAAAAAAAATAGCACTTATTTTTCAATTCCATCAATATTAAATGATTCAGAAGTAAATATATTTCCTTTACAAAAACCTTGTTGAATTTTTTTTGATTGCTCCGATATTCGCCTTTAATATTAAATAAAGCCTTGTTAATTTGATTGACATTAGTTCAATGAATAAATGAATTTTAAGTATGTATATTGAAACAAGTGATTGTGAAATCAAATCCTAGTTTTTACATTAAAAGTTTCAAAAAAGCATGTTTCCTAAAATATTACTTTTGTATTAAGTTTCTACAATTATTGCGCCATTGACAATTGTTTCCTGTTAATGGACTGCCCACATGAATAAAAACATGAAATTTGTCAGTTATTATTATTCACATTACAACTTACAATATGAAAAGTCGAGTTTTAATAATTTTGATCCTGTTCATTATTAAAATAAATTCGTTATACAAAAAAGGAACGTGCAATGTACCTCAAAACATCAATTCAACATATGATTGCCATAAAATATCGCTAAGTTCAGGAGTGGAAACAGAATATTTTATGAGTCAAATAATATCCACTGAAAACTACACATGGAATATTTTTCACAATCCGGTCATGAATGCACTGCAGTGGAAGCATATGTATGGATTGGGGTGCAACAATCATTATGGATTTATTTCCATTGGGCTATTGGGTGTGTTCACAGATAATGTTGATTTTATAGTAAACTTTGAAGTTAGTGAAAATATAACTCGCATGCGAATTCGGACAGTAGATGATACCAATTGCAAGGATAAATACTGGCAGAAAGGAATTCATGTTATTGGTTATGAATACGACAAATTTTTATTGCTCTGGGGATGTCGTCAAGTTAATTTGAAGTGGATGGAACAAGGCGCAATTTTATTAGTCAATGAAAACGCACGCAGAGAAGAAAATACAATTGTTTCTGACGCCAAATCAATGCTGAAAAATGTTGGACTTTCTGAATTTGATAAAAAGGAACCTAACCTAAACTCTACAAAGAATTATTCGGGTTATTACTCAGTGTGTCCTCGTGATCAGGAGATGGACGATCATTCCACTTTTTTCATTTCGTATTATGTGTTGTTGAGTTTTTCTTCTTTTTTTATGGTAATGTTTGGGTGGATTGTTTTTTGGAAAAGAGCTTTCATTATTTAAAAATAACCAACATTTCAATTTTTTCCGAATTGGAAGTATAACTACTAGAAATGTGGATACATCAACAAATATTTTATACAATAAAAGCAAGATGAATTTTAATTATTTATTAAAAAAAAATAAATTCTGACTTGTCCATTGTCTATATCTGAACAACATTTAACCACTTCCTTTTCTTTTCTTTTTTTTGGTTTTCAAATGTCCTTAAAATCCATTTACTTAAATGAATAATAAATGCTACAAAATGTAATGGACCATATGATACAGTTCCCACATATATGATGAAATGAATTTCCACTACACTTCATCATTTTCTTACAATTTAATTTCATTGTACGTGGAGGACAACAAAATGACAGTAACAAGTGGAATATTCTTGTTTTCCCTAATCATTTTTCAAACAACTGGATTGTACAAAACCGGTTTATGTGAATATCCAAAAAATACGAGCACTATTGACTGTTTCAAAACCGTTGGAGGATACAAAAACCAACCTGCCCGATACTTTCTGACTGCAATGATTGCCACTGACCATTACACTTGGAACATGTTTCACAATCCCTTCGAAAGGTTATCCTGCGTTAATTACTATTATTTGTGGTGTGGAGACTATAATGACAGGGAGCCGATAATTTTTATGCAAATTAAAGGATTCGTTGAAATAGATGGCAAAAATAATTACTTAAGAGCAACGATGGAAATCAGTAATTTACCGAGTGGAACACCTCAAATCATAAGTACTATCGCGAATAAGGAGCTCGATCCATGCCAGGAAAAAGTTTGGAAACAAGGTATTCATATCCTTGCAAGTGAATTTAATAAATTCCTTCTTGTGTGGGGATGTCGTCAGGTTAATCGAAATTTAATGGAGCAAGGAGCCATTTTGTTGATTCATGAAAAGGCGATGCCTAATCAGGAACATTTAATTGCTTATGCCAAGTTTATGTTATTGTCAAAAGTGGGCTTAAATGATTTTGATGTGCAAGATTACAATGAAACAAGTTGTGTCAAAGGAGATTTAAATTACTATCAAGGTTGCCCCAAGGATCAAGAGAATAATGAAGATTCCAATTTCTTTAGAACCATATTAATTTCGCTTGTGTTTACTTTAATAATTCTAATTGCTATTGGATTGTTTATTTTCAAGAAACAACAGTTTGTGGAATAAACAATTAATCTGTCAATATATCTCTCTGTAACCCAATAAAATTAATTATGAAAATTTATAACCGTATACTAAAACAATAAAACTCATACTCAAAAGTCTCAAATTTCTAATGTCATTAAGAGAAAGCCGCACAATGCATTCAAAAATTATACAAATACAGGACGAAATTAATTGATAATGTTTTATATGTGTGGTAGGGGAGGTATTGGTGTAACTATAAAATTCATGTGCATTTAATTTAATACAAACAAATAGTCAAACAAATAACTGAACAAACATTTGTGGTCACATCCAACAACAACTATGTGTTGGTTCGCATAACTCAGAGACCAATTCGAAAATGGGAATGCGGTGGGTGAGGTTGCAAAATTTAAGCGTGAACACAATTTACATTCTCTCTTGCATTATATCTGTAATTAATACAGCAATTTATTGCAATAAAGGAGTTTTGGATACTCATTAAGACTCAATATAGCTAGTAAAGTATTTAAATAAATATCTATGGTGGATTTAATATCTATTTTAGCAAATAATACGTTATAGTGAACCTCTTTGAAAGTAAAAGTGCAGATAAATAAATTGAGAATGATGGTATTTTTTTTAAAATCATAATAATCAAATCTAAGAAAAAATTAAATAAATTTTTTAAGGGAAATTTCACTTTGTTGAATATTTTTTTCATGGTAAAGCTTTGTCGAATTGACTTCAAAATTGTATTCTAGCATTAAAATAAGAAAAACTCATGGGTTTCGACGTTACAAAAAACTATAAAAATTATTTTTGCATTTTTTTTTGAGTTTCCTCAATTTTAAGGTCAATCTTATGACAATAAAAAGTTGTTAAATTTTTTTACCGTACTCTGTTAAATTACACATACTCTTTGCATGTGTTAAAGAAACATTTTAAGACCATGAAGTTTTATGTAGTTCTCCATCCCACTTCAATATTTTATTTTTTTTGCACAAAAACCCATTATAAAAATGTTTAATGGCCTATGCGCACGTCCGTCATTAAATGACCACACTAAATTATACCTGCTGCTGCAAAATAACGAGTTAGTGAAGTTTTTTTATGCGCTACTGCTTGCTATTTGCATTCACATTTGAATGGGATCAATTAGGAACATGTCATTGTTATGTTTTCTCATGTTTTCCCCCCAATCCATTCCATTAACATCATCAATCTTGTGTGATTGCGGTCGGTTGTGTTTGCGGCTTTTTTATGTGTTGTGTGTCACTTGTTTTTATATAACACGCATGTGGATTGTGGAAACACACATTCAGTGACTCCTTTTTTTGCAAAATGCCAACCCGTACCCCTAAGATGTGGGATGTGTGTGCCCTGTGTTTCTTTATATTATTCGCTTGTGCAAGTTTGTATGTCAAGAGTTTATGAAGATGACAAATGATGCTCACGACTCAGTAAACAGTGGGGGAGCACTTGTCAACGGGGAAAAAAACATATACCCAAAACTTACACACAAAGAGGGATGATAAGCTGACACCTAATAGATAGAACTCCATTAATGTCCTTCAATTCAAGGAATGGCTCATTTTTTGTGTCAATGTTTACTTTGGCCCCCGTTTTCAAATAAATATAAAATGTATTAGCAATAACTACTTAAGACGGAAGCAAAACTAAATGTTTATTCGTTTTTGATAACAAAGATAAAGTAGTTTGAAAAATAAAAATTTTGATTTCATAAAAATGGAATTGCTGTTGGTAATAAAAACTTACAAATGTGGGAAGCCATTTTTTTTTATGAACTTGATTTAAAAATTACAGCAAGTGAAGTCACGATCATTCAATTAAAACTTCAACGATCATCTGACGATCATTTCAAATAGATTAGCACAATGCCATTTATTTTTGTACAGTTAAAAGTAATTAAATGATGTCGCATTGATACACACGAACCTATATTTAATTGCAATGCAACAATAGCTGTTATTATTAAGTGATCTTTGAGCTGAATATTAGTTTGAACTCATAAACTATTATCTTAAATCTCTTTGCGACTTTATACCAACCGACAATTTGCGAGCTCCTGATCCTTATCATTTTAGTATAATACCCATAACAAATTGAAATAATTTTTCAGACGGAACAAAATTTTCTCTTGCGATAGTTCAAAAAAGGGAGATTAATTTTTTTTCGAAGCAATGAAGTTTTTAATTGCTAGCATAATTTGTCTTGTGATTTGCGTGCAAATTCTGGTAACTAGGATATTTTTACTCAGCCGAACTCGTTTTAGGACCACTGAAAGTTTAGTAAAAAATATGTGTGACTATCCGTTTTGTGTTCTTCAATAGAAATTGTACTATTTTGTGTTAAAAAAGTGTTTCAAAATCTAAAATTTTCTGAGTCACACATTTCATATTAATTCTAAAAAATTGCGACTTTTTAAATAAATTCCCTTAAAATCTAATAAATTTTAAAGATTATTTAAAAAATATTTTGTACACTTTTAATTGACATCCATTACGATTATAGGATATTGTAACTGGTGCTGAAGTCAACACAAATGGCGGTAAATAAACGCATATTAAGGTCACACCAAAATGTCATTGTCACACTTAATAAACAATTGTCGTCTCCATTGAAGGTCGAATCAACGCAAATTATGGACTGATGAATCAACACGAGGCGAACCTCCATCATGATTATCGTGCAAAGCGCAGCTTTATTAACCTAATGCAACAGGTAGCTCAACAAACAGCTGACGGTTCGGGTGCAGATGGCAGTGGCGGTGGCGGTGGTAAAGGCCGCAAAGGTGGTGGAAAAGGTCATCGACGTGGACCACCACCGGGATGTGAATCTCCATCCGGTGATACGCCTCAAACAGTTGATGGTGACACCGAATCAATTAAGTAATTGACATAAAATGCAACGCTTTATTTAAACTTATTTATTTTAAAATAAAGCTGAGCTTTACATAAATTTACATTAAAATATCATTCTGAAATGTTTTATTTTTGGTCTGACCATGAAAGCTTATTGTTCACTATCGCTTCCACCATTGTTTATGGTTGACTTGTAAATGTTGAGTGCTTTTGCGATTCCAGCCGAAATTAAGCTTATGGAGCTGTTCAGGGCCTCCCCAATTTGATCTCCAATGGAGGGTTCAGTCACTGGTAGTTGCATACCTTGTTGCATCAATGGCATTTGTCTGGCCATTGGGCTTTGACAATACTGGAGAAATAAATTGATAAATTAATTTAATTTATAAATTTTAAAACGCTTTAAAGTGTTGAAATTAATAATTTTTTACCGCAATTGAAATAACAGCTACAAGAATTACAAAAATTGACAACTTCAACATGATTTTGAATTTTATTTAGTTTTCGTGAAGGCGATTGATTAAAATTGACTAAACGACCATAAATGTTTCTCGCTTTTGTACCAAAATATTAAACCGTTTGCTAATTGAATTATACTTTTGAGGTAGCAAAAAGTGATCAATTGAAAATTAATGATTTGTCAAAATGAACCAACAAAAACAATTCCAATTTAAAATGGATTACAAATAAATTAGGTTTAATATTTTTGAATTTCATTAATGGGTACTTAGTTTAATTGAGATCTCACAATTTTGTAGTCAAAGCGATCTAAATAAGTATTTAGTTACCAATTTATAATTCATAATTAGATGGCCATCTAAATAACTCTTCTTTGCGTTAAATCATTTAACAAATTAGAGTAATGAATCTCATAATATCATTATTATTCCAGTGAATAGGTGACATTATATTGGAAATTATAGTATATTGCATTTTTAACGACACACATCACAGGACACTTTGGAGACCATTTCTAAGAATTTGTTTTAGAAGATTTTCATCCCAAACTTTTCTAAAAAGTATCATTCAGGTCTGATTAAAAATAAACTAATTATCTTTAAACCTCCTTATTCACTTCAATGATGCCTTCCATTAAATAAAATTGAACCATCAAAAACCGAATAACGTAATGCAACAGCAAATAAATTCTTACTCAATTTATCAACTCAATTTCAATTGCCACCTTGAGTCTTGAGGGCTCAAAGTTAAAAACTCACAGTCAATTTACGATGCGCACTTACACGTTTAAAAGCGATTGGCTGGATGCAACTCTAAATTAATTTCCTGCAATTTGAATTTGTTTTGTTGTGTGGTGTACCTACTCGAATCGTTAAAATATGGACGCCTTAGGCGGCGTGAACTTTTCTGCATGACATATTTTCAATTTGCGTTTATTTCTGCTCAATATCATCACTCAGGGCGTGTTAGACGAGCGCACATAAAATTGCGGGGTGTTTTAAATGAATTTGTTTCTTATTGGTGAATTGATTGGAACTGTTTCTTATTTGACATTATTTATGCAAGGTTGGAAAAGTGGCTAATTATGAGATGACAAATACTGCGGAAAGTATAAAAAATGAGGGGATGATCTAAGTCTTTAGAATATTTGTTAATTTTCTTTGGAGGCTGCTTTTTGGTAGAAAGGGGGTTAAAAGATTATTAGCTTAACTGAATTAACACGATTTCTGGATCAGCTATAGAATACTTATTAGAATCTCTTATAAAAGATTGTAATCAGCTAAATTTATATTTTGTAATTTTATTTTAGTTTTTGAGTATTTTTGTGTTTCCTTTTAATTTAATGTATTTTTAAAAAAAAATTAAAAATGTTAATTTAATAAATATTTTAAAAAACTTATGATAAATTTAGTTGAAGTGGTCAAAATCGTCAAGCCGTTGTACCTTTTTAATTGAAAGCTAAAAAAACTTAATATTCAAGTAACCTTGAAAAATAATAAAAATATCAAATTTTACTTCACAAGTAAACTTATTATCAGTCTACGAGTACCTTCAGCAATTTGTTTACAAATTTTATAACATATTTAATTGCATCTAGAAAAGTCATGAACGTACTGATGCAAATCATTACCAGTAATTCCTTTCAGCTTTGCTTGCAATTAAAGTTGACGTGTGAAAAGTGTTGCACATTTTTCTCTGACCTAGAGATCTCCCAAGCGGATTAAAAATTTACAGTGGAAGCGTTCATTATTTTGTCCAATTAAACTTTGAATCCCACTTTTTTATTTTATTTAACTCAAACAAATGAATCAAATTAATATAAAAGCAATTGATGCTGACTTTAAGTATAGTAATTCAACATTAACACCGTTAAAATAACATTAATTCAAATTCAAATAATCCAATAGTCAGAATGAATTCATTTTTAACAGCAATCGGCATTGCAATTTGTGTGGTTCAGATTTTGGTAACTTATTGTTCATCGTGACAAATTTAAAAATCCATTTTAAATAACTCTTTATTTGATATTAGGTAATCTAACGTTAATTTTTTATTTATTCCAATAAAGACAAACATAAATGGTGATCATACTGTCAACGGCTTAGGTAAATTCATTAATTTAATTTATTTTATTTTAATAATTATTTTTTACTATTTTTAACATTTTTTTTTAAGACGTCGCTCCAAAACATATGATGGACTTTATAATGCAAAATGTAGAGTCACACAATGTCCGTGACAGGCGTAGTGCAAACCGTGGTGGTCAAGGCGGGGCTGGTGGCGAAGGAGGTAAAGGTTCTAATGGACAAAATGGACAAGGTGGAGCAGGTGGTCAAGGTGGGAGCGGTGCCAATGGACACAATGGACAAAGTGGTGGTCAAGGTGGTGAAGGTGGGCAAGGTGCTAGTGGAAATAATGGTCAAAGTGGTGGACAAGGAGGTCAGGGTGGTTATGGTGCTAATGGAAAATAGTGTAACACTGTCAGAAGCTTTATACAGTTTTGTAGATTGTGAAAACGATTTTTAAATAAATGCAAAATATGTTTTAACCAATTTATTTATTTTTATTATTTAAGTCCCTAAATATAGATGATGGTGTAACTTTAAGAATAGCAATTGAATTAATTCCGAATCTCTGGAACGGTTTGATGGATTATTTAGTCTAAAATTTGGGAAACTTTTTCGTAACTAAAATCTGGACACACAGAACATTTTTGTTTTAAAAACTTACAATAATTGTTTTATAATTAGGAATTTAGAAAGGAAATGTTTTTAAATCATAAGAAAGTTGAAATTTATATTGCATTGTATCATTATAAAATATTAAAATCATTTGATTTCGTTATTTATAAAATAGAAAAATAAAACAATTTATTTACACTTAAATTTATCACAATATATAATATAATTTATTTTTAAAACAGATTTAGAATTTATGGAACGCCAGATTTAGATTTAAATTTCACTTTTCTATTAAATTAGTCTATTACAGTTATGATATCATTGTGCAACCTTAGATAATTTATTATGCACAAAAATATAGTTGCTAATAATTTCAATTACGGGTTATTCCAACCGCATTTTGATTCGATGCAATTAAACTTGCCGTGTGATAATAATTGCACATTTCACTTTGACATGAAGATCAACAAAACTGATCAAATGTGGAAAATTTCCCAGTATCAGCTCAATAGTTTGTGGAAACTGTAAATTGCATTAATTAGTCTTTTTTTATCAGTTCAAATGCATATAAAAGCACTTGATGCATGTTTTAAAAAATAGTAACAACATTATCACTGTTAGAATAGCATTGCATTGAATTTAATATAGGAAGTCGGCAACTAGTGAACCTGAAAATGAATAACTTTTTAACCTTGATTGGTATTGCATTGTGCTTGATTCAGATTTTGGTAACATATTACACATCGTGACAAATTTAAGTACATTTCTATTTTCAATAACCCTTGATTTAATAATATCTAATCTAACTTTACATTTTTATTTCAATAAAGGAGCACATTCATGGAGATGAAACCGTAGATAGCTCAGGTATATTAAATTACTAATGTGTTATTTTACATAATACAATGCGTTAATTATTATTAATATCTTCGTTAAGATGCCGCTCCTAAACATGTAATGGACCATTTCATGCATAATGTAGAGTCACATAAAGACCGTTACAAACGTACTCTAAGACAGAGTAATAACAACAATAAAAAAGAAGGTCCAAGGAGTGGTGCTGGCGGTAAAGGAGGTCAAGGAGGTCAGAGTGCAAAGCAAAATGGTGGTAATAATCAAGGAGAAGGTCAGATTTCAGTTCGATATTATGGCTATAACCAATTAGGAGGTCATGGTGGTGCAGGTGGTCAAGGTGCCAATGGTCAAAATGGACAAAATGGAGGACAAGGAGGTCAGGGAGGACAAGGGGCTAATGGTCAAAATGGACAAAATGGAGGACAAGGCGGCCAGGGTGGTCAAGGTGCTAATGGACAAAATGGTCAAAATGGTGGACAAGGAGGTCAGGGAGGACAAGGGGCTAATGGTCAAAATGGACAAAATGGAGGACAAGGCGGCCAGGGTGGTCAAGGTGCTAATGGACAAAATGGTCAAAATGGTGGACAAGGAGGTCAGGGAGGACAAGGGGCTAATGGTCAAAATGGACAAAATGGAGGACAAGGAGGTCAGGGAGGACAAGGTGCTAATGGTCAGAATGGTCAATATGGAGGACAAGGAGGTCAGGGAGGACAAGGTGCTAATGGTCAAAATGGTCAAAATGGTGGACAAGGAGGACAAGGTGGTCAAGGTGCTAATGGTCAAAATGGACAAAGTGGTGGACAAGGAGGACAGGGTGGTCAAGGTGCTAATGGTCAAAATGGACTAAGTGGTGGACAGGGAGGTCAGGGTGGACAAGGAGCTAATGGTCAAAATGGTCAAAATGGAGGACAAGGAGGTCAGGGAGGACAAGGTGCTAATGGTCAAAATGGTCAAAATGGTGGACAAGGAGGACAAGGTGGTCAAGGTGCTAATGGTCAAAATGGACAAAGTGGTGGACAAGGAGGACAGGGTGGTCAAGGTGCTAATGGTCAAAATGGACAAAGTGGTGGACAAGGAGGACAAGGTGGTCAAGGTGCTAATGGTCAAAATGGACAAAGTGGTGGACAGGGAGGTCAGGGTGGACAAGGAGCTAATGGTCAAAATGGTCAAAATGGAGGACAAGGAGGTCAGGGAGGACAAGGTGCTAATGGTCAAAATGGTCAAAATGGTGGACAAGGAGGACAAGGTGGTCAAGGTGCTAATGGTCAAAATGGACAAAGTGGTGGACAAGGAGGTCAGGGAGGACAAGGTGCGAATGGTCAAAATGGTCAAAATGGAGGACAAGGTGGTCAAGGTGGTCAAGGTGCTAATGGTCAAAATGGACAAAGTGGTGGACAGGGAGGTCAGGGTGGACAAGGAGCTAATGGTCAAAATGGTCAAAATGGAGGACAAGGAGGTCAGGGAGGACAAGGTGCTAATGGTCAAAATGGTCAAAATGGTGGACAAGGAGGACAAGGTGGTCAAGGTGCTAATGGTCAAAATGGACAAAGTGGTGGACAAGGAGGACAGGGTGGTCAAGGTGCTAATGGTCAAAATGGACAAAGTGGTGGACAAGGAGGACAAGGTGGTCAAGGTGCTAATGGTCAAAATGGACAAAGTGGTGGACAAGGAGGACAAGGTGGTCAAGGTGCTAATGGTCAAAATGGTCAAAATGGAGGACAAGGTGGTCAAGGTGGTCAAGGTGCCAATAATAATAGAAAATAGTGCATTATTTTATTTTGCTTGTGATATTACGCTGCTCAATTAATTTTTTTTTAAATAAATAATAATGTTTTTGTAAATTAAAATTATTATTTTCAATGATTGGGAGTCGCTTATGTCATCATCATCATTAATAATGATCATAATTTATCTGCTATCAACCAACTATTATTACAATTTTTTTTTTTTTATAAATATTATTAAGAATGTATAGAATTTTTTTTTTTTGAAATTTTATTAAGAATACATAGAATATATTTTTCATGAGCAAATATTATTAAATTGGACAATATAAAAATATTGAAAGTGGCATCAATAATAATAATCATCCTCATCATCATCATCATCATATGTAGCGCTCGAATTCGGTCAGGGTCTTAGACTTACACAGAAGTTTCTTCCTGAATGACCCAGCCCATTGGTGTGTGTTGAGCTGTATGGTTTTGACAACATCGATGCGGTTGAACGGTTCTTATAACTCGTTGTTGTTAAGCCTTTGATACTGTACTTCTTCACATTTGGAAAGGATAGTTCCGTCATATTCAGTATTCATGTTTTGGGAGCATAATATGTTAAAAATTGCAGGATCAAATTCCTGTACAGTTGGAGCTTGTACTCACAGAAATTTGATTTTAAAGAAATTTATACAGGATAATAAAAGGAAACGTTTATAATTTTTAACACATTTATTTCCAAATTCATAAAGTGAACTCTTAACTCTTAACTTAGAAAATGATGTTTCAAATAAACCTTTATCTAGTACATTATTGTTGCTGCTGTCCATTTTGACCTTGACCACCTTGCCCTCCTTCGCCACCTTGACCCCCTTGACCACCACTTGGAGGACCACCGTGACCACGATTGGCACTGCGTCTTTGACGTGAAGCCTCTTCCACATGAGGCATCATTTTCACAATGGTTTGTTCAGGCGCTTTTACAAAAGTATCTTTAAAAAGGTTTAAAATTCCATTTTAATTATTCCAGATTTAAAAAATAAACAATATTGGCAATTTTTACAATTTGACATTTTACCTATGCCACTGGATGGACTCCCTTGATCATCTCCATTAACGTGCTCCTGTTTTAGACATAATGTAAGGAATTTCTATTATTTTTTAAAATGAATTAAAATTAATCAGGATTTACCAAAACTTGAAGCACACACAAAGCGATTCCAACAAAAATTAAAAACTTGTTCATTTTAAATGATTTTTTTGGGATTATTTATATTGCTGTATTTAAATTCTGTGCTGTTAGCGTTGCAACTATACCAGTGATGACATTCTTCAATAGCTTTTATACCCATTTGGTTTCTCTGGCTGCATCCATTGTTTGTGTTTTGTTGAAGTCACCTACCGGATTTTAAAAATTATTTGTTTCAAAACAGTCTGCATTGTATTTGTGCAAGTGATTATATTTTAATTAAATACGTACTCTTGCATTTAAAATTAACGCGAAAAAAGTGCAATTGCATTCATATTGCATTTTAAAGGTCAAAGTAAATTATATAGCAATTTGTATCACGTTGCAATTGAATGTAATTGCAATGATTTTTATTTGATATGCAATGATATTAATATTAAAATTCCAAATGGTTTTGTGAAATGTGGTTTACTACTTGAACTTTAATGATCAACGCTGAGGTCCACTTTAAGGTGTAAGGTATCATCACTACACAATACTCCACACTGATTAATTATTTAACGATTCTTCAGTAATGTCAAAATAACATCATTATTTTGCCTTATTCTCTATGTCTACATCTTCGTTTCGAAATAATCTTTTGGATTAAAGCAATTACTAAATCCATTTAAAATCGCAATGCTTGATTAATAGTTAAATCCAAAAATAATAATTTAAATAACGGTATAAATTAATATTTTGGTGCGTCCTCTATCTTTTACTAGCACAAACTCATC
This sequence comes from Sylvicola cinctus, assembly GCA_963854165.1. NCBI lineage: Eukaryota > Metazoa > Arthropoda > Insecta > Diptera > Anisopodidae > Sylvicola > Sylvicola cinctus. Next base: position 1,913,656 of record OY974082.1, read on the forward strand.
GAAAAATATTGTAACTTAACGAAACGTTGTCGCAACATATATATTTAATATGCGAAACGAAATTTTTCATATATATATAGTTATAATATGTGACAGCAGCTGATGTCAAAAATTGTTCGACCCCAAAAACGTCATTCGTTTGTTCTTATAAATTCTGTTTCGTTAAGTCGTCGATCTACTGCCTTGCACCGCGGATTCATACAGTAAAAACTCTTTTTTTTTGCAACTTAGCATTTCTTGTTAAGTGTTAATTTAAAGTTATGTTAAGAAAGAAATCCACTCCACAGCTATTCAAGTGGTTCAAGACTAGCGCAAAGGTCCTATTTGTGGTGGAAGCAGTCGCATTTGCAGCCAGTTACGGTGTTTGGCATCGTATGAACACCAATCGCGGTAAGTTCAATTATGTTTTTTCATTTTTCTTTCTCTTTATACTGCATATTGGGTCGAAGATGGTGTGGTGCGGCAGCGACTGCCTTCTGTGATGATTCACACTAGTAAGTGGGCCCAAAAATCAATTAATCCACCAGATGGTTGATGTTTTCCAATTGTTGTGTAGAAAATTCTAGAATTTGTCCTAAATTTTCTTTAAGAAATGTTTCTTTCATTGTTATATCAATTAAATTGACACAAGGTGTCATGAATTATTTAACATAAGACATTCCAGTATGTCGTTAGAATTGATTTGCATTTAAGTAAGTTTATTTTGTTTTATTTTTTTAGTTTCAATTTATTAAAATTTGTTTTATTTTTTTAGATTTCCGTGAATACATCAAAGACACATTTCCAGTTGTCCTTGAGAGTTACTACAAATTTGGAGAGCTTATTGGAGGCGAGACATCCAACCAAATCCGTAAACTAGACGCATCTGTCTGGCAAGGAGAATCTTCTAAGAAGTCTTCTTCATCTTAAGCACCTTAAACCCTACACACTATTTAACACAGTGCGTGAACTTTGAAACAAATTCCCTTTCTATCATTTTATTGCATTTTTAAATCTCAAAAAATTCTCAGTTAATGTCACTGTATCTCTATATTAAATCGTTTCTCTGGCTAGCCGGTTTCGGTGGTCTGGGTTACGGTCTACTACGAATCACAGAACCAAGTCAGGAAAAAATTAATCAAATTCGTAGCATCGGTGGCTCACCATTTCAAACGACCGAAGAACGTCGCAAAAAAGAGTTGTTAATTGAGAAATTGAAGGAAGCCGCAACAGGCCAGCCCATTTACCTAAAAAAGAAGGGTGAACATAAACCAACTGAATAGAAGGTAGTTAAAAGGGCACAATAATTAGGTAATAAGAAATAGGCCTCTCGTAGTCGAAACGTAGTTTATTAAAATACATCCAACAAAATAAAGCAATGAGGATGGAAGAGGAAATGAAATTGAAGTCTGGCAAAGTGGCAGATTTGCTAAATCGTCGTCACAAGGAACGACAAGTAACCCTTGACACCGCCCAAGAGTTGAAACAACGCAACACATCCGAAGCGGAGCGTGTTGATTATTTCACAGAATTATTCGCCGAACAAGCTAAAACCATTGAGAACAATCTAGCCAATTTGGAAACAATTGCCAATGACAAAGCACAGCTAACGGTACTGTTTTCCAAAATTGGCTACAGCATCCAGGACTTGCAGCAATATCTATCAGCGTCAACTCTATTTCTACCTGATAGGCGGATTAAATCTTGTCAAATTACAATAAATGATTTGACGACAAGCACCGATGAGTTGCGCGTCAAATTGTTGCCCAAAAAGCGATTCGGATTTAAGGCCAAACAAGCTGTCAAGCCTTTAGATACCATCATCATTGCCAACGGCAGCAAAGAGCAAGTGGATAACAAACTAAAAACCGAAGGTGAGGAACATCGGAAGCAGCTTGTTGAATGGACAATGTCCGATAAATGCGACAAAATCCTTCGCCTCACCGGTGTTGAAGTTGATAACAAGGATCTTACATTTTCCACGCTTAAAAATTGCTATCTAGAAATCCAGGGTCATCCTGGCTCGTTGCAATTGAGCAACCTTAAAAATTGTGTTGTTGTTTGTGGTCCTGTTGCAAGGTCGGTGTTTGCCGAAAATTGTCTCAACAACAAATTCGCATTTGCGTGTCAGCAGCTGCGTTTGCACTCATCCAGTGCGTGTGATATTTATTTGCATGTTACGTGTCGTGCCATTATCGAGGATTGCACCAAAATTCAGTTCGGCGAATATAATTACGCGTATCCGGCCGTGGGCAGGGATTTTGCCGAATCTGGCATCGATGCGGCTGTCAACAACTGGTTGGATGTGGCCGATTTTAATTGGTTGTCACCTGATAAGCCCTCGCCCAATTGGCGGACTTTGTCTGAATTGAGCAGCATTACGGATTGGGAGAAATTTGTGGAAACGTTTTGCCATCAATTTAAATTTAAATGACAACTGGAGGGAGGAGTTTTGGATGTGAAAAAGTGGTTGTGCTTTGCTTCGTTGGCTCTGGTAGTATTTTTGATATTTGTAGCACCTGATGGATTTGTAAATTTCCTCAATTGATTAATTTCGTTCTTTTCTGTATTTTAATTTTAAATAGTACAGAAATAATAAAAATTAATATTTAATCAAATTAACTTTATTTGTTTTCATTGTTTAACAAAAATTATATCGCTTAAAGTGTCAAAATCTCTGGGGGTTGAGAAAAAGTATACTTGAAAGGCAGATTAAAAAAAAAATTAAATTTGAATTTTCTGTAAAAAATGGATTAGTGGATACTTTATACATAGCACGTTTATTAGATTAGAGCTCAAAAATGTAAATTTAGTTGCTCCCGGTAATTCAGAAAATTGAATTGATATTCATGATACATCCTATTTTTCCTAGAGTTCGTGTTATCGATATTTTCTATGAATATTGATTATCGACCAGTTTTGAGTTAAGTTTATTAAGCAGACGGCTGCCCTGTTTTGTTTAAATTCCATTTTTTCTTATTGGAATATCCTCGTCATAAAATCAAGAAGCTTCTACAAAAAAAAATTTGAAAATCCTGGGAGTCAAAATGAGAGCCTAAAAAAATGAAAATGAAATACTATTAAAAATTGTACACGATATTAATTATTTATTAATACACATATTAACAACAATATATCTTATGTACAATATTGTAATGGAAAATAGTATAGGCTATTCAGTTTGTTTAATATTATTTAAATTTATTATAATAAAATATACAGATTGTGACCAGGACATGAAAGCGATTCAAAATTCCAACGTCACATTCCATACAAATATTTTTTTGTATGTAAGTATTATGATTAACTACAATTATTACACGCATTTTTTACATTTGCTTTTTTTATAAAACATATTTACATTTAAATAAAAAGTCGGGTCGCTAAATTAAATTCTTTATATCACTAATTCAATAATATTTACGTATTTATGTTAGTTGTAATTTATATTAATTAAACGTATAATATGGTATTCTTCATTTCTTAAAATTCTATGAGGTTACATAAATAGTAAAATATGTGCTTCTGATAGCGTCTTATATTAATTAATATACGACCCCAAGGGCTATAAACAATTTTTTTAAATTTATTAGAGCGATTATGTTTAACATATTTACGTATGTTTTTAGTTTTGTTAAATTTGTTGATTGTTTTAATGATTTGTAGTTATATGTACCATCAGTTTTCGTATACATTTGGAAAAAAAGGGTTTTAAGTTTTATGAGATTGTGATAGAGCGGATTAGTAAGACGAAACGCGTGACTTCTAAAAATGCAAGTTTAGATCATCCAGTTGATTCTTATTTTACTGAGAGACTGTAACCATTTTTGTAACAATTTCAGTTTATTTCAGTATTTTTATTTTAAGTTAAAACTCCAAAACTAAATTTTATGAACAGTTATTATTACAGCCCAAATTGAAGAACACATTTTGTTGTTCAGTGTTCTCTTTATTTTGCATCTTCACAAAATAAGACTTCTCTCTCAAAATGTGACTTAAAAAAATATTAATCATTTTTAGAAAAATATGGGCTATAATTTAGGTTCAACAACAAAATCAAGCCAACTAAATTTAATTTCAATCAATATTCATAAATTTTTTGAATCTAATTTAAATCATAACTCGACAAAACTGTACTATTTTAATAAGAATGCACATTTAATCAAATTTGACAAATATTCATTCAATAAACATGAAATTTTAATTGTGTCGCTATATAAAGGTTGATACGCATTTTGTTGTTTAATTTGTCAACACATAGGTCAGTTACAAGCTTTGATAAGGTAATCAGAACTTCTTAAGTATTATACGGCGCGTCATTGTTGGAATAAGTGAAAACAATGATAACCATTTAAAATGCATTATTAATTTCAATGTGAAGAACGGCAGTGTCAATTAGTTGAATAGATGCTTAAGGACTTTTACAATGTCGTTGCTCATTATAAAATGTATGACTAACAACACTGTAAAAGTCTTGCAGCGCAGAATTTAATAATGTAACGGCGAGATTTATAAAATTGAATGGCGATGGCCAAGACACAAGAACCGGGTGGAGTTGTAAATCTGGTAAAACTGCCAAAATTCACTCCACTCCACCACGACAGTATTCACGGGTGGACAGGATTTGCAAATTCACTACGCTTCATCCTCACATTTTAATCGGAGTTGATAATCCTCTTTGCACTACATTTATCGATGTTCACGTGGTGGATTTACAAATCTCCACTCCGCACCACGCGATTTATTAGTCGCAGGTTGGACAAGTTTTTCGTAATGAAATAAACATTTCTTGAGACCAAAATTAAATTAAGTTACTTTAAATTTTTGAATCCAAAATAAAAATTAAGGTGATTTATTTAATTCATTGTTTAGTATGTGGTATAAAACAAAATTTAAATAATTTATGCAAATTATTATTAACAACATGGCAATTATAAATTTTAAAAATATTAAAGAAGCAGTATCAATTTTCGTCTTATAACTTGCATGTGTAATCAGTAATCACATTAAGTAGAAGATAAGTAAGTAAGTCTCATATTGACCTTCAAATATTCGCTCGCGTGCAAGTGATGATTTTGCGACAAACAATTGAATGAAAAACAAGAAAACAATCAACGTGTTTCAACTTTCAATTAATCAAAACTTATCATGTCAAAGATTACGAGTATTTACTCTTTTTCCTTTCAATGCGTGCGCACTATACTATCACGCCAGAATTTCACTAAAAACGTATTGCAACCAGCCAAAAATTATAATTCATTTAAATTTATTATTTACAATTAATATCCAATACCAGTTTAAACTCAAGCAGTCGAAGTCTTCAGCGCTCTGCAGTCACTCCCCACAATTTGCAAATTGTCCTATTACCCTATCATCCATCATCCAGTGTGCGTGAGAGGACGACTTATTTTATTCGGTGTTGTCATCGAACGTATCTCCATACGAACATCTTGGGGCAGCCACATTTGATTGATGTTGTTATCCAGCACATTGATGATGGCGAGCGTCTTTAGAGTTGGCCGGAAGTCTAGGACATGTGTGTCATCGTAGTCGATGAGAGGCATGACGACTTCACCGTTAATCGAGAAAGGACTGTAACAAACTCTACATGTAAAAACTACGTTGTTGATTTTTTTTTGGTGTGATTTCCACACACACGCTGCCAGGATGAGCTCATTCATAAAGCCAAGTGTAAAAAACAATTTTTCAAAATACCTTGTGCCTCCGAAGAGAAACATGCGATTATCGATGACTAGACAGGATTGGCGTCTGCGTGGGCGTGGTGGTAGACCCCGCGGAGTCACAAGACTCCAATGATTTTGGGCAGGATCGTAGCAATAGAGGTCATTAAAATGGAGATCAATTAATCCGTTGAAACCACCAAATATGTAAATCATGTTGTTAAAAACGACTGCGAGTCAAAGAAATTTATAGAAAAACTAAATTGTTAATAGGTCCCAAATAATTATAACACTTACAGCTCGAATGACTACGTCTCCCCAATGGCACCTTGCCTGTCGAGGTTGGCGTGTGCCATGTTTTTGTGGTTAAGTCTAGGTACATAATCTCTGCACAATAAATCTCCTCCTGTGAATGATATGGACTAAGTTGATCACCACGACCCCCGAACACATACATCTTATCATTGATGGGCGTGGACGAGTGAAAATCCCTGTACGACGGTGGCGTTCCCATCGTATTAATATACTGCCATATCATTGTTTTTAAATTCAAACAATGCACATCCCTGGAAAACTGTTCAATTTCCTCCTCGAAGCCTCCAAAAATGTACATAAAATGACCGACAATGCACGCTGAGTGGCCATCCCTAGCCCCAGGCACAGTGCCAGTCACAGGCGGATGGTCCCATCGTAGAGTTTTAGTGTCGAAGCGAAACAATATGTTGCAGGCGAGGTCATCATTGCGACCACCCCACAAGTACACACAATGCTCGTATGCGACGACTGTATGGCCGTACCGTTGAAATGGCACCTTAGGATAGGCGAGGTCTTGCTCATCTCTGCGCACCACCAAAGACCATCGCATGTTGTTTGTGTTAAGGATGTGCACATCTATGGTAGACGACAAACGGTAGTCCTCGCTGGAGCAATACCCACCAAAAGAATAAATAAAATTTCCTATTGCAACGGCAGCATGATTCACGCGACGTGGTCCACCCTCCAGATGGACAGTCCAGTACATGATGATGGGATGATTTTTGAATTATAAATGCCTTTCAACTGTTTCACCCTATAGGTATTATCCTTTTTTTCATGTAATATTGTTGTTTCAATAATTTCTTTGTGCTCTTATCACTTTAAAATGTATTATCTATTCCTTTGTACTATATAATGCAAAGGGCGTGCGTTTTGCAGTGCTCGTTATGTTGCGTATAATGGTGCAAGAGGTCACCATCCGAATTCGGGACCCCAAATAAAAAACAACAAAGTAACACAATTCACTATTTACGTATTTATAGCACACAATTCAATGAACCACCACAATGTAGTCGGCAGGGTGAGTGATTTAATTTACACGACACAAATCACAATAGATAACGAATAACGACCACGACTTTCCCTTTTCAATGCCTTTTTGCAGCCATCTTAATTATAGACATTGCACATTTGTGTTATATTCATTAATTATAACTGTTGTTTTTTTTTCTTGCTACTGTCTCTGCCGCTGTTTAACTGATGTTGTTGTTTGCTTCCACTTCGGAAATGTACCTACTTTTGTGTCTACTTTGTAGTTACAATTATGTCACAATGTTGCACGACACAAGCAAATTATGCAGACACTTGCGTTTTATCTTTATCTCTCTGTCTGAAATTTGCTTGCCACTTAATCGCACAATTTATTTGCAAAGATTGCAATTAAACTGATGACTGCCGACTGGTTTTATTAACATTGCTGAACCACACGCGCTACCATCAAATTAAATATGTGATTTTGTTGAATTTCGTGGATTTTATGGACAACAATTTTTTCAATTAGAATTTTTTGTTTTTAGTTTTCTCGTTTTCGCTTGAGATTAAATTTATCTTTTCCGCGAACACTTAACTTGATTTTATCGTTTACTCGCTTAATATTTTCTACGTAGCTCTATATTCTGTTAAAGTTTTTGCTTTATTAATTCTTTCGGCTGCACGAAATTGATAAAAAAAATTTCAGCTGGCTTCAGGGATTGACGTCTTGCAATTTGCATGAATGCGCGAAGATAATTTTATTCCTGCACAAAGTCAAACATGCTAAACTGTTATACAGACTTATATAAAATGTATACATGTATGTGTTAACAATTTATATATTTCTATGTCGGTGTTGATCCAAAATGCAATATGTCCGTAAATATTATATTTGGATAGCATAAACCCACTAATGTAATATTTTTATTATAAACATCTACAGGACACTTTTAAAGTAATACCACAAAAAAAATTTAATAAAAATGTTTAAAAAAATAATAATTCTAAGCCTCCTTTGATAGCTATTTATTCAACTTTAAATACTCAAATATTCTGCGAATTAAATAATTTCATAAGTTCTTTAAAATAATCCATATAAAAATCACAATTTAAATAATTTGCATTTATTCAAGATGTAAATAAAACATATCATTTTCAATTTTGTTGAAAATAAAATTAAAATATTTATGTAAAAAGAAAAAAAATAAGAAAAAACATAAAATCAAGCACTAGCATTAGCGCTCAACTTCGCCTTCAATGCCATTTTCTTTCTCAGCCTATCCGCCTTCTTCTCATCCACCGACTTTTTCAATCCCTTCACCTTCCTGGTCTGTATGCTATTAATATTCTGTCGTCCCACATGAACACGTCCATGCGTGTTACCCAACTCATCACGACTAATATTCTTCTTCTTGGTCACCTTCAACTCCTTCGGCTGCTTCCTTGACAACTTGTACAAATCTTCTGACGCAATTTTCGTCCTTCGGATTGCGAAATCAGCAGCCGGGCCAATTTCAGTCAACTCAATGCGTGGCGTTCGTTGGCCCGATTTTTTCAAGTGAATTTTGTACGATCGCATCAAAATTAAATTGTCCTCGGTGATAGTAAAACTGAGCACATGCTCAATTCCTTGCAGCCGAATAGCGTCCACTTTATCACGATGGAATGCATCAACGAAGAGGGAGCGAAGGCGACGTAGCTCTTCCGTTTGGTTCCATTTGGGGCCGTTAAATACTAAGCATGGCTTCACGCAAGTGCCAATTTTCTCGTTTTTGAATTCGGACAGACTTTTGTAGTCTTTGATGCCAAGCTCCACCATGTCAAGCAGTTCGTTTTCAAACATGCGGCCTAGCACAAGGTTTCCGGGACGCTTTTTCGATGATGAGCCGAACAGAAAGAGGGCGCAATCATTTTTTTCTGTTAAACTGATGAATAAAACAAAATATTTTCAATTTTTACTTCAATTAATAAATTTAAAAAAACTTTCAATATAAATTTTATAAATTATTCAAGGAATTCTTTCTAAAAAAAATGGGAGTTTTGCGGTCTTTAAATACCTAATCAAAATTTAGGAAAAACTGACTTAAAAATAAAACACGTGTTAAATGAATTTTTGTCTTCCTATGAACTACGCAAATCCTTAATTTCTTAAAAAAACATAAACAAACGTGTAAGTCATTAGACTTTAAGTTCTTCAAATATTGTGCATATCTACTTACAATTCCAAAGAAGAAGTATCCTCAAAAGGTGTAATGTCATTGCTCCGTGTTAAAACTTTACACAGTGGCTTTTTTAAGTGATAAAGATCCTTAAGCGCGAGCTTAATATCACCGGAGCACTTACGTCCTTCAATGAACAGTGTATTTTTTGCGCGCTCTAACAACTGTGGTTCACGTGCAAGGAGGATCTTTTTACCTTTGCGGGTTGTTGGTTTTCTGAAAATTGTTAATCAATTAGCAACAATATATATCAAAAAATCTTTCACTCAAAAATGTCAATTTACCTAATTCTCAAAAGCGACATAATTAAATTTTAAAATAAATTTGGAGCCCTAACAGAAAAACGTGCGTTGTTTACAAGATTGAAAGGAAAGAATGAATTTTACACATAACCTCATTCGTCGGTAGAAAGACATGTGTCAAATTTCGACTGTCAAAATGCAGATACAGTCAGCTCGTTTCGAGAATATTGAACGATGCAAAACTAATCGATTATACTTCAAAACCATCTGATTCTTGTTTTTCTTTTTTATTTACTTTTCATATCAATTTAATTGGATTTTAATCTGTCTTCGCAGAGTTCAGACTTCAGTCTTCAATTCATTTATTAATTTGATTCGCAAATTTAAATAATAGCTCTGTTTGAATAATTTTATAAAAAATACTTTATATAATTAAAGAGATTGTTTCCATCCAGTTGTCTCTAATATTGGTAGGTAAAAAAAATAAAAAATTACGCACAACTTATTTAAGTGACATTGCGGCCCATCCTGATATATTGCATGCATTCTGTGCGTGCTCGGCAATTTCCATTTCTATTTTCAATTAGAGAAGAGCCAAGAGACGCCTGACGCCTCATCTATATTAAATTGGTCAGAGTGCAAAAACCATAAAGAACCAACAACAATTGAAATATCTTGCAGCTACGACCATCTCATATTATTACGAGTAAAAATATTGCGCGAGATTTCTCGCGAGTGCTTGCTTCCATATTATAAAAGCTACCAATTTATTTTGTCTATTTTCAGTTCGCTACTCGCTATCAACAATAGAACGTCGTGCATTTAAATCATCTAAATTCTAATTTATCCATTCAGCAATTATTGTAGATTCAATTGAAAGTGACCTTACAGTGGAAAATTTGTGCTTTACATATCTTTTTACTGGATATTTTTGAAAATTTATTAAGCATTAAAAACAAAGATGCAATCAGCAGTGATCATCAGGCAACTGGGAAGCAGGGCTGTAGCCGCTTCTAATGAACGTGCGTTCGTGACCAAGGTGTTGGGACCGGCTGCCAATAAAGGTATGTATTTAGTTTCCATATTTAAAAGTGAGTTTAAAAACAATTTAAACAAATAATTGAAAAATGAGCTCCACGCTATTTTGGTAAACAAATTTCGAAACATTTTCTGGAATATTAATTTTTTTGCATCATCATGATGCTGATTAAATTAAATACCTTCTTCTTATCTTTAGTTTACTCATATATTGATTAATGCTGAGTTGTTTATTATCTAAAGTGAAATAACGTGAGTAATTGCAACATAGGCTTTGATAACATAATAATCATTAAAAAGATTAAAATCATATTAATTTTTGTGTTTATTTATTTATGATTATATAATTAACCGAAATTTTTATCCCTTTTCAATTTAGTTAAGGTCGTAACTCGGATATGTAATCAATAGTCAAGCAAACATGCTTTGATTGACACTTATTTAAAATTATACCAAATATTATCATCAATATTTCTTGTTTTTAAATTTTCATTAAATTTAATTCCTGTCTGAAAAAAGCTTGTCAAAATCTGATTTAAAAAAAAAAAAACATTTCAAAGAAAGACATTTTTTTCGACTTTGACCTTGCTTACAAGAATAATTGTTCTCACTCTCTCCACAACCCAAAAAAATTTTTTTCAGTGTTTACCACGCAATCTTATTTATAAACAAAAACAAGGAAAATGTGTAAAATCTTCTGTTGCGCATCATCACTTCAAAATATAGACAAACGAGAATTTGGACTTTAACATTTTGGCACGCAAACAATTTTTCCAATTCACATGCCGGTGTTTTTTTTAAACTTTCCTTGAATTTGAAATTTTCTGCCTCAAATACATTCAAAATAAAGTTCGAGTATATTCTTCTGTTAAATTTAGGTCAAGATTCTCGAATGAACTGTTGTAGGCTAGTAGGTTTGCGCCTTTTAAAACCGCGGGGAGTTCAACGATTTGAGAAGATTTGACCTTCTCTTGTTTATATTTGGCGTCTTAGAAATATACTAAAAATAAAGAAAATGGTTATTTTTATTGTGGGAAATAAATGCAATGATCTAAAAGCTTTTCAGTTCCTTGTATAAAGAAACATGCTTCCACGTAAAGAACTTAAGTAAAATAATTTAAAGAGTAAAGTCGTTTAAAAATATGTAATTAAATTTTAAATTTTAAAGTGTTTTAATGGAAAGTGCATTCCATGATTAAATAAAAATTAAACTGATGTTGTAATTTTTGTCGAACAAAACCGGTGCAATTTTGTCATCATCTGTGGCATGTTGCGGCAACATTGTTGCAAATTGGCAAGTTCACGAACACTTGAAGCCAATTAAGATACCCGTGGTGCAATTTAGGATCTGCACATATTGCACAAAATCGTCGTATGTGTTGCGGAAATGATTAATTCAAACTAATCCAAGTTACTTTGTATTGTGAAAATGAACGTGATTCTCATTTAAATGAAATTCGTGGGTTATTTTTAAATGCATTAAAAATATTCCTTTGGGTTCTTTATTTTTTTTATTCATTATTTCTATCTCTTTGTACTACATACATTGTTGAAAACTACCTTGTATTTTTGACTTAACGACTTACAGATATTAATGTTACAACATGTCCTTAATTTTAGCCGCCTCAGACCCTTCAATGCAAAAGAAAGGCGTCCATCTCACTCCACAAAAGGATTACCCACAGGCAGCACTTCTTCCACTACCCCAAAATATTGATGCCGCAGAAACCCTCACTCGATTCTCACCACATCGCTTCCGAGACATCTCCGCCACAGCGATCACATGTCACGAAACTCAACCCTATCAACATATCGACATTACCCTCGAGCAATCTGCTTCTGATCCACATGTCGCCTCATACGACTGCACTGGTGCAGTCAGTCTTAACTCAGTGATGCAATCAAATGTCCCCAGTCCATTTACGGGACAAAATTTCGCTCACTTGAATATGCCCGGCGGTCAGTGGGAGCAATCAAGCAAATTTATGTCGCACAACCTCAATGAGCATCACTACACGAATTTGCGACGCACCGTGCGTGAGGGGTGGTCTACATATGATGATACGCCTGTTAAGAAAGGTACTAATGTTTTTCATCGTTTTTATTTTTATTTGTGAGTTGTTTTTAAAGCATTTTGGAATTTCTACTAATACTGTAATATCATTTCTACTAAAATCACACGCTCCAGGACTTTTCAGCTCTGCTCTTATCTCACGATCATTTCATTCGTCTGTAAGATCAATTCATCCCATTCAACTAACTTTAGCTAATTATTCTAACTGTACTTGCTTGCCGCATGTTAGTGGAATGTTTGTGAGGCAATTTCATGGAACTGAAGCAAACCATTGTAAGGAGACGCCGAAAAAAGAGGAACAAGCTGTCGAAGGGAATAAAACGATTTTATCCAGGGCAGCAATGTTAAAACGGGCTGTCAAGGAATATGGTTCCACAGTTATTGTTTTTCATGTCGGGATTTCCCTAATTTCATTGGGGTCCTGTTATTTGTTGGTCTCAAGGTAAGTTTGCATTGTTTTTTCGTTTGTTGTAAATAATATTTGCTTTAAAGATTGAACAGACTTTTTTTCAGTTGCCAAAATTGAAAATATATATTTTATCTAAAATAGATAGATTTTTTATTTATTAATCTAATTATTTTAAATTATTATTCCAGTGGATTAGATGTTATGGCCATCCTCAAATACGTGGGCATTAGCGAATCCCTGTTAAGTGGAAAGGTTGCTGCCGGTGCCAGTACTTTTGTTGTAGCTTACGCAGTGCACAAAATTTTTGCACCAGTTCGCATTAGCATCACCCTGGGATCGACTCCATTCATTGTTCGTTATTTGAGGAGCCGCGGCATCTTGAAGCCACCAGCACCTAAATAATTTAACTAATTAGACTAGGAACGTATTACAAAATGCTATTTACAAATTTTTCTATATTTTATTTACCTATTTACATATTTTGTTTGTGTTGTGCGGTTTTATATTGTAAAATTTAGGGATTTAGTCATTAGATAACTTGTAAACATTTATTATATTTGTTATAATTGCTGCAAAATTGGATTACATATTTTAAAAGGAATTGCAATAATTGTTTTTTTTTTAAATACTTTTAATAATTGTCTTGATTAAAAAGTTGAGATTTCAAATTATGATACAAAAAGTTAGACATTGATAATATGTTTATCTGCGGTTGTCCTTTTTTCCAGATGAATCGCTTTTGGGGATATAATATAAGTGCAGTTTTGTTTAGAACGCCATAATGGTCGATAAACGTTGTTAAATTAAACAAATTCGTCGGACCCGTTTTTGAACCCTCCCACATAATAAATTAAAAGGAACTACTTCTACTGTTCGAGTGCAAAGTAACTAAAAAAATTTGATTCATTACATTAGCAGACTAAATTATATTTAAAACAATTCAAAAAGTAGTCCTTATTTCGAACAATAAATTTAAAAGTTCAGTTCGGCAAAAGTTTGATCAAACGCGCACTTATATTTTTAATCTTCTTTTTTTGCAAATTTTTTTTTTTATCAAAAATCTTCAACCATGCCGATCTACAACAACATGAAGCGCAGCGTCGGATTGACATTGAAAGGGATAATGGACCACAAGTATATCATACCTTTGTACGGATATGTTATATTCCAGCAGTGTTTGGCGGTTGTCTATGGAGTTCATGGGCTCTTCAGCCCTGATGTGGCTTACACACGCAGCGATAGTATATCGAATGAGGCGTACAGGGACAAGCGGTACGTCTTATACGCTTCGGAAAATCATGTACCATTTGTCAATCATGATCCAAAGTATTGGCAAGGAGAATTCTGTAAGGAGGAATAAATAGTGGTGAAGATTTGCTGATCCAAAATGGTAAATCAATGAATAGAAAAAAATTTATATTGAATCAAAATTCCCTAAGTACCAAAATTGTTATATTTTGTATTTTAAATTTACATTTTATAAAATATTATTAAAACCGTTAATTTTTGGATTCCTTAATTCTTAACTCCTTCCAAAAAATAATAATTCAATCGAATCTCGATAATATTGAAAAGAAACTGAACGAAAATTGCAATTGACTTTTTCGTTAAGAATGTACATATCCGTCAAATTTAAAAGCTGTCAAAATAGCAATATTTTATTTCAATTCCACTGTGTCCGCGAATTGCGATTGTTGTGTTCGGCCGCAATTTGCGGAAAAAGTCTTTTTAAAAAAAGAAAAGAAAAAGGCGAAAAAGCAACAAAAAAAATCAATGTTTTTAGTGAAAGTTATTTGTACACACAATTTTTAAATGCATTGAACAAACGTAGGTTGAGGTCTTAATAATTTAAGGCAACTAGTAATTAAATTGGGGAGTGGAGGGAGTCGAATTTTGACAAAAAGTGGGTTGAATTTTGTGTAGTTGGGCAAAAATTAACTACTTACAAAATATATTGTAACGATCCCTCAAGGATGACATTCATAAAAGATCCCTGTGGAATTGTGTGTGTCGTTGTCACGTACATGGCTGTATTTTACGCGGACTATGTGGCAATGAAGTGGATTGTCCTTCAGACAATGCCCAACAGGTAAATTACAATGTTTTAACTTCATGGCAACAAAGATTTAAACATTAACGTTCCATATTTTGTAAATGCAGCATATTCTGGGCTCCCATAAACATAATACTGTTCAATTCGGTGGTGTTTCTGTTGGTGTTCTCCCACTTGAAGGCTGTCCTCTCCGACCCTGGAACTGTGCCACTACCTCAATCACGATTGGACTTCTCAGATTTGCATTCGAATCAGAAGAATGGTCACGAGAAAGAAGAGTGGACTGTGTGCTCTCGTTGTGAGACTTATCGTCCACCACGGGCACATCATTGCAGGATATGCAAGCGATGCATCCGAAGGATGGACCATCATTGCCCGTGGATTAATAATTGTGTGGGTGAACGCAATCAGAAGTATTTCTTGCAGTTTTTGGTGTACGTGTGCGTGTTGTCGCTGTACTCTATTGTGCTAGTTTTGGCTTCCTGGATTTATCCGTGCATGGATTGTAATAGTGACTTGGCACAATCGCAAGCAAGAATGTAAGTACATTTTAGAGAGAATTTTTTTTTTTTCTAATTTTTTAAATTATTTTTCTGAGCCATATGCTCTAATTTAAAAAAAATCAAATTCTCTCAATGGCATACGAATTCCCTCGCTAGGCTGCACAGCGTACTGCTTCTCCTGGAATCAGCCCTATTCGGCTTGTTCGTCATTGCCATCATGGTCGATCAAATGCACGCCATCCTCTACGATGAGACAGCCGTCGAAGCACTTCAACTGAAATCTGGTGGTGTCATAGGACGCAGCAGTTACCGCCCCAAACTCACACTAATGGGTGATGTGTGTGGACGGGGTCATCCTGTGTTGTGGCTGCTTCCGTGCTCCAGCGTAAACAACAAGAAATACTCACCACTATCCAGCTACGACATCTAATTACTGCCCAGGCAATTTGTTTTCCTATTTTGTTTAAAAATGTGTGTTTGCGCTTCAATTTAACAAATTTACTATTTATTTAAGTAATTTTTAAGGTGATTGGAGGGAAAAAGGGGGGGGGGGGAGTCTACTAACGACTTAGATAAAAAAATAATAATATTTGTATATTGTGATTTTGTGCCGAGACCAAATAATTTAATTAAGTTTTTTTTTTTATTAATTTAATTTGCGTATTTAATTTTAATTTAAATACCTAATTAATTATTGTTTATGGTCATTTTTGGCCATGTTTTTTTGATTATTAAAAAAACAATTTAAATGCAATTTAGCTTAAAAAAACATTTTGCGTGATATGGTTTTGGACCCTATAAATAATGTATTATTAATATTTTGTGTTCCAAAACATCAAGTAGATTCCATTCCATTTATTTAATTAATTTAATGTTTTATTTACTAATTTAATAATTCAATTTGTTATACAACAACAACAAATTCCGGACCTTAAAATGGTAAAATGTGACATCGCGAATTCTTATTAATATAATCACTAAAACAAATTAAAAGGTCAGATAATTTCGCCTTTGAAATAGATGTGTGTATTTGGCGCGTAATTTAATCACATTTTGAAAAAGAAAAACTGAAATTATCATCTTGAAACCTGAATCACGGTACATATTTGGCACATTCTTATCATTTTAATTCACTGTAATCTCATTTATTGGTCGAATTCTGTCACATTACTGTGTTTAAATATGTGAAAATCATTTTGGTAAGTGGATAAGAGTCATACCAATTAATGTACAATCAAGGTTGGGGTCCTAATTTAATCAAAACATATTATTTTTAAATTTAAGTAATTGCAGAATTTGATTTATTAATGAATGTGTAGACTCCCTCTTAACCGGGCTACTTTTTTGTCTGAAAACTGAGAGGCCGCGAAATCCTCATAAATCATAAATTTGGCAGCAGAATGTTCCGGTTCAGAGGTGTCAGGTTAAGAGAAAGTCCACATAATTACTTATATTCTACACAATTTAAATGTTAAAAACATGATTATTTGAGACCCCAACATTAATACTTAATAAACCAAATCTCACCGCAAAGAGATGAATATACAATTTTGAGCCAACCACATTTATTGTTCAAATACAGAGTAGAGTGTTCATTCATAATTATAGAATTTGACCGTTTGACCCAATTACATATCTTCCTTACAATTTAATGTTTAATCAGCATTAAAGTATAACGACTTATTTACCCAAACACATTCCCCATTATATTTTGTATTATATAAAACAAATTCCAATAAATTGTGTAATTTAAATAAACAGCATTAACACAATGCGATTATTTATATCCTTTTGAAACCATTCGCTCACCTACTTGCATTAGTATTCCATTTTTATGTTGCACCAATGCACTCCACATGATATCACGTAATTCAATGTCACTTTCAATCCCATTCCCGTATTCTTATGTGCATTTTGTCGGCAAATGTGCATAATTTTATTCAATTATACTTTTGTACGTGCAATGATACGTTCAATCACAATCAAATAAAAATGTGCAACTCATGCTGCAGCTGTTAATTCAATTAACTGTTGAGTTCCATGACTTCACCATCACATGATTTTTTATTTATTGGTGTCTATCATATTTGGTCATGTCAAATTGTGCAATGTGTGTGATGGTGGAATTGTGATTGAAACAAAATTTTATGAATCGGTGGAAGAAAGGACAACAATTAATATAAACATTGGATTTAACCATTCCAATCAAATCAATGTCCTTAATCATTTTAATTATACATAATTAATATAAGCAGGAAGTAATAATTGTGTACCAATATTTGGTTTTGTAGTATGATATGTGCATTAAATTAAAAATGAGCTGCAAAATAAAACTAAATAAATTTTAGTTAAAATACAATTTTTTTTAATTTGTACATTGCTTTTAAAAAATAATAGATGATAAGATTATTAGTTTGATTAAAACACATTTTTTACAAACTTTTAAGTGCTACTCATAGGTTCTTTCTTAAGGATCTAACATTTTAACTAAAATCATTTCCAAATTTTATAAATCAAATTATTTTGATTTCAACTTGAATGGTCTTCAGTATATTGTATTATGTTGCTTTCCTTGCTATGTAGCTTTTATATGTTGGATTTTTATTTTAAAATTTACTATTCAATGTATACTTTAAAAAGCGTGCAAATTTATGAAATGAATAGACTGCATGGTCAACATTGGAACTTGATAATGATATAAAAATAAGAATGGACTGAAAAGAATTTTGGCTTTCTGAAAGCCTAATTAGAATGCTAACAAAATTAACGGGTTATTTGATTTAACTTTTAAAAATTTATAAAAATTATTAGACAAAAGTTATGTAACATTTAATGCTTACTTAAAAACGGCAAACTTTAATTAAGTAAAAAAAAAATCAATTATCTATGAGTAGCACAACATTCGAGTTAACAACAAAATTTTTAAATTTTTATTTTAATATAATTTCTGTGTATGTTTTCTTTATTGTAGGTGATATGGTTAGTTAACATTTATCTCTTAAAAAGCATCATAAAAATAATGAATAAACTTTTTTTTCTTCTATATAAACGTACATATATTTATACCACCAAAAAACATAAATTAAAATCTAAAAAAAAACTAGAAAAGCTAAAAGCTATTTGATATAAACTATATTATTATATTTAAATACAACAACTTCTAAAAATACGAATAAAAAACAACAAAAAATTCACATTTTTTAAAATGTAATTTAGTGAAAAATAAAACCCAAGACATATTATGAAAGAAGTAACAAAATAAAATGTAATTATGTTACATGATGATAAATTATTGTAATTAATGTAATTTAATTATTTATTATGAATGTATTTGATGTGACTATTTTATTAAGACAATTGATTGCATTTCTTGTAATATATTCTTGAATAAGTTGTAGGAAAAAAACAAACAGAAATCATCGTGTAAGCTAGTTATGTTTAATAATGATTATCAATTATTATTCAATACTAGAATAATAAAAAGCTTCTGGGACATTTATAATGAGTAACAATTATTTAAATAAAGGTTAAGATTAAACAGAAACTAATTCGATTAATTATTATTTAAAAAAAAAAGTTGTTAAAAAGGTTCAAGAACATGATAAGGTATATTGCGTCGCTTATTGAGGTAAATCAAATAAAAGCTTAATCATTATAATGACTTAAGTAAAACAATAGTGCATAAATTACATTTTACGTTTGCATTTATTATTTAATAATTTAATTAAAAATATGTAATATAATATAAGCATTTTTAATTGAATATACTGCTTAGCAACTATGTAATAAAGACGGTGAATTTTTTTTCGTTTAAATACTTTAAGCCTCCATAAATTTGTAATATGTTGCTAAAGTATAGCATAAATAAAGGCTAACGGGAAAACATAAATATTAGTGTTCTCATTTTTTTTTTGAAGAAAAATCTTACAATTTGTTTTTACCAAATTATTTAAGTCATTTTAGGATAATACTTATTGAGAAATACACGCCATAAAGTAGCAAACTATTACTATTAAGACATAACATCTGGGAAAATGTATGTTCTTGATAGTTGGAATAGTTCTAAAATATAATTGAATAATAAGTGTCTATGTTTTATACTCAGAAACCTTTGACTAATCTTAAGATTTTTTTACTTTAAAAATATGATATACAATAATATATTGTGCTTCTGTTTCCAAAAAAAAAATGTGAAAAATCTGTATTGTTTCTGTCATACTTATTACTGCAAATAAATCAAAGATTTTTTTTAAACAAACCGTTTTAATGTCGTTTGGAAGCGCAATTTTAAAATTTATTTTTAACTTACATATTTTAAAGGCGTATGAACATGTTTTTCTTTTTGTCTTTTAGGGGTCTTAAAAAATTAAAAACAATTTTATATTTTATTAAACTTTAATCTATATTTTTAACTCTCCTAAATTATGTTGACAACACAAAATTTCATTTATATTTGCCATCATCGGGATAATCCACATCATCCAAGTCACTGTCATTATCATCCTCATCTTTGTAACGCTCCAACTCCCGTTTATACAACAATTGAAACGCCTCAAACTCCTCCAACGTAACAAAACAGACTTTGGTAGCAAATCTCTTATCAGATGTGTCCATAATTTGATACAACCTCGGATTCGTTGTAGGTTCATTTGGATCGACCTTCTTACTCCTTGGCTTAAACATTCCCAACCTTTCAAGAAAAACATGTCTGCATTGAATCTCCTCCAAACTCTTGGAGAACACTTCCGATTTAACAGCTTCTGGTGCCTCAATCCTCATGACATCCCTGATGTACACAATTTTCTTTTCAATTTCCATCTCCTTATCGACAACCAAATTCACAGAAGACATAAACAAACGCCAGACGTTTACCAAATTGCCGGAATAATCTTTGAGGTAGCCCACTCTTGTGAGTAGTTCCTTTTCATTAGAGTAATCCAACAATTCAGGATATCGCTCCAGTAGTTGTGACACTCTACGATCACCAAATTGAGAGCCACGCCAAACTTCAACACTGCGGTGAAGTTGTTTTTCAGACCGACCAAGAAGTTGGGGGTAGCCGGCGACTATTTTTAGAAATGTTTCCGGTCGTATGCCTATGTTTAAAAATGTGTTGTGACTTCGCTGCCAGGTGTTGAGGTTGTACTGTTGTAGAAGGGGGGATGCTTGGAAGACTTCTTTAAGAGTGGTTTCGTCTACATCTGGGATGAGGGCGGACACTGATTCTAACTATAAAATATTTTTGGTGAGAAATGACTAGAATTTTGGACATGAGGCAATATTTAAGGATACTTACTAAAACAGGGTTTGCTGGAGCTGCTGTTGAACAAAGCCGTATAATACTACTTTTAAACAGTATTCTTGATAACATTGTGGAGGCTATTTAAATAATATTTCTTAATGGTTTAATGACTTCTGAATAAATCTAAATATTATGGACACTGCAAGGGATGTTTGGGGTTATGTTTTGGAATTGTATTTACTTTTTGAATATTAAATAATAGTGACAGATTCATTTTGCAAACATTAAGGCGTTTAATTTGTGCCTCGTGTCGCCATCTACTTGTCACTCTATTCGACAAAACCGTTATTTCTAATTAATAACTTCGTGCGTTATTAAAAAAAGATGTACTCAAACGTACTTTTAGAATTAAGTAGGTTCAGAGTGGATCAAAAAATTCTAAATCTTGAAAATGGTTCGATGTGGTTTTAACACCAGCAGAGAATTGTTTTATAAGGTGTCAAAAAAAAATCTTAGGAAATTGCTGATTAATTTAAAATTATTTGGTGCAACAATTCTGAAACATTATACAATAAAAAGTGGTTTTAAATTTATCCACATTTATTAATCACAATCTGTACTGTAAATAAATTATCTGTGATTTGTCAAAGCAATAACCCCGCGATGAAAGTAGTGAATTTGGTTTTGATTAACAACAATTAATCAAAGTAATAATTGAAATGATTAAAAATTTGGAATGGCGATTCAATTAAAATCTTTTCTCAACTACGACAAAAGTCTAATCTAATGAACCTACCTGCAGGTTGCATACAATCGAAGGAGGCAGTATAAATAATGCATAGTAAAATGAATATGCCCTTTGGGTACTCACTGACACAGTTTTCACTTTATTCATATTTTAATTATTTTTGTGTGTAACAGCACTGAGCTGCAGCAGACAATCTAAACATGTTTTGTGTTTACATTTTAAGCACTATCTCCTGCAGTCTCGTCCAGCTCACAAATTAATTGGCATAATATTGCCACACCAGTCAGAAGGTCTTTGTTGTGGCAAATAGAAATTGAGAAATGCTTGTTAGGACGTGCACACGTATAAAAATTGTGATGTCAATTAAAACACTTTCAGAATTCAATTCCACCGGAAACTATAGCATTTATGAGTCATGTTTAGTGCATCAGCCTGAAGCCGCGTTGTAAGCTGCAGTTGCAACAGTGGCTGATGCATTTGCAGCAGACAACAAGCGCATTCAAATTGAGCATAGATTAGCATCGAATCAAAGTGGAAATACAGGTTGAATGTGCCATCGGCTTTGTATTACAAGCAGTCTGTGATTGTATTTGAATGGATAAATAAAACATGTTTAAGTGAATGCAGTTATAAGATTTAAGACCCCTTAAACCGGCCTCTTTAATCTGATGTCAGTTTGAGACATTGCGTTTTGCAGATGGTTCAAAAATTTAAATAGTTTTGTGCTGTTATAAATTTTAATTTGTGGGAAAAGTCTTTTTTCAATATTTAAAAGTATTGACAATATAATAAAAATCAATAAAATATTGATAAGGCTATTGAGGAAATCCATTGACAATATTATTGACCACATTTATAAATATGTAATGCAAACTTTTTTAAAACGTTTTTAAAATATTGACAATATTACAGAATATTGACAATATATTAGTTTAATTATGAACTTTTTTGAATAATTATTTTTTTTTAACAAATTACATATCAACATATTGACAATGCTCTTTAACGATTCAAGTTCCACACTTCCCATATATTTTGATTTCAATCGTAATTATCCAAAAACGGTGTTAAAAAGTTAACAAAGCAAAATTCTAATCAATTAATGAAAACGTACTTAAATCACGTACATCATTGAGATTTCAATTACTAATTGAAATGCTCATTGAAGCGGAGTTCAAATTTCTGCACAACTACCAAGCGAGGTCATAATAAAAAACGATTTCGTTACAATGAGCAAAAAAGCTCAACTTTATCCATTTAGTCATGGTGGTGGCAGGTGACTCACCACAAGTGGCAACTGGCAAGATGTGCAAGTGCTACCTACACAATAACTATTTTCATGTGAGGCGCAACAGCATTCGTAAAAGGCCTTGAGACAATCAAGTTCTGGCATGCGTTTCAGTAAGTAAATATTTACTCAAAAAGGGATATTCGCACACAAAATTGCTGCTGATGACAACAATGGAACCAGCCAATTTATAAATTATTATTATTAACAACTCTCTGTAACCATATTACGAAACGCAAGGCTGTTTAAACCTTTATGGCGGTTAAATTTACTGTTTTTTGGTCGGTGCAACAACTTGTGCATTGTCTTGTAATGTGCGGGATCACAGCGCTGTATGAGTAATGACCGACAAAAAGCTCTGTTGCAACTTAATTGAAATGCAATTGCACATTTCATCATTTTGTCGGTCTTGTTTTACACAAAATGCAAATAATTTTGCTAAATATCCATTTCTTAAATTTAATAACAATAATTTATTATTTGAATGTGGTTGATTTTACTTAACATGATCATTCTAACAAGCTGGAGTACGTGAATCTTGCAAAAGTATTTAGCACCTCTCAGTTCAAGATGGTTAAAAATTTGTGAACCATGAGATAATTTTTTTGCTTGAAAACAGTTCTTCAGATTAGCATGAAAGCAATTTTATTTTTCATGGTCAGTTTACTGCAAAAAACAAAATCAGAATTTAAGAGGAAGTTCAAGAAATATTGTTACTGCACATTATTGAAGATTATTTTTATTTTTAGAATTATTTTAAGGCCAATATTTTAAAATTTTAAGGATTGAAATTTCAATTGCATTTAAATTAGTTTCAAATTTTAAATATAAGTGTTTCTTTTTCATGTAAATTTTCGTGTGGTTCTCCCTGCCACTTTTTTTTTGCACATTACAATCCGCGGTTTGATACAATTACTATATACGCTCTTGCTCACAGGTATCAAATTTCGAAGGTAATTAAATTGGTTTCTGTTTACATTCACGCAATAATTCGAATTTGTACACCACCAAAAAATAAAAGCAAAATTTTCCGAGTTGCGTGAGATTAATTACAAAGATTTCGATGTAGTTATTTGATTGGGGTTCCTCGCGGCCTTGTCCGCAGTCGATTGTGCAGAAAATTGCTCGATCTTCACAGGAATAAAATATTACGAACTGAAAGAAATCGTTTTGTCTGCTCAAAGTTGGATACAGCAATCGCCAATTTGTAATTCGTAAATTGATTCTTTACTGGTGCATGGGAAATGTTTAAAGAAGAACCGTAATGTTAATTTGAAATGGATTTAATTGTACCTTGAATGTAGACCTTTGTTACCTAGAACGTATGTAACTGTTAACTAATTTAGTGATTTTCTGTGGTCCATTATAGGTTTAATGTAGAGAAATTGGAAAAGGCGAAGATGTGAAGACTGAATGTTGATATTCAATAATTGCCCTATCCACGTTATTTACTTGTATCTGTGGTAGGTAACTGCATTTCGGTGGCTTGACCAATTGAACCAATTTAAAATTGGCATTGAATGAATCATTGATTAATTTGAATTGAATTCCATTGGATAATTTTGAGTAGGTTTATTCAGAAAATACGCCTCGTAGCTCGCTGTTGGATTTTATAGGTACACACATAATATTTGTATAATAAACCTTTTTAAGTTTCAACGTGTTTTGTCTTTAATTCAACTATTTTTATCAATGAATCTTTTTCTTTTTAGAAACAAAACTTTGCTGTAAATATAATCAATGTTTCGTAGAATCAATTTTATTTAAATAAAAATGTTCAATTCATGTTTTCTTCATTTTGAAAACGTCTTTTTTCCTAAATAAATATTATTTGCACTTTAATTCTCAAATCATTCGTGGATAATAGTTAAAAACAAAATCAACGAAATATTATTGTACAATTTCAAGATCAAAAATAATTTATTTAATAGTTCCTCGAAAATATGATAGAGATTTAAATTACCTGGTTTAAATATAAAAAAAAATTGTGCTTAAGAAAACTCTTTAGACAATATTGTAGGGACGACTTCAAGGTCGACAAAGGTTTGTCCTGAGGAACAAGTTTTGCCTCAGGACAAACCTTTTTTTATTATTAAACAAACAACTTCGTTTCACAAGTTACAATTCTTCATTTTGCTTTTTGATAAAATAAAAAATTATGTTATTTTTAAATATTGAATTTGATAGCCAAATTTCAGACGTTATATTTCAAATTAAATTATTTCAAAACATGATAATAAAAAAATTAATTACCCATGGGTTGTTAAAGTTTCATTACAATTAAATTTCAGATATCTTTGTCTTCCATGTTGCAACTTTACGATTTTTTTTTATATTTACTTATGGTGCAATAAATCATAATAATATCATTATGTAATACCTACTTTAAAACCACTCAAAATTACATTAGATTTGCTCTGCTGTAGATAAAATGTAATATTCAAAATTCACACTCTGCTCAAATTCGAGCTGTAACAATAATGCAATTTAAAATACAATTTCACGGTTTTAATCAGAATATATCATAAATTTTATAAAAAAAATTAAAACAGCCAGCAACATAGTAAATATTACTTCAGTCAATTGCTTTTTGCATTCAGTATGCGAAACAAGCAGTAGAATTATGGTGAAGGGGGAACTACATGCCGGCAAATGGGTAAAATTGTATGTGTGTTCGTAATTGTGATCGTTTTGCCTCAGTGCGTGCGTTACTGGCTACTGCTGGAAAAGTCTGAGTCATTGGCGCAGCCGTTCTGCGTTTTATAATTCAAAAACCACCAAACTAGAGTATGTTGAGTCTTGTGTTAGGAATCAATTAAAAAATTAAATTTTCAAATAATAAAAAAACTATAATTTCTTTAAAACGGCTATGCTGATCTATTCTTCACATTTGAAAAATATTTAAATAATCAAATTCAGGGAAGTTACATATTTTTATCACAGCCATAAAATTTAATCAAAAAATTACTTTTTTAACATTTAATAACCTAACAACATAAAAATAGAATAGGTTTTGAAAATATTAGCAGAAGGAAGAATTTTCAAAAATTCATGAAACATTAAAGAATAAATCATTTTTTTTTTTAACGGCATACAATCAGACTATATCCAAAGAGAGCTCACCAATTAAATATAGGTAACATAAATTATTTTTCAAAGCCAAAACTAAATATTAATTGAATCTCTTTTTGAACTACATTTAAAGTTTTCCACAGTCTTTGCCTTTTGGGAATTCGACTATAAAGTTTTCAGTAACCCTCCCTACCATTTTGGCACCAGCACAAAGCCTACTTTTTATTGCGTTCAGCAGACAGCATAAAATAAAATCATAAATAAAATAAAAATAAATAAATTTTCAATATACATTTTTCAATGGCTGCTTAACGAGTTTACCTCAGTAATTTCTTTTCAGAATTCTTGTTTATGATTAACCGCGCGAGTGAACGAAGTACTACTCAAGTACACATTCTTCATTCCGTATAAAGGTATAATACACTGAATCCTGATGCAAAGAACCAGTTTGTTTAAGATCAATGCTGTGGCATTGCCAGCGGCCAGAATTTATTTTTAGTTAATAATGCACCCGATAAACACAATATTTATTTTGTTGCCGCAATGGATGTGAAGCTGCGCCATTAATTAAATTTATTTAAATTTAAAAAAGTCATTTGAATCATTTCAATTAGAGCGGATTGCAAATTTTTGGCAGTCTTCAATGTAATGCTTTTATGGATCAATAACAATTTACAATTAATGACATGATATGGCGTCGCATGCCTATAATGGAGTTACTTAAATGACCAGGTGGGGAGACAACATAATTGACTGCACCTGCACTTGATACAGCGCCGTATTGCTGGTCATGCGTGATACGCGGGCAATTTGCATAAATGTTGGCGATTGCAGACTGTACTGTGTGTGCGTGGCGGCGTGTGTGGACAATAATTAATTGGCGCCGCCCGGTGATACAAATAAATACTCGTGTGTAATAAGTGTTTGTGTGAAATGTGATTATTGTCAGCATCTGCGGTCAATTTAAAATGTTTTTCTCCCCCTAGATACCTAGACGCATGCTTTGCACGTTATAAAGTTTTATTCTGATTCAGTTTTTATCGCAGTTTTACTTTCAGTCACATTTTGATATAAATAGTAGTTAATGGTACATTGCACAAATTGAACAATAGAAACGACATGACCAGATTTTTCTGCATCATGTCACACTGCAATTTATTATTATTTTTAAAATGGAAGTGGTTTTTTATGTTCTCATAGTTGTGTACTCATTCTAATAATAGGCTGAAGTGTTGTTTATAAGTCTATAATTCAGGATACAGACCGTGTTGTTGTCACAGCTTGTTCGGAAATGTGTCCGACATTGTTCTTTGTTGTAAAATTGATGGTACCGTGTTGATATAATAAAAAATTAAGCATTATTCTTAAGACACTATTTCTCTACTTAAATTGTTAAATGATTATATTAAATATGTACATACATTTAGGGGTTCTCAATAAATGTTTAAGTAAATATTAAAAAATCGCCCTTATTTAGTCATTCTTGGCTTTTATAACGGCTGATTTTTATAATAAAGATATTCTAGGCACTTGTGAAGATTGTTTTTTATAAAGTTTAGTATTTTTCCCATAATAATAATTGCTTCTACTGTTTCTACAAT
Organism: Sylvicola cinctus; assembly: GCA_963854165.1. Lineage (NCBI taxonomy): Eukaryota > Metazoa > Arthropoda > Insecta > Diptera > Anisopodidae > Sylvicola > Sylvicola cinctus. The sequence continues at coordinate 1,941,092 of OY974082.1, forward strand.
ACATAAATATAAAAACTTCTAGTAAATATATTAAGATTCACTTAAGGCATGTGGTTTATTTCTGCAATTCTGTAGAGTGAATAACCTATTATCAATTAAAATTATATGATCAATCAAATCAATAATTTTTAAGTATTTCTTTATGTAACCATTAAAAAATGCAGGGAATCATATCTCTTTTCGTCACGATATACTACTATATCTTTAAGTACTGTTTTACAATAATATTTAATCTGCTTTATAATACATTTCTGCTGATATCAGTAAAAGTGAGACACGAGACCTCAAAAAGTGTTGATAGACGATGATTTTGTAAAATCAAAATGCCACACTTAATTATATTTCTATTTTGTGAGTCACTTACCGGTGTATTTCCACAGAGGCCGGATCTTTATTGATATAGATTACATTTCTGATTTATTAGTAAAAGTATTAAAGGTACAGAGATTTGCTTTGACTGATAATATAACTGGCGCATAATATGGTAAATAATATTTCAGCAAGTTTAAATGTGCATGTTAAAATAATGACGAATTTAATAACGTCAAACATTGAAAAAGTCTAAAGTCATTCCAGCTGGAGATAATATGACTTATGTATTTCTAAACAAAATACTGACTCAATAATGCAAAAATATTTTTTTAGTTGTAAAATATAGAAAAACTATAAAAATTCGATTTTACAAACCAATCTGATTTATTTAAAAAATGTTTGTACAACAATGAAATGTGATTATACTTTAAGCGCGGTCATTTTAATCATCACAATTCACAACTACCAATTTTTTAACCACATGGTTATTAATATAATTAAATCTTAAAAAATGTAAAACATTATTTTCATTCATAACTGTCCAATTTGTAAATTTCATCCCAACCACATATAATTATGTTTCAAACAACTCTAAAGTGAAACACAAAAACTTGAGAACCATATTGTTTAATGGTCCCATAATGCGTGGTCCTAAAAAAATGAATTATGCGGACGTTCATCCAGAGGTATACGGTTACCATTACACATAATAAATGTTAGAGTGTTGTGACTTGTGTATCTCATTATGTATCCACTTTTCAGCGTGTGTAGAGTGTTGGTAATACAATATGGAATAATATTGTACCTACCAGTGGTGAGGCAAATGAGCAGCCGAAAGAACAAAACAAAAAATGGTAAAAACATATCGCGGTTCAATTTAAATGAACATTGTTACGTACACATGCATCAACGGGTACCTATATTATATTTACGAAGCCAGTTAGCACCAACACACACATTGTGAGGCAGCAAAACCGCGAGTCGCGACCACCTTTTTATATTATTGTATCCAAGTTTCAACAAACATGCAGGCCACCAATGCCCTCGACTCTTGAGCTTAAATTCAGTCGACAGTCACTCGCGTACGCTCGCTGGCGCTACACCGCACCTTTTACTCGTGCTTTAAAAGCTTTGTCTGTAACGGACATCAAAAGTTTCGTTGTGTTAAAAAAAGAAGAACAACTACGTTGTGTACATTGCTTCATATTACGTGTTTGTGCACGCTGCTCGTCTTTGTCATGCAGATACACACGCTGCAAATCTTTTTAAAATAAAGAACCCGTTTAACGTTTTATTATCAACTTGAGGTCCCAAATGGACGTATAAAGCTGTCGCGATTTGTACAGCAGCTAAAAAGTTAAGAAAAAATATAACGAAAAACTGTAATTCGTTTAAGTGTGTGTGTGTGTGTGAATTGTGTGATCCATCTGGTGGCTTAAATAAATTGCTTCCGCAATTGAAAATTGCCCAACATCATAGTGAATTAGAGAAAATTGTAAGTGTACGCTAAAAACTTACGTTAAAGTGACTGAACTTGGTGATTTTATACGATATGGTTGCTCAGTAAATATTAGTTACCAAAAAAAAAAACTGCAAAAACCGTGACATTTTTAATGAAATAAAAATTTTAGCGGTTGAACTTTATTTAATGAGTAATAATTATTGCATTGTTGTGATTCACTCAGAATATTATTGTGTTGGATTATGTGTATAGTATAATAATTTTTCACCGACCTTGTGACGTTGCTTAGAAACGCGCGCATTACAAAGTTACATATGTTTGAGTGTGTACTTTGGCCACATAAGCCGAACACCTGAAATTCAAACAATTTAAATATTTTGTGCAACTTTTTCTTACGCAGCTGTAATTTTTTGACAATAACTTAAATGTGGCGATAATTATTTAGAAAAATAGAAAAATATTTGTATTTAATTGCTTATTTGAATTGAACACGTTTCAAAAAGATGTAAATTAAACAATTAAACGTTTTTCAGTTTAATTAACAAAAAAAAAACTAAATGTTATTTCAATAATTAATGTAGGCTCATCACATTACGAATGATATCATTTGAAATTTGCATATGGTTTCGTTTTCAATTCCGGTTTTCTATTTAACTGACTAAACACAGGCGCTAGGGTACTGAACCGTTAATGTGCAGGTTTTCATTTAAGTTTTTCGTACAACAATTTCGCAATTTATGATTTTTTATTGCTTTTCTTTAAAGTACAAAACATTAAACAAAATTTTTATTAATACTAAAAATATTTCTGCAATTAAGACAAAGCAACAATCAACTTTATACAAAACAAAACTATAATTATGGTGCAGACTGTAATAAATCACGTAATTTCATTTTAATGATAAAACAAGGTTCCATTGTTTCGTCATTTCGATTTAAGACAAATTTCTGAACATTTGCTTAAGTTTTCAATTCGAATGGTAAAGCATATTACAACTGGATTTAGATATTCGTTGCTAATTCTTGCAACATTTTGGAATTTCGCAATGACATTTAATTTTTTATAAGATTTCTGGATGTATTTTTTTCCAACTAAAGTTATTAAACTATTTTAGGGTTGGGAGCTTAAAGCAAATCACTAATCAGTAAATCAGTTATTTATTTACTTATGTCTACATACGTTGTAGAAATTGGTTTACCGAAATCCCTAAAGCTCCAGTTTACCTTTAAACATTGACCACCAATTTATTGATTAAATTCAGCATGTGTTATCGATGTTATCGATAAAATGTATTTTTTGTTGTGTGAACAAATTGGAAGGTGGTTTTTTATCGAAAAAAGATAATGAAAAACTACGTCTTTTTTCTGGTTTCAACTTTTAACTTTATTATCTTATGCGATAGTGTACAGACTTGGTGTGTATAGATAAAAACGTAATTGGTGCAGTTTTCAGTTTGTTGACTTATAATATATTTAAAGGCAGGAACGTAATTTCACATATAAATAAAGATTTCAAAGCAGCAACTGGCTTGATAAACAAATAGCAAGTCACAATTCACATCCGGCAACCGGTACAATTCCCTACAATAAATGATGTTTCAATACACATTACTTATATGTAAAAATACCAATCAGAATCACACAGCCCCAGACAAGGTTCTTTCTTTCCTGCAGATATACACATTATATTATATTTCATTTATAAAGGTCTTTTTATAAAATATTCTTGTTCTCTCCAGACCTCAACCTGTTTATGCCCCATAATAGTAATATTATGCTCTTAATTCTTCAATAGCAGTTACCTTTTCAATATTATGTTGAACTGCATCGCGTATATGTGAACATGATTTACATTGTGCAAGAAAACCTGCACCGACGACTTTTCCAGAAAGGAATGCGCGGAAGGTGCACACGCGTATTCCAGTAATCGACATATATGTCGCTTTTAAATATTTGTTATACACATTACAACAATAAAAACAGGCATCAGGCTTCCTAACGATGTGTAGTTTGGTGCTCCCATATATTCCTTGGATTACAAAAAAAACAACGACACAAATCGAACCTGCAGCACTGGTGCATTGCATACGTTTTGTGATGGAATTGAATTCCATTGAAATTGGCTAAAAAAGGCGAAATGCTTTGTCTCACATTACGTATGCGATTTTCAGAATGTGTTAGCCGTTATAAATGTTTGTACACTTTTGCGAATGGAGCTGTCTGTAGTTTTGTTGGCATAAATAATCAATTGTGTGTGCTTAGCAAATTAAGGAGTCGAAGAACTGGATTGGGTAAGCTGAATCCAGTAATTAAAACAATAGATCGATTCATTAGCGGATTACCGGCGAATTTCAGCGAGTTTCAATTTAAGAGCGATTTTGATTTGAATGTGGTTCATTTACAAATTGAGATCAAACTTTTTCCTTTGTTTAATTGTTAAATTTGGTTTCTGATTAAAGCAGCTTACGTTGAAAAACACTATTAGTAAAAATTTCAAGGTCAGAAATTTAAAAAAAATATATAAAACGGTTGTAAATCTAAATAAATATTTTTATTTCAACGTTTTTAAAGCTATTCTTGACTATAAATAATTAAAAACATACTTTTACAATATTTTAAGGTTAAGTGCCTTTTTTATAACCATTTTAATATATTAATAAAATATCCTGCAAGTGGAAATTCATTAAATTTTATTGTAATTGACCTTGAAACATTTATGTTGAACTGAAAAAAATAATTCATAATGCAATGAAATTTATTCATAAAAACAATATATTGACCTTGAAACAATAGACGTCAATCTTATATCTATAATACTAAGTAAACTACTTAAAATCATCCTATTTTGAGGGAAATTCATTTTTCGTTGTAATAAAATTACCTTTTATGATTTTGTGGCTGATCCACAAGATTAAGCGCCTTTGTAAGTTTTTCTCTTACTTTGTATGTACTTAATATTGTTTAAGTAAGTATAAAAAGATTATCGTACTTAACGAAGTATATAAACAATTTTCTAGAACTTAAATGAATTGAACACAATTATACAAAACAAAATGTAAAATACAAATCGCGATGCGACATTTCCTAAAGTGCAACACCGCCTAACTGCGTCATATCGTGCCTAATCTAATATATAAATTTCTAAACGACCATGTATGTATGTATGTATGTATGTATGTATGTCACGCAATCACGCCAAAACTGAAAATGGGATCGCCACGAAATTTTACACACGTATTTGCCAACTTTCTGAAAGTAAAATAGGCATATTTTCAACGCGAATATAAACCGCGAAAACCGCGAAAAAAATCGCGGTTCGCGAAAAAATGGTCTTTTACCAAAAATGATTACTGTAATCGGTTTGTCAGTAGTCAGTTAATAAAAAAACATGACGCGAAAAAATCCACGAAATTTTCCGCGATTTTCCGCGGGGCTATCTATTTTATATATTCCTAAACGACCGTGTGGGTATTATTACAAAACCGACAATGGGATCGCCACAACATTTTGCACACGTGTTTGTCAACATTGTAGAAGTAATATAAGGGTATTTGTACCGCGAAAACTGCGAAAAAAATCGCGGTTTGCGAACAAATTGGCTTTTACCAAAAATGATTGCGGGAATCGATTTGTGAGCATTTAATTAATAAAAGCCATGTCGCGAAAAAATTCTTGAAATTTTCCGCAATTTTCCGCGGGACTATCAATTTTAAATATTCCTAAACGAAAGTGTGGGTATACCTTTCAATTACGACAAAAACCGACAATGGAATCGCCACAACATTTTGCACACGTGTTTGTCAACATTGTACAAGTAATATAGGGGTATTTTTACAGCGAAAATAAACCGCGAAAACCGCGAAAAAATTGTCGTTTCGCGAAAAAATTTACTTTTACCAAAAATGATTGCTGTAATCGGTTTGTCAGTAGTCAGTTAATAAAAAACATGTAGCGAAAAAATCCACGAAATTTTCCGCGATTTTCCGTGGAACTATCTATTTTTATATATTCCTAAACGACCGTGTGGGTTTACCTTTCAATTACGCCAAAACTGAAAATGGGATCGCCACGAAATTTTGCACACGTGTTTGCCAACATCCAAGAAGTAACATAGGCATTTTTACAACGCAAAAATAAACCGCGAAAACCTCGAAAAAACTCCGGTTCGCGAAAAAAATTACTTTTACCAAAAATGATTGCACTTATCGATTTGTCAGTGTTCAATTAACAGAAGACATGTCGTAGGAATCAACCAGGATAAAACCGTAAATGGGATCGCCACCAAATCGCGAAAAAAGCGTGGTTCGCGAAATAGTTTACTTTTCCTAAAAATTAATGGGGGGAATCGATTAGTCAGTATTCATTTAGTTAAATTCACATCACGAAAAAATCAGCAAATAATTCCGCGATTTTCTAAAATATAAAAATATAAACGGCCGTTTGGGTATAGGAATCAACAAGGCTAAAACGAACATTCATAACGAAATTTTACACAAGTATATCACAACACTCTAGAAGTAACATAGCATATTTAAAAAATTAAAATAAACATAAAAAAATAGTGGTTCCCCAAAAAATTGCTTAATTATTAAAGTGATAAACTCCTCGATTTTCTGCGGTTATGTTTCATAATCCAATATAAAAATTCAAACAACGGTAAAACTATAAACGGAATCAGAGATTTTACAAACGTATTTGCCAGCATTCGGAAAGCAACAAAGGCTTTTTTTACAGCGAAATGAAACAAGAAAACCCACCTTGCGAAAAACTTTGCTGAAACTGTAATTGGGATCGCTCCGAATATGTTCACACGTATTTTTCAACATTCCTGAAGTATTTTGGAAACGCGAAAATAAATAGAGTAAAAAAATACATCACTAGGAAAGCTGTCAATGAAGTTCGTCTAATACATAAAAATTAATATGATCCTTTTAAAAACACCACGCCAAAAAATTCGACCATAATTCTTTGGTTTTCCACAATTTCGGATTTATATTTATATTTATGATATTAAAGTATATAAGTGATTACTAAAAACGCTTTTAGAAAACAACATGTTGTGTCCGAGCAGCGCACGGGTTCCTCCGCTAGTATGTAATAAAATGCATATGGGAAGGTGAAGCTAAGTGCATTCCACTGCACGCACAAACTTCGACAGCACAATTTAAATGCGATTTAATGGGCGCATACTCTGTATGCAATTGTAAAAAATATGTATAAAATCATTCACATAATGTGCCTAGCTATTTCCGATTTATTCAAATGTATCTTTTAGCTACAATCACCAGTCCTCGTAACTACTTCCATAACTACCTGTGACTATATACTTAGGTGCTCAAAAGCAAGCGTCCGATTGAAGTTTCATATAAATAACTAATTAATTCACACAAAACAAACAAAATACAAATACAATTGAGAATTGTTGATTGTTTTTAGTATGTACAATGTACTTGCCTGCATATCCCGGGTGTCGCCGATTGGAATTGAATTGAAATGGCCGGTTTATCGTCACCATATTAATAGAATCCGCGTGTTAAAGCCCACCACTATCGCGTCGCGACGATGTGTCATGCACGTCTCTTTTATTCTCATATATGTCGTTATTTATTGCACTTGGATTTATGAGGGCAAAACGGAACCACAATTAAGAACAATGATAGCAATATCCCTGCATACAAATCAAGTAAATAAAATGAGAACTCGTAAGTGAATAAATACATATAGTTGATTAAAAAAGAAGGTTTTCGAACAATAATATTTGCTTCTGAAATACGTAATGTATTGCCACCTGTTAATGTATGCGGCTTTAATGACATTATCAAGTATATATGATCAACATTTTATTGTTTGTTTATTTTTCTTTTCATTTACATAAGCAAACAAGTTGATTTAAGATAATATTCTTGAGAGAACACTGAGGATTTATTTGTGTGTATCAAGTAAGCAGATTCATTTGATTGCATTTTTGTGCAAAATTTGGGTCATGTTTCAGAAATGTGATCTTTAAGAAATGACCTTGAACTAGTCTTGTATTGAATTTATAAATTAATCGCTTTTTAAAGTGCAGATGCTTAAGGTTCTTCTAATAAAGAGAAAATCAAGGTCAAATCACCTTGTTTTTGGAACAAAATGCCTAACGTTACATATTTCATAATTTCCTTTCATTATTATTACTGTTTAGGGTTCAGAAAAACAAAATTTAAAGTATGATTTGCAGTATTTGTTGAAATTTTTCAGTTCAAAGTCAAAATGAAACTGACGTTCTTGATTGAGTACTTCACTTAAAAAAAAATCGTTATTAATATTATTGACAATAATTTGATGAATATTGTCAGCAATTTGATGAATACTGACTCAATTTATAATATGCATGCTATTAAATTTTGTTATTTTCGTTTGCCTTCTGACACATACTGCGGTATTGATGCCAACAAACTATTTAATAAAGTAATAAAAAAAACTTATTATTTTTATCGCGTATTATCTGCCGAACCCAATAATTTAGGCATTCGCGATATCGGTGGCCCCAATCCACGCCTGCTCCCACAATGGGCAACAACATCGAGCGCATGAGTGCAAGCATTTTTTTTTTTTAAACGCACGAGAAAATTTCAAGTCCAAATAAGCATAATCGTTGCGAAAATCGTGACAATCGGATTGGGAGTTAAGTGAATGAATCATGAATAAATTATATTTAATCACATATCGTTGGTGAGTTTAATTATTGTACATATTTCAATACGAGTACAATGTGCAAAGATGTTGTGGAATATTCTTAATTTAACTCGTTTTACGTGTATGATCGGATCAATTGACAACTTAATGCTTCTTGAACTTTCCATCAAGACGTGGAAAAATATCAATGTGCGTTTTCTATGAAGTGCAAAACATATTTTTTATAAAAAGCTGTCATTTTGTCCTATAAACATACAAGTTCTACATGAACGAAAGCAAAATCTTATTCAATGTCTAGTTTTTCAAAATATAAAAAAGGAATTGATAAAACAGTAATCCGTGCATGATAATTGCGTCATTTGTTTTTTCGTTTTCATGAAAACAATATTAATTTCTTTTTAATTTAAAAGAAACGTGTGAATAATTTGAAAAATAATAATTAAAGCTGCTTTTTAAGAAGTACTAAAACCGAAATGAATATTTTGATCCTCAACGACGATTGCTTGGCGGAAATATTTTCGTTGCTTCCACTTTCTGATTTAAAAAACGTGGATCAAACCTGTACCCGTTTCAAGGGGATATTACCGCTATGTCGTATAGATACAATTGAACTTAAGGACTGGGGAACAATCTCTCAGGACCGAATGAAATACCTTTTGCAAAATGTTGGGAAAACAATCAAATCGATTGCAATTATTGTGAGAATAGATCCACAAGTCGCGCGATTTCAAATTGAAATGACACAGACGTACTGTTACCAAATAAAGTCATTTCGTATAGTAATGTCCGAATATTTTCCGGAAGAACTTTTACAAGAACTTAATTCAATTTTTAAACGCGTGGAATGTCTATCTGTGGGGGGTTCGGTCAAATTTTTACCAACATATTTATTTCCCGACCCCTTGCCCTTTGTGAAATATTTAAGGTTGTGTTATGTAAGTGATTTTGACATCGGTTGCATAACTGCACCGAATTTGGAAATTGTTTATTTTAAATTGACAACATTTATAGATTTAATTGAATTTTGCAAAAGTAGTCCAAAATTAAAGGTGATGCTAATTCACGAATGCTTCTTCTATAAGGAATATGCATGGCAACAGGCAATAGATTTTATACCTCACCTGGAATACCTTCATTTAAACGGGAATTCAATTCGAATGACCGACTTGCATTTTTTAAGCCAACTCACAAATCTTAAGAGATTGACCCTAATTGGAGCCTTTGATGTCGATCAATTGTTAATCAGTTTTTGCGAAAAAGATCAACTCACTCATTTGAAATTGAAACAACTATCAAAAGTGGCAGTTGACACATTGAAAAAACTTTCGACAATGAAACAATTGGTCCAGCTTTCAATCAACTGCGACACATTTGGAGAAGATCATGTATGCGCGTTGTACAATAACAACTGTCGACTGATGGAGTTGCCTTTTCAATGGATGCAGCCGGAAAAGGCTAAAATTTATATTGATTTCATAATAAAGTTATTGAAATGTTCCAAAAACCTGCAGGTATTAAGGTTGTTTGTATACGAAAATGTTTTATTAAAGTATTTAGAAATATTAGCTCTGGAGAACCCTAATTGGGATGTAAAATTTATTAGTTTCACACATTTATTTGAGATGTGTAAAAGCTGATCATGTAACGCAATTACAACGAATAAAAAAAATTTTGTCGAACCTTTTGATGAAATAATTTTTGTTACTCATAAATAACACTGTTTCAAATTGAATCATGCAAATCCGTTGAGCCGCTTCGGATTTAAAATTCAGACAAAAGTTTAAATTTATAACAGCAAGTTATTTTGAATTGTATAAAACAGTATGTGGTAATTCAGTTCGTCAATGTTGATGCACTGAGCATTCGATTAAAGGACCAAAACAGTGATTTAAAATTTTGTAAGGATTCTATAGAATCAGTCAAAAGATTTAAAATCGTTATAGAAAGCAGAAGTCTGACACTGCTGTGTCACAAATTGGACATATTGTTCGCAAAAATTGCGCAAAAATTAGCATGTTTTTAAATTTTAATCGCAATTCAGTTCATAAATGGTTGTATGACTCTTTGTTGATAATTGATGTTTACGCCACTTATTTCTGAGAATCATTTTAATTGAACGGTTGAATCACATTTCCATACACAATACATATAAATATGGTAAACAATTTACATAGATGATCAATTAAACTATATATATAATACGCAATTAGACTTTCACTTCAATTATAAGCAGAAAATCATTGATTTTGTTAAAATATGAAACGAAAGAAGTGCACGTATTGTAACAAGGCGGTTAAAGTTGATTGTACATTTCTTTTTTCCCAAGATAATTACAAAATCAATATTTACGTGTGTTATATTAATGATCCACTTGACACTTTATTTGCAGTAAAACTCAAGAGTAATGCGATTTGACACATAAAATATAACAATTAAGCGTTTTCAGTTATAAAACTCAAACAGATAAAATATTTTTATCGCTTTATGAAGAATCAATCTGAAAAAATCATTTCAATTATTTATTTCCGAATTCCTTTTTACGCGCGCAATTATTGTAGTACATTGTCAGCGACTGATATGAGTTGTGACCGTTATTCCAAGTTTCATTTATCAGTTTTGCTAATTCGTCCTTGATGTAGGCCCGTAGTGCATAATTAAAGATCTTGCATTCAAGATAACCTATAATTTTGTGAAACATTTCAAGGTCACACTTAAGAAACTTTTCGAAAAAAAAATCAACAATATGCCTTATGGAAAAATTTTCTGATCATTTCAAGGTTATAATAATTTGTTCTAAATAATTAAATTATTTCCCAATTCCTTTAAAATAATTAATTTTAATTAAACAAATCCATCACTAACGGTAAGTTAGAAACCCGCGGCCGTCAATTAATAAATCTCACAGACTATAATAATTTCTGTCAGCGCACTAATTGGACTGCAACTCCCATCACTGCACTTTAAACGTGCATCAGCAACAAATAAATTGACCTATATTTTACCAGTATGCTCGTATATTTAATGCAATTTCAATACCACACAGTTTTGCTGGCTACAACATTTATTCATCTTCATTTTGTTTTACATTTAATTTATATGTTCAGTTACAATAATTATTATTATCCAGCACCCCCCAATCTTCCCGCTGTTCCATTTAAAAATATGTGCAATGCAGCGTTCCTTTTGTGGGCTTCACCAGTGGATCTGCAATGATGCCGTTTCTTAAGATAGCTACTTACCCACCTATATACACAAATGTACTAATTTTGTGTGCAAGTCGAACTAACCGTTAAGTGAGCTACACTAGTGAGTTGTGACTCATTCATTTGCACAAAGTTAATACAACTCTTAGCTTTTGACTGCACTCACGACGACGGAACACTGCAGTTGTAGTTGTTGCGCTTATTATTGTTAAATTGCAATTGAATGTCTTGAATGTCGGGAGTGAAGATATGTATGTAGGTGATAAATAACGAATGGAGCCAGTTGGAAGTACATTTACTCATGAATGTAGTGTGGAATATCGCTTGAAGATGTTAAATTATGTATGAAAGAAGACCAACAAAGTCTATGAGTAATAACAATTTTTAGCGCAAGAAACAACACAAGATACGTGCCGCTTTAATACATTGCGAAGCAGGAAGTTGCGCTGATTTAAAGTCAATTAAATATTAATAGTTGAGTCGTTGGAATTATTAAAATGCAGATGGTCAATTAATTTCATATAAATTGTATTTATTTATGAACGAGTTACGTAGTCGTAGTTTAACATGCCATTTAAATAAATATGCATTATGTTCTTTTAATAATATTTTATTAATATGAAAATAATTAAATAAAAAAATATAATATAATAAATAAAATAAAAAGATGTGAAAATTTGAAAAAGAATGAATGAACTTACAAAAAACATATTTTTCACCTTGAAATTATTGTCCTTCGATTTAAATTTTTTGATTTTTTTAAAGCTTTTTTGAGCCTGCTGCACTAACTTTATTTAAAATATTTTAATATTAAGGTTAGAAATGTAAAACCTTGAATCTAAATTTTTAAAAAATTAGAATTTTAATTCAGTTTAAAAATACTTTGTTCTCAATAGTTAGAATGCCTAAAGTACAATAGTTTATTTACTTACACATTATGGCTTAATTTAGTCGCAAAGGTCATAACAAAAGGTTGTAAAAATATGTAAGACATTTTTTTAAACCCATATTAGGTGAAGAAACCCATTATTCATCAGTCTTTTTTAATTGTGGTTAATTACATGTAAAAAAGAAAGCTTTAACGTTGATATAGTTTTGGCAAGTACGTGCGTATTTAAATGATTATTGTGACACAGTACACTTTGAAACCTGTCGTCGTAACTTTTAACCACATGTAGGGATGACCTTAAAGTGGCTCAGCCATTTTAATGCGTAATTATATGTTTGCAATTAGTGTTGTAAGTCACTAAATTACTTACCTACTTATAAGCGCGCGTAATTGTATTTAAGTAGACTGGAAGTGAATGCACGTATGTATTTTAAATACAACGTATAATGGTAATTAATTTGACCAATTAATGATTTTACTAACTATCAGCACTAATTGCTGTATATCTATATAGACACATAAAGTCAAATGAGTTATGCAGCGATCATTTATTTAATAGCCCAATAAATACTGCCGAATAGAACACAATTCCAATTTATTTAGTGTTGCTTTTTCAAGTTTTACGTAAACAGTAATTTTTTGAAAGAAATAAAATAATTTTTCAATCACATTTTCGAGTGCCTTTATTATTTCGTAAAGAGTTTAAAACCGTTCTAAAATTTATTATACTCGTAAATAAATTAGCACTGGAAAAATAATGACTGAAATGATGGCATAAGTGTTAATTCGAAACGTTGTTGTTAAATAAACACATATAAATATTTATTCACACAAATTAAATAATAATGAAAAAATATGACTTAAAAGAATTTATCAGTGCTTGAAAAAATAATGCAATTCATATAATATATTTAATGTGAAAACCAAAACAATATTGCACTTCCACTATAAATATTTATTTCATTTACCGCATCGTTGGCCAGCAAACAAAAAATCGTTATCTAAAACAAAGACCAATTAAAATTAGTCGCTTTTAAGTTATTATGTTTCAATACAACGAACCACGCCTTCAAAGTTCATAAAATAAATTAAGTAAACTATTGTTTTGCTGCCACAATCGCCACATAAGCTCGAACTCCGATATAGCCGCAAAGGTTCAAACGGAAAGGCAGATGTTCACTTCCTTTAAACTCTTTATGGGAATATAATATCCAATATATTATGTAGGCCCAATATGCGCTCCCTTTTGCTTTGCTTGCATATGTTCTGGCTGGGTTTGCCCGCAAAGAAGACGATTCCAATTGCAAATAGCGCGCGCAATGAGCATACTTGATGTACAATGTAGAAAGATCGTTTGGTATAAAATAACAATCATATAATTACCGGAAATCCTATCAATTTCTTTATCTTATTATCTTCTTTACTAGCTATATTATGTGATTAGTTTTAAGCTTTAATACGACACACCACATTTGTTTGTGTATGGAGTTTTGTGATATTTTTTTGGAACGTTTGTTTTACAAATTGTTTTTAATTATCGTTTAATTTCGTTTCAAATGTACTCATAATTTACTAGCCTAATTTTTCAGATTTTAATTCCGCACATATTTGTTAAATTTAAATTCTAATAGAAGTAATGCCATTTTTTGATTTTAGGATGTTCTATTTTAAATTAAATTAAGTCACCTAATAATTTATTATTCAAGGTCAATTCATATGTTTCTTCATCATCTCAGAATTTTTTTTTAATACTTGATGTTAAAATATTAAATAAAATCAGGAACAAAACCAAAAAATCGCTGCTTAATATTTCAAGGTTTTGAAAATTAATTTTTCAATGTGAAAACTGTTTTTCCCCTGGAGCTTCAATTTTAAATTTGTAAAAAATTTGATTTAAATAATAAATCTAATGTAATTATGGCTTTTTATTAAAGTCTCACGTGGTTCTCCCTTCCACACAATTTGTTCCTACCTTTTAGTTTTCATATAAAATTATAAATTTTCTGACGTCTGCTATGCCCTCATTGATTTCATAAAAAGTAACAACGAACAAAGATTATTAAAATTCGTAAACGTTATAAATTACAGCACAATGCTTTTTATTCAACGAGTTGTGTAAAGACGCACAAATAATAGGGGCATTGCATTTTGAAGAATCATTGTGCGTACAAATTAAACGACGCGCGCAACTCTTCTCAAACAAATTCATTTCCGAGTGATTTAAAACGAATTTTCGCATAGTTAAATTCAATATTCAACTGCAAAATACAAAGACTCTAAAGATTTATGTGTTCATTTTATGAACATTAAGCTCTCCATAGACCATAAACGAATGTATGTACTCGTACTTTTAAGTTTTACGCTGTTTTGTGTGTAGCTAGTTACAAGAAAGTTTCCCTTTTATCTGATGACTGATGCATAATTTTACTTTGTCTTATATTTGCTTTCGGGTAAGTTACTTTTGTTAGACGAATTACGTGTACATCGCCTTACCGGTGCTATTTTAACAAAATGATTCACTGGAACGAAATGTTTCAATTTTTATTACAATTTTTGTGACTGCACGATCACATGTGCTGCAGACTTTAAAGATGAGATAACAATTATTATTGCATACTTATTAGTATGTAAAGAGAAATTCTAACGATTACTAATTATGTAAATAATTCTTATAGCACAAAGGTGAATTGAACTTGTAACTCATTTGCACTTAATTATGAAAATTATTATTCAGTTTTTGCATTTAACGTTACTTCCTCGCAATTTATTGCTTGATTTTCATGTTTTTTTGCATTACGTTAAATTATTGTTTTAATTAAATATTTTACTCAATTCTTTAAATTAAAACGTCACAACATCATTTAGCAAATTATTTTACCAACAGAGAGTAAAATGTCTTAAGATTTTTCTGTCTATTAACGCTTACAGTTGAAATTGGAATGGACACACAACAAAACCACAATTTTGTACTGTTATGATTAAAAAGACTGCAACCATAGACTCAACTCCCACTCCATTTAAGTCGCTTATAGTTTGTGTACGCATTTTAAGACAAATGTACGTGCGGTTATGTTTAACCGTTGCAAATTGTCTATTCTCGAAATCGGTCAGATGGTCTTTATTTAGAGTTAAGACTTTAGTAGAGAAGTGTGTCACTAATTTATTCACTCTTTAACAGTACAAAATACTGAAAGGCGGCAGCATTTTTTAGTGATAATAAAATTAAGACGTTAAATGAAAAAGAGCAGAAAAGTAACAAAAAGTTCTCTTTTTATATAAACAGAAAGAAGTGCAATTGTGAATGAATTGGTCTTGCTTTCAAAGTCAACGGCAAGAAAAAACTTGACCATTGAATTTAAAGGGCACGACATTGCGCTTGCATGCGCAATGCAACGTGTGTAATGTGTATAGAAAACTCCTCAAATGAGTCAAAAGTATAAATACCCGCGGCAGAACGTCCAGCATATTATTGGCTTTGACCTCTTTTGCATAACCGCCATTGAAGTTGATGTTCATTGAAGCTGAATAAGCTGCCTGTCTACGAGCCCTACATGTACTCGTATTTATGAACTCGCAAAGTTATATTGAAAATGAATTTAGTTCTATTTTTATTGTTAAGTTTAATTTGTTTTTTTATTGAATGGTCTTTAAATATTGCGGAAATGTGTCTAATTTAAAATAAAAATACCTTCCGTTACACATTTCTTTGGAGAAAGTGGCAATAATTCACTCAGATAAACAAATTTAACAACCGATGTTCTGATTTTTATGCAACAAGCCATGCAGATGACATACAGCGCAGCGGTTAAATTGGTTTTGTTACACAAAGGGCTTTAAAAGCCCTGAATAACAACTGTGACTGTAGTAGTATAATAAGAGTAAAGGTTCCGCGTTATTGCGTCGTGTTGTAATTTTATATGCACATTCAATACGTTTTATGACAACATTGTGGTTTGTTGTGCACTTTTTTTGTATTTAAAAAATTTAATGTAAAACTAAATTTTGACATGGAAAGTTGCATAAAACTTTTGTCTGAGTTTAATGCAATACTTTCTTTTTTCAAGGACTGATTTATTTTTTTAATCATTGGAGGTACATTTTGTGACCTTTGAATTATTAAATAATTTCTAAAACATTTTAAATATTGTTTGTTTTCAAGATTAAATATTTAAAAAAAAATTCTTTAATATAATTGTGTGTTATGATTTTAAAATTAAATCTCAGAAAGAAATAAAATTCGTAAAATTATTGGTTTGTTAAAGGATAATAATTTAACCTTTAAAAAAATATGTAAAAACCTTTAAATTCTTTAAAGCTTTTCTGTTTCTGGATTTATTTCCCAGGATTTTAGAGTCGCTTCCTTTAATTTAAAAAAAATACAATTTAAAAAAAAAAAACCGAAAACTATACTTGAATTTAATTAAACTTAGATAAAAAACAAACGTGAATCAAATAATGTGGCGACAAAAACAACTTCCGTCTAAGCATAATTTAAGGAAAAACAAGCACAAAAAAACGTACAAACTTGATAATTGCGTTTTATTATTACGTGAATGTAATTTTCCTAGCATCCACAACATATTCAAGTGCATTCTAATTGCACATAGCTACTCGTAGACTGACAAATAATTTATGCCGGCGTTTGAAGTCTGTAGAATTGTCTGAACATTTTTTCTGCCGACATTGGAACACCTTATTCAGATCGTATAACTATTACAGACTAACTGAATTTTAATCTTGAGGTAAAGCTGGAAAAACACGCACGACGATTGCTTTTAATTATGATTGACATAACTATTTTGGTTGATGTTTTTTGCTTTCAATTTTAATGTTGTAAATAGCAATAATACAACACTTTTAATTTATGAAAATTAAGTCAGCTAAATGATCATCTCAATAGTAATTTTTTTTATCTTATTATTAATAATGATTTTTATTTTCAACTTGTTTTGCAGACAAAGTTTAATGATGATTAAAGAGACCTTCACAACGTCATTTAAATAAACAACAGAAAAACTTAATAACAAATTGCAAGTGCAATTTTACACTCGCACATCGAACACATAGAACTTAGCAAAAAGTTAACATCGCATCAAAATGTCAGAATTCATGGAATACCAGTGGTCACACCGCCACCGATCATCATCAGACTACAACTGCAATTCCGGTGAGAAGCGCGTCTACAATCGAAATGAACCAGCCGATCGCAGTTGTGCCATTATTGCTCTTAAAGAACTCATCGGCCGCAGCATGGATTATGCCCTCAAAGACAAGTCCTGTTGTCAGGACGATGAATTTTTGACACGCTTCTTGTTCGCCCGCAAATTTGACGTGGACGAGGCCTTCAAATTAATCATCAACTACCACGCATACAAGCAAAAGAATGCATTCTGCTTGTTGCGTTTGTCCGCCCTGGATGAAAGTGTACAAATGTCACTGCGTGACGGATTCCCAGGAGTGCTCAAAGAACGAGATCGTCGCGGTAGAAAGGTGTTGGTGTTTTTCACTTCAAATTGGGATCCCTCATCGTACTCCCTTATCACGATATATCGCGCAATGTTGCTGTCGCTGGAAAAGTTGCTGGAAGACAAACAGAATCAAGCGAATGGATTCATTGCAATTGTGGATTGGACCAATTTTACACTGAAACAGTCCACCCACCTGAATCCGAAGATACTTAAAATGATGATTGAAGGATTACAGGTAAATTTAAATTAATATTTTTTGTTAATTCAACATAGACTGACTATGATTTGTCTATTTGCATTATATAGGACTGCTTCCCTGTTCGCTTCAAAGCAATTCACTTTATTGGCCAGCCATGGTACGTGGAGGCGGCCCTTGCTGTGATACGACCCTTCCTAGCCGAAAAGACACGCTCCCGCATCAAATTGCACGGTGCCAATCTCTCCAATTTGCACGCCTGCGTTGCCAAAGACATCCTACCCACAGAGTTGGGCGGCGAGGGTGCCTCATTCAATCCGTTGGACTGGGTGCACACACTGCTGGAGTCCAGCCAAACTGTGGTGGAGCATCGTAGGTCGTATTGCATGACCGAGGACACCGTCTACTCGAAGGCACCGACTGATTACATTAAGACAACGCCAATTATTAAGAAAAAGCAGCAGCAACAGTCGAATAACAACAAATTCGATAACAACAACTCAGCCCATGTGAAACTTTTGGAAGTCAATGATGACATGTGAGAGGAGCGACATTATTAAAGCATTAAATGGACAACTTTAATATACATATTTTAGCAACCTTAAATAATTAAATGAATATTTATGTAGCAGTTTACTTGTAAAAGCTTTTAAATGTTTAAGAATATTGTAACTAAATATTTTTTAAGATGAAACGAAAACTCTAATGTGGTTAATATTAAAATATCAAAATTTGTAACTTTTGTTATTGGATTTTAACAATTTTGATACGACCTTTGTAGCATTTTTAATAATTATTAAGAGAAAAAAACAATACTTTTTGTCAATTTTACACCAAGTAACTTAAAACATTTTAAAGAAAACAATTACTTTAATGTAAAACCGTCCAATTTGGAGTATTTTGATAAAAACTGTATTTTTGTGTGCGTTTATTATTAATGATATCATTTTTTTGGAAATATATTTGACCAAAACATTTTTTAGAAATAAAAAAAAATTTTGATACCGCAATTTTGATGGGTTTTAATTTATTTTTTTTATTTTGAACGAATTATTTTTCGTAATAATTGTAGTGTGTTCACTTTTAGTTCAAATCAGCGGTCTAAAATATTAAAGAACTTCTCGGATTTAATGGTAACAAATTTAAGTTTCAGGATAATATTTTGATTTAAGGCGGAAGGCGTTTCAAATTCAAATTCTTCTGGATCAAAGAGTTTTCAGTTTTAAATTAAAATACAAATTCTCTAAATCTAGACCTATAACATTATACAATAATTAATTTCTTTAAATTGGAAAATTGACGCGCACAGAAACATTCTTTTAGAAATTATTTGAATCTTGTTTAAAAGGTGTGTGAATTTACATTATGACTAATATTATTAATATTTGTAAGTTCTTAAGTGAATTAACTGCACTCACATCTTAGTTCCAGTGTAAATTATGAAATTATGACAAGAAAAACAAAACATAATAAAACGTTACTAGTGAGACCACATTCTAATCATCATCGAGTTGTAATGTTTCATGCATTTCAATAGTGAATAGTCATTGTATTTGTACCGTTGTAAATTAATTTATAGACTCATTAACATTTTGACCCTAGGGATTTGTGTCGTAGGTAAAAACAGTGTAAAGCGCGGAATGACTCAAACGAGTATTTGCCTGTGGTGCTCAAAATACGAGCCCTATATGCGTTTGGAAAAACAACTCTCATTTATTGTTGTTATTGTGGAAAATTACCACTTCCAACCTGGGTATTTATCTTTTATTGATTTTATTAACTTTATGTATTAATCGGCCTAGAATCCGAATTTTTCATTTCTTTACACATAACTACACAGATAAATTTTGCTTGTTTAAACAATTGTTGTAATATTAAATATTATTATTGATGTTGCTGACATTATTAATTGTTGCATATACATTTTATGTCAGGTAATTAAATTTAATAAAATCGATAACTCAGGTAAAAAATAAGTTCTCTCACTTATTTTGTAACAGACCATAAATTCAAAAACAGCGCTATTGCGGTAATATCGAAATTCAAATATTCCCCACTTTGCTCTGGTGGTCGGTGTTGAAACTACCACACGTCAGTCACTTTCGTATTTCGATTCGTATTCGATGTTTCGATCAATTTCATTCTTCAACACGCTCTCAAATCGTTCAGACGCATTATTTAAAGTTCGTGAAGGACAAAAAAGAAAAGAAGTGTGATGAAAAAGTAAAAGTGGAAATAATTTGTAACGCAAAAAACACAGTTTAAAACTTTCATATTGCATTTAAATCTAGGTGAAAACAACACACTGCCAGTATAGTGTGGAAAAAACAGCGTTTAAGTTACAAATTTACTCATACGGATAATTTGCAGGGCATCTAAAAAGGTTGCTGAACGAAAAGCAAAAAAAAAACTCACACCATGGCTGAGGACTTTGACGTGGAAGCCATGTTGGAGGCGCCATACAAAAAAGACGTAAGTCACAAAAAGTTGATTTTCCCATTAATTTTCTTTTCATTGTGTCAAATGAAAAGAAAATCTTAATGTATTTTATTTGTTGTTTTCTTTTTAAGTTGAATTTTTAAAAATTATTATTTGTAGTAATTTTTTATCTAATTAACAATTTATGAACTTAAAAAATGAACAAGTAATAGAATTAAATATAACAAAAAAATATAAGTAACAAAAAAAAAACAAAACTGGAAAAATTGCACTCAAAATATATTCCTCGTTTTACATTTTTATAGACAAATTGTTGATAAACCAGCAAGTGCACCGAACAGACCCATCCCCCCAGAGAGGTACTATAAATATATCAAAAAAAAAAAAAAAAACGGAAAAAATTATAAACATTTGTCAATGAAATTGAATTTTCGTTTACAAACAAACACAGAATTATGCTTTAACAAATCAGGTACAAAAAGCATAATTCTTAATTATTGTAATTTAAAAAAATGGATAGGCAATTTCACAGGTCTCTGTTTCCCTGAAGAAGGTAATATGGGGGTGGTGAGGGGGTCTCTTCTACGAAGGCGTGCGTTCGTGCGTGTGTCACACAATTTCTAACAAAAAAATGAAAACAATCAAATTTAAATTATTTAACAACAATTTGATTATAAATTTATATTAGTTACAGTTACACTTTCTCCCCAATCAATTTATGATCCTGATTGCATAATTAACTCAATACTTAATGAACCATTATTTATAACCCAACCAAGTTATATAAGGTATTTATCTATATAAACAAAAACACTACAATTAAATTAGAACAATGGAATGAAAGTCAATTAAATGTTAATTAATGAGCTTTTACTTTTATTGTTGAATAATAATTTTTAAATGCTCCCTTTAATTGTAGATATGCATTCAGCAGTATAGTTTTTATTTAATTGTTTAAAATTACACTAAAAATTCGAATTCTTTTAATGGGGGTAATTTAAATTATAACAACAGTTAAAGTAAATCACAACTTTTAATTTGGTTACCATTTAAATGATTTATTAAATTTCAATTCTTAAAAAATTAAACAAAACACTTAAGAAATCATTTTCTCTGCTCAGGGTCGCGCCGATCCTCCAGTTTTCTTCTCTCCCTACACGCCAACTGATATATCATTTGCACAAACCTGTATGTCAGTATGGTGGGTGGGCAATGTGCTGAGGATGCGATGTGAACTGTTTCGTACGTACAAGTGTGTGCCGCTTCTTCCCAATAAACAAACAATAAAAAATCCACATCCAAATATTAAAAACAACGAATATGAATTTGACAAATAATTACAAACTAAAGAGGATTTATCGATTTGATTAAAAAAAAAGAAATGTTTTTGGGTTCACTTTCTCTGTTTTGTTCTAGGTTGTGTCAGTGCGATCACATGTTCTCGTATATGTCAGTCAGTCAAACATCGATGACCTTGATGGAACCAATCATGATCAAGGTCTTTAACAGACAATAAAATCTGCGCACATCGTCGGCACGATTTCTAAAGGGCCAATCATTTTCAATGGGAGAATTATATTAAAAACACGAATAAATCAAATTCCTTCGCTTCGAATTATTGGTCCTGTTATTTTTATGATCGTTTAGTTGTTGATATTGTTGTTGTTGTGGTTATTTTGATTGGAACAAAACAATTTCTCATGAAACACAGTTTATTTTTGCAGAAATGGCGCAACGTGATCGAAAAATACATGTGTAAACGTACTGTACCTCCTACCCGTTGTTGGTGTGGTGGTATATTTAATGTTATGTAATTATAAGTGTACGGAATTTCAATGTTTTGCTTTAGTTTTGAATATTTTGCATGTGAAATCAATGGCTTAAAATTATAATATTTGTTTTAAATTTCAAATAATTGTTTACAACAACAATTTTTATTAAATCAAAATATGTCAGCGCAAGAGCATAAAAGGAAAACAATGAAAATCCGTTAAATGTTTATATACAATAGGAATCGGTCCCCAATACATATATAGAATTTACAACCAATGTAGTTGTTGTTGTAGAAAATGATAATGCACACACTATTTTCAGAAAACCAGTCGACAAGATAAGCCAAGTACTGCCCCCTCTTCCGGTGTATTGTCAATTGTATGTGTCATATGGATATAAGTACCTATTAAAGACAACAGGAAACATCAACAAAACAAACAATCCAAATCACTAATTATCCGATAACACGATAAACAATCCCGTTATTACTCTTTTCTTTACTTTAAAAATGCGTATTATGTCTAATTTTGAAAATAGCTTTTTTAATACATATATTGTGTGTTGGTAAGTTAAACGCTCTTCATTTCAAATGAGACCCTTTTTAGTGCCCTTTAGATGATTCTGTCGCAAATAAAGGATGTGAAAAATAAGTGTCCATCAAGGACAAATATTTATGAAATTCCCGGTTAAATTTGTAATTTTAACAGCTTAGTAAATAAATCTTCTGTTAATTACACAATTTTCGGTGCTGCTATATTATAGGATAACTTTCATGCATATCCTTTTTATTCCATTTTCACAATAATTAATATTTTGTTGAGTGTGACATTTTAATTGTTGCAAATTGCCAGGAACAATTTAAATTAGGGAGTGTAAAACCAAAACTTTTATTTTTATTATCATTTAAATATATTTTGTAATATGCAATTTTAATTTTTTTTAATTGTCGATTATCAAATTTACTAATTAATTCTTGATATTTTATTTTTTCTTCCCACTTGTTCCTGCGCCTGTGTATGTTTGGCTTGCCTGATCTCTATTGTATCAAAAACAAAACATATTGTTCTGTTGTCCACACGCGTCGACTCTTGAACACGCTGATCGTCTCATCCTTCGAACTCGCAATAAAAAAAACATATAAAAAAACACAATCAAAAAAATCTCTATAAAAAAACCGCCAAACCATGCAAAATAATTGTAATGTGTATGTAACTTAGGAGGAGGACGCAAGGTCACCAGGACACCATCGTCACATATCAGGATCGTCGTCAAATCATCAACACAATGGAAGGAAGCGTGAAAATGGGAAAAGGAGATCAAGGTATGTTTACCATTTTATGAAATAAATTGCAGAGCAATTAATTTTTGAATTGTTTTTATTTGCAAACAGAACACGATCCCGCAGTCCCAACAAAGAGCGCTCCCGCTCAAATGACAAAGAAAATTCCAGGGAACGTGATCACGGTCACGTCTCTCGGAATCGTGACAAATCACGTGATCGTGCCATGGACGTGAAATCCCGTGGAGACAAGGATAAACGTCGCAGTAGTCGCGATCGTGGTGACAGACGTCGCTCCAAGGAACGTAGACGTAGTCGCTCAAAGGATAAAAAACAACGCAGTCGTTCAAGGGATAACAAAAAACGTAGCCGCTCCAAGGAGAAGAGAAGGCGTAGTCGGTCACGTGGAGGTGGAGGTGTGGATGGAAAATCAAGAAATAAATCAAAGGAACGCCGCAGGAGTCGATCAAGAGAACCACGTGAGCCTCGTGAACGTAGAAGGAGTCGATCTAAAGATAGGAAGCGCACAAAATCTAAGGATAGAAAGTAATTATAAAATGCTATATTTAGTTATAAAATCCATTTTTCATTTTTTTAAAGAATTTAACATTAATATTTTTTTTTTATTTGCACACTCTTAGTAGACCAATTAGGGGTCATTTAACCACATCCCTAATTGGGGGATAATGTGTGCAAAAGAAAAGGAAACTTTAATTAATTTAAAAAGGATTAAATTTGTATATTTTTAATTTGATTTTAATTTGTTTCCACATTTCTCCTATTTATTTCCTTTAATTTTTTTCATTTAAAAATGAAGTTAAATATTTTGTTCTTAAAAATCTATGACCATTAACTTTATGCTGATACCATTATTCCAATCAACTCTCGACATTAGAATAATTGTTGCTAACGTTGCAATACCCCCTTCCAGACGTCGTACTCCGTCTCCACGACCATTCAGACGGGGTCGAACACCGCCCAATGGACTCGGCGATCGTACACCGCCCGAGGACTTAAGCCCCGAAGAGCGTGATGCTCGCACAGTGTTCTGTATGCAATTATCACAACGAATTAGGGCGCGTGATCTTGAAGAATTCTTCTCCAGTGTTGGCAAGGTGCGAGATGTTCGACTAATTACATGCAATAAAACGAAACGTTTTAAAGGTATTGCATACATTGAATTTAAGGATCCAGAATCAGTGCCATTGGTGAGTACAAATGCTTCTTGTCTTTAATATTAAGTAGTTCAGACGAATAAACTAGTTTCATTTAAATAAGGTGATATAGCCTAGTGGTAAAGTCTCTATCTCCTGACTAGTTATCCCCAGTTCAAATCTTCAAAAATGTCGATAAAATTTTAATTTAAAATTAATTATTATAATTAGGCACATAATTAGTAAACCAATTCAGGATGCTCAATGCTTCGAATTGGGGGACAAAATGTGCTAAATAAAATTCATCTTGCCGGTTAATATGTTGAAATCAGTGTAATATTTGATTTCCAATTAATTAGCTTTGAAACAATTTTTTTTCATCCTTTTTCTAATAAATAACTTTCAATTATCCTTTAAATTTTTTTACTAATATCCCTTCCTTAAAATTACAGGCCCTCGGACTATCCAATCAACGCCTTCTTGGTATCCCAATTTGCGTGCAACACACCCAAGCCGAAAAGAATCGCATGGCAAACGTTTTGCCCAACATAATTCCCAAAAATCATGTTGGTCCAATGCGTCTGTATGTCGGATCCTTACATTTCAACATCAACGAAGACATGTTGCGCGGCATCTTTGAACCATTCGGCAAAATTGACAGCATACAGCTGATCATGGACCCCGAAACTGGCCGCTCCAAAGGCTACGGCTTTATAACGTTCCATAATGCGGACGACGCCAAAAAAGCGTTGGATCAGCTGAATGGTTTCGAGTTGGCCGGTCGCCCCATGAAAGTAGGCAATGTTACCGAACGATTGGACGTGAACACAAACGCCTCACTGGACACCGACGAAATGGATCGCAGTGGCATTGATCTGGGCGCAACCGGTCGGCTGCAGCTGATGTTTAAATTGGCTGAGGGTGCTGGCTTAGCGGTACCTCAAGCGGCGGCTAACGCACTTTTGGCAACTGCGCCACAACCGGTGCCAATGCAACCGCCACAACCGGCGCCCTCCATTGCGACACAATGCTTCATGTTGTCGAACATGTTCGATCCGGCCACAGAGACCAACACCAGTTGGGAGGTTGAGATTGAGGATGACGTCATTGAGGAGTGCAAAAAGCATGGCGGTGTGTTGCACGTGTACGTTGATCAGAGCTCATCCACTGGCAACGTTTATGTAAAGTGTCCCAGCATAGCGACCGCTGTGTTGGCAGTGAATGCGCTGCACGGCAGATGGTTCGCTGGACGCGTCATAACGGCGGCGTATGTTCCACTCGTGAATTATCACACGCTGTTCCCAGATGCACTTACGGCGACGGCGCTGTTGCAGACCACTAGGAAGTCGTAGGATATTGTGTTTTAAAGTCACAAATTCACACTTTTAAAATATTGCGTTTTTAGATGGTTTTACTTGAATTAATTGTGGATCTATTATCATATTATATTGATTTCTGCCAGGTTTTAACTGATTAATTATTCTTTTTTGTGTATGAAAAACATTAGGTTCATAAGGTAACATAATTGTATGTTTATTTCATTATTTTGAACTAAGTTTGTAATAAAATAATAAATAAACTGTAATTTAAAATATATGTTAGTCACAACAGATGTTTTTCAAATGGTACGGTGCCCAAGCGATTCCTGGTACTTTCTTTGCAATTATTAGGCGCTTTTATCATAAAAATAATAATTGTTTTCTGGCCAATTCATTTTACAATATTGCAATTATGGTCTTTATTAAATATTATTGTAAATTGTAATATTTTTTGTACATGGTTTTCGCAAAAAATGCTTATTTGTGTATAAATTTCATTTGGATAAATTTTGGGTTCTTATTTTACATTTTTCAATTCGTAGTACTTAAGATTGATAATAATAATTAAGAACAATTTTATTCGTGGAAACAAAATAAATAAAAATTAAAAAATATTTTTACTGTGCTTTTTATTTATTTAAGTTTTAAAACTTCAGAAGAAATAATTCCTAAAAAATAAAATAAAAAGTCACAAGCTGATTGATTAAACAACATGTATTTGTAATCCAAATCACATTGTTTTACATTCTAGGTCAATGTTCTTTTGATAAAATGAATTAATTGTGATAAAATGAGATCACGTTTGTTGTGCAATTTCACTAAGGCGGTAATCTGCATTTTAGAATTTCATTATTTCATTCCTTATTTGGTAGTTGCACTTTTAAGTTAAATTATGTGTGTCGATATTTACATTTATTAGTACAAAAAATATAAAACAATTCTTTTCTTTTTTTCGAGGTCAAATTATTGTCAAAAAAGGGTTTTAAATTTTCTCAGTGACAATGTCAAAACTTAAAATTGTAATGGCTGCAACTTTACCATCATTTCAGGGTAAAAATAATAAATTATTTTAATGCTACGAATACGAATATTTTATCTGTATTCTTAACACTTAAGATGTTACATAAAAAGTTTTTCGTGACTCTTTCTGTCATTCAGTATTTTTTCTACGCCCATGAAGATTGAAGCTGCATCTCATTATCTTTGAATATTGTTGCAACGTGCGATAATTATTAGTTTAATAGAAAATAGTAATATGTCACGACAACAATGAGCGTCCTTTAAGTTTTGACTTGATGTTGTCGTTGTCTGTCAAGAATTATTACCTCATGCGTTGTTGACAATTAGATTGAGAAGTGGAGATAAATCATTTAAAATTATATTAATTACAGAATGAATAATTAAATTGATATTTGATGAATTTAAAATCATAAAAGTTGAAGTCACTTTTAATTTTGAAAATTTAATGAAATATTGAATGCTTTAAATTAATGACTTCTTGAGACCTTCAATATTTGGTTCAATTAAAATTTAAAACCAGTTGAACAGGGACTAGGGTCGAATAATTTTTCGATTTTAAACCACTAAAACAAAATCAGATTTAATTGTTGAGTGAGCTTAATACTTAAGACCCAGATTAAGACCTTTAAATTTATATTTATTTTTAAATAAGAAACAGTTGGGAGTCAAAAATATTTGGACATTACTTTTTAGGAATTTTGAAAATAAAACAAATTGGGTTAACTTTACTGTGATAATGATTTACTGATATTACAAGGACCTTAGATTTTTTTAAATAGAATATACGGGATTTCTTTGTGTGTAGTATTAAGAGTTTTTAAATCATTTTAACTACAACACCTTCGTAGTTAAATTACAAGACGTTTTTAAAATCTTTAAATTTTATATAACAGTCCTTATAGTTAATAAATTAAATCCTCTTATAGTTTGACTCATAGTGCAGCGTTGCATTGCAACTAAACTAATTAATAATTACTAAATAGTGAGAAACAGAGATATCCTTAAAGAAACAACAAATAAAATTGTATTGAATTGAAAGACCTACGAGACAAATTAAAAAAGATTTAATAACTATAACTAATAATTATTAATGTTCTCACTTTTCTTCCACATTTATTCATTATTTGCCTTTACACAAGATAGTGTACGATATATGCTTTTTTGAAAAGTTTTATTCATATGCAGAGAGAGGTCAAACTCGGAAAATATGTAGAAACGCGCTTATGTATGAATTCCACACGTACCGTGTGTATTAAAGTAAGTTAAATCTTAAAAGTATTTATCGCATGGGGACTTGCCGGTGTGCGAGAAGAGTTTGGAAGGTGAAATAGTGTCTTATACTGCAGTGTAAAATAAGTTTTAAATGGAAATAACTCTTATAATATATGTTTTCATTGACACAATCCTCTCGGTTATTGTGGTTTGTACAATGTACACGTTGAAAATGCGTTTCTAAACAAAACGGTCACTAATCTGTGCAAGTACAGACGTCGATAAGTCCGCGTACGCGTATCACCGTTTTCTTGACGCGCAATTACAATTATTCTTCTTAATTGTTGTACTTAAAACCGTGTTTGTGTGTTTTTAGTATTTTTTCAGTCACCTTAATTCGCGCGTTTTCTACAATTCGGTGTAATTTGATTTTATTTCTTTTGAGAGCAGTGCTAAAATTTGAGATCTTAAACACAAAATATTTTCCTGAATTTAATAACTAAACAAGGTGTGTGTGTGGTTGCAGAAAACCTAAAGACTTAATCGTAATAACGAAATATTCCATTCATGATTCAGAGTGAGAAGTTTGTGTAAACATCATGAATAAAATGATTACACGTACTTATTGAAGTAAATAATCATGTGTGGACGTACCGTGGTGTTGTTCTTTTTTAAGTTATTTTGGGATGCCTGAGAATTTACATTCCAAATACTAGCAAGACTCTTCCTATACCGCGTATAACTGGGCACTCGCGTGTTTTGTATGCTCAAGTATAATTGCTGATGCATTTGTTTAAATATATTTGAATAATATTCCGTAATCAACTATTTATGCATTCATATAAAATTAATTTTTGTAGTTCTTTTTAATTTGTAAGCTCCTCGAGTTAATGTAAATAAATTAATTTAAAAGTATGAAGCAAGTAGAGGCTGTTTGACGAGAATGTAATGAGAATTTGAATACACTTTTCAGATTAGCCATGGCCTTGACAATAATAATCCGCGAATGCTATAAATATGGTGATTAAAGCGCTGAATTCGTTCACTATTTCAAATGTAACAGTTCGTTGACTTTAAAGTGCATGATTAGAGTATTTCTTTCTACAAATGCTTCACTGTATGTGAATTGTGTTTTTTATGATCTGGAAATGGTTTGCATTTTAGCACAACACATTTTTTCCTGAATAAAATTATTATTTTATTCAGGAAAAAATGTGTTGTGCTGCAGGCATAAAAAAATATAGAAATTATATTTGCCGTGTTTTATTGAAATCTCATTTACAGCAGATCTGGAAATAAAGATTTTAATGATCAAAGATAAGAATTTAACACGTTTTTAAAATAAAGTTAAGTCTTTTACAAGTTCATTCGAAAACTGTATGGTAAATATTATTCGAAATGAGTTTATTTGACAAAATATTTTGTGACTTCAATTTGGGCATGTGAATGTGTTCTACAATCCGTAAAATAATTTTTTTTCTGGTCAGCACTGGGGTCCTGAAAACGGGTCCACATTCATTACATCAAGTAGTGATAGAAATGGAAAATTTTCCGCCAAGTTACCATCGGACATTGTTCAGATTCATATTGTTCATTTTGGTTTCGTACTTCTTCTAAACTGAACTCTTGCAGCAGTATTTTTTTAAATTATCCTTATCACAATCAAATTCAGATTTTGGTTCTGATGATCGGGAGAAAACCAATGAGTTTAAAATTGTGAACTTTGTGTCGAGTTATATCAAAAAGGTTTTTTTACATATTGTAAAAATCAAAAAACCATACAATAACTTCTGAGTTCATCATCATTTTTAAGAAGATCCTGTTTTTTCTATTTCGCACATGATTATTATATTTCATTTTACAGTTAAAAAAAAAAATTAATTCAAACATTGAATAAAAAAGAATTAAATAGAACAGTTTTTATTGTGAGTGAACAATACTGAAAAAAAAACTTAAACCAAAATTAACTAAACGCTACAATTAACAAACGCATTGAAGAGCGTGTGATTAAAAAGTCCAAAACATGAAAGAAGAAGATCTCGTAATGGCACGCGCAATAGTCGCCGAGTCCATGGAGAATGGTCAGGCAACACCAGGTGGCTCACCAGCGCCACTCAAAAAGACGCTTGTTACTCGTGTACAGGACAAGGCCAGCCTATTTCGGTAAGTTGATTTTAATTCTCCAAGACGTCTAAAAATTAAATCAAACGTTAATCAAAATAAGCATTAAATGGTTAATTGGGGTCTTACTTCTCACAGTAAATCTTTAAAGATTTAATAACACTTGGATCGATGTACGACGCATAATTGCTCTTGATTTGCAGTGCTCGAGATTCAAGATTGTGTGCTTATGGCCTATGGGAATAAAATAAAAGTAATGTAATTGTAGACGGGGTAATCGAAAGAAACCTTGAGCACGAGATCCGAGAGTACCAATACGTGTGCATTTAATTAAAATGAATAATAATATTCAGCTGCTGGAAACACTGTGTGAAAACATTTCAAGGTGTTTCCAAAACTGAATGATTATTGACAGTGTGCATGAGATTGAGAAGTGAAAACGTGATCAACATTTAAGCTGCTAAAGATCGCAATTACATAAGTTTGATAATGCATAATTATTGTAATTCATTCAAAACATCAATTAGCGCATGTGGGGTGAAGAGACGCGGCAGATCACTCACGTGAAAGCTATTGGAGAGTATGCCCATATAAATAGAACTGCAATGATCTCATTGAGTAGAACCAAAACACACGCACAAAGAGTCAATTTGTCTGCGATCAAAATGCCTTACGTTATGGCAATTTTATTTTTATGGGTTTGTGGTGTATTAAAGCGAATTGATTAATTGGTCCGACCTTGCTGAATTACCCGTTGCTGTAATTAAACTAAAAAAAAATAAAAAGAAGGTGAACATAAATTTGCTTGAACTTGAATTTGATTGTGGTATTGTTCTTCGTACTTAGATAATGATCATAGAGACCTAGCGTGTAGTTGGTATTTCGAATTTTTTTTTTTTTTTACAAAATAGTAATTTAAACATACTTTTTACTGTGTGGTTTATGCCCTAAAGTCATGAAAAATGACAAAAGTCGTATTGCAATCGATTATTTATGTCCAGTTCTAGATATTTCACTTGGTATGACATCTATGATCCTCAAATAGTCTCCCATATTTGATATTTGCTTTTAAATGTATCACTTAATCAGCCCATTGAAACGTCTTTAATTTTTTTTTTGATTTTACTTTTAATATTAGGCAAGCTTTTTCTTTTTGAAAATTGTTTTTTATTGTAATCCATTAAGTTACGATTAATTGCTTGCAATAATTGAGACGATTAAATTCCTTATTAGTCACTTGGATCCTTAATTTCAACAAAAGTTAAAACATTTTAAAATATAAATAATATAATTCTAATAAGAGTTGTTAAGTCTTGTATGCCTTGTACCGCTGAGGTCCAAACAATTTAACATGAATATGGTTAATTAACGTTTACTTTAACGATTGGTACCAAATTGAGGTCAATCAATCTCCGCCCGCAGCAATATATCACCTCACACGGGCTTTTCCTCTCCTTTTATTTTAAAACGCATTTTGTCCATACTCTTGAGTTGGCCTTGATGGTGGTTTTTGTTTGCATGATTGTTTATGGCTGCGCTGGACGCACTTTAATTTAATTGCATAATTTAATTAAAATTTTAAATTGAGAATGTCAGAATACGTAATTTACAGGCTCGATTTAATTTTTTCGATCAATCAATCAAAGACCCTCATGTGCACGTCAAGCAGCATGGTACGCCGAACGTTTAAGGTGGAATATTTGAGATCATGGTAAATTATTCATGAATTGTAGTTGGAGATAATCAAACAAGATAATCAAACAAGTGCACGAATTGGACTTGGACAACCAAAATCTAAAAAATCTATTTTAAATTCTAATTTAGTCCTTAAATTTTATTAAACAGTATTTTTAAAAGGCCAACAATCAACGCCATCTTTGGTACAGTTCCATCAAATAGAGTTGCTTCATATTTTGTTAGGGCGCTGCCACGTTTTTCAACATAACCTAAAACCATCAAAACAATGTTTGCGCTTTTTAACAAATTACGATAATTCTAATGAATTTTTCAAAATGACATTTTATTGGAATAATCACCGTCCGTTTCCATTGTCTCCTTTGTATATGATTTTTGTTCCCTTTCAGTTGCTAGAATGCTAATTAAATTAATTTGAATGTCAACAATGAGCACTTGACGTCGGGGTAAGAACATACAAATGTAAACATTTTGCAGAAATTACACAACTTTCACTACTTTTCATTTAAATAGCACTCTTCCTTTCAATTATTTGTTAATTTAATTGATTTGGGGATGACATCCACACTTTGTAGGGTCCTGAAAAAAAACGGGACAACCAACTTGTCACTCAATTCTACAAATAAAAATACGATGCGCACGGAGATTTGTGGTTTTTTGCAACACAAATTGCTGTTTATTGGCTTCAAATTAGAAAGTAATTAGAAAAATTTTCATTAAACAACATTAATTTGCATTTACTTTTTCGCCTTCTTTGCGTCCTTGCCACCCTTGCCGTCGTTCTCCACATTCTCAGCTGCTTCACGGGCAAGTTTCTCACGTCTGCCTAACAAGCGAGCATCAACACGAGCACGTCGCAGAATTGTGAATGCTTGGAAGGATTTGTCCTCCTCGGTGATAGCACGGAACGACAATGTTGGTTTCACCTTCTTCAATGGCATGAGTGGGCCACGGAATTGTGTGGCCACCTTGCGTTCCTCAGCGTTAGCCTCACCCTTTTGCAACTTCTTCTTGTTGTTAATTGGGAACAAGATCAACTTGCTGCGGTACTCCTTCAATCGTTGGATGTTGGCTTGACGCGACTCCACCGATTTGTTCTGGCGACGACGGTCCACAGCGATGCCAACGGTACGTGCGAATCCTGGAGTAAGACCGGCACCCTTGATTTCAGCAAGTGAAAAACCACGACCAATACGCTGCTTGGTGTGGTACTTGATGGAGGGGCATCGCACAATTGGGCGCAGAGCGCCGCTTGAGGGACGTGGGAACACTGCCTTGGCCTTCTTGGCACGCTCTTGACGTCTGCGTTGCTTGCGAGCGGGCTGGTTGAACCAGGTGCGCACATGTTTTTGCCAATATTTATGGAAATGCGCATTTGGGATCATATTATTTCCCTTACCCATCTTGAAGTCTGTTTTTTTCTGCCCGGATGTCTCAAAAAATCACAATATTGATGCACTCCACGAGACACACCACGTAACCTCAAAAGGGTCGAATTAAAAAGAACGAAATGGCTGACGAAAATTGGAGATGTCAAATTGTTGTGACAGTTGTTGTGTATTGCCTGATGGATTGCGCAAATTTGGTCAGGTTCCAGCCACTGTAATATCGATAATTGGAAGTTGGTATGAAATTTGACATAAATTGACATAATAGCTGGGAAAATGACATAATTTTATTGAAATGGACATAATAGTGGTGAATTTGGTGAGTATATTCAGTATGACAGTTTCCATCATAAATTTTACTTTGGTTTTAATTTTATAAAACATGAAATTAAATAATTGTTTTATATAAAGATTTTTAACATTTACAAAATTATACTCGAGTTAAAAATAACCCCACTTTTTTATGACCAAAGGTCGAGTTTATTTTAATTACAATTAATTCTGTTTAAAATAACGATTGGCACCCCTGTTTTGACACTTGACATTTCGCATATTCCGCATTTCAATTTTCAAAACAATGTGAGTCGTGCAGTGAATTAAAATGTGATGAAATTTTATATAAGCAACGTCACAATTTCTCATCAAAATCCTAATTCAAATAAAACAGTTTTCGTTTTTATTAAATGTGATCGAATTTAAATAAATCCACAAATCCTCACGAATCACAGTTTAAGTGAACAGCACGCTTATTCGTTTTCCTTACTTAAGCCAAAAAGAGCTAATGCTAAGGTAAAAATTACAGTGACTCACAATGTTCGTTATGTTGACTGCTTAAGTCGTTAAAATTAAGTTAAAAATACAGTTTCTGTGTTAAATAAAGTGCTAACTGAACACTAATTAGTTACCGGAAAAAATTGATACAATTTTGTAATCGAAATAAGTTTTTGGATCTTGCAAAATGTCAAGAGAATTGTGTGGCAAAATTATTAAATGAAAGTGCTCAAAAATTTAGCATAAATTCAGGGGTTTTCATAAAGTGTTGATCTTAATGAGATTTTTTACTCTCTAATTAAAGATATTTAACAAGTGATTTTAACAATAAAAAATTCCAATAATGTCGACCAATCATATACTCAATGGTTGCAAGGATTTGGGTCCTTGTCCACCATCATCCAGCGATGCTGACAATAAAGAAGCTATGAGAGAATGGTAAATACAATCAATTAAAACCCAATTTTTTCAATTAAAGCAATATTATTTTGTTAATTAATTAAAAAAGGTTATTGTTTTAATGGGCAAAAAAATGTGCACTGCCCGGGAATCGAACACGGGTTGCAAGAATGGGAATCTTGCGTGATACCACTACACCAGCAGTGCTTACGAGAGAAGGGTAGTTTTTCAGAGTTGTTTATATCGCAATGTGGTGCGCAATTGGGGGTAGAAGAGTCAAATGTATGTCAGGTGGGGGAATGGGCGGGTTTTTTGCGGAAGGTAACGAACTGTTAATGCAACAGTTTTTAAGAGGGATACGATCTATGGTTTAGTTTGCTTAGCAGGAAGGTTTTTTTAGTTTTCCCTTTTTCAATGTGGAGGTTGCATAAATTTGGGCGTTTGTTTTTAAATTCATAATTTCTTTTTATTGTGTTTGTATTTGAGCATTTTATTTAAAATATTCGTTGCTTTTCTATTCTTTTAATCATTTTTTAATTTACTTTATTCTTCCTACATATTTTAAATTATTTTCAAAATTTTAAATAAAGAAAAATCAAAATATACAAGCTCATAACTTTTATTGACGTCTTCTCTAGCTTCTTCTTCAATCTGCGTATGATCTGTAAAGTCATCTTTCTTTTTGATATGAGATGCCCTTGAACTTTACCACATTTCATATGCCAACGAATTTACAGCTACAAGTTTGTACAACATTTACCAGTAATGCCTAATGATACGAATCAATAAAAGACTTGTCAAATCCTGAAATTATTTTTATGTGTTCCCGTCGGTTTTCAAGCCAGTCACGAGGTATCATCATTACTTGTTTCGTTAAAATATAATTAATTTTGTATTATTAAACAAACATTTGTTGTCATTCCACAATATTAACTATGTGTATTCGATTCCGCGCCATGGAGATAATTATATTCTCATTTGTTATTTACTTTAAGATTCTATATCAGCGGTATCACCCAAAGCTCACTTAGTAGTTAGTAAAATCGAATTAAAAACACAGATACGACAACCGGTCTAAACCAAAATCAAAAAGCTATAAGCTATTAAAACGATTCGCGCCAATGCCAGCGGTTTTTGTTATATTATACCGTTTTGTTGATTAATTTTTTATGTAATATTTTTTTGAATTTTCATTGTATATGTATATATATATATGTATGCAAACGTTTAAGTGACACTTTATTGAATTCGCGTGTTTAAAAAAGCAGATGAAAAGAAAACAGTTCAATAAAAATATTGACTGGGGCCAACACCTTGGGGTATTTCGCTCGTGAAATGGTGGAGAAACCCCGCATCACTTTGGTGATTTTTATCATCAGTGATGAACTTGAATTTAAAGTTGGTTAATAGTTTTGTATTTGGAGGAATTTTATTTCATTTTTAGATGAATGGGAAGGACTTTAATAAGCAAAGGATGATTTTTTTAAATGTTTTAAAGTTTTATTGATCATAAAATTGTTTAATGTAAATAAATAATTTTTAATTTGTTTGTTATTTTAGGAATTTGATGATCTTCCTTTTATATTTTCATGTCAAAAGTTGTATATTTTGCAAATTGTATTTCCATTTTTTAAAATATTTGCTTTTATTTAAAAAAAATGGAATACAATTTGCAAAATAGAATATAAATTTTTTGACCTTGCCTTTAATTGTCTACATTTAGGTGTTTTGTAATAAAATCGTAGGCTTCTTTGACAGATCACTTAATTTAAAACGTCTAAACCTACTACTTTTTTGACGATTGACCTTGAATAAAGTTAATAAATGGAAAATTTATAATTTAGCCTAAAAAACGTATATTTCCAGGTTAATCAACTTAATTTATTTATGCCCAATTTTTCAACCTTTTTTACTTGCAATTCTAAAAACCGTTTTAAAAAATTTTACTATCCCGAGTTGCTTGTAAAATTGATTTT
The DNA here is from genome assembly GCA_963854165.1 of Sylvicola cinctus. Lineage (NCBI taxonomy): Eukaryota > Metazoa > Arthropoda > Insecta > Diptera > Anisopodidae > Sylvicola > Sylvicola cinctus. The sequence continues at coordinate 1,977,842 of OY974082.1, forward strand.
GTGATTTAATTAAATTTAATTATTTGTTTAATAGGCGACTTTATACCAAAATACTAATCTATTTCCGTTCAAGAATTCATGTAGTATAATTCTATTTTAATATTTTTCCACAAAAAGCAGCAATAAATGCATTTCACGCAAATTGTTTACAAAATAATAATACTTGACAAATATGCAGAAAATGTTCGCACTCTGTTGTGGGTCATTTAAGCGTCAGCATGACGTATTGTTGCATTTTTGTGCATCTTTTGATACAGCTCCTTGTTTTATTATTGCAATTTATTACAAACCTATCGGCGAAAAACACGCATATTGTTGTTTCAGCATGGCAATAAATTAAGTTTGTTTTTGTTATTTAATTTGTCGAGAATGCGAAATTCAGCGCTAAACAAAATGAATCTCTTTTGTTACAAATTAACATATTATTATGATACTGAGTAAGACAATAATTAACAAGTATGTGGGCATATCCCCACATATTTATTGTAACATTTATGAGCATTAGGGCTTAGCAATATTTAATCGATCGGATGCTCTGCAGCACTCAAAACTCGTGTCATGGTTTTTCTTATTAATTTGGCCAGAAAGCGTGAACAAGCGAGCACGCGAAATTGCTTAAGACTTATATTAAAGTAAAACAACAAATCATCAGCGGGATCGGATCGCAAATAGTTGTTGCGGCGATTAATGCTCAGCGTGTTATTAGTGAAACTTCTACAATTTTAGCCCGCTCACAAATCCTGAGTGAATATGGCGAGTTTAGAGTCCACTGAATTTTTCACGAACTGCGGTTCCCAGCGGCCAGCGGCAGTCAGTCTTTCACTTCTGAGAGTGGTGCGCGCGTGTTCGTTTGTCGCTGCTTACGATCCACCTGCCATCATCCCGGACATTGTGATTTGTGCGTTGTTGCTATTTATTTTTTAAATTTTTACGAATTCTTATTTTCAAAGTTTGCGTCTCAATTGAAGTTATTCAAATCATTTCGCTGCTAAGTTAAATTGAGAGAACTTTCGCCTGGCTAGACGCGTATGCAAATATCGCGCGTGTCTCAACAATTCACAGTTGAGTTAAATTACGCATAATATTACTTAAGACGCGTCGCACCAAAGCTCTAATTGCCTTTAATTGTGCGTGTCAAAAACCCAGTGGTGGGAAAGCAAAAGTGGTGTGTGTCTCTTCATATATGACTTGTGTTAAGGTTGATAAGATGACTAAATATTGTGTGTGATTTAATCGTGTAAGACGTTTATTTTGTGTTATTTCCATACTTCATTTAAATAATTGAAGTGGTCGATTTTACCAACTCATTTATACATGCCGGGTCAGCTGTTAAAAAATCGCGCGTTTAAAAAATAATAATAAAAGACGCGAATTTGTGAGTGTGTACTTCAGTTAACAGTGCCACAGTTAAAGACTTTGACATACTTTTGGGACTGTAATATTTATTTCTGCGCGAGTTGTGTGCGCACAATTTGTGTAAGTGCAGCATTGCGTTGATAATCCAACATAAAGCTACTTGTTTTAATTATTGTATTCATATTTGTAGGTATGCGTACACGAATTTTTAACTTTTTTTGTTTCACTTTCTTTTTTTCTAAAAGTGGCGCCATTTTGATAAAATATTGTGCGTTTTATTTGTTTGTGCTTATTAATTGTGTTAAGTCAGTTGTGTTTTACACGACAGACAATTAGAAAAGAAATAACTTTAAAGGCAGGGTACTATTATAATTTATTATGATTACATTTTGAAAGACTTGTAATCCTTTTATAACAATATTTAGGTTACTCCGTAATAATAATTGTTCATTGCGTTACTTTAATGTGTATTTCGTTATTTTAGTATTTTTTTTTTAGCTAACATATATAATTCAAAACGCCCGAAAACAGACTCAAAAATTAGTTTAATTATGTTTGAAGTAAAAACTGTTGCAGCGTTTTTTTTTTTTGTTACTTTCAAGGTCAATATTTATTAACCTTACACTTTCAAACGGAGATTATCTCAAGAGGAACAAACAAAATTAAATGTATTTTTATTACAATGTTCTCGCTTTAGATAAGAACGGACTGAGTTTTAAAGACTAGTCATGTTGGTTTTGTCATTAGGCTCCTGCTAAATTGTTACTAATTTACGACTCAAATTTGGGAACTCCAACTCACAACTAATTTACATTCTACATCTTTTGTAATGGTCAATAGACTGTACTTCAAACTATTCACCATAATGTTATGCACATTCCAATGCATCATATTCATACTACATGTGATAAATTGACAAACAACTTTCATTCAATATATTGATTTACTCGTTTACTTGCGACCTTACAGTTTCAGACGGACACTCAGTTAGCTGTCTGCCTTAAATTTCGTCTACGCATTTGATACATTAATTGTGTATTTGCCTAATTCACTCACGACGTCTTAAGTAGGGCGAATCTGCTTCATTCATTAAAATATCAATAAAAACAAAACCATTTAACCTTTTCAATTAATATTATTTTGAATGTTTATGGAATGTTTAATAATAAAAAAAACATAGCAAAGCCATTCCAATTGTCTCAAGCCATACACGATGGACGGCGGTCTTACTGTTCTCGTAATAAAAAGTTAACCCATTTATTTTAATATTAAATTTCAAATAAAGCAAAAAAAAATTGAGTGAAGTGTATGAGTTTTATTTAAAACAAATGTGCAATAGACTTAAGACGTGGTGGTAAAAACTAGTCCAATGTTCGAGGTAAAAGCGCAGTAATAAGCGTGAATGCGTCAACGAAAGTGGGTACACAAAAATGTGATGCAATGCAAGTGGCGCCAAAATTTGTTTGCACTTCTTTTACTTTTATAGTTGGGAGTAGTTGCTTTCGTTTTTCTTTGAGTTGTGTTTAGTTTTTAGTTCAACTCAAGTACAATCATTTAAAACGCACTTTAACCGACCGAATACTGAACTAATCTTGTTTTTTGAGATTCGGTTTGAGCTTCTTTTACACATATATTAAATAGAAAAATTATATTAATTACGTAAGCCTGAGCTACGGGTTTGGTTTGAAACTTAGCTACAATTTAAAATATGTGTTTATTTATTTATTCTTTTAAGAAATCCTCTATGTCAATTTCTTCAGTTACCCAAGTCTGATCAACTCATTTCCTCACTTACTATAATAATTGTGAGCCTGATATAATTATTTAAATATCCTTAACGTTTGTCTTAAAAATGTGTTTTATTTGGTAATACCACAAAGTTCGCTGAGCTACGCACTGTTTGGCTGAGCAATAAAACTAACTGTGAGCTCTACAATGATTAAAAGAAGGCAGCTAATCGTATTCTTCATTAAATTGATCATTTTCATATTTTCGATAAACGTATATTAGTAGAAAATCAGTGTTTCAATCAGATTTTTCAAAAATTGTTCAAGCGGTCACCTCCTTATTTACGTATTAGACCGCAGTCGTTTTATTACAAAAGTAGAAATTAGTAACGATATGGTGTCGTTATTCCAACTCTCGAAGTGCAACAGATGAGGAGTGGCGCTTAAACCAAATTGTTGGCCAACAAGTAAAGTTGAACGAAAACTTTCCGACCAAACATATTTTGGTTTGTGACACACACTTTCTGTGCGGTTGAATAGGGAAGTAATTACAAATTACAATAATTATTATTGTGTGTCAATTAAAAAAGTTTTATTGTTATGTAATGTTGTGATAATACAAATAAAACTATATCACAGATATCATCATTTTTACACTGACTATAACTAGTCACGCGGATATAAAGACGCATTATTAAGTAACATCCACGTAATTTTAAGTGAAAGTTTTTTCTTTCTGCTAGTTTACGCCGCTCATTATCGTTCAATCAAAAAAAATGTTGATTGTGAATCTTACTTAAATAACTCTTTTGTTTGTCATAAGAATCCTTATTTTTTCTTCTACAATTTTTTTTAAGGATTAAAAAAAAAAGTATTTCATTTTTAATGGTCGTCCTGTATTTTTTAACTATAAAGTGAAATGTACGATTACAACGAGCTGAATATTTCCCAAGATTGACTAAAATGCAGCTAATTTAATCTTTCTTGGGTAATTGGTATAGTAGAAAGGACCTTATCGGTTAAGTTGTCAGATGACATTAAATTACCTTATGGTTATTCAAATATAAGTTGACAACATTAAGGTCCTTTTATTGTAGTAAAGAAATATTTAAAATGAACCTTATTCAAGGTCACTTCATTGTATGAAAAATTAGGTCAAATTAACTTTAATTCTTAAATGTAAAATCAATTTCAAAATCATTTAGGAACAATATAGAAATACACATTTAAGGACATTTTGTCAATGCCATAATTTACATTAATAATTTGTCCTATAATAAACTTGAATATAGAATGCTTTATAAATCGCCCCTAATAAAAAAATCATATTATTCATGTTACCTTCAACAACAGGATATTAAAGGACATTACCATATTTTGTGAAGGACTCCCACATATTTCCATGAAATATGTAAAGTCTCAATCGTCTTTACAGCAAGTCGATCCAAACTAAATTAATATATAAATAATAAATTAGGGCGACCTCTATGGACAGTAAGACTCGTGTATTTAATTCAAATTAAGCGGAAATCGGAAGCCACAACAAAATTACCCATCTGTCTGACCAGACATGCATAGACAAATAGTTTACCAGCAACATAAATTGATTGAAAGGCAATGTTGCGTGTTATTTGTGGTTGTTATTAATTCAAAAATTAGGGCAGCTTACATTATTGTTGTGGTCAATCAATACTTGTTGTTTTACTGGCATACGAGTATGTAAACATTGGGCTTCCATTCTTTGTAATATTTAAATTGTGTGGGATGGGTGACACAACAATTCAACTAAATAAATCAATATAAATTATTGTTATTATTAAGTGTGTACTGAGAATTTGACAATACAATATTTCATGTTCACTAGTAAATAAATGGTGCACATAATTAATTGCTTGTATATGTATGAGCGCTCAACAGTCAAGTCAACACACAGTTCCGGGTACAATATAATCAGGTGTAGCCACTACTTGTAATAAATATGCGGTCACATTACACATCTGATAATCGCGTGTCTGTCCAGATAATAAAAACTCGAGTAAAAAAAACATGACAAAGCAAATGAGTCAGTCATTGTTGTTAATTGCATTTATTTAAGTTTAATTGGCAACAGTAAAATATAAAAAAAGTACTACCACATTTTTATTGTTGTTTTATTGAACATAAAATCTGTTTTTATGTTTCTTTTGCTTGAGAATGGACTTTTAATAATTTGTTTTGTTTATTTCGTCTGTGATTTTTGGATAAAAAACGTCAAAAAGTTTTAGCCTTGACAGCTAATTCTTTTTCATATCGTGATAATTTTTTTTATATTTATAATTTTAATTATAATTCATATTTCACACACGCGTTAATATATATTTTATTTACCGTAGAAGTTAGTATATTTAAGTATGTAGGAATGTTATTGACGTGCATCTAATTTTATACACGGACTTTTTGTTTTATAAAAATGTCTCCCCCAAACAGAAAAATAATATTTGCATTAGAATTTCTTAGTAAATAAATATAACCGTCAATTAATTGTTTAGAAAGGATGTTAATGGGGGAATTTAAATGTGTTTAAATGTGTTTAAATGCAGTATCAGTATGCAGCACAAACCTTAAAGGTTAAGCAGTTGAATGCATTGTATAAATTATTGCCATCGAATTCGTTTTGTTTATTGGAACTGCTTACACCGATTAAAAATGCATAAGCAAATTTAAATAAATAAAAGAACACAACTGCTTTATCAATAAATAAACACACTCGCACTCTATCTATATATTTTATATACAAATGGCGTCACACCACACTGATTTCAGTATTTCATTTTCATTCGTAAATTCGTTCCAAAAAAAAAATATATCAGCTGCATCATTTTAACTTTTGATTACAGACGGTGGTTGTGAGCTCTCTCAATCGTGTGTTTTGTGATAAGAACGTACGCGCCAAACCTATCGTCCTATCGTGCACAATAATAATTTGAAGTGCGGTGGTGGTCTGTCGACTACACAAAGTGCACATCCAGACCATAATTGGTTATCGAACTGAACGTGCTCGCATTTATTCATTCATTTGTGATAGTAACTAATTTGTAACGCATAGTTCCTAATCGCGCCACACGCACATTCATCCACAAAGTGCGCGCCACAATAAAAGTTGTGTTGGCCGACCCCAAAAAAAAAAAACACCACCAATCAACCCAAAAATAATTATGAAGGAAAAGATGTCTTGCCTGTCGGACATCGACTTGGCGACATTACACAAAACACGACTGGAGGAAAAGATTCAGTACAAGCTGTCGTGGTGGGCACACAAAAAAAGTAGCAACCCAGTGAAAAGTGCGGTCACTCCAACCCGGAAACAACAATCTCAATCGAATTCTGTGCGGAATAAAAAGTCCGAAGTGACGACGACTGAGACAACAAATGCGGTTTCTTCTGGGCGTGGAGATTTAAAGTGTTCTGATCAAAAATTAGTGGACGGTGGTGAGAATTCAACAGAAAGGGCAACGAGTGATATTAAGAATTGTGACACGGATCACGAGGAACGTGTGCGACATCCGGCTGATTTGGCCAGTTTTGGTACTTGCCATTATGAGGATGAGTTTTATATGTCACGACGCAGACGTTCTGGCACATGGCCGTAAGTTTAATTATTATTAAATTAACATATTTTTTATAAAAAAAAATAATTTCTTTTGTTGCAACTTTTGCAACCTGCTTGACTTGTTGTTGTGTACTCGTACTTTTTTGGAATTAGTTTGTGTTGCAATAATTCATTTGCGCTCGAATTAATGATCCGCGTTGTGTGGCAATGGACTTTATTATAATTTACATGGATGCCTACTGCTAGTCACACTGCACGTGCTCATCGTTAATGGTTGTTACCTCTTGTTACGAGTAGTACTTCAGTTAATTTTAATTTTCTTGTTGGACGGCTGGCTAGTTTCATAATGTTTTTTAATTGAGATTATGTGTGGCCGATTTAATCTGATAATATGTGAGGAGATATAAGAATTAATCAAATCCAGGTCCTTTTTTTGTTTGGATTTCGGATTGCAGTTATCAACATTTCATATTTTAACGAAAATCAATGGTAAATATTAAACTGAAATAGAACTCAAACTCAAGTCAGAACCAAAAGCTCTCCGAACCCGAACCTGAATAACCCACAATTCCCCAGTCCTCATGTAGAAGATAGATGCAGTTCCAAAATATTTCTGAAGACTTTAAAATGTTTACTTAGGGCATATTACAAAGTTTGTTTTTAATGCAGTTAAATCTGTTATTTTTGGATTTCGTGTTTTATGTGCAACAAATCGAATGTTTTTTGTAACCATACACAAATACCACTAGTCCACAGAAACCAGTTTTTTTTTTTGCATATTTAAGCAATTTGTTAGCATTCTGGGTTTCTAACAACAAAACAAACCATCAAGAATCCGTCTTACATCAAAAATGCAAAAAAGAGAAACATGAGCGCCAGCCTCCAAAACAATTTGGCATTTCTCGACCCCGCCGCGCCAACATCCACCTGTCGGATACACACACGGATGATTCGCTACATTCACAAATCACACGACCGCACCGCAACTGCAAAGTGAGCACCACACATAGCAGGTTGAACGGCCTCAACCTTGTCCCGATGTGGACAACAATAATTATTATTATAAAAATGGTTGAATGACGTCAAATGCCTGCGTTCATCATAACAGATTTAACCAGTATTTTGGTAACTTGTTAGTAACACATTATTATACAATAATGTTGTTGTCTGGAAAACTGGTGAGTGATAGGGCACTACAATACCGTCGTCACGTATGTTGATATCTTAAGATATATTAATTTATTTATTATCTAAAAATTTGAGTGATTCAATAAAAAACATCAAATTAAACCACTCACCTTCAAATTATCGCTGTTATCTTGATTGCATTAATTTGCAAAATATTTTTGCCCAGGAACTAGATTCCACAATGAAGAGACACAACATTAGCGATTGTATGATATAAATATAACACAATATTGTTTGGGTTATCGAATCATCTATTTGGAAGTCGATATCACTTTTAAAACTGGTTGTGCGGGTTGCATTTTGATGGCATTTAGTGCCGGAATTAAATATCCATTCAGGATCTAGCCGTCGAAATTAAATTCTTTATTTTTTAAGTTTTCGATTTCCTTTAAAGACGCTGATATTTTAATGGCGAGTTGTTTTTGAAACGGCTTGATGGTTTTGACCAATTTAAGAAATAATTTTTTGTTAGGTTTTGTAATTTGCTACTCCCTTTTAATTTATTTTCTGTACTTACTTGAAATTCCTGTTATTTTTCGTGCGTTTTATTACACGATTTTCAAAAAATATTAATTAAGTTTGAAAGTCAAAAAAAACTGCTGTTCATTTGAAGGTTAAATGATTTTGCATATTCAATGCTTAAACAGACACACAATTAACCTAGTAAAAATTAAAACACTCATCGTCGATATGGGCAAGTTAGGAAGACGTTAATTAAACTTTCCTTAAACCGTACTTAGTTCAAATTCGAATAATTTCGTATGGAAATAAGTAAATAATTCCGAAGCGCGCCTCACCGTGTGTTTCATTGTTTCGAATTTTAATTGTTGCTATACAAGAATGTACACGTCACCGATGTACAAAAAATGTAGTGAAAAAAAAACGTTTAAAAAACGTATTCAGTTAAAGTCCGCATTAATGGTTTGACTGACTTGCAAGTTTATAAGCATTAAGCTCAAGTGCGAGCGTGTTGCTTTCTCAACACAAAATGTCCATAATTAGTGTAAATTCTTCGAGTTTGAGTTTAGTGCAGTTAAGTGGTGTCATATAAGTAAATCGTCCTTTCCTTACATTATCCTAAGTTAAAAGCAAAAAGTTTTATGACACAATTAAGTGAATTAAAATGAAGTAAATTAATGTTAAAGGTAAACTATGTTTTTAATATTAATTACAATTAAAATAATTGTTGCAGTTAATCGTTATGAATTCCGCTGATGATGTCTCGATATGATGATCATATTTGTCAATATAATTGCCGAATAAGAATAAGTGACTTAAAGTGAGCTTAAGTAATTTTATTTAATATTTTTCACTACTTCAGAAGATTACCATTCAACAATTTCTTAAGTGGTCCTTGTTTATTATGTAACCGCATTTCAAAGAGCTTAAGTAACGGCCTTTTAGAGAATTTAAGTGCAACGCGGAAGCATTTTATGTATGCGGCTAAAAATATTGTTTGAAAATGTATTTTCGATTTGCAATTTAAGTCGCATGCTATTTATGTTGTGTTCATTATGTCAACTGTGCAAGCATATGTTTGGCATCGTTAGTCAATCGTTGCATCTATTTTAACCTTAAGTAAAAATAGTGCGTTTAACTTTATGCGACACTCATGAGTAAAATGCGTGTGGCTTTTTTGTTTCCACTCAATTTAAATTTAATGCAATCGTCTATTAAGGGATTGGCATATTAATAGATTGATCTGGCTGTCTATAACGGTTGCAGTGTTCTACAATGAAATTATGTAAGGAATCTTGTTCGGTTTCTATAAATAAAACGGAAATTATTATTGTTACACGATCCTCAAATATGCAATATTTGTTTTGTTAATTGCCTAAACCAATTTGGAAGTAAAATTAACAAAAAAAATCAAAAATCAAATTTAATAAATATTATTTTTACAGGGGCTTTGGGGTTTGATCATCACCACATCCCTTAATTTTGTCGGAATATTTTGTTGAACTCAATTTAAAGTTATGTTTTCATATTCATTTTCATGATTTTTTCCAGTCAAATCCAAAATTTATATTTCATTCAAGTATTTTTATCCTACGCAATGTTTTTCATTCAACAGGTTGTTGTTCATTTGACATTTCCAATCTCGTATACTCAACATAAACAGCGCCTGCATTTTTTTTATATATCCACATAAATTATTATGCTATTTTGCGTTTCATTAAAATACCATTATGAGCTGCCGTTTATAACTATTTCAGTTGCATTCGCAATTTGTTTGGCAGCAATTGGAGCACAGCAGCACATTATGCGATGAACAATAATTAATGCTTGCTTTTTGTTTACATTTAGGCCAGGACAAAAGAAAGCGAATGTCTTTTGTCCTGACCTAATTTTAGACATTGCGGTATAATAATTATTGTGCCAATTCAAATTGTCAATTTTTTGTTTTGTATAAAATTGTGTTGATCTTGTCGCTCCTGCATGTGCGTGGCAGCGTGTGTGCGACTTTGGCATTCGAACAATTCACTTTCTACTTTTAAGTCAATTTAAATTGCTTCCCTTCGGCTGTGTGAGTTTTTTTTGTGAACACCGTTCCCATATTTAACAGGGTGGTGCTTATCTACTTAGTGCTAACTGAGCCACAAGTTAAGTTTGTGCATTGAAACGTTATCGAATACACATTAGACTCCGCTTACGACTTTGTGCAGATATTTTAATCCACATCGCTTAAAAAGGCTCTAAAGCCCCACATAAACAAGAAGATAACCCAATCTTTTTCCACTATAGAAGTCATAACATACAAATAAACAAAAACTTTATCTTTCCGGCGTTTTTCAAATAATTTGCAATTAATCATCGCATCATTTAATGAAATACAATACCTACACGTGATTGTGTTGCCGTTGTGTTTATTTTTTCATTGTCCCAGTTATCACCCTGTAAAGCTCTCATGATTACTTTTAAATTTGCCGTTAAAGTGCGAGTCGCGTGTCTCCCTCTTTGATCTACGGTCCACAATGCAGATAGTAAAAATATACACTAAAATAGTCGCAATTACATTTTAAGTGTGTGTTATTACTTATTGTGCTACACGGCACACGCATATACTCGTAAAATAGTGTAACTAACAGATAAATCTTACAATGTGTTAATTATATTTATTGTGCAAACAAAGCGGACAGTAGAAACTAAAAGTCATCATATAAATACAAATAGAAAAAATCAATGCACAAAAGTGTGTGATAAAAGAATTGAAACGGCCAACGGTAATAAAACTCAGTTTTTTAACGTAAAAACAGCAACAACAAAAACGCGGCAATAAAGCTTATTATTTTATTAATTTATTCGGTGTTGTGCGTTTCTCACAGATTCAGCGAATGCTGTAATACAGTATTAAGTTTATTTAAAGATCAGCGATATTTTCAGTTATTTTTTGGTATGGGTTACCTGTCGCTGCGTTTCAGTTTAGTTCAACTTGTTGCGTGTGGTTGAAACGCAGCGACATGTTACCCGCAACGTGCTTTTGTGGATTTTAGCGCGTTGTTTCAAAAATAATTGTTTGTGTTGTGGCCCATATGGTTAGGATCGTCTTGTGCAACTCTTTGTGTGTTTTAAGAAATTTTAATTTTCTAATTTAAGTTTTAAACTTATTTTAATTAAAGTTTTAAGCATCACAAAAAGGAAGATTAATTTAAAAAAAGAATAAATAGTTGAAATTGAGTGTAGTTAATCAAAAAATAGTGAATATGGATCTCCCACCAGAACAAAATGAAGAGGATCGTGAAATTAGAAGGATACATTTACCAGTGGTAGAGGATCCAGACGCTTTACCAATCGTTGATCCAGCCCTACGAGTATTGAGGTCCGTATTTTTTGACGGGGGATCTTTACAGTTGCTTTTACTTGGAGGTTATGTTTAATTACAATCTTCCGTTATTGTGAACAAAAAAAGCGTTGAATTTTATTTGGGCGCTTCTTTTTATTAAATTGTAATAATAAATTAGTTTGTTATAATTAAAACCTCAGTAAAATTTGAAAACTAATTTTTAAATTTTTATTTTTGCAGGCGAACGCGAAGCTTAAACGCCCCATCCCCCTTCCAACAGTTTGGACCATGTGGACGAATAATGAAAAATTCAGCAATGGTTATGTAAGTATAATTAATTCAAAACCTCAGCATAAAATCACACTTGACAACAAAAACCTTACATCTTAACTTTAACTTCCGATGATGGTCATTTCTTTTTCATTATTAACTAATTTTATGATGAGGTTTTCTTCAAACATATTATGGTCTTAACTATTTTTTGATTTCGTAACCGCTTAGGCGTTTAGTGAGTGACTAGCCGTTTTTTTATATTTTGGATTTCAATGTCTCTCATGTGAATCTTTGGAGGCTTTCTCCTAATTGCTAATTCATTTTAATTCACGCATTTCATTTTAATGCCCAATGTCGCAATTTAACGATTCTTTTTTGTTACGCATTTGTTTTTCATTTAAATGTTTTTTAGGCAAATTCAAGACCCTGCCAGTCAGCGATTGACGTGGTACAAGCAGCCATTGGCTGTCCTCGTTATAAAGAAGGTACGCGATCCCTCGGTTTTGGATCCATTTGTGCAGCTCGTTGAATGGCTGATTACGGTAATTTCACATTTTTTGTTTTGATAGATATTTTAGAGAAAATCTAATAAGGACTATTTCTTAATAATAATTACAAATACATTTGATAAAAAATTTAAGTCTATCTAGATTTATTTTGATTTCTTAATTTTTTTTTCAGATTAAAAATATGGTTGTTTGGGTGGAATCTGCGGTCCTAGATGAACCCCTATTAATTGCTGAAGAGAAATTCCAGAATATTAAAGATAAATTGGTAACATTCAAGTAAGAATTCCTAAAAATATCCCTTAAAAAGTAAAAATTACTAAGTTTAATTAATTTACAGAGATGGTCGTGACGATTTAACTGACAAAATTGATTTCATCATTTGTCTGGGCGGTGATGGCACCCTTCTGTATGCTTCGCTGTTGTTTCAACATTCGGTTCCACCAGTGATGGCATTCCACTTGGGTTCACTCGGTTTTCTCACACCATTCCAATTTGAACGGTTCGAGCAACAGGTCACGAATGTTCTTGAAGGTAAAAAGTGGTTATAAGTTCAGTAAAAAAAGTTTTTTTTATTAAACAAATACTTAAATTGCTCCAGGTAATGCTGCCTTGACATTAAGAAGTCGTTTGCGATGTATCATAGTGCGAAAGCCGAATAGTGATGCACCAGACAGTGATCGTAAGAAGAATAGTAAGAAGATTGCTCAGGCTCAGGCTCAGGCTCAGGCTCAGGCAAGCAGCAGTAGTGTTAATGTATTGGCAAATACGTCAAATCAGTCAACAAATATTTTAGTAAGTCGCGGTTTTTGAGGTGTCAAGATTTCGTTGATTTATTAATGGTTATTAAAAGATTTTTTTTGTGTTTGAAGTAAGAAGGATTTTGTTAAATTATATTAATTTTGCTATTTTATGATTATAAGGTTTCTTTTCCCTCTTTTCAATCCCACCAATTTAATTAAATTTATCAAAAACCACAAAAAGCTTGACCATTTCTGTTTTAAAACCGAAACGTTTTTACTTCAATAATCATTTAAAACTTCTCAAATTTTTTCATTTAATTTTATATTCAAAAAAAAAAAAATCACCGATTTCAGTTATTGATTTTAATTTAATGAATTTTAATATCTATTAACTTTTATTATTATCTTTAGGTTCTTAATGAGGTAGTCATTGACCGCGGCCCATCGCCATATTTAAGTAATATTGATCTCTTCCTGGATGGAAAGCACATTACCTCCGTCCAAGGAGACGGCCTGATCGTTTCAACACCAACAGGCAGCACTGCTTATGCTGTGGCAGCCGGTGCTTCAATGATTCATCCGTCAGTTCCAGCTATTATGGTGACACCAATTTGTCCACATTCACTCAGTTTTAGGCCAATTGTGGTGCCAGCCGGTGTTGAGTTGAAGGTATTTTTTTGAACACTTGGCTTTTATTTCTGAACTGGATTTTAGAAAACAATTTTTTCCATTAGATCTCCATTTCTCCTGACAGTCGCAATACATCTTGGGTGTCTTTTGATGGCAGAAATCGTCAAGAGCTCTTCCACGGCGATAGGTTTGTTTTTATTTCTTTAGAAATGTTATTTTGTTTTTCAATTTCATCAATATTTATTCGAACTTTTTTTTCCATTACAAAATGTAGTCTTCGCGTGACAACATCTATCTACCCGGTGCCCAGTATATGTGATCAAGACCAAATAACTGATTGGTTTGACTCATTGGCTGAGTGCTTGCACTGGAATGTGCGCAAGCGACAGAAGCATCTGGATGAATTGTCAGATTTAACAGCATCAGGTTCTGAGGATGCTCTCGATGAATTAGAACAAGGTGCAGAACAAGACAATTAAATTATTCTGTGTTTGTCACAAGGATCGCATTCAGAGGGGCTTGATGATGATCAACCTGTGTCGTATACAATTTGATGACAGACAACCAATAACTTTTCTCTCCTTTTATTTTTCTAATTTATTTTCTTTATTTTTAATATAAAAACATTTTTTTTACCTTAACTTAATAATTTGGTGCACAGAAAACGATTTTTTTTAAGTAGTAATATTAAACACGGACAAATTTTTATGTCTTCATTCGATTCATCATTTAATAATAATTATCGTCATTAAAAAATGTTATCATGGCTCGTTAAGTCAGTAAAGTGTTTATTTAAGTTTATTAAAATTAATTAATTGGTCTATGTATATTTGTTAAAAAAAATTCTGGTGCAACTGACAATATAAAAGTAACTGCACATTAATTGTTAAACATATTTAGAAAAATATATATCTGAAATGGCTTGCGAACAAAAGGAAAATGGTTTTAAGTTAAATTCATGTGAAACTCAACAAACCGCAAAATGTTCAATATAAAATGGAGGATGTAATATTCTTTTGTAAAATAAATATTTTAATTTTAAGTTACTAATGATTAAACCTTTTTACTTTGTTCATTGACAGAAAGTTAATTGTGCTTTTTCATATAATGTACTTACTTATGTTGGTGGTTAAAATTAATTAATATTACATTTTCATTTTCTATGAAAATTCTTATCACATTTTTTAAATAATTAAAAAATCGACGCATTCAGTGAGGCATACTTGTTGTTTATGAAAAAGCCAAACTTAATATTAGAACAATTATTAAATTAAAGTTTTTTATTATTACTTTATTAAATTCGTAAAATGGTTTAAAAGTATTTGTTTTATTTTCTGACATTTTGCATTAAATTTAAAATCTATATTGAATGTTAATCGAAATGAGATTTAGATTCTTGTATGTATTCCTTCTCATTGTTCTATTATGTGTATATGTAGTTAAAACAAATTTCTTCGTCATTCCCGCATTGGCATAAAAATCCCGCGCTTGTTGTACATTTTTCGCAAAATAAGGTATTTTCTTTGTTGCAGTCTTTCCTGCGCTATAATAATATTTCGTATATTAAATAGAATTAACTCCTTCAACACAACATTTATACATGCCGTGAATTTTTAATAAAATATTAATAATTAAAATAAATAATGAGTGATGAATAAAATACAACATCTTCCACTACTAAAATACCATTTGTAATAATTATAAAACCGGTGTGACACTTTTTTACATATGAAATTCATTCAAATCAAATTGTATACAAATTTTATACAACGAAAAATTATACCAACTTGCAACTAGCAATAAAAAATAATAGAAGTACTACCAAATACTTTACTTTGATTTACAGAGAAATTTGTCTTTAAAAAATCTTTATATATTATATTAATCATTTCATAGCATGGTCCACAGAAAGTATAGTTTATGATCCTTCTCGCGCGAGGTGTCACCTAGGATTTCATTGTGGCAATTAAAAAAGCATCTGCAACCTTATTACCCATCTCCTATAGCCACAAACAACAATATTTACTTTTACGTTTTTATTTTATTGTAAAAAGAACTTATGAAAACAAAAACAATCTAATTTTCTTGAAGGACATTCTTCGATTCAAAACTTTCAGACACACTTAATGAATCTGGAGGCAACTGAATTTTGCGTAAGTTCCAGTGCAAGCACTCAGTCAGTGAAGCAAACCAATCAGTAGTTTGATTCTCAGCGCATATACTCGGAAGTGGGTAAATAGATGTTGCCACTAAAATACTAAAATTAATAATAACAACACTCAAAATTACTCATAAAAAAATGAGTGAGTTAAAAATAAGGAGTACACAAAAAAAAAAACAAACCTGTCGCCTTGGCATAGCTCCTGATGATTTCTGCCATCAAAGGACACCCAAGAATTGCAGCAACTGGTAGGAGAAATAGAAACCTAATGGAAGATTGCATTTTAAAAAAATTAAAAAACGAACACATAACCCAAAAATTACTTTCAACTGAACATCAGCAGGTACCACAATCGGCCTAAAACTGAGTGAATGTGGACAAATTGGTGTCACCATAATAGCTGGAACTGACGGATGAATCATTGAAGCACCCGCCGCCACAGCATATGCGGTGCTCCCTGTCGGTGTTGAAATAATTAGGCCGTCTCCTTGAACGGAGGTAATGTGTTTCCCATTCAGGTAGAGGTCAAGATGATTTATATGTGATGATTGGCCACGGTCAAGGACAACTTCGTTAAGAACCTTAGGAAAGTGAATTAATTTAAATATTATCAAAAACAACTAAATAATTTCAGGAATAAGAATTTCGTGCGTCGTAAAAATAAAATGTTTTAAAGCATCGCAGCTTACATGAACGGGTGAATTGATCTTTTTCGTCTTACGATTACATTCACGATTATAATCTGCAGTGTTCCACTCAATGGTGCAGCTCAAACGGCTTCTTAATGTCCAGGTAGCATTGCCTGAAACAATTAGACATACTTCGTTTATAATAACGCCATAATCCGAATTTCTGACCATTTTACCTTCAAAAACATTTGTGACCTCTTGCTCGAATAGCTCAAATTGGAATGGTGTGAGAAAACCGAGTGAACCCAAATGGAATGCCATCACTGGTGGAACTGCTTTTTGAAACATCATTGAAGCATGCAGGAGGGTGCCATCACCGCCCAGACAAATGATGAAATCAATTATCTCATTTAAATCGTCACTACCATCCCTGTTAAACCAAAAAAATAATAATTTATTAGGTTTCCCGTAAGTCAATTTTGTGGAATGCTTACGTGATTGGTACCAATTTTTCTTTCATTTTCTGGAATCGTTCTACAGCCGTTAATAGGGGTTCGTCTATGACCGCAGATTCCACCCAAACGGTAACTTTTTTAATCTGGGAAAATAAAAGGACACTCAAGTTTTCCATTTTCAAATATTTGTTGTCGAAACAAGGTGCTATATGTCACTCTTAATTACCGTAATCAGCCATTCGATGAGTTGGACAAATGGCACCAAAACTGCAATATTGCGCAACTTCTTTACCACGAGCACATTCAATGGCTGTTTGTACCATGTCAACCGCTGGACTGCAGGATCTAGAACTTGACTTAAGTAAACAACATTAAACACAGAGAAAAGCAAGAATCAAAGATGATTAGAAGACAACTTAAAGAGTTCAGTTAAACTTACTCTAATATTGGCCTGTAACTTGTCCTTGTAATTGACTCTTTTTTCATACAAGTATTATCGTGCGCCATATTTTTATGTAACGTGCTCATTGCTGAAACTAGTAATTGATTGTTGAAAGCATTTTGTTTAAACGAAGTGAAATAAAACCGACTCCTCACATAAACTGAACTTTATTCTAGTAATGCATAGTTTAATATTATCTAGTTTCAATTTAAATCAGTGTAATTTTCTCTTCAATTTCTTTGATGTAAATTAAGACCGTAGACTTGAGGAATATGACAAGGTCCAATTTTAAATGACTCTGACCGAATTCGAGATGCTTGATATTGGGATAGAAGCGCTACTTAAGGAAACCCTACAAAAAAAAGTTTAAGGCAAATATTTGTAAAACTAAAAATTATAATCAAAAAATCAAAATTCAATTTATTGTGTTATTTATGCTTTATTTTATATCACATTTTTTAACATAAAAAGCAGTGTATTAAATTTAAAAATAATTTAATATTAATAATTAAACGCATTTCCAAACGACGTTGACAAATAAATTTCATCATTTGCTGGTCGACTAACATCCTCTCCCAAATTGCATATTATAGTTGCACGATTCAGCTGTATTTGGCAATGCCACTTGGTCTCTGTGAACTTTGTTAAGTCAAACTGACTGGGATACTTGAAAGAAGTACTTTTAAATGCGTATCGTTCTCAAGTTAAATGGTAAAACAATTTGGAGAACGCACGAATTGAATTATGTTTGCATTCTTAAAACTAAAACTAAAGGAGTTTCTCTCGATTGGTACTGAGCAGATTCCAGCTGACTGACTATCCAAATCCAAGAACATATTTCGGTAATTTCGTTATTGACATCAGTACGCTCATTCTAAGTAAAATAAAAATAAAATAGCAAAAAGAATTCATGAGGTAAATTAAATTGATTAAATTTTTTGGATTTATTTTGTTAATTACTTACAAATTTAAAAAGGACTAACACCGACCACAACCATCAATTTTATTATTTTTTGTTAAACTTAAAATTATAAAAGGATTAAACTTTAATTTTATTATTTAATTAATATTTATGTACATTTAAAATAATTAACACCAAATACAAATAGCCTTGTAAACTGTAGACAAAATGCCTTCCTCCTCAACCGAATCTCGTGGAGTTGTGTGCGCTTCCAGCTCACTAGGGGATGGCAGTGAAAGTCTATCACTTTTCTCGTACTTCAGCTCTTCCAAATAGTTGGACGCCACAAAATTTGGTTCAACCTCGTTTGTTCTTATATTTGGGCTTATTGTGGATGCGTCATCCATTTCGCTGGTGCTATATGGTTAAATTAGGATTTTGGTTAAGAAGAAGAAAGTAAAGTCCAAGTACCAATTTAGGGCGTTTATAATTGCGATAAAAATAAAAATAAGCGAATTAAAAAAAGATTGTAAGTTTGCAGTGAAAGAAATAAAATATTGTCAATCAAAATATTGATTGGTTTGTGTCTTTGATTTAATATTAATTGGTAATTGTCATAATGGCTCGATATTTACATTGCTCATTAGATTTCAGTTAACTTTAATAAATGTTAATTATGTAGTATCTAAATCAGTTGTAAGTATTTTATAGGTTACGTACGATGCACTGAATCCTCGATACAGCCACGCTTTCCATCCCTTAGGATTCACCTCGTCAATTTTGGATTCTACGACCTCGCAAAAGTTCTTCCGATCATGACTGCGACCACTTTTGGCATCACAGATGATTCTCTTTTTACACTCAAAATCACACGATGGTCGAACTGGTGAGTGCTTCCAATAATGCCTTTAATATAAAACTATAATTATCACAATGTCCATTAAAACTAAATACAATACATTACTTGTAATAAAGGTCAAACATCTCCTGATTGTCAGTCATCAAATTAATCAGTTCATCCCAATCCTGCGGTCTTAATCCCCTCATCCCGTAAGCAGCCCGCGTTGAATACAATTTATACCAAATAGGGTAGTCATAAAGATTGGCCTCCTTCAAATTCATAATCCACGACTCATGATCCACAACCGAGCGTGTTGTCGCCTCGTGATCACCATCAACATAATAAATCCGATACCCTGGATTGAGGTCATAGTACGGTGTCACCGATGGCCCAATGTACGCAATATTGATGGCACGTCCCAAATTTTGTGGATCATAGAACACTTCAAACTCATCGAAATGCGTGTGCCCAAAGAACTGAGCCGTAATTGTGCTCTCAAATCGGCTGATAATTTTGTAGTAATTGCGAGACCACACTTTCAAGCAATCGGAATGTCCTGGTGGAATGTGACCAATGATGTGAACCTTCTCGTTAGAAAACTCAGCACTTTGGAGCTCATAAATAAACCATTGCAACTCTGTGGCGGGATCCGTGGAGTTCAGAAGGAGCCACCAATTTTTGTTGTTGCAATAGTTCATGTTGAGGGAGATGACTCGAAAACCGGGACGCACAAGCACTGAATAAAATGCACCACGACGCACAGTGTGTGAGACCGAGGCGGGTAACCATCTTCTCCATTGATTGTCCAACTCATCGTACAGCCACGAAATGGAGCTGTCAACTTGTTTGACATATGGCGGTGGGAAGCTGTTTACGGGTGCACTTTCATGATTGCCGAGTGCTGGGAAAATTGGGATTCCCGGGAACATTTCAGACATTTGTTTGACGGTTTCTTTGATGATTTTAAGATTCTCTTCTTTTGTTTGATTCCAGACGTCATGTGGGGGTAAGTCGCCAGTCCACAGGATGTAGTCAATGTCCTAATGCATATTATTAGAATTTAAGGAATCGTTCATGTCTTTAAAATACAAGGAACACAAATTTATAAAATCGAGAGTTCACTTACCGCATGAGTGTCCACAATATGCTGCAACATATTATCCACAGTCCTCTTCGGACAATCACACTTCCTGTAATCACCCCATTTGCCAGCCGCATTATTTGGCGTCGTTGGACCCCCATTCGTCAACCGACAACACAGTGGCTCATTGCAATCAGCATTTGATCCCTCGGCATAGTACGGATCGTAATGGGTGTCGGAAATGTGCAACACTTTGAATGTGGGTGCCCCCTCCTTGGGCAGCGGCATGTCATGGGGATCTGGCTTTGGCACCGGTGGGAATGCCACCTCCCATTCATGATACGGGTTGTAAACGTCATCGCAGGCGTCCCCAATGACAAAGCTGCAGATCTCATCAGGACCAATGGTGACACGCTTCAGCACATAAATCACTTCGCCACCAAACAGTTGGCTGACGCCCTCGCACACACGGGGGCTTTGAATTTTCAGATTGACACAGTATTGGTAAATTGTTTTGATGATTTCCTCTTTGCTTTTGCCTGTTTGGATGTAATGTTGAAGGAGACCAGCGCCTGTTGCGGGGAATAAAAGAATGAATTATTACGTTGTACTTAGATTGTTTAAAAAACTGCTTATTTCAGTCATAATACTTAATTTGAATGAAATTTCCATTTAAAAAAATAAGATTCATATTATGATTATCAAGCATCTTTGGATTGACAATGTAGCGTTAAATTCGCATTCATATTAAATATGTTGAATGCGTGGAAGTTGCGTAATTCTTTTTTGCCATGTCGTCTGACAGCATTTTACCGTATTTCCGTAAAAGATATGCGAATTCAGATGATTGCCATCTCAACAGTCAAGACGAAATAATTAAGTCGGAGCTTTCTCCAATGGAAATTATATTGGGAGGGTAAAACTCATACAATCCAGTTTTTCCCAATCTCTGGCAAATTTGATTGTTTAATTTAATTCGGATCAGTGCTTAATGTTGAAAACTATTCCACTTTGACCTTGAAATGATTACTCAAACTTGATTTAATTAAATATCCTTGAAAAAAAAATTTTTTTGGATAACAATTTTGTTTAATTTAATATAATTGTCTTTCTTTCAATAAATACAAATTTTTAATTTAAAGTGAGTTTAAAGTGAAACCGGTTTTGACCTTGAATCACAAAATTATTTATGATTTTCACTTTTCTCAGTTTAAATTTATTTTGTAATGAAATTTATGAGTTTTAATTTAAATTATTTCAAAAAGTTGTCAATTTCAAAAACATTTAAAAAAAAAAATTTAATTTTTAAAGGTTTAAGGATTTTGATCTAAAAATTATTGTGCATTGCTTTACCTCAAAATTTTGTAGACTGAAGTGTGTCAAATTGAAGCTTTAAATTTGAGGATGTTCTTCAATAAAATTATACCAACTGAATTGAAAGCTTTTCCCACTTAAAATAATATTAGCAAAAAGTTTGGAATTACAATTAATTACAGGCTATACTATTTACAAATAATCAATTATTGTATTAAATTGCATTTAATGAGAAAAGAGATTGTAAGTGTGACCATACAACACGTGCCACATTGATGGAGAATGAAAAGCTCTCATCAACTTAAACATTCATTGCAATTATAAATGCTTCTGTTTTGAAATCACCGACGCGAAACGATTTAATGAAATTACTTATGACCAAGAGTGTATTAAGCTGCTAATAACAAATTGCTTCACGCCATCCATCCATGATCAATCATCCACCATTCAAGAAGTAAAACTCCGCGTTAATCTAAGAAAAATATTCCGCTTTGGCCAATTATTACTAAATTGCTATTGGTGTTAATTTATCCCATCACACCTCGTGCGAGCAAAAGAACCAAACTCTCGATGTTTTGTTGCCACAAGTACTTTGCAGCACAGTATGCAGATTATGCAGAATCAATTTGAACAATAATTTTGTGCACGCAGACCAAGTGCCTGCGTATTAATTTTTACCTGCTTTGCATGCGGTGCACGAAACTTTCGACATCACACTTGTTTCGATTTCATAGGCGACCTGCTTCAAATTGAAGAGCTTCAGCGCCTTGTCCACGAATGGTGGATAGTGTGAGTACTCAGCGGAATCGAACCACAACATGCGTGAGGATGATTGATTCGTCTGCAAAAAAAATATCGAAAAAAATAAAATTTATGTATTTATAATTCGTGTATTTGTTAAAAGCAATTGAGGAATTTTGTAAAAATAAGTTGAGAATGATTTTGTGCTACAATAGATTTGTAAGTAAGTACCTACATAAAACACGAATATGAGTAAGCTTTAACTTTGGGACACTGCAGCACGTTTTTGCTTCTTGGTAAACCTTTTTTGAGGTCAACCGGCAAATAAATTGAGGTGTGTCAATTATTGAGTTACTCGACGTTCTTGTGTGTGATTTGATGCGGTGGTAAGACAACAAACTGGTTAAATGTTGCCGAAATGTTCAATGTAAAGACTTTCTTTCAGTTCTTTTATTAACTTTTGTACAGTACTCATCTTAAAATGTGATACCCACTAACATATATTTAATAGAGAATTCTTTGACTTTAAAATAAACAGTCGAATTTAATTATTTCTATGAGATGCTTATTTTTTGAAGTTAAAAAAGGTTTCAATCATTGAGAATTGGACCCTGTGCATAAACGTCTGAAAGGCCTGAGGCAATTTAAAGAAAATGTTGTTGTTTCGATTTTCTTATTGAGAAGAGAACATTCAAATATTTACAATGGAATTTATGTTAAGATTGTCTTGTAACAACTGATAAATAAGAATTTCAATTCACTGACAATGACCAAAACTTTATACTTTTATTTTAATTTGAGTGGAATGTAGAAGTGATGAACTAAATTTCAGTAAAAGACAAGAGTTGACTTATCTTTTCTTTAAATTGACAATTTTTTTAAAAATTGAAAACATTTTGATTTGATTAATAAAATGACTTAACCGGCTCTTAAACTCATTGTTTCAAAAATTATGTAAGACTTGATTATTCAATGAAATTACCTTCAAATCCTGCAACCTCTTCAAAATGATCTCATCCTT
Organism: Sylvicola cinctus; assembly: GCA_963854165.1. Classification (NCBI taxonomy): domain Eukaryota; kingdom Metazoa; phylum Arthropoda; class Insecta; order Diptera; family Anisopodidae; genus Sylvicola; species Sylvicola cinctus. The sequence goes on from OY974082.1 coordinate 2,001,224, forward strand.
ATCCTGCTCGGACATTGCGGGTGGCACGAAATGCGTCCGATTCACAATATTCAAATGCGGTGTTATGCTACGTGGCACACTCGTAATGTTCCAGTCATCGCTTGGCGTTTGCCATTTGACCACCGCCTGTCTGTTTCCGCTGCTGGACGTAAACAAAAACGGATATCCTGTTTTGGGGAAAGGCGTCGTAAAAAATGAACAAACCAAATAAATCGCCTCGCAAACAAAATACTTACCAACAGCACCAGCGAATATACTGCTAGCAAGTACAACAATTTGCGTTAATTTAAAAGCTCTGCTGGCTATCCCTTCACTGGTTCTGTAGCTTCTGTGTCGGTGCTGCATCATGATGAATACGCCGTGTGTGTGTGTCACATGTGAAAGTAGTTATGCAGCTGAAATGGACATATGGGAAATGTAAAGAATTGCAGTTTCACAAAGAATTCGTCTGAAAAGACTGCTGGTGACAGGAGAAAATAATTGTGATATCTGTTTGTTGAATGCGCTTTTGTTTACATCAAGATATTGCTGCACACAAATTAATGAGTTTTAGGACGTGACAAGGAAAATAGTGATGAACAATGTAGTGGGATGTTTTGACAAAACACGGTAGGTGTATTTGTTCTGGATATTCAACAAATTTGTCGTTGTGCAATTTTCCGGCTGTTGATTTGAGTTGGCTTCAAGTTTAATTCAGAAAATGTGCAGGTGAGCGACACATTTGAAAACAAAATTCTTTCACGGTCAATCTACAGTGTTGCGGAATAATGCGTGGTTTATTGTTCACGTGTGCAGACACATTCTTTATAGAGGCTGGTATTGGGGTCGTCTCGTTTGGTTCAAAGCAACTATTTTATTCAATCGTCATTGTGTTTTTATGTTTTAAGTGATTCGAAATTTTTAATTCAAATTTTAAAATAATTACAAAAGTTGTCATTTTTTTTGTGCAGATTTTTTTAAACATTAAACTCTAAATTATTTTATGATTTACTTATGGAGAGCTGGCAATTTATGAAATAAGAAATATGACAAGAAAACTAACTAATTTGTTATTACTCTTTAAATTTGTATTTAAATCACAATAATTATCATTATTATTTATTTCGCAATAAATTTATTCAATACGCATTTCGCCTCTTGTTGTTTTCAAGTTTCTTATTTAACTTCATTGCATGTTTCTTATTTTTATTATTACCGCACAAACGGCAGTCAAAACAATAGACGTTACAAATTAATTATTGTGTATTTAACAAACGATTTTATCTGAATAACATTCTGTTTCGCTAAGAAAGTACAAAGCTTCAAAGTGCAAGATGATTGACACATTCTATATGTTAAATTCAAAATTGTAATTGTTTGATAAATAATCTGCACAAGCTAATAATATTTACTGAAATATAAACTCGGATGAAATGAGGGCACGTTAATCCGTCACATGGAAATAAAAAGTGCATAACTTCATAATAAAACTTAAAGAATGACATGTAAACATAGATTAAGTAATTACAATAAAATAGTAAATAGGAAGTGATTGTTGAGTGAATTACGAGTGTGTAGATTAAGATAATTAAAACGAGTGACACACATTGTAAAGTCTTGAAATAAAAATAACAATTGTTGTTATGCTTAAACGAGGAAAGATTATTAATCATTAATTTAAAGACTTGAAAATTCCACTCAAAATATTACTCAATATTCGTGACATGAACCCAAAAGTAACTCAAATTTAAATCTTATTTTCACATGACAATTTTAAAATTCATTAAAATAAAAAGGAGTTGACTGGAAGTTTATATCTGATTTTACAACTTAAATTTATTAATTCCGCAAACCATTTTAAATTTTTTGAAGTATGTACTTTCTTAAAGAAAAAATCGTAAAAATTAAGTAAAAACGCACTTCAACCGTCTCCACGATACTCAATACAAATTTACGTAACTGCAAGGAATGGAGCTGTTATGTGAAAGCACTAAACAAATTGATCAAATAAACATAAGAGAGCCAGCCACATAACATCTTTAACGGAAGCATCTCGAATGTGAGCATAATATGCAAGTTAAATTGCGGAAGAAATCACTTTTACGGTATTGTGTCGGTCCACGCACTGACCACAGTTCACAACAGCACGACAAGTATCATAACATTCAACAGCCTCGTCATAAGAAGAACACAAAGTATGGCTAACGGCATTATGTCGCGGACAAAGCCGCAAAAAAAAATCAACGTTATTTCATTAGAATGTTGTTATGAATGACTCAAAAATTAGCATTTATCTAAAGTTGTTAAGTAGATAAGTTTATTTCAGTTTCGTGAATGTACGAAAAAGATTATGTTAATGAGAAGTTATAGGCATGAATTGTACGCTTAAGTGGCAACAAGTTTAAAGTTCAGAAGGATGAGTAAGTTTATTCTTTTCTTGATTACTTGCTTTAAAATGGAGCTTCTATTTGCAGTTAAATGTTTAATCTTAAGATGCAAAATTATTGGGGACGCTCACTTTTATATTTATTTGAAAAAAAGTGCATTCGACTTTTGTAATTAATCTGAATTTGATTGACCTTGAAATTTGTTAAAATTGATTTTTTTTACAAATGGGAAAGAAAATGAATTAGATTTTTAATTGCAAATATAAACAATTTTGACCTTAAAGTTTTAAATTCTGTGAACTTGAAATTTTTTGTAAATGGCCTATTCAAATCTAGAACTCTTTGAAATATTGGTAAAATTTTTTTAATATAAAATCAAAAGTCACGAAACTTTAACCTTGAATTTTTTTGAGACCTTTTTTAATGTGGGAAATAATGGATTTGTAAAATCTACAAATTTTTATTGTGATTTACTTATAAATAAAAACATAAATCTTCCAAACTGCATCAAGATTACAACCAATTTTGCATTGCTTCACGTGGGAGACTTGAATTAATGATTCTCATTCGTCATCAAGTTGACCTTCTGAATTGTCATTGCTAGTCTTCGTTTGATTAAGATTTATTTATAAGACCATTAAATAAGAAATACCGCAGTTAAATGACCTTTTGTTTGCAAACAAAATATGAATCATTCTAAGCGAAAATAACAAAGAAAAAAAAATTGCACGAAGTATCCGGGACGCCAGCATTTTTATTAATTCAAAAATTCTATTAACACATCTAAATTTACACTTTGGACCGGTTTCATTGCGACCCAATTTGTGCTGCGGGAATTCAGCATCGCGTAATATTTTGCTAAAAAAAGCACAATTGAATTTTGACTGGCACCGCTCACCTCGTTTCAATGTTTGACTTTCTTAATGGATACGCCAATTATATGGGATAACAGAAACAGCAGCTTTTGTGTCGTGCAAAGTGCGAGCAAGCACGACACTTCTTTTGATGTATAAATATGCGGACAATAATATAGCAAAGTGACGACTTGCGTGTGCTTAAGCGATCTGTGTGTTAAGTTTCTTTGTTTCTTTGAATCCCCCTACAGAACAAAGTTAACTAATAAGCTTCATTTATGTTTGTACTTAATGTTATTGCTCGTTTTAGACATTTGTTTTGTCTGTTTATGTGAAATATTAAATGTGTACAGTTCCGTTGACCTTTTGCAGTAATTTAATGTAGAAAAAATAACGAATTCCATCAAAATGTTATGACTTAAAGATTTTGTTTTTCGAGAATATAAGATAAATCTGATTGAATCATAAATAAATCAAAATGGTAGCGTTTAACAATTTTTTTTTTTCAAAATGATTTTAAATTGTTTATTTGACTTATTGATCGAGAGCAGTTGAATATTCTGTTACGAGCATATTGCCGTGATGCAGTGTTATAGAACCACAATAGGAAATTGTTGCTGAGAGTATTGCCGGAAGTGCATATACCTACTCGTGCTCAAACTATTCATTGCATGTGATGTTTAATTAAAAGTTCTGTAGATTGCTGCGAAATAGCGACTAAATTGTTGAAGCACAAGTGGCTTGAGTTTTATTGTTGTTCTGCTGCGTGTTTGACATATTATTAATTTGAAATTATCAAATTAATTGCACTTAAGTTAGGAGTAGTTTAAACAAAAGTACACATTTCTTTTAGCGAATTTAATTCAAATCGATATTTAGTAGTAATTTAATCGTCAAAATATTAGTTTACAAGGAAATTGTTGTAACGATTTTGATCGTTACGAATTAAATATAAAATAAGCTTTTCAATTTAAAAGCACATTTTTATAACACATATTATATACTTAAATAATTGCATCCGTTAAGTCAATATTTTAACTGTTTAAATATTTAAAATAACATGTTTCTTAAAATTCCAAAATAAAAACTTTGGTTTTCTTCATGTAATATAATTTTTAAAAAGTTTAAATTTCTTAAAGAAAAATTGAAAATGATCTTCACATTAAACAATAATATTCTCACCACTCATGGAAGTCTTTGTTCATGTAGAATGGAAAAAAAATCATTTGAAGTGTTAAAACGTCATTGAAAATAAGAATTAAATTTCTGTATACAATTGAGAAGAAAACTTTCAATGCATTCCTTATAAACTTAAACCAAAACAGAAAGCTTAAAAATCACATCACTAGAACCATTTCGTCGAGTGCATCGAAGAGCTCTTAATGCAGTTTGGGTTGATCGACCACAGCATGTCCGCGCTTAATGATGGTGAAAGTTTGCATCGAGTGAAAAGCATAAAAGCAAAAGCTTCAACATCAAAGCAACCACCATCATTCAAGTTCAATCATATAGAAAATGAACAAAACACTTCATAGTTTGTTGCACTACCAAGAATGTAGCACTTAATTTGTCAGAATATAAGAGGAAAAAAAATCAAAAGTCATGGCAAGCATAGTTGCATGAATGGTCAATAAAACTTCGGCAAGCAGATGTCGAAAGTAAAATTTTTAGAAGTTATTCACCCCAAAAATATGTAACGTCCGCTGAACAGCTGAAGATGCACAAAACGTTCTCTCACAGAGTACACACAAAATATGCTCAAGATGTAACCTTGCCCCTGAACGTAAGCACGTTGTGAGCATTAAAAAAGCATTTATTCCAAGAACACCATCATTATTCCTCATTTTATTGTGCCTATTATGATTCTTCCTAATGTTCCTTTACACCATTTTTTAAAGCAATTCTTTTTATGTGCGTGTATTTCAACTCAACAGTGAACTTACTCAAATCACCATCATAGTTGAAAAGGCACAAAATGTTTTTATTGTGGCGGCAGCGAATGGAGCATGATGTGCCTAAAATTTTGATTTGCTGTTTACGTAATTACCACTTTCACTTGCGCATCGTTTGGACGAGTGGGTATGTCCGGACAGGTCATGAGAGCATTTTTTGTGATTCAACAAAACACTTGATCAAATGAATGATTTTTTTTTTGAAGAAGCTTCAAATTTTAATTCCTAATTTAATTTTTGGCAGTATGCCTAAACTGCTAAGCGTGTGCTTTTATTTTTAATATGCGAGGAAACAATTAAGTTTTGTCAAACACCGCAAATTATTCGGATATTTCAAAGACAACTTAGTCAAACTATTGCTTAGTGGAAATAGGTGCCAAATCGCTGTTTTTGTTTACACGTGTCTTGTGGTGTCGTTCAACTGCTTTATTTTATTAATACGCGAGTAAGAATTTTCTTAAAATAACTGAGAACAACAAAGAGATTTTATTTAAGTTCATTGATGAAAGACTGACGTGGAGATTTTCTACTGGTAGAATAGAACTGATTTAAAATGAGTTTTGGTGGGTTATTTTGGGGGTGGAATATTTTAAATGAATTGTTCATTTTTTGATAATGGTCGGCATGGCGCTCAAAATTACCCAAAAATTTTGGATATAAAGTTAAGTAATTATATATGAAGTATCCGACTTCGCCGTACTTAAGGTGGTATCGGGTTCGAAACAGTAAATGCAGCACTTGATTCTGCAAAAATATGCTGAAGCAGTGAATTCAGTATTAAGGAATTTTTGGGCAGCAGTGCGACAGCGATGATATTTGTACGCTCATAGTTTTTAACACGATAACCAACTTAACAGTTTTCCACATATTTAAAGTGTTATTCTGCAAATTTAAACCAAATCATCTTCCGAATTGAAACTTTAGGTCTCAAATGGTGACTAATTGGGTTCTCTAAATAAAGTAACTAAAATAATAATCACAATCGCACCACATGGTTAGCCACAAAAGATGTAGTGCAAAAGTGTGTCAAAATTGTTTGCATTTCAATTTTTAATTGAATAAACCGATGGCATGGCAGCACGATTGAAAAGTGTGAAAGTTTCACTTCCGTCGACTTTTGGCGCCAATCCCTGTGTATCATTCAGATGCCATGCTGCAATTTTGCATTCAATTACTATGGATATTATATGGGCTTTGTGAAGTTTGCAATCGCAAGTGCAGTAGTTAATAATTCAAAGGAAAGTAAGTCTGACGATGCAAGTGCGTTGGATGGGTGCAGTGCAGTGTAGGTGTGTGCAATAAATTCAGGAGTGCAATTGATGTGAATTGTAACAATTGGAGAATTTATGCGAAAAGCAAGTCCATTGATGCGTTAAGTTTCAATTTTGTTGTTGTGCTTTGTATTCGTAGTTGCACTTTGTAGTCAAATCACAGGAACGTAAATAATTTTCAGAATGGTATTTACAGTTTATTGAAAAAGTTTAAAACAATTTAATTTTGTAGCTTTGAGTTTTGTACTTATGTTTATTAAATAATTTCCTAATTGTATTTCTTGTTTATTGACTTAACGCTTGTCACAACCTGTAGTTGCTGTTAAGCCACTTTTCAAATTTTTACTTTAAAAATAAACCTTAAACTCTAGCCGGTTAATGATTTATTATAGGAAGTTTGCAAATAACTTCCTGATCTATTAATATTCGGACATTAATATTATGTAGTTGTTTACATCAAATTAAAGTGGCATTTGACAGTTCTTTAATTAATAAAAATTAATTTACCTGCTTCGGTTATGACTTATGATTTATTTTAGCAAATATTGACTAAACACTTTTCAAAACAAAAACATAAATCCCAATCGCATTAATTTTACTATTTATAGAGCACATTTTGCAACAACATGACGTGCTGATAACGGCTTCAACGCACGTTATGATGCCGTTACAATCGCTGATTCTTAAAGACTTTGAATGAAATGAGAGAATAATGTTGATTAACTTTTGATCCTTGAACCAAACACACACCACATCTTCATAACTAGAACATAACAACACAAATCATACGATGCTTTATCAATCAGCACTCACAGACCATAAGTGTAATAATTTAATAGTTAAGAAAACTAATCAGTAATCACAACAAATGTACTAAAACGAATGTAGACTTAAATTGAAATGAACTAAATCGCTGAATGCGCGACAGCACATGACTATTTTACATAAACACGCGAAGTAATCGTCATCAGACGTTCAATGTTTCTTAATTCAAAAACTCGCAAGTCTTGCTATAATATGTGTGATCGGTTAGCTTGGCATGTGGTAAAGTTGCACTTATTATGTTTACTTTTACTTCATTTCTCAACCTGCAGTCTCTCTACAGAGTCTCCATACAAAAGCGTTGTTGCAGCGCAATGCAACATTTAAAGAATTAATTATAACCAAACAAAAACATTATATTAGAAATAGTTGTACCAACTGCAGAGTTATGGTGTTTTTGTTTTCAGTTTTGTACTTTGCACTATGTTGAGTTTAGTTTAGTTTTTAGAAAGTTGAAGGTCATTGTGAAAAACACCATTTAATTGCGTATATTGTAGAACTAATCAACTCCCATATTTAGATGTGTTGAGCATTGTATAAAGTTTGTGTATAGATGACCATGGAAGTCGTGGACCGTGACACTGAATAGCATAATTGGTAATGGCTGTGCAGATGGTTGATCAAAATTGTTTGTGTCTTAAAAATGTGTGCAGAAGTATGAATGAAAAACGTGTTTTTTCAATGGATTTATCGTTTTTACGCAAAACTAAATGACCTTTAATTTTTAACAAAAAAAGGGATTGAGCTTAGGATTTTAACTAAAATTAAATATTGAAAATAAGTTTAAGCCAAATGAATTTAAATTAAGCGTTTAAAATAAGAATGACGTTGTTTTCTCAATTAATCATCTGAATTTAATTGTTTTAAATCAAATCGATCCTTTAATGGAAATTCTGGAATAAAATCGCAAGTCTCTCTTATTTAATCTTTAAAAAACATTGATAACAATTTACACTTTAAAAATGTTAAATAACCAAAAGTTCAAACTTACTTTTCCTTGAAAAATAGTGAAACCGCCAATTTAATGCGCCAACAAAAGTTGATGACGAAAAAACTGCATTTAAAGACAACTACACGTATTATTGGGCGTCTTCAGTTTTTTTTTTTGTTTGGCAAAAGTTGCAGAAAAGAAAAGAAAATTGTTGTGTATTTTTGCAAAATAACAAGTTGCAACAATAAATTGCAGTAAAGCCGTTAATGCGGCGACTGTTGCGTTGTTAAAACTCGACTCACTTCTCCCCCTCCCGGTTAAGTGGTAGGTAATCCAATTTTCACTCTATAGAAAGTCCATTGCACTGAAATCGATGATTTGGAATTTGTTGGTCTTTTTATTTGTTTTCGTTTTTTAATGGTGCTAAGTTAAATGCGTTTCATTTCAGCAAAAAGAACTGATAACCTTTGAAGATCTTAAGATGTTTGGTTTAAATTGAACGATTAAATTGTATAGCTTATAGTTTTGTTTCTTTTTGTTTTTAACATTAAATAAATCAAAATAAATAAATTTTTAAATTAAAGTATTAAAAATTTCATGATTTCAGCCAATGGGATTGGGAATTGCGTGAAATATTTATTTTTTACAGCCAATTTTTAATGCAATGTAATTCATTTTTGTTGTTCTCTGCCTATATATTCTTCAACAAAAAACTATTCACCCGGGATTATAAAGTAGCCAAAACATACACAAAAACCAAAAAAAAAGAACAGTTCATTTTTGAAGACTATAAAACAGTTGATTTAAGTTTTGGTTCTTTGAATTTATTAACGTCAACAAAATTTTAACAGAGGGCAATGAAAACATTCGATATCTTTCTAAATACCTCCTCCATCCAAACTCGTATTTAATTTGACTATATGGCCGAATCTCAGCTGAAAGATAACTTCTTGACCCATATACCGAAGAAATCCTCGAATTAACATAAATAACTGGTTTCTAGATAAATTGTACTCGCGTGAAGGTTCAAGGTCACGAGTTCTAGATCACAGTGAATTAGATTCTTACGCTCATTTTTGTAACAGTAACCTAAAAATCTCACAATTGTTGGCAACAACGTACCACGTATACAAAGTGGCATTGCAGAGCGACCAAATAAAAAAAATTCATCATCAAAATTAAAAGTAATTCGGTATTTTCTTAGCGCGCGCACGCATTCCAATTTACCATTAACAACACTCAAAGTAATGCTCAAATTCTTGTGTGTGGTTGACTTTTCCTCGCCTCGCATATAAACGGGTAATATGTGCGCAGCGTTGCGCTGTCTTTCTACCGATTCTGTTTGTTTTTAGGTCAAGCACTCAAAAAGAAACACATCAACCGTTCGCGTTGATGATGAATACAACACACACCGTGTAATAAGTCGACACACCGACTCAAAAAAAAAAAATTGAAGAAGAATGAACAACAACAAAAACACAAAATGCTAAAGACAACAATTTAAATTGGTTGAAAGAGACGCAAAAAAAAATTGGTATTGAGTCCACAAGATGTTCCGTTAAAAAAATAAATACAAGAAGTTATTTTATCGTTATAACAACTATAACTGCTTTAAATCGTTTGGCATTTCACTGAAACTTTTCTTTTCTTACAAGTTAAGAAGTATTTTTTCGTTTAAACACTGTTTAAATCCTACAGTGGTTGTATTTATTGATTTAAGGATAAAACACTCAAAATAAACTTACACTTTATATCAAAACAATAAAACCTCACTTTCTTCCACAATAAAAATTGCACTAATTCAAATAAATCAATAAAGAGGAATTTAACACAAACAACAATTTATGAAATGTATTTTCACAAAATCACAACAATGGAGCACATTAACTGAAAAAAACCGTTGCAACAAGTTTTTGAAAATAAATCAACTTTTACTCAGCCAATAAAAATGTACTGTGTGTGTTACCGTCAACAACGACTAGTTGCTGCAGCTGAGTGCATCGGAGAAATTTAAAAATAGCAACTATAAAGGCTTTGGGTAAATGTTATACATAAAATGTTAAAAAACAACAAAATAATAAACAAGTTATAATTGTGGGATTAGAACGGGCCGCGTGACCGTCCGCCTAAGTTCGCGGTCAGCTCTCAACTGAATGCCATTGAATGCGCGAGTTCTTACTTCAAACTTGAAACTACAAAGTACACATCGCAGTACCAGTAAAAGCTATGAAAGCTGTGCCCGCTTCATGTCTGTGCAGCTCACTAAATTAAAGCGTACTATGTGAATGTTGAGTTCACTCTCTTTTGATCAGCAATTGTGTGTGATCCGTGATCGTGATGATCATTATAATGAAGCTTTAGTTAATGATAACGCAGTTAAAATACAATCAATGTGTCAAAGAGAATATGATCCATTGTTATTCAATAAAATATTGTGAAAATGTATGATTGTTGAGTCATTTAATGAATGAGATGCTGATTACTGCTCAGTGATCAATAGATTAGGCAGCGTATTGTTTATGAGCTTAACAGCAGTATTAATTCCTGAGATCTGTAGAAGTGTGGCACGAAATTGAGTACCAACAGAGAGATTTTATGTAAAGCTGTACATCTATCATGAATGTAATAAGTAATCGCGATCACTAGAAGCTTACTGCTGAATGATCACTGAGTCTGATTCTTGTTGCATGACGAATTGAACATAATACAATAAATTAATGCTGGTTATATACTCGTTTGTTTAAAAATATTTAAGTAGATCAAATAGTTTTTTTTCAGTGTTTTTTAAAACACACTTTTTAAAATGATCCCCTTTTTTAAGCGTAAAACCATCAATTCTAATCTGCTAAAATATTTCAGGATAGAAAAACCAAAGCACAATTATCAATTTAAATTAATCAAGATTATGTTTATTTAATTAGTGTACAATTTATGCGATAATTAATTAATATGCAATAATAAATCCTATTGCGTTTAAAGATTACATAATATTTATTTTTTAAGGACATAAAACACCACTCAGTTCCCTCCAACTAATTCGCAACGATTGGATGTGAAATAGACTCACTTCGTCGCCACTTGCAGAGGCATAATTTTTTGAAAAAATTCGAAATGGCCACTGAAAGCTCAATCGATTCCGTTAAGAATGTGTACATCAACGGATTCAGGATGCAGTTGCACATTGAGAGGAGGCCAAATGAAAAGTGCAATATAAAATGGATGTTATTACCAATCTCTGCAGACAATTTGACAAGCAGGTAGATCCAAGTGGGTAGGCGACACACAAAAAACACCACCATAAGGATGACGATGACCTTGAACATTCTCAGCTGCCGGACATTGCGTCGATTGCTGACATTCGCTTTTGATTTTGGTGGCAATGAACTGGAATTGCGGGAGATTTCTGGATTGCTCACTGTCTCTGGGGTGCTGGTGTAGTTTTCTATAAGTGTTGCAAAGATTTTTAATTAGTTTTGAGGTTTTTGTTCCTCAGAAAAAAAAAATTTTAAATTATTAATTCCATATTTTAAAAAAAATTCAGGACTTTGACCTTTAAAACACAAACAACAATATTCAAGTGCAGTAAAAATCAAAGAAGCGACCTTGAATTTTAATTTTTTGACCTTGAATAATGTTCTGTAAAGGCCTCTTTTCCTCAGACCTTACAAAAGTATTCCAGGGAAAAAAAAAATTACAAAAAATGTTTTTGTTCCATTTTGAAATTACAAAAAAATGACCTTAAACTTAAGGGCTAATCTCTTAAATTTTGTATACCATAGTTGATTTTTGTTTTGATTTCCATGAATTTGCAGTATTAAAATTATCAAAACCCTCACCCTTTTCTTGTCCCTTAATCGCAGCTGATACCGTCTCCGTTCCAGTCTCCGTTGTATCCTTTAACTCACTGCTGTCATCCCGAATTGTTGTGGTTGTAGCCAAATATGTCTGTGGATGCTCAATGGGACGCCTGCGATTCCAAATCTCCTTCGCAATAACGGTGTTCAACCAGAAAAACGCTAACAGCAACGGCAAGAAAACCACACAAAACACAATGTAAAAATAGTAGGCATTCGCAGTTTTGTCGCTGGCGCACATTTCCATCACCTCCCTTCTGGTTGTGGTTGTGCGGTCAGTGGGATCAGTGAAATACACATAAAGCTGCAAAATGTAATATGACGTCATCATTGGACTGGAAATGGCTGCAATTAATTAAATCATGCATGTAATGCGATTAGTTGATTCATTACATTAACCGGAAGTCAACAATTCAATTTTGCGTTATACACTGCTGCAAGTGCAGATAAATATAGACAACATACCAGCGGCCAATCCCCACACAAGCACCACACATGTGGCACAAAATGTTTTGCTGGGCTCCCAAACACGTTTCATTACACGAATCACAGCCAAGTAACGATCCAGCGCTATTCCCAGGAGGGTGATGCTGTTGACCAGAATTGCTGTTGTCTGTATGAAAGGACTGAAGCCGCACATCATCTCGCCTAAATACTACAGTTATAGAGGGCAATGATTCATTTAACATTACAATAATAAAGATAGGAAGTTTTGGGAGGAATGTTGGCGCTGTGTGATAATGGGGGCGCGTTTTGGACTATTGTAATGCGGAGAAGTAGAAAATGTAATTGATTCGATTGTTCACGTGAGTATGAATTGGAATTTTGGCTGCGTTGTTTGCAATCGTAATTCGTAACATTTAATTAAACGAAATTATGTGTTGTTGCTGTAGATTTTTTTTATCAATCGATTTATGTGCTTTGACGTGCATAATTTATCATGTCGTATTGGATAATAGGATATCGGGTGGATGTGTCTCGACAATTAGAAGTTAGATAAATAATAATTGTGACAATGATTGAATTGGATAAAGCTTTGCATTTGTTTTTATTTGTTTTGTCTAAAAAAAAAACACCATACTGGAGTATAGATAAAGTTTTTGCACGATACCATTTTTGGCGTAAGAAATTCGTAAAAATGACGAATAAATAGTTAATCCAGACAAATAGCATTAAATTAATTTTTATTCAGGATCAAGGTCATAATTTTATGGTCATAAAAAAAAATGTTTTCTCCAAAATTGCTTTTAGAAATATTAATGTTTAATTAAAAAAAGAGAAAATTCTAAACACCACAGAACTTTTTTAAGAAACGGGATCACAAAACTGGTTCTTTCTAACAAATATCATGCCGTACTCAAGTATTTAATTATAGCATACTTATTGGCGCTTTCGGCTAAGCTACTCTAAAATTGAATAAAAGCGCCAGTATCGTCGCTCAATTAATAAAATTTTAAAAATTCTGTTTAAATTAAATTTAAATTTAAATAATTTTTCTTAAATGAATAGGAAGCAACAAATTTTTTATCAACAACACAAAATTATTACTGCAAACTGCATTTACACTCTTAACATAAAATAATCACTTTTCACCGCTAATAAAAAATAGCTACTCACCCAAATCGATGTTAACGGTGTCACAAATTGCGAAAAGTAAACAGTTGCCGTAAATATGGCTGTCATTAAATCACTGCAAGCCAAACTCAAAAGGCATGCCTGAAAAAAGGGACGAATTTTTCTGCAAGAACAAAAGCACACAATAAAATAATTTCTTAATAATTTTACGTAAATTTAAAGCAATCCTTTTAACGTTACGATAAGTCGCAAGGTAATTATTAATTAATGAAATAATAAAAAGAAATTGTCTGATGAATTGAGCAGCAGCAGCACTTCCACCGCAGTCTACATAAACTCCCAAGAGGGTTTAAAGCTTTCTGCGTTATCTGCTTTAATAAGCAATTTAGATAAGATTACATCCAGTGAATGGCGTCTAACTAATTAGTTTGGCATTAAATTCGCATTGTGCATATTATAGAGGGTACGTTTACCCTTAGCGATGTATTCCAGGATATTCATGAAAGAATAATTTGTTTAAGACAAAATGGGAATTACCTGCCAAATACGGCCACAATGGTGGCGACATTCGCAATCACTGCCAATGTGAGAAGAATTACACCGGCCGTCGCTAATGCGGTACGTTGGGTGGTGGTAAGTGCCTCTAATTTGTAGTCGTACGCGTAGAACAATATTGTTGCTTTGGTGTTTCCGTCCTTTGGGAAGAAATGATTATTGCGGCGTTTACTTTTTCATCTTACATTCTTGCACAACTTTTCAGATGCGACTTACTGATATTTTTGAAACGCTTTTTAATAAATCCATTTTTTAAAAAGCACTTTAATTAACTTTTTATTTAAATAAATTTATTCTAGATTGAATAATTTGTGTCCTTCCGCACTTATTGAATTCTCGCCACACACTAAATACAATTTGCCTGAATGAATGCAACAGCGGGTCACGATATCCGATTAATTCGCCTATCTAGTGGCAATTATTGATAACACTTGACTGATAATGTTGCAAATTATGACAAATTGATAAATTGTATGGCTTCAATGTCGAAACATATTGTGCGTATACATCGCGGTTATGCATTTTTTCCCCCCCGTGTCCACCTCCTTGAATATTTAATATGAATGATGACACGTGTGAATTAGTGAAGGGTTAAGTGCTTGCGTTTTAAATTAATTGTTGTTTATTATTGACAATTCCTGTAATGATGGTGTTCAATTCCACTTAAATAACTTTAACTCATAACTTTTAATCATTGCTGGTTGATTATTATATAACTAAAATTCATATTTGTTTTTTATTTTTTAATTAACTTCTTCACTTTATGTATACGATTACAGAAGTTCCTGTAAATCTCGAACTCCTGTGGTATTCAATGGTTTCTGAAATAATGTAAATCGCGTTACAGCCAAATAAACAGCAAGAACAATTACAACACAAATAAGAACAATAAGAAAGCATTTGACTTCCTTCATCTCGCTCCCCATTTCATTGATAATTGAATCCTTTAAATTGAGGTCCTTCACCATTTGCCTATCCCTTGTCTTGTTGTAATGTATTTCTATGAACTGCATTACATCCTGCACTGATATGGATTCCCCATTTGTTTCATGTACTGCAGGAAAATGGGCTCCCCCCGAATGCAAAGGATGCAAGCTTCTTGTCACATTACTGGCATTACCAGTTTGATTGCACGGAATGCCCATGATATTATCAGTTTCTGTGTTCCGATCAATTTCATCAACCACCAGTCGGACTCCAGTTTCGTTTAACAATTTTGTGATATTTGCTAAAATTGGGCAGCTCCAATTGTTGTTTGACAATTCGATAGTGTTCAGATTTGGGAACGACGATAAAAGTTGCTTTCCATCCAATGTTGTCAATTGATTGCCATCAATGAAAAGTTCCTCCAAGCTGGCGATGGTGTAAAGTGATTCAACTTCCGAACTTGATAAGTAATTATTGGATAAATCAAGTGCTTTTAGTTGGAGATTTTTTTGAAAATTTGGAAGCGTAGTTAATCCACAATTTTGGAGGTACAGCAGCTCTAAATGCTCCATGATAGAAAATGTATGAGGATCCATTATGTTGATGGGATTATTTGACAAATCAATTTGTCGCATGTCAGTTAAATCGACATGTTGCAAGAATGAAACATTTTGGATAATGTTGTTGGACAAAAATAAGTTGGACATAAAAAAATAGCCAAAAAGTCCCAACATGGAAATTTCAGGCATAATTATTGTTGATATATTACAGCTGTTTGCACTCAAAATTGATACATATAATCCAATTGAAACGCTCGACAATCTTGGATTGTGGTCCAATATAATTGTTTTGACATTGTTTGCATCGAACGCAAATAAATCATTGTGGCTCAAGTCAAGGCTTAAAAAATAACGGTTAAGGAAATTTTTTTCTGCTACGACGGCAATTCGGTTCCCACTCAAATTAACATTACTTAATGCATTACGCCATTGAAAGTCAAAATTATCCAGTCTATTGTTTGACAAATCCAACGACATCAACATTGGCAAACGGCAAAAAGCACAATCTTCTATTTTGCTTATTAAATTGTTTGACATATCCACTTCACGCAAATTTTCCGATATGATCCAGTCACTTTTGATAGTCGTTAACATGTTGCTACTCAACCCCAAGTGATGGAGGTGATCAAGCGTTAAATTTTCCAAATTTTCAATCTCTCCGATTTCACAATTTGTCGCATAAATTTCCGTAAAACTATGCCCTTTGAATAAATCTCTTGGTAAAGTCTTTAGTGAAGAATATTTAAAATGTATAGCCTCAATAGTTCCGCGAGGCATACCTTCAAAACGAATTGGTTCATTGGGCGATCTTGTCTTGTTTTTAAATATGCAAACTGATTTTTCATTATCACAATCATCAAACGATAAAACTAACTCGGAAGAGCCATTTGAAATAAAGAAGGCGAACGTCACTAGAATTTGTGTCCTGCAAAGAAACACAAACTATAATTATTTGAAAGCATTTATTTTAAACGCACAAAAACTCACAGAACTTGAAACATTTTTGGGCACTTTGTATATTTTAAATAAATTAAGATTGGTTTTGAATTTGGTGAAAATTATTTTGCACAATTAAAATTACTCGTAAGTCACTTGACATTCAAATAAGAACTAACAATGGTCATTTTAATGTTTCATTTTCTGTTGATTTCGTTATCGCGAATTACTTGGATGTGCTGCTTTTGACTCATATTGATATGATAATTTAAATCATAGCAGCATTATGCAGCTGGTGCACAATCTAAAGAGTAATGCATTTTCTTTTTTTATAGCAAAATTATAAATAGTTATCTTAGTATGACGTATTTCATTAAGTTTTTGCGCTTGAATTTGTTCCACAAGTTGCATTTAAATAATCTCAAAAGTAAAAACATTTACCATGATGATTACTGATTACTGTTTACTGATGCGTGATGAATGATGAGTAATATAAAAATGTGCAAGACTCGACGATTTTCCTCCATTTCAAACATTCCATTTACTTCTGGTTCAATCATGGTTACCTAATTTTTTTTTTTTCTGTAAAGGGTTCAAGGATGGAGAGACCTCTGTGGGGCAGAAAATGTAACGAATAATTTTTAGATTAATAAATACTTTTATTGTGAGATTTGAGTTTTTTTTTTTAACTTATACAAACGTCTGTGTGTATAAAAGGATATTTACTAAGCATTTCAGAATTACTTATACGTATACTGTTTATTCTTAGGAATAAGTTTTTTTTTCATATTATCCGTAGTATATTTAAAGCTTACAAAAAGTCTCTTACACAAATTACATACAAATTATATTATATTATATTTTAAATTTAAATAAATAGTTAAGTTTACATGTTTTGTTGTTAATTTCCTTTAAAAGTTAATTAGCAGTTTAGGTTAGTTGTTTTTATTTGTTATATTGTCTTACAACATAATAATAATGCAGAGGATTTGTCTGCATCAAAGCAAATTTAATATTTAGCATATTGTGTTGCTGCATTAAAAAGCGCGTCCCTTATTTTGTATTTGTTAACACCACGTTGCACTCTGTCTGTCTTTTTTATAATTAAGTCTTATTCTTATTACACAACAAAATTTATTATGGCGCGTCCGAAAAAAGTTCAACTTTCCCCCCTCCTCTTGGCTTCTTTGTTTTGTTTTTTTTTTTGTACATATCTAGTTTGTTGGAAGCTTTTGGTGAGGATAAACAAAATTAATCTCATCATTGTAAATGGTGGTGTGATTATCACTGGTGGTAACGGAGCTGCTTTTGCGATGTTTGGCTGTGGGACATCGCTTGTGGGTGGTGAACTGAAGTGGCTCGTACGAGACGCTGTCACTTCCAATGAGATGCACATTGATGTGCACCAAGTATCTGCTGTTGGGTGAGAGTTTGCCGAGCTTGAAGCTTTCCATTTCGGATCTAAATTTTTAAAATTTAATTAACAAATTATATTTAAAAACTGAATAAGATAATTTTTAGCATGATTACATTTTTTCCCTGGGATAACACATAATTTGCTCCAAATCGGGATAATCAGCCAGCTTCAATCTTGGGGTACAAAGATTTTGTTTAAAGTAATCAAAAGCGCTGCGATTTTTGTGTGCCAGCTTAATTAGAATGACGCAATAACGAACTGGACGTGCATCTTGTGTACCGTGCCAGGCAATGGTTGTGGATTGGCAAGACTTTGTGGATTTAATTTCAACAATGGACGTGTTGTTTGGTAAGTGTGGTAGAAATGCGAATTTATTTTTAACGGTTGCTGCAATCTGTTGAAAATTAGGACCAGTTATTATTTTTTAATTAAATTAAAATTTAATACATTATTTTATTAAGACATTAATTTTTAACTACATAAAAAAATAAACGCCTTAATGTTTACATTTTTCCTAAAAATTTTAACAACTCTAATGACTTATCTAGACTACATTAAGGCTTTTTTTAATCGCACTTACCTTTACTAAGTTAACAGTTTCATCATCACTTGGGCTCACCCTGATGGTCAATCGCTCCTCATTGTAAACCGGAATCATAATGGTTGTTGGTTTGTAAATGTTGCTCATCTCTTTTACCAGCAGCTTCTCCCTATGCTCCCCAACCACCTTGCGAGTGGTGGTGTTTCGAAAAATCAACGCATTCACAGCGCCACCACATGGAATTACTTGAATCTTAACCACGGGAGTTTGCGGATTGGCAGGCACCTTAAAACTGAACACAGAACGACCACCCAAATCGGATAGACGACTCATACTTAACTTTCCATCGGACAGTGCAATGGGGTGGGTGCGATTGAACCATGTTTTTGTGGATTTCAGGAGGAAGCTAAAATTGTACAACTTGGAGTGCACAGCAAACACGTCCACATAGTATTTGGTGTTGGGCGTAAGTTCACGCACAATTTTTCGTGTCTTCTTCCCCGTGCAGATCACAGTTACAGTTGTCGGGTCTTTTATTTATAAAAGGTGGGACAAAAGTAGAGTGAAATGAATTTGCAATAATAATTATAATCAAATTAAAGGAAGGAAGAGGGGTGGGTGCGACAAAACTCACCAACTTTAGGTATTTTCTTCTCGTTCTTCGGATTCAATAAATCATCCAGCGAATGGTATAATGGACACTGCGCTGATGTTGGTGCTGTAAATGATCTCTTCGATATTTCATAGGCATGGCACAAGCTGCTTTGCGGTTCTATCGTGTTGATGGTGAAGCAGTAGTTAATTGCATGCACATCTAACTTGCTTTACGTAACACATTAAAATAATTAATTACGTGGAAATGAATGAAGCACAATGTTGCATCCATCTAGATGCGCCTGCGCATTCATATTTTATTATACACAGTATAGTGTGTCCGGAGATTTACATCAATGGAGGCGTTACTAGTTAAATGGTGCACGACTAATTTAAAAAAAACAACCAAATACCTTTTATTCCATTTGATCATCATCTGTTTGCGCTGGAGGCGATTCTGGAAGCGCACCTTAGTCGGGGAGCGACGTTCAAGTAGCGTCCAATTGTGATAAGGATGCTGCAGCTGTACGACGAACGTGGTGCGGCATTGTTGCTTTGCGTCCACCAACAAATCGTAACGACCCGCTGGTGCGCAGGCAATCGTAAAAGCGGTCCCATTCTCGTGTTGGTATCGTGTTGCATTGACTGCAATATCAAGTGCAGTGTTTTTGTGATGCGGTGCCACAAACACACACACAGATTAACTACAGTTAGTATATCTTGATGCAATAAATAAATTGATAATTTGAACTGAACTCAGACTTGTTTCATTGTAGTAGAGCTTTGTTGATGGCGGCTGTGCGCACGATGGTGACAGCATAAGTGTGAGTGGACTGGATCGTTGCAACTCGATAAAGTACCTGCAATCAAGATATGTGTGTGCCGCAAAGCGCGTTTAATTGGGTGTCATCAGTGGGTGATTAAAATTTATTCGATTATCAAGAGGACGATTGGAAAAATTACGTAAAGTAACTAGTAACTGCACAAATATAAGCCTATACTCGTATCTGCAGCACTTCAACTTGTAACATGTGTTTCTTTACACTACAATACACGAATAAAAAATGTTGAGTGGTGTAAGGTGTTGCGTGTGAGTCATTTAAATACCATAATCAATAACGAATATGCAGTTCTTGATAAAACATGTGTTTGAGATTGGAGAACATATGTGGAATGTGATGAATAATTCCAATTAAAATTTATTGTAGAAAAGTTTTCCTAGTGCTGGTAGCAACTTTAAAGTGCCATTTTAAAATTTAAAAATTAACAATACAAAATATTTAAATAAGTTAAGTCATTTTATTTTTTTTTATGCAGCGTTTAAAAATTAAAAAAACATTTTATAAACCATAAATAATTCAACAAGCTTAATTTTTAAATAAGTGGACTTAAAAAATTATTCGGAATGCATTTTACCAAGAATTTTTAAGAATTCTCAAATATAAGAAAAGTAAAATTGGATTTGGAATAAAATTAAAACATTAAATTTAGTATTTAAAAAAAACGCATCCTTGTAATTCTCATAATTGTGAACTTAAGCGCCATAAATGGCCTAGATCTTGAATTATTCAGTACAGTTTTAATCACTTTATATATTTAACAATTTATTCAATAAACAAACAATAAATAAAAAATAAAAATTGTCCGTTAAAAAAAGCTATTTTAAAATTTGTTTTCACTTTCATGGAGCCTTAAATTATTTGGAATAAGGACGATAATTTTGTAACTATTTCACTAACGTGCATTATCCTTTTATGTTACCAGAAAAAAAATGTTGCCACCCCATTCTGAGCTGAATTTATTTCAAAGGATAATGGATAAAAATTCAAAAGCGCCCATCATTTATCACAAAATAATTTGAAACATAGTAACGAACATAAGTAATGCATCAATTTCCAAAATAAACTTTCGGTAAACGTCTGCTAAACACAAAAATAAAAACGATAATAAAACAACGTAGCTATATGTCCTTAAAATGTGTCTGTTAGAGATATAATGGCAATTTTGCAGTAAAATGCCGAAGTACTTGTTACAAAGTACAATTTGTTAAGGACCAGAGCATGTTTATAGTAAACTTAGTCCTTAGCACAGAGCTTTACTTTCGAATACATAATAAATTCCATCACATCCTAGCTCTTATATTTACTGGGCTACATTGGAAAATACTCACACACACGATGTATGTGGCGCATTTATCGTTTACACTCCAGACGAAAAGTGGAAAGTGGAAACTCTCGCTGCATATAGCATACAACTTATATATAAGGATGTCCACTTGCAGAGGACTTGAGTAATGCACACACACACACATAACAAATCGAAACACAGTCACTTAGCATTGTTGCTAATAAAATTAGATTTATTACGAAATTCCCAATTTGATTGTGTCGCGCGACGACATTTTACTTTCATACGGCAGTGCATTGAGGTGGAATGTGTTGCGTAAATCTTGTTACATGTAAAAGGAATAAAATAACCTCTTCTTTTAGTTATGTGGTGCCAAAAATGAGGGAAAAGCAAAACACAACGCACACACACCGAGGAATGCATGAGTTTGTGCTGTAATAAAGTTTGGGGCGAATATGAGACAAATGAGGACCAAGATTTATGGAGGTTAACACAGACTTTATTGTCTCTTTTGGGTTGTTTAAATGTGTGTGGCGCTTCACAAATCGGGGCAGAATGAGGTTTGTAATGGAGAGGGACGCCGCTTTGGTTTGGGTGTGTAAAGCTTTGTTTCAATTGGGCGGTGTTGGATGGAGGATTTTTCGTGCAATTAAATTCCTTAGTGTGGTCATATAAAAGCTTACAAGGTAGTGGGTTAGTGGCCTAATCATGTCATAATTTTTCCCGCGTTATAAAATGTTGTCTCGCTGAATTGCGGTTGATAAGCTTAAAGGGAGGAGGTGGATGGAATATCAGGAATGTTATTGTTCGTTTAATATTAGTTTGCAGATTCATTGTATGAGCGCTTTCGGTAGGAAATTGTAGTCTCCATTAAGAAGTATTTTATCAATATTAATTTAGGACCCTCATAAATCTGTTTCCTTTATTTTTGTTTGAATTACAATACAATTAGTATAAATTAATTGCATGCCAAATTGCAATTTTATGCTGATGCTCATCTCTCAATTCAGAACAGAAGGCATTATTGCGGAATCCTGCGGCATGAGAAACAATAAAAAGTAAATCATGGCTCATAAAAATTCACAAAATGATATTGAGATTGCAATTTGTTTAAAATTTAAATGCGACAATTCCTTTCACTCTATTAAACAACTGTACATTTGTTTGGTTCCTTTTTCCTCCCTTTCCCTTTTCTCTGTGCAAGCGGGAGCGCTTCTAAATGGCGTGTTTAAACAGATATTGCCCAGAATGCATGCAGCAAATTGATATTTGCTTTAATTGCGTGCCCAAATAAAAAACTAACACAATGCAGAAGAGCTGCAAAATACACACACTTAGAGATACCACAATGCTGTATAGTCCTGGCAACATAAAACATAATTATGTTTACTCAATGAATAACAATATTATCATCCTTCCTTTGGGGCATAAAGTCACAAAAAAAAAAATTTGCTTTTCTTTGCCTCACAACGGTTTACACACCACACTCAGTGTAATATATTTCTCATTGTCTGGCGTGTGTGTTCAGCACATAAAACACATGCGAGTGAGTTTGTTGAAATTTTTAATTTATTATTTCAATGCAGTCGCTAATTTTTTTCTGGCTAGACAACATCTCGCCCCACAAATACTTCTAATAATGCGAGCAATGCATCTGCCATCATCCTTGGCTGCGATCGTTTGTCTTAAACTGACTGTCATCGGGTGGTTGGTGTTTTTTGAAGCCGCACCAACGATGGTGCTTGGTGTCGTCTATTTGCGACCGACAAATGAGCGCGGACCCACAGCCCAGTGGGCTGGTGCCAAGTGCATTCAATCGGTTGCGAAAATTTACTTTCACAACCCTAGAATTGCGAGGATTAAAAATATTATGTTGACTCATTTGACGGGAATGACATCACCGGCGGCAGAAATTGAGGGATGGTACTTAAAGTGGGTGCATGAGAATTTGGCAAAAAGCACATCAAAAGGGTGAGTGAGTTTTGAGTTTTTTTTTGCGCTTTTTTAAATTATTTTAAATTGCCAATAAAAATTCTTGAATTTTGGAAAAATTTAATTTCAGCTTTCAATTACGAATCATTTCCACCAACATGGGAATTGAACACCTCCAACACGTCCCTTTCAACTCAATCATGTTGACAGATTACTACGTTCTGGTAGTGGATGATCTCGACCAGGTGAACATTACTTTATTCAGCTCAAACGTGTGTACTAAGCTTTAAGAGTGCATTAACATCTAAATTGCTGGCACCACATCGTAAACTTCCTGCCTCATCAAAATGTGCTAGTTCCAGATAAGCGAAAAAAAACTTTATTGTGACTTCGAAATTTATCAAGATTATATCGCAACGTGGACGCTTCTTCTTCCAGCTACATATTCGATTTGTGTTGAGCTTTGCAGTTGCCTTTCCAAACTGTACGTTAGCTTTTTTTTTGCTGCACTGCACTTCATGTGTGTGTCCACACTCCACACTAGTTATTTGTAAGCGGGCAGAAAATGGACACACACACCCATGCTCACTGTGAGTGTGCACATCAGGGAAAACAGTTCCGTAAATCTTAGAAATCGGTTTAAATGTCTCCACATACGATGTGTCTTAATCTGATATCTTTCTGTGAAGTGCAATTTCGTCGTGTTGCTGCTGCAGCAAAAGGATGAGAGGAAGTGATTTTGAAGCTGAAAAGAATTTGCTACTGGTGTGTGCTCAATTTCTAGTAAGATCGCTTACAAGATTTTAAATGCAGCAATTGCGGGAAAGGGCGTGAGGGATGGCAAGTCCAAAATGTGATGGCAGTTTTAGTTAGAAAACGCTATGCTATTTTTGTTTTTACTTTAAGCGTTGGCACATGAACAATTGGATTTTTTTCCAATTTCGTTTTTCTCATTTTGTACAGGAAGTGCAAAATTTACTTTGTTTATTGTAAATATACGCAGAATTTAAGGAAGGGTTGTTTTCCTCTTGCTGCATTTTGGGTGCTTTATACAAAATGTCTCATGTTACTTTTATAAAATATTTTGTAAAATGTTGTGAACAAACAAGCTGTCGTCGGGTCGCAGTAAAGGCAGTAAGTCATACCATATGTTGTGAAAAATGACATGTCATGTATCCTGGAAGTTACCCAGTGTGTGTGTATTTTATTTGTTGTCGTTTATCATTTTTCATTCAATGCTTCACGATGAGTAAATATTTAAGGTTCTTTTCATCCGCAAATATTTATACTGAACTTATTTAAAATAAATTTAAAATGTTTGTTTAAAGCTTAACAACTTGATGAAAAATTACATAACACCAACTTCATCCTGGAATCCTGGTGGAAAATTTCTCATCCTGTTTAATAATCCAATTAGCCGCAATAATACTGAGCTGCCAAAGAAAATTTTCCACCAAATGTTTAAGGTTTTTATGGCCCAAAATACATTGCTCTTGTTTGCGGTTGATGTCCTTTCTTATGACATTTACACTTTGAATGAGTTTACGGAGGGAAAGGACTGTGGTAAGTTATTGTTAACATATTTAAGGCAAATTATTTATTTAGCCAAAGACTTCAATCTTAATAACGAAATTTAAAAAAAATATCAGGGAACTTTGATAAAATGTAATAAAAATCAGTTAATAACAAGAATAATTGTCAATTATCCAGGATCATACCAAATAGAACGCATTGACTCATGCAATCGTGGCCAACTATCATCCCCCCTTCACACAACACTGACACTCCGTTCAAGCAAAGTTCCTGTCAATATGGAAAATTGCAAGCTGCGAATTTGCGCCCGCATTGCTGAGCCCTACATTGATCGTGAATGCACAAAAGGTCTAGAAATGGAAATAATTAAAATAATCCAAGACAGAATGAAGTTTGGGGTAACATATTTTGCATATATCCTTTTGATCCTTTTCCGAAAACAAATTAATCGACATCATGCAGAGCGATGTAAAACAAATTTCATTTTGTAAATCACATTTAATTAAAAACGTTGCACCACCCTAATTGGATGTTATTTTCATTATCCTTGACGCCATTAAATTGCATAAAAAGTTTTTCGAAACTCATGCTTTAAAATTGCATAGGTACTGCATTGTTCGTCTTACAATTTGGGTATTAAGAAGTTTTAATTAAACAAATTTTGTGGAACGTTTTCATTCAGGAACCTTAAACCACCCCTGTAAAATTTAACGCATTTCCAGATTGTTACGTCGTGCTCCCAACAGACGCGGGGAGAACCAATGGGCAATGGGAGTTGGTCAGGCATTTTGTCGAATATTATTACCGATAAGTGTGACATTGCGGTGGGTGGTTTTTATCCCGACCAGGATGTTCATGTGGTATTCGGGGTTACCATTCCTTACATGCAGGACACATACACCTGGTAATTACAAACCCACAAAATTTTACGATACCCATTTCAACCACTAATTGAGTAAACTATAAATTTGTATAAAATTAATGGGGTGGTTTTCCACATCTAGGTTTGTTTCCAAAGCTGATTTACTGCCACACTGGAGAGGATTAATGACAATTTTCGAGGACAGTACGTGGCTGGTGTGCCTTGCAGTGTTAGTCATTTCGGGATTAGCCTGGTTGTGTTTTGGATTTCTAATGCCAGAGGTGACTGCGAATAAAAAGTTGGTTTCGAGTTTTTTGAATGCGTGGGCGGTTTTCTTGGGGCAATCAGCGTTTAATAGGCCCAACTACATGCCGTTGAGAGTGTTCTTTATTGCATTGGCGCTGTATGGATTGAATATCACAACTATTTATACTTCTAATTTAATTGGAGTTTTTACTACGCCAGCGTATGAAGATCAAATGGATACAATTGAGAAACTGTTGGCATCAAACAGATCAATTGGTTGGTTTTAATTTTTTTAATGAAAAATATTGCCAATAAAAATTTTATCAATAGTTTTAAATATTGGTAACAATGCCATCAATACGTTTAAATATTGACAAAATTTTTAAAAATATTTCACTTTATGACAGACTTTTTTTTTAAACTATTTTTTCCGTTTTTTAAATAACGGTAACATTTTGATAAATTTTGAAATCAACGTTAAACAGGTGGTCGTGAGGAATACATGGACTGGTTCGATAATGATGACCCACACGATCAGGTGGTGTTCAATCGCTACAACTTCTCAGACATGTACGAGCCAACAACTAAAAACTTAAGACGTGTCGAAAATCGCGAGATCGCCATACTCACAAATCGGCATTACGTTGAGAATAATCAAAAAATGAGAGACGAAATCTATGCGATGCCCGGCAATGTGTTTTCTAATCCAATGGAAATTATCGCTGAGAAAGGTTGGTAGTTAAATGCCGCGACAACTGACATCTGCGTACGCAGCTGTTGCGGTGCGTTGTAATGACTAGGTCGTTGAAATGATGATCAGTTGGCTTAACTTAATGAGATGAAATGCGTTGCGGTTCACATAGAATATAAATGGAACTAGGGCGATGTGATTTGTTGAAATTAAACGATACATTTTATTACTCAACATTGCAGGTTTTGTGCTGTTGCCGGTATTTGACAAAATGATTGGCTACATGATTGACTCAGGATTGATGGACAAATTGAATCATGACTTCACCTTTAATTCAAGTATTTTGGGACCAATAAGAAGCAGACATTTTCATGATAATGGTAATATGATTTTAAATTTTTATAGCTAAAATCAAGAATGATTAAAAGGACTGTAATCTTAAAAGGATGGGGGAAATCATCAAATGATTTCTAAAAATGAAAGATTAAATTGGCGACATTCTCTTAATTTCTTAAACTCATTTCTCGTATCATAAAATCATAAATTTTCAGACCATCAAATTGTTCTTACAATTGACCACCTCCAAGGAGCATTCTTCATCCTTATCGGCGGTTTCTTCATCAGCACCGCTGCCCTAATACTGGAAATTATTACATCATGGATAATAAGCTGCAAAGACTCTGGCACTTCAGTGACCAAAACATTGTTGCAAAAAAAAGCAAATCGCAAACTTATTGCGATCGTCAACCAAACGAAGCAACTCATTGGTGTGCTGCGGCAGATAAATCAACGCGTCACATAGATGAGATGTTACACTTTGTCACCGCAGAGAGTTCACCAATCCCACCCGTTTCATTAAAACACAACATTCATACACACGTCGTCCTACAGTTGGACGGGCTTCAAACAACAAGGCGGCTGCCTTGCTGCGCATACAGCGTGAATTCGACCATATGTGAGACGTGTGCGTCTAGGGTCAGCCAAGTGACCCTTTTTTCTAAAAACGGATCAAACAAAATCAGCCACAGAGAGAGAGGCTTTGCAATTTTTGCATGCGTCGATATTTTTGGTTAACTATAGTTAGTTTGAGTTCCACATCGGCAATGAATCATGTGAACAATATACGAGTACGTCTTCGATTTCTATTCATAAGCGTTTTGTTGCTTGTCTTTTAAGTCTAGCAGGGCTAATATAGAGGGAAATACCCACAAAAAGAAACACAAACACAGAACGTCTTATGCATGGTTGATTTTTTATTTAGTTTTGTGCTCTGATATCTGCATAGAAGTGTCGCATATTTACACTTCTATGCAGATATCCGCATAATATGCATTTTGTTGTTGACGCTGATGCTTTCTACCATATGGGACTTTCCCCAGAATTTGGACCAAAAAACGTCTCTCTTTTCATTTTACACATCCATTTACTTTTATAAACATGCACTTAATTTTCAACACTTTAAGAAAACAATTTTCTTACAAATACATAAAGTTAAATTCACAAGTAGACAACCCTTTCAATTTACAAATGCTCCAAATTCACACATTCCCGTACAAAGTGCTAAATTATGTCTTTTATACTCTCACACTAACTTGTTAGTTATTTTCCCCCACCTCTCTTCACTTCCTTTCTCCCTTCCTTCCTTCCTTCCTTCCCCAAAAAGCAACTTAGTAACTAACAATCTTGTTCGTTTTATGATTATTTTAATTGAATTCTATCTCATTAAATGACACTAAAATTCAATGAAACATTCCCAACCACTTCTCTGCATCGTCTTCCAGCGCAGCGCGTCGCCTCGAAACGATTTTCCGCATTTTCCACACACATTTCCTTTTCCCACATTCTGCACACATGCCACACTTCTTCATATCAAATACTCGACGTCGTATAAGCGAGATTTAATAAAAAGAATATAAAAATCGTTCTGCGTATTTTATTTGTTCAAATTGTGAGCTCCTACAAAAACGGGTTGCTTTTGAGCTGTTTGTGTTGTTACACTGATGTGCAGAGTTTTAGGAGTCCATACTTTGTTGCGTGTTTCTTGGAGTGACAATGCGGAGTACATCCCACCACCATGTCGTGAGCTGTGGCTGTGGTGTGGCGATGTGCTTTATATGGTCGAAATGCCAAGCTAAGCGAATTATATGGGGCTGAATAAAAATGAACTCAAAAGCATATTAATAGAGACATTTTGGGCAATTTCGACACTTAATATTTGTGATAAGAATAAGCGTTCAAGGAAACATACTTAACTGGGCAATAAAATGGAGATAGCTTTGTAAATTACTGGGGATGGGATTTTGTACAGAGATGGGTTGGTTTTGTCTGCTGTCGTATAAAGGCGATGGACGAGAAATGGTGTTTCTGTTGAAAGAATAAAATTTTTGTGGGGATTTTTTAATTGAGATCAACTTGATTGCGGGGGGAGCGCTTTTAAACTTTTTTTCCCCCGTAAAAGTCATTGATCGCCTAATTATTTGTAAGGACCCACAGAATTCATTACTAAATTAATTTTTATAACTAATATTAACTGAAATTCCATTGAATTTAATTTATGTGAAGGTATTTAAACCATGCAAAATGCGACAAAAACACTAAAACATAAAACAAACGATGATTAGCTCAATTTACCATTTTTATCACTCAACAAAAAAAAAACAAAGCCACGCTGCACAAAGGGTGAAGATTTCTTAATCTCAACATAACCATAAATTATTCCAGAAACGGTTTATTACGTCGCTGCCGCGTGCATACCGCATACCTGCATACGTCCCATACCTACACATGCCACTATAAATTAGCCCCAAGGGGTTAAACTTTAAATCTCCATAATTGCATAGGATGAATTGATTAAATTGCCCGAGTGATTAATACCAATACCCATGTAAATGATTCAATTAAACTCATCACATGGCGATGGCGTTCCATCTCTTACACGCACGACGACATCGAATATCCATACATTAAAAAGCTTCACTATATAATAATGAAAAAATAAATACATAAAGATGCAGTGAAAGTAGATCAATTAGCCCCATTACCATGCATCTTATGCAAGAAGATTTATTATCCTATACACACCAAGCAACTTAATGCATGAGAGTAATACTACAAAATAATGCAACAACAAAAGTACACGGGCGCACAATGAGATGTGCAAAAAAAAGTGCATCTCTGCACCGCACACAAAGCGATAATAAAAAGAAACAGAACTCTGAACGACATCAGCCGTGGAGCGTGGAGCGTGGATCTGCCATGAAAATGTCATGGTAACTGCACAAGTTGAGGTGCACCTCACTTAGAACACAAACAAACTGAGCCTCCCCAAAAAATCTCTTCATGTTTCCAAATTAATAAATATTAAATATGTGTCATAAAAATAAATCATTTTTTGTTGTTACTCACATTGATGAAGGCCATAGGTCCACTACGCTTCCAGGAGACACAACGGCAACCATAACTGCAGCAGAATGCATTACAGCACGCTCATTGATCTCAATAATATGCAGATACGTAAAGCATTTAAAGTATGAGGCAACGGGCATGGGACATGATGGGGCAAGGAGTGCAGCAATGGCAACGATTAAAACGCACATAACAACATAAGATGAAGATGCGGGTAAAATGCACCAACATATAGCCAGCGGAAACTTTGTCAGTATTTTTACGACTTCCTTGAACGCTCTCCCATTCATTATGGGGCGAATATATAATAAATAATAATGTTGCCCTCCGCCGTATCATTGATTTGGTGCATTTACATACTCTGGAATGGTTTCTGGAGATGGATGGGCAATGCATAACATTCTTGATTTATGCTCAAGAAACATTTAGAATTGATTGTTCAGTTTTAATGATTCCATTACTTTTTGAAGTATTGTGAACAGCACAAGTTTAAAGGTCTCAAATCAAGTATGAAGCATCTAGAGAGACCTCCCATGCTTTCTTTTTATTTTTGAAAACGCTTTAATGGTGATTTAGATACAGATTTTTTTTCGATTTTTATTGTTTGTATAAATTGAAATTAGACCTCGAAACGTGTCACATTAAAACTTGGGCCCTTTGCTTGTAATTTATGAGTCTTTTATGTTTATACAAAGCACGCACCGTCTGACCTAATTTCAGAAGTTATGGAATGCATTCATATAAATTGAAAATAAAAAAAAAGAAGTGAATCGTCAACTCTTAGTCTGGGGTCTTAAGCAGTAAATCATTAAAATGTTATTGAAAACGAAATATGCCATTTCAATTCAAACAATACTTATTTTCAAAGTAAACTATTATAAATTCGTCAATACAATGTAATGATTAATTTAATTTAAAGGGTTTTACTCAATTAAAATTTAACCAAATTCGTTTATTTTTATGCTTCTGAGCCCCATGTTTTAAAACTGCATTAATATTTTGGATTCCATCAAAATTGGGACGAAATTACGTTTTAATTTCAAGAATTCGTATTTATTTGAGACTCTATAACTTAAGACTAAATATGCATAAAGAATTAAGATAACCAATTCTAATTTCATTATCAAAATATCATAAAAAATTATCAAGTAACCATCTTCTTCAAAATAGTTAGAATGGACCCACTTTTATTTTAGAATACTTTTAAGAGGGTCTTAAATTTTTTTTCTGAATTAAAATCCTTTTTACTCCAGAAACTTCAGTTTGATGGTTTGAGAAAATTCACATTTCAGTTTTGATTTCTAATTAAGCTCTATTCTTAATTAGACCCTACGTAAAACATTCTCTCAATAAAAGAGGTCTTAATAAATGAATGCTCATAAATAAAATACATAGAAAATCAAGACATTTACGTGAAAAAGTTTTCAAAAATTTTAAACAATTCAGCAAAAATGTTAGAAGTTAAGACCCCCTCGATGTGTCACAAGTCGCAGCTCACAATACATCATAAATTCATAAAAATATTATTACAATGAAATCCAAATAACATTCGCAGTGCAGACCATTGCAGAGTCAAGGCCTTCAAAAGTCTTGGAAACAAAATAGTTGAAACATTTCGGAAGTCTGTTAGTCGATGACCGCATTAAAATAAGTCGCATTATTATAAAACGACGCACACAGTGGCGAGACGCGATAAACTGCGCCGTTTGACAACACACGTTGTATCGCGCAAAGATTTGCAATTGTAAAGCACACCCTCATGGTTATAGCGATCAGCCATAAACCGTTAATACCAAATCATAAAATTAACAAGCAGAAAGAAAGTCATTAAGATTATTATGTTGAATACCACGCAAACCGACCGGCGCGCATTGTAGTTTGCGACCTTTTTATACAGATCTGTGTTTTTTTTCCGTTTCACATCTTCAAGCAAATTTAATTACGAAATTAAAAACACATATGTGAGTGCACCGAAGTCCGAACTACCGTACGTATAATTATTTTCATGTATGGGGTGAGGTGGTGATGTACCAGTTGTAAAGAGTGTGCAACGCGGGCACCACGCACACACCAAAAAAAAAATGAAAAGAAACCACCAGAATAAGGCGCCAATTTGTGACCATAAATGCCGAGGGGGCGGATAATCGATTCACAAAATTAAGTGGATGAAGCGAGCCAATACACGAGCATGTTCGACATGATTGTTATATTATATGGTGTGCTGATTTTTGTTGGCATCTTTAAGCATTGTGTGTGCGGAACACGAGGGTCCATACTCCATTAAGCGCGGCCCGCGCGGGTCAGCAGCACACTGAATCAGCACAGCAGCCGGGAAGTGTATGTTCGAGTACGTGATTTTCGGTTAAACAAAGTTTTGTTATCCGCTTTCCTGAACGTCCACGACCATTTACAAATTCAGAGTGTACATTGTGGGCTTTTGAATATTTGATTCTCTGATTCATTCATGTGCAGGCTGCGGAGTGGCCGAGGAACTTTGGGTTGTTCCACTCTCGTACTGTTTAAGGTGTCGGTGTTGTGTGTGAGTGTGGGGAGGAGGTCGTCTCTTTGGTGCGATCATGTTTTCAGATCATTTACATTATGTATGTTTGAGCGGAAAATATTTGCATATGTTTTATTCAACATGAATAAAAAGTACAGTGGTGACATCAGATTCATTAATTACATTGACCCCGCATGTGATTTGTATTTTCTGATCCAGGATGTGTGGTTTTTCGTGTAATATAAATCAAAGATTTCATTAAATCGGTGAATTAATTGCATATTAAAGTTTTCAGGGGTTTTAAAAAACAATTTCAGAACATTTTTATTCTAGCTCAGGATAAATAAGTTGAAATTGTTAAATTTTTGCAGATTTCCCTTAAAAAACGTTGTTAACATTTAAGACCCCCTGCTTGAGATGCACTCAACCTTTAAAATACCATCGCAAATAACAATTTGGACTGCTCAAAAGTCCAATGAAGACTCCCAATCAGTGCAACTACATTGTCTCGTGTTGATGAGGCCATTGGACACTCACAGCATTCAAATCAATTAGGTAACATGATACATTTGTCCCTTGAATAAACAGAAAGTATTCGAACGTAATCATGTTCTTTTTTTGTGTTGCTGAGCACTTGCTAAACGTAACCAAAGAGATTTCCAAGTAGACGAGTGCAACAACACACTGAACGCTACACCAGCAAAAAAAGCGTCGACAATCACTTAACTTATTTCTCAGTTCACAAGCACATTTAAATTTTGTTCCCATAGCACCATAATATAGCAATTGTGCTCGTCTTCTTTTTATTACCATAATTTTCTTTAAGCCCTCCTATGTGTGAATTTTTGGTTCACCTTAAAGATTTAAAATGGACTAAAAAAAAATTATTTTTTTGTTACGTTTTACGTTTTATAATTCTATGAGGTCTTTAAATTTATTTTGATACAAATTATTGTCCTATTATCTTTAAAAGTATATCACAATTGATTGGTGAGTGCGCAAAAAAGGGCAATAAAAAACTGTGCACGAAAAAAGAGACGAACGGATTGACCGCGGTTCATTTTATTTAAACTGCCGCTAAACCGCCTCGGGGTGGCTTCTCCGAAGAAGCTTTTGTCTGTTTTTATTATAATACGATACATTTTAACGATTGGCGTTGCACTATACATTGCTTATTTTGTGCAGTTCTTAAGAAATTAATCGCGTGCCAATTTTGAATAATTTTTAAATAACTTATTAGCTATAGTTAAAGATTTACAACTTATACCAAAAATTAAAGTAAAGACCCCAAACTATTTTAAACATCTTGCCGCCTTTAAGTTACTATTTATTCTAAATCCACGACACAATGTTTGAATGATGCAACAAACCCATATAATATCCAGCTGAAATAGGACTTAAAGAGTTCATACTAGGGTCTTAATATGAATTGCGGCCTCTTAAACTGCGTGATGTATCCCACTTACCTTCGCGGTTCGCCTTTTTCTAAGTCCGCTTCAACAGTTGCATTAACCTGCAACATCTCAGCATGGGGGTAGCTGTTTAATGACGAACACTGCTGTTGAGCGTTTGTCGATGCAATTAGGCCCCCAACGATGATAATCCATAGACTGATCCAGTTGTTAATCATCTGAAATAAAGATTTAGTTGTGTTGTATGATTTTTTATTATTTATCAAAACGGTTATTGGATTTAACTTAAATCTAATTAAAATAACATGTTTATTACAGGGTGACTTAACTCATTAAAAATTCTAATTTCCATTGTTTCAAACTTTTCAAATAAATGCGACAAAAGGAAAGAGTTTAATTATTAATCTTCATTCTCAAATAATAATTATTTTGCTTGACCGACCAACTGTTTTTGAGATATTTGAATCTAATTTTCGTTTATAAGAAAACGCCATCGTCAATTCATCCTGTCCGGGAACCCAACAATAGCAACATCACAACAACACGTTGTATTTTGTGTTGTTATTGTTGTTATTGTCGGAATCCTAAGCCTTATAGTAAAATGAGTTTTGAAAGCGCACATAAAAATCTCCACATTCGCAGTTATGCGCCAATTTTTATGAGATTTTTGCTTGAGTTATTTGACTTTTGAAGGCGGTTTGTATTTTCATTGTTTTTGTTTACGTTTTGTTGTTATTGTGCAGTTGCATCGCCATAACACACATAAATGCGTTAAGAGGCGGACACATGATCATTTCAACTCCATCCCGGCCACATAGATACCAACATATATGGACCATAAAAATCCCTGTTACACTAAAATTGTGCGCGAACATGTTCTTAGAAAACTTAACCATAGCCGCCATATCTTTTGCCGATGATGATGATGATGCGCCCGCGCTTTGCCCTGCACACACGCGGTATTATTTTGTTGTAAACTGCAGTATGTGTAAATGACGTGTTGTTTTGAAGCGATAAAATGCAGCCCATAAATGTGTTTGTTTTGATGCAGTTGCTTTTATTTTCTTCGTTCACATGTTGAAAACATAATCCCATTCATGTACCGGAAATACGCGGGTGCTTGAGTGGACTGACTACCTACATACATTCCTACACAGGCAAAAAGGATGAAAAAGCTTTGTGTCCATAGGTTGCCTTTCAAGCACGTACGCTCATATTGTAAACAACAATAATTTTTAAACGCGCCAGCCGCCACACGGCAGTGTGTTGCAGTTGGTTTAACTGCGCGTTGCCTTACTGTTGGTGTTTACAACTAATTGAGTATGATTTCATGAATGAATAATTAAAAGCGGTGCCACGCTTTAAATTGGTTAATTTTTAATTAGGTTTCGCAGGAACACTCTTTTAATGGCTCTACAAATTGAATTTAATTAATTTGGTGTACTGAACAGGGGGAAAAGGGAGAGCTTTTTCATTTAGTTATACGTTAATAATTAAATGTTAATTAATTTGCTTTTGGTTAGATGTTTTGTATTTCTATAAACGTTAACCGTCAATAAGGGTTGTTTTCTTTTCCTTTTTTTCATATTGAATAACGGTAATTTCATTATTAATCAAGAATTTAATTTCAGATAAATTATTTTGAAAATTTAAATGTTTTTTAGAAAATATAGAAGATTTTAGAAGTTTGTTTTTACTTAATTTAAAAAAGACGCACACATTTTAACGGCAAATGTCACATTACAAAATGATTATTTTCAGTTTAAGAGTATAAGTTCTATATTTAAATATTTGAAATCGATCAATTCAAATTATTATTATTAAAAGGAGACAACTTTAAAAGGCACGTGATTGGTTCAAGGAAATAAGTCGATTGCACTTACATACTTATAATTGCATTACAATTTACAATAAAAACAAACAAACAAACAGCTGCAGTCATTGCATTTGATTTAATGTATCTCATTTCTTGAAAAAATTCCATTTCAAACTGCATTGTACTCCACGAAAGTGTTGCAAGTTGCAACTTGATATTTCACCTAGCGCCGTACTTACTTACATTGTTTATAATTATTATTATTATGAAGTATAGCAGCTTGGGAGTTGGGCCTAAGGTTGTTTACAATATTTTGCAGCATTACTGCAATTCAATTAATATTGAGAATTGCCAGCACATAGGGGTAATGATTTTAGATTTTTATTTAAAGAGAACTAGCCTCTCCATTTTTTAGAAGATTGAAAAAAATTAAAAGTTTTAGGAACACATGTAATTAGAGATAAAATTTATGGAAATCAATAAAATGTCTAAACATATTTCAAAAAATATTTCGTTCTAACTTTTTTAACTATAATAGAAGCAAAAAGATTGCTCCACAAATTAAAAACATATTTTCTAGCTACATTATTAGTAATAGAAAATATATTTAGATGATTAATGTTTCAAAATGAGTAACGAAACAAATTTGTTGAATATTTCCATGTCCA
This sequence comes from Sylvicola cinctus, assembly GCA_963854165.1. Lineage (NCBI taxonomy): Eukaryota > Metazoa > Arthropoda > Insecta > Diptera > Anisopodidae > Sylvicola > Sylvicola cinctus. The sequence continues at coordinate 2,037,571 of OY974082.1, forward strand.
GCGATCTCCACTTTATACGAAATATACGATCTATTATGAACAAAAAATAACTTTGTACAATTTAAAACCCTTACGAAATTACATTTCTTTGGCTTCTAATAACAATAAATAAAGTAATAAGTAATTATGTAATTAAATTTAAACTGATTGATTTATACTAATTTAGTGGTCAATACAATTTTTTAAGATCAAAGTTTTGATGGAAAATTATGAGTAAAATATTTTCACGAGCAAATATTTTTGAAATATTTTAAAAACAAGAAATTTAGAAATACACTTTGTACTGTTAAGTATTAAGTTTAAGTCAAATAATATAAATATAGATACAGTTAAAGAAAAGCAGTTTCAAGAATTACTAATTAATGTAGTGATTGAAATACAGAATTAAAAGAATAAGGTAATGCAAATGTATTAATTAAGTATGGTTAAATGATGGTTTATGTATCTATGTAATCTATTGATTCTAATTATTCCAACAGTCTCCAATATTTATTTATATTTTTAGGAAAAACAATTAATTTACATGGTCAAGTTATTTTCAAAACATATTTTTTTTCGAGGTTTTTATTTTTCCAAAAACAGTTTGTTAATCGCGACGGTATTACCAATGCATTTTTTATAATAAAAAGTGCAGGTTTTAAAAGATTTGAATTATGTGAATTCGATAAAATATTGTATTGGAAAAAAATAATACAATTTTTTTCTAGTTCACATAATTTACATTTCTAAAAACGTGCACTTTTTAACAATTTGAACAATGATGAATAAAATAAGTGATGAACATAATTTTTTGCAAAACATTCGTAAATACTTTTTCAAAGTGAAGAAGTTTTTGTTAATTTTTATTCATATCGCTGATTTAAATTTATGACTGAGTCTCATTGCAGTTTTTTAAATAAATATGTGTTTTACAATATTATGACATTGATTTTAAGAGTTAATAGAAGATCCCCAAATGTTCCAGCAATTTTCGTGGTTATATTTTTCAAATGGTTTGAATATAAAACAAGATTAGTGCGTTATTCTGTGACCAAAAACAAATTTAGATAATAGAAAATGTTTAATATTGCAATGAACATTTTATTGACACAGACATACTCAATATGCACTATTTAATATTATGGATTGAAATTAATAAAGTTCATTGATTTGGATATGAATGACACGACAGTTCTGAAAATTTCGCAATACAATTGGAACCATTATAGAAAAACTATTAGATAAACAAAATAAAAATTAGGAATTATTATTTTTTCAATTCTTTTGAGAGTGAAATTTTTGTTATTGAAATTTTTTATAATTTTTTATAAGTACATAACGTTAATAACCCAAACAAATTTAAAATAACTTTAAACCTAGAAAAAAGTGTTAATCTTAAGATATCATCATATTTATAAGTATGATAAAAATTTAATTTTCTATAAAAAAAAATATATAAAAAAAAACTGTAATTTAAAACGACTTCAAAAATAATTGCAATAATTATTGTAAACTAAATGCATTTAAATAATGTAATTTATAACGTTAAAGTCAAGTTGGCTTGTAAACTCAAACGATTTACATGTAAATTCATATTATATCAATGTAACAACATAGTTGTCGTCTAAGATACACGTCACACACAGTCTCTTCACAGCTTTACATGTGACACATATCTAACGATGCGCATATAAAAACTTTTGGCGTGCTAAAAATTTGCACATCCGTCACCAAACGTATAAAATCTATTCGCATATTTTTAAACAAAGGCAACAATGAAAAAAGGAGTTAAATTTTGAATTGCAAATACGAACAAAAATCAACTTCAATAGATCTAGCGCGTGTGCTTAGGAATAATTGATGATTGAGATTGATGCGTTTTTTTTATTTCGAAACCACTAAAGTGTTTAAAAGCTTTAACCTTGTAGGTAAAGCGCAGTGTGTAGAAAAACGTTCCAATAATAACAATTTTTATGGATTTTCATGCAAAAATAGGTGGATTTTGTATTAAAAATTAACTTACAGCCATTGTGCGGTTGGTGGAAGACCCCATAACGATGACGATTTATTGAAATTGTAAAAGTTTTCTTTCTTTGTATTATTTCCTTTGACAAGGTTTTTCAGGAAAAGCACAAGGAGTTTTTATGGCACACACACTCACTTTTATTGCCTAACTTTGAAAGTCCTTTCACATTTCCCAATAAAAAATATAAAAAATTTCTTGTATAATGTCCTTTTGTTATAATTCTCTACACTCTATGGCAATAATAACGGAACTCACAGACACTTCAAAAAATGCACTCTATGTTACTATTTCTAAAAATTTCACTGATTTCTTTGAATATTTTCATCAACTTTCATTAAAACCACCAAATCACCGATAATCTTTAAATTAAACAATTGATTTGTCTCACATTTCCTTTTCAATTAATGTTAACTGCTTTTATTCGCAGTATTTATCGCAAACACCAAAACCCCCTTTGTTCATTAAATTCAATTCCGCAAAACAAAACAAAAAAACACCGCTAAACCCACCGACGAAAAAAACAATGCAATTGCACACAGAGCTAGGACGATGCGATCAGACCGGCAGTTAATAAACTTCTGGCATGGATGCTGCCGTTGGGTGATTTCAATCGGGGCAGAGAGTCAGTTAGTCGTGTCGAATGCAGCACGTGCTACTTCGCAGACAACGCAGCCAAGCAAAAATCAAACCACACTCACTGAGGCACAAATTTAGACTGAACTTAATCTAGACGTATATATAGTGGCGTAGTTCGTCGCCGGTCGCAGCAATCATATTATTTTATACACATGACGTTGCTGCCCGTTGCGGGTAGGTACATATATTTGTGCACGACGCGTTTATAATACTGTTGTGTGGATTGGACTCGGTGTGTGCTTTTTTGCAAATTGTCGTCGTCGCCGTCATTCAATGCGCCACCCGCCCCGTCATTTACAACCCATCGCAACCGGTGCACTGATGTTGTTTTGATTCGTAACCCCCACAATTCACATAACTGTGCAAATAAAAATGTGCAGTGTTGAGCGGATGCAACCCAAGTTACCACCATGCGTTTAGTTTGGTGAAAATAATTATTTTCAAAGATTTTCTTCATTATGGGAGTGGAGGGAAAGTTCTAGAAAAATCACGGTAATAAAATGACTCGATCAGAACCATGTATCAATTAAATTGAATTTAAATATGTGCTGAGGACTTATTTTGCTTAGACTGAAAGATTTTTTATTTTACCTCACTTTTAACATAAAGTATAAATGATCCCAAAATTTGAACAAAGTGTTCAAAATAGTCCTTAAAAATATAAACATGTTTAAAAAAAAGATGTTTTTAAAATTGATTTCCAATTTTTCATTAAAAAAAGAAAAAGGATTATGTCAATATTTTCATTTAAAATCGCCTTATATGTCCCGAAGTTCTTTCAATAATAAATAAGTTTCAAAAATTGAGACAATAAACCAAATCCACTCCTTTTTAGCAATAAAAATCACATAAAATCAATTCATCAACATTAATTTTCCCACAAAAAAAAAACAGAGATCAAAATACCATCACTAAAAGATGTGCTGCAGGAAAAACTGTTCACTTTACCCGCACACAAAAGGCAGCAAGCTACAAACGATTAAACTGTTACTGAAGCATAAAGTGATGCACACACTACAGCTAACCACCCTTTCCAGTTTCACCCACATGTCAGTTAACTCATGTTGCATGATGCATCACATAAGTGCATTGTCTGAATTTACCCCTTTTTACAACTCCCACTGCGTTACAGATGATGTTCCTTTTTTTTCGTGGACAAAAATTTTCCACACAAAGCGCGCTAGCTTTTCACCGCACATCATCACACGCTTTTAACTTTTTGAGAGGAAACGTTGCATTTCACAATAGACGTTGAATGGATGTATGCATTTTCACAACAACACAAGCGTTTGGCAATGAATTGTGTGCATCAAAAATGTGCTAGTGCGCGCTGCATAACTGGCGACATATTAAGTGCAAGTACACGCGCATTCTACTATAATATGTAAAAGTGCGGTGGCTGAGGTGTTTGGATACGATAAAGAGAGTGCGGAGAACTTACATTTTCTTACAACAGCAATCATAACATAAAAGAAAATATTATTGCACGTTTGTATTTATGTTGTGGAGGTTTGTTGTAATCGCATGTGAACGTATATCAGGTTCTTGTAATGGGCATTGGGACTTGGGAGGGAATCTGCAGTATGGTGAGGTAATATGAGTTACTTGCTTGTAGGAACAAGTGGCATGCTGAATGCTCGTGCTCAAGTGTGTGTACTGTGTGTGAGAACAATAAAAGCAAGATTAAATTTGCTCATTTATGCTATTTTATTGCATGATTAATAAAAGAGATGTAATTTTTATCTCGATGTTATTATGTTTTGTGTTTATGTACGAAAACAAACAACAAGCAGTTATTATGTCTGGGTAGTGGTTAAGTACTCTTATTAAGTTATGAGTAAGAGGTATTGGCGTTTGTAGGGACAAGTGAAAAGGTGACATAAGAAGAATCAGAAAAGTAATAATTTTGAATATAAACAAAACAAAACGTCAATTTATTTATGAATTCCAACCCGTTATTGTTATGACAATTAAAAAGACGATAACATTTTCAAGGTTAACATTGCTTTAAGCTTTGTGGTTTTAAGTCAAGGCCATAGTTGTGACTTGTTTAAAAATATAAACTTATGGGGATATTCGGTAAAAAGAGTTTTAGCAAAACAGAAAGCCATTATTAAAACAAGAAAACAATTTTCTAACCTTGAAAATGAATTTCATGACCTTGAAATTGAGCACTTATTTAAAATTTTTAATAAAATATTGTTTCAGTGAATTCATTTGTCTTTGTAGAACTTTTTTTTCAGCCTAAAATTTTTTATTTTAATCACATAGTGTCCTTCTTCAGAACGCGTGAACTATGATAAACAAATTACAATAAGCAAATTATCTTGTAACTTGTCCACTTAAGTCAATTGTTTTTAAATTCATTACACAATAAACACTTTTGCGTTACAAATTAAAAAAAAAATCTTTGTGCCACAAAAAATTAACTAAAAAGGTGCGCAAAAAGAAATTTGAAAAAAATCATAATTCCTTAAGATTAACTACACGTATCTTTTGTCACTTCTGTTGCCGCGCCGCCCGACTTTGGCGTGTCACACACATCAACAAGAAGCCCAAAAAATCAATTTCTGACCAAATATTGATCGATATTCAATCCGTTCGCCAGAGATTTTGGTGACGATTCTAAGAAGTGCATTGTGTGTGTTTGCTTTACAAGGGGGATTAGATATTTGATACTCCACCTTTCATTTGAAAATGTAATGCAAAAGTGTATGGCGCAGGCAGCCCGCAGCAGCAGCAGCCAGCAATGGCGGAAGGTAGGTGCTCGCATGCTCGATGGCGTATGTATAATGATTAAAAAAGGTGGGCATGGTGGCGGGCGCGCATAAAGAAACAGCAAATTGAATATGCATGCTACGAGAGTCACATATATTCTGGCTGCCATTCAAAAGTGCGGAGACTTCCAAAAAATATCAATAATATGGTTACCCTTTGAATCGAAAGTTCACGGTGCGGTGTTTGTGTGCAAAGTGAAGGAGATAAAAACAAGAAGTCTTCAGACACCGCATACAAGGTAGCTGGGTGTATAGATCGAGTCAGTCTGGTAGTCGGTGTCGGATTTTACAGCCATTTTTCATTTGACTAATTCGCAAAATCACGAGGTGATGCCGTGAAGCGATTGCTACTGTTGGATTTATTTAGGCTATTTATCTAATGTGAATAATGCGCAGTGGTTAAGGAATGTAGTTGTATTTCTATTGCGTTTACGATGTGAGAGAAGTCGATTTGTTGATTTTTTTTAAATTCCCAAAAATACAAATCAAAGAATTAAAGTTTGTTTATTTAACAAAATGTCTTTTGTAAACAAGTGTGGCGCATCTAATATAGAGCGCTTAGTTAATTAAGACTCCAGAAACCAATTAAATCTGCTGAAATTGCTTAATTATGGACCATACAAATGTAAAGACCAACTGTATGTGGGAAGGGGAAATGTATTTCTAAACAATCGTCACTGTGACATGTTCGTGTTGGGTGTTATTAAGAAATCTACGCATTTAATCTTTAACTGATTATATAGCAAAACATTAAAAAGATTCAAATTTCAAGGTCAATTTTTGTAATTTGAAAACAGCAATAAAAAAATGTGAAATAAACAAACAATTAAATAAGCCAATTGACAAATATTTGCCTTAACCGGTGTATGCAGAGAATTTCTTTTTAAAAAAGTAATTACAATTAAAATGCGCATTTCTTCATGAAATTGTGGGAATTTTTGCAATTGCATTCACATCAACATTAAAATAAAATGAAAATCAATCAAATACTCGCATTTTAATGAGCTGCAGCAAGTGCCCACATTAAAAAGCTTTCCACACGTGTGACACGCTTTTAGCCTCACTTCAATCTGCATTTACATCTCCGCTAAAATCTGTCTGCCGGCGTTATATCGCAATGCCAAGCATTTTGCCACCGCATCCGCACTCCCGCCGCCCATAAAAATGCGTGTGCGCGCCAGATTACTGTGCATGCGCCACCCAATTTGCTCCCCCATGTTTTGCTTTTGCCCCCCCCCAATTGCAACGCGAAATGCGCTGCACCGAAACATTTTATGGGTGCACCACACAAAATGTGCACGAGTCGCTGGAGAAAAGTTTCTGTTATTATATGATCGACGTTGGGGCGCTACACACAGACGATCCCGCTCTGCATTCGCATTGGGATATTATGTGAAAATTTTGTGGCAAAAAACGCGAAGCGATAAAATTCACTGAGAATCATTGGCAGAGCAAAAACAGCCACAACTCGGTGCGGTTCTGCCACATCAATTGTGTGCGTATACATGTGTAGTTTTACAAGATGCGGATAACTTGTGCAGACGGGCAGAGGGAACAACAACAAAAAACTGTGCGCGCTTTGGTAACATAAGGAAGCAAATATGAGAAGAAATGTGAACAAATCGAGAAAAATCATGCAAGCTCTCATGGGAGTTAACGTAAAGCTTCCAACATTTTTAACCCGCGCATAATGTATGAAAGGAAAGTACCTATAGTAGCATCACGTTGTTACGAGAATACGTTTTGTGTAGTTAGATGCCATGTCAGCATTTGAATTGACATCCCGACTTTTTTTTCTTTTTTTTTGGGTGTAAAAGTGGAAATCTTTCTACTGCTGCGGGTTGTCAATTTCAATTGAACAAATAGAACATTTCAATTGCGATTTGGTTGCTTTGTGCAAACTTTGCAAGTAATATGAAGAATTCATTGCGTTTGGAAAATATGTGGCGAATTTGGCAGGGCATTGGGGATGTTTATCTGAAGGGTAATAATTTATCGTCAAACTCTCGTTACTGGGATTGGACGAACACTATTTTTTATGGACACGTTTGCAGAGACCTTATTCTGCTTGGAAGGATTGTAAATTTGTTCATTCTAGGATTTGTAGAAACGAGAAGAAATACGAACGTCCTATGTCAACAGGGTAATTGAATTAATTGGAATTATTTCAGTTTTTGTAACCGATTTTGCAACCCTTTTCATCTTTTTTTAGAACCTTTACCGATCTCTCTCAAAAACTGTGTCTACATCCGTTGTTTTCATTTCAATGCAAATAAACTTATTAAAATCATTAGCTCTTTAATTCAGAGTACGCTCCTTTTAATTCCGATTCACTTACTCGTATTTCCCTTAAGTATAATCGAATCAAAACCACAAACAATAGGTTTATTTAATTAAAAAGATAAGAAATCAAAGATCGCCTCATACGTACCAGGAAAAAATAAAAATTAAACCAGGTTAAAAAAACATTCGCACATAAATAAAATCCCTCCAGAAAAAAAAGCCGCACACAATAAAATAAATAAATTCGAATCTTTGGTGGCCTCAGCTATCATCATCATTCATCATCATCTCCAACAGGATCGGCACAAGTTGCATGTGTGTTTTACGCGGGAGCACCACAAGTACGCACATTCATTTCAAATTTGAAAATAAAAACAAATCAAATCAATCTTCGGGGGGAGAACAACGATGATGGCCCAAAACGCCACAACACACAAGTCACAAACAAATATATCCGCATAAACTGCAACTGAGACCTTAAAGCTCAACGGTCGTCAACTCGTGCCGCACAAAAAACAGCGCTCTGTGTTTATCTTTTGCGCTCACCAAATACAATGGTACAACATGATATTGGGACAAATGTACCCATAATAATATATTGGGAGTGATCCCAATGCACGCATGCATCATGCGATATGTGCCATGCCTTGCGGTAGCCCGTAGCAATGCAGTGCTGGTAGTGCATGCAAGCGGCAACCGACTTCTCCAAATTTATTCCGCAACAATAAAGTTTGGCGGCAAAAACCTTTTGCATAAGAAGGGCATTCACTTTGATCAGCTTTGTGTTGTTATGTTGTTATGTGTAGAGGGGAATTTTTAGTGATGTTTTATTGCATATTGGGAATTGGAAGATGGTTCGGTATTCTCTAGAGACATCAAATTTTAAAGGAATTTTATAGTTTTTCAAGAGAATTCAGAATTTTTATTGAAATTACAACCGGAAATATCCTTTATTGGTTTGTGCGGTTAGAACAATATTTATTAAGTTACAACAGTGAAGCAACTTAAAACAAATATTAATTTTACTTGAAAATTGGGCATTTTTTAAAGTGGCGATTAAATCCCTTCAGGTTTTGACCACAGTTAAAGTCATTTAAAAATAAATCCTTTCTGTAGTTCTGACTTAATCCATCTCTCCATTCAAAACAATATCAATTTCTGAAGCTTAAAGTTCACTTTTCAGATCTGATTTCCCTTTTTTGAAACGAAAAAGAAAACCTTTTAATATTTGAAAATCAATCACTTATTTAAAAGCTTTTATTCAAGTCAACCATCATTGACAATTTTTTATACAAAATCAAAAATACCAACAACCAAAAAAAGTAATTCAAACCTGTCGTCCTGGGTGCACCCTCCCTGCATCACCAACCAACAAACATTCGATTTGTCGCACAACAAATACAACGCTTGTTTTTACACTCGCATATATTCATTGCCTTATCAATAAACCCCAAGTAAATAACAATAATATAACCTCTCGCATGCATGCTGCCCACTGCCTGCACGCACTCGCCTTCATACTCTCACAATACACGCGTAAACCTGTAGCGGTCCTCTTTATTGATTCCACATTCGTCATTATCATTTATCAGCGCTGCAAATTAATTAATGACAATAATTACCGCACGGATCGATAATGCTACGTGTGTGTGTGAGTGTGTGTGTGTGCAAAGCAACAAAAACTTCCCATCCGTAATGACTTAATTTGCTTGATGGGCGGTAAAAGCCAATCGCTGATGATGCTGATGCTGCTGCCGCTGCCGCTGCTGCTGCTGCTGCTGCATCCACGCCAATATATACCTGCCTGGGTGAAACAGGTGCGACAGCGATGGGGCGCATTGCGTCCGGCATATTATACGGTATATTAAAGGTACATGCATTTTATAGGACTTGGCCCATAAGCTTTTTTTACGGTCCTGCACAATCAAAAAGGCGGCCAACCATAAAAATGGTTACACCGAGCCAAAAACAATATAGTTTTTAACTTGTACGTGTATGATGCTGATGGTATAATTCCTCTGTCATGTGGGGAGCTGTTTGTTCCTGAATTAGAGCAGTGCTATTAAATCGATTATCGATTTTAAATGCAAAATTTTTATGTTGCAGAGATTTTTACACATTTTGTTGAGATATGTGACATGGTTGCAGTTCCGTGGCATTGCCAAAGCTTTTAGCCATCATGTCGCACTGCTTTTGTGCAACGTGTTTATAATTTAGCTATTTTCACATGCGCTAAGTTTCCTGGGTATGTGCACTTTAAATCCCCCCTATTCCAGGACAAACATCCTAACGGCTATCACGAAATTAGTTGATGAATTAAAAACTCGTACTGTAAAAGCTTTCCCAAAAATAGAAAATGGTGGTCCAGAAAACTGCCGCAATTATTTTCACGTAAACTGCAAACCGGATTTGCATGAAATTTGTGAATGTTGGGAAAAAAATCGAGATTGGAGTTATTTCGTTTCAATTTTTTTTAAACTCAAGGTCATAAGTAATTTAAAAAAAAATTATCCACCAAAAAAAACACACAGCAGCAGTTTGAACCCGCTTTTAGTTTAATTTTTTTTTTAAACTTTATTCCATCATAAAAATTAAGGGCCTAAGAATCATAATAATTGTGGAAAATATTTCAAGGTCAAAAATTAAAATTTACCAGGTTCCTTAATATTAAATTAAATTAAAAAATAATAATTGCATAATTAACGACTTAAATCTGAAAAAAAAATTGTTTAACAAGTCAAGGTCATACATTTAATTTTTCAAGGTTCAGGAATAACTTTTCCTTAAATAATATTATTGGAGTCCCATAAATTTGTTTGTCCTAAGCGACTTTCCCTACCACCCAGCGTTTTTTGTCTACTGTATAATTTTATTGCACATTTTTGTATTCATAATAATTTTATTAATTATTATTCCACATAATGTTGTTTTTTCACGTGCCGCAACCTTGTTAAACTAGCGATTTTTCCCTTAACATTTTTTTACTTCAAAGATGACCAGTTTTGGATTGTGTGAGTATTCGTGTGTGTGACTGCACTGGATGTATGATCTGTAATGACATAATTGAGCTCTTCCGCATCAGGTTTCAAATGGTGTTTCATTTTTATTTGTTAGCGCTTTAGAGGGATTTTCTATAATTTTTTTTTATCTCCTGCTTATGCTGCAAGTTGCAACAGAGGTGAGGCACTATAAAGCCGCTTCGGTATTTCTACAATATATTGTAGGCATGTTAAATTAACGCAGAGTTGTCATTTCATAAATGCATTCATCATCTTCTGTCACTCGCACTTTTGTTGTGTTGGAAGCACACATGTATTGTAAATAAAAAGGGAAACTGGTCAACCCATTGCTGAAAGAACCGAACCACGCATGAGGTGGAGAGATTATGTAATGGTGATGGATGCCAATGCGACATCATTGCAACAAGCGTTACATTTCATGATGTGCTAGACGAAGATTCTTTTGCTTGATGTGTTTTAGATTTTTGTGCGTTTTTACTTAAAACATATTTTTGTACATTTAAGTTCCGCGTACATGGTGAAAATCCTGTGGGATTTGTAGTAAAGAGTTTCCCAGTAATCGTTTCATCCCTTTTCACATGTTGCAATGTAAACTGTCATGGATTCAATGAAAACAACACTTCCTGATGAAAATGTCTTCAGGATTGGAAGGCTTATTTTTTTTTTAGACTTTAGCTGTCTCCTGCCTGATGGACATCTTTATTCTGTTGAGTGTTACCAAAGTTAATTTTCCACATTCCCTTAACACCATTTTATCTTCCTGGCACTTTAAATTGTTGTTAATTGAAAATTCGTACAAATTTCAAATTTTTTGTATTCTTCATAATTTCACACGAAATAGCACCGCCAAAGAAAACGATATTCCATAAAAGGAAAAATTAATTTACGCAGTTTGTGGCATAATTCCCAAATTCCTATTGGATTACGTCGACGTCTAAATCAGTTAACAAAGATTACAGATAACACAATAATTTGCATGCCTCCTCCAACTAACAAGTTAATTGAGAGAAATTGAAAACTGGAGACATTTCGGTCTCTTTGTCTTCATGCAAATTCATAATACATTCCTACCCTTAGCTCCCCCAATAGAATAACGCAGCTATATGTGTGTTTGAGTACGACAAAGCCCTGAGGTTAATCTGGGCTCTGGGGTAATTAGTTGTCAATTTGGCTGTAATTGAGTGCACTCGGTTATTGATTCTAATTTGTGTAAGCCGATAGGACATTGAATAGATGCGAATCTCCACTCGACTCGCATGTACACCGAGAACAATATACACCTAAATACAATTCCATTGGACAGTCCCGCAATTGTTAAAGTTTGAGTATAAATGCGACGTGCCTGGAATGGCTGAGATTCATTCGCCTTCATCATCATTACATTGTTTTGCTTCGCTAAAGTTTCTACGGATTTTTATGGCATGCACCAACAAAAGTTTGTCCATTTTAATTGAAAGTTTATTGATTTGGAGTGTCTTTCAAGTTGGAAACTTTTCTTTTGCAAACACACTCTATTAGTCGATTGCATGCTTCGGTGCGGATAATATTGAAACTTCCGCAAAAGCACACAGTCAATGTTGGTGTACGAAACGATTTGCCATGTAGGTTCTCAGTGTTGGGGAAAAATAAATGGATTTCCCCATATATTACAACCCCGCAGGGAGAGTTGATGCCTCCTGGTGTGTTGTACAGATGAAGAGCTTATGAGAAGCGTGAAATTTAATAATTTAAGCAATTACGCGAAGTGCACACACTCAACTTGCGCCACATATAATCCTTTTGATGTCTTTGTTTGCAATAGCTCTTTTATGGTACGTGCACGATGCACACTGCAGCCCACTATAGTGCTGCTGCACACATGCTCTGGTTGGCAACTTGGCATAGCCGTGCGATGATGCGGTTTTTTTTTCGTTGCTATTGTGCATGCGTTATACACCTGAGTATGTGAACTAGGTAATTTTTTCTTGTGCGGAAACTTTTCACTATGTGTAGTGGTTTGTGTAGACGGCGTCCTGGATGCAATATCCGTTCTTATAAGTTATTCAATTCAAGATTCAATTACATAGCACATCAGGATCTTGAGAATGTCTGGAAGAAGGCTGCATTTTATGAAAGGAATTGCTCTCTTATGCACACATATTTGGAGCTTGTTAAAAGAGCTGTTTTCATTAAAATGTAAACAAAATTAGGTTCAAAATGAGGCTTGAAGAGAAACATAACTTTGCTTTATTTGGTGTTATCTTCTAATTTAAAAAAAAAGTTTCATTCAGGATTTTTTATTTGACAAAATAAATGGTTTCAAGAAATTTTCAACAATTATTTACTTAGTAGTATTTGACCTTGGTGGAAGTGACGAGGCCTGCAAAACTAAGGAATAACTATAAATAATTTAACTCATTTATTTTTTTAAAAGCGTGTCTAATTCAAACGTTCTTAAAGTGAATGTCATTTATACAAATTCTATTAAGACAATTACGAATCGTCTGCAACTTATAAAAGCATCCAAGTAAAAGTGCTCACAGAATTCTTCAAAGAGCCAAGTTACGATGTAGCAATTGCATTCATACGCAAATACATTTAACGTACACATTTACACGAATACAATTAGAATTACCCATAAATAATCTTCTTATAGCTTCTAATTCATTTCAATAAAATTTACCGCAATGTGATTCAAAAAGTTCAATTTCTATATCTCGTAAGAAGCTTAAACAATTCTTCTTCTCCTTTTATTATCATTTAAACTCGCATACAGAAATATTCGTTCATTCAAAGAGCATAAGCTGAATTGCATTTAAATTTATGTAACATCCATCTGAACTCAACAAGTCAGCATGTCAGATGAATAGCTTTGAAGATTTGTCAGCTCTTATGTCTAACTCTTGTCAATATAAGGAAAAGTACTATATTTTGCAATTCATTCAAAAAGTGCCTAATTTAAATTAATCAAATCATTTCATGAATTAAAAATTAATTTTGTGTAGAAGTTTTTGTTTGAGACTTTTGCTGAAAGACACACAAAAAAACTCAGCATAAATGCGACGAAAGTTCGATGATGATCACATTAATATTTTTTATGTTTTCATACTTTTGATGAATCTACTTAAGTCCAATTTTCGATAAAATTGCACATGCACCCCCTCGATCTCGGCCCCTGCATACTGCTGCGGTCTCTTTATATGAATAGTTTGGCAGTGTGCAGCTCTTTTTGTGTGCCATCGACGTTTCCGTGAATCCACGAAGCCACGCAACAAAATCAGCAAAAAAAAAACTGCCACTCAAACATGATTAGGTTATGTGTTTTGTAGGGTATACCATATGTATAGAAAGAAATTATTAATCAAATTAAATCGGTTTTCTTTGGCATCGTCTTTCGCCGTATATGCGCGGGTTGTATTTTTATTATTTTTTGTGGTGGAATGACGGGGACTTTAACTATACAACAATCTGGTAATTTCGCAGTGAAAAGATTTTGTGATTTTGCGTTGTTCCACGCAATGCTGCTGCATTGTGTATATTTTGTTGTTTGAACCTTCTAAATCTTTTGCCAGCTATTATACTTACTTTTGCCCTTTTGATTTTGATCTTAAGCTGCTTTTGGGATGTTGCAAACATGAACATTTTGTGAGATGAAATTGGTTTGGTTCGGGACCACACACAATATACGCAACATTAAAAGATTGCTCTGGTAGACTAAATTTAGATTTCTTTTTTTGGTCGGGAGATTTTTTTTATGACTTACTTGTACGTTGGAAAAAAAAAGTTTTTTTTTTATGAATTTATTCTTTTACGTGAATTCAATCAATATTTAATTTGATTACTTTCAATTTCTGGAATATATTAATTATAATATAATTCAAGGTCGGGCTGTTGTGGTGCAAAGGATAGAGCGTTGCACTGCATACCAAGAAACTGCATTACATGTTTTCGAAATCCGTGAGAACCACCATTCCGTGCATTATTTAAATATTCCTATAAATAAATAATGAGTTGTAAGCTCGGGAATTACAATTAGACTCATTACATCAGGTGACAATCGTGCCGGAAATTTAGCTGATTAAATGACATTTAACAATTTGTCATCAAGTTCACCAATCTACAGTTAAGTAAACCCAAACTTATCGCAAAATTAAATTTTTGAATGATTTGATAATGCCCTATTATATTCCTTTTGGAGATAATTTTTTTTTAAAGTATTAAAGACCCTATGTTCTGCATAAATGAAATTAAAAGAATTTAAAAAAAAAATTTTAAAGGTCAAAAATTCTTGTTTTCTTAAACTTCTATTAAGAAACACAAATATTAATACGCACGAATTTTAGAGTAGAGCAGTTTTCTATGAAACAGAAGCAACTACAACTGACTGTAAGGTGGTTCATTAAAACTTTCGAAAGAAGCTTTTATTTGCTATAATTAAATTGTTAAAAATTCTAAAATTTAAAAGACAGTTAAAGAAGCGACACCTTTTCTGTAAATCCAATTAAATTGCTAACATCACATCAGACTTGCATTTACATTTTAAATAATGGCTAGCACTATCACCGTTCCCTTTAACGCTATAAATAAGACTTTATCGTAACTAAATAAGCTTCATGCACATTCACCCCAAAATAAAGCCAGACGCAAGTACCCCAGCTACGTCTTAATTTCTTGCTTGTTTAAATTTTACAACAAACACTAAACTAAAGAAAGCTTACCCCGCACCTGTAGTATACACTTTATTTCAGGAAATTAAGTTCCACGAAATGTGTGCGTGTGCTTTCATATAAATCATCCCTGTGCAAAGCAGAGACGGCATTATTATTATGATGTGTATCTTTTTAAAGTACATACATGCACCATCATTACACAATTTCTGCAATATTATAAAATGTATTCCTGCTCCAATATAATTAATTCCTGCCAAGCTTTTCCCGTTGAAAGGAAGGGTATTAAGTATGCGAAAAGTTTTATCCTCACGCTAAGCTGCATGACTTTATGTTCATCTACTTATAATGTGGATTGTAGGTACCTGTAGCCCGGTGAGATGTACCTGCAGTGTGCAATGAAAATCATAAATGCTAAATTTCTGTGCTTGCTTATGCACCCAGCTATAGGGATTTAGCTGGATTAAAGCATGTTAAAACATCCCTTTTTAGTGTAGTTGATCATTACTTTAAAGTTTTCATGTTATTCAAGTTATCCCGTATTTTATTTGCAAATTACAGCACGAAGTGTATTATGCAGCGCCGAATATTTTTCAGCTAATATCCAATTTGATGCACAAATATGTTACTCCTCGTTACAGAGTTTTGCAACCAAATTTATTGCATTCACTTAATTTTCTTCAACCCCCCTTCCCAAACTTTTTGTTCAATTTAATGAGAAGTACACAAATACGCAGATCCTCTTCCTTTAACGTAAATTCAGCATATTATACCTATGAAACAATTTACTGTACACAACGTGTGTTTGTGATGCATGTGAAGTATTTTCATCCCCCATCCCCTCTCCCCATTTTTCCTGCATGTAGTAAATAACGGCATAATATAAAACAATATATGAACCTAAATATATGTACAATGAACTCGATGGCAGACAGAGAAGTATTTGTTTTTAATTATACGGCTTTCGCACACACAATCCTTTCTTCCTTTCTTCCCTGTTTAGTCCATCATGTGTGGATGAATAAATGCATGTGTGCACATATATGGCAATTCCAGGGTGAGAATACATTGCTCTCCTTGTGTATTACAATTCTGGCATTGCCACCCCCTAGACGCGAGTTAAAACAAATGGGAGTGAAGAGCACCAATAAAGGATATAAATTATATACCCACTCGTATGTGGGTGTGTGTGGGATTGTGCTCGTTTACAGTGAATACCTATGTGAATCATATGGATGAACGATTCATTACAGAAAATAGAGCAATATACGCAATATGTGCTTTTACACACGGTTTAGAATAATTGTTTGTGAAGCAAATTTGTGTCCTGTGGGACTGGCATATTGTGAGAGTGGCTAGAAATTAGCTAAACGTTCACATTCAAGTACGTAATATATAGTTTCATTTGATGTTTTGTGATTTTCACAACGTAACGATATTGTGCGGTTTTGTAATATGCGATTTAGTTGACATAAAAGTCACATTTTACTTTATTATCAGTTCATACATGTGTTTTCCTCAAAATTAGCTTAATTATCCTATTTACTTTTAATACTTAAACTGAAGTAGTTTCATTTTGCAGGAATAAGAAAATTTAATTTCATTGTTTCAATAAAAATTCCCAACTTCCTTATTCCTTTTAATCGCCTCATCTTGTACTTTTTGTTTCATCTCTTTATAATTGTTCCGGCAATTATTGTTGTCCATTTTAAAATTTATCCTTTAATTCAACAATCCAATTCTTATTTCTGTGATTGTCTGAAAAAATGTTATTATTAAAATTCAGCTCAATTCACTTAACTTCTTCCAGGAATTTTAAAGAAAAAATCGGCGCTTGGGAAAGTATCCCATTGGCATTCCGTAAAAGGAGCATCATAAAAGCTGCAATCATTTTCATTAAATATTTAACAATTAAAATGAAGCCCCAAGGGACTGAGTAAATTAATTAATATTTTGGACAAAGGTTGGGAAAAGCCGCGTGAGACATTGTAAATCCGTCATTTCCTATTCCGTTTGTGGTGAAATTTCTTTGATCATTTTGCTTCGATGAGATAAATAGTGCTTATATTAATCTTCTTTTACAGTTTCTTTCAGATCTTTTATTTCACTTTCAAATTTTTGTGACAAGCTTATTGAAAGGATATTTTTATTTAAATTAAGTTATTTTTTATCTTTTGGAGTCGAATAAAATGAATCGATTAAGAAAAACTTTTTTATGAACGAATCGGTACTAGATTCGTCATGTCGCCACTGTCTAAAAAAAAGTCTTGAAACAGCGTAGTTTCTAAAAAACAAAAGTCATTAAATCTTCCCATTTTAAAACAAACGTTAAAACCACAAGAAACGTCAAAAGTCAATTTAAAAAATTATCAGATTTGATACAGTACTCGCCACATGTTTAAAACAACCACTTGTGATTTTACCAATAACTTAACAACAGATAAAATGGAACCAGCTCAGCAAACCCAACGCATAGGATTGCGCAAAAAGTTACTGTCCCTATTTCCCGACGATATGGAGGCTGGAATTTACTACGCACCAACAAAATTGGAAGGCATTGAATTCGACAAAAGAATTAAGAACTCCATACAATGGAGCGCCAACTACCAAATCGTCGACTGCGACAACAAACAACAAGTTCACAGTGCCTTTGAGTATCTTTCACAATTCCATGTCATTGGGTTGTTGGTAGCCTCGCCATACATTGCCATTTCCGTAGATGTCCGGTGCTATTTATTCCATGAGTCGTGGATGGAAAATAATATTATGCACGCGTTTTTAACGAATAACTTGCACCGCAACATTGTCCATGATGGTGATGAGTTTCTGAAGCATTACAAGAGAAATTTGCCATTTCTGGATACTTTGAAGATGTTCACAGGTGTGATGGAGTTGGAGCCTCGGCAATACGCACTGAAGGAGTGCCTAGAAAAGTACAGGAAACTGCCGGAAGCCCTATACGAAGTGAATTGGCCGCTTGAGCAAGGAGTAGGAATGGAAAGTGATCTACGACTGCGGTCTCAGTACTGTAACGTTATGTTTTTACTCTTCGAGGAGCTTGTTCGTGATTATGGTTTGCATGGATGTTTGCTTAAAGAATATTAAATGCACACCTTTTTGCGTTTTTTTTAATTCAATAAACGTTTAGAACTTATTGTTTTATAATTTAAAAATTATCAGCAATGTTTTTTACTTGTCACTTGTCAGCAGCTGGAAGTTTTTAAAAATAGGGCTTAAACCCTTGAAATATAAACCGCCTTGACCTTGACTTTTCATAGTTGGACCTTGGACTGTTTGAGAAATGTTTTTTGTATTATAAAAACCATATAAAAAAATTATTTTCCTTACTAAAATCAAATTTAGAAATTATCACAACATTTTGTTGTTACTTAATCTTGGAGCTCTCACCAAATTGCTTGTCCTACCAAAATTTATTTTCACAACATTTCGGGATCCATTCTCGTACGAGGACTCGTTTATGGTAAAATAATGATTATTTATAATAATTCTATTCCAAACTTATCCTTGTGCAATCAGTGTAAATTTTAAGCACCTCCACTCTCTTCTGCAAAACCATTGCACTATTGTCCCTGTAATGTGTCCGATGAGAGATAATGCCAAATTGCATACAAATACCCATGGCAGAATATGCAATGTGAAATGTGAATCTGTGAATAGCATTCGGATAATCTTGCATGTTTCCTTCATCGTACATTGTACAACCACACTGGCACAATCTGCGAGAGTAGTCGTTACAAACGAGGTGATACTACACACCTTTGATCCTAATTCCCATAAAGTATCATCATTATCTGAATGGGAGCATGAACCACACACCAAATGTCTTTCCCGCAAAAGCTTCAGCTTGCGTTATACAAATACTGTGCGATTACCTGTGTAGGTTGGGCGTAGGCATTAGGCATGCATTCGAACGTAGACAGCAAGGACAGAAGCACACGAGCCGTTGTAATGGCAGCTATAAGCAATGGTGGAGGTTTTGTGGCAAAACTTTCGCTCAGCCGACATTCACACGTAGGGCTTACCCCCATTCAAAAGTTGTGTTGTGTTTTCCATTCATTTGCAGCAATTGAAAGGGAATTTGGAAAACAGCAACGGATTGATTTCAAACTTTATCAACCATATTTGGAATTTGTTTGGCTGAATTGTGCAGTCTGTGTGTGCGTTGGGGGATTTTATTACTAAATTCTACAAAGGCTTTCGTTGCGGTGGGTTTAAAATGATGTACACGACAACTTTAATACAGCAAAGTGAGAAGTTGGTGATTCTTTATCGTGCCACTCTATTGGGGTTGCGTCAATTGTGGAAATTATTTGTTAACGTTTTAAACAATGTTTTAATATGATAATTAGCAATATGCTTCAGCGTTGTTTTAATTGCAAGGCGTCTCATGCCGAGTCATTTATAACGATAAAACACTTCACTTGGATATTGCACTTAATTCTGTGCTCTGTATTTTATGGGGATATCTAAGAGAGTGAGATGAGATTGCCGAGTGCTCTTCAGCTTGGGATTTAACCAACTTCGTATATACTTTTATAACACAGAGAATATCTACTTCTAGATGATGAGGGGTAGATTGTTATTAATGAGTTCAGGAAAGTCGGTTTGCTTTATTATTTTTAAAGAGTTTTCTCTCTCCATGTTATGTGTGTGGCTGTGGAAATTATGCTTAAAATGTATTAGGGAATCCCTTTTTCATCCCCATATAACATGTCTTCATCAGCAATAGGGCATTAGCAATCAGTTGGGTCAATGTCTGCTCATGGGAATTTATTTATTTTCCTGCTGACCTCATATTTTAATCCCAATGAAAATGGGTGAGCCTTAAAATGCACTATCTTCTTTATTGGAGACCTTTTTTTTGCTAAATAGTTTTGAAATATCCTTAAAATTGAGACCCCTATAACTTTTTCCTAATTTTAAGCAAACTTTTGTTGAATTGCCAGTATTTTAAGCTTTGGTTTGCCAAACTAGATTCGTGACTCGAGGTTCTATTGTACTTTAAATCTAGACTCTTAAATCAGACCCATTTTTTGGCAAATAAGTAGTTTAATAGTTCTACCCCCGCCTCCTTCCGTTTAGTTTAAAATGGTGTATATTCCCTTGGGTCAATGCCATTCCCACAACTCCTCTCTACATGTGGCGTAACACTAAACGACGATGATGTCGCTCCAACATAATTAGTTTTTCAGAGTCATTAAACATTCAAACAACATCAGCAACTGAAAATAAATTTAAATTCGTTACAAACAAACACAAACCACTGATTTCGCCATACACTCATCGTGGCATATTACACTCGATTCTCCTGGCTCTGACTTTGCAGATTTCAATTTCAATGGAGTCACGTGTCTGTAGTAAATTCTTATTTTGCATGCTTCTCATTTCAATTTCGTTGTGCTACGGCAATTCCTATACTTCTTCTCGTTTACCACACCTCCTCCCCATTGCATCGCTGTCTTTTTGTTTTCCGCTTAATTCATGTATTTCCTTTTTTCTATCAATTCACAAAAGCTCCACTTGAGACAGGTCAAAATCCAGAATTTCCCCGAAATCAAAAGGCACTTGCGCTTGAGTTGCGGAAATTTTCATATTACATTTCGCAAGTGCTACTACACGTAGTACGTTAGGTATGCTCGTATATGAGTACATTGTACAACATGGCAGTTATGCTCGTTGTTACACTCGACATGGAAAATCAAATCACATCGCGCAATTTTTGTGCCGCCGCCGCACACTTTGTGTGTTTCCCTTTTTCGTTGTGTCTTTTCGGTGGTGCACGCTAAACGATTTTCCATTTGAAACAACATTAAATTGTTTCGTGAGCGCTTTTATTGTTTTGCTGTGCTAATTAAAAGCAGTGGTGTGCGTTGGGGGATTTAAGTGAGCACAAAGCGGTTTGATGCCAAATTTTGGGTACCCTCAATGTGACTTTTTTGTTGGAATTGTAGTTGCGTTTAGATTTTTATTGTGTTCTCCCGTGAGATTTACGGACGAGCAAAATTCTTTTAATGTTGATAACTGCTGCATATTTAATTCAGTTTCAAAACTACAACATGCTTTAAATTTCTGTTTAAAGTTGAAGGTTTTAAGCGTGTGCCTCTTAACAGTTTTGTTACTTTTACAAATTTTAATTCCTTACAGGAGTTTATGATTTAAAGCTTGAAGTAAATTGAGAACCGCACTGAGTTAATTATTTTTAACAAATTAGATGTCATTTTTATTATTTCATTTTTCTTCAAAGTCATTTAAGGTTTATTTTTTACTTAAATGTCATAATATTATATGAAAAACAACAAAAATGTAGTAATTTAAATGATATAAAGAATGCACCCGGATTGAATTTATAAAAAGGACCATGAAAACAGAAATTTTGACCTTGAAAGATTATTTATAAATAAATTAAAATTCAGGAAAAATGTTTATTTTCCAAAACTTAAATTTTCTTGTGAACATGATTGAAAAACGACACTACCTTCTCTGATTTATATATTTCAATTAATGACTGTAAATCCATTTTCCTTTCCCCACACATTTCTTCTACAAATAACTTTGTTGCAAAATACTTTTCCTGTAATACTGCAGTGAAATCATTTTCAACTACAATATTGACACAACGTAAAGCATATTTACCTACATAAGTAAATACCAACAATTTTATCCCGGAGGAATTGTCCCGAATTAGGTCGGATGAATATCCTTTATATCCCTTTTGCTTAACTTTGTATCTATGTCAGTCACTCGAAGCTAAATGGTATAAAGAAAACTTTTATTTTTGTACATCCGAATACAAAAGGCAAATTTCCCAACGCTCACACAATTCCATTAATCCCCCAACTCCATCGTTAACCTCCTTGTATCCATGCCAATCACAATTAAATGCCCTAAATATGTCAACTGCTATATATGCGTGTCCCATAATGCAAATGATAATCTATAACGCGATCTCTGACGTATCATTACTTCTAAACTCTAATAAATAAATTAAAAGTTAAACACTTTGACTGCGTGCCACGTTGTGACTGCATAAAGATTAAATAAATAAATAAATAAATACTGTGTGTGTGTGTGTGTGTTTGTGTGTTGGTATTTGTGGGGGATGAATGCTTAAGCTCCCTCACTTGCCAGTATACTAAACGAGTAATTTAAATTTCAATTGAAAACGAAAATTGATAAATAATTTATAAGCGGCCCCAACCATATGATGATGAGAGCAATCCTCGCATCTACTCAAGGGGCGGGAGGATATACCCACAATCCCCATATAGAGCTGTATAACAAGTACAAGATAAAAGGGCGAACGCTGCAGACATAATACAATGTACTGGAGAGTACAAAACACAAAGCATAGAAACGTAACAGGAAGACTGGCATAACCACGATACTCGTTGTCTGCAATCAAGCACGACCGTACGAAATGCATGATGGTAGGGTGAGGTGATGATACGTTCTCAGATCACTGTTGAATCGTCTTTTATATTTATTCAAATGCAACGCGTCATGAAATGCAGTATGAGCGATATTGTCTCTGCGCATCTTTGCCGCGCAGTGCTTGGGCATTTTACGTTACTCAACGTCGCGTTGTACAATTAGTTATTTTTACGCTGAGCATTTTTCGTTTGAGCAATCTCCCTTATTGTGCACTGTGCCACTGAGCGTAACAGAATTTTATATGAAGGGGGTTGAATTTGATGCCTCACTATTTTTCCACCCACACACATCAAAATGCACACGTTTATTCAGACAGATTTGGCACCAACTTCGATGTTTAAATTTTAAACAACAACAACAAAAAAAATGTTTTGTTTTTTTTTAAGAACGAAGGGTTGTTGTTGTGCAATATAATATTGGGGGAGGAAGTGCTTCTGACATCAGGGTGAAATGAGGATACACACAGCGTGTGCTGTATTCAGGAAGAGTTTCATTTTCAAGCGTGCTGCGTGCATGTTGACGTTTTAAATATGTGGACTAGCCGAAAATATTCCCCAAGCGCTATCGCGGGAAGCCTTTTCTCTCTTTATCTAGTATACTTTCAGGGTGATTCGCGTGGTTTGTGAGTGAGTTCAGATTACGCTCCTGAATGTATGTACATTTTACAGCACAAACAACGCAGCGTACGAATGTACAATGTGCTGTGTTTTGCTATTTTGGCCCCGTGTTGTTGTGGATCCATCCTGAATACTCAGTACCTTAAGACTTGTCGTAATGAGAGGAACGTGCTACTGGTTACCCTCTCGGAAATTGCAAATAAACGCTCGAAAATTTTGTGTTTTAGATTTTAATTAAATTGTGTTAAAATTTTTGTTAAAACATTTCTTTTATTTAAGAAATAAATTCGGTAATTTAAATAAATAAAGGACACAAAAATAAAATAAAAATCCTGCTGACAAAACAAAAAAACAAATTACCGTTTTTGGTGAAATGTGGGTATAGTAAAAATGTATAATAGCTTCTTATTGTGAATTATGTTGTGCTTCAACATTCGCCCATATTATCACGCTTATAAGCAATATGTTTGTGCTTCGTTATTTGTGTGTCCTTATGAGTCCTGCATTGTGTGAGAGTTGGTGCGTGTATTGTTGTGTGGACGAAGATAATTCCAATTTCGCTATGAGCATATCAACGACGCGTGGATTCCTTTGAATCGGGTATAAGGACATTCAGCCGAACATAGGGAAATGGAAAATACATTGAGAGGGAAAACTGTGAGAGCAAAAATACTGTATATTATATTATGGGGGAAAGTTACAACTTACAATGAAAATCATAGGCAAAATGAAGCAATTATGTTTCGCATGAAAGAAGAAAATATTGTGACAGATAACAGAATCATCAATGGCGGGTCCTCATGGCAGGAATTTTTTTTTTTGTTTTTCCACATCATTTTTTTTTTTTTTGTATTTCACTTTTGTTGAACAAGAGGGTGGCATATTATATAGGTGGATTGAAAATCGATTGGTTTAAACCCAAATAAGTATATCAGTTATTTATTTCCTTCGATTTATGGTGAGGTCCTTTGTTTACTTTTAACGTATAGGACGCTTAAGTATAAAATGTGTATATGCGTTCCTACATGCGGCCCCCACTTTGTTGTCAAACACTCTGCTATTTATGGGAATTGAGAAAGTATTGATGTCGGCTGGCTCAAGGATTTAATGTCTTTTCTCAATATAAAACCATTTGTAATTTTTTGTCGTACATTTATTGAGATTTTTTATTCCCAGAAATTTATTATCCTGAAGTTATTCTTTACAAAATTCTCCTTTGTTCAAATTTATTATTAGATGTCGTTATTTATGTGATTTTGCTACTGTAAGGGAAAGGTACTAAACTTTGAGTCGTGAAATTATTTTCCAACAGTAAAGGAAAAGTACTAAACTTTGTGTAAAAAAATTTAAGGACATTCTAAATAATGTATATTTTGATTCGAGCATTTGATGAAACATATGTACCTCAACAATGGAGCAACAGACTTATCCATGTGAGTTAACACAATTGTGACATTGATGAGATTTTAAAGGTTTGGATTTTTTCTGCATAAAGCCAAGTAATTACAAACCGTAATTCTATTGAAAAAAATTCTTATAATAAAATATGCTTTTGATTAAATTATTTAATTAGTTTTTAGAAATCAAATTCAAATACAATATTCTAAAAAAAAAATAGATTTTTTAACGAACAAAATTACTAATATGCCCACTTGCTTTCAACAGTAATACATTAACGCCTACATGATTGCAATAGCCTGCTTATTAGCGATTAATATTACACAACGAATTCCGCAAAATAATTCTATACAGTAGTTGATTTTGTGTAATATTTAGTTATTGCTGTTTTAATTAAATTCAATTTTGTCGTTACATTTAATGCAAAGCGTAAATTTTTTATGACCCTCCATAAAAAAGGGTTTGAATTTGCATGACAAACCAAAACTGCCAGTATTTTGTCGAAATACCAACCACTAAAGCCCATATTTTAATGCTCATAATGGCCACTTTGGTTTCAATGTTACAATGTTAATTTATTTTAGCCCAAAATTCAGTTCTGCAGTTTTTCCGCATATTTCTTCAAAATCATAATTTCGCCGAAGGACTAGGACAACTCAAATCCTTTTAAGCTGCATGCAAATTTAAACACCCTTAGGGAATAGTTATTTTGCGCACTTTTCCAACATCGTGAATATTATGCATTTATTTGCTTAAAATGTATTTGCAGCGTTCACATTTTTACACAGGAAACTTTGCATCATACCGTTTTGCAATGTACAATATAAACGGAAGCATATTACTTAGTATATGCAAAAAGATTTCACCAAAATCATGAGAGTACTAAAAACGTCCCACATATTCTTTAAAATATTCAATGCGACTTTAATAACGTACTCACATACTCAGACCCTTACTTCCGTGCACACATGACACAATACGTACAAACCTTTACACATAAGAATTCCAAATAAGCCCGTCCGTCTTAACAGAAAATGTCGAAATTCTTTATTCATGGTCCCCATTCGTGCAGTGCCAACGAGAGCATACCGTCGACGTTTTCGGGCAAGTCTACATAATGTCTAAAATGCAAATGCCTGTACCTAC
The DNA here is from genome assembly GCA_963854165.1 of Sylvicola cinctus. Lineage (NCBI taxonomy): Eukaryota > Metazoa > Arthropoda > Insecta > Diptera > Anisopodidae > Sylvicola > Sylvicola cinctus. Next base: position 2,063,551 of record OY974082.1, read on the forward strand.
ATACCTACTGTGTAAATGGGAGTCTCGAGCTTCAAAGCGATTGTGCTTACATGTACTTGTCGTAGTTACCTTGACGTATAGGTACAATGAATGTATTCGAGTGTATATGCAAGATGGCAAGAATTTTGCCAAAACTTTTCCAGTAAATGGACACATTTGCGTGATCCTTCTGCACATGAAATACGAGCATGCTGTATGCAAATACATGGTTACTGTTACATCAACGATATATGTTCCTTCGCACAATATACACCCACTCGCATACATGTTATGGCAAGTCCTTAGTGGGGGAGCAAACAAAAAAAGGATTATTCCATTGCGTTAATGTAATATTTTTGTAGAGAGGTATGACAAATTGTATTTCATCCATAAAATTGGTGCTTCCCCAGGCGCGTCTTTCAATATGAAAAATCGTACCACGTATAGAGACTGAAGACAGTGTACTGAACGCACGACTCACTGAAATATCATCCCCCAAACCTCTTTGGGCGCTTTTTTGCATTCTTTTACAGGGTGATATATCAAAAGTTTACTTTTTTTTTAAGTTCAAAAGATACAGTTTAAGTACACAATGAATTCTGTTTTTTAAACTTAACTGTTTTTTTTAAGTGAAAGATGCATAATTCTTTAGGCCAGCAATTTATTTTTTTAAATAAGCTTAAGAAACCAAAAAATCTGATTTTAATGAAGAACGAAAATGTTTCTTAGTAAAAATACTCGTCCAGCCTTATGCTTACTGTATTCTTATTAAGGAAAAGCAAAAATTTCTAAAATTACTCCTTAAAATATTTAAAAAAATACTTAAATAAAATAAATGTAGTTGATTATTATTTATAAATTAAACTTAAGAAAAATTAACTAAAGATCCGTAAGGATTTCATTTTTAATCAATTTCAAATTTAAAATTAAACTTACTGTGAATTTAAAAAAAAAATTTTTTTTTGTTTTCGATTTTATATTTTCTGCCACAATTTTTAATTTTACTAAACTTTTTAAAGTTTATTAGTGTTTACCCTTGAGCAGGTCATTAAAAAAATATCCATTATAGTTGCATTATAGTAGTTATTTAAAAAAAAATTTAATTATTCAAAAATTTCATAAAAGAAAATCAACAAAACAAATATTTTAATAATTTTCCCCAAACTCACCCTGTATGATTGACATAAGTTTGCTCAGGATATTTCAAAAGGTTGATTGAATTTGATTGCTGTGCGTAAAACGTCGAAATTTACGCGTCGGAGCACAATTCATATATTTTTACGGTTATGTTCCACCTTTTCCAATCCCCGTGTTATTTTACTATGTAGGGCATCCGCATATAGCAAAGCAGCAACCATCTGAAACTGAATCAAATGTTTATGCAGCGCCTAAGTCGTAAATATGCTGACGAGATTCATCCCACATTATTCAAAATCTATTGGCACCCATAGTTGCACTCGTAAATAGGGCACAAACATCAATTTCGTAGTCTCGATTTTAAAATAATACGCCATCAGGCTGTTAAATGAATCCATTGAAAACAGTATAGCATGTATCTTGTTTGTTTGCCCCTGTGTGGTGCAACATCGTGTTAAACCGCATCGCTCTACATAAATAATAAAGTTGCAGCCGAAAGTTGTGCTTTTGGGGATCGCTCGTTGCAGCATTTGCAAAACCATACACAGAGTACGGTGAAGCACAAAGCGCGAGCACATAATAAACTTGAGCATCTTAATTGCAAAATTTGCGTTAGACCACTCCACTCAGCTTATGCATACACAATGCACTTAGTTGTTTCTATGCTTTATGGAGGACCTGCTTCACTGTAGTACACAAAGTCTTGGGGTAGAAGTTTTCGTAGAAAAAATCAAGGGTTTTGAAAATTATGATGACTTCTTACAACAGATCCCTAAATTTTGAAGCAAAATATAAAAGTCGATATAATAGAGAAGTCTTAAGGTCTTAAAAAAATATTTCACAAATTATTTTAAACCGACTTATTAGACAAAAAGTAATAATTAAATGTCAACAGGTATTTTAATTTTCAATGTCGAAAATCTGTTTTTATTGAAATCTGCTTCAAAATATTTTAATTTGATTACTAAAAATGCACATAATAATAATCCTAGTAAGTCTTATTAAAAGTTTCAAGTGACTCTCCCTGACACTCAAGTTTTTCTGCATTTTAACTCTTCTGCTTCGTAATAGAAAACAAAATAAAATGGATACACAAATATGTTCTCATTATTCAGAGGATAAAAGCATAGAGCACATAAATGCAACATCATTTTCAGTTATATGCTCAACTAATTATTAAAATGAGGATCTATCTTTTGAAGCTTGTGACTTTCACAAATTAATTACTGTCTTTATGAGTGCACGTTTTTAGATTATTTTGAGTACACTGCAACTCATTATGGAGGAGTTTCACCCAAAACTGATGGCTGATACAACCAAAAAAACATAACAAAGTTTTAACCACAATTCCTCTGCAGCACTACTTCACCTGTGTAAAACTTTGATCTCCGTTTCACCTTTCCTTTATCGTTGCTACATGTTTTTTATCTGTGCCCATCTTTTTTTGTGGGTCATTTACTTAATGGCTTACCAGTAAATTTATTCGGAAACAGGTGAGTTGGCTTTCATCCCTCTTATACCACTCAACGTTAACATTTCGCATTCGGTTTGAACATCCACCATTGACACAAACACACACACACACACACACACACACACAGAGTTATTGAACTTAAGGGTCAAAGGATATAACGGCGACAATACTGAGCTGTGATGAAATGGGTCTGGATCAAATGGTATGATAATGACAGGTGGATGTTCTGTCGCACCGACACAGAATTGCTCCTCATTTATTCATATATTGCTCGTTGGCTCAAAAGGGATCAATGTTACGGAATTTGGTGCTTTCCTTTTTCAATGTCGCTTACGCATACATTTTTAATGCAAAATGGTGTGTGCGTTTAAATTCGAAACAAATCGCTATAAGTCATGAAATCGTCATTGATTCATTCATTCAAGGTAATTGTAATGCCTATAACTTCGTGGGAATTGAGTATTTGTGTGCAAAAATTTATTTTTGTCGCAATCAACCACCCTTACTTATTAAGTAAGGACAATTCAAAACTAATAATTATTGATTGTTGATTTGGGACTTAGGTTTTAGAAAACAAATCGAAGGTACTCGCTGACATTTTAAGTCATAATTAATTTAAATAGTGAAAGTTGACACTTTAAGCGAGGCAAAAATGTTTTCAAGGTCAATTTTAAAATCCTTCCTTAACTGTAATTCTCGGCTTTCACAAAAGTCAATATTGGCTACATTTCGGATAAAAAAAATAAATAAAAATTTAAAACGCCTGAATGATAAATATTGCTAAAAATGCCGTCATTGCCCCCCAAATAGGATTAACATAATGATTCCCTTTTTGAGCTTTTGATAAAACCATCTCTATTTAATTGTGCACCTCAACGTCAACAACATTCTGTTACAAACAGCTCTCAATCCCGAAACCCCCTCCCACAAAAAGTGAAAGCTTAGCTTAATCACATTTAACTTGTGCTGCATGTTAAGATGACAAACAGCTCTGACATAATTCTAATGATATTAGCTGACATTTCAAATACGTGCATGGGAGACGTTCATCTAACTCCAACTAACTACATGTATGTTTTATTTTAACCTCATACTTTAGCCACCCGCACATATCCAGTATTCGTCATGTCAACAATTTAACACTGCAACCGTTTGTCTTGATGTCAAACTCATGCTTGTGCGAGTTTAAAACTTTATTTAGCACTTGAGTTATGTTTTGATGACGTAGAATATGTGTATATTTAATTAAAACCGTTGCAAACGCCCCTAACATTCAGAGTTTTCGTTATACACTTCAGGACTTTACTGCACGAATTCCGCACTTCTTTGTGATGTTATTTTCGTAAAACTTTTTGAAATACATACATCAGCGTGGAGCTGAAGCCTGAAGGATGTATAATTGGGTTCGAAGCAGTATAAAATGTTAGTATTTGCGAATAAACAAGTTTTCCTGTATACGCTTTATGCTTGTGCAAGGTGTTTTTTGCATTTCATACTCATTTGCGTCTTTAATTTTTAGTCCTTGAAGTTGTTTGCATTTTAATTCAAAGTTTTTGATTTAAAGTAACTTAAAAATTAAATGCACCTTTTGGAATCGAAAGTTTAAACACCGAAATGTTGTCAAGCTTAGCTTTCGTGAAGGCTTTGAATGAATTTTACTAATTTTAAAACCATACCTTTTATAATAATAATTATATAAGGATTCAAAATACTCAAATTTGATTTTGGATCATTTTCAGTTTTCCTAAAAAAAATTTTTAGGCTGATTTTTATAAAGTCCTGTCCATAACACAGTTGAAAGTTTTTCTTAATAAAAAGCTTTCTTGACATCTCTTGAAATACATTCACTTTCAAATTTCTTTCTACACGAGTACTTTTAGTTTAATGGCATATTTCAACTGTTAAAATGTCCTACGTCACTTTTAAAGTTTGAGCTCACATTAAATGTAAGAAAAGCAAGACACATACCTTTTAAAACAAACGCATTCAATCGTTCCCAATTTAAAGTAGAAATGTCCAAAAATGGAATTATTCAATGCACTTCCTCTACCGGAAGTTCCTTTTTCCCAGACGACAGTCATCCCTTAAAAACCTTTTTGACAGCCTTAAGCTTTTCCACCTTTTTGGGGACGTACTTCTTCACATTAAGGAGGGGTTCATTTAAATTTTTTTAATTTATGTAGACATTTTTATGCAGTAAAAGTCCTTGTGGAAAGATAATTTTTATGTATTTTGATCCTTAAAGCATAACTAGAAGTGCGGAAAAAATCAGTAATATTAAGTACAATGTCCTTCTTTTATCTAAAAAAAACTTTTTCTCTTTTTTCATGTTACAATTATTTTCGTCCTTAATTTTCTTAAATCTTTTAGTAAATACATTCACTTAGTTCTTCCTAATTAGCTTAAAATATTACAAAATTAACTAATTTCCATTCCCGTAAAAAGCACAACAAAATATAATTTAATTGGCAGGCAAAATTTCAAGACGCTATTCAACGCCCACTCCTTTACAAAAGCAGTAATTTCTTATGGCTATATATTTAGTTATCAAATGCCATGCTGCTGTATCACAAGCTCGTCTATTATTTCCTGAATTAACTTCACTTCCTACACCATCTCACACACCTACACATTCACAACAAAACGACGTAAAAAAACAACATACAGAACTGAACATCATCAGTTGAACCCCATATTTCAAATTACAACGTTCTGTTAAATTGTCAAAAACATTTCAACCCGTCATTTGGAAGCTTCTTCTTCTGATACACCCGCGCGACGTGAATTTTGAAAGCTTCTAACGGATTATATGTGATGAAAAACATCGCAGCTGTATTATAACAGTTCATGTTCAAAATATATATAGGAATGAAGCTTTTCTCTGTCTTCCTGCCGAGCGCGCACATCAACACCAACGGTTTGGCGATAGCGTCGCGAGCTCACACAATTTCCCGTACGGGCCGCGTGGATTATCGCTGACTAATCTCAGGGCATTATTACCTCTTCTTTAAAGGAAAAGAGGCGACAGGGCTGATATCATTATACTCGTGCTATGTCGTCATAATCTTTTCAACAAAACATTGGGGGGGTGCGAGGAGTTATGGAAACGTGTGCGCTGGGGTGTGAGAGGTGTCGACATTGTCACATCACAAAACGCAATTTCTACATAATTTTTGGCTCACTTCCAACAGCGTATACAATTTTAATGTACAATATTATATCGGTATATTATTTGGCCAGATAATATTTGGGTTGCGAAATTTTATAACATCCCAAATGTGTGCGCGGTTTATTTTTTGGTTATTTGGTTAAATGCACAAAACATGCACAAATTGCATTATTTGCAACGTTAATAGAGTACATACCGAATTATTATACCGTAATTTTTAAATAATGTGGTTTTACTGTATTAGTTGTATTCATTTTATCCACATCAATGTCTATTTCAATTTTTTTATTTCATCAAAATTAAATGTTTTAACTGTTTGACTTTCGATTTAAATATAGCCTTTTATTAAAGTGGAACTAGTCGGGTACTGAGAATATTACAAGATTTCTGACTTGTCTCATTTGAGTAGGATTTATAGGATTTATAAATTATTTGACTGTCACTCAGTCTATATAGTTGTTTATCATCCATGATCTAGATTGCTTCCTTCTTATTTTTCTTTTTTCCATTTTTTTGCTGTCATGAGACTCATGGATACTCGATTTCCTGACTCATGTCTGCCTTTCTATTTGTCATTGTGACGACCTTGAAATTTTAACAAAATTATTTTAAATCAAAATCGAACTAAAATTTAACAGAAATTTTTTTTTTTTTAATTTAATCAAAAAAAGGAAAAATTAAAGTTTTGAACAGTGAATATTTCACCCAAATATTCATAAACATTTATTTTAATTTCGCAATAAAAAAAGTTTAACAAAAAATGAAAATAGCTTAAGAAAAGAAAGCAACTATTATGTTTATTTCACCAAAATGCATATTCCACGAAATATGACCACAAGCCAGTAATTTTCTGTATGCGGCATTCAATTCACAAACATTTAGCACAACAGTACAGTTGTTAATTAATATTTTCCATTGTTTCACCAAACTATCGCCTGCAGGTACTGTCATATGGTCCAGCAATGGGATGTCCAAAAAAGCGATATCATTCAAAAGCACACAAATTACAAAAGCCACCATACCTACTGCAGTATTATTCCCCTGGCATAATTTACCTAAACCGCCATTTGTCCATCAATCTGGAAACTTTAATAAAAGCTTGCGCATCTACACGTACAGCTGTAACTATAAACTGTACAAACCTATATGACTGAGAACTGTTGACATTTGATGTGGGGCGATATGCGCCTAAACTTTGCAAAGCTGTATCGTCCAAAGTTTCCAACTGATTTAACTTTCTTGTTTTCTCTGCCGCCAGCTTAATCCATTATCAGTTTTTGGTTTCATTATTTCCTTTTACACAGCCACACAGTTCTTTGGATTTTCTATCTTCATTTTATTTGTGTGTGTGCAGTGTGTGTGTGAGAAGGGTAAGTTCTTCTATCATGATTTACCGACCCTCTGTAATCAATCAAAATATGTCATCCCTCCCACCAAACAGCCACGAGGCATTCTTTGAGTTGCTGGTAACATGGACAAGAAAATATTTCAACTTTTTTCTCATTCATTTTTTTTTTTGCTTTAAAAATGATTTGGCTTTTTGTTGTTGGGTGAGCTTCATCCATTGACCTGTGCACTCACCTCAAGGGCTTTGCTAAACACATTAAAATTTAAAATATACAAATTTTATGCTATAAAAAGCATTCAAAATTATATTAACGCCTTAAGTGCGTCATTTCTTTCTGCAAGACGTCTTTGCAGTCATTCGAATTTAAAAAGTTATAAAGTCCATTACCGAAATCATTATCTCACACCACTTGATTAGAAGCAAGTTTCAAAAGAAGAGATGGCTTCGTCCTGAGTTGAAACACAGCCATGGCCGCCACACAGAAAATAAGGGATGGGACAAGAAAAATAAAATGCAGAAAGTGGGAAGATGGAAAGCAAAACAAACTTATATTAAAAGCTCTTTTATGTAAACTTAAGTTGAGGTACAGACAAAGAGGATTTTACTCATCCTTACAAAATGGATTTCGAAACGAAGTTGTTGTGAAAATAAAAATTAATTTCCCTCATTTTCTTCGATTATTCTATCTCCCTAATTTTTCGTTCTATCTGATGGCATAAGAACACAAAAAAGGTATTAAACTTGACGCTGATTTAAGCACATAAACTCGAGCACACACACACATCCACACATAATTTTACGTATTTGCCATCATTGGGTGTATTATAGCATACACTTGGTGCCCGTGTACGAGTACAACCTGAACGCCAAGCATTTATTTGATGCAAGAAAGGGGCGGATGTGGTAAATAGGAAGCAATAAAGAAATAAATAAAAATAAAAGTTGATGTAGAATTAGGGACGAAAAACACCAAACACAACTCCACACAGTCTACACACCCGATAACAAAACAGTATACATTGTTGTGTTAAATACATTCCCTTCACCATCAATAGAATTGCCGTAATGAGGGTTGAATGGATAAGGCTCTTAAAACCTGAGACCGAAGCTTTATAATCCGCTTTTGTACTTTTTTTTTGTTTTCATTTTGTTTATTAATAATGCTCTCTCTCATCGTCCATTTCTGCAACCGAAACAAACACACACGACCGGCCACACACCCATTCAACGCACATTTGGGTGCTCATAAAAATGTTTTTTTTTGTCGTATTTAACTGTTTCACAGTTTGCCACCCTGTTCATATAAAAATGTAATTTGTTCAAACCATTACACGCGCACATCAGGTCCATTAAACAGCCGGCACGATGTACACGGTGATGGACAGTAGAAATTGTGAGATCCTTCAAATTCCGCCATCGCCAACCATACAACCGTCGAAATTTGGATGCTGCGCCCTGTATAAACCACCACGTCCCGCACAGGAGATCTACTTTGAGAGCCGAGGCAAATGTTGTAAGAAATTGCTACGATATAATGGCTATCCGAGCAAGGTAATTTAATTGCATTTTGATTTGTTTGTTTGTTTGTTTGTTGGTTTGTACTTCCATCCCCGTTATACTTATCCAAAAAAAAACGTACAACTCAAACAACACTGCAGAACGTGTAATCCTAAAACATCATCCTTTATGGATCCATTAAAAATTTAATCCTTTTTACTCATTAGGAACATTAAAAAACTTTTTAACCATGAACAATAAAATGACTTCCCTATTTTTTACAACTGCCACAGATACTTTTATATCCCGAAGAGGGATGGGCTCGCAGTGCATCCTCCAGCTACTGGACAATCAAACCATGCCGATGGCGACGCAACGTCTGCATCGTTGAGGAAATATCCGGCTCCAGACAGACTCGCACGTACGGCCACATGGTGACCGCTGACCAAGATGCACTGCTCATTGTTGGCTCGTTCAAGAAACGTGTGCCCGACCCCGATTTTAAGGTTCGTTAGTTGGCCTCCATTTTGATGAAAAAAAAAAAAACACACACACAGTGCAGAATAAAATCACGGCAGCACATATTTTTGCCAACGAATTTTCTTTTACGATTATTATTATTGTTGTTCTTGTACACAATAAAAGTTATGAGTGTGTGGAGTGCTGCAGAGGAGGGTAGGGATGTTAAGATACTGTTTTTGCTGTATGATATGGCATTTGAGCGTATGCTGCTACAGCTTATACCCAAGAGGCGGAAAAACAGATCAAAGGAGAAAGAGCACACAAATAACGGTTCTTCAATATAATTTGAAAAGAAACTTATTGGAGGGAAATTAAACTTTTCACAAACTTTTGGTATACAGTTATGATGATGATGATGATGATGCGGGATGCTTTCGGTTGGGGTGGGTGGGTGCATTAGGTCGATTCAGCAGAAACAATTGCTTTTTGTTGGTATTTATAACACTCGGATGAGTCGGATCCAATATATATTTTAAAATTAGTTCTAAACACACTGAATGCAATTTAATGACTTGTTTTTCTTTTACCAAACAATGTTTAAGCATTTTAATGAAAATTTCCAATACATTACATGACGTATTTTTGTTCTATTCTCTGTGCAGCTGTATTTATCTTCAAACATTTCGCTGGCGGATTACAATATGGGTTACTGCCTGACAGGCACATTGGAGCGAGGATGTCGACGTAGCAATACTTTTCAAATTACACATTTTGCGGTCATCCGACGGACGTGGCCTGCAACTACAGAGGATAGCAAAATGTGAGTTAAAACTCAAACACACACACACACACACACACACAGGAACAGCGGAAAACAACCCGCGCGGGAGCATAACGGGTTATTTGCGGAATTGAGGATGTGCTGAAAATAACGTGTCCTGCGGTCAGATCGTGGGGTACTTCTCTTTATGTCGAATGTAGTTAATGTATTTTTGTTGCGTTGATTTGTTCGGTTTGTGACATTTTTCGTGCGCAATTACAAAACTAGAACTCGCTAACTGCATAATTGACGCTACGAGCGTTTACATTCAGCAGTGGGTGGGGAAATAAAGGCAAATTAATTCAGCATCCATTCAGCATAGAAACTTTAAAATTGGAGATCACAATTAAATTAAATTTGTGTATGGAAAGCGGATTTTTGTGACGATGAAAATAAAATCGCTTTATATGGAAAAACTTAAAAAAAAAATCAAACAAAATAAAATGCGAGAATTCCACACAAACGCGGAGAAGTCAACACTGATTGGATTGGACGATTTGGATGGAATAGCAAAAAGGGATTATCAATGCTTTTAAAACTCCACCCGCGCTCGCTTATATCGGGGTAACTGTATTATATGCATGGTGATGACGGGATGAAATGGATGATTGAAATTGCATGCATTTAAAAATCAATAACTAAAAGAGATGTTTCAATTGAAGTGGATTGGAAAGTGGCTTCGTAATTTTCCTCCACAATGACATGAGCATTTAAATTGGAAATCTAGTTATAACCGAATGGCCCTTCACCGCATTGTACACAAAAGCGGAGCTTTCCAGGTGTATTACACCCTGTCGTGTGGGGCGATCAGATGCAGCTTGCAAAACTTCAAAGTTCAAACTATTCGATTAAGCCATTGTGAATTGTGCTGGTTGGGAAAATAGTATAACTTTAGGTGGTTTAATTGAAATTAGCTTGTTTGCCACAAATTTTCTTTGCAATTGGATCTATTTCAAAAGTTGGTATCTATTTATTAAGTTTTATCAAAAATTCATAGTTTCTAAACCAAAATGCAAATCTTTCAAAGTCAATTTTTAGAATATTTTCTGATACACTTTTGGATTCTTTATTAATTCTTTTAAATCGAAACAAACCATCACGCACCAGCGATAAAATCACCCATTTCACTTTTACGATACATTTTTATATTCTTCGTCCTTGCGTTTTGCCAATAAATAAATTAATTAATAAATTGGGATAGATTGAAATAAATTGAAAGAAATTCGAGTGCGCACACTTGAACAGACTCATAAAAAATTCAACAAATCATTTCGATCATGGCTCTAGCTTTCATCTCTCAATTGAAGTAGGAGCTTTATTATTTATGTTCGTAAGCATTTCTAATCCCAAGAATACGTTTCATAAAATCTGAACGCACGAATCAAAGCCGAAGAGAATCTTTTTATTATTTTATTATTATTATTAAAGACATATCTGAATAGTTATTCAAATTTCATCCACGAGTATGTTCGTGCCATAATGATATTGCTAATGAAATGTCGCTTCGTCGCACATACCAACTCCTTAATATTCTTTCTTTAACCATATTACAATAAAACATCCTGCTTCTGGCATAATAACATGCGACTACAACCACTTGGAAACTCCGTACGGCGAAAGTACGCGAAATGTACGCCTCGCTTCGCCTCCGTATTATAATGCCTTGAGGTGTAATGAAATGATTATATTTGCCAAAATCGTGACTTCGCGAGTCGACATATTTCAACAATCCAATACAGCAGCCCGCGTGTGCAAAATAAATATATTCCGCTCGCGCTAATATTCAAAACTTCCTGGTACGAGCTATGTGTGCTGGTGTGTCTTGAGTGCTTTATAAGCGTCCTGGAATTTCAATATGTATCCACGCAGTGTATCTTTTGTGTAACATATGCTTACATTGTGTACCTACTCGTATATATAGAACTGCACACGCTCATATTCATTATAAAGCTTTCATAATTGGCGGAAATGATAATATTTGCTCAACTAAATGTGGCGGGGCAAATTGGAAAATTGGAGAAGTTTTCCACAACGATAGAACACACATTTTATCATGGCACAACAATAGACTTGTTTTTGCACAAACTTTCCAAATTGATATATTTGTCATACAACATATTGGATCGTTCACGTGCAGGGTGGTGTTCAAAAATGTTCAATTTCATTAAAACATTTAATTTTAATTTCATTTTTGTTTTTTTGATTCGTAGGAAATAATAATTAATTAGGAATAATTAAAGAAAAATAATTATAAACTAAAAACTATTTTCTTGTTAAGCTACTTTTCAAGGTCAAAAATTAAAATCTCTTAAGCTTATAACTTAAGCGGTTATAATTTTTGAGAAATGATTTAACAATTTTAAATTATTAATCAATATAACCTCTTAATTACGTTAATATTTATTTTAATTAAAAAGAAAAGAATTTTTATAGTTATACATTCAAAAAAATGTGATTAAACTTTGAAATTTTTTATTAATTAATACAAGGATTAAGGATTACCGATTAATTATGCCATACACTTTAATGTTTAAAATTTGACGATCCATAAAAAAGTTATTGACAATTAAAGTTGGTGGCGATACCATCCTGTAACCGCGTAGTTCCGTATCCACAATTTTGATTCCGTCATGCCAAACAATGCGTTAAATTTGTCCGCCAATTTTAAATTGACGAGACATATGTATGAGTTATATACGTCGAATAACCATCACACACACACCCACACACAGACACATTGTACATCCTAAAATGATAGATTTGCATATATTTTCCAAACATGATAAATTGTTGTGTTGTACAAAAAGGAGCACACATCAGAAATGAAAACTGAAAAAAATGAAATACATGTATTTGCACACACATATTGACAATGACATCGTTTTGCGGTGTTTATCATTTGTTATTGACGGTGGGTGGTGCCATGCCGTGGTGGGCGCGAATTTGGGGACAGTTTGATTTTTTTTTCGTTTTTGTGTAAAATCACAAATTCCGTTATTTCATACACAAGCGCGCGTTTCCATTCCCACATAAGTTGGAAATGCAATGAAAATTATTGTTCAGAACTACATACGGTAAATTGCAATGTATAACTGTAAAAGTAAATGTGTTTATTGTGTTCAATATGTTTGTTTGTTATCTGAACAACAGTTTTTTTATAAAATTTTTATTTATCAAAATATATTTAAAATTTTGTGAATAGGAGTAATGGCAATATATGGGGTAAACACATTTTTGTAAGAACATTTTGAATTATTGCATCAGTGGAGTTTAGTACCTCGAAGCGTCAGCCATAAAAATTGCTGGGAAAAGTGTGGGTTATTTATTTTTTTGAACCATTTATTTTTTGATCTAGTGAAGCCTGTGTAATTTGTTTAAATTTAATCCTTTTTCTATAATTAATTTTAAATATAGCAACAAAATCGCTCAAGCAACTTTCTACAACAGTTTTTTACATTTTTATAGTTTCGTTATATTATTTGAAACAACAAAATTAAATTAAAAATGACAAGTGAATTGCAAACATACATCAGCCCACTAAAAACCAATTAAATTTAATACAAATTTAATTAAAATACAAAATAATCAAAACAGCAGAAAAGGAATAAGAAATTTTTTTTCAACACGTAATCTAACAAACAAACAAACCAACAATTTAAAAACACGAGAAAAAAAGAGTGTGGTTGTATAAATGTTTTATCGCACACAACTACAAAAAATATAACTGTTAAATTTAAGAATTTAAGCAACACCTTTTAAAGGTGCGATTGCAAAAGCTCAATTGAATTTCTATACACTAGAAACTAAAGACATTTACTGTATTTAAAATGCTTTTTGCAATAAAACCACAAAATAAAAATCCACATACACACAAAAACGAACAAACTATTGCGCGACGCTTTTTAATTAAATTTATAGAATATATAGGACAAAAAAAGCTCAATATAAAAAGGAAAGGAATGAATATTCAATATGGGGTGCAGTGTTAAAAATACATGTAAAAGAAAATGCTTGTCGGACGAGAAGGATGGGAAAAGAGGAAACAAAATGAGTATATTTTTAAATGTTTATTTACTCAACATAATATAGCTATGTAGATACTGACAAGAAATGCAAATTTAAAAATTTAAAAAAATTAATTTAACAAAATAAGCAAAAAAAAATACAAGAATCTTAAAATTGTAAGAAATTTAACTAATCCTGCCATAATTAAATTTTTGTAAATCCTATTGAAACTGTAGAAAAATGATAAATGTATAGGAATAAATTAAAATATAACGTAAAATGAAACTAAAAAATTTAAAAATTGTGTAAAAATATTAACTAAAAAAATGTTTTACAAAATAACTCTGGGTCAATCCATCCATCTTTTTAATTTACATGCAAATGTAGTTACCTATAATTTTTATTTTGGTTCATGAATTGTGCAGCAAACTGTAAATGCTGTAGTAAAAAGGCTAATTGTATTATATCATTTGTGTACACATCAGAGGGGATAAAAAAAATCCGTAACGCCATTAACATTTAACGAGCATATTTTATTTTAGTTAAAAACTTGTTCCTGTATAAAAAACATTTGTTTACGTTTTTAATGCACCGAGGCTATAATGGTATTCAAAGATATTTTGATGATGAACGTAAATAATTTAAATTTCATTTCCAGCAAAAAAATGCTCAAAACCTAAAAAATGCTTCCAAACGAAAACACAAACTCACTTATACCGAGTATTGTGTCGTTTTGTGAGGCATGCAATTAGGAAAATGTATTCAAAATTATGTTTCTTTTCATAAAATTATTTTGTTTCACCTGATTTTTTTTACTTCACTGAATCACGTTTCCTTTTTAATTGCATTTTTGTTAAAAAAAAGAATTAATTAATTTTCTAACACCTTGCGGCATTAGAATTTAATTTGACATTTGTATTTCTATTCAACATATTATTTCCTATACAGCATTTGATTGCGATTTAAATGAAACATAAAAACCATGCATTTTCATGAAAATAATTTTTATTTCTTTTTGTCGAAAAATATGCGGAAGCATCAAAAATGTCAATTTGCATAATTCAGTTGCTCCAATTAGTTAGGTGTCATTCGATTTAGCCTTTTTATTTTAATTTGTTAAAATTAAATTTTAATTCAATTTTTGAGGTTTATTATAAATATTCTTGTTATGTAGATTTGTTTGTTTTTTAAATTAAATTATTTTAATTGATGGGGTTTGTGCAAAATGTGGTTAATTCCTGAAATAATTTACCCAATTTGAATGCAAAATTAATTATGGAATTAATATGTGATTTATTGCAAATTTACAATTTTTGAGAAATTTAATTCAAAGTCATTTTAAAAGAATCTTTAATATTTATTTGAAAATTTTGTTAATATTTAAAACTGAGTTAAAATTCTTGTTAGCGCTTTTTAAAACGACAGAGTTTCTTGTAAGATACAAAATATCATTTTTTTTTAAATGAACGACCTTGAATAAGGATTCAAATTTTTTTCAAATTTATCCCATTATACACTTTATTTTTAAAACAATAATTACTTTCCTAAAATAGATTGAATTATTATTAATATGTCCTAATTTATATTTAAATTTCTAATTTTGTAAATAAATAATGAAAACAAATGTAACTCAACATAAAAAATATGTCTATAAAATGAAATCAAAAAAAAACTCAAAAGCAAAATGTTGTCACTATAAAAATGCAGCAACAAAAATAAATGTAATCAATCAATCTAATTTGAAAAAAATTACTTCTTCATTCGTTTTATTTTCGCTTAAATCCATTTTAACCCCCATACGTACTTAAGCTTTTTAGCAGCATCAGCTTTTCCGGATGAACGGAGACTAAATGTACCAGTCGGCTAGTGAATAACCCAATTTTCTTGGCAACATAATTTCCCATGGATTAACTTGTACATATATTTTATTTATACTCGTATATGCGTCCTTGTGTGTGTGCATTGTGCTTTTGTAATCCATTTTAATTTCAGGGAGCATATTTAATCCACTTCAACATGAATATAGTATATTATTTGTGTATGGGAAAAGCACAAACACACATGAAGGCTGCAGCGGACGGAGCACATAATATAACTGTAGTGAAATCCACATCAATGCAAATCTTCTCTAATCCAAAAACCTCAATGTGTAGCTTCTATTGTGGTGCTGTAATGTGCATTAATTGATCGAACGGATTGGAAATCAATTAACTTTGAAAAGCACTTAAAATGAATGCACTCTATGCAGGTTTTGTTTGGTTTTACGTTTTGTAAGCTATATTGGACAAGAACGTAGTGAAATTTCTTAAGGAAAGTGAATATTTTGATGGTTTTAAAATTTTTAAAGACTTGAAGTCTAAATATTTTACTTAAATGTCTGTATATATTCAAAAAAGAAGAACTTTGAAAAAAACGATAAATTGATTGTTTAATAATTAAACAATTTTTTTTAATTTATTTTAAATTTACAGAAGAGGTTTGGTGATTAAATTATTATTCAAAATAGTTTTTCATCTACGTTTCATTAATTATTAGCACCAAAAAAATTATTAAGTTTCAATTATCAACGATGCTAGATATTTGAAATAAAAATGTTGTGATGTTCTTCAATTAAGGTTTTAAAAACAATGAGTTTTAGAAAATTGATTGAAAAATATTTGACCTTGAAAAAACGTTCAGTTGAACTTTTTTGAAAGAAAAACCTTTAGTTGTAAAAACATAATACATTAAAAATGGTGAAAAAAATTGTACAAATTCAATTTTTTGAATTCAAAAAATATTAACAAAAATTTGACCTTGAATTCATCAATTTTAATTGAAAATTTCTTCGTTTAATTTTATTCAGATTTAAGTTTGAGAGAAATATAAATTCCAGATATTTAAAGAAACAAGTATTTGACCTTTAAAACATGTGATTTGTGAAGCTTACCTTGGCCATGTTAGACTTAATATTTATCAATTCCAATCAATTGATTTCACTTTTTGAATGCAAACAACAAAAATGACTTAATAATCACTGTTACTGTGGTTCACAAAAAGAGTTTCCCATTTTAATAAAAACATATTGTGCTCTTGACGTGTTTAACTTCCACACATCCGGTGGCATATTCTTTCGTATTGGTTTTTATTTATAGGTTAATCACATAAAGCGCCTTGAGAATGATTCTCATTGTGCTAGAAAACATTGAAGAAACCCAATTCTTAACCAATTACACCCAATCAGTATTAAATTGTCCATATGATTTATCTATCAATTTATTACACCTGACTAACACATCGATGTATCAAAAAGACGTTCACTTGAGTTCGCCGTTAAGAGCAGCAATCTATCGTCTCATGGCGCTATTATGGAAAATTGAAGTATTGTAAACATAAGCGCTATCTGTTGATTTAAAGCGTTTCAACTCTGCGGTAGCTGCGGCAACCATGAAGAAGTTCATATCGGTAAGCAAACTCTAAGCAAGGTTATCAGAATAGTCACAAATATATTAAAATGAGGAAATGCTTAACACTATACGTGAATTTTGTTGGTCAAGGTCTTTCACATATGTGCTGTAAGAAAAAACTGCGCACCGAAATATGAGTTGGTTGAGCGCGTGGTGGTGGTGACGTTTAATTGCTGCAAAATACTTGACCAAGCGCGTGAAACATAAACGTTTTCATATATTTCGCCGGCAGCAGAGATCACACCGCTGTGATAGAGATGCATAACCTAATGAGTGTATAGTTATCATAATTTGCGCTCAAATTCGCATGTATTTGAAATAAAAATGGATTTCATGTTATTTCTACTTATTTTAACTATTTTTTAACACCGCGCCTTTTGAATGTCGACAAATTGCTTGCAGTATGTTAATCAGTTTCAACCGTGAATGATGTGCTTTGAGATGCTAGCGTTTACTCTGCTGTTAACGTGTTTATTTGGTGCAAGCAATGTTATTGCAGGTGACAGCATAGTGAGTGTGTTTCAAGTGCAACTGCATTGCATAATATTTAATATTTAAATGTATTCCTTTATAATTACAATAACGAATGCAACGTGAACTCATAACACAAGGTCAATCTCATAAGGAGAGAGGGTTATCCTGCTGAATATCATAATTTGCAAACAACAGATGGATACTTGTTACGGATCCATCGTATTCCAAGAACGCTGCCAGCTGGAAGCAATAAAGTTATTTTACTCGTGCACGGGATGTTTTGTTCGGCGGCTGACTTTGTTGATACTGGAAGGGATGATTCAATGGGTATGATAATATTTGTTCTATAGAAATAACCTTGAAATTATAATAATGATGAGTATCTGTTTGTATCTTTTGGATCATGGAGAGATTTCCTAAAGGCGGGTAGAATTGTTTTATAAAATTTTAGTGAAGACAAGTATCTTTTGAATTGCGTGGAATTAAGAACACGTAAAGTTAACGAATTATTTGTAGGAAATTTAAATGCTTGAAATCGTCCTTTTTTCAATACTTTAGAGCTAAATTCTGAAATAGTTACACCTAAAGTCCTTAAAATCCTTTATCAAGATTTCTTCTTTTTTTCAAAGGTCAAAAATATCATTTCAAGATCAATATTTTTTTTATTTTAAAAATATGGTTTAAAGTTTTTAAAATCGTTTTTGTTTTTTTATTTTTTTTAATAATTATTCAAGTCAAATGTTTTATATTTCGTCTTTCTTTAAGTTCTAGATCGTGTTTTTCAATATCAACTTTCATTAATTTTTAAATACTTGAAGAATTTTAAGTATAAATTAGAAAACATGACTTGTCAAGATATGACAACTCATTGCCTTGTGGACTCGTAGATTTTATGCTGACAATCTTGAAAAAAAAATTATTAAGAACCATGATTGAGAATAATATTTCCACTTATTTATTGGATAAATTTCAGTTCATTTAACAAATTTTCTAAAACAAACATCCTGGAAACATAGAAAAACGCATAATTTAGTTAGTTAATTTTGTAAAATTAAAATTGATACAGCGAATTTGCATAACTGACTGATGACAAACAAAAAACAAACAAGGAAATTAACGTTCAAATAAAGTTGAGTTGTTTGTTTGTTAAATGTTAATCCAATAAATTTAAAATCAGAGTTACTGAGTTAACAATTAAATTTTCAAACGCTAAAAGTTGTGTTTTTCAACTATTTACTTCTGGAAACCGGTAATTTCAGTTAATAGAAAACGAATAATAAATTAAATTAAATTTTAAGGATAAATTTGTTGAAGCTGTTAAACAAACTCTTCAAAATCTTAACAAACAAACTTCAACTAAATTCAATGCCAAACTCAAGACTTGTTGACCACTTTAATCCAAAACTCAATTCACACACAGGCTTCATGCTCTACAATAAAGGATACGACGTCTGGATGTTAAACTGCCGTGGAACAACACCCAGTCGCAAGCATATCCGCTTAGACCCCAGCCGGCAGCAATTTTGGGAATTTTCATTTCACGAGATGGCTATCTACGACCTTCCCACCACAATTGACCTCATTCTGGAGAAAACAGGCAGCCCGGGATTGCATTATGTTGGGCATTCCCAAGGAACCACCATACTGTTTGCGCTGCTCTCCGAAATGCCCAGCTACAATCAAAAAGTCATTTCGGCCCATATGTTGGCGCCAATTGCTTACATGAAGCATTTGGGCAGCGAACTAGTGCAGTCCATGATAGCGAATGTTGATGCTTTAGATGTGAGTGCACAATTGAGTTTATTTTATAACGATTTTGGTTAAACTTAAAATAATATTGTTAAAGGCATTTTTAAAAGGAAATTTATATGAAATCCCGCCGTACAGTGAAGCGGTTGGAGCCTTGTTGCGCAAATTTTGTGCTCCCTATTTTGGGGGTCAGGAAAAGTGCTCAAGTCTTATGTCGCTCGTGTTTGGACAACCTTCATCATCATTTCAATGGGTAACTTTATTAATGTATTAAAAAAAGTAGTTATTCTATTTTAAGTAACAATTTGTGATGTAATTTGAAGTCGTTAAACTTTAACTGGCTTACTTTTTATGCATGTTTCTGAAACTTTTTTGCTTGTTTCCACTTCATTACAATAATTTAGTTAAAGACTTTTAAATGGTTCAATGCATTTATTGTTGCAACTGTTTGTTGTTAAGTTTGAAAGCTTTTATGTTAACAGTTTGTGGTAAATGGAAGAACGTAAAACAATTTAAAGGTCTCTTTATGATTTCGTTTGCTTTTAATTAAAAAGACTTTAGGAACTGTTTCATGAGCACTTCTAACTTCTAAGACTTTTAAATTGTGCTGGATTCTACATCTTGTTGCTTTAAAAAGTTTGTTAACCTTTTTTAAATAATTTATCTCAAATTTGCTTATCCCATTTTCAACAGGACAAACTCCCACTATTCAGTGAATTCCTGCCATCCCCAATCTCCGCCAAAGCTTTAGTTCATTTCGGCCACGTTTCCCGATCTGGAAAATTCATCCATTATGATTATGGCAGAAGGAAAAATCTCCTTATCTATGGAAGTGAATCCCCAGCAGAGTACAGATTAAATGCAACTGCTGTCCCAACACAATTTTTTCACTGCACCAATGACCTGCTATTAGCTGAGGTGGATTTTAAACAGATGGCTCGCGATATTCCGTCCATAACAAACGTTTTCATCGTTAACAATTGCAATCACATGGACTTTTTGTTTGCTCGAGATACTAAGAAATATGTCCATAGAAAAATACTGGATATGTTGGAAATTTATGGACATTAATAATAAAAAATTTGTTAAAGCTTTATACTAAACTGGGAAATAGTCAACTGAACGACTTGTGCTTGAGGATAAAGTCCAATGATTCAGTCAAAATAAAAATACAAGTACAAACTGGGCAAAAGATTAAATCAAAAATGTATAATTGGTAATTGTTTTAATAAACAACGCGTCAATTAAACGCAATTTTCGGGCATTTAATTTACATGTAAATGGGCTTTTAATTTAGTGGTCATCCGCACTTCCAAATTTTCGGTTTCAGCTACATTCCATGACCATATCCCACACCATTGTTTAGATTAACTTCAATCCGGCAGCATCATAATGTTTTTAAGGAAGTTCATTATTATTGTTAATTTACTTGCAGTAAATGTCGTCATTGGAGATAACATTGTAAGTATGGAAGCCGTCTAAAGGAATTTGAGTGCACATTTTAATGAAACAAAAACATCAACACAAGGTCAGTCTCATAAAAAAGGAGGGTTTTCCAGCTGAATGTCACACAGTTCAGACAAATGATGGATACTTGTTAAAAATACATAGAATTCCAAGAAGGTTGCCGCCGGAGAGCAATAAAGTGGTTATTCTTACGCATGGAATGTTTTGCTCAGCTGCTGAATATGTTGACAGTGGAAAAGATACTTCGTTGGGTAAATATTTATCAGATTGTCTACTTTAATATACAGTTGTGTAATTGTTATTGTTTATATAGTGAAATGAGTGGACCTTCGGAAGTGCTTCATCTTAATTTGATGAAATAGATTGAGTGTTTATTTAATGTAAATGACGAAGAGAAAACTATTGTTACCGTGGGGGTATGTGTGTTATATCCCACTCGAGGACATGTTTTCAAATCAGCATCATTCACTTATCTGAAACTTACAATAGAGGGTCTTAAAAGTTAAAGGCCAAAAATGATTTCCTGTTTCATTAATTCATATCATTGAAACTGTGTTTACTTTACTGAATGAATTTTCTTTTGCAAGCTATAATTTAGGACTATAAGAAGTCATTATTGCTATTCTGCTGTACTGAGGTCTTTTTTTTTAAATGGAAGGTCTTTTTCTAGAGGATTATTAGAATCATTTAATAGGATGATATTTAATTCGTTTAAATGAAATCTTATTTTTAACAAAATAGTAAATTATTTTTTCTCTCATGACCCAGGATACGTTTTGTATAGAAAAGGCTACGACGTCTGGATGCTGAACAATCGAGGAACAACACCAAGCCGCAAACACATCAATTTGGACCCTGAAAAATTACCATTTTGGGAATTCTCATGGCATGAAATGGGCACTGACGATCTTCCCGTAGCCATTGACTTCATTCTTAATAAAACTGGAAAATCATCCTTGCATTATATTGGTCACTCCCAAGGCTCCACAATATTGTTTGTTCTGCTTTCTGAATATCCAAAATACAATGAAAAAATTATAACGGCACATCTCATGGCGCCCATTGCGTACATGAAGAATTTGGGCAGTGAACTTATTCAGATATTAGTGGCCAATGCGGATGGCATTGAGGTCTGCACTGAGAGAATTAAATCCATATAATTATAACCCCAAAAGAACTTATGTTTTCAGTCATTTTTAAGGACATCAATGTTTGAGTTGCCACCGCATGTCGATATGGTTCGGTCATTAATGGGAAAAGTGTGTTCGCCATATAATATTGGGGGTCGCCAAATATGCATCAGTTTAGTTGAGCCGGGATTAGGAAAGTTTTCGTCATCATTTCAATGGGTTATTAAATTGCGTTATACTAAACCTAACTTTTGTTTAATATTTAACTTAAATTTAAGGACAAGCTATCAACATTTTCCGACTTCCTACCGTCAGTGATTTCATACAAGTCGTTCATCCATTTCGGGCATTGCTGTCGCTCCGACAAATTCATGCAATACGATTACGGAAAGGAGAAAAATCTTCAGACCTACAACAGCGCACAACCGCCGCAATACAATTTGTCAGCCACAGCTGTGCCAATTCAAATGTTTCATTGCGCTAATGATATGCTGTTAAGTGCGATTGATTTCAAAAGACTTGCAGCTGATGTAAAGACGACAATTAGACGCTTTATTGTGCCCGATTGTAATCACCTTGACTTTTTGTTGGGAAAAAATGCCAAGAGATTTGTTCAATCGCGAATTCTTGAGGTGTTGGCAAAATATGACTTGTGATAATATAATTATGACCTATTGAATATCTATGAAATAAAATATTAAATAATGTAATTAAAAGGAGCATAAAAAATTGTGGTTTTTCTCATTGAAATTGCAGATAATAAAACGAAATGGCAGGGAAATCCAATCGAGACTTTTAGGAATAGCAAAGCAGCAATAAATTATATAGAAATTTTTAAGGCATTTTAAGCATTTTAAATTAAAACTAATCTATTGAACTGAAATAAAATATTAATTTTTTTTGTGAAATATGTACTACACTTCTGTTATTAAATAAAATGCCGTGAATTAAAATTGCGTAATTAAAATTATCTTGCAAAATAGTTAGTTTTTCTTTAAAAATCCTGTCTAATTTAACGAACGATTTCTCCCTGAAATTTTTTAGAAACATATATTAAATTGATAAATTGGGGAAAAAATGTAATAAATAACAATTAAGTGACATTTTTATTGTATATTTTATTCGTCTTATAATGGAGATTAAGGGCATCATTTAAAGGTTTTCTTTTTTATTATTACTAAATTATACATTTCAATTCAAGTTGATTTTACAAGTTTTGTTTACCTCTCTTTAATTGTTTTCTTTTGTTTTATTTAACCAACCGTGTATATTATTATTATATTACATTTAATGTATGGTTCGCACTTTCACACATAGTTTTACTAGAATTGTTTTGTTTTATATCTTATCTTGTTTTCAAGGGAAAATTAAAAAACTTACATCTCTAATGCATTGATAGTTGTTAATATGGTATTAAAGGAGTTGGTACGATTAATAGCTTTTAATAATTAAATGTCTAATAAATCGCGAAATAGATTTATGTGTGGTCTATGTGAGGGTTTCTATTTAAATTCACTAATTTAATCTTTTTTTGCATTGTTTTTATTCCCTTAAAAGTTAATATATTCCAGCCAACGACATTCCAGCCATAGAAGAGGCAATAAGATCGAAAAGGGTTTTTAAAGAAATTCCAAATCGTCTTAATTTTTTTTTTTTTTTTCAAGAAGTAAATTGCAATAACATTTCTGAACATATTAATTTGTATAATATTAAATGTATATATAGTAATTATTTTTGAGAAAAATACAGTGATTCACTTACATTTAGAATTGTTTTTTAGAAATCTATTTATGCGGTTTATGGTGGTTTTCCTTTTTTGTTTTTCGCTTCATTTTGTTTTAATTTATGTACAATTAGAAAGGTGGTTTTTCCCGGCGTAATTTTATTTATTTACTATTCCATATATATTTATATTTAATATAATATTATTGTATCACTAAAAATTAGTTTCATCTTGGTTGACTTAATTGTTATTTGAATATATTCCCATCATTTTAAAATTTTTCTTCCTCATTAATAAAAAACATATATATTGTGAAATGTATAGTCCCATATTAATGTCTTCTTTTTTTTATTTAATTAAATTGATTACAAAAATGTATGATCAGTTTTGTTGGTCGGTCTTTTAAATCCCATATAGTGTGCCAGCCCTTCCTCTGATTCACTTAAATACCTTATTATTAATTACGTTATTAACTAAAGTGCTAATACTAATTAGACATATTTTTTGCATTTGACCTTTTATGGTTTCTCGGTTTTTTTTTTTTTAAACTAATGAACTTCATTTGAATAAAGAGCGTAAATATAAAATATATTAAAGCAATTTAAAATATAGAAATGATTTTTTTATTACAAAATCAATCGGTTTTAACAATTTTGGCATTTTTACTTGATTGTTTTTTACAATGAGAAATTATTGTGGATGCCTTTTTAGCTACAAAGATCACTCGCAATTCCTCATAAATTTATAAAATATACAAAAACAATTAATGAAAATTCTATTTATAATAATTCAAGCACATGATTTTGATAAATTGTTTTTTTTTGGTAATTGATAATTTAGGCGTGGCAAAAAAAATTATCTTTAAATGGCTGAGCTTATATCTCGAGAAAATATCATTTAATTTTAGCAAGATCACATAAAAGATCTTCATTGTAATATAGATAGTTTCGATACTCAGTTATTTATTAAGATGCTTTTATATATAAAACAAAATGTAAAGAGCTTTTTGAGTTGTTTAATGTCTAAGATAACATTGAGCTATTTCAAAAAAATATTCAAATTTTTTTTGAGACTTTAAAAAAGTCGATTACACGGCATTTAAAAAAGATTCATTGCGGGATTCATAGTAGTTTTTTTTACGATTCATTTGAATTTGCAACAATACTTAAGAAATAAATTAAAATATTATTTATTATTATTAATTATTATGATGTGAGGTTGTACACGAGAGTTGTCTGGCACTGACGCTTTTGATTGCATATTAACTGTTTTCTTTTTGTATCATGTATTCCAATATCCTATTTACGCTTAGCTTGCTCAAACTACAATTTTGCAACACATTTACATTTGTTATTAATTGTACAGTAAAACATAAACTCTGAGCAAGCTGAACAATAAAGCAAATATTTAAAATACAAAGAATACAAACTTTAAGTTAATTAATAAAAAATGTATAACAATAACAAAATTTATCTAATCAACTAACTCCAAGTATTTATTAATTTGTAATATTTCAAACCGTTATAAACCTTAAGACCTATTAATAAAAAGCATTTGTTTGACCTATTTTATAGACACAAGATTACAAGTGATTACTTCTCCATTTACTCTCCACTCCCATCCCCATTTAAGTATTGTATATTAATTAAATAGTTAATGTTGACCCAACTTCTATTTTGTATGTTACTTTATTATACATATAAATATCTTGTGTTGTTTGTATTTTTATAAATTTTACCGTGTCACTTTTTTGGATTTTGCATAATTTTAAATTTACACCATCAAGAAACATGTTATGCACATTTTCCTCATTTTGTGTAAATAATTTACACAATCCTATAAATAATAAATAATTGTTATTATTAATCCTAGTTAACACCAATAACTTTAATTGGTATTCCTATTTTACTAATGATTTTTAGCCATCAATATTTTGTACATGAATAATTCTCAAATTGGTTTCTGATGTTTTTGCTTACATTTACAATTGTGACTTTTTGTTTTCTTTTGGAGCTGTGTTTGGAATTGAATTGGTTTCATCAATTTTGTTTCATATTTCATATTTTGCCACAGATCTTTTATAAATATAATTATAAAATTTTCTTTTAAACCTTAAGTTACACATCTTTAAGATTATTAGCTTTTTATTGATTTCATTAAAGACTGCTGCTTTTATAAACAACAACAATCAGTTAAGTGTGTAAAAATCCACTGCAAATGGCGTCTTTACTTTTAGTAGTTTTTAACTCAAAACTGATTGTTTCCTTTATTTGATAAATATAATTTACAATAAAATGTAAATCATTGTAATAGATACTTATTTATAACTTTCGTTTAATTTAAATATATCGCTCACGAGGAGGTATTCAAAAATAAAAATAAAATAAAGAGCTTTTTATGATGCATTCTTGTTGCTTAATAATTAAATAAAATATTAACGATTTCAAAATTATGTTGCGGGTATATATGATTGGAATCTCTTAATTTTCTCTAATTTGAAAAACAAAGCATTCAAAATAACAGAAATAAATTAAAGTACATATTGTAATGAAAGATTTTTGTTCAAAATATTATTTTGGATTCCTTTTTGATATCTGAGCAAAGATGTGAGCAACTCTTATTGAATTTTTGGAGCAAAAAATGTTTTGTGTAATTTCGGAAATTGTATTAACCTGTGTTTTTAAAACCCCAAGATTTTCTTTTCAAAACAAACATTTTTTTTTTTAATTTGAAACATAAACATCGATGATTTTAAGCCGAAATCATACTTAATTTAAGTCAATAATTCTAAAATTACAGAGATTAAGTAAATGAATAATTACAATTAATTGAGGGCAAATAGGCGACGATTTTATTCTGTTGTCGGTAATTTACAAGATACAAAAGCTTGATCAATAAATTAAATTATTAACAAGATTCACGAGGAAGACTGAAAATAGCTGATAATTTAAAGTGTTTTTACTCATCAGTATTTAACGTAATAATAAATTATGATAAATTAAACTTATAATTAAAGTCGAGCAGCGATCGATATAAACATCAATTAATTGAATGTAAGTACTTTGAAACTTCAAAAGGGTACAATTAATTGCAGAACATAACAAGAAGACCG
Organism: Sylvicola cinctus; assembly: GCA_963854165.1. Classification (NCBI taxonomy): domain Eukaryota; kingdom Metazoa; phylum Arthropoda; class Insecta; order Diptera; family Anisopodidae; genus Sylvicola; species Sylvicola cinctus. The sequence continues at coordinate 2,090,543 of OY974082.1, forward strand.
ATATTTATTATTATTAATTGAAATAAAGTATTGAAGTATTGATTCTCACTATGCGTTTTAAACATATTGCTTTAAATCCTTTTTTTTATTGTTTCCTAGTGCTAGAGGCTTTAGTGTCCGAGCATTTATATCCTTTAAATTTACAAGGTTGTCTTAAGGACTTATAGGTATTCTACGCATACTCTTATTAAGGATTAATATATTAATAATTGTAAATTACGCGTTTTTTCTATATTTAGAACTACATATCGACTTTTGTAAATTTTAATTCTTTCATTAAAGAGTTAAACATTGCCTTACATTTAAAATGATCTTTCACGTACCTATTTACATGCATGTAGTATTATGGCTATTGAAATATGTGTTCTGTTATTAGTTCAAAAAGTAAGCCCCTAATAAAGCCCAAAAAAGAATTTAAATAATAAAATATTTGTTATCAAAACCGTAATTTCTCAAAACTGCCAAAATTGGGTTATTTACCATTCTCGTTTGTATTATTTGGTGGACATAATTCTATAAGCGAGCTTGTAAAGTTTCTAATAAACCCTACTGTACGTTACGGAATGGTTATTGCATTTTCACAATATGAATTTGAATATTTCGTTAAAGGTAGCTGAATGCATAATTAATATAAAACAAAATTAATAATGATAATAATTAAAATTGATTGGGTAATAACATTAAATGTAAAGTAATTATTCTGCAAAAAAAGAGAAGATTTAATTCTAATTAAAAATAAAATTAACTAAAAATTATGTTAAGCATACTTTATGAAATAATAATTATTTACTATCATCGTTTTTATTGAGCGTTGTTCTTTTCATTATCAACATTTTGTTTCAATATGTTTTATTAATTATAAATATTTTACACATCTGTATATTATTGCAGAATATTAAAACAAAAATAAAGGACTACATAACACGTATAATAATTGTATTGTGTTGAGAGCAACTCTGGTATTTGTTATCTATACATTTCTTAAGTCGTGTATCTCGGTAATCTCACCCAATAACATATTTATGGTAGCATTTTATATTCATGAAAGTGAGTATCATATTATGAGCAAATTCGACATGATGCATTACAAATTCGGGGTTTGGTACGTTGACACTTCTGTTAATTATACAATGCATTATTTCTTTATTGAGCACTTGAACAACTTACATTTCCTTATTCAAAGAAGTTAAATTTAGCAACTTAACTTATGTTTCTAGCTCTGTTGTGATCATGACTTTTCACTGCGGTTGAAAACTGATTAAAAGAGTTGTTACAAAAGTCTAAACAATTGCTGAATTTCGATAAAACAAATATTTTCTTTATTAATCAGTAATAGCTGATTGCAGAAACTAAAATCAAGTATAAGTGCAACTGTATAAAAGGACTTAAGAAATGTATGAATAAAAATTCAAATATTTTAGATCATAATATGTATTTTGTTTAAAAATAAATTAAAGCATTTTAAATTGATGCATTAGTAACTAGGCAATTTCAATTATAATGAATTTAAGTTCTACTAATATTCGTTACTAATTAGTAATAATCCGCTTAGGAGTTTGTATTGTAGTGGATCATTTGTTTTTGTAGATTTGTATTTTAGATACATTCGTGATTTTTGTTAATTTGTCAATAATTGGTGAGTATAGCATACAAACAATGTTTTTTTTTAGAAAATTAAATTCACAATATATTTAATCTGTGGTGTAAAGTAAAATTTTATTTTAAATTTTTGAAACAATAAAATAGTAAAATAAACATTATAATTTTATAATAAAAAAAAGGAATTAAAAGTATTCTCTGAAGATCTTCATAAATAATTATATAATAAATGTGTGGCGGCTCTTTTCTCTTTTCTTTTTTTGCACTTAATATTAATGTGAATCATTCAATTCATTGGGTCTTTGATTTGTTGATTTAATTTAATTTAAATATCTCTTAAATGTTTAGATGTAGTTGTTTTCTATAATTACTATGATAATGGGCTCAGAAGTTTACTATGTTTGTTTTACATTTATGTGTGGCTTGTTCCTTACATCCTTAAAGCTATAGCTAACGTTCAAAATTGTATGGGAATTATATGGACCTTGGTACTCGCTTTTTTTATATATATAATAAGATTTACACAGCAGTGTTTTTACGTAAAGCTGACAAGTAATCAAAAACTACGTGTGGTTTAACATTCTCAGTAATATTCATTAAAAAAAAAAAATTAAAATTCTGGCTTCCCCTAAGAGATATTAGTCGAAATATCGATAAATTATAAAAAAATCCGTTCAAAATATCCAAAAACAAAAAAAATTGGAGTGCTTTTGTAGCATTCGATAAATGGATTTTGTGTAAAATATTCATTGAAATCGCAGAATTTTATGCAAAATACATAACCTTCTTTGTTTCCGCATGAACAGTGATAGCACGAGCCATAGCTCCTGGTGTGCGATCTTCGGAACACCCACTCTGGTGAGATCCTTCTCCGGAATCATGTTCTTTTTCAACTAAATGGTATCTAAATCATCAAGAAAAATTCCAATTAATTAATCCAAAATTACAACCAAAAAATATCGTTTGATTCTAAACATACCTTGCTCGGAATGCTACCAGATGTGCATAATAAGCTGGAGCAGGAATAGAAACAGAGCGCGTGCATCTCACATACGTATGACACAACTGATACGTAAGGCATTGCAGCTCATCTGCATCAAAATGATTATCATCCCATAACACATGATAATGTGATGGTCGACTCGTCCCCTGGATACCCTGATGACTGCACAAATAAAAATCAAACTCTGTGGGATGCGTGATGCCAACATCCACAGTTGTACCCGCCGGAATATTGCCCGATTTGCCGCTCTGCTCTTTTTTGTCAGCACAGAACAACCTTGTGTGATGACGCTTCTGCACCACAATGAACGTAATGCCCGGCTTGTAGTCAGGCTCCAACTTAATGCATGCCTCACGTATGGCTGTCAACTCATGTTGCAACACATGCGGAAATTGTCCCTCAGACACACCATCCCTGTACAAAATAATACGGTGGGGCTTGTACCCACCCGTTGACTTGTAAAACATAATCAACAACTCACGCACCATGCTGCTCAGCTCCTGAATAATCTCCTGACGATGCTGTTGCACACGCACTGTGGCTGAGTAGCGCGATGGATGGGCATCCATGGATCCGACCACGGCCGCAATAGACGGCTTTTTATTGTCACCGGCTGGTGGGTGGGTTACATCGGCGCCCAAAAATATGACGGGCTCATTGAATACCTTTGGTCGGATGGATGGCACGAGGATTGAGTTAATGCCACCGAGTTTCACATTGATTTTCAGGCAGAGATTTGACAGTGTTTGTGGTGAGGTTTTGTTCACATTCTTGGCTTGAACACATTGCGTCGCCATACCCAAAACAGTGTCACCGACACGTTTTACTTCGGCTGGAAATAGTTAAACCCATAAAATATTGTGTTTTTAAATAGAATCCTTAAATTAAATTTACCATAAACAGGTGTTTTTCCTGGCAACACAACAACTACCAATTGCAATGAATTGAATGAGTTCTTAAGATACCGGAACATGGGTTCCACTTGATCCGGTCCTGTGGCATATTTACAAAAGCAAGGTTGCCCAATTATGGGCATGCCAGCGTCATTTGAAATCTTTTGCAATTGTTGCGTAAAATTACGCAAAGCATCTTCGCGCACTGTACGTTGTGGGGCAAAGCATGCAATAGCCCATACACGAATTTCCACACCGGTGAAAAACTGTTTGCCTCGCATATCCCAAACACCTTGATTAGGAGATGCCAAACTGACTTTGTTCTGTGGGGGAAACAGTTGCTGCTGTGTTGGTGGCTAAATAATAAAAAAATCCGTCAAATACTGTTTTTGGACAATTCAAATTGAAATCCGGACACTTACTTGGCCACTCATACTGGACACACGTCCCCCATACTGAAGCTTCGGCGGTGGCAGGACACGTCCACGCACCTCCATCATGCTGTTGCTTATGGTCAATCCGAACTCTTGGACATATGAGTCATTGTTGAAGTCGGCACGCGACACAAGGTTGTTAATTTCGCGCTCTCTATCAGGAGCTGAACGAGCGGTTGCCTTAATCATTGTAGATGTCTGCATATCGGTGAGCTTCTTAATGCAACGTTGACCAGCAACGATGTTGCACACCTCCAGTGGCAAGTAAGTGTGTTTGTGCTCCTGGCCGACTTGAAGACATGGCAAATGCGGATAGCGCAATTTCATCTTGTACTTATCGAGGAAATACTTAGCAACAGTGCACTCTACGGTTTGACCATTTTCTAATTGAAGTGGAAATCTAAACGAAAAATTGCATGAGTGAATATTTCGGGTTCCCAAAAGTACAAATAATTTGAAACATACGATTGCATTTGAGCTGGTCGCCGAGTCACATTACAAACGCGGTATTTACGACGCATGGTTCCACAATGAGTGATTTCAATTTTTAATCCCTTAATCTCCTTGGTAAATTTAACGCGCTGAGAATCTGTAAGTGGTTTACGCTGCTCATTGATATCACGGATGTCAAGGACTTCACACATAAACTCTATAACGGGCTGTGCTTTGTAGAAAGCAGTTGCTGACACTGTTGTTAAAGAAATAAAGGATTAACAAATTTGCGTATTGTTACAATTTGGACCCAAAAAAGATAAAAAATTTCGTCGTAAAATGTTGATACTGACGATTTGCAAAAACATTATACATACCATCAATATTAAGCATCATTTTCCACTGAGATGGACGCACACTCTGATGGAAACCAAACCAAACTTCACGACCTCCACCCAGCGGATGGTAGTATCCATCTGGGGAACTGAAGAAACTTCGGCCCACTGGTGTATACACCATGCTTGGCAAATGACGCATCACAACGTCCAAGGCAAGGATTGCATCGTATGGAATTTGGCGAGTTCGTCCCTCGAGTGCTTCCTCCAAATTAAACAGCGAGACTTGTGCCTGCCACTTGATTGTCACGCGAAAAACGCGGTCCTTTCCCTCACCTAAAAAAGTAAAAAACCATAAATTTAATGCACAAAAATTAACGAAAAATCAAAAATAAAACTTACCAGGAAGCGTAACTTCCAATTCAACCCGATCATTGCCAATGGGCAACGGATCTCTGGTATAGAGATTACTTCTTCCATCAAATACCGGCTTCAACACGCCGAAAATCTTTGTGTACGCATGCACCATAGTCTCGATGATTTCTCGATTGACTTTACGCGGACACTTGTCCGGTTGAATGCTGATTTCATAGTGATGGACGTAACCGCGTGGCATTGAGATTTGAAAGTGATTGGCACGCAAGACAATTGGCCGACCTTCGCGACCCAAGTTGGGTCGACGCGGACATGTAAATACTGGAAGATCCGGTGGTGCTGGCACAGCGGTTGCCACCACACCAATTGCTCCGGCCACAACACTCTGTGTGCCACCCGGTGTTGTTGATATTGTAGTCGGATTGACAGTGGTGGTTGGAGCTGGCGGTAATACACCCAACACAGGTGATGGAGACATTGTCGAGCAACAGTTGAATGGGGTTGGTGGTGCCAAGTGAGCAAACACACAAAACATACAAAATGTTGAATTAACAACATTCGCATATGGGAGAAGAAAAATGAAAGAAAAAAGGTTTTATATGAGTAATTTGTTTGGCAAAATTTTCCTGGAGTTCACTTAAGACACTACATGACATCCTTACAGACTAGCATCGCTTTTACCCTAGGCTTTATGGGCCCTGAAACATGAATATTGTGTTCGTTTGGATTTGATTGCATTTAGTTTATTTTGTCTGTTTGTGTATTTTCATTAAGGGTAGTGTTCAATTAACTGTTGAGTGTTTAATTAATGTTAAAAATATACAAAATTAAATAAACATTACTATTTACATCCGAAAAGAATTAGTTGATGAGTGAAATTAAATAAAAATGTTTTGTGTTAGTGAGTTAAAGCGATTAAGGCACTTGTGGTGTTTGGAATCAAAAGTAATCATTAAAATTATATTAGTTATCGAATTAGGTTTGTCATATTTAATTTTAATTTAATGGTTTTCACTGTTATTAGTAAAGGAGACAAGTAAATGTCATAGATTTCCATTTTCATTGCATTGGTGTTTAAAATCAGGATTATAGCAAAATTTCGCAGGTTTAGTTAATAAAAATTCACTCACAATTACTGATATTTAATAAGATTGTTGAGTTTAATTATTCATAAATTATTGTTCAATCATTTTTTATTTCATTTAAGAAAAAAAAAAACAATAGAAAGCTACTAGACAAAGATGGCTTTTATGGTTTCTAGTAACAACGCAGCGAAATTTCAAAGAAATACAATTATTTTTCTAATAATAATGCTAAAACTAATAATAATAAAACTAAAGGTGACTTTAAAAAGCCTTATTCTCGGGAATATCAGCAAAAATAATTAAACTGCATGGTTCATGATAAAGATACATTTTTAAGCTGATGCCCAAGACAATTTTGTTGAATTTTCAATTATCACAACAAACACAATACAAAAGATAATATAAAGGAGATGATCATAACCTAATTATGTTATTCGGCTTCACAAGTAGATACTAAATGCTTGTAAATCCCTTTTAAAAAGAATTTGATACGTTGCTTATAAATTAAAGAATTAAAAAAATATAATTCACCAACGATGTTATTAAAAAATGATTTTTAAAGATTACGGATGCTCTTCATCCTTCATAACAAATGATCAAAAGTTATTTTAAGGAATATTAGGAATGTAATCAACTGAATATCTAGTTAAATGCGGGATATCAAAATGCAACAAACGTAATAAAATTCATTGAAAAGCATAAGTTGTAATAAAAATGGTAAAACTCAATATAAAAAAAAATTCTTTAAATAATTAAAAGTTGGGACCTCTGAATAATTGAAAATATAATAACATAATTAAATTAACGGTTGCAAATCGTTGTATGAACAAAGTTAAATTTAAAACAAAAAAAAAAAAAATTTAAGGAATAAACAGGCAAGACAGGAGATAAATCATAAATCCAAAAAAATCTAGACAAAATACATTTTCGTAATTTAATGGCGATATTCTAACAACGGATGAAAGTGAAATACTTTTCCAACAACAAAAAAAATAGCGTTGAACTTTATGTAATGATGAAAAAGGGTTTCTTTTTAATGGAATGGATGGTTTTTGATTTTTGTTTTCTTAATTATCACGCTCACAGTTGTCACGGCTTGCGAATTCAGAACGATCAATCTCAGAGGACTGCCATCCTTGATCGATATCAGCGCGTTGTGGAGCACGCGTTATCATTGGTGTTGTGCTTCCATCATTGGCATCTCCCTCCACTTCGTGAAATCCACCAGCGCCTTGAGCTGCTGACAATGTAACAGTAGAAATATATATAAGTGGAATTTTTTTTGTTTTAGTTTTTTAAAGCCAATTATGGAAAAAGGTTTTGGTTTTTTTCATGGGTCACACATTATTAAGGATAAATGCTTTAAAGTTTAATCTAAGTAACTGAAAAAAAAACTATTAAGTCACACGTAGCAGTTAAAAAAAAAAACGGGGAGAATCATAAATGAAAAAGATACAAAAATATTTCAAGAAAGACGGAATCATGTAATAAACAATGAGGTCTTGTACAATTAATGACCTCAACCATTCTATTTATGTTTTATATTGTTTTCTCTTATCTAACGCAGTAACTATAGTTACAAAAGATAACATTTCAATGCGAAATCTATAATCATCCTCCTACTGTTTAAAAAAGATTACTGCTTTTGGGACCTTAGAATTTAATTAAAATATATGCACGCGATAACACAAAATGACAATAATTAAAGAAAGCCTATTTTCAGAGAAATAAAAAATTATATTAATCAGCTGCGAATTGCATCACCGTTAATAAAAAGGTGCGTGATAGATAAGAACCATTTCTTCTGCTTCTCCTGTTATCGGTTAAGCTAAGATAACAATCGGGAATGTATGCCACGACTTGCGATATGTATGGTTCAAACTTCAAATTATAATGAAATCGGTTCATCAATAACCGACCCCTTTTAAATAATAGGTTTTCCCCACATAAAATGTGGACATTTGCTTAAAATGAACTAGGTTCATATTAACCGAATTGAAATGATTACAAAAAAAATTAATTATGTTTGGATAGAATTTCATCATTCAGTTTGTATTGTTTGGCAATTTTAGCCAAAAATTCGTTACATTTTGAAAATAAAATCCATATTTGTAACCGTAAAAATTGGGATGATCAATTCAAATCTTCTTAAAATTTGTCACAACAAAATGTCGGAATTTGTTACTACCTCAAAAGTTGTTTGTTTGCCCAAAGTTATAGAAACCGAACATTTAATTTTGCAGTACAAAAAGTAAACGAGAAACTAAATTAATCAAATTTAAATTAATTTCCTGTTCAGATAAAAGCGGTTTTTTATTTACACACTTTGAAATCAAAATAGCAAATAACGTATTGTGCATTAATGCGACATTTTCACTCTCAACACAATACATATTGTAATTGTCGGCAGAAAATCAGCATTCAAAAGTGGATCATCAATTATTTAACAGCTGTCTGTATTTTGTTGATGCAAAACCATCAATACACTTTCTCACAGATTGACTAGAATATTTTTAATTTTTTCCAGACCAGACGTGATTTTATTAGCAAATTGTATAAGTTTGCCTTGAATTGTGCTTAATATTCAATTCAATGTGCCCCATCGAATGGGTCTGAACACAATGAAAATGGAAAATTAGTACGACGAAAATTTCATGTCTCCTTTCCTACTATCTATGTGCAAAATTATTGTTAATTTGATTTTTTAATTTGTTCGTTAATTTACCCGGCTACATTCCATAAAATATTTTTTACAATAAAAATTAGGAAATTGCAATTAATTGAATCTCCTAATTCTTCTTAAGTATTTGTGTTAATTTCGGCATTTTAATTTATATTACAAATTTAATTTTAGGAAATAAACTAAAAATCATAAATTTAACTATAAACAGAAAAAAAAAATTTGTTGGAGTGTTTACATGAGAGTGTTTCGAAGGTAGTCTGCGGTTGAGATGGGCTCTGTGGCCGTGGTGGCGAAGAGGTCCATTGCGATTCTATAAAACAAATTAATAATTCATTGGTTTCCGTTTAATTTTTTCATTTGTTCTGTTTTTTTTTTCTAATATATTAATATTTTGTTATTGTTATTGTAACCCCATCAAATCAGCTGGGACCATCCATTTACCCAAATTTTCCCAAATTAGAGTGTACCATATTTTAAAAAAGTTGTATAGACTGAGAATTGATTAAATACAAGAATTTTCAATTTGCCTTAATAAATTGAATGTAATAAAAAGCCCTGAAGAGACATAAAAGGTTTCTATACACCATTTAATTACATTTTTTTAACAATATAGACACATAAAAATATAATAATAAAAATTGTAAGAGACTACACCAAATTGAATTTGGATTTATGATTGCTTATTAGTTATTAGAAAACATTAAATGCATTTATTCATTTATATATATCACGAAAGCAGTATAGTAAATATTGCACATTGATAAATTTTTAAAGCATATAATTTATGTTATTTTTAAAATATTTAAAGTCTATGTTCTAATTTATGGATCCACACACATTCATTTAAACCAATCATACCAAACATAACTTAACAAAATGTTGGACATGCGATTGTCATTTAAATTTAAAATAATAACCACCTGTGAATTTCTTTTATCGTCACAGGACACAAGATAGCCTTGAGTCGAAAACTAACATGTTTCTTATATGATCAACAATATTGACATATTATGCTAATCACTAATCAGTAGGCACTAAATAAATAACCGAATAGAACCCCCATAATTGTGTTGGAAAAACGAGATGATCAGTTACAAGTACATATTATTAACTGTGAATTTTGCAGTTTAAATACTCAATGAAAAAATTAAAACATGTGAAACCGTTAATTTTTAATACGACGTTTTAAAGTGCACAGAAAACTCATAAAAGAGCCAACGAGCAGCGAACTCTTTGCTTTAAAAATCAAACAAAACAATAATGCGCTTTCTTTGTGTCGAAAATTTATATTACAGCAATAACATAAACTCACATAATTGAAAGTTATGCAATTACCCTAATAATAATTGCGACGAAACTGAAACGTGAATTTTATTGTTTATGTGAAAACATTAAAATGAAATGTTACGAGTTGTTTATGACCCTTTTGTTACTAAAAACAACATAAGAATTGGTGATGACTAGAGGATATGAGCTTATGGTAATCCAATAAAAATATTCTCATGAAAATTACGACAATACTTGTAATAATCAAACTACTATAAAATATCGATATATCAGTCCCGACTCCCGTCCCATCCCATCCCTACAGTTATACAAACATCAAAACAAGTGGTTGTTTTATTGCCTTGCGCTTTCATGCTTGGGGTCAAATAGGCTAAAACAAACGCTGAAAGCGCTTTAACTGCACAATATTTGTGCATTCTTCGCGATGGTAAAACTGGAATGACGCACTACATAACTCTTTAATGCACCAAAGTATCAATGAAGAGTGTGGGCAAATGCTTAAACCTAGTTAAAACTTGCATAAACAGTGCTTTGACTTAATTGTACACGTACACTAAGCGAAGTTATTGAAGTTTAGAAAAGGCTTAAAGCACAAAAGTGCAACCATATACACCTAGATACTAGATACTACTTGATATGCGCTTCTCAACAAAACAAAAAAGAAGATATACATAGTTGAAGATTCTCTTCCGGTCAATGACCCAAATTATGTGAAGAGTAGTGTAGCGGAGGTACACGGTGATTGCCTTTGACTGCTGTTTGCTTATAAGCCTATAGGCGGACGTTGTGTGTACATTTATGCAATAGAATGCGCGTGTTTATGCGCGCGTGTGTGCTCATTTTTTGGCATACTGGTAACTGGATGTTGTCGCGCAATGTGGTGGAGCAGTGGGCCCGCATGTCCAATGTTCATTGTACGCGGATGCGCAGTGAATAACTACGAAAGACAAAGAGCGGGAACCCCAGGCATGCAATAAAGCAAAGTGCTTTGCAAAATTTTGTGCCCATATTCTTTGTTTGGTAAAATAGAAGCAGGTGTAACTGTAAGATGATTATACTTTTTTCTGTGGGCCTTAAAATAACACATAAATCAGTATTTGTATACAACAGGGACTAATAGTTACCAGTTCGCATATAATACAATCAAAACAAGAAATTAAGCAATGCATTGAACTTCAAATTAATATTAATTATTCCTACGTAAAATTAATTACGCTGAATTAAATAAAAAACACGTTTAAAAATTCAACAGATTTAAAAATTAATTAAATTAGACCTCTTTAAATTATCCAAAAACTTGATCACAAATATTGTGGTGGCAGATGTTCCATGTTCAAAACAAAGAACCACGAACCAAAACAAAAAGTCATGAATAAAGTACATAATCCGGGTACATCATGACTAAATAAATGATAGGGGACTACAACCATCATCAACCACTTGTTTTTTATTTCGCTAAAATGATTGAACGCACGCTGCACACATTGACACGTCATGCCACTTTAATTACTCGTTAGTCGTAGACTAAATCCTAATGATTCATGGTAAATCCGTTGTTTGTGGTTTTGCTGCACGATTATTCCATTAGAAACTAAAGGTAGTACTTAACTGTGTACTATATAAAGATCGCTAATGGGATTTATGTTAAAACCACACACACACGTCATTCGGAGCGCATGAATTGGAGCCCTGCATGCCCCAGGCCTAAACTTTATAGCTCGTAACGGGGCATAAATTATGTGGAAGCACACCTACAGGCAGCTGCATTTTTGTAACACAAACACATAAAATTACAAAAGAATTGAATGCGTGTGTGTTAACTAATTTCAATGACGTTTGTAACGTCAGATTAGTACATTTTTATCTGTTTTTTTTGTTGTGTTTAATTCAATTATTGCCTCGTGGTTATTTAACACAATTGAATGCTTTTAAAATGCGCCCTGATAATTGTAATCGTATTGTGTGCCCAAATAATTATTTCAATTATTAATTTTAAATTATAACGGTAGTTTGTACAACCTGCTATTAAGTATAATTTATGTTTTCATGTTTTTTTGTCAATTATAAAAACGATTATTGGGATTTTAATAAAACAGCTGATTTAAAAAAAAAAATTTGACATTTTCCCAAAATTTCAATCAAAATAACGGTGCTCACTGCATACAACAGAAAACAATAAAATTTAACCCATAGCCTTAATTTAACGCATTTTCATTCCACATTCACACACGCACACACATAATTAAAATTAAGGCGCAGACGGCAAAAACACATCATTCTACCGTTTGAATGTATGTATGTATTTGAAATTTTCATGGATGTGTGTAGTTTCTCGTATTACTTTTCTTTTTATCTAACGAGCACACTACACATGATTCACAATTATTTATTTCTTGAAAAATTTTTAAGGGCGCTTTAACTTTATTTTTATTTGGCTCTTCTTAAATTCACTTGGTATAACATTTAGTTAATGTAGCACTGTTAAGGATAATGTTTTGATGAAGGATTCAACTATTTTCATTTATAGGAGTTTGTGAACATAATATTTAGAACAAAAGAAATAAAAATTATTTGAAAATTAAATTTTACTCACGCTGCCCGACGGGATACATTTTGTGTGGAATTTATTTATTTCCTATGTTTTTTTATTGCTTGATGAATTTTAATTTAACACATTAATATCACAATAAAATTTTATTTTGTATTTATTCAATCGCTTCTTTTGATATTTTCATGAAGCGAGTTATTTGTTGATTTTAACTTTTTTTTTTGTAGGGTATTTTGGTGGTGGCGCTTTTGGTGTGGAGGCACAATGGATTATTTATTTATTGAAAAATGTTTTTTTTTGATCTCCATTAACAAAAATGATTTCCTTTCGCGGATGCGTTTGATGACTTGATCGTTGCTATTTATTCTTATACATGTAAGTTGTAAAAAATCGTGTAGGTAATTTTTTTTTCTTTTTTGGTTTCGATATACTTTAACGCGTCTGCGAGGGACAAAAAAAACTCGCACTTTTGGCTAGTATTTGTAGTTATCACGATACGGTTTCACTGCACTGCATGGCGCTATATCGCGTATGACTTTCAAGCAACACCAACTAGCTAATTAAATGAACTTAAAATATGCAGTTAATAGCAATTTTTTAGATTTTTGTTAAGGAGAAAAAACACTACTATCCGTACATAGACGCCATTTGCAATTTTTATCGTCCACAAATCGCTGTGTGAATAATGTAACTGTGTGGCGCGGGGCGCCTGTGTCATGTGTGTACTGATCCATTTCGTACTAGAAGCGAACATACTTGCAGTGATATATATGAACGCATATATATTTTATGGTATGCCGTGAATGGCATTTGCTTGTTGACGGACGTAAAGACTTAACAGGGTGTTTGTAACACTTCCGTAGATAATATTTGATCCATGATTTATTTATTTAAAACTATGATTGTTTTATTGTAATAAAAAAGTTTGTACTAGCGGTAATTTTATATTTGAATAATAATAAATAAACGTAAAACACTTCATCTAGTTTTTTATTACTTCTCAAACATAATTAAGTACAGCATGAACGCAATATAATCGAAAAAATAATTTTTATTTCACAGATATAAGAATACATTTACGGTTGAGCAAACAAGCCTTTTAAAAAATTACTAATTCCGTTCAGTTATGCTTGTGTACTCATTTAATAAAAATGGCTCATTTAACAACAAATAGATTCTAGCGTCAAGAAATTTATTTCACTCGAATTTTTAGCACTCTGTTCAAGAAAAAATTGACCTATAAATTATTGTGGTTTTAAACAACACAAAAAATGAAGGTATGTACTACAAATTGTAAACCCTAAATAACAATCATAAAAAACAATCTTAAATTAACACCCCGTAACGAATTCTACTACAATTTACACGAAATCTAGCTCTACGTAGTACGAAAAAATGAATTGTCAAATTTTCGAAGACACAAGTCACCATGTGCCTCGGAACGCTACTGACTTTTTTGAAAAGGAATATTCAATATTATCAAACGTCAATTGAATAACACACGAAAGGTTAAATAATTGCGGCTTGCAATTTTAAACAGAAAACATTAATTCATTTAAAAACAACATAAAACCATGTCAATTCCATTCAGCGGGGCCCTTCGTCGCTCCAATGGCATTTTCTCAGCCATTGGCAAACAACTTAAGTTAGTAAACTTAAAAGGAGTAAAACGAATAACTGTGACGTTTGATCCCTTTCATGAGAAGGCCATACCAACACGGTAAGAAAGAACATTTTGTTACAAAACACAAGAATCTATAAATACGTAATTGAATGACTACGCATGCGTTTTCTATTAAATATGTGAAAGAAAAGAAAGTACATATGGGAAAAATAAAACATGTCTGACCATATTACCACCACTCACCAGTCAGTGTGAAAATTTTCTTTCTTGAATGAAAATTCAGTGAGACTGCAAAAGTTTAAGTGAAAACAATTACGTACCGTAAGCCACTTTACCGAGTAGCTGAATTGCGGCCAAATCGGGGTAAGAAATCGCATGTATTTGGGCGTGATTGCCTGGCGTCAATTCGCGTTCAGTCGACATCTTTGCAGAGTCGTGCAGTTCTTGCTCGTACTTCCCTATGGTGGCGGCTGTTTTGTTCGCTTTGTCAATGAAATGGTCTCCTTCTTGTTTTGGGTTAAAATTTACCCAAAATGCGTCAAATTATTGATTTGTTTATTCCTCTGAAACAAAGGAAAGAAATTTGATATTAATTTTTAAATTTTAATTACAGAGACTTTTTATTTCATTTATCAACGCCGAAGATTGTGCAAACAAATCCATTGTGTGTCTTAAAAACTGAAGTGGTCTGCAATCGAGCACCTCCTTCGATACGATTTCAATTGATTCCAGCTGCTCAAGGTACATATTTTGTAATTAATTGTTGAAACTTAACCTCAATTCTAATCTTTACTTTATCATCTCATTTTAGAAACGGCTGAATTTAAAGAAGTAGTATTTGACAGTGAAAACCTTAACACCTTGGAGTTGTTGCAACTTTTCAACAAACACATTACCCCACTAGCACCCGCTGAAATCGTCACCAGCACAATTAAAACCAAATCTGAAAAGAAGGCAGCTGGCAAACCGATTCGTAGGAAGTAATCATTTTATAGAATTCAAAACCAACTTTCCTCGTTGTAGTGCATATTATTTTGTTACTAATTAATTAACATAAATTATAGTATTTAAGTAGGATTCCTACAAGGAGTAAAAAACAGAATTAAAAATTGTTTAATAATGTCAAAACAAAAGGGTGGTTTTATGGCGGTGATCGAAAAGATCTACAACGATATACCCGCATTTACGGACCTCTTCAATGAGGAGTCCTTCTATGTTTTTGCCACGTGCTTTGTGGTGGCAACCGTTTTAGTTGCCTTCATATTGTCACGATTTATTACAATTAAACCCATTGAGTAAGTTAATTTAATTTGAAGAGTTTTCTTTAATTAACTTAACTGCCATGTTAAATCAAATTTTGTGGAAAAAAATTATCGTGCTTGAAAGTAAAACTGCTTTAAAATAAATTTAAATTTACATACTAAAAAATAAGTTTTTGATTTAATTTTACAATCACTTTTTGTCATACTTTAGAAGAAAAAGATTGTGTGGGACCTAAATTTTCAGGAATTTCATTTCAGTACCTTGAAAAATGAAATCGTAAGTGAAAGACCCAACAGATTCAATGATAGGAGAGGAATATTATAAGTTCCGAACTACGAATTATCGCATAAGACTATTATATCTCTTTAAAGATCCTCAAAGACGTAATGATTTTATTTTAAAAATTTAAGAAATGATGGAAGGAAGTATGTACCAATCCATCACCATTTTAGAAAACTAAAATCAAACTAGTTCATAAAATATTATATTTCTAATGAAAGAGGAAGCAAAAGCATTCAGGGACAATTCCAGTTTGAAAATCATCAGATAAATAAAAGGAATTTTCAGAAGCAATGTAAAGCATTAGATTAGATTTGGAAAATGTACAGCAAAATTCCGTCGTCGAAAAAAGGATTAATTATGCGCATGCGTTGATCAAAAAGGAGCGCAACAATATACGTGTTATTATTTGGCGTGCAGTACATAAGCGCATCAATGTTGTTGAATTTTCCAGGATGTGAGAATCGGAATTGGTATTTATACTCTTCGTTGTATTAGTTAGATACTTTTAATTTATGATAATGAAGCTCCCTCGCTAATTTAAATTGAAATGACACTTTATATGGATTGTATTGAATATTAGGATTTAAGCTTATTGCGTTTTTCAAATTGGTTGTCTGTCTGTGGAAGCAAATCAAACTGAAAATTGGTTTTCTAGATCTGGAATTGTATACATTTAAGTATTTTTTTTTAAGAATTAAGGATACACATTTCATGTGCTCAGTAAACTCCGAAACTTACCATGTGATTGATTTCAAATTTTCAAAATATGTTTGTCTCGGTTTTTATTGAGCACGCTGTGATTAAGCAACACTGTTCCGAAATATACCACTCAATATGAAATTAGAGTTTAATCATTACAGCCATCCCGAATTCTGAAATGTGAACCAACCCCATTCCAGGATCCACAAGGATGAAGACAAATTACGAATTTAATCAAGTAAATTTAGTTCAGTCCACTTCTCTGAATGTTGGCAAGTTGAAGCGATTTTTACTTATTTATTCGCTTTTATATACAGCTAGGACGAAAATGGAAAGGAAAGGGCTCCACATAATATTAGAAGTATGCTTCCCATCACATCGCATCAGTTTACCATTTACAATTCCAAAGAGTATCAACGCATGCGTGTATCAAAAACGTGAGATTTCTAGACTTTTCAAACAATGGTGTAGTTGGAAGGATTCGTTTAATAATAAATCCTTTGAAAATTCGGTAAAATGTATTATAATTTAAGAAATAAAACCACAGACAGATCCATTGTCATGGGAATTGCCAATTTGACCGTTTGACGACCAATTCGGAAGTTCATTGACTTTATGTTTTTATAGCCTTAAAAATTAAGGAAGCTTTTCAACATTTTCACATTTTAAAGATCACAGCTTTAGTGGATTTAAAAAAAAAAAAAACTTTAATTTTTATTATTGTTCAAAATTGCCAGAATTTGTTTCCAATATATTAGGGGAGCTGATATGAGCTCTATGGCATTCATGTACAATTATACCCAACACAGGCATCATTTGTTTGTATGTGATTCCCCCAAATCCACCGAACCCCCACACATAGTTTCACATCGTCGCTGTGCACATAGAAATAGTGAAAACAAGAGCGCGATTGCTTATATTATATATATGCGCTGCTGCCGACATCATGCGGAATATTGGAGATATACCAGAGAGAGTGGAAATAATGTCGGAAGCGCTTTAGTATATGTGGACGTGCGCCAGCCTTTTCGGGGAATCTACTCCCTCATACACACAGAGTGAACATATAACAAAGATTGGATATATGCGCGTTGTGACGATATGTGCAGGAAACGCGCAAAAAGACAAAAATATAGACACGCATATTATAGATATATTATATGCACAAAACACAAAATAATATGGCGCGCGTCTCAAGTTCAATGTCAAGACTCACCAACACCATTAGGATGATCCCCCCACAAATACACAGCACATATGTAGAAATATATGCGTTGTACACTAACGGGCCACCATATATATAGGAAACAATAATATGTAGACCAATTCGATAGAATATTATTACATGTAATATTATGTGAATGGCGTGTGCCTTGTACTCCGCGATGAAAACGTACACGTACCCTGCGTGCGAATGTGGGTTTCTGGAGAGGCGAAGCTTTGCCTGTACAACTACCATCATCGTCATTATAATAACATCAAATATGTGCTGCACCATAGTGTGGTACGTGAGTACGGATCCACACACCGTCATTGACGTCATCTGGTGGAACTGGGACATTAACATAGGTACTAACAGGCGGAGAGTTTCAGTTAGAAGTTGTTGTTTAGGAAGTTGTTCTTAACAGATGGAATATAGGAACTAACTGTATGGAGACATTGATTGATGGGTTTTGGATGTGGGAGACTGGAAAATAATGTTTCTGGAATTTAAATCTAAATCATCTTTTATTTATAAGATCCTTAAACGTACCAAGGGAGTTTAAATGTTTTCCCTATAAGACTCACTTGTTATTATCACAAGAATTCCCAAATATTTCGTAATTCCTTTTGTCATATTGTTAATTTAGTAACAAGTTTAATAATTATTAAAAAAAAGTATTAAGAAACAAATGGAATGTGTCATTAAATCAATAATAATCATTCATCATTGTTGTCATGTCATTTCAACAGACCTTTGGCTCTAACGGTATATTTCTCTTGAGATCATTAAAGTTTTATATGCAATCAACAGCCAATTTCTAACTCTATTGGTTCCGGAAACAAAAAACAAAAAAATTTATGTTTAAAAATAATTGACAGGGATTTTAACTTATTTTTTAAAATTTAAGACATTATTTGTTTTTTTGTGCAATAAATGAAAAACTTTTGTCCTTTCCACACTTGAGTACAAAGCAAATAATTTGGTGACCTTGTAATATTTAAAAAATACGATTAATTTCTTATTAAAAATATTTTTTCAAATTTTATAAATATAAAAATTAATAGAAATATTCTCCATATTGGACTGGCCCTTTCCATAAAATTTCTCACACACAAAAAAAAAAAGAAGGGAAACAGCTGTACATTATGTACGAGCGCATTAAAGTAAATTTCACAACATAAAAATCAAGGCTCAAGGTCAAACACAATTGATTAAAATTTGTCCACTAAAAAGCCACAAATTTACAGCAATGAATAATATCCTTTTAACATAAAACCATGTATTTAAAAGCATAATTCAAATCAATGCTATATTATTACAGTCGCTGTGACCTATGACATTTTTCATTCACGCAGCTCAATATCAAAATTATGAGTGTGTTCAAAACTCAAGTGTGTGTAAAACGTTCAAGGACACTTGTTTCAAATTTATTAAGTTATTTTATTACAACTTTCTCACTTATTAAGGCACTGCGCAAAATAAATGGTCCACCAAACTTTTATGATAATTTTACAATCCAACTGGACACATCTCATCACACAGGATATTCCCACATTTTATCAATAATCTGAAAAGGATGCGTTTTTTAAAGTAAATAATTGTTGCACGCGATAAAACTAAAAATGAATCCTTAAAATTGTTTGAACTAATAATTACATCACATTTTTTGCCAGGGACTCATAAAGAACGCTACATGTAGTCCGGGACAACGCAAAATATGCACACAAATCAATAAGTTCAATCATATTTACACTATACACATAACTACAAGGATATATGGTTACGGTACCGTGAATGCTGCAGCAACACTTTGCGCTGCTGTACGCTTGTTCCGCATCCTGATTCAATTTCCTTGTTCTGGAAATGTAGGTAGAAAGCTTCCTCTTTTCTTTTTTTTGTATTTTTTTCGTATTTTAAATTTAACTTCAGGAAAGTAAATGTGTGCAATAATTTCGTTACATATGAAAATTTGTATCCTTTTTGCAGAAAATGTAAAATTTAGTTTGACTGTTATTAGCTTTTTTGCAGCTTTTCACATCCTTGTTCTTGTATGCTTATTGTGTGCTGGAAAATTTACTAACAATCCTTGCAACTCCATTTTTTGTTCCTAATTTATTTTGTTGGATTATTTAAAAGTACACCGCACGAGCGTTAAAAGCGTACACAATCAAAATCCCTCAACTCTGTAATATTATGACAAAGGATGTAAGCGACGAATGTATACGACGAGCTGTTCGTTATATTGTCAGTTTCCTTGTACATGATACACTTTCGTAAGTGTGTGGGCTTGATGGTGTATGTACACGATTCACTGTGGGCGTAAGACCTTGAAAAAGGGACTCCCCAGCATTTTGTGTACATAGAGAGGAGACGGCTATTTAATGTGCTGAGAGACACAGCGGCTCTACAAAATATAGTCGACAAATTAAATTTTGCTGAGAGCAAATTCATATTCAATATACATATTATATTATGTATTTGCAGGATCGGTACATTTCGTTACAGAGCCTGTTCAAATTATTGATACAGCCCAAATACACCTATAAGGATATTATATTCAATATCATCTGATCAATCATATTATACAAAGTGCATCTAATTTTTAAAAAAACAGTATCGAAAGGAGAGCCAACAAACCCCTTTTATTTAAGTTTGAAGAATGAATATTGAACATTTAAAGTTTGGGTAACCTTGAAAAGTTAAAAACTATTACAGCAATGTAAAAGGAATTGTTGAAAAATTACCCAGGTGATATGAATTAAATGACCTTGAAATTTTAAATGTCATAAGTCACTCATAACATTTTTAACTTTTTGAAGAAAAGAGAGAGGGGATATCCAAATCACATTAAATTTGAGTACATTCAAGATTCAAGGTCAACGAGTTTCGGTTGAAAGTTCAACACTTTTTCGGCATTAACGTACATACATATATGCAAGTGAAACATGTAATGAAAAAAGGGCATAAAAGGGTCAAAACTTTTAAAAA
The DNA here is from genome assembly GCA_963854165.1 of Sylvicola cinctus. NCBI lineage: Eukaryota > Metazoa > Arthropoda > Insecta > Diptera > Anisopodidae > Sylvicola > Sylvicola cinctus. The sequence goes on from OY974082.1 coordinate 2,111,277, forward strand.
GTAATCCTTTCAATTATGTATTTGCAATAAAAAGGTGACTTAAAAATGGAACGAACAAAAAGACGATAAATGTTGGAATATGTTGGCTAACCAAAAAGTATTAAATTTAACAAAACCTTGTCGTAATAAATAAATTAAAATCAAAAATACTGTAATAAAATAACAAAAGCCATTCTCATACAACTTTAACCACAAACAGAAGCCCTTTTTATTATTTCATTATTACATATAGAATAAAGACCCAAAAACGATACTGTGAATTGCCATTTCAATGCTTGCATGCAAAATATCTGCCACATAATCTCTCGTCACCAATATACATACAACCTGGATGATATTTTGCAACAAAACGAAAAAAAAAATTGGCGAACACAAGAAACGCAACAATTTTTATTACAAAGCTGCACCATCGTAATTGCGGCACTTTTTCGGGCCTCCTCTCTTAATTTTATGTAGAAAGTTATAAAAATACTACAACAACAACAATTCCAAAAGTAGCCATGGACAAAAGCAAAAACATATTTTTACTTGAACCTTCATACTAATGTGTACAAAGTTTTGCAATATCCTTTTCGTCTATTTTTGAAAATATTCTCGAGAGTTTTAACAATGTTTATTTAAACATTTTGCATTGATTTTTTTTAACGATTACTTATGAGCTGATGTAATTCAATTTCGGTTAGTCAGACCATAAATGTATTTTAATCTTGATACAAAATTTAGTCAAAAAAATCAAGGTCAGTGTATTTTAGTATTTTTACCTTGAAACACGATAACCCTTATGTTAACTATTCTTAATTTTATTTGACATAAGATATTCTTATTTGGCCTTAAATTATTACGATGCTCTCCCTGCCACAGAGCAATTTTTTTTTACATGCCCGAGAGAAGTACTATAACAAAACGAGGGCAATGCAAGTATATATATTAAATTGCAATTTATATGTGCACACTGCACACAGTTTTTCGCGTTGAGTTAAAAATATTGCATTAAGAAATATTCTGCTTGTGTACGTGCAGTGCGCTCGTCTCAAAATTCAAAAATATAAAAATAAATGTATGTGCACTGAAACTGAATATTATATAGCAGCAGTTAAGACGAGAAAATTTTACAGTTTAAAGTGTCAAACTGCACCGATCTTGCATTTTCAGTTCCAAGAACGACAGTATTTACGCCTTCGACTTTATTAATAAATGTTTAGTTGACTACTTAAGTGTTGTGTGTCACATTTCTATAGAACCCGATGTTGTTGTCTGGGTTTTTTTTTTTGTTGTCGCGAGCAATTAATTCAACTTTCAGTTTCAATTTTACATGAATTATCCCCTTTTTTCGGCGAGTTCCAACCTCTCTTTGTATATAGAAAGTTTAATATTTACAGTTATATAACTTTTTTTTATTGCCACATATACATATATGGGAATGCGTGAGTATTATGATACAGAGAGCTGTTCTTTTAACGATAATGTATTGTAATTTGTAATCAAGATAATGATATATATTTTTATCAACTTCACAACAGCATTTAAGCGTTTACCGTTCTACTTATTATTTTCTGCTATAGCGCATAAACATCCGTAATGGGGAATCTAAAGTTACATGTTCACTATTTTATATTTAACGTCTGCTCATTCAAGGTTAGAACCTCTAAACCGTAACTATTTGGTGGTAAGATATTGGGGTAGGTAGTCCAGTGCAAGCAAAGTTAACTTATTGTCTTAGAGTATGCAACAATAATTTATTGATACTCTTAAATATTGTCAATGAAGATTTCAAGGTCAACATTCAAAACGTTCATATTATTCGAAAATATTTTAAATTTACAAACAAATAATTGTTTTACATATAATTTTTGAATGCAATTGTCTACGACAACAACCAAAACACATTTTCAAGATCAATTTTATGTAAACACCTTAATTCATGTCATGTTTCTGGTTTGTCGCTAGAAGCCCTTACTACCACCACCGTGGTTCAAATATATAAATTGTATACTTTTTAGTATACTTTATATTGAATTTGAAAAGAAACAATAAATCAGCAGGATCTTTAGTTACAAGAAACAGCTTGTGTTACTGTAAAAAATACCCAGCTTACCTACATACATTGTATGAAAATATTAATTTATTTAAATATTCATTGGTACTAAAAATAAATAAAAAATATTGATGAAAAAAATTACCTCAAATAATCTTGATGAGTTCGTCCAAAAGTAAAAAAATCTAACTTTTTCTTTACATGTGCATATATTTCATTAAAACGGCGGTCACACTTAATCAATCAATAAAATATGAATTAAAATTTCTCAGAAACACAAAAGAAAGTAAACATATATCACTACGGACACTTTAAATAAAAACACGACACGCAATAGCTACGTACAATGTAGTTAGTATGAACTCAGTAATTTCACACTGATTACCGGATTTCTAATTAACTTCGTAATTTTATATTTTTCACTCTCACTCTTTCTAATTATATTTTATGTATAAGTATCCGTATATTAAAAATAAGTTCTAAAAAAAGGAGATAACTCTCACTATTGTTTAAATAGAGCTGTATATAGAATATGTAGTTACTAAAAATATACAGTGGCTCAACAAATTAATTGTTAAACCACCAATAGAATGATGTAACTTGTAATTTCACAACGGGTATACCTAAGTACAGTTTAATTAATTTTATACAATTAAGTATTTAACTTCACTCACACCCACTTTATTGTGTTGGTAATATGTAAATCCTTTTAAGCGAAGGACAATTTATTTAACACATTAAATTTAAAAAAAAAACTGATTATGTAAATATTTAAAAATAAAACACTTTAGAAACTCACTTTATATTTATTTCAAGTTAATATTATACTTTAAATTAAGTAGTTTTTTAACTTTACGCACTTAATTTTATTTGTTGTTTAACCACTTTTTGATTTATGATTCTTAAACCACTTTTATATTTTAAGCATATTTAAATATTTGTTAAAGTTTAAGTAAATTTAATTGCAAATGAATTACGTACTTTTAAAGTACCACGTTTACAACACAATCACATTGTACTGCAGATAATTTGCACAATTTTTATTTTTTATTTTTTTGAAATATTTGTTTGTTTGTGTTAAATATTTGTTTTTCTTTATAAATTTTTATTGTTTAAATATTATAATGTATTTTAATGTGTATCAACAATAGCTGCAATATGCAATATTATTGCAATTAAATTAAAGACATCCCTTCCATCCAGGTAGGAGTTGTACAAGGTAATGCTGGGCGCAGATCTTTGGAAGCGTTCTGAGGGCATTGATGTTTTAATTGGCTGTGTAGCACTCTGCAATTATTATTATTATTTTGGTCGTGTTTTTCCAAAACTGAACAAACAAAAAGAATGATCACTTAAAACACACACTGTGCGTTTTTGTTTTGTTGCGAGTTGTTTTTTAATCTTCGTAAATTTTTTTTTTTTTTTTTTCTGTAAATGCGTTTTATATTGCGCGACTTTTTAGCGCTTCTGATGCGGTGTGATATTTTTTATTGCATGTAGTATCTATCACTACACCACTACTGCATAATATTGTTTGGTTCTCCACCGATGACTAATAATTATGCCTTTAACTTAAATGTGTTATTTAATTAAACTCAATTTCTACTTAATTCTTTGGGTTTATTTATTTTTATTGTTATTGCTTCGTTTTCTAAATATAATGTATTTTCTCGACCACTTATTCGTGTAATACACTCTGATATTATTATTATTATTATTATTATTTATAATCTGCACATGAATATTGCGTGTGTATGCGCGAATAAATTCAGTTGGGATATGCCTGTTCAATTTTGATGTTCGCTTGTACTAGGCGGCCGCAACTCTCATCATTTGCGCGTTTCACGGTTGCGGTATACTCGGCACTCGCGTACATATGTGACAATGTATGTGGGGATATATCATTGCCGCTGTAGCGCGTCCGTGTGTTGCACGTACACACAATTGCGCAAAATGTATGTAGAACAATAAAAATAAAACACGGCATGTATATAAATATGTTTGTGCTCAAAATACATTCATGCGAGCGCATTTTATATCAAAAAATATCATTTACGTGGAATAAATTTTGTGGTTTTTAAGACCCCTTAATTATTCAAAATGCAATAAAACGGGACTTGAATCATTAATTTTATACTCTTCTGTTTATAATCTTTTATTTAAAAGTTATGGTCCATATTGTATGCAAATCCGCGGCTTTTTCTCTTTAATATCCCTTGACCCTTCTTCAAAAAAAACATAATAATAATAATAATAACTAAAATGTCCATACATACAATGGATGGCCCGCTGTAACATATTACCTATTTAGATTTGTATAAAATTGTGTGCCACTGTATTCAACTCAATTGCATGCAACAATAATTCAAGTGCAGCCCATTCTGTTGTGCTACCCTTCACTCCAATAAGACTGCTTGTGGTTGTCTCATGTTGTTTTGATGAATTTGCCCCTTAATTTATACTAACACTTTCTCACAACCATCCAATCCAATCATACATTTGCTTATAACATATAGCTGTACATATGCAGCATTGATCAACAATGTTTTTTGCACGATTTAAGCCAAATGCAATGGTAATTTCAGTGAAATGCAATTTATTTTGAATTATTAAGTCACTTGCTAGCTAATTTAATAGCAATTTCATTCATTTTTGATGATTTTTTAGTATAAAACACAAAGTGCGCACTTATTTTTGATGCTGATGTGCGCATGTGTGGTGTTGTTTTTTTCCTGAGTGCATGAACGTGTGCAAATTTTGTGAGTTTATGTTTTTTGCGTTATTATGTTTTATCATTGTGTTTTGTCGATTTTATGGTATTGTACTCGTTGTGGATGTGTTGGGACACAGTGCTCTTTTAAATAATAATATTGGACATATTGGCGCACGAAGTACAGTACATTACAAATTAAATCAGTCATTTAATCTGTATTATTTTATTAAAAATTAGTTAAAGCCAAAGTTTTAAAATTAAATGAAAATTTTTGGAACCATACCTGTATATCAATAAACCATGTGTCGAAATTAATGATTTTCCAATATTCATCAATTTTATGTTTGTTAAATTTTTTCCAATTCGGTTTTGCTTGAAATTAAGGATAGCAATTTGCAACCCCAAATTAAAAAGCAATAATATTTAGTGATGAAATAACCTTTTTTTTTTCTTTGTCTCATTTTGAATAATTCTTGAATCAAACTACAGTCAATTTAAAAATATGTTGTTCTAGAATATTTGGATATGTTTGCCTTTTAAAGACGGACAACAAGTGTGATATCAAGGTCATTGAAATTTTTAGGCTGCAAGTTTCATTGTTAACTTAATTGAATTGACCTTGAAGACTCAAAAGGAATATGCCTGTTGTGTTTTGATGTAACACAATAAAAAATGAATGCAAATCCGTCACAATGTTTTCGAGATATTCCTTTTCACCATGATTAGATAGGAATAAATCATTTGATCAGTTGCTTGACTATTCTAGAGTCCATTTAAAAATAGATATTTTTATTAATTACAGATAATATAGGAAAATATTTAATATGCAAATGACTTTAAAATTATATCGTACATGCATTTATGCAAATTTTATATTTTTGTTATTAATTTCATTTGCAACTGTAAGCCGCCTACATTTTGCCATTTTCCTTTGGTTGTATGCTCAACAATTTTGGCGCATGCCTACAAGTTTACAAAGAGGCTCTAATATGGATACTCTGTGCTACAATAATTGTTAAATACAAATCTATAATCATTGATATACATTATATTGCAACTCAATCTGCATGTACAAGTATGAGTGGAATGTGCATTAAATTCATGAAAACAGCACATTACAAAGATAAAATTAATAATATTGCGCGCTAAAAATTTCACCGTGATCGCTCACAAGAATTCCAGTTTTTAATGGTATGCAAATTGCAATAACAATTAAACATTTACTTCCAATATACCTATCAAGTATTTTGGTTTTTTACTGCGTGTAAACTTATTATTGGGATTTTTTAAAATTAGTTTTAAATTAAGTTTTTTATTACAAAACCGTAAGTTATAGCCTAAACGTAGGAGAATAGCAAAACATTTTTGGACGCCACTGTATGGAATATAATGCGCATTGTTATTTACCATTGCACAAAAAGAGAAAGTTAAATGCATAAAAATAACAGTGCATTTCTGATATAGTGACCAATTTTCATGCGCGTGGAAATGCAACACGGTTATTTTGTAATAACATTTTTTCACCGTTAAGTATTTACTCTCGAATGCATGCGAATGCAATGACCACTACCATTTGCTACAAAGTATGTATAATGGTTTTTGTTTTATATAATATATTCATATATGCATATATGTACTATGTGCATAAAATATAGTTTTTATGTTGCTTTTTACTTTTTGCGTTGTTTATAATGGTTAAAATAAATGAAGGCTTTTTTTATGCCGACAAATTATGTATAATTATTCAGTATAGTTTAACGTCATGCAAGAGGGTATGTTATTAATTAATATTATTAAAAGATCAACTAATTGGTTGTTACGGTAGGTCGTTGGTTAGTGATGTGGGTGCTTCCTGTTTCTTCAAAATTCTTATAAGAATTAAGATTGGTTTTGGGGAATCATCTAATCAAGATTAAGATCCATAAAATATTCCAGAAACGTTGGCTGGTGAAGGCAAGAAGCTTGTAAACTAAAAAATAATGTAACAATGATGTCTCAGAAAGCTATGAAGTCCCACTGGCTGAAAGTTTTTTTTTTATTTCAGACTCAGAAAAAATCTATATTCTTCTTAAAATTAATTCAATTAACAATAACAAATATTTCTAAACTCCCGAACTTTATGTATTCAGGGAGAACCCAGGTTCATCAAAACAATTATTATGTGTAGAAGATTAGAAAAACATTTCAGGAAAATAAATATTTTGAGATAACGGTTAAATGATTTTCGTTCTTATCAGTTGAATATTCGCAATCTCTATTGAATAACAAACTACCTCGAAAAACATTTCAAATTATTGCGATTTTTTTCAACCAATGTAGTGGTCAATTGATAACAATAACAAGTATATTGTATAATATTAACACAAAATACAGGAGGACAAATTATATTCAGGATTTAAAATGGAAACTTGCCAAAACATGAAGAACGCAGTTCCATCTCTTTGTTCTCAACGACGCTTCCTTGTTGTTTCAACTTTTAGCTTCAAATATTGCTTCATCATATAATTGGGTGTTTTTATTTTTTAGTGATACAGCGAAATGTTTCGCGATCTCCATTTTGGAATCCGTAATTTTAAAATCCTAAAAATTATGAATATTGTTAAAAAAGATGGTTTAGGTTAATGTTATAATCCTGCAAAAATTATATAAAGTTATAAGCCTTAAAAACAAACACGCAATCCCTTGAATTACAATTATTTATTTCCAATTGTTGGGCAATAATTCAGTAGTCGAATTATAATTAAATCAATGCGTTAATTAATTAATTAGTACATCCAGTTGGATCCCAAAAACATACTGCCACAGCAAACCATCCTAAAAATCGTCTATTTCATTTCCAGGACTATATTAACTCTTTCAAGCGAACAAACAAATTATAGATACGATTAAATCTTAAAGGCGCAAAAAATAATAATAAAACAAAAATCAAAACTGAATTGGAAACAAAATAAAGATGATCATCAGGTTGTGAAGAAGAACAACACGTATAAACTGGTGTACCTCTCGTCTGCGTGTGTACACCCACTAGTCGCCCATCTTATCATCGTCATCCTGTTGCTTCATTTCAGCGTCTTCAGCACCGGTCGTAGCTTGTGTCGCCGTCTGCTCCATAGCCTTGAGAAACTGCTCCAAATTGCCACTGTTGGCTGCAGCCACAGCTTCAGGACTCAACTCGAATTGCGACACCACTGGACCTAATTGACCTGATTGCAATGCATTCGAAAACATTGACAATGCCTGTTGGAATTGTGGCGACGAAATTGTGTCCTTTAACTGTTGTTTGGCACTATCGTCGGTGTCGATCGAGGGCAAATGCGTTGTCAACTCACCCACTCGTCCTGTGTCTGATAACAACTTGGACGTGGTCTCAGTGTTGATAGCGCCGGACAAATCAACATTTCCTCCTGGTCGGGCACCACCGCTGGTGGTCCCCCCATCGATTGGCGTCAAAGCAGACAGGTAGCTCTGCAGTTGGGAAAGAGTAGCTTTTTGAGGTTTATTAGATGCGGTGGTGCTGCTAGTAGTTGTGGTAGTGCTGGAGGAGGTCTCATCAGTTGTTGCAGGTCGTGTTGACGGTTTTTTGGGCGCTTGTGGTGTGCCACCTGCAGTTGTGCGCACCTCAGGCGATGTCACAGCATCAGCGTCCGCTTTGGATGGGGTTGTAATGGTTAATGGTGCAGGTGTGGATCCAGCACGAGCCGTTGTACTGCCACTGTTTCTTGTTTCAGATGGGCGACTAAAAAAAAAAGAATTAAAAACTGTTTATCGAAAAAAAAGTCGCATTTCAGCAATGTCATACAAAAAAGTAGGGTTAAGATAATTTTGCTCTTACTTCATTGACCCCAGCAAACTTCCCAAACCACTAATTTGTCCAACTCCACCGAACAGCTGCATTAACTGTTGTTGCGACATATTGTTCAGCATGTACTGCAATTCGCCACTTTCACCGCTACGCGACGATCCCAAACTACTTTGACTGGGTGGATTGTTAATGACCTCATTCAATCGCCGACAAAAGTCCTCATCCTTCTCTACCTTTGGCTCTTGCATCCAGAAGAAACATTTCTTAGAGGACGACTTAAATTTCAGCAAGTATACACGTCCATTTTTGCTGGCGTCCACCTTTTTAAACTCGCAATCATCTGGGAATATGATCAGATCGTCTTCCACTTTGCCGGATGTGCGATCTTTCCAGCAAAAATGCATTAGACCGTCCTCGCTCTGGTACACGTACACCAAACCTTTGCGCTGATCAGGATGCACCATTTTGCCCACCATGTTCATCCGGCCAGCGCGAAATTCCACCAGGTGACGAATACCGCCTGATGAGCCGCCCAAGGCGCTGCTGTTACCAAAAATTGGGCCACTCATTTTGATTGCGTGTGTTATTTTGCGGTTTTTTCCGTTTTCTTCTTTAAGTCGTTTTTGTAATGCGCTACGGTCAGTTTGCAATTTGTTACAATCTATGAATGTTAGTTGAAATTTGTTGCAACTGCAATTGCGATCTTTATTCAATTAAATTTGTTGCACTATTAAGTTATGCCGATAATTTTCTTCTTTTACTTACAAACTTTAAAGAATTTAATATTGCAGGCGCACGAATGAGCGTGACAAGCGAAATTTTCAATGGTTATTTTTCACAATTTTGACGTTTTGGACATGTCACAGATCTGTCAGTTCAAAGGGGAGTAAGATGTTGACGGAGAGTGGTGTAGCTGACTGTGGTGAATTTGAAATTCGTTTATGTTTTTATTTGTTTTAATTTTTCACATTCAATTAGTTTCGGGTTTTAAATTTAAATACATTTAACTCTAAAAAAACAGTGAATGGAAATGAGAAAAAAATGCAATGAATCATAATGGCAGGTCTTGAGAATTCGGAAAGTTAAAGAAGCTGGTAAACAAAAAAATTAATCAATTAAAAGCACATGAAAAAAGTTATAATTCCATAAATAAACTTTTTCACTGCTCACATTATATAATTAATAACGCTTTTTTTTTTTTTAACGAGTTTGAACTTATACTCGAGAGTACAGTTCGCGATCGTATATGTAAATTATTTACTCATGAGCCATTGTGTATTCTCCTCTAGCTCTGAGGTGAAAATTAAACGTCATGTTTACTGCATCACGATATGTCTCTGAAAAATTGCATCACCATTTCATTCCATATTTAAGTAAAATACCGCAGACAGTAGCCACGCAGCATTAATTAACAAAAGAAACATCGTGGAAAAGGGTTTCCTGTTCAATTTTTAATAAAACATCCAACAAATTAAAATAGAGTTGCTATTAAAATGGCAGAAGAAGCAATGGAAGCGCTCACCATAAGTAAGTTGCCACCCCAAACAACCCAATTCAAAATTTTAACCTTTTTTTCTACTTACCTATTTTAGCCTCAGCTCCGGCCATTTTTACGTCAGAGAAACGTGGCAACGACGAAGCCGGTGATGGCAGCAAAAAAGCCCCCTACAAGACAGTGCTGAAAGCGATGCGTGTTTTTGGCAAGGAACCATTCCCCGACATTATGGTTGATCCGAAAGACGAAAAGTCTGGACTAGATTTCGATGTGATCGCCAAGTCACAGTACAAGAAAATTGTCAAATTGTGGGCGCGTGAGTGTCAAAAGGATGATGACCGCAAGAAGCGGGAAGCTGAAGATGCTGTAAAGCGTGAACAAAATATGGAGGAGGCACGCAAAATTGTCATCACTGAAGATGCCAGTTTGGATGCGGCACAGCAGATTAAAATTGAAAAAGGCGAAGCTTCGCGTAACATTAGAGTGAAAATCTATGGATGGGTGCATCGGTTACGTCGTCAAGGCAAAGGATTAATGTTCATCACACTGAGAGATGGAACTGGCTTCCTACAATGTGTACTGACTGATAAGTTGTGTCAAACATTTGATGCTGTCCGTTTATCCACCGAGTCATCAGTCCAATTATTTGGCACCCTTAAGGAGGTTCCCGAGGGTAAAACTGCACCCGGAGGTCATGAACTGATGGTTGATTACTGGGAATTAATTGGATTGGCACCACCCGGTGGTGCTGATTCAATTTTGAACGAGGAAGCACATCCTGATGTACAATTGGATCAGCGTCACATCATGATTCGTGGTGAGAACACTTCAAAAATTCTGAAAATGCGCAGCGTCATTATGCAGGCATTCCGTTCGCATTACTCTGACCGTGGATACTGTGAGGTGACCCCACCTACTCTTGTGCAAACGCAAGTTGAGGGTGGTTCAACTTTATTCAAAATGCAATACTTTGGCGAAGAAGCCTATTTGACACAATCTTCCCAATTGTATTTGGAAACATGCATCCCAGCGTTAGGCGATGTATTTTGCATTGCACAAAGTTACCGTGCTGAAGCGTCTCGCACTCGTCGTCATCTTGCTGAGTACAGCCACGTTGAGGCTGAATGCCCATTCATTACGTTTGATGATTTGCTCAACCGTTTGGAAGATTTGGTGTGCGACGTTGTGGATCGCGTGCTTGCTGGACCACATGGCGCCATTGTTAAGGAGTTGAACCCTGATTTTGTTGCACCCAAGCGACCATTCCGTCGCATGAACTATACGGATGCTATTGCTTGGTTAAAAGAAAACAATGTCACCAAGGAGGATGGCACTTTCTATGAGTATGGTGAGGATATTCCAGAGGCGCCAGAGCGCAAGATGACCGACACCATTGGGGAGCCAATTATGTTGTGTCGCTTCCCCGCCAACATCAAATCGTTTTACATGCAGAAGTGTGCGGAGGACAGGGATTTGACTGAGAGTGTTGATGTTTTGTTGCCAAATGTGGGTGAAATTGTTGGTGGGTCTATGAGGACTCATGATTATAAAGAGCTGTTGGAAGGTTTGTTTTTAAATTTATTTATTTTTTGTGAATTCATTAAAAAATATAATTTATTTAATTTCCAGGTTATAAACGAGAAGGGATTGACCCAACACCGTATTATTGGTACACTGATCAACGCGTTTATGGAACTAACCCTCATGGTGGTTACGGTTTGGGATTGGAGCGATTCATGTGTTGGTTACTCAACCGCTATCACATTCGTGAGGTCTGTTTGTATCCACGCTTCTTGGACAGATGCAGGCCTTAAATTCGGAAGATCTTTGCAACGGAATTCCAAAGCTTTTCAATTTGTGCATTTCTTCTTTTAAATATTTCTTAATAACTCATAAGCATTGAGCTTTAATGCTGCATTTTAATTTTTTATATAACAGTCGCTAATGCTGTCACAATAAACAATTCGCATTATTAATTTAAAAAATATTTAAATAAAGCATTTAAACAAAAGGTAAAAGCGTTTATTAATATCTTAAAAGATTTAGTAAGCACTTAGCAGTTCGATACAAAATTTAAATAAAATATTTATGTATTTAAATTGCCTGCATTTTGGTGTATTTCAATTATCCCAGAGCCACCAACGTAAAAACATAAAAGGACACTAATATATACTAGATTTCGCTCATCAGCTGTCTTTTATTTCTCCTAATTGGAGAAAACACCACATGAAAGAAAACACATCTCACTCACACATTCGTCATTAAAATCATCAGTATTCCGTATATCTCGCGAGTCCGTCAAAATAAAGCCGCGGACGGCGATTTGTGAAACAGTTTGAAATACATATGTAAAAAACTCACGTATCATTTCTCGACATTGATCATTTACTGAAGAGTGAATTACAAGACATTAGTGCGACCAGGCCACAAAAATATACTCAAAAGTCAGACATACGTGCATACAATACAATTTCCACTAAAATAACAGCGTACTTTCGGTGCGATAATCATCGCTCAGCGTACACTCACACGAGTCACGAATCCGGTCAGACGCGCCACTCGCGAGTAGCACGTCGTACTGCCACACAATTTTTACAACAATAATTAATTGTAGTTTCTAATTTATAAATTACAACAACCTAATTAATTGTGCTCAATTTATTGCATTTCTTCCAACAAATATATTCCATACTCAGATTCACAGTTACTGCATTCGTTTTTTTTAAATATTGTACAATTTAAATACATTTTGTCGTTGTGTAATACATAATAATTGTTATTTGAAAAGTTCTTTTTTCTCGCATCTGTGAATTAAAAAGTGACTTGTGACATTTCAATTGTGCAAAAACAAATAAAAAAAATTTACACGCGCGCATTTTTTCCCTAGTTTATATTGTCTGTATATATTGTCAAAGTGCCAATTGTTAACAAACGAAAGGAAAATTAAGAAATTATAACAATTTGATAAACTATTTCGGTGCTAAATTTTACAAGAACATTCAAAAATGAGTGCAGCTCCAAAGAAGAATGGGGGTGCGGATTATCTTAAATACATATTTGGAGGAGCAGCTGGGTAAGTGCAGTTTATTTAAATTGTGTCTCTATTCTGTAATGTTTGTTTTTGCGATTCTTTTTTATTCAATTAACGAGTGGTATTTGATTGATGCAAATGCAAAAAAAATTCCTCATGATTCTCCAAATGCATTAAAATGTGTATTTTGAGCGTAGCAAAATGTTCCGATGTTTTCACTCAACTCAAAATATTCCACTCAAAAAATCAAATTTTATTTTTCAAAAATCATTACATTGCTTCGTTCAATATAAAACTTAACTCTGTTTTATTTATATAAAAATCACTCCCTTCCGATAAGATGGTTTATTTCTGATAAAAACAATTAGCAAAATTGAACTTCAATCAAATCAGTCACCTCGACTTATTGTGTTATCGCGAGCTCCTTATCTCCCGGTTTCAAGAGTTTTATTTGCATTTCCCTCAAGCATTTCACTTTTGAATGTGCAGTGTCTGGGCAATATGTTAAAAAAATACAATTTTGAATAAATACATAATTTATAAGCGCTTGAAACGCAGTATGCATCTGCTACGAAAAAATAAATTGATGACGATTCGAATACGCGATATACGTCAAGTTAATGACAGCGTCATCAATGAAAAATTGACCATTTCGATTTTTTTTTCGTTAAAGCTAATTAGAAAGTTGTGTAGTCGATTGACGATTGAGTGTAAATTAAACATTTTACTAAAATTGTTCGGGTTGCCGGGCATATTTATCATAGTTAAAAAAATAGTTAATAAATAATAAGTTAAAATTCTAAAATCAATTGGCGCTAAATTTTTCTTCTTTTATACGTATTCCATATTGTTAAATGATAAATAAATACATTTGAGTGATTCCGGATTATTTCTCAAGTATTCCTTAAAAAGTCACTTCAATGTGTCACCTTTGTTAAATTTAGGACTTAATATATATATATATTATATATACATATTTAGAAGAAGCAAAAGGTAATTCGAGCCGATAGTGTCTCTGATTATAAATTCGTCGAAATTTTCCTTGTGGAATGACGTGAATGATTTGAAATTTTGTTATGAAAAAATTGATTCCCAAAATCGCATGATCAGCTTAAATGTGGAATACAATTGTATAGAAGCGACTTAATAATTTAAATCCATTCATTTAATTTTTGATGCAATTTGTAATCTCTAAGGCGTCAGTTCAATAAGATAAACTGCTGTTGTTTTGAACTTCGCTTATGAAATAAATAAACATTATTCTGGTATGCAAGAGAATCGTCTTGGCGTTTTCTTTTTGCAATGTTTTTCGACCAGTTTCAATGAAATAAAAAAATACAATTTTTGTTTAAAATACACATAGTTTCGAATCAGAAAAAGTAACTTTTTTTGGTTTTCTTATATAAAAGCTTTATGTTTTTATAAGTTTTATTTTTCAAGTTCAAGTAAGGAAGATTTTGATTTTATAGAAAATATTTTATAATAATTTCTAAAAATATTAAAAGTATGTAAAACAAGTTTTAAAGGAGCCATTACGAACCTCGACTGAGTACGATTCTTTCTGCTCTTGTAAAATGTAATGCCCCAATGTAGTTCAATGTTTTTCCCTTTCCAAATTATGTACTCTCCATAAGTTTCCATTGAATATGTTTTCAACCTTGTGTAATTACTCGCGGTTAAATTATGCAACGACCGTCCCCGTACAATTCTCTTTTTTGCTCTTAAACTTCATTAACGATTTTCACTCGCAAATTTGAAGTCGATCCCAAAATAAATTTACTTACATATTTCAGCTGGTGGCAGCAGCAATGTGAGTGGCAACCAGTTTTCTTTCTATATTTGCTTTTATAATTCTCAATAAAGCAGAAATACAGATTATTCAAAGTCACACAACTTTGGGATTTACTAAAACAAACTTGTTAAATTTGTTTGTATAGTCTAATATTGAATAGATATGAAACCCGTTCTATCGATCATTTTGTTGCAACAATAACCAACATCTGCATGAACACAAATTTATCATCTATCAACCATCCACGCAATAAACAGCCTTGACAACCGTCAGTACAATGACGCACGTGATTTTTCAATAATAATTGTTTAACCGAAATTGAAATTTGCCGGGCAGGGAGGGACACTTTATACTTTATGCATCTACGATAAAACAAGAAAATCAGCATATCTAAAAAAAGCACTGACTTATATGTTAAGAAAATCAGATTTTTGACATAAATATATAATTTTATAAATTAAGTAAACATTTTTATCACTGAAATTTAGTCTTGAATGAGACCTTGAAAAAATACCTGTCTAATAAGAAGGTACTCATCTCGTTCGGTTTTGATTTTGTGAAACAAATATCAGAATTTTATTTTAATCCGTTAAGCCGTTTCCGAGAAATATTCAAATCACACTTTTTTGTTGTTTTTTTTTGATATTTCAAGGAGTTATATGCTTCTGTCTGGTGGATTATGATTGTTGGAAATAGTATTTGAATTGTGAAATACAAAAAACACATTCAATTGATAAATTTCCAGAATGCGTTATTTTTATCGCCATCCACAACCAACAAAAGTCGCGCCTCTTTAGATCGCAGGTTGGCGATACCTTGTGATTGTTGGCTTATCTCACGTTCTCCACTCACCTCTGAAGTGCATAGTCACCTCGTATATTGTTTCATTTCAATCAGCTGGTCATTGCAATAAAGTTTGGGAATTGAAACCCCAACAAAATTGATTCATTTATTTTTTCAAGTACTTAATTTATTGCACACCGTCGGATTCCGTCGATAACGTCGATCATGATGAGCTTAATGCAATCAAAAATTTGGCCAGATTTTTCCACTAAAACACACGCAAACTTTAAGCCGCAATAATTTTTCCCCCCACTCAAAAAAAAAATCAAAAATCGGTGATCTTGTGACCCGTTGATTTGTGTCTCTTTCCATGTCTCGCGTCTTGTCCCAAAATAGACCACAGTTATATGCGTAACAGAATCATTTACTTACACAATTAAACGAGCGACTACGCACATTAAGTCGCTTCTTGTTTGTTTCGGAATTGGAGCATAAAAATGTGCGCCCACTTGCGCCAAACGCACCGAATTCCCGCTGCATGCACTTGGATCACGACCATGGCATTCGTGAGATATTTTCGGGACATACTTGAGACTTTAGAGTTCTTGCGTGATGCCTCGATGCGTCTCTTGATTGTCGCAATATTGAACTTGATCTTGATAAAGGTGATTTCGTATGGAGTTGTTGTTGGGAAGTGGCAACTAGTGGTTTGTTGGGATTTATCTATATTTAGCACCTAATAGCAGCTGGCGACTTGGACTAATTACTGCGGGTGTGATTGAATGCAAGTGTTTCCAGTCAGATTTTTTGACAGGGTGTCAATGACAATTTTTAATTTTATTAATCCAAGAAATTATGGAAAATATGCAGATTTTATAAGGTCATATTCTTTTTTTCAGTTTTCCAAAAGAACATTTGAAACTGGTTGAAACCGCAAAAAAAAATTAATTCGTCGAATTGAGAAAAACTAGAACCGCACAAAAGTTGTAAGGATTCTTAATTTGCTTTCTTTATCCATTTTTCACGGCTTCTTTCCTAGTTAATAGGCAATAGCAATGAAGACCCAACTAACTGATCTGCTTCTTGAACTCCAAATCTGTCGAAGATTTAATTTTTTATAGAAAACGTAATTGTTATCGTAAATAGTTGGTAGAAGTCCTCCTAAATTAAGTCCCATTGGGAGACGAATTGAGCCATATTAAATTGGTTCCTAATTGTTTAATCACATAATTTATTATGATTTAATTCTTTGAGTAACACAACATATTTGTTGAGCCTGTTGCCAATTGCCATTTCATGTGATTTGTATGCTACTTGGTGTTGATGTTCATGTCGTTAAATTAGCAGGTGCTTGCTATTTTTTGGGCAGCTCGTCTCTTTAAGGTGGCATAAAGACGCTAATTGGAATAATTTAATTTTGAATTATTTACGGATTGTAAACGAGGTTGAGTTTAATACGGTTTAAAAAATCTGTCAGGAGATAAAAGAAAATAAAGTCCAAACGTTTCATAGAAAGAAATATTTAAAAAGGATCTGCAATGTGATGATTAAATTTTCTTTTTTATAACAGAATGGGTGCTACGTGCGTGGTGCAACCACTGGATTTGGTTAAAACTCGCATGCAAATTCAAGGAACAGGCGCCGACAGATTGTACAACAACACACTGGATGCACTTATGAAGATTTCCAAGAGTGAAGGTGTTTTTGGCCTTTACAATGGAATTGGTGCTGGTCTTCTCCGCCAAGCCACATACACGATGACACGGCTCGGTGTGTACAATGCTATGTTGGATCAATATAAAGCGTAAGTCAAGTTGAGCTGCTTTATCTCCCATATCCAAATGTATTAATTATTAACAATGTTTTAGTAAAAACAACAATGCCATGCCAAATCTCTTCGTATCCATGGGAATGGGCATGACAGCCGGAGCAGTCGGTGCGTTTGTTGGCACCCCAGCCGAAGTGTCATTAATTCGCATGACCGCTGATGGCCGATTACCTTTGGATCAGCGTCGCAATTACAAACACGTCGGCAATGCTTTATCACGCATCGTCGCCGAGGAGGGTATCTTAACATTATGGCGTGGATGCATACCCACAATTGGTCGTGCAATGGTTGTCAACATGGCACAATTGGCCTCGTACACACAGGCGAAGAGGTTATTGCTAGAGTCTGGCCACTTCACGGAGGGCATTTTTATGCACTTTAATGCCAGTATGATTTCGGGCTTGATCACCACCATTGCGTCGATGCCTGTAGATATGGCGAAGACGCGCATTCAAAATATGAAAACAGCGCCGGGTGCTGTGCCTGAGTACAAGGGCAGCATTGATGTGTTGTTGAAGGTGTCGAGGAAGGAGGGCATTTTTGCGCTGTGGAAGGGTTTCACACCTTACTACTGCCGGCTGGGACCACACACTGTGATCACGTTTGTCCTTTTGGAACAAATGACCACGGCTTATGCCAAACATTTGAAAAAATGAAATGATTGTTGCTGTATTAATTGTGTATACGTTGTTTTCTGCTTGTTAATTTTTTTTATTTACGATGTCTATTACCTCAATTACTGCACATTCTTTTATCGAATTGATTTTTATTAATTAAATAATTAAGGAAATTTGCGCCATAGTTCAGAAATGTTATTTTTAATGAACGCAATTTTTTTTTGTTAAAATATTTTCTTATAAAATAATCTCTTAAAATTTATTTCTTTATTTTACGTTGAATGGCTGCTTAGCCATTTCTTTCGTTATTATTATTATATTTTGTTGCATTTTAGCGCTTATTTAGTTATGTAGTAGTGTGAACTTATAAAGACTTGAAGATTTCCCGCTTGTGGCCTACAATTTTTTTAAATCTTAATGATAGAAAAAAATTTAAAAAGAAACAAAACAAATTGTGAACTGTAAAACAGTTAACAGAATACTTAATTGGTAAAAACATATTATTAAAAATGGCACATTATCGTAGCATTAAGAAAATGTATACAATTTAGAGGTTTTTCTTTGGAAAATGTATTCAAATTGCATCCACACGGTAGCGGTGATGCGAATTAGTTCATATTATGTAGGAAAAATCAATGAATTGAAATTGCTACAACTTGATAATCAATTTAAGTGTGTATTTTTATATAGAGAGTCTTTACAAGTTGTCAGAAAGTATCCAACTATTAACTGTAGTCGAATATTTATATACAACATTTACTGTACAACAAACATGAGCGCATTACGTTCAAATATGCAAAATGAAATAAAATTTTATAAAAAAATTAAAAATATTTTCATTTTGTATAAATTTGAAATTTAATTTGGGATAGGTTTTGCAGTTGTACAAGAAGAATTTCAAAGGACCAAAAATATTTAATTGAACCGCGCCTTAAAAAAGTCTTACTATGCTGAATCCTTTTTACTTTGGAATGAAATTTTGTAACCTTCAAGCATTGTTGACCTTGAAACCTTCTGGAGTAGCAATTAATGAAAGAACATCTACATTTTTCTATTTGAAAGAAGAGTATCTCGTTCACTAAATTTGTCAAAAAAAAATACAGGAAACCAACATTTTTTATTAAATTTAAAATACTTTACATCCTAGAAAAATTATTTTAAAAACATATTTTTCGACTCTGTTCGTCCCAGAAGGTCCCAGATCTTAAATTAACGCAATGCAATAATTAAACTGTAAGTAAAATTCGTCCATCAGTCATCACAAAAAAAAAAACACAATCTCCAACGAGATTTTTTTTTCATTCATAGTTATATTTTATAATTTCATTTCTTTATTAAGGGGCCGTGTATTTCATTCATTATTTTCTCACCTAATTTTTTGTTTGTTTGCTATGTTGTTTCTGTCTGAAGTTTTTTTTATGTATATAAAATAAGAGATCACTTCATCAAGGACATTATTATTACAATAATTAATTAAAGTATAGTTTATAATCATTTAACATTACAAAAACCAAAAACATTAAAATTGAAAACGTGGTTACAAATTCATTCAAACCATAAAACTAAACAAAAGTGGGTAATAACTAATAACGCGACTAATGTCTCAAAATGCTTGCACCCAACATGACGCAGTTGTGGTAGGTGTAATTAAAATATGTTTCACCATAAAACGTAGAAATATTTTATTGCAATATATAATCCTCTTTTATAGAAGAACACAAAATATCATGTTTGCGTTTTTATTTTTAAATCATATTTAAATTGATAAACATTACAAAAAAATTTAAATATTCCTTAAACTGATAACTTAAAAGAGCATTAAATTATTATTTTTAAATGTTGCGTCATTATTTACAGAAAAATCATTGTTACAGTTATAACAACGTATTTATGCGACGAAAACAATTAAAAATTGTATTATTAAATAATTGAAAAATTCATTTATCAGATATTTCAACGAAACATTTATTTCTTTTAATGCAAAAGCTTTAAAAAAATTAATTTAAATAATAATTGCATGTTATTATTTAAAGAGACGTACACTAATGATAATTATTTTTATTCACACAATTTCGATGTACATAAAAACAAACGAGTTTTTAGGACTTTTTACTTAATTTTCTTTCTTTTTTGGATTCTTCTCAATTTCACAGATCTTTAAAGTGATCAATTATTGTATCAAATAGGGCCACTAATTACAGACAAATGCTTAAAAATAAATACACACTGAATATTTGTGTGCGATTTAAAATATTTACAGAAAAACTGGTTACAATGTAATAATACAAAACATATATGCACTATATTATTTATTATTAGGGACTGTGAAGATGCTTTTATTTAAATGTAGATGAAGTCCACCCACCTAACACTACATCTAATAATTTGTTTTAATAGTAATTTCATTTATATACAGTACAGAGACGTATTTACTGATTACGTGCTTTAATTTCCTTAAATATTAAATGTAATTCAAAATATTTTTAGTTTTTAGAAGTAAAGTGAGAAAAATTAAAATAAATATTCAAAATAAAAAGTAAAAGAAGTTGAAATAGTTACTTTTGATAAATTTTAACTGGGACACTAATTAGTTGTGGTACATACATCAATTTAATTAATCTTATTTTATCATCATAATTTTTTTTGCAATTTTAAAATCGTTTTTTGTTTGTTTTATTTTTATTTTTTTGTGAAAAGTAGAAAAAAGTAGAGACTTACGAATTAAATAACACTTAAAGAACGTATATTCATCCTTTTCATTCTCACGTTTCTCTCGTTTTAATTCAATTTATGTTGTGTCGCTTTATCCTTATTCCTTATTGCCCTTATTTAATATGTTTCTGGCAATAATTCATACCATTTGAATTTCCATTCCAATTTATAAAAAAATATAGAAACGCTTTTAAGATTGTTTAAGTATTGAAGTTATAAAGGGAAATTAAAAAAGGAAAATATTTTAATGGACTGCTTCATTGAAACGCGAATTATAATTTTTTCGACGCTTTTTTTAAAAACTTCAACTGCTTTATTTTCTATTGTGTCCGCAAAGCTGCGCAAAATTTTCGTAATCGTAGCCTTTTTTCAAAAATTCCAATTTGTTTAGTTTTAAAATATTTAAAAAAATTCCACTAACAGAAACTCAAACTTTTATGGCGCTTTGACATAAATTTCGTAAACTGGGATTAGGCGTTTAAAAACTTAAACATTATAAAAAAATTAAACCTCGCTTCACTGATACAGCCCACTTAAATTGTAAATCCAAAATCAAGAACAAAAAAAATTATTAAATCTAATTAATTAATCGACGTAAAGGTTTTTTTTCCGAAGACCAAGACGAAAAAACGAAGAAAATGAAAAGAAACGCATTTTAACTGACAAAGGAGCAAACCGACTACATCCCTCCATATCCAGATGGTTGGATGCGCTGGCTGCTCCTAAATCACACACAGTCAGACTCATCTGATGTCACAAGTTACACACAACTTTGACGTACCCATGCAGTCGTCATGGCAAAAAGCTCCGCATTGTTGACACACGACCATTGCGCTCATTGAGCATGCACAATTTGGTGGAGTGTTCTCGCCAGGAATTGCGTAATTTTGAATTGTTGGATCCATGCTGATGTCACCGTAAGCAATGATTCCTAAAATGCAAAACAACAAAATTAGGTTTTAACTTTTACGAAGAAAGAAACCTTGATATGAAAAATACCTTGATTTGGATGCACACGTCTTGTGACCGCTTGCACTCCTGGATTGGGACCCATAACAATGTGCTGCACTTGTTGCTGCAATTGTTGCAGCTGATGGTGGTGATGGTATAGTTGTTGTTGTTTAGTCTCTTGGGCTAAGTGAGTGTTCACATCGACGGAGGCTGGACGCCCTCGACCACTCACTGGTACTCCATTGACGCCATTGATGGACTGCAATGGAAATTTATGAGTAATCATTTTTTTAAAGAAATTTCTTCTAACTCACCAAATTCTGTGAAGGTGGAGCACTGGACGCCCTTGGAGTTCCACTGGAATCCGATGCAATGGAACTGCAGCTCCCACCACTACCACTGCTGCCTTGTGGAGCAGCCGCCCGTTGCACCAAAATATATTGATTAGGCCGATGCTGCTTATTGACCAACACAGACTGGTCACCAATTTGAATGTGCTGATTACTGCCAGCTGATCCCGCAACTGGTAGCACCGCCATTGACACCGGAATGCTTTGATTAGATGTGTAAACGTGACGCACTAGTCCACCGGGTTTTAGTGCTCGTTGCACAATTTTGCGTTGCAAACCTATGCGTTGTGATTGTGTGAGTGCAGCAAGCGAGCCCTGTGTTAACCGACCGGAAGAGGTGACAGTTTTGTCATCTACTCCACCACCACCAGTGGTCACAATTGTCTTTTTCGTCAGCAATGAAGGGGGTGGCTTCAATTGAGCCTTCAGCTGATGCCGATTTGGACTGTTCTGTATGACAGCTTGACAAATTTGATAGCTTCGCTCTAAGTTGACAGCCCCCGGTGGTGGTTTGTTACTGCTTGTGCGACTACCACGACCACCTTTAGACAGCTTGCCACTCGCTTGTTGCTGTTGTTGTTGTTGTTGACTACGCATTGCGCTTTGTTGTTGCGACATGCTGTTTTGTGATGAACTGTTGGTTATGTTTGGCAAAGCACGTAGTGGTTGATTTGTTGCAATTGACAAGTATGGAACTGAGCTGGAACTAGCGACAATGGCAGCACGTTGTTGGACAACAAAGTTTGCGAGCGACGCTGATGGATGCATTTGATGACTAACCAAACGATGGTTTTTTAACAATTGCGTTTGCTGTGATGCACTGCCATCCATTGGGGTGGTTGTGTAAGTCATGCTGGAGGATTGTTGCTGCACCATTGAGTTGGGTACGCTCACCAGTGAGGGCAGGCACACTATTGTTGTGGGCGGGATGACAGTTGGTGTGCGTGAAAAAGAATGCTTCTCATCGGGATTGTTGTTTGTGGCATCGCTGCTGTCGTCGTTTGAATTGTTTGAGTTCATTGAGACGCAGGTACTTGAGACCTCTGCTTCCGGAGTGAGCGTCACTTCCAATTCAAGCTTGACCTAATTGAGAGAAATAAAATAAGGTTAATAATTGTGGTTCAAGATATTGGAAAGACGCAAAAAAAAAATGGAAAATTGACAATTTTTGTGAAGTGCTGACTCGCCTGTGATGCTGTGGAATACATTTGTTGCTCCTGATTGTGATGTCTCTGATTGGATTGTTGAAAATCAGTAGCACCCGTCTGCATTGAGTCACTTTTACAGGAACTGTCCATTGAATCAGAAACCTCACTGCCAGCGTTATTTGATTGCCACGCCATTGTGGGTACTTGAATAGTGCTTTCCTGGAGGCGAACTTCTAACGTCTCTTGCATAGGGATTACTTTTAATGAACACTAAAAAGGAATAATTATGAGGGATTAAAAGAATAATTATAATATTATTGTCACTTACATTGGGATTCTCTGTGGAGTTCACAACAGTCATGGCAACTGGAACGCTTGCGGCTGGAGTGTTCATTGCTGAAAAACAGTTCACATTAAGTTTTCTATTTAAATTTCCATGAAACTGGGAGAATAAACCGGTTTCTTTTGTGGAATTAAGCAAGTAAGGGAATGGCTGGTTTTGTGGGGTATATTACTACAAAGTTTCTTCTTCTTTGACTTATGAACAAAACTGACTGTTCTTTCAGGAATTAAAGCTTGAGCAAAAATGTTTCATAAATGAAGATATACCTCGTGCCATTGCGGCAGCAAAAAGTTCTGCAGGGATGTCATTCTCGTTGCACATTTTTGGGCCCATTGGCATGCTGTCTGTTTCTGGAAATGGAAAACCAATGGCTTCAAATTCGGATTAAACAAATATGTCACAATAAGCACAAACCAGTACTATCGGCGCTGATTTCTCCAGATTCCAACACATAATTCTGAGCATCAGTGAACTTTTGTTCAATATGCTCATCATCAACAGCAACTCCTCCGCCACTGTGCATTGCGGTCATATTGTGAATAGACTTCATTCCAGCTTCCAAAACAATATTACTGCCATTGTTCAAACAATCATCCAAATTCCCATTACTGTTATCCTCCTCATCGTCATCTTCTTCCTCATTATCCTCCTCAACTACTTCCTCTTCATGCATCACAACACTGTTCTCAAGAATCAGTGAATTAGGTTGAATTTGCAAAACACCCTCAAAATTGGGTGGCGCCTTGTATTCACAATCGACTTTAACACCCTCATTTAAGCCAGCATCACCCTCCCTTTCATCAACACCCAAATCGTCCTCGGATGACAATGAGGGGGATGTATACTGATTGGCATTGTCAGAACAATTGTCCTTGGCATAATCTGTGAAACTGGGCACAATTTCCTCGTCACATTGATCTGGAGAGTCATCCACATCCTTCATGAGTTCATTCTCATCCGGATAGAAGTCATCATCTTTGCCGATATCACATTCCGAGTTATCATTAGCCAACATTTTGTTGGTGGTGCTGTCACTGTTATCACTGCCAACACCAATTACCTCATCCACCTCTTGTTTGACAAACATTATGCTTCCGACATCAACCTCATCCACTTGAAGATGTTGGTTGTTATCATTTAGTGAAGAAATTACCTCTACTTTAGATATTTTGCTACTGCTACATTCAACTTTTTCTGGGATGTCATCATCTTGTGGAGAAATTGATCGTTTTAATGAAGCCTTGAATTGTGGATGTGGTGAAACAACCGCAACATTATTGCAAATACTTTCAACTGATGTTGATGATAATGTGGTGGCTATTGAGGTTGTGGTTGTTATTATTGTTGTGGCGGGCTCATTGTCAGTCTTGCAATTGATCTCGATCACAATGTCTGTATTGTCATCGGTCTCATTGTCAGTGGCATTCGCCGCTGTGGTAGTTGTTGTGGTTGTTGCCGCCGATGATGATGATGATGAAGTGGGTGATGATGACGAACCAGACGATGTGGTTGAAGTTGCCGTCGCTGTTGTAGCAATTGGTCGATTCAGTTTGGTTCGAATGGGTAACAAATCCGGAACTGGTGTGCTTACTTTAGCTGGACTATTGCTACTCCCACTGCAGGCACGTATTTGTTGTTGTTGTGGTTGTTGCTGCTGCTGCTGTACCAACAATGTTGTCGCTTGTATTTGTTGCGGCTGTGGTTGATCCTGCGGCAGTGTTTGTTGCAATTGCGGATGTTGATGAGGTTGAGGTAGTACTGGTGATTCAAGTTGTCCAGCAACTGGTGTTGAAGTTGTTGCTGTTGACGAAGACCTCGTTATGGCACCAATTGTACGTAATCGTTTTTGCACAACTGACGGCGACGAGGTGCTAGCTGTGTTAGCCAATGTACTTTTGGGACTCTTTACAATGCGACCACTGCTTGTGGTGTAATTGGCAACAGATGATGTCGCTGTTACAGTGGATGTTGTAATGGAGGTTGTGGGTCTTAATTTGATTGTCGTTTTGAGAGATGGACGTGATTGGATGGGTGGATCTGTTGAAGTTGTTGATGATGATGTTGCAGCCGCTGTAGCTACAACTGCTTTCGTTTTGCATGTTGTCGTTGCGGACTGTTGTTGCTTCTGTTGCTTTTGTGGCGAGGTAGAACATTTATCACCCCATATCGGTTCGAAATGTTTCAGCTTCCATGGATCTAATTTGCTTTTCTCCCGCTCAGCTTCTGATTTTAATTTCAGTTGATTTTCTGGAGTGAATTCACCTGAAAATAAAATTAAATTAAATTTGTTTCACAGTTTAAGAAATTCAGTTTCAACTTACCTTCACTTAACCTCTCCTGCCACTCATTACACGCCCTAGCAAAGAACTCATTATTCAATACGGACGAGTTCAGCCGTATGTCGTCCCCATCAAATGCTTGCCTATCCACACTGGGCAGCAGCTGTGCCAATTTATATTGATACAGTGGCGGCAAAATAGAAAACGTCAACTTGTTGAGCAATGCCCGCAAATTGGCTGCCACAAGAATTGAGTCTGGTGTCTCAAGGTCTATGCAACCCTCTCGAGTCTGTTCAATTTGGGCAGCCGTTGACAATTTCTTATTATTACGACGACGTGGCTTCACGCTGAAACCAGGGATGGAAGCGAGCACCTCTTTCATGGTGGAAGCGGCCGGCAAGGTTGCGTTATTTTGTTGTTGTTGCTTTTGCAGTTGCAACAACAACTGCATTTGTTGTTGTTGCTGTTGCTTTTGTTTTTGCTGTTGCAATTGTTGTTGCGATAGAGCAGCGGATTGTTGACGCCTAAGCTGATGAGTTGTGATATTGTTGTTGGATAGTTGTTGTTGGGGACTTTGCGGTGGTATCGGTTTCACTATAATACGAGGTACAGTTTTACGAAGGCCATGATGGTGGTGTTGTTGTGTTGCTTGTTGTTGAATTACTTGGGTTTGTTGTATTGCTATTTTGTTGCTGTGAATTGATGACGATTTGGAAGGTTGAGTTGAGGTGTTACTGTGAGACGAAGATAATTTTTTTTGCTGTTGCTGCTGTTTCAGCAACTGTTGTTGATGTAATTGTTGGTGATGTAATTGTTGTTGATGCAGTTGGTGTTGTTGTTGTTGTTGTTGATGTATTTGTTGTTCATGTGATTGTTGCTGATGTAAATGTGATTGTTGTTGTTGAATGGTTGTTGCACCATCAACAACATGTGTTGATTGAGCATGATCAACTGTGTCCAGTGTATTTATTGCAATATAACTACTGCTACTGCTGCAGCTACTATTGATAACAATTTCCTCATCTTCTTCCTCCTCATCGTCATCTTCTTCCACAATTAACTCCTCATCTGGATGTTGTCCTTTGTCAATTGTAACATGTTGCCATGTTTGCATTAACTCCACATCATCTTCGTCCTCGTCCTCGTCTTCCTCGTCATCATCATCCTCATCATTATTGTGCAATTGTTGTTGCTTCGTGTGTAAATGTAAATTATGCTGATGATGATGATGTAGCTGCTCCTGCTGTTCATGGTGATTATTGTGATGATTGTTGTGGTGATACATTACAGTATCATTATGAATTGTATCCGAAATTTCATCCTCCTCCCACGCATCATCATCATAATTGATGGAATCATCCTCTTCCATTTGTTTCACAAAATCATTGTCCAGGCTGATGTATTTCTCGCTGGGATAATTATTGCTGTTGTTGAGCTGTTGGTGATGGTGATGTGCCGTCATTGTGGCGGGATGATTATTGGAAGCAGACATTGAAAGAAGTGTTTGTGGGGAATTGTCATCATCTTCTTGTTCTTCTTGTTGGTGTTGTGATGTGAGATGCTGCTCAATTTCTGATGATGGCGGAGAACTGCCCAGACTGCATACAACATATTGGGAGGAATCCAGCGGATCGTCAACGAGTCCGTCCTCTTCGATTGTTGTGCAATCCAGCGGAGAGACATCACACTCCATGATGGGAATTTGGTTTTTGAATGGTTGTAATATCGTGCAAAGGAATTCTGTAAAAAAAAATGATTATCGTTTCATGAAAAACTATTTCTTTTTTTACGTTTTTTTCTGTTAACCTAATTTAAAAATAATAAAAAAAATTTAATTAATAAATTAAAGTTAGATATCTCAAAAACAGATGTACTACTAAATATTTATAAAAAATACGAAAAAAAACTTTAAAGTACGTATAAACGGTGAAAATATTACAATATTGCCATTTGAAATTTATTTATTTTCATATATTTTAGTTCTCATTCGATTGAAGAAAATATGTTTGCAAAACAAGTTAAAGACGAATCTACATTCCTGAAATTCTAATTTAAGTGCTTCAAAAAAACAAGGCATGAATTATTGCAATATTGATTTTAATCGAACACCTGTATTCGCATTTTAGATTTTGAAAATAAATTAATTAACCAACCTCATTAATGATGATTAAAAATTTAAAAAATAAAGAAATATTTCCCTTCAAAATTGCAGCAATCAATAAAAAAAATGCATCTTTTATATCAAATTTAATTGATACACAAAAAAAATTTGACAGGATTGATATGAATTATATATATATTAAAAGAGAGAATTATGTATTTTCTATACTCACATATTTCATAATTCACCAACAAAAACATTTTCCATAATATTTAATTGCAATAAAAATGCATTAATTATAACCATTTAACTGTTTTGATGTAATTGTCTATCAAATTCGCTGTTTCATGACGCCGCAACTAAGATGTTTCAATTATTTTCACACATAATTTGCATATTGAATTACTTAATGCTTCTCGATCCTTTTTTTATGTGACAAAAGCCAAACTTTTTCTGTCAAACTGAAGACAATAAAAACATTAAATTGTTTATTAGCACACAACTAATTTGAACTTATATTTTACGGTTTACACATGCACTTTGGGAAATGTCAATAAAACAATTTATAACAGATCATAATTTTCATCTATGCACTTCAAAAAGGCTATGACTCCAAAAGAATTATTCTGTGTATGTTCTGAGAGGTATGTTCTTTTTGCACAAATACACACAAAATTTTCCTTCATTTTTTAGTTCTATTTGCCAGTCTCTTTTAGCCTCTCTAGTACTAGATTGGGCCTGCGCGTAAATACCATTAAAAGTTTGGTGTGCGCACCCACATCCGCATACACGCCAAATGTGTGCACGCGAGTGTGTGCGTCCAAAAAAAAAACTTCTATTCAGCGCGCGTTTGCACGTACACACACAATTATGAGGGTGTTGCCAAGTTGCAATAATTGTTGTAAAATTTTACCATTGTTAAATTTATTGTTTATTATCATTATTTTATAATCATGGTTAATATTTTATTGGGGGTCCTAACACGCTGCTTTGCATAATAATTTATGCTGTCTTATATAAGACGCAATTAAATTGTCTTAGACGCAATACTCTTTTCTTTGTTATTAAAAGGGATGAAAATTCCCTTGTTCAAATTTTTTGTACATCAAATTAATTCAAGTTCCATTTTTCTGTTTTTATTATGTATTCTGAAGTATGCAATTTTAAGACCTAATATTACATTTCAACTAATAGCCGGCGGATGTTTTACAATTTCCGATCAACGGTCATTAAATTATAACGATTTGTTTATACAGGTACCGAACGAGTAAAATGCCATCACAAAATAAATATTAAAATACAACAAAAAAACATAAAAGAAACTGAAAAAGCAGCACTGACGGAACTACGCACAGCGGTATATTTTAATTCGTTTATAATTTCCGTAAATGCACTCAATTTCACGAATTATGCTTTTAAATGCCCAGCACCCCGAGGTAGTTAAACATAAAACGATCACGATTTTTTAATCAATTATATTCACCTAATTTATAACGAATTTTATAAATGCCATATTAACCGCAATGTTTTTAATATTTAAATATTTTTAATTTTTCATCTACATTCCACCATTGTTGTGTGTACTCTTTTTTTGTATTGAACTAAATGTAACTACAAAATTTAATATAATAAGGCATTTTTATTCTATCAATAAAACTCCACATAGGCTGTTGTCCCTTTTTAGCGTATATGCTGCCAACATGTGTCTCATATTCTGCTAGAATTTGTTAAGATATATATAATTAATACAATTTATGTTGTTGCAACAGCTAGGGTCACCGACAATTGTAGCATTTTGTAAATACAAGCCGGAAATTTTTATTTAATATTTTAAGAAATACTTTTTTAATTCCACTTTCTTAATATAAATATAAATTTATTATTGTTAAGATTTAAAAAAAAACATTGCGCATACATTTTATTTATGTGAACTTGAATTTAAATTATGTTGTACTTCAGTTTGTTTACATCGAAGCTTACAAACATTTTCGTCTAGATGTCGCACAATGCACAATAAAATCAAAATGTCTTCACCTATCAGACACAAGTGCCATCTTTCTGAAAAATTGTGTCGAATTTATATAATGCGCATTAACACTTTACATAAAACGAGAGAAATGCGCTTTGCACAAACGGCGCATGCGTCACAACTGTCAAAATCATATGGTCCCAGAAAATAAATAGACTTTGTAAATTGTAAACAAAACCGCGCGTTGGTGTGAGCAATTTGTTAAAAAATAATTATTATATATAAATTAAGTGCGTTTTTGAATAAAAATTTCAAAGCTGGCCGACATGAAGCCTCACGTTGTTGCTGATGAGATGTTCCCAGAGGGTACCAGTCCTTTTATGGATTTAGAAGAGGTAATTTATTTTTCGATTTTTTTATTCATGACTTACAATAGTTGTTGTTGATTTGTTGCAGGCTGGCGGATCCTCAGGCTTGCTAATGGATTTAGCTGCTAATGAAAAGGATGTTCATTCAGACTTTTATAACGGTAATTACTATTTTCTTTTATAATGCCCCAGTGCCCCAATCATGATGTTTGTCTATATAGTCAAGTACAGTGATTTTAAATGGTTATTCTTTAAATTTCATTGTTTTCAATTCTAAAAATGACATCGAAATTATCTTAATGGTTCTTTTTATCTTGGGATCCTACTCCCGTTAATTGTATTAGTTATTTAAAGTATAGGATCCTGATATTTCTATAAATAATTGTTGAGGTTAGGATTAAAATGGTGATTGTTAATTTCTACAATACCCGTTGTCACTTATTTTGTGTCTCTGAAGCATTGCCCCATTTTAAATGTCTTCCGTACATTTTCATGAATATTGTTTCAATTCTATGGAAAGAGTAGATTTAATATTTTTTTTATAATACCTTCGCTTTTAAAATTGCTTTTTATTTGTAGTTTCTAACCTCGAATTAGAAAATTGTTGTAACCTTGAGTACGAAAGTATTGAGTATATTTTACATGTGGGAGAACCTAAAAGGCAAATTACACAAACATTGAGACATTGTGTGAGACAAGGTCCTTTTAAAACAATTAACTGAGGTAATAATAAAGTTTTAATTTTCTTGTTTCAGATTTTGAAGATCTCTACGATGAAGATGAAGACACCACATTTGAATAATAACTATTAGTCCAAGAGATAAACAAGGAAGTGCTTCTGCAATTACTAAATGTAATGTCTCTAATCCTTTCTGAAAAATAATAATGGTGAAAAATTAAATAAAAGCACACTTAAATTGCTTATCTCATTTGTTTCTTTATTATTGTATTTTCAAGAATTAATGAATTCAATCATTATTCCCCAAGGAGATGCATATTATTATTACGAAGATAATAAAAAAATTAAGGCCCTGCATCCATAACGGGACGGCCTGTTTTGTCTGTCTCGTCATAACTACATCCAGCGTTTCTTGACATAATAATAATTTGTATATACTTCTTTCGCTTTATCATCCCAGTAATGTAATTCTATATGAGGGTGAGGTCTCACACACATTATGCGTACATAACATATTCGTATTACGGATCCTTAAATGTCTATATTATAGTTACTCAAATATTATTATATCAACTTTTTTTTGTTTGTCTTTGTTACTAAAAATTGATTTTTTGTTTAATTATTTAAAAGGTACATTAATTACAACTTTATTTATGTGTTTTGCTTTGTATTCTTTTACTCCACGACTTGTGCCCGCATTTTTATTTCAAATTCAGGTTAATCTGACTTTGTTTAATAAGACGCGTGATCACAAAATGGGATCATCTTTTAACATATTTCATTTCACATCCCGACTTCATTTTTACCAACCACACAGTGGTTTTAAATTTATCCAGAATAAGCCTATAGTTAATTTATAGTTGTGTTTTCACTTCTCAAAGTCACAATATGATTATTGCAAAAAATCAAATAAAAACATAAATTTTAATAATAAAATTGTAAACTTGTTAATTAATTCATGAAAAGCTTTAAAAATTTTCTTCAAATAAAATAAAAAGTTAAATAATCCAATAATAATTAATTAATTTCTCTCTATCATTATAATTCGCGATTAATTGCCATTCTATAATTTATGTCAATGTTTTTTGACATTATCGAGTGTTGTTTTAGTCTCCATCGCTCTCATCGGACTCCTCCTCTTCCTCTTCGCCCAAGTCGTAGCAATCGGAATGGTTAACAGAGCCAGAATCATTTGTGACATCGAAAGTTTCCCAGTCTTCTGCCAATACATCAACACCACCTTTGCCATACACTGCAATTATATTTTTAAATTCAGTAAATATATTTTAATATGTTAAAGACTTTAATAAAACATACATTCAATGTATTTATGGAAGGCTTTTGGAACCATTGTTTTAGCCCTTTCAATAACATCATATGTGCAATCTCCAGTGTCCAAACCTGAAATAATTTTAAAGGATATTGCAGAATTAAAAATAGAACAAAATGTTAAAAATAAATAATTACCAAGAAGCAGTCCCATTCGTTTCAGTACTTCAACGTCATCGTGAATTTCGAATTTGTCATTAAATTTGAATTGATATTCAGATCTAAAAAAGGAAAATATTTGTTAAAAAGACGAGAAGTCTGTATTTTTTTTTTTGAATTGCGGAGTCATAAGTTAAATTCAAGAAAAGGTCATAAAGTAAGTGAGACTCAGATAAATAAATCTGAGATTTGGATTAATATTTCTGGTATACTTTGAAGAACCAAGGATGTCTCAATGATTTGATTTTCAAACCCTTTTTGGAAATAACTCTATCTTTATCCAGTTTTTTTAAGCCATTTCTGTTAGTTTTCTACTTTTAAGATTAAAAAACCTTTCTAATTGAAAATAAACTTTTAAAAACTTACTTATCATCCGAAATGCTGCAGTTAATCTGTGTATTCATGTCCGACCTACAAATGATGAATGGCAACTGGATGGCAGACGAAGGCGACGGCACTAAACCACGATCCTCCATCATTTTGTTACGCGCTATCAGAGACTTAAATGATATTTGTTGCATTATCAAATCTTTGAATTGCTGCTGTTTGAGCTCAATACGTTCACAACGTTTTTTACGATCCTTTTCCAAACTGTCACACAACTAAAAATTGAACAACAAAACATAATATTAGCTGACATTTTCAAAAATCCATGGAAGCCATTCTCATCCTCACCTCCAAGCTGTGCGATGGCAAACCAATCCACCGAATCTCCTTTTTGTCCTTCGAAATGATATTCATTGCCATCAGTACGTTGAGTGCGTCATACACACGACGCCTAATATTCTTTTGGTCGTAGCTGGTCGTCTCGAGTGGGTCACCCGTCTCCTCAGCCACCAGCTCATCCGCCACCTCATTGTAAGTGGTGACACCCTTGTCCTTAACCTTTTCGCACACCTTCATCGAAAAGTGACGCAGCCCCTTGCCACTGCGATCGGTTTTTCGTCGTTTGTTGGCGCTACTGTTGCTGCTGCTTTGTACCATTGTGTGTTTGCGCCCGCTTGATGTGCTCGGCACTTGGTGGTCTTCCTTGTTTTTGTTGAATTGTGTTTTTGTGACTTGCCAACCTGATGTGCCGGGCAATGGTGGTGCAAGATCTTTATTTGTGGTGTAGTATTGTGATGATGATTGTGCGGTGTTGTCAGCTTTGTCAGAGTCAATCATGGAGTGTTCTCTTTTAACTGTGGTTGCTTTTAGTGCTCCTAGGAGGATAATTATGATTTGATTTTTTAATAACAAGTGTTTAAAAATAGAGCATCATATAAAGTTGAAAGGAACATAAACATACTTCCTCGTGGGGCTGGCATCGTTGAGGACACTGGACGCGTTGCTAATTTACCACTTCCATAAGATAAATTCTGCAAAATAAATAATTACAGATAAACCAAGTGTTAATTGTTAAAACTAGTAAATTTATCGTGAAACTTACCGGTGCTCCTACCATAACATTTTGTCCGTTGCCTCGTACCACTTTGATCATTTGAGCTGCAAATGAAAAATTAATTAATTACAACGGCAAAAAACATGTACTCAAATAAAATACAAGGTCATTTGCATTTTTGAAAACAGTGACAAGGACCTCAAGGATATTTGTTGGAGTGTACAATCGGAGAATATCTTCAGTTGTTCTTGACAATTCAAGTAACTGGTTTACACAATATAATTTACTTATCACAAATATAAAGATATTAGAAAATTAATTATTGGTAAAAATATAAGGAATGAGGCAGCATTTAATAAAAACAACATGGTCAAGAAATTTAGGGGAAGCTAATCCACTTGAGGATAATACACAGATCGACTTAACGACGAATAGGTCTAAGTGATGGTAGCTCAAAGAAGCTATGGTAACGAAAGGTACTAAGCATCTTTACAAGAGTTTAAGTTTTCGTGAGGCAGAAATTGAGTGGGAAAATTTAAATAATAAAAAACTGAATGACAGGTAATACATTTTATTATACTTAAAGACCACTCAACCACACAATTTCATTAAAACCTGCGCACCAGAAAACAAAGCCCACAATTATGCACGATATAACAAAATGCGTGCGAAATCACATATTGAAAATGGCGCACTTTCACAACTTTAGAACTGTTAATTTAAAACTTTTAACTTGAATTACAAAATACAATTTACTTTTTACAGCTATATTGTCAGCATCTACGCACAATTCCGCATTCATCTGCCTTTAAGACATTTCATTTCATACGCTGCCTGCCTATCAAGTATGTGCTTGTGCTGCCTTTTTTAAATACCTGTATGTTTGTTTGTCGCATATGAACACACGCCACATGAAACAGAAAGCTGTGTGTTTTGTGCCCACATATGCTGGGTTGCCAGTTGCCACCAGCTAAAAACTAAAAATGCTGGTGGTCAAACAAGGACAACCCCATATGTGTGGGGGGAATTTGTTTTGAAGGCGCGCAAACTGGAGGTTATGTAAATTTTTATTTATTATTATCACTATATTCACTAGCTGCATGTGTTTACCTTTAAATTTGTACGGAAAAGTTTTTTTTTTTTGTGTTTAAAATTTATGTTGTGCAACATTCAATAATATAAACAAAACGCACTCTTCGAGGGGAGCCTATATATGTATTGTTGTTGGATATTATCAACAAATTACAAAAAGAAAAGAAAAAGGAATCAACAATTAAACACAATGAACTTCAAATAAAATGATGGACTTAGCCCAGGGGGCTTGGCTTCTTGAAATGTAGTGAGAAGAGAATTCAGAATGTATTTAAATTTGGGTAAATAAGTACGAACAACATTGAACCGCCATTTTTTACGCGAGTCGATTCAATTTTCTTATATTAGGCATGCACTTTATTCGGTTGCGTTCTCACTTTAAAGTACATAAACGATTTTTATTATATTTGCCATGAAATTGTGTGCAGAAAATGCATCTAATTGAAATTAGTTTGCGTTTTATTGCATTTATGACACTTTCCATTTTTATCGGTATCTATACTTGCATTTCGAATTAATAAAAATGCAAGTTTTACTGCAATTAAGCGTAACATATTAATGATTATCCAAAAAATATTTTAATTTTTGTTATGATCTAAATTAACTATTGCTTTTTAGTATTGAATAAGAATTGGAAGAAAAATATGACATAACCTTAAAAACTTATCAAAAACAACCTGCACTGATTCTGAGCCCACAGAAAAAATTTTTAGAGATAAATTACTTAGAAAACTGAAAAAATAAATAAATAAAGTAAATAATTTACAAACACGAAAACAATGGACAAAGCAAAAAAACAAAACTCATTTCTAATCAGTGTAAAATAACCGAGTTGTGGGGTTAGTGCCCACCACCGCAATAGATAATATTTTCAAATACCACAAGTTTTCAACAAGCAACGTAGTATTGAGTCCTAACTCCGTTATTGAAGTTAAAACAATAAGCGTTTTTTATACCCTGCGAGTAACCAGCATTGGCTACTAGGAATTCGAAACAACCAGATAATGAGATTTGATGAGACTTTTAAAATATGTGTTCAACCCCAACAAGGCCTTTTCAAGAAAATGTGAATTGGTTTTTGTTTAGTACATACACTTTCTATAGAACCTAAGGAAACGTGGAAGAGTGTGGTTATAAGGGATGCAGGCATATATATGATACAATAAATGGTGGAAGGCTATCTGAAGACGTCGAATTTAAAATTACTTTGGTTTTAATTCATGAAAAATATATGTTTTTAATATTCGACTTTTCAGCACCTTTTTCATTAAATATATTTTTTTTGGAAAATCAACAACATTGGTATTAAGAATTAATAAAGAAGTCCAATCAGTTTGGATACGGACCTCGGCTATTGGAAGCATACATAGTTCGTTCTCACTTCAATTAACTCATTTTTTATAGATATTGAATTTAATCCGAAATTATTAAGACAATCACTTAATTAATACCCTAACAATAGCACTGCATTATTACCATTTAAATTGTTACTCAAATTTTAGGGATATAACCACTTAAGTCGTATAGCAAAATTTTAACCCCCAATCAAATTTGCAGGTGACGTTCGCAATTTCGAGTATGTGCATTAAGTTGACACACACGCCAATAAAAACAACAAAAAAAACTTCACACGAACCACCTTAATAGCTCGGCCTTCCTCCGATATTATTATAACCGAACTAATTAAATGCCAGCAAATCCATTTTTTTTTAAATCTACACATCACATTTTAGTAGAGCACACAAAACTCACCTTTCCCGCCACCAGGTATATAAATGGTACCACTTGTGCCAGCCATTTTTTGCAGACTAGCCGTCTCTCCACACTTAAGGTATGTATAGGGAACAGGTATTCTCCAGATGAGAATGATAGCTCCAGGGAAACCACCCAATCACCACAGTAACTGCGTTTGCACAAAGTAATTGCACCACACACACAGTATTTCCTCCTTTATTACTTTTTTAGGGTTGGGAAATTTTTTTAAATGCACTGCAAAGTTTAATTGTATTATCCACACACTATACTGAATGACTGGATGTTGGGTTAAATAATTTTCCCGCGTGGCTTTTTTTGGTTCGGGGAACTGTAGTTGTTGTGGTTTTCTTGCGTCAATGCAGCATTGGAGTCCTTTTTTAACATAAAATTAAACTTTTATTTATTTCACTGCTATTAAATGACTTAAATTAAATTTTTTTGCGGCGTAGAACAATTATTTTTAAGTGGCGCCCCCCATTTTTAATTTGACATCTTTTGCAAGACAAAAAGTGCTCAAGAAATTTTTTCGAAGCCATTTATTCTTTTAGTTAATTTCCCAATACTACGTGACTTTATCGAGTCAATTGAAAAAGTTTTCCTACGCATTTAGGTAAGAAAAAAAACATAATGTAGAAAAAATAACCCGAATTTCACCAGCCCTCGCGACCACCAAAAATTGTGGGTGTTTAAAAAGGCCGGTGTTTTCTATGGGTGCAATTTTTGAACTGCGATTAAATGCACTTGATGCGCCGCCAATTTCACACGTACCCCAAAAATTTACTTCAGTGTATGTGTTTTAAAGCACGCAGTGCGTTTTTTTTTCGGTATCTTTTTTTGGGAGCCCACGGTAGCACAAATTTGATACGTCTTTACAGCAGTAAAAAAAACTTCGTAAAAAAGAAGCAACAATAAAAAAAAAGAAGTGTAAAAAAAACAGTACGTCCGTGTTTAAATTTGCGGGACCGCGCGCGTTTACAATTCACATATTCCGTCGCCCCGTATTCACATATATTTTGTTATATGCGTTTTTATTTAATACGGACCGCTTCATCTTTTTATTCGTTTTATGCTGCTGCTTTTTTATATTTTTTTAGTCGTCGCACTGATCAGGCCGCGTACTACTGAAATTTCTTTACTTTTCGTTCCCGCTGCAATGTATCCCCGTCACTATCACACCCATGGAAAAACCCACCCAACTGAATGAGACACAAAATAAACGCCAGCAGTGTACTGCTGTTTTTCGACTCTGTATAATATGGCGCGGTCCAAAATGGCGATTTGCAAGACACAAACCGATATCCCCAACACAATTTTAATCCTCCGCGTACTTGCACAATTGGTCACCAAATTCTTACTTTAATTGTTGTACAATGTGCAGAAATTAATGCCCAATCGGTGCACCACAATTAGAAGGGTGTACGAATGAAAATGAGACTTTGGTGGCGGCTAGAATTGACACGATTTTATGCAAAATTTCACTATCGCCGATGCTTTGGTGGGTAGTTCGGCGGGCACAAATGAGACAGCTGATTGGTTAGGTGCTTTGTGGCGCCATTTTTCTATAGCTGTTTCAATGGTGACAGTTGGCCGTCAGAGGGTAGCACAAGGCGCATGCGGATGATGTGGCGGGAAAAGGCATTTGTAAGCCACTGCGTATGCGAGTACGCGCCCTACCGTATAACCTCAAAAAATGCAGTTTTATTTGATGACAACCGAAGGATTTGGGTTATTTTGGTGTGAAATGAAATGACATTTTTTATTGTCGATAGTTTGTGTCGATTGCATTAAATTGATTTAGTTTAATGGATTGTTCTTAATAGCATTTTACAATTTTATGTAATTTGACTGAAAATTCTCCTAGATAGAGCTGAAATCAGTAAATTTAAAAAGGAGATTTTTTTTAGTTTAATATAATTGTTGTGACAGCTGTCAAATTATATATATTTTATGCATTTATTTACCTTTTTCATGACTGACAGATGCCAAATATTGCGCGCGGGATAAATTTCTCAAAACTCGGACAAATTTTAGACAAAAGGTATTTATCTCGCTCTAATTTTTTGAAGGGATGAAATTCATTCCGACACTTTTGACATTCACCCTTAAATGGAGATATATATATTGTTCTTTTTACATTAATAACGTTTTATATATTTATACTGGTAACAAATTTAATTAAAACATCAAAAATATATAAATCGTAGGAAAAAATGTGTGAAGAGCAAATAAATTTCCTCTGCTCCCAAGATATTTTTGTTATAATAAATAAATATAACAAAAATTCAATTACAATGAATTAGTTATATCTATTTCTAACAAAAAATTTGTGTAAATCATTATCGCGTGTGTCCATCAATAACATTAACATATTTTATTATATTAACATTGGCATAATATTTAAAAATAGAACAACCCTCTTATTCGATTGTTGTCCCATATCCATACAGTGTATAGTGGTGGTGGTGGTGGTGTGCATGCAATCCTCCCTCTTGAGACGCAGACGTTTTTTTCATGTTGCTTCTGTCAGAAATCACCCAAAAACCTCAAAGGAATCATTAGTTTTAAGTAAAAGTTGCTACTTAAGTTAAGACTACATTAAGGTGTTGAGTGAATAAAGGGGGTGCCCGAAGGATATTCGTCAGTTGAGTGTGTGTGTGTGGATACACCCATTCCACCCGTCAAAAACACGGGTGCATTTTAATTAACCAACAAACATAAAAACAACACACATAATGGGTGGTGAAACAATCGCCAATCGCCTTCCCGACAATATACTGGAGGTGGTGTTTTCTTACATGGAGCTGCGTGACTTGCGTAACTGTTCACTGGTATGCAAGAATTGGTATCGCTATCTGAACGATGAAAACAATGATGTGTGGCGGATGCACTGCATACGAAAGCTGGCCGAGGAGGCACTCAACTCCGAACTGTTATCATCCGTCCCCACCTACAAAGCAAAATTGAAGGCGTTCTATCACGCTTGGAATCCTAATGATTGCTCCAGAAATGTTTACATCAAACCGAATGGTTTTACATTGCACAGGTGAGTGACATTGTTTTTCGTTTTTGGGTGAGCTTAATTGATTTAAAACACCTTTTGGATATTGCAATTTGTTTGCAACAAGAACATTTTGCTAAATACCTACCCCAGATATAGCGAATGTTAAAACCATAAATTGTTCCAGCAACAGATGGCGTTCGTTTTTATTATGAAATTGCAGTCGTTTTCCCGGTATAGGGAGTTCCTACTTCCTTAAAATACTTATTTGATATTTGTCTCTTTTTAGAAATCCTGTGGCCCAAAGCACAGACGCCACACGTAGTAAAATCGGCTTCCGACAAGGTCGCCACGCTTGGGAGGTGATATGGGAGGGACCACTCGGCACAGTCGCCGTCATAGGCATATCAACCAAAGAGGCGTCCTTACAATGTCACGGCTACGTTGCACTACTCGGTTCAGATGATCAAAGTTGGGGCTGGAATCTCGTGGACAATCATCTTCTACACAATGGTGACACCCAGGGTAACTATCCCCTCCTAAATAATGCACCCAAGTATCAGGTCGGTGAACGAATTCGAGTAATCCTGGATTGTGATGATAATACGCTTTCGTTTGAGAAAAATTATGAATTTTTGGGGGTTGCATTTCGAGGTTAGTGTGTTATGCAGTGAATTTTGTTCCTATAATTAATTAATCTCATTTATTAACAGGTCTTCCTGATAAGAAACTTTACCCAACTGTATCGGCTGTTTATGGCAACACGGAAGTTTCCATGGTGTATTTAGGACCACCGCTTGATGGTTGAGGGCTCAACTTTCGTTTGTTTTTGGCAAATGAAAAACGTTTCATAAACTCAAAGAATCAAATACGTGCAATTAAAATAACCAGTGAGGTAAAGGAAATGATAAAGAAATTATATTTGAGACGAAATAATTTTTCAACATCTCAACAAAGAAAAACGAAAACATTGACTACTTAATCAAAGACATTCCAGGCGAACATGTTTTCTTTTTGTACAATTATAAAGAAAATTAATTACTGAACTTAAAATTAGTAAAAGGGGAGATTAAAAAACGATTAAATAAAAAGGTGACTTAAAACGGCGCTCTTATGTACGATTGTATTGAAGGATACCTCAGCCATCCATTTCTTATTGTATTTCGACAATTCAGACAAAATTGATATTAAGATGAAAAAGTGTACGTGTTTTTTCGTATTTTTTGTTATTTATTATTGTGCTCGCTCTTTGTTAAGCTTGAAAATGCGGAGCGATCAAACTTTTAATGTATGTAACTCGAACCTAGCCTATTCTAGTCAGCAAATATTTAGTTTAATTTTATTTAAATAATAATTTATTCACAGCAAATTACTTTTTTGATTTTTAATATGTTTAAATTATTTTTAAATTTTAAGTTACATTTTGTCGTAATGTAAAAAAAAATAATGTTGAAGCAATCAAATAACGGTTTTCTAATTTTCAATTCATGAAGCATAAGTTAATATTGATAATTTAATCTAAAATCATAAAAATTCAGCTAAACTTAAAACCACTGCGATTACACTTAAATTTAATCAATAAAAATGTGATTTATCTAGTCCTATGGTTTGAATTGATTTAATATTATATTTTTAATTATTTTTGAATGCAATTTTGTTGACCAATCAATTTATTTAAACACGCGCAAACTTCCCAACTTGTTTTGCAAATATTTAATTGTTTATTCCAAGCCAATTATGTATAATTAAATCTACGGTATTATTATGGTGGCATTTTCAATTTAAAAACCAACTCAACTCGATTAAATGTAAATTGATTCATTTTTAATTTCAATCCTATTATAAAATTTATTTATTCGATATTATTTATTTGTAGTTTAAACAAAGTGAAAGCGAATGCATATAAATATTAAGTGTACTACTGTTATATTAAATTATAAATTGCAATAATTATTACAAACAGTTGATTTTGTGAATTCTTTAATATGTAATTATTTCCAATTTATTAAATTAGTTATAAAAATACGTCATATAAAATGAGGCTGAAACTATAACTAAATAAATTATATTATTAGTTTTAACAAAATTGTGAAAATTTAATAAAGACGGAGGAGGAGATGCAAGCAACTCATTATACGAAGGAGGATGAAAAGAGAAATCATTTCACAAAATTTTAATTATTGTAATTAATAAAAAAATAAAATTTATACAAAGAAACGAATATATTTTGTTGGCATTTTATTGAATTTTTCCCATCCCTAGCACTGAAACTTGAAACGCATATTTAGATTATTTAATTCGTCTTCCTTCCATACCTTTCTGCTGGTTGTTGTCATCTACTTGTTGTTAATAGTCCTGAAAACGGTTATTATGATTTTCAAAAATACAAAATATAATATTAAAAAATTTTAAATATAAAATGAGATGATACACCATGTCAAATTTTATATAGAAAAAACTACTTTATTAAGTTTAATTACTTATATTAAATTATATTACTCATATTTTGTGATGAATTTCCATTTTCCGGTATGCCTTTCCTAATACAGGATTCATTATTATTATTATTAAATGCTTAATCATTAAATTTTATTTTATCTTATTTATTTGTTAAAATCACAATTAACAGCATTTCGAGACTCTAATTAATTAATATTACAGTTTATTTAATTATTATAATTACGTTTAACTTCTAGTTAAATAATCGTTTAATAGTGCTTAAACTTTAATTGATTTCATTCTGTATATGAGGTTGACTTTTGAGACAAAAAAGATTACACGTTTAAACACAATTCAATTAACGAAGCCTCAAAAATTATTTTTGTTATGTAATACTTTAATATTGAAATTTATGTAAGTTTGTTAATTATGTTAATTGGTAATAATTTAATTTTTGAATTAACTTCAATGAACTTCAAAAATCAAAAACGAACAAACAATTTAACGTTAAAATGAGTATTAAGTTATGAATAATATTGTCACATTCGTATATTTATAATAATTTTTTAGTGTTGTTAATTAATTTTAATTCTTTTCCATTACAGAGAACAAAAAATACGAGTAAATCACATCGCAAATAGTTTAAGTATAATTTTTTTCAGTTATTTACAAGTTAACTATATATTCTTATCATTTTTCTTAGTCAATTTAATTTTAATTTTATTAATTTATTTGCTTCAAGTGAACAGAAACACGAACAAGAACCGCAATTAAATTTAATTCATAATTGTTTTTTTTTAGTTTTGTGAAAAATATTGCAAATAGAAACACGCGACTTTATAAGTCAATTTAATTAATTTTTTTTATAAGTATATTATAGTTTTGAACTTTCATTTTTGAATATAATGCGAGAACTTAATTTAAATACATCCCAGTGCTTGCTTTTTTATGGGTGCGGATCAACCCGACTAAAATTGTTAATTCTTTTGGTTTTTTATTTGCTTGCCAATTTGCATTGCAGCACATTTGCGTAGCTTCTTTTTAGTAATTTATAGTAGTGTTTGTTTTAGAGGACTTTTAAATTTTAAAGCGATTTTTATAGCTATCGATTTAATTTTTAATTTTATTCTTTAATATAGGCATAAATTTAAGGCGTACAACTTTTTTAGTTTTTAACTTGTTAATTTTTTTTTCTTTCTTGTTTATCCTCCGCAATCGAGTGTCCACTTTTAGTTTACATATTTTTGCCAATTTAATAAGTTGTAACATTTTAAATTCTTCAACAAAAAAAAACATTTCCTGCAAATTTGCACAGTTATGTTGTTTTAATAAAATTTCATCATTATTCGTTTGACGATTGAACAAGCTAAGCTATTTAATTTAATAAGGACTAAGAAGATTTTTAAGTATGAAAAGGGTACCCACTGGTTTTGGTAGATACTAAATAACTATATTGAAGGTGTAATACTTGACGCGGTAACAACAGTTTGGTGAATAAAAAAAAATGTCTATGAAAAGGACGAATTCATGCACACAGAAAAATAAAGAACAATTTGTTAAATAAAAAAAGGGATTCAATTAAAAGACATAAAAATTAATTAAAAGATTTTTTACAAATCTGTATAGGGTAATTAAAATTGCATTCACCAAACTGTATCTAATTTCTATAAAATTCACTTCATTTCGATATGGTTCTAGAGGTTTATTTCTGTTACTAATCTTTCAATTATTGTTTTTTTAAAATGGACGTTTCAAAATACTGTTCAGTATATTAATTCACAAATTACAACATTTTTTAGTAAGTGCCGTAATATAAAATTACGTTTTACTACTTTTTTCATTCCACATTAAATTGTTTTGTACCACGTGCACTCACATGAATCACATCACCGGAACTGTTTTTGATACTATTTCAGTATAATTACTAATTATTATGGTTTTGGTTTAAGAGTTTTAAATAAATGCATGTTAATTAATGCTGAAGGAGTATTATAATTATGAAAAAAAAATTATGAGAGATAGAGTAGATTTAAGAAAACGTCAATAAATTAGTATAAAGTTTAATAATTATG
This sequence comes from Sylvicola cinctus, assembly GCA_963854165.1. NCBI lineage: Eukaryota > Metazoa > Arthropoda > Insecta > Diptera > Anisopodidae > Sylvicola > Sylvicola cinctus. The sequence goes on from OY974082.1 coordinate 2,155,498, forward strand.
GAATGGCGTTTATGATTTGAATTTTGCCTTATTTATTAAAACTTCCTTTTTAAGTTTTTTAAACACGTATTTTTAAAATCATTTAGTGTTTTTTGTATCCTAGAATGTAAATATTTATATTTTTGAAAATGTTTTAAACTATTGTAGTTTTTTATTTTCTTGTAAACTTTACCAGCGCATTATTTGAATAGTGAAGACTGAAGTCAAATCATAAACGCCACAAAAATATTTTAATGTTAAATAAATAACTTACAAAATGGTGTCATATTTATCGGTGTAGAAATTTTAAATTATTTAACGTTGTCGAATTATAACGACTAAAAGTTTCTTATTAATTAAATTATTTCTTTAAATTTTTACTTTTTTCAATAAATCCAATTAAATTTAAATTGAAAATGAAATTCACAAAAATACTTTTAAGAAATTAAGATGAGATAAATATTACATTAAAGTCATTAATTAATTAATAATATAATATTATTGGGAGTAGTAAATTCTGTCATTTTAAACTTATCAATAGTAATTTTAAATTGTATTTTGTTTTAATAAATATAAGCGCATTTTTTAATTGAAATTGAATTCAATTCACGTTTGATTTCATTTTTATATTGCTATTAAGAATTAATTAAGATTAAATCTCTAACAGATTCCTATTTTTAAATTAATTATTTTTTTGTTAACAACCTTTTCATTTCATTAAAATATTACTCATTTTATTTATTACTATTCCTTCCGAATAATGTTGATAGTCTTTATTTTTTATATTGAGACACACTAAAATTATTTTTTTCATTTTCATAAAATGTAATGCTTTTTTTCACGCATATTGATGATATGAAGGACACTGACACATTTATATGCTTTAAAATGTGTTGCGTTATTTTAAGTGTTTTCAAATGAGCAAGGTTTATTGAAATTCGTTCCGTTTATTTTTAGTATTATTTACAATTAGTTTTATTTACATCAGAAGGGACTGACAATGATGTGGATCATTTAAATGAATATTTAATTGGGCCTTACTCCTTAGTAATGTGAAGGGTTTTGATTCTTTTGCACATTCACGGGTATACAGGTACGTCCCCGGAGATTTTGAATTAAACGTAATTGATATGAAAATGTACGATTTTGACATTTTTTGACAGTTATTCCGTTTTATTTATAATTGTGTTTAATTTCAATCAAATTCATATTTTTGAATTTTTATTTTATTAAATGAGCAAAAGTTTTTTTTTTTTTTTAAAGTCCAATTACTTTCGCCTTAATTAATTAAGTTAATTTTTGGAAAGAATTTAAAAAACTGTAAGTTACTACAAATTTAATGATTTAAAATAAATAACAATTAATTTTGCTAAAAATAAAGTTATAAAAACATTAAATAAAAAATATTCCCATATTTAAATTTTTCTAAAATTTTTTTTTCATTTCATTTGTTTGCCGTTTAAACATTTAATTAAAATTAAAATTATAAAATTACCGTTAACGTCACATTTAAATTTTTAACCCAAAAATTTGTTTTAGATTTATAATAATTAATACACATTTAAATCAGTAAATAAAATAAAAGTGTTAATACTTATATTAAATGACTAATTTAATTGCTTTTACCCTTATTGTGTATTAATCTTCATTAAACGTTGAAGATGCAGGCGATACTATTCCCGTTTGAAGCGCTGACTCTCATCATTAACCGCTATTCTTTGGTGTTGTCCGTTTTCACCAGTGGTGTTCCGTTCAGCACTCACGTCCCGCGACGCATCCTTATTTCGCAAGTGAATTTTCTCATTGTAAATGTTGTCAATCACCTTCAAATTTACGCCGTGCTTCTCATTTGATTTGGGTGCAAGGAAATAGATGTAGAGTTTGGCGAGAATCGGACACAACATGCCTTGGTGGATCACGGCAATCCATCGATAGTTGGGCCCCTCGAATGGATCCAGTAACGCCGGACATAACATGTGATTCAAGTTAACTTGGAAAGGCTATGCAAAAAGGAGAATTTAGGGAAATTAAAAAATTGATTAAAGAAAATGTGTCGCGAATTGTTTCTTACCTCAGCAAGAATTTGCAAAAAGAAAAAGTGATACAGGCAAAGAACGCCATAGCTAATCACATTCCACGTAAAGTCTGTTATTGCTTCACAGTTAAAAGCTCCTTTGGCTCGTATCAAGTACACGGGGATGATGAACATAAGGCCATGTTGTATGTAGTAGGTGCTCGTCTCCAACGTTATAGTACGAGAATCTGTCTCAGGAAATAGATAGGCCAGTGTTGGACCATTCAGGTAGTTGAGTTGAATCCGAAACAGTATAGTGGACCATTTACTGGGAGGTGCCGCAAGTAGATAAATCTGCAAGGGATTGACATTCATTTTAATTAATTGCTTAAGTCTCTATATTCTAAGCTCTTCTTAATTTAATCCAATTTGACCTTCAGCATGAATTTGCCAATTTCAATTAGGCGCAAACAAATGAAAGCCTTGCACAACTAACCTGAATCATAGACGTTATGTGGCACGGATTAAGAATGTAAATTACACTTCGTGAAGCCAATTTGAATCCCAATTCAATGCCAAACACAAAAGTCATTGCAATCAGCAACAGCGTGCGTACGGGAGTGTGATGCAATGGTGCATTTTCCGTCCTGCTGATGGGTGGGATTGGATGCATTTTCTTGATCGCTATCTTCAGTGATATCAAACTGATGGAGACAATGATAATGCCCTCGAGCCATTTGCGTTGCATTGATAGGTAGACGGCGCATTCTGGGCCCGCACTGCGTGGAATCGATTGGTTGATGCCGTCGTAGGCCCAACCGATCCAGTCCTCTACTTCCGGGCGGGGTGCCTTCATGATTGATGGTGTATGTATTCGATTGCTAGTGTATTTAACTGAAATAACAAATTAACCGCAGTTTAATTAATTTTAAGAATTTTTAAAAAGGATTAAAATTTAAAACCACACGCATGGATGAAAAAAAATTGTATTTAAAAAGTCATCAGAAAGGTGGAGTTTTTGTTTTAAATTACCTACTTTCTAAACTACTTGCAATCTTTTAAAACTTGCCTTTTTGATGAGTGTTCAAGATCAAATATTATCGTGTTTCCATTTATTGTTATTTCAATTTTAAAATATTTTTAATTTTTAAACTAAGAAAAAGAGCAATGCCGATATTTTGCAAATGTTGAATTGCAATAATCTTAAAAGGACTTAAGGTGTATTTTTGTAAAATACTTTAAAAATATAAAAGTCAAGTATTGACAAAAAGGATTTCCACTTACAAATCAAGGTCATACAATTACATTTCAAGGAATCAAATTTTCTTAAACACAAAATTATCCTTAATTATGAAATTTTAAATGACCAAATCCTTGTCAACATACTTAAAATAATACTTTAAATATCCAAAGGAATAAATTTTACTAAACCATTTAATCTTAACGAGGATTTAAATTAAATGTGAGAGAAATTGACTGAAGACTAACCAGCCCTCTCCAAAAGGCTCCTTTAAAAAAAGAATTTTGTTATTCTTTAAAATTTTTATGTGTATTCAAATTCCTTAGGATAATACGAGTGACTATAACAATTTAATAGCCCCCATAACAATTTAAATTTAAAAGGTAAATTGATCAACGATATTTGAGTAGCAATTTGATATTAAAATGAGGCAAAGTTGAGGGAACGCATCTGCAGGACTTCCTCTTCATTATATGGATAAACGCAAACATATAAAAAAAATATGGGAAAACATAAAAAAATTGATGTGATTAATATTCAAAGTCCTTGTGCGATATTACCGATGCACGAATTCCTCGAATAAAATATATTATGTAGATTAAGTTCAAAGTTGCACGCGCCTTGACAACGACTTTAGTCGAAAATGAAGGCGCAAAAGAGCTCATACAAACTCCCATTTAATGTACAATGTGCACATTCGTGTTGTGTGGCTTGTTTTTAGTATTATGTCCCTACACACAAGGTAACAAGCTTATTTATTTATTTATTTTCCAGTACGTATTTATAGAAATCAATAAAATTTCTCCATAGATAATTATGTTAGTGGGCACATCAATGCACAATGGGATGTGTTTGTTGTTCCCCCATCCCCCACCTATTGTCGATTCTTCTTCTACGCCATAAATTTTGAAACACTAAACATTTAATGCATTTTTCTGTACATAACTAAGGAAGTACTCGTCGTGTTCCACAATGATTGGGCTACACAAATTGTCATACGACATTTAAACATTAATAACCCAAATGGACATGTTGAAATTGTGTGCCACTTCAACATGAGTCGCATTATCATTAGTCCGTGGTCAGTGTGGGGTGCGGGTTTGGGTTTTTGGTGGTCATTAGGCTGTCACACAATACACAATGCGATGCCGATAGCCTTGAACAAACAATTGCAACCCCAAAAAAAAAAAAAAATTTTTATTGATCAATTTGGATATTTTGAATAGAATACAAATTCAGGATGCCTAAAACATGTTTTACAATGCCAAACAAATAAGTGTACAACTTCAGTAGCAGAATGCGGCATTGAGTGTAAAGAAGAGTCCCGAATGGAAGAATTTATTGTTTTTTTTTTGGAACTATTTTTATTTGATCTAAAGGAAGTGGAGTGAGGTATAATTTACGTAACATTTCCTGCTGCAAAATTATAATGTGCTTGAAACTGTAATTTTAAGATATAATTAATATTCGAATGAGAAGTCATCCTAATAAAATAATTGAAAATAATAATTTTTGACCTCAAAAAGTAATTTTTATTGACCTAAAATAAACTTAATTTAAACAAAAGCAGTGAATTTGAAATGTTAGATGATGAGAAGATGAGGAAATGTGAAATAAAATAAATGGAGATATGAGAGAAAACGATAGGAAATGAAAGAAAATAAAAGGAAATGAAAGAATATTTTCTGGAAAATGGGAAAAAAATTTAAAAAAAAATCTATTCACTTCACAATTTTGAAAGCAGCCATGCTTTCTGTACAAAATCTTATTAAATAAAAAATCATTGTCACAGAAATTCTCAAGCAAAATTAATGTCAAAATTCCACAGACTGCAATCCGCATAATAAATAACATCGGGTTAAAGTTAACAAGGTGAAACAACAATAGGGGTCAATCCAATCGGCAGCGTTGCTCCACATGAGCAATACCTGTCCTCTATCCAATTCGAGTGCACGAAATGTAATGGGAAACCATGGCAAAGACATATTATAAATTAGATTTCGGTCAAACTGAAACCATTGAAATGGAATGCAGACGATATTTATAACCGATACAGCCTAACTACACTCAGTGCACGTGTGGAGCGCACTTCCACATCCCTGCACATATTATAGTTTTTCCACACATGAGGAACTTTAACTATTTCGAACACTGGTGGTGCAAAATGCACGTTCTGAATTTATTCACGGCACATTGACGGCATTGCGCGACACCGCATAAATAATCCTTTATCCAATATTTTTCATTCATCGCCATGATTGTGCACGTCGCTGATGTTTGTTTAGGTTTCGCGCCCATCTCCTTGAAAATAAATAAAATACTTCATGTGTGTGGATGTCGGTATTAAGGAAATGAGGCGAGAATTCGCCAACAAAAATATACAATTGTACATAAACGCGATATGCTTGAGTTATTTGTGTTTCATTTTGTGTTTTTATGATTTATTTGGTTGCAATTAAATTGAAATCAAAACCAGATGATGATGATGATAATGGAGGTGACCTATACAACCATTATGCAACCCTTAATAATAATAAATATTACGATATACAATTTGAAACCAACCCCCATTGTGAAATGATTGTGCTTCCAATGGATGGTAAGATGAGAACAGTAAAAGGAGATTTGGGGTCTGAGAAGGAACCCTAATAATTTAAATATGCACAAAGAATTGCGTGCTTCAACATTTCGGGTCAATTATTTTTAATCTTTTTTACCAGAAATGGTAATATTGTACGACAAAATTGAAATGGTTTTAAAATGGAAAGAAATTTGTGTGAAAAAGACACTGAAATACACTTTTCTCCACAATAATTTGTACACTTTCAAAATTGGTCACTTTGGGGGTGAGTTACAGCGCACACAAAGACCATGGGGGATGTTAGACAATTGAAAATGAACAACCAAGTGGAACTTTATGTTATTACGCTGGTGAATATGCAAATATTTGCACTGTTCGGGATGTTTTCACTCGCCTTATGTTCTGGCGCACATAGTTTTACAATGAACATCCTTTCGGTGTTTATGGTTTTATTTCAATGGACATGGATATGTACCAGAATGTGTAACCAAATGGGAACAATGACTGGGAGAATTTATTGTTGTGCAAATAATAAACAGAGTATGCTGCTTTTAATTTTATCAGCCAATTTGCAACATAAAATGTAAAATGTGTAAAATAGGGAAAACGTTGCATGACTCGCATTTAATTTTGAATGAAATTTAAACAGTACCATGTAAATTTACTTTTAAATAATCAGACTCACAACGTTAACTGAATTTAATTAGTTTTTATTATCGTAAAATAAGGTTTAGTTTTGAATAATGAAAGAAATTTTACAAAATAAAAAGGTTTTTCATACAGCATTTAAATAATGTATTTTTTAGTCAAATTGTTTAATAGTCGGATTATCTAAAAACAAGTTTCTTTAAAAAAAAATGAAATGTATTGTGTAAGTTTCAATAAGACGAGCAAATTTTTTTTCAAGGTCAACTTTCTGTTATTACAGAAATAAATAATTTATTATTTTCTGTAACGTCAACAGTTGGGCACTTTTTACAATGAATTATATTTGAAGCAAATCATATTTTCTCAACTTGCAACAACTAAAATTATCAAGGTCAGACAAATTATTACAACTGGGCGAAGTGTAAAGGAGTTGATTTGTAAAAAGGAATTCTTATACATTTTTGAAAAAAAATCGTTAAGACTCCGAATAAATTTTTTTTAATATTTTTTGAGATGCATAAAAAATCAGATGAGCAAACTAATTTTTTTCCAATTTTTAAAGTTCAGTACATAATATAAGGATCCATTGGTTCAGCAAGACTTTAAAAGTCAAATTTTCTTTAAATTTAAGCAAAATACAATTGTTGTCGTCTCGACTTCTTGATTTATTTATTATCACAACAACATGATGCGAATGACGTCGTCGTCTTCACTCATTCCTTGACCTACGACTCGTCATGCTGATAAAGTAATCATCACCGCGGAAGCATTTGATGTGTATGCGTTTTACCCGTTAACGTTTGATAGTCCCACAAATAGAATAATTATTTGTCTCCACACATTTTGTACCAACATGCAGAATTTGAATCGTTTAAACTAGCACTTAATTATTAATTATACTTTATAGGCATTCAGCTAAATTGCATGTGTTTTATCTGTCATAAACAATGATGTGGACACGCAACGTTTTAATAAAAGTTCATTGTGTAAAAAAAATTGTTTTAACGAACATGCAATGCAAGGACATTAAAAGCTTATGGGGCGTTTAGTTGCAACAACAAAAGAACTAAGCTGTATTATTTAAAAGGATACTTTAAAATTCTACAAAAATTGATCCATTAAATTTTGTTGTTTATGAAGTTTTAATTGCGTTTTTCGTAACATTTAATAGAACGAAGCTTTAAAAATTTGCATATAAAAAACTTGTTGTAAAATATTCCCGACATAATTTGCAGTTGTGACCTTGAAAGGAAAAAAGTTTTCAATGGAATGTGTAACGTGATTTTGAAAATATAAACGGCCTTGAAATTTTTTAATTTTTTTATTAACCTTATAAGATTTAATTAAAAACTGTCTGTCATTTAAAATACACTTGACCTTGAAAAATTGTGAAACCAATGAGTTAAATTGACCAGACATTATCGCTCTTTCAAGGTTATAAACCTTTTTTTATGGATTTTTGACGCATTTACTAAAATTAAATATGTTTTAAAAACAACATAATACATGAAAGAAAAATGTATTAATTATTTAGCCAAAAGTTTCAGCCCTCTTTTAAAATGTGATACCTTGAAAACAATAAACAATTATTCTAAATAAAAACAATATAAATAAACAGTTAAAAACTCAACAGTCGAAAAGCCACACAAAAGATTACAATGCCATGGTTCGTCGTACACAACGGTACAACAAATCATTTGATAAAATGGCAATTTAAATCACAACTGCGCCGGAATCACTTCATGGGGTTAAACATAACTGCACGTTTTGTAAACAAATAAACATCATAAAGTCGCATAACTACAACCGTTATTGTGGTAACGGATCCCATTGTTTGCGCGTGTATTTGTGGATGGGGTTAATCCATCTCGTATAGGGGTTTTATGGGTGTAATATTATGGGAACTGGGAAGTGATTGTTGAAACAATATTAGCCGCAGTCCAAACACGATTTCAGCTTCAATATTATGCAATGGTGAGAGAAAAGCACAATTTGTATAATATAATAGTTATGAAATATTCATTCGGTTTGCGTTCACATAAAATGTCCTTTTTGTTTAAATATTTATGCTAGTGGATCGCTTTTATATGCATAAGTGTGGGGCCCAATTCTCTCAAAAAGCACTTGCCGTATACATTCCTTGTCGCTTAGTATGATGTGAATGTTGGACGCTTTACGGATGCGTGCGTGTATGTGAGAAAAGGACACACACGTTGCCCATTTGTTAAGTTTGCGGCAGAATATGGCAATTTATCACCGGCAGTAATTTGCTGTTAGAACGCTCCTTATTAAATACCCACACGTTATGCATTGTTTAACATGCGAACTCTATTACTGCGCGTATATAGGCCACAATTTGTGTAACACACGAATTTGACTCACACTGCAGGAATGCTGTAAGCTGAATATATGGAATTAAATATAATTAATTATTTGCAAAGTGGTGAGATTAAGGTGTAGAATATACGGCAGTTGACAAGCGCTTACACGACGTGTTGTCTGTTGCTTCCAAAACTGCTTAAATAGTTGTTGTTACTCAGCGTGATGGCAAAAAGGACGTGCGGTTGGTGTCAAGAAGAAGTATGAAGGCATGTAAATTGTGTAAAGGGTGGGCGATTAAAATTAAGCACCGAAAATTCACGGCAACGAATCAAAAGTTTGTATTGTTCTCAAAAGATTTAAAGATACATTACATGAGATTGGGATGGGAATTTGTCAATGTTTTCTTTTGACATTGATGATGAACATTAGGCTTTGGAAAAAATGCTTTAAGTCTTGGCGAATTAAATTCAACAACTTTCTTAATAATTTTAAAGCTTTTTTTTTAGAACATTTATTCATTTTTTATTTATATTTTTTATTTCAATTCATAAACGATTAAATGAGATAAATTGATTGAAAGATAATTCTTTTAATTCGATGCTCAATCGACTTACATGTAATTGAAGCTTTAATTTTAACACGTTCAAGGTCAAGTTGTGATTAAAACAATTCTAAACCAATTTAGTTTTTTTTTAAATGTCACTCTCTGTTTTGTACGTAACCAAAAGTTAAACTAATTACCATTATAATTTAAAATATTTCAGGGACAAGTAGTTGATTTATTCTTTTAAAAACATATCATCATTTTGATTTGTTTGAAAACATCCTTGAATACATCATCCTTTTTTATACTTTAAAAAAACAATCCCCAAAAGTTTTCCATAAAAATTTAAACGTTTGCGAAATAAAATTTGAATATTTACTTAAATTGATGATTCAGATTAAAGGCTGACACTTGGCAATTAAGCTTGTTATGATAAAGTTTGTTCAACGTTTTATTCGTATAAACAAGAATAACACAAAAATAAAAAGGGGCAAGGCTTATAACAATAGTGTTTTCTAAATAAAGCCTGCACCCAATAACAAAAAGTTCAACTTAAAAAAAAAACAAATTAGCCTTTCTGATTAAAATAAAAAAATTAAAATTAAGTGCAGTTTTTTGAATACATTTTTTAAAGAGTTTGGACTAAACCCTCAAGATTAATTAAACAAATATAAAAAAAAAAAGTAACTCAAACTCACCCTAAATAAAGTAACCGTTCAAAGTTCTCCGAATCCGCTTTAATCGCTCGTTAAATGCCAAACGGTTATATAGTATGTTATACTTTCACACCAGTAATTCACACAAAGTTCAATCACTATAACGAAACCTTAACCTTTAATATTTTCCACCCACATACATCGCACTCGACTGACTCAGCACATTTACCGCCGTTTTATTATTATTAATAGATATATGGTCACACACTGCACAAAACAACACACCGCGAATTTAAGCAATGCAAACGCGAAAATCCCTCACAAAGTACGAGACACAATGAAAATTGCACCGTGTTCATTTAAAATAATAACTCAAATGGATAGCCCGAGCACAGTGACGAATAATTGAAGACCACATGTTTCGCAACTAACGGTGAGTGCGCGGTTTGAGACGGGGGGTTTATGCACACAACAAAAACACCTAATATCCAATTGTGATGCAAAAACACAGCAAAAAAGAAGACGCGACAAAAATTAAAGACTGGGTGTTTATGTGTGTGGGCGGTTGGAGGGAAGGGTATGAGGGTGGTTTAAGAATGTGTGTTATGGTATTTTGTGTGCACACGGATTAAGGGAGTGAAGCCAAACTCACATGCGAGCTACCGCATTGTAATAACTGACGGTGTGACCTTACCCCACTTATCTATATTGTGGCTTTATGTTACTTTTTTAGAATAATGTCGCGGGGTACTTTGTTTTATTTGTCCCGAAACAAGTTTGAGTGTGGTATATTGGATGGAAAACGCGCCTTTCATGAATCCATAATGTAATGTTGTAATTTCAGCCAAAATAGGTAGGATTTCATATACTCGTAATATTTTTATGCCCCTTTTTGATTTTCACTTTTACACTGGGGATTTCCACTCTGAAGCTACACAAAAACACGAATTTACGTAAGTTTAAACTTTAATTTAATTATATGTATTGTCAACAGTCTTAAGACTTTAAAGGTGAACGAATAATCCGTTAAACAGTTTTTATTATTTAAAAATTATGGTACACCCTGTACTTGCAATATAATTACAATAATAATTGAAGCAACGTGATGTTGAACGGAATTTTACTGTCTGTTTGTCTTAAATTTATTTTAATGGAGCTTAAGGGGGGTGGAGCGAGCTTTGATTGTGCGATCCCGTTTAAAAGCTCTCAATTATTTTAAGTGTTTTTTTAGCATGCAGTTTTGTCATAAATTTGCATTTCCTTGTTATTTTTAATAGTAGCACTTCCTGATTGCATTTTTTGTTTGTACATACATTTCTATGATTAATATGAGTTTTATTTCGTCACTAAATTCTCACAACCTTTATCTCCAGTATAATAACACAATGACACTATTTACAACAAACGTACACTTCGGTTACGTTAATGTTCCTAAAATATGCAGCTGCTACTCTCACGCGATTCTATCCCGCACCCTTTAAATACTATACGTTAAGGTACGCCGTCCTTCAGCCCCTCTTCCGGTATTTAAACAATTGTGTCACTGCAATTAGCACACTACTCCATCAAACAGCAAAAATAATACTTTTTAATCTGCGACTACTCAGCACTTAAATCAGAAACACACTCATCAGGGATTGAGCAGCGAAAATATAATAAATTGTGAAGAAAAAATACGTTTATCACCATATTCTCTCAGTCGCGCACCAAATCGACGACGTCACTATATTTAATCATTTTCTATATGTGCGCTAATAGTACAACTCGTATTTGCAAAAAAAAAATTTTTTTTTTTGGTTGCCGACTTGTGTGTTGTTTCACAATAATTAATATTGTTACGTTCACTTTTTGGTTCAAACTAACTTCTTGGTGTTAAAAAAGTTCACTGTTATGAGTTTTAACTTTAGTTTCTGTGTTTTGTGGAGCAATAGCGATTGTTTCGGCAGTGTACACGCGCGGCCACCCCTCAACCCTGTACTATTAATAATAATAATTGTATTTTGTGTGTATGGATTTGAAAATATTTCCCAATGTAAGAAGTCTTTTCGCTGTCAAAATTTGGATCGGAAAACACTCACACACTCGTTTAATACAAAAAATGTTGCTATAGCTGCGTACTGACCATATACATCGCAGACACTTTGGGGGGGGGGGGGTTATTGGGCATGCGCCCTTTTTTAAGCACCCGCGAGGGTGACAGTGAAAGTTCGAGCTTTCTAGTATTCACCCCCTTTAACGGCGCCATCTATCGTAATTAATATGAGGAAAAGAAACAGCCTAACGGTTTTTTAAGTCAATGATTGGGCGTATTCTACATTCCAATTTAGTCCTGAATGTCTACAGAACTGTTTCTGTAATTGATGCATTATCGTTTTCTGTCGCTGATTTTACTGCATTACGCAAAAAAACGTTTTTTAAAATACGATTGTCTTTCAAAATGCGGTGTAAATTTATCATCAAAGTGGAAGAAATTGCTTTTACTGATCTACAAATTAACTTTTACTGTTTCATTATACGAAATTGATGAATTAAATATTTAAAAATAATTTTTTTACATGTTTCCTTCGCAGCAGTGGTCTTTGGAAATCCCTAATATTTAACAGAAACACTGAAAAGCAGTCTATATTTAATTTTAAATTCATTATAACGATTGTTCATAAATTAACGACTACTATCGTTAAATCACAGTGTCCCAAAAAGCTTTTTATTTTGACATGTCGAATGATGAAAGAAAGATTGTTTTTTCTCTTTCGTTTTGCATTTAACAGAGCTGTCAAAAATCAAAATACAAAAAAAATCGTAAGAAAACATAAAACACTAGACGCAATTTCATTAAAATAATATAAACGCTGAAATATTAATGTTATTATCACAAAGAACCATCACAAATTGATAAGCGGTGCTTGGTACCTCCACAGTGAACATGGAGCAGTAGTGACTAGTGAGCATAAGCAAAAGTGTAAACTAAATCGAATTTTTGTGTTTTGGCTTATTACACACGCATTGTACAAGGCAGATAAGCGTTTTTCCATTAATCTTTTGAAACCTATAAAAATATATAACAATAGCCAATGTAGAATAGCGCCTCTTTGCCTTTTCGGTGTCACAGTGATTTTTTAAAAGTTTCCGAACGGACGTGCGTTTACACATCGCGTGCTGTTAATAAAAATAATCTTGAAAAAAAGTTCCATATAAAAAAATTACCTGAAATTAATTGGGTAAACAAAAACTATACAAACAATAATAATTAAAGATCCTAAAAAAATTGTGACATTCCACTACAATCACCATCATCACCGTGGATTCCATTTGGGACCGTGTTTACTTGCGCAAGATGTCATTGCCCACGCCGATCAACTTTAACACGGACAAATATCCGTTTTGCATTGTTTGGACGCCAATTCCAGTGCTGACATGGTTTTTCCCGTTCATTGGGCACATGGGCATTGCCCTGTCGACTGGGGTGATACGTGACTTTGCTGGTCCCTATTTTGTGTCCGAGGATAATATGGCATTTGGGAGACCCACACGCTATTTGATACTGGATCCGTACAAGGTTGAGGGTGGCTCCGTGGAGTGGGACGAGTGTGTGTCCAAGGCGTCTGTTGTCTATGGCACACGGATGCACAATTTGTTTTGTGACAATTGTCATTCGCATGTGGGAATGGCGTTGGCGCTCATGAAGTACAATGGCAGACAACGATGGAATATGGTGGTGTTGGCGTTTTGGTTGTTCTTCAAGGGAAAGTATGTGGGCGCATGGGGAGCTGTTAAGACGTGGGTGCCATTTTTGATTGTGGTCACCATTTGTTCGTTGGTGGGGTTTTACTTGTAATTTTGTAATTCGCACCATTTCTTTCATCTCAATTTAATAAGTTTTTATTATTTAAGAACGAATCGTAATTTATTTTAATTAGTTTTATTGAGTATTTATAATTATTTTGTAAATAATTAATAGGAGGCGTTGATTTGTTGTTGAAATGTAATATTAATAATAATATCTGTTATTTTTGAGCACTACGAATTATAATAATTAATTAATTTAAGTTTAAAACAAGTGTATAACGATTATTACTTTAATTGTTTATTTTTTAGTGCAATCATATTTATTTTATAATAAATATAAGCAAACTATACCAGCTATTAACAATAAATAAATCAACATTACATTTAAAATAATATTTCAATTAAATTATTGACTCGGTTAGTCATTGATATGACTACGATGGCACAAAATGTGAGCTATCGTGAATGGACAAACCAGAAGTACTAAAATCAAAACAGAAGCACAAATAAATCCAGTTTGATTACAGATTAAAGATGTGAAGATAAGACCCTTAAAACTTAATCTGCAAAATTAATTTGTTTCTGTAGAATTCTAAACACAAACAACTTTTCAAATTCCCAACAGCTAGGAAGAATTATTTCAGAAATCCTTGCAATTATATCTTTCATCCTCAATATGTTATACGAATATTTTTAATAACTCCTAAGTCCTAAGTACTGTTTTTAAAACACAAATCAAAGATAAATTACTGGTTTTCACCTTTTTAGTAACTTTCTAGATTACGCTGCTGCATTCCAAGTCCTAAATGATCCTGAAGTCTATTCTTACAATCGTCTCAAATGGCAGGTCTAGACAAAATAATCCGAAAAACCGGATATGAATCAAGATCTTAAGAGACGATGTTTAACAAAGCGACACACATTTCAATAATTGACGAACATTCCTTTTTAAATTAGGTAACCTGTCTGCACCACTTGAGGTAATCACATAAGCAAATGCTTGCATAATTAAATTAATCCGCACCTACCGTTTGTTGTCATTTAATCACATTAATTGAGGTGGAGCAGCGGCAGGCGGTAACAATCTTTCGAAATGCAGTAATTTTCTTATCTGCAGGCAATTAGTGTGACTCCTACTACTGATAATCATCTTTGGTGATAATGAGCATGCATGTTAGGTGGTGAACGGTTGATATAGTTACCATATGTGTGATGTCGTAGGGAATTTTGAGATATATAACGCTTCAATTAGAATTGACCCAAAATTAACCACTGCTCAGGACGAGTCAATCACCGCAAACTCTAAAATCCAAAATAACTGGACAAAGATTCACTATTGCAACTTATTAAATTTGTTGCAGGAATAATTAATTTTCTTCATCCGCCTTTCTTTCTGTTGAGTTTGTCCCACTTTATAAAAAAAGTCCTAGTTAATATCCGTTATTAATTTTATCACTAAACGATACAAAACAAATTGAAAACATTAAATGAATCATTTGTAAATAGTTGGGACTGATAAACAAGTAGATGATGCGTATGTAATCCTTATCAATACCAGCGATTACACACGTGCATCCAAACAATGTGATTCATTTGACTTGTAGTGCAGTCAATAAATCCGGGCATGTTGATACCCGGCATGATACAACACCAACAATCAGTTGATCAATTAAATTAGTTTACATTCTGCACATTTTAATCATTAATGTTATTGTATTTGATTACCTTGAGTTAAGTGTTGACTTAACACGCGTGTGGTAAAATTTATTGTAATCATTATGGATTGATTTAAATTGGTTTGACCATTTGTGCAAACTGCAATCTGTTACATTTTATAAATAAACCAAATTGTTACATTTTCACTGTTAAATAAATTTCAGCTCTGAGCTTTTGAGTCATACTGTGATTTACCAACTTAAACACTTCCCTAATCTTAATGGAAAAAGAATGATTGCTATTTATTTTTGATAAAAAATATCATAATGGATTCCCCTATCTTATATTTAAATTTAATTTTTTTAATTCTTCTTATCGGTGTTGTTTTTAAATTTATCTGTTAAATATTCGCAAAAGCTGAGAAATGTCATGAAAAATTGTGAGTGCAAAGGCTCAATATATTCTAAATACTACTTTATCATTTAATTGTATTTAAGTCAAGTAGCCGTTGTTATATCATCGAGTCCCCAAATGTAAGCAAACTTTTTTTTTAACAATTTTGAAATCATTTCAAGACGTAACACATGTTAAATGTTGTTAATGAATGTTCTACACAATGTTAGCAATTACAATTGTTACCACGTTCAATGTTTGCAAAATTTAACTTACTTCCTCAAGAAAATTCGACGACCACCTAAATGTGTCAAACAACAAATTTATTGAATAGAAAAACAAGGAACACAACAAAACTCATTTTTAAGACTCCAATCACCTGCCTGGACCCCTCATTATGCACAACAGTCTGTAAAAAAAACAATCGATAATTTTTTGAAATTCTCTAATAATTTAGTTTATCCTCAACTTACGTCTATTTGTCCAATTCCTTGGTAATTTCATCGGCAGCGGCCACAAGTTTTTTCCACTGTGCTACTGAGAGTGCGATTCCTTTTTTGCCAGGAAGTACCTTTCCATCCTTCTCGTAGAACTCACGAATGTTCACCATTTTGCGTCCATGGAACTCGGACACCTTTGCAAAACGCATCTTATCTAATTGCCAGCTGGCCTCGCCATCATCGGTGGTGCTTTTTGTTGGGATTAGCTTTGGCTTCTTCTCAGGAATGCGCTGAGAGGGAAAGTGGTCTGATTAATCAAATGAAATCAATGAGTTCTCAATTGTGAATTAAATATTTTTTACCTCCTAAGTATTTTGTGTAATAGATAATATTTATGTATTTTTAATCTTTATCCTTAAAAAGGATTAATAGCTTAAAACTACACAAAATTAAAACTTACATCATCTGGACCGGAGTCGCTGTCACTACTTGCCGAAGCTTCCTTCTTAGTTTTTGGCATTTTTATGGATTCCTGATAATATAATATAAAATATAAAGAAATAATTCAACATCAAAGTAAATTTATAAATTAACAGTTAATTATACTTGAATTAATCATAATTAAGTTTTTGAAAAATTATAAATTTTGAGGTTATGATAAAAAATACAAAAGACGCCAATTGAAAACGTATTAAAAGATCAATTAAAAATGTATCAGTTTAATTCTACTAATTTCATTTATTTTTATTGTTATCAAGTTATGAAAAATATTTTACTTACTTAAATCAACAGTAAAATCAGCAATATTTTTAACAATACGCGCGAAAGTTTAAAGTAATTACACTGATCGGTATTTCGGTAGACAAAGTGAGAAAAACAACAAAACAAACTGTGAAAGAGGGCACTCGGTGAGGTTTGCGGAGTGCGAAGGGAGTTCGCCGATTTATTTTTGTACAATTTATATATGTCTTGTAAATGCACACGGCAACAATGAACAATCCCAGATTTTTTTAACAAATTTGGATTTAATTTTGCTATAAAAAGTAATTTACTCTTCATAAAAAGCGATTTTGCTTAATTTTCAAATTTTAAAAAAATTGCTCATATAAAAGTAGAAGAAAAATCGCCGTGCATTTAAGGAAGACCCACATCCGTATTTATATCATTTTTAAATACATTGGTATCGGCGATCAGCTGTTAGCAGTCAAAATTTCATATGTAAAAATCTAAGGCGTACGGTCGATTTAATTATAATTTCTTACAATTGGAACGATTACTGTAATTTCGTCCTGGATAGAAATTGAATATACTCCCTTATATTTTATTTTGGTAACATTTATAAAATTTATTATTCTGTTAGACATAGGGAAACAACTTAATTCATAATTTTTGTTAAATTTTAATAATGGCATCTAAATCCGTTGTAAAAGGATGCGAAAACAGTAAACACTGTATATAGATAAAAGTGTTGTTTTTATAGGTAAAATAATATATAGGCGCGATTAACATCAAACGCATCGAATATATCAGAATCCCAAACAATTTTTTTTCCATGTTTTAATTTATTTTATTGTATGAAAATTACTGACTTTAAGGTCTTTAATTGAAGATTACAGATATTAATAATTCGCCTGGAAACTAGCACGCTCCAAATCCACCCTCCAACGGCAAAGAAACGCCATTAACAAATGAAGCAGCATCGCTCAATAAATAACAAATTGAGTTTACCACCTCATGGACTTCACCAAATCTACGTAATGGAATTCTCTTCAACACTGGATCAGCCTTAACGGGATCACTCCAGTTGTCACGACCCATACGTGTCAAAATAACTGTGGGATTAACACTGTTCACACGAATCCGCCGAGGTCCCAATTCCAATGCAAAACTCTTTGTCAACGAATCAACAGCGGCTTTGGTGGCCGAGTACACACTGTGCCCATCAAATGAGGTCGTACTGGCCACTGACGAGACATTTACAATGCTGCCGTTGTCTTTAATTTTTGGTGCCAAAAATTGGGTGACATTGAACACTGCTTTGGCATTTATATTAAAAGTTCTAAATATAGATATAATTAAAGGAAATTACTAAATAAAGTCAATTTAAATTATTAATCTACTTATCAAAATCCTCTTCAGTAATTTCAGCAATTGGCTTAATAATTGCAATGCCCGCATTATTGACCAGGCCATCCAACTCTTTAATGTCCTTCAATGCCTCCCTAGTTTTGGACCAATCACTGAGATCCACCTCAATAGCGAGCAAGCCGGGACATTCCACCTGTAGCTCTTTGAGTGGGGCCGGTGAACGGGACACCGCAATCACAATGGCGCCACTTTTGTGCAATGATTTGCATAACTCGTTACCAATTCCTGTAATTTTAATTTAAAAAGACAGAAAATAACAATACAATCAATATTTTAACAATTCTATCGCATTAAAACCAGAATTTACTTAACTACATATTTTAAGCACGTAAATGTACTATTTGACCCCAAATACAAAACTGATAATAAATGTTTTGAGGTCACAATTTGGAACTTCTACATACATTCAAACCACCATTCAAATTGATAACAATTTATTAGAGGGTTTATAAAATATTTTAAATTCATTAAATTTAGATTTAAATTATACCTTGTCCAGCTCCTGTTATTAAAATTACTTTTCCACTGAAGTTAAATTCCATGATGAAAAATTTAGGACTCCTAATTAACTTGAATATTTAATTTCAAATAAAGTACACAGCCCGCAACTGCAGCTATTTATACTTTTACAGTTAATAGTTGCTTGATGTACCGTTATATATGGTAAGTTAAGCGATAACAATTTTTGCACGTAAATAAAACAGTAATAAATCAATTAAAAATTATCAAAACAGAAATATGTATTCTGCTTTTTGCTATTTATAATTTGCATAAATTTATGCGCGACTAAATTTATATATAATTCTATTTTAAATTATAGTGTCGACTGAATATTTTCAATTAAATAAAATTGGCATTGCCTTACCTTCTGGCTGAATTTAATCATAAAAATAATTTTAATTAACATATGATTTGGCATACGGTGATTGGTTAAAAAGCCAAAGTAAATTCTGAAAGTTTTTAAATCAGGCGCGGCATATATTCCTCAACAAAAAATATAAAATATTCCAAAATAAAATTACTTTGAGGTAACTGTAATCATATTAACACGAGCAGAACAGTCGGGATTTATTCCTCTTAAATGTAGAAATTACGACAGTTTTTTCACACCACTATTATTAAAAACCATTTTTTTATTGAAATTAAAATTTTATTTAAATTGTATTCCATTACAGGATATCATCTTCATTAAAAAAAATCGTATTTGAAAAAAACACGTGAAGACAAAGCATCTCACAAACTTATCATTCAGCAAATTGTATAAATTTCTCCTAGGTACAGATGAAATAGCGATTATTGATAAGCTTTTGAAAGTTCAGTCCAACTTCTTGTTGTATCCTTCAACAAAAAGTTGGAGATCCTTAGAAATGTTGCAACTTATAACTATTAATAATGACTTAATTCCATAAGTTAATTTTAAAATTTGAAGTTTTATATGTACATCTTTTAATGGTGCTCACGCGTGCACGTTACTAATCCATTAATGTTCTTTTTTACCAAAAATGGATTGAATTAAAGCCATGGTTGATTTATGTCTTGCATTCTTTTCAGCCTCCTTCATTCGAGAATTTTTTTGTCGCTCCCGATGAATAGTCCTTAAGGTTTCGATCAAACTGTTGATACTACCTCCGCATTTACAAGATTCAACTCTGTCATTTGAAGTTTCATGATTTGATTTGTCATTTTTACTTTCATGATCCTCTTCGATTATTTCGCAATCGTCTGTTACTTTGAAACGCTTTATGGTTGGCATTTTGGTGTTTTCAATGACACTGTCAGATTCACTGCTAACGCTAAGTTGTAGCCCTTTTTTACTGCGTTTTCTGTTGCTACGAAGCATGGTCTTATAACTAAAAATTCACCATTTTTAATATTAGAAATTACAATAGTAATCGAAAATAGGAATTAAAATATACCGATTTTGAAGCTGTTCCCAGGTTTTGTCCGTTATCAATGCAGCGTTCATTTCGTTGGCTAAGAAAGTCCACATGCCTTTTTGATTTCGGAACATTTTTCCAGGCCCTACTTGGGCTCTGTAAACATCGTGATTATCCATTATGTAGCTGTTTTCTTCGTCTGTAAAATACAGTTTGGCTGCAAAATAGAGAACCATTGGGATTAGTGAATTTTATACTCGTGAAATAAAAACTTACGCTGCAGTATCTGCGAGTGGTGTGACATCTCAGTAACTTCAAGATTTAAATGTTTTTGGAATTTTACTGTTTAATGTAATTACTTGTACAATTGAAATAATTGTATCATCTCATGAACGAGGAGCTCTACTCACAAACACATTTAATTTTATTTTAAAATATCAACACATGAATTCAAAATAAAACTTAAGCCAAATGGCGTCAATCTTTTACCGACAGTGCGAACTGCGAGTACTTGCGTCTTGCAGGCAGCAGTTACCTGACACTTGACAGATACATTATTGACAGCACCGAGATATCGATTATATATATATACGATTATATATATATATATCAATTTAATTGTCAAAGCAAACATCCAATATTTTAAGCGGGAAAATAAACATACATCTTTTCTGTTTAGTATTTTTTTAACATTAAAAAAAATAAAATCAACAGTTGCAGTTAAAAAAGTTATTTACTTTAATATAAATATAAAAAATGTCGCAATTTGACCAACTCTTCGGTGATGACAATTACAACGAGTTGAATGAAAATGTTGACGAGGACAACCTACCAGGGGATCAAAGTGGTGACGAAAACAATCCCGATGGTGATGAAGCTATAGTCAAAATAAAAGTGGAACCCAAGAAACCACGCGCCGTCCGAAATCCACGTTTAGTCCTTAATCCAAATCGCCTTCTGGGTGAGCGTGGTGTCCACACCATTGAAAAATATTTTGAAAATGTAAAGCTCAAGGGAAAGCATCATGAACTTGAGGACCTCAATATTATAATGAAACGACTGGAGCATTGGGCACATCGTCTAATGCCTAGATTCACATTTGACGACAGCCTGAACAAAATTGAAAAGTTGGGACGTAAGAAACAAGTCCAAACTCACATGTATCGCTATCGCCAGGGTATGCTTGAGGTGGAGACAGACAAGACCCAGTTGTCAGATGATGAGCAAGAACAATTGCGTGGTATGGATGCAATGGATGAGCCTGTAGATGAAATGGATGCACTTTTGGAGGCACAAATTGAAAAAACAAGACATGACACTAGCATTGGAAGCAGTGTGATGGCAACACCCAAATTTATGGCAGGGCGTCCTAATATGGTGGCTTCCACACCATTTGACACTCTCAGGGAGGAAGGGGAATTTAATTCACCAGTGCGACAAAAGAGGCCTGTTGATCATTTTGATACACCGATTCCAGTGGTGAAAGCGCCAGTTGTGACGCAATTAAGTGCTGAGCAGTTGGCGACAATTGCTGAAAACCGTAGAAAGGCTCAAGAGAGATTAAAGGCAAAGAAGGAAGCTGAATCCCAAGGTGGTGACATTATTTAAAGATTTTTGTATATTTTAAGGATTTTTTAATAACTTTAATTAAACAATAAATAGATTTTCAAATAATCAAACACCGAAATTGCAATACTTTTGAATTAAATCCACGGTTTTTTGGCTGGACGCCTTCTGGAAGATGGTGTGTGGAGAATGAGCGTAATGCTCATACATCCTTAGAGAGCGTTCATTAACAATGGGAGACGCCACCTGCTCACTGCAATCCATAACAATATCCAAAGGATCTGGTGCTAGCTGCACCGAATACATTCGATGCTTGGTAGTCGATTTGACGCTCTCACTAGAACCCGGAATGGTTAGCTTCCCCAACTGAACATATCGCTTGTATTTCACAAGATTTGGTTTTTCAGGAGATTTCACTTCCATTCCATAAACATCCTGCATGGAAGGAAGCAGCTCAGAAAAGTTTAACGTCTGCGATCTATCAAATGAAAAATCATTTTTAATTTGATCCCGTTTTGAGTCCACACCCACATCATCCTCACTGGAATCCTCGTCCATGCTGGAGCTAGTCGAGCTTGTGGCTGAACTGGTGCTACTTTGTCCAGTTAGTGATGGATTTAAAGAGGTTTTTTCTCGCTTCCGACCTGGCTCAAATGGACTAAAGTTTGTGCGAAAACTGGGCTCAAATTTCCTTGCCAGATGACTTATTTGAAAGGCTATGTGTTCCTCAAATGCGGTGTACTTGAAAGGAAGATAGTAATTGGAATATGAGTCAATCATTTCAAGGGTAGAGTGTACACGAATCAACTCCTTCACCGCCTTATTAGAATCACTGGTTGAAAAAGGGAGATGCTTCAAAGTTATGGGACGCACCCATTGTGTGAGTGGCTTCAAGGAAGATATGGCCGCGCTCAATCTCAAATTGTGCATGTAATAATCACTGGGTAGTTCCCAAATGGCAAGGTTTTCACGCAAATAATTCTCATACGGGATGAAAAAGCCCAAGAACAGATTAATGCTGTGCTGTTTCTCAGTGTCACTGAACGTATTGCTGAAGTAACGGGACAATGTTTGCATTATGTCATTTCCTTGGGACGTCCATGCTGCTGTCTTTCTGTAGGTTTTAATGCGATGTACTAGTTGGGAGCCACCATATTGCAATGCCAATGTGTCACCGTGATCCTCATACAATTGCTCAAGCATTGTTACGCAATCTGAATCAAATTCCAACTTTGGGGGATCAATGAATCCCAAGCGACACAATTGATGTGCTAGCACACATTTTCCGATTGCAAATTGTGCTGTATTTGTGCGATCCAAACAATCCACACAATTGACCCGCACCATTCCAGTTTGAAATGAAACGTCCGTCCCATTTTTAATGAACATTCCATTCAATTGAATGCAGGTCTCAGCAATGTCAGCCAAACTGGCCATAACGTTGCCACTCCTCGACTTTTTGGCCATGTCAAAGTGGATGTATTTGGTACGACATTGTTGAGGAAGGAATTGATTTAAGTATTTTATAGCATTATGCATTTCTTCTGTGAGAATGCTTTCATGCTTCCGCTTCTCACGCTTCTTCACAAGATTAAGCACAATAATTGGTGCCCCATAATGAATGAGAATCCGTTCAAAATGTTTACCTGCAGTCTCGGCATATGGATCAGCCAGATCTAAACCAATTGGGGGTTTGGGAACCATTTTGCTAATATCTTGCGACCAATGTGATGGAATTGAGCCACGCATTTGCACAAAACTGCACAGCCGATGACCATCCATAACAATTTGTTCTGTTTCCACTTCATTAGCGACATCCCCTGTTAAATTAGCACCTCTTTTAAGGAAGCGTGTACCCGCAAAGCGAGTACTCCTCCTGGCCAACAGGCACACATAAACAGGGCGTCCAAAAATTGAGAAATTACTCTGTGATATAAAACCATGGATGATTTCCAGTTGCCAATCCTTTTGCATAATGCAACTCATTGGTTTCAAGAGAAATGCATTCCAGACAAATCGCTTTCTTGAAATCCCTCGAAATGCGTACTCCATTTTTTCAGTATTATTTTTACCCCACATTGGCAATGGTTCATCCTCCTCAATATTGGCACCCTCCCCAACAAACCTTGGCGCTGACATGTTGTATTGCAATGATCTCGTCAAGTCGTAGCTGTAACTGAAATAAAAGTTTGATCTCAAATCAATGTTGCAAAACATTCTCACGTAACGCTGTTCCAGAGGGTCTGGCTGCCTGGATGGTGACTCATTGACACGCACCATCACTGTATCCTTTATCGTGTAAATTAGGTGCATTCCGATAACCGCGCAACGGGTGCGTTTTGTGACCAACACCAAATAGTATCCTTCACGGAACTTGACAAATCCCAAGACACCATAGGCGCTGATTGTTTTTGCATTGCCCAAAGTGCCAACGAAGCGACGAATGTCACGGGGACCGATTTCGTGTGGGTTCTCAACGATGCGGAGGTCATTTTTTACGGTTCGGTCGATTTCAAGAATGCGGAATCGCGTTTGTTGGTTGTTGCTGCCAATAAGGTATAGGCGCTAGAATAGTTTGAAAAGCTTTAATGAAGAAATTTAAAAAAATTAAGGGGAGTAAATATAAACTACCGTTTTTGTTTCATATAGTGCAACTTTTTGGATTGAACTAATTGCTGAATGAAACACTACATTTTCACTGGAGATATTCATTCTGATTTAGTTTCTTCCCATCAGAATAATTCTGACCATTTAAAGTAGGAAGAATTATAATAAATCAAAATTTCTTTTTTTATAATTTATAAAATCCTTTATTGTAAATAATTGTTTTACCAAGAAAGTTTTGACAGTTCTAAACACATATCGATTATATATAACAATAATTCCCCCACGAGGTGAAAACGATTAGATATATAAGATATATATAGCTGCTGTCAAAAGCAAAATAATATATATGTCTACATACTTATTATTATTTGATATTTACATTTTAGAAATTTAGTAATTAGTTTTATAAAACAAACACCGCGTGTTGGACGGCTTTTACAAAAACAAGTGTTTATGCGTTATTAATTCTAAAATAATAATTAAAATACATCTAAAAATCATTGAAATTATAATTAAAGATTCATTAATTAATTCAGTTCATCCAAAAATTTAAAAAATGTCTCGTGTCACTAAACAAAAACACGTCATGCGTGAGGTGCTCCAAGATAACTTCGACCTGCCAGCTGACAAACAACAAATCGTCCGAATTGTGAGCCCCCGCGGTAACAATCTGCATGAAGTGGAAGCTGCAGACTCCGATGAAACTTTTCTCGTCACGATGCCCACAAAGTTTCGTCGCAATGTTTGGGTGAAAAGGGGTGATTATGTCCTGGTGGAACCCATCGAGGAAGGAGACAAAGTGAAAGCAGAAATTGTGAGAATTATAACACCGGAACATGTGACTGTGTTCACGAAGGAAGGAGTATGGCCTAAGAAGTTTACAAGGAAGCGGGAAGCGACACCAACGGAAGGTTCAGATTCGGATGATGATGATGCTGGTTTGTTCAGAAACACAAATCACAAGCGGCCAGTGATGATGGAGGAGGAAACGGATTCAGATAGTGATTCTGATTAAACATTTATTTTAAGTTTGTTTTTTTTGGCACATTATTTTAATTTTTTTTAAACGTATTTTTAATAAGATGAGGACATCATATGTTTCTAATCCTTTTAATAAACAAGAATTGAAGTAAAAAAATTGAAAAACTCTTTTAAAAATCAATTTATTAAGCTAAAGAAATACAATTATTAAAAAATATTTCAAACTCCCAAGTATTCTCAAATAGGACGTCCATTAAGGGTAATTATCATGCATTCATCCCCTTTCCTTGGAAACCCTTCGCCTATCATGTCTGTCTTCGTCATTGTCATCATAATGTCGACGATTACGTTCAACACTTCGACTCCTACGTTTTTGTTTCCTTGCAGTAGGAGGCGAATCATCACGAGACCTTTCCTCTGGATAATGGCGCTTCTCGTTGCGATCCTTTTTGCGATTATCTGCGTATCGTTCCACTCTACGTTGTCTCTCATCATCTGACGACAAACTACGTGGACGCTCATCCCGTTGTTGCTTGCGGCTTTTCTTTTCGACTGATCGACTCCTGCTGTGGTCATCGTATTGATCTCTGCGATTCCTCTTTTCCATAACAGGACTGTCCCGTTGTTTGCGGTTTCGCTTCTCCACAGAAGGACTCCTGCTATAATCATTATATTTCCTACTTTGATATTTTTTTGCAACAGGGCTCTCATCCCGTTGATTCTTGCGTTTCTTTTCTACTGAAGGACTGCGTTGGCGTTGCTTACGCTTCTTCTCCACTGACTTACTTCTGCTGCGATCATCCCGTTTTTGACGCTTCTTTTCTACAAAAGAACCTGGCTGCTCTTTTCTGTTATTCTCCATTGATTGACTTCTTTGACGGTTTCCTCGCTGTTTTTTTAAATTTTCTGCTGATGGACTGCGTTGGTGTTCATCTCGTTGTTGACGCTTTTTAGGTGCAGGAGCATTTTGATTCCTTTGACCCCACTGCATTTCAATAGACGGACTCATTTGGCGCATTTCATTTCTATCACCAAACGGATTTCTACGCTTGACTGCTGGCTCCTGGTTTCTTACAGGGACTTCATCATTTTTGCGATTTTTTTTCTTGTGTTTATCCTTTTTGTCCATTCTTAATTTCTTTTTATTAAAATCGGCCTTTTTACTTGATCCTGATTTCTTTTTTTTGTCATTTTTTGAACTTGCCGATTTTTTCTTTTTACTCGTCTTCTTCTTCCGACGATTTTCATTATCAGACGACGAACTACTGTCAGACGAATCTGACGAACTAGAAGAACTAGAATCATCTGAATCACTTTCAGAATCTGAACTGCTACTGGAATCACTGGAAGAATCCTCTGAGCTGCTATCAACTGAAACCACAGCAGCACCTTGAGGAAGAGCTGGGGCCGCTTGTTTGGGTGCCTTCTTTAAATGTTCACGCAATTCATCAGTTAGACCTCCCAAACCAATGGATGTAAAGAAATTAATTGCAAATCGAGTATTTCTGGGATTGTCACGGGGAAAGAGCCCGGAAAATGATTCTTGCAAAGTGGCATCCTTTAATCTAGCATTTAGTTTACTTAAACTCATATACTCCACTAACTCCTGAAATAGGATTTTAATGAAAATACGACTGGAACTTGTGGTATCTTCCTCGTTCAATTGAATACAATCCAGGACATCCCATCCAATGGCGTCAGTGAATAGGAGATGGGCAAAAAATTTGCTCACGTTCCTCAATCGGTTTGTATCCAATCGATGGGTTGTGTGATAAGTGTCTTTGAAGATCTCCTCAAATGGAGGCACATAAACTTTATTAATGTTGCAAAATCGTTGCGCCAACAGACCATAAAACTTCTCGTACGTCCGTTGTTCTGCACAACAATCCAAAAACATGTGACACAACTCTATCTCCTGTCCCGGTTTCAACTCCATTTTCATTAGCTTGTGAGCACACTCCTCGTAATCCAAACTGGAGTGAATTGTCAGATAAATGGTGCGCCTCAATGCCACTAAATTGGTTTCAGTGTTATCAATAATGACGCCACCATCCTTTTTCTCCTCATCATCGTCACCACCAGCTTCTGAGTCCTCCGATGAACTGTCCCCACTGCCAGACTCAGCCTCTGAATCACTGGCATCACTACCAAGCAATTCCTTGCTCAGTCCTTTGTACTTATTCTCATTTGTTTCAAAATCTTCATCAAATTTAAACACATTGAGCACGTCCTGGGAATCAGTCGCCTCGTCCAACATTATTAAGTGCGTAAATTGATCATCCTCTTCCACCAATTCGAGTGCTTCAATCACAGCAATATGATCTTTGAATCCGTCCTTTCGCACCTGGAATACAACCTCAATCATGTACTGAACACGTTTGTCTAGTTTTCCTTCATGCAAAATATTTTTCAGCATTTCAAAAATTGCGTTCACACCTTTGGACGAGACTTCCGTCAACTTTTGACCACACTCCTTTAAAAATGCAATTGCCACCTCCACAGAATCATCTGTGGGACTTTCAACCAGAAGCGTCAAAATTTCAAGGGATAAAATTTCATGGGCTACTCTTTGATTTACCAAATGAGCAATGAAACGAGTTGAGGATAAACAAATCATTTTGTCATTGCGACGAAATCCACGTTTGAATTGAATAACCAACCGCTGCAATAGGAGCTCCCCAATGTTGGGGAATTTTGAATTAATAATCGCCACAAGAGCGGCGTACACATGTGTAAAAGTGGGCGACGCGGCTTGTGCTTGGATGATGGAACGTGTCAACAGACCACGACCACGTATAATGTTTTCGGTCAACAATTCTCTAGTGATTATTCCAATGTTGTCCACATTCACCTTGTTAATGTAACCGTGTATAGATTTCTTTAGAGCTTCCCACGCAATGCGTTGGTACGGTGCTGACGATTTGTCTGTAATTTCAGCTTGAAGAAGTCGCAATTTTGCTGGTGGAATATAAGCACCACCAGTGCGGGATGTGAGCATTTCAACGACTTGCTTCTGGCGAGCTGTTTGTTTAGATTTGTCTTCAGCCGCTTTGACGTCGTCCTGCTTTTTGTAGTCATTTGAATGGGAGCGGCGTTTTCGATCATTAGAACGGCTGCGACGTTTTTCATTTGATCGTGAACGCGATCGATGTCTTTCATTGCCACCATTACGGTTTTGTTCGTCTTTACTACGCGATGCATCTTTTTCGTCACGCAAACGATGGCGTTCCATACGCTCACGACGGCGCTCCTCCAACTCTTTTTCTTGGCGCTCGTCATCACTTCTAGTGGTTATGTGGTCTGATTCATCGTCGTCTTCTTGTAGACCCTTTTTGTTATTCAGTTGTCTAGGATTGGGAATATTTGTTTTGGACACAACAACACTTGTTACAGCTCTCTTTGAATGCTCTGGCGAGGAGTACTCCCCATCCTCAGAAGAACCACTTGATGAGTCGGAATCAGATGCTGAGTCGTTGGATTCAGTTCCAGATCCACTCTTATGTTTCTCATTGTCACTCATTTTGTAAGTAGGAATATCTAAAGATGAAAATAAGGAATTTTAACGAATATATTCATTAAAAACGTTTCAATGACAAATTTCAAGAAATCTAACCTCACTTCAAATGTTTGCATAAAATCCACAATTTCTTTTTTTATGTTTTTTCTGTTATAGTCACTAGATAAATATGATGAACAATTTTTCTTATTTATATAAAAGGAATTAAACTAATTTACAGCAACTAATCTAAATTATATATTAAAGATTTTTAACTCCAATGTTCAGAATTAATAGTTTATATTTTTGACATAAATCTTTTTTATTCAATTTGACATGACGCCTAAATTATAATTTCGAATTTTTTTTAATCATCGCATTCGATAATATTTAAATATTGTGAAATCTGTCAAATAAATGTCAGGGTAAAAACTGCTGCGTTCCGCGTTCGTTTTCCACAAAATAAAATTGATCACCGCCTGGTGAGCACGTTTCATTTCTGTTAAAAAGTAATTTAATTTAAATTTAATAAGTGTTTTGTGAAATCAAAAGAGTCCAACACCATGGCCCTTCGCGTTCAATTTGAGAATAATGACGACATCGGTGTGTTCAGCAAACTCACAAACTCCTACTGCTTGGTGGCTATTGGCGGCGCCGAAAATTTCTACAGTGCTTTCGAGGCCGAATTGGCCGACACCATTCCTGTGGCGCACACTTCAATTGGAGGGTGCCGCATTATTGGACGCCTCACCGTAGGCAATAAAAATGGGCTGCTTGTGCCCAACTCAACAACAGACGTGGAATTGCAACACTTGCGAAATACCCTGCCGGACAAAGTGAAAATCCAACGTATTGAAGAACGCTTGTCTGCTCTGGGTAATGTGATCGCCTGCAACGACTATGTAGCGCTTGTTCATCCCGATATTGACAAGGAGACCGAGGAGATGATCAGCGATGTGCTGCAGTGCGAGGTGTTCCGACAGACAATTGCCTCACACACGCTGGTTGGATCGTACGCAGTGTTGAGCAATCGTGGTGGTTTGGTGCATCCGAAGACAACAACACAAGAGCTGGATGAGTTGTCTTCACTATTGCAGGTGCCCCTGGTAGCGGGTACAGTGAATCGAGGCAGTGAAGTCATTGGCGGGGGGATGGTGGTGAATGATTGGTGCGCGTTCACAGGGATGGCCACATCTTCGACGGAGTTAACCGTCGTCGAGAGTGTCTTCAAGTTGAATGATGCACAGCCCAGCAGTGTGACTACGCAATTGAGGGCGTCTCTGATTGAGGCAATGTCATAAATTGTTAATCCCCTTTTGTATACATTATTAAATAATGTTTTTTTTCTTTTTGATTTACAAAATAAATATAACATAACTTGAATTTCATAATGTCATGTATTTTGTTTTTGTTGCTAAAAGTTGGGTTAAAAACATGACAACATAACCAACAAAAAATGCGCTATTCAAAAAATTATTTGAATAACGAGTTCGAAAATCTCATTGAAACGTTTCATTGATATATTTTTACCGTTGCGTAACGTGACGATTTTGGGGACAGTCGGATTTCGGCTGTCAGTTGAAAGTTACGGATACGGATATAAAAGAAGTTAGTCCTAAATTATAATTGTTTTGATCGTTAAAAACGCATATTTTCTGCAACTATAAAGTGATTAATTTGTTACCACGAAGATGTGAAAAAGGTAAAAAACAATCTGTTAAAGCAAAACTTGTGGATCCTTTTCTTGGGTGGGGGCTGTCAGAATTTATTCGATTTTTAATGTTCACCCCTTTAAATTAAAATCAAATTCTTCAAAATATTTAATAAAGAATTATTAAATGATGAATTATATAAACTTCATTAGATATTTATATTGAGCTCGAAGTTATTGAATTTAGTGTCGCAGAATTTAAATTGTATTTTTTTATGAGATAATTAAAAAAAACTCTTTTCCTGATCTTGAAGAAAAACAATATGATTTTGAAATGTTCATCAATGCTATCCAGTTAGAATCGATTAGAAATTAACGGTAGAAACGGCACTTTAAAAAACTCTGAACCACTTCGATCCTGTATTGCTCCATGGTTTGATCGCACCTTAAACAGTCCTAATTAGACCGACTATAGAACATTGCGTTGAAAGGCGACTCGAATTGATCAATAACCTCATGCAATGATGATCAGGTGATATAAATACACAATTATTGCTAAAATTTGTATGCGAAATAGTGAGAATTTTTTTAATTGTAATCGAAAAGTCCTACATCGAGGAAGATTGAGTCCACCTACTTTAATACAGTTGCGGGTGGCACAGTACATAACGCCGCTATGCATTTCTATATAAAAACATCGCTCTCCATATTTCTCATTTCAAATTACAGAGATCGCATTCACAAAAGTTTGCAGCTGTAGCGCAAGGCAACATATCGCACAAAAAGCTCATACTCGAGTGGGTGGCCAATTTTCATCCCCCCTATTAATTCCCGTACATGTTCTCATTTCAACCCGCTCTGAATTTCATTCATGTACGCGGCGTGTTGCTGCTTGAATTCGATTTTCGAGGCAAAATTGAGCGCTCGCACAAGTCGCAATATAAGCTTTTCTCATCACCAGACACCGATTTCAGTCGGTTTATCGTGGCCGCCCGGTTGACACGGTTTTTGTTTTATGTGCGGGAGACTTTTGTGTCTCGCCTTCACACTGTGTCACATGCAGGCCGAGTTGCACAATATTAAATTGCTCTTCCGTGTGCACGGTTAAAAAAGTTTTTTCCTTTGCGAAAAGTTTGGTTGTAGTTAGTTGATACAGTTCTTGTCGTTATTGTGGGTTGGTGTGAATTTTGTTGCATCTTTGTGCAAATTACAAAAGTGTATAGACGCATTAAATTTGTTTAATTCAAACAAGGCAACTGCAGTGAAAAAGTGAATATGTATTGAAACTTTTCAAGTAATTATAGAAATTAAATATTAAAATGTATGGTTAAAAGTTAGTTGGAAAAATGTTCAAAGAAAAAGTTTTTGTATCAAAAAAAGTCAAACTAAATCCCTTGCATCGATGCGATAAGAAAATTGAAGAGATGAAGCTATTTCAGTACTTTTCCTGTCTGCTTTATTAGTATGTGTACTGTTTTTGTTATTGTTGACTTAAAATGTTGTTTTATATGAATTTTTAGTTTATTTTTGAATAACGACATCAACCACTACACTGCAAGTTTATAAAGTTTTCGTTAAATGTTTTAAAAGGAAAATGTAAACTGAAAAAATTGGTCAAGAAAAAATTAGTGGATGCTTCTTTATTCTTCACAAGTTCTCGAAAACCACTTGATGTTTTGCTTGAAAAATTCGGAAGGTTGGCTAGGAAGGAGTTTTCTTGACTTGATTTTCGTTTAAGATAAAGTTTTTGGCAAATAGCGGTTTTTTTATGAATATTTTACAGGTTTATTGTAGTAGTTAGGCACATTTAAAATTAGAAAATATTCTTCAAAAATCGCAGAAAAATCAACCGCGAATCGTGAAAAATTTTGCCAATTCCAAAAATTGTAGCGGAATTCGATTTTTATATGTTTCAAAAGAAAATACAGATTCACGAAAAATCTATCTAATATTTTTTTTTCAATATACCAAGCAAACACGACTATCTTTGATAAACGGGTCCAAAGATAGGCTACAAAAAAAATTAACATCCTTATTATAAAATATGTTGGGAAATTTGAAGATACCACAATACCGTTGTAAATCCGGGTATCTGACTGACTAATTTTATCTATTCAAATGTGCGATAAATTATTGAACCGAATTTCTCCAATCATTTATAATTATTTTTTTATTTGTAACACCATCACAATTAAAAACAATTTAAGTCTGCTGATAAATGCTGTGTAATTACAAATACGTTATCAGCTAAATTGTCAAATTCATCATTTGCTTTGTTATTTATATTATCACACAGGGCTGGGTCTATAAGTGACTATGCACAGTTAGTATGCAATTTCAATTTTCAATTAACTTTTTCATGTGCCATTTACGGTCACAATTCACAAAATACCTAATTGTAATTTGTAAATTGTAACAAAAATAAATTCCGATAAGGGTCGCATTATGTTGTAATAATTTGATGGGCCGCGTACAGTATACTTAATTATCGTTTACCGTTTACATTGTTTTGTGCGTACTGCGTATGCTAACCAATGGGACTAATTACATTGTTTTCGATTTATAAATTAAAACACGATTTACCATACTTGAGTTTATAAATTGTTGGAAGGTCCGAAAATTTGTCTCAAATGGAAACTCGCTATAAAAGGGAGGTCCTTAAAACGTAGGTTTTATTAAAAATCTTATAATTAATCGCATAAAATTTTTTAATTCAAAATTTTTAGGAAAGAAAGTGATTCAATTTCAAAGTCACAATTTTTTCTAATTTTTGATATTAAGGAAAAACATTCTTAAAATTTTTGTCAACTTTATTGTCAAGGTAAAAAATAGCTTTTCTTAAAAATTTATTCAGAAACCCTTACGGTTTGTTTTATACTTAATTTTAATTGGTTTATTTTACCAAAGTCCTTATCTTTATGTTGTTGCAAAGCTTGACGTATCTCTCCCTGCCCTGCAAAGCTTTTGTTGTTGTTGTTCAAACTTTCATTTTAATTTGATTCCATGCACCACAATTTATAGTTAATATGCAAATTAGGCGCTCACTATCTATCACAAATTGAAAACAGCCGGAAATTATAATTAAAAAACGTTAGTGCGTGTGTATGATTTTTGGAATATTCACATTAGAAATGCATACATGGATTCATCAATTATAATTCGTTATCGACATGCTTTAACTGGCTAGGTATATATGACGGTTAAGTATAGATATTGGTAATTATCGCCTGTTGTGCCGCAGATTATTCCGCTGTTCATTTTTAGCCTGTAAACTTAATTTGGTTTACACCTATCTAACTTGTAATTCGTGTAGTAATTTTACGTGGCCATTGCGTCGCGTGCGTCGCGGACGCGTCGTTTGAAAAATTTGAAATGCAAACAAATCAAGTTGGGTAAAACACTAACGAGTGTGTAATCGTAGTTCGTTACTAAAATAGATCATGCACAATTTAAAGTTTGACTTGTCTGCTATTTTTAGGATCGGACAGTTAATATCATATTATGTAAATAAAAAAGATAACAAGAGAGAGACACACTGGCTTGTCAGTCGCACCGTATGCATTTTTGTTTTGCTTATTTTTGCTAAATGGGAATACAAGTTACCGAATCGCGATGTTCATGAGACAATTATAAGTATTTTTATTTTTATTTTTTTAAAATGTTTGAGAGTCTGTTTTGTCGTGCAATGCTATTTGTTTATTTGTCATTGTAAACATTTTGTGACTTATTTTTAACGTTTTTTTGTTATTATAACAACTAGTATGTTGAAAACAGAGATTGCCTTTTTTATATGAGCCGTTAATACGATGATTTTCTTTTTTTAAATACTACGGTTAACGTATTTTTTCATTCAGTTTCCATTTTTTACACAAACAGCTCTGTTGATTTCTGTCAATTTTAATGATTTGTAAAAAGGCGATTGATTTTTTGAAATTATGAAGAAAAAAATTATATTTCCTAATAACTCAATGTCAAAAAGTTATCATTATAATGATGTTAAAAATAGTTTTAATATTATCAAGATTATTAATTAACAATTCAAAATAATGTTGTAAAATTTAATCCCATTTTGTAAAGTCATCAAAAACCAGTCTAAATCAGAATATATTGAAAATCAGTCCCACAACGGCAACACCAATAACTGCTTTTTAATGACACAATATTTGTTACAATATTGACCCAATTAAAAACAGATAATTTCAATATTATAATTATTAAAAGCGCAACACAAAAGCTCGACGTTGTGCAATATAACTGTACGGTGTTAATGAGCATCACCGAACTCGACAATCGACAATCGGCACACAACGCAAATAACTTTGGCATATTATGTGGAACGTGGTTACCTACACCAAAATTTGAAACACCACCACTAAATGCATGTATCAGTTAAATTAACACAACAATCAATAAATTGTGGTGAAAATTATATTTGCATTGGCCATATGGACAAAACCATAGATTTGTAGATAAAACAATCGAATTCCGGACATATTCTGCTTGTGCTTTGTGTGTGTGTTGCATAATGTACCAGAAAGTAAATATTATTGAGCCGCAGTATATTTATTACGATGGTGTACTCGTACATGGGGAATTCTATGAAATCCTTAACATTTTTGTAACGAAATGAATATTTGTAGTTTCAAAAACAAATTATTATATTTTGTTACTTGTTGAGATTTTTAGTTGCAATTTACAAAGCGGTTTATGAAATTTGTGTTTGAAAATTTTGTCATTTGACCTTGGCTGACCATTTCCTTAGACTTACTCCATTTTAAATGTATAGTTCGTGATTTGAAAGACTTTTTTAAGTACAAAAATCGTGACCGCATGTTGTTAAAGAACTCAAAAAAATTAAAATTAAATAATTTACGGCAAACAAAACATTCTTATACAACAATAACAAATAAACCAGTCCATTAAATTTTTCTGCCATTTAAAAAAAAACGCATTGTTACAATTAAATGAGAAAAAATATTAATTAGACCATCATTAGGAAATTCATTTGTGCAAGTTTTCAAACATC
This sequence comes from Sylvicola cinctus, assembly GCA_963854165.1. NCBI lineage: Eukaryota > Metazoa > Arthropoda > Insecta > Diptera > Anisopodidae > Sylvicola > Sylvicola cinctus. Next base: position 2,191,109 of record OY974082.1, read on the forward strand.
ACATCAGTGTCTCTGCAATTTACCGGAAATACACCCCATCCATTAAGATCAACACAAAAAAAGAAGAAAAAAACACTCAAGTTGATGAGCTTGGAGGAAAATGGCCATCAGGTACACAGTGGGTCGTTGCTAGAGTACAACACAGCTGCAGTACGCTTCTGGTGTGCGTGAAAATAAATTAATGTGAGTATTATTTTGTGCTGTATATATGAAACACCGTTAGCATTGTCCTTCCGTTATGTTAAATTAAGGGCAACAAATAAAAGCGTAGGTTTAACTTGGGTAGAATGAGAATAAAGCAAAATAAAGTACAATAAAACATTATTTCGTTGGGAGTTGAAATGGTTGAGCCTTAAATGAAATGGGGATACAAATTGCACCTTTATAATATGTACCTTTTACATAACAGTAAGTAGTAATGAGAATAAATGTCGCCTGGGTGCGTGTGGGACTTATTACGGTTGAGGCGTTCACCGGATTGAATCATTTCTTTTGTGCGTGTGTGGGTGGCTTGTCCAGTGTGTTCATCTAGAAATCACTTTGTTGGGATGCATTTATCCATCCCTTGTGTTGTAAATGTGAAAAATTAAAAATTGGATATTCCTTTTTTTCAAATATTAACCCCTAAGTTGATTTATGTTTTCTCATTTAAATTCTGAATAATATAAAAAAATATTTATTGATGATTTACCTGAAAACATTAAATTAATAAAAAATTGATTATGCTGAACAATTTGCAGTTCGAAAGCGTTACTGTTAATAGTTATACAATGTAGGTTACATGACGCTCGCCAATTTGTTTTCCAATCAGGCGCTTATCAGTGTAATTATCTCGGTTACGTACACACAGGCAGAAAAACCGGTCAACAGTTTTATTGTTCTACAGACTAATTAACGGCAGTAACCCTTCGATTATTTGCCATAAATTACGTAAGTAAGACTTGCTGTTATGTGCATAAACAATAACCGTTTTTCTTTTAAATAGTAGCATTTTACTTAACTTTGTTAATTTTTGCACAAAACTTCATTGTGGGGTTCACCAAATCGGAGTGATTTTACGTATAAATTCTGACAATGCCGATATAATCGATCAAGGTCATCATAGTAAAGGTCAAGTTAATTGTCAGACACCTGTAATTTTTTGTGAAATTACTTTGAAAATAATTGTCAAAAACGCTTCGAAATATCTTTTGCTTGCAAAATTTTGTAAAATATTTAAAAATTTAAAGTTTGGAGACTTAAATGTCATCTTATACTTTTACATCAAAGAATTCAAAAATCTTTTAAATTTAATGCGTTTTGAATGACATTTTATTAACAAAATTAAATTTGTTTTTGCAATTTGTCACTTTACTACCTTTTTAGTTGAGCAATTAATTTAAACAAATTCAAGGTCATCAGTTACTATAGACACTTTACCTTCATCTCCTCTTAAATCAAGAGAAAACGTAATAAAGAAAATAACTCAGAGTAATGAATGCTGTATGAAAATCAAGATGATAGCAAAGCGCCAGGCCTTGGCCCCTACGGAATTATCTACAAGAATAAATAAGTGCGTTACTATACGGGGGCTGTGGGTTGTAGAGTAAGGTCGTTGCTGGGTCGTTGCCAGTATCAAGATGACTGCACTCGTTATGACTAAATGCGTATTCGACACGAGTATTTGTATTATTTTAACAATCACGCATGGAAATTAGCTTATCTGCGTCGAGTGTGTCCACTGTAAACAATCAGCTATTGTTAACTGTTAATACATGTTATTTTGTTTCATTATTTATTAATGATAATAGTTAGGTATAGCAGTCGTCGCGGTTGATAATTGGCGATAAGACAAATCAAATACAGTGCGATGTCATTGATCAATGAATCATTTTCTTTATGGTTTTTAGAAAAATTAGGACTTGTTATTGTTTCAAAATATTTGTCATTGATAAGTTCGCCTTATTTTTAAATCCGAAAAACCACTAAAATTTTAACAAAAAATATTTAAACCAAAACTATTTCGTCTAATAAATCTTTCTATTTTCTGTGTTACTTTCGATTGTGTAGAAGATAAGTCTAGACTTGGTCACGTCGTGTTGTCTTACTGTAAGAATAATGAACATACTCGTAAAACGACAAATGGCAATAAGTACGTGTTGTTTTTATCCTTTCATGATTTCACTTTTTTCATATTACATTAAAATCTTAAAGATATCTTCTAAGTGACATATATTGCGTGAAGAAGATGCAATGAAAAGAAAACGTCAAACAGCTCCACACTAATACAAAAACTTTACTTAATTTACGAGCGCGTACCTACTTCAATTACAGGGGTTGAGAAATGTTGAATTGTCCTTGTAATTTCCTTTTTGTTGTCCCCATCCTTTCGTTAATTTAATTCAAATGTCTGCAGCCATTTGATTGACGCCCATTTCGCTTTTTTAGTTCAAACAATTTTTGCCCTTAGTCAAATTTGAATGTTTTTGAATAACTCGATTTGTTTTCAAGACGCGTGGTAGATTGATTGTTGGATGCGTGTTTCGTCGTATAGTTAGTTACAGAAAATTGGAAAAAAAAGATATTCATTAAACTACCCCATTTTATGTGGAAAATGAAATTTAAAAAAAAGAAAATACATATTTTGAAGACAAAATCATTTTTAAAAACGTTAAAGTTTGATGTGAGTTTTTTTACTTAGATTAATTATTATTCTATTAATCGTTTTAAATGACTTTCCTTGCCATTTTTAAATTTAAATTGCGTAATAAAGTATTGTCTACATATTATTTGAATAAGAATATGCTTTGTTGTAAAATCTTAAATGGCCAAAGATGCGTATATTACGCCGCGTCAAAAAGAAACTGAAATTGTATTTCTAAATTCCTTATAATTTCCATAACAATTGCTCACTTGAATTGGAATTCATATGCGAGTACGTAGCTATATCCTGAACGTCTATTGTTGTGATTGTTTTTCATTGCGAACCCTCTAAACGCGCGCGCTGTTTTTTTATATATTTAGATTGAGTACAAAAAGCCATTTCAGCAATAAAATGTAAGCGCGAGAGGAAATAAAAGTTGAAGATGAACACATAAATGGACGTACAATGTACCTCCTCATATCACCATGTTGAAAGAAGCGTAAAGTTAAAGACCTCATGCAAGCGCGCACAAAAGTCGTAACACGTGCCCCAGCAGTGTAGGTATCCCGACATAGTGAAGCGTTCCATATAGCATGAAGGGATCGTGCCGTGTGGGGTGGAATAAATCATGGAACAGAAACATATAATAGGACTGACCCACTTTTTCAATCAAATTCCTTTTGTTCTCTCACACATAAACGATACGTGTTAAAATATTTAAATTCGTGCAAGATTGTTGCTGAATCAATGAAATTCTAACCGATTCAATTTTGTATGAGTGTTGTTTGTTCAAATTTACTTTATGTATGGTACGGTTTATTTTTCAAGGTTGAAAATGCACAGTTGCTTCTGTAGATTTTATCAATTTAGGTGTTTTACATATTTACAGACATTTAAACAAAATACGTGTTCGCACTAAGTTGCAAAACTATAAAAGATGGGGTGACAGGGGGAGCATGTCGAGGCGATGAAATTGAGGAATCCATAAAGTCGTAGTTTAGCATAGAAAATTTATGGATTTATTCCGAAAAAAATCAGACTTTTGATTTTGAAATACTAGCGGTGTTACCTTAATTTAAAATTAAATTCTTTGTTGACTTTTATTTCCAAGGTCTCAGTTTGGTTCGAGCTCCTTGAGTGACCTTGAAAAATTTAACCAAATATTGTTTGACTGTTTGTGAAGACTTCAGTAAAATTCAAGATTTAATTTTTTTTTTGTATTTTGAGTTTTAAAAATAATAACGGTTTCGCTTGTGGAAAATCAGAAAAGCATTTTAAAAGCTTATAATAATTTGACCTTGAAAAATATAAAAAATAGGATTGATTAAATCTGCGATTATATCCAGCAGATTAGGCGAGTTAGCTGATTACATAAATACATACTTGTCAGCCGCCATTTAGCATCCTTGAATAAAATAATAAAACGCATTATTCACAAAAGCTCCCGTATCTCCTTTAAAACCCTTACAAACTGCATGGAATGTAAAATGTCTTAAAGATTTAATCACAGCACACATTTAGCGTAATTTCTTGGAAGCGCACATTTATTGCATCTGTAATTTCAATCTGGCAATGGCGTAGTCGTTGAGAACATTATAAAACAAGCGACCCCCACTTCATAATACGAAATGAATCACATATTATAAACTCCGTTGTTGCACAATGCCAGATTAACGTCTGTGCTTCAGCATAATACACAATAATGCAATTTAGTTTAAGAACAAAAAGGGATTGGGAAGAAGTTGTGTGTCAGACGCGCACCATGATTCATACGCTGCCACACAATAGGGCATTGAGAATAATATGAATAACACTAAATCCCATCATATGCCAGATGCAGTCGCAACTTGCAACCATAAGTTGCATTTTCAACATTTTAGGCGTCACTTAACATATTATAATCATGCATTCGTATACAGTTATTGTAAGCATTGCGAGGATCTTTGCAAACTGGCAAGCCATGTTACAGCAATGGGTTGAATGGTGGGGATGGGAGTGTGGAGGGTAGGTGGGGATTAGTGAATACAACTGGAAGTTGCAACTAATGTTGCAGAAATATACTCGTAAACTAAACAGTTATGCAGATGCACTGTGTATAGAAGTTTATGAAATCACAAATTTAAATAACAAAGATGTTGAATCCAACATTTTGAAGGCAAACAATTTAATTGTGTATTCAAGTTTGTGTTGTTGTCGGAGTGTTGTGTTGTGTCATGTGTGGGTGGTTGCTATTTGTTGTTGTCGTTGAGCTAACACATTTGCCCTATGTACTTGTGAAATCAGACGAACTTGATAAATATTATTATGCTAACTAGATAAATAAATACAGGGAATGCGACAATTGGTGTTGTAAGTTATATCAGGATTTTGTTTTTGTTGCAGTTTTATTTTGATAAATATATGCGGATGCATTTTTGGATTGTCATGACCTTGAAATTTTTTATTTTTAATTGTTTGTTTCTGTCTCAAAAAAAAATCTTGAAACCTTGAATTGTTGAAATACGATTATGTGTTACAGTTTTAAAATAAACAAAAAACAATTTGACCTTGAAAGTTTAAATTTAAAAATTTTTTAGTTTATTTGTTTTTCAGTGTTTGTTATTTCTCTAAATTCTAAGTGCTGAAAATGTTAAAATTTCTAAATATTTCAAGGTCAAAATACTTGAATCTACTCCCAAAACAGTTAATTAAAAACTCAAATATGGTTTAAGTTACAATTAAATTAGATAACATTTTTAAGTTCAAATGGAAATTGTACAGCCTTGGGAAATTCCTTGAAAGCATTCGAAATTGAACTTAAGTGCGACTTTAAAATAAAAGCAAACACTCGGAGTGACTCACACATTTTTTATGACACATTTTCCCATATTTCTTCAGCATGTACAACATGTTTATTTAATACAAATTCCAAGTCTTTCCAAGATTTTCTGAACAATCAAAATCGCGTAGTTTGCTGCATGCAAGCAAACTACAAGCGGCAATCAAATTCATCTTAAATAAAGTGCATGTGTCTGACAAATAGTTTAAACCCACAAAAAAACATATGTATTCGACTCATATACACGAATAAATATGCGAGCATGTAAGTAAATTGAATTCTTGTTCGCTCAAGTCACATTATTTTGTTATCATTTTCGTAATTTTATATTATACAATTAAGAAAGCGAACGAGCCAAGCAAATTGAAAAGGAAGTGACCCATTAGATGGAATTAAGCGGAATCAAGACGCTCTAAAATAGGAATCGAGTACAAAGCGTGACGAGCATTATACAACAAAATACAAGGCACATAAGCGCTGGATGCGATGCATAACATCGGTTAGTCGCCGCAAACAAATTTCTTCACAGAATTCAACATGTGCGCAACGATGTGGTCCCACTTACATGCCCGCTTGTAAAGCCTTTAAGGAAATTAAACGGGGGATGCGGCAACAGAACGGATAATGTTTGCAATCATGAATTCATGTGATGCAGCACATTTTCGAAATATGCGAATTTATTACATTGCAAATAATTTGCATGATAAAGAACAGAATTTCCCGCAAAGAAAACTGTCAGCAAAACTTGTGTGCGGCGCAAATGCGAGTACTCGTATAATGTGTGAGAAAAGTTAAGTACATGCTCTTAATTATGCCACAGCAATGAGGCGAGGCTGGCTCAACCGCACCATCCATGTGCGAATAACTTGTAAGAAAATGCCCAAACTTATGTGATTTTCGCGTAAGGTGTGGGGGAAGTTTGGGGGAGGCAGGCCACACATTAAATTGTATTTATGCCCCACATATTATACTTGCGGAAGTGTTTGTGCAAGAAATTTTGAATTTTGCAAGATGTACGACTTACAATATTTAAGTAATAAGTTTCCACATTTACTTCAGCTTTTTCTTCCACTTTTATAGACTGCAAATTTTAATATTTATTGATGGCCCATTAAGTCTTGACTATATTGCAGACATTCATCGTTTATTCTACGTTATACGCGTAAAGTACAAACAAAAATTTAAAAACTTTATGAAAAGTTTTGATAAGTAAGTATTGTTATGTTTTCTTGCGGCTGTAAATTCAATTATCGGAAATCTGTCATTTTTACTTTATTCTTCATGACTTTGTTTGCTTTAAAAACATGTTAGGCGCTTACGTGAAATTTTGAGGGGGATTCGTGTGAATCGCATTTTACTGTTTTGTTGATGAAATATAAATTGAAAGTTTTGTTTTCATCACTTTCTTGTGAAATGAATAACAGAAAGTCTTTTCGGCGGATGGGATATTATGGCAAGAACTTTTTTTTCAATGTGAACTCAAAGTGAAGTTTTTGTCAAAATATTTGTTATTAAAAACAATTTTATAACTTTCGCAATCTTAAAAACAAATTAGGTAGACTGTTATAATTTATTCTACTGCAAACAAATTTAAATTAAATTATTAAATTAATACATTTTTAAGTTCCTAAATAATTATAGATCATGTTTCGTTTTTCTGAATTTAATCCTTAAGTAAACTTTAATAACAAACTCGCACGTTGCTCGGCCTGACAAACAGTGTTTAGTTCGTACATTTTCGAACTATGAATTTACAAAAATGGAAACAATAATAAAAAACAGAAATCCATTGAAATGCTCTTCACATTGATTAAAACGAGGTGGAAATATTGTGTTTCTCAGAATTTTATCAAAACTCAATGGCAATTCAGAGTAGTATAATAATTTATAACTGCACCTGAATAAATCCTATTTTCGACGAATTCATTGTTCGTTGTTTATTGCTGCGTTGCCAACTTGTAAATAAAATATACTCATAAAAAGTATTGAAATAATTACATTCAGTAAAAAGTATGTTATTAAAAAAGCATGTATAATATTAATTATTAATTTTTTAAATATACCCAAGCAGTTATGTTGTAACATAATTTTAAAAAAATTGACATTTAAAAAGTAATATATATTATTTACCTTGCTTTGATAATACCAATTTAAATATTTGTACTCTTCATAGAACATATATTATATGAATCAATTAAAATTATTCTTAAAAAGCAGTAGCCCATTGTTAAAAAAACAAGCATAAGAAATGCTTCACGTGATGATAAATATATAATGTTTCGATAACAAACCACAATCTAATCACAAACTTTTATTTATTGGCTACCGATAACGGATAAGAGTTTTGCAAAAAAAGTCAATTGGATTAATCATTCAGTGTTGTATTGTTCTTGTATGTGTATTGTGTAATTCCATTTGTCGCGGGCAGTATTGTTCTGCCAAAATTACCGCACGTTCAATTAAAACGTTTGTGTCTATTTTATTCGATAGAATTTCCTAAACTACATCATCCAATGTGATCGGCCTTTTGTTTAGTCAAAATCTAATTTGTTGATTGTGCACATTTTCAAATGCAATGTAACGGTTTAATTAAAGGATATGAATAGTAGGTTTTTTTTTTTGTGGATGAATCAATCATTTTCAATTAAGTTTATATATTGGATTAAAAGCTTTTCGAAAACGTGGCTCCTAATGGTAGTATTTCAAGGTCAAAAATAATTATTTTTAAAGGACGTCTTATAATATTTTTGCATTCAGTTTTGTTTTTGGCGTTTCGATGACTTTTAAGTGACAAATCATTTTGCAAAAAAAAAACAGAACAGATGTTTTGACCTTGAAAAGATAAAAGTTCGATAGTTTTAATTGTCAATATTTTTAAAAATCCTACTCACTTTTTCATACCGTTTTAAATGTAATTTAAATCGGCTTAAAGTCCCTTTCCCGCTGAGCACTTTTCATTGACTTAAATGCCGATCTACCTATTTTAAACATATTTGTTCTTAGAATTGAATTTCATTTAATTTAAATAAATCAAATTACTCACACAATGGTGACACAGTCGACAAATCCCATAAAATCTAATAACCAGCAAATTTAGCTTAATAAAATCAAAATTGTTCAAATATCAGAGATTACATCGCAAGATATACACACGCCGACGATAATATCGTTTGTCAGTTCATTATATTTTTGCTACTCGGAATTCGCAGAATCCACCTCGCATATTTTTGCCGCATATGTCAAATGCAAATACCCCCAATGTATAATAATCTGATCAAATAAATTCCTCGTGCCCTTATGCACGATTTCAAATTTCAATATATACGAGTAGTTACCCACTCGCGTAGAGCAGAGGAATGTGAATTATTTTCATATGTACCTCCACATAAAATGAATACAAGGGGTCGGTCGCCTGTGGTAACATTTTTCATGTTATTCTCTATATTTATTCGGCTCATATATTGTTGTAAGTTATACATTTACTCACCCACTTATACCACCTCCGGCGCGAATTTTCCGGCTAACGTATGTGGGCCGTGAGGGCGCATATATGAAATACGTTTAATGCGTTGTATGTTGCGAATGCCTTACATGTATGAAAGCTCACGCGCGTACACATCCTCTTCCCGTTTCCGTTCGGAAAGTCAAATCTGATGGCTCTGGCTGTAGCTGTAGGGTAAATCTTTCACTCACGCGACACGCAATGCACGCTTTCTTTCGGGCGTACGAGTATTTATTCCGCCTTCTTCGCTTTTACTATCGGCCAAGCAGTCAGTTGATGTAGACTTTAAGGGGGTGAGTGAGGAATAGGGCAGTGGCGGTTATTACTGGAATAGCTATAGCTACATTTAATTTAACTAAAACAGAAAATTTACCAAGAAAACAGATTTTGGTGCTAGGGAAAGCAATTTGGAACGTTTCATCGATCAAAGCAACAAGAAGTGCAACAAGAAGTATGCAATAAAATGGTTCCTTTTTTGCAAATTGCATTTTAAGAAAAAGGATGTGCCTAATCAAGTAAAGAAGGCGATTAAGAATTTATGTAAGGAATTTTTTTTAAGTCTACCATTAGAAATATGCACGAAAAAAATAGTGTTAGTACATAAAATACAAAACTAGTTCACTTCCGCCATTATTTCCACTAATCAAAAGATATTCAAAGTATTAAGTAAAAACATGTTTCTCATACACAAAGTCAACGAACACACACTCCAAACTTTTATAATAAGACAGTTCACAACAAGAACAAACTATTCAAGACAGTTCAACGAAAGTTATGAATAAAACTACTTAAGAGGTCTTTGAACACGAATACGAAGTAACCCGTGAAGATTGTGTACTGAGTAGTTGTGTATTTAATGGCAGAAACACCATATCCCGTGTAAAGGAACTCTAACTTGCTACACCGGAATTTACTGAGACTGGTAAATGGACGTGTCCATAAAGGAAGCAAGGAAACGATGCGCGTGAGTTTCATTGCGTGTTAATTATAATCTAACGCTTGTCCACGCGGTGTCGTTCTTTGTTCCGCTCTTCGTTTAAATAAGGTCTGAGGAAGCATGCCAACCAGCACACATTTAAACAACAAACAGACACAATTCTTCTTTCTCTACATGTGTATCGGTGTACTGTTAATTGGAACTGTCACAACTCGCGAGTGGCCCTGCTAATTGCATTTAGATATTCATGACAGAATTGGGGATGGGAGGAAAAGGTGGATGTGGTTCTTGGTTCTTATAATTACACATTTTTGAATTTACTGTATAGGCATGGAGTAACCCACCTGGTTGGAGAATGTATTCCCATTGCGAATTAAAAAAATAAAATAACGTTAAGACAACCATGAGAAAAAAAAAAGTTAATGGGATTGTTAAGGTTAATGGGCAATATCTTGTTACGGTAAAGATTGTGCGGGCATCAATTTTTTTTTGGAAATTCTACTAATTAGGTTTTAAAACAATGATATTATGGTTGTTTTAATTAAAAATTGTAATTGAGATTTTCAAGGTCACTGATTTTATATCTTGTAAACCTTTCAAAATTTCCAGTTTTTTTTCTTCACTTATGTACTCACTACTCATACATAAAGTGTGCAATAATACGGTAAAGTTAACATAACAAAATATTAATATTTTAAGGTCTGTAAAATTGTAACTTGAAGGTCAAAATTTCTTGTTAAATTATTTTTTCTATTATTTTAACTATAATGATTAATGAATTATAGTTTTAAAGATGCAACTTTTGTTATCAATATTCAAGGTCAACATCAAAACTTTTAAGGGTCACATAATTTAATATCGATTAAATTAATAACCTTTTATTTTTTATTTTAGATGTCATTAAATGCCTGAACAAAAAATAAATAAAATGGAGGGCATAAAATTATTATTTCAAGGTCAAAAAGCTACTGTTTTAAAAAAATATTTAAAACTTTTATTTTTATTTAAAATTTATTTATTTTTCAAATTTCTCTAAATTTGTTTGGTTTTGTACAATGTAAACGTAATGTTACGAACTGTACATCAAATCAACCCTTAGTGCGAATAATTAGGTATTTAATATGTCTTTGACAGCTTCAATTTTTTTTATTAAAAGTATCCCGAGTATCTTTTAATAAATGATGCGTTTGCAAATAATTAGCACTGCAGCATCCATTTTGTGTTTGATCCTTGTAGATTTATTGTTGCAATGCGACGCTCCACTCCTGGTATTTAATTGCTACAAAAAGCCAATTTAGATGAAAGCAGTTTGACGCAATGCAATGACCCAAATTTGAAAATGAATTGAGCTGTTAGCTTTGGCATATTAAGCTTCTATGAAAATAACAATTTCAATTAATATTGTGACCCAAATTCTTGTTTTTTGTGAATCAGAATCATCCCAGATTATAAAGTTCATAATTTTTTCATGAACTTCATTCCTTCAGTGTTCCTTTCTGTTTACCTTCCTAATATAACATATTTACGAATAAAAGCTCAAAACAAATAACAAAGCCCATCAAAGTGCCTGCTTAATGTACGTACACAAAGCAACATCCTGTAACAAAGGATTTGGCTAGTCATGTAAATTTGTGATGGCATTTCGTGCAGTCTTGCAACTTAACCCCATTTGTGTGCTGAAAACAACAACACCCTCGTTTGGTCTCCATAATCCAAACCGACCGAAACCAATGTCAAGGCAGATTTCATTTTCTTATTCTCCGCATGTGACATTGACGAGGCCACACATTTGACACATTACACCATTAGTCGTCATTATTATATGTACCACGTGTAACTATAACGGCCACTACATATGCAAGTATGTAGCAGCACTTGCTTCTTTGCATAAAGTGAGTGTAATGTATATTCACCGTGTGTGTGATGGTGATTTAAGTTAGCGGGATGTGTTCGTTTTGTAAGTGACGTGGACGTATGTGATTAATGCCAACGCTGTGCGCTGCCATCCACCCCCCGGGGTCTTGGTCGATTGTGCAGCGTCACCATCAGGAAGTGAATGTAGAAAAGGGTTAGTTCACATTTGGCTGGATTTTTTTTAAGTGTCTTGCTTCTTGGAACTAATTCCATTCTGATTTTTTATGACCTTTTATAAGGTTATCAGGCAGGTTTGTTCATTTTCCCCGTTTGAAATGTTTTCATTTTAACAACTGGAGGATTATATGCTCATCTTTCAAAATAAGAACTAAAATAGCTGTTTTCCTTCCTTTTTTATTTGTTTTATTGCTTTGAAACCATAATCTAAAGAGCCTTAAGTTCGTCCCTTTAAGTAAGTTTTTTTCCTAAATTTAACATCAAACTAATTCAGTTCAACGCTGCCCTGTTTTATTGCCGTTTTTGCAAATTCCGCCATTTTGTTGTTACCAAAAAGCTCTGCGTGTGAACAGAACTTAAGGCGACGCTCCTTGATCCATCACACAAATACACACCAACATTCAGCAGGTTTAGAAAAACCTCGGAAGGAAGCGAGCACATTTGTTGAATCGTCCAGATATAGAGGCATGTGGACTGCGGAGTGACATGAATTAATTTCATGTGCTGCGATTTTCTGCCATCGCAGACAAAATTTATCACTTCCCGACGCAAATTAATTCCCATGCAAAATGCCTGTGCGCGTCGTGTCGCGTCGCGGTCGTCCCTTTATCAAGTTTCACCTTGGGCGGGTCGTCAGGATTTGATTGTGTTCACTTTTTTTCTCCAAAAATTGAATTCGTCGCTTTTTATGAAAAAGGACTTGCGTCCTCAGTTGTAATCGTTTTATATCGTTATACACATAAGATGTGTTTCCGTCGAAATAAGGACATCTTCTGAGGTGCGGACTGCGGGTGGAGGGATTGCGCCATATCAACTCGTGTATATGATACCAAGAAATAGACGTCATGGGGTTGCAAAAAGGGTATAAAGCACATATGCGGAAACGGTTTCTTTATGGTCGAGGATATCAAATGATTTGCAGCTGACAACATTTTGTGGTGAAGGCGGTAACTCAGATTAATCGCCTTTTGGAATAGGGAAAAATAATTGAGGTTTTGCTGCAAGGATGTATGCGCCGCTGGTGGTTTAATGAGGATCTGCTATATTAACGCTTTATTTGGATGTAATATTTTATATTTGAATACATAATATGGGAATAATAGCGAGGGGGTGATAGCGATGGAAATGGAACACTATTCAAACTGTGTAGTTATGCTTCCTTGTGTAAGGATGTTATATGGCAGTAGGGGTTTATGAAATTTGGTTTAACGATCGGATGTTTCTGCTCCTATTGCTCCTTTTTGCCTTGCAAAAGGTACACCGATGTATTTTGAACAATGAAATACGGTCTTTAAGTTTCAAATTTACAACTTCAGTGTAGAAAATAAACGTTTTACCAGGGGGAAGGAGGGGGGGGGGTAAATTACTTAATTGCGTTTCTCAATTTTCATTTTAAACAATAAAATTATTGAATGTTTATGATTGTGGGCGTCTAATATTAATATTATTGGTGCGTTGACATTGAACATTATAATGTATTCAAAATGTCCTTACGACTTTACCAGCAATATTTTTTTTTGTTTTAACGCGTCAAACTCCTCTTTTCGGGAGACAAAACTTTCCTTCAACAAATCTAATCAATAAACCGAAGCACAATCGAATTAAGAAAGTTTGCCGGCTCTGTCTGCCGACTTTAATCAACTATTTTCAAACTAATCGGTAATGGCTTATTAATCTTAAAGTTATAGATAGAAAAGAAGAGGGTATTTCAAAAAAAAGTTCATCCAACAATTTGCACAAACCCCCAAAAGGTTATTCATTATATTTGGGTAATAATAAATTATTATTGACATACTTCTTGAGAAATTCAATTTATTACAGTTTAAATATTTTACCTGCAAGTTTAAGGTAATTTAAAAAAAAAACACCCCAAACAAAATTGCACAAATTTCTGACGGCAAAAGTTCGTTTAATTAATTACCCCCATCGATACTCCCCAGATGGAGACGTTTCCCCGTATTTGTAACAAAGCACACCCACACTAGCAAATTTAAGTATCGTGCTTACAAAAATTGGAACGCTTCCATTTTCATTATGTCAACAAGTGTAACAATGGAGGGGGGTTGGTCAGGATAACATACCCTTGTAACTGTAACCACATTTGGTCATATTTCTTAATATTCTGTGTATATTTATACTTTTAGTAATTGCGAGCCATTCGCAGGAACTACAACAGCACGTGTTGGTTTATTTACTGTATCGTGTTGTCTAAATATAGAGTTCTTGTACATGTGCGAGTCGTCCTGGCCGAAACTAATTTTGCAATATGGGATTTAATGTCACAGAGCAGAATAATTGATGGTGTAATTTGTATGGATATGGCGAGGGTGTGGGGAGTAAGGGACCTGAATCGACAATATTTATCGTCCTGGGTGTATTGTCCTTTATTGACACTATTTAAGTCGGTACATGTATTTTAAGCTTGATAAAAGGGTTGATGTACGAGAATATGCGAATATGAAGAGACTATTTAATTGATTGACAGGGACATGTAATTAAGTTATTATTGAATTATTCGCATGAATTAGTTATTAAGTGGTTTAATTGATGAACACACACATTTAATTAAATTAGACGGATGAACCTTTTTTTTTATTGAATCCTTGGAAAATTTAAATGAGGATTGGAATTCATAATCTTATTATGCCGATGTGAAGGATTGAAATTCTTATTCATGCAACAAACGTGTTTTTTTTTAAATTTGTTATTTCCGTCAGTAATTAAATTTGTTATTTAATCATACAGTCTTGGAATTATACATTCGTGCATTCAAACAATCAAACAAACCATCAATCATAGAATCACACAAACTTAATAATTCCCAATCAAACGATAAAACAATCAATAAGGTTTGTTTCAACTTTACAAATCAACAATGTTCGAATAATCAATCAATCAAACTAACAAAATAACAATTAAAAACTTAAACAAACAAATTGTCATACAAACAGCGAAAGAACTGCAGCATTGTTATCAAAGTATGGACAGAAAAATGTATTAACCCTCACAACATGCTGCAAGTTTATCCTTGCAAATTCCATCGAGCTTATCAACAGCAAGAACAGTGAGCACAGACTATTCAATGGTAACTGATACTTGACGTTTACACTTTTCTAACAAACGCTATGGGGAATCAAAAACTAAAACCCAAGCTAATCTCCAACACGGCAAACAAAGGACAAACAACCCCATACTTAAATGACAATGATACTCCTCTACTAAGTTATAAAGGAATCCTTTGAAGTAAAAAGCTTTGTACAGGATCAGTGAGCACGAGTTTTTCTATACAATCCCAATGGAGTTCAGCAAAAACAGTGGAATTTAAAGAAAATATTGAATCCTTAAAATGTGTCCTTAAATTATTAGAGTGCTTAAAAATTCAGAAATATTTCTTTCATTCTCTGAACTATTTTGATTGCAACAATGACTGGCTCTTCCACTTAAACAAGACGTTCCAAGTTTAGTAATTTAACTAAAATTAAGGACGTTAAACTGTGTAGTGTAACAAGAACCAAACGATCCCTGTTAAATCCTTTTGTCGTATCTACGAGTTTGGTAATTGGAGTTACAGTGCCTAATGCATTACATTTTCCGTCTTTTCTCTACAAGAGACATACTCTTGTAAAATTAAACTTGTACAATTGGATTTGAGGGGGTAGGAAGTTCAAACGCATCTAACTGTGTTGTCTTCTTTTGCTCCACAATTCATCACACAATAATTTAAGGAAGCCATTTTGTGTCTGTAATTTTAGTTGAGAAATAAATAGTTTGCTTAATATTCGCAACAATAATGCATGAATTTGCAATTTCATCCACAACAGCTGCACACAAGAATTAAGTGTGTAGTGTTTCCTGATGCACCATTTTTTTCCACAAATTGAATTTTGATGATCCATTTTTCACGTCGCCACATAGCAAGAACATGAACTGGTTTTTAGAGGAGGCGATGGGCGTATGTTTTGTTGGCATTTGAGCAGTGCAAAGTGTCATGGTATTAGAGTAAATTTGGGGACTTTATGCTGATGCCAAAAATGCCAATTCTCGTGCATGTTCATAAATGCTAAAGAAAATTAAATATTCCGTAAATTCGTCAGGGATTCCCTCACCCACTTCTCGTCCGACTTGTTGGCTTTCGCATTGCGATTGCAGAAAAATAATTTAACGAAATTGTTAAATAAGCAGAGGGAGAATAAAGTAAAGTCTCTGTGCTCGTGTGGCGCTTGTACATGCAATTTTTATCTTCCACTGCTGCATCCATGATGATCATATACCCCCTTTGTGTCCACACAGACAGTGCAAAATTGACACGAAAGAGTTTGTGTCCATTGGTTGGTATAGCAGCTTTCAGTCAGACACAATTGGGTCAAGCTCTTTCGTCGCGTAGTTATTGTTTTTTTTTCATTCAATTTATTTATATATATGACTGTATGCATTTAAGCTGCAACTACTCATCTGAGGGATGTACCAGGGAATTTAAAATAGAATATGGAAATGGCAATTTTGACTCAATGTTGGCACTAATGAAATATGAAACACAAAACAACTCCAACGAGTTTGCATATTTTATATGTTGAGGTTTAATTTTAATTGCGTGTGTGTTGAAATTATGTGATGACAAATATGTATGTGCTGTTTTTTATGTAAATATAACAAATATGTACAACTTCCTTCAACAGCACAGATGTACAAACGCATGATCAAACAAATCACAGATCATCCAAAAAAAAACCAAAAAAAAACAAAAACAAATATCAGAACCAGCAGACAAACATAAATTCAAAATTCTCTTTTTATGATATTTAAAAGGGATCTTAAAAGCCCCTAAAAGATATCCTGAAGTGTGATTAGTACATAAAACCGTAATCCCTTTTCAATTCATATGTGCAAACCATAACTTTTCGATTTATGTACAATCGATCTTCCTCGTCGCTGGCATGGTGCCAAAAATCCAAATGAATAAGCTTTTATTGTGTGAATGATAATGAATAGATAGATTCAAGAGTTTTGAAAGAAAACACAAAAATTATTTATGTAATGGGAGAAATGTGGATGGTACAAGGGCAACCTTTGCTCGTGACTTGTGACTCGTGAGTTCATATTTATGTACTCAGGACATGAAAGCATGAAACTGTATACGCGCTTCAGCATATTAAATTTAATTACAATGCAAACTGGAAAATTATAGATAACGATCTTTGGCATTCAAATTTTCTTTGAGTTTTAATTTAATTATGATTACATTGTACTTTATGTGTAATCTTGTGACTTATACATAATAATAATGCAAATAATGTTGTGTAACGATGAACTCAGGACGGGCTTAAATATTTAAATAATAACAAGGACGAAATTGTTAGACGTAATGGAATGAAACAAGCAGATTATTTCAAAACTTTTAGGCTTTATTTGTTGTTTTCAAATGCATACTTCTGTCATCTGTGCTAGAATTTTAAAACTTCTATTTAGTTTTCAATGGGACATTTCTTTGTTTCTATTAAAACGTTTTTAGTTAGGGACTATGAAGTTTGAGGTTTTTCTTTATGAGTTTTCCTGACAAAAATGGTTTAAAGTTGTGTATTGAGAAGTAGAATAGTTTGAGCATAAGTTTGAACTTGTTTGAATTGTTGTCAATAATATTGACAATATTGAAAATTATTGACAATGTTTAAAAACTGTGAACATATTTTTTACACAACTCTAATTTCAAGGTCGAGGAATTTTGTTCGCCGTTGCTAGGTGAAACTAAAGTTGTATAAACTTAATTTTAATTGCTTCCAGCAATGAATATTATTCTCCATTCAAAACTATTTTCCGCCAACAATAAATGCACGTTTATCAAGTTCCTGTACACATAAGATTTCATGTCCATACATTTCCGAACCATATTTGCGCTCGTACCGCTGCAGCAAACCAAATTCTTTTGCCATATACTGTAATTGAAATTGAACAAAAAAACAACACACATACCCACTACATATTATCCTGATGAAACATTGCAACACAAAAATGCAACGATAAAGCTAAACATTATTAGAAGAATAAATTGAATGGTTGTTGTTGCATTGGCACACTGACAAAACGGAAATGAAGTGCCGAGTGTTGCTGCAATACTTTCATAATATGGCACCCCTTCACCACGGTTCACTGCATGTGCATTGTGCAGCTTGCAGCTTTGAAGCTTTTTCGTGCATTTAAATAGTGTGTATAGGGTGGAAAAAAATCTGCGAGTTTTCAAAGAAACGAATAACTCCTTTGTGTACCTTTTTGTGCACTCACAATATTCCACTGACTTAGTTCCATCCAGACGACACAATCTCATGCTACCTCTGTTTACGAGTGTGTGCAACGCCAATGATTTCAAGTAATACTTTTTTTTTTTTTCTTATGGTATCGATTTACAATTTGTGTTTGTGCTTTTGGTTGAGTGTTTTTTTTTTGACTTGCAGTCGTAAAAATGTTGTTAAAGCAGAACAGGACGTGTACTTCTTGCATTCGACAAACAAATGTTTTCACGACACAATGCAAAGTTCTCAAGGGATCACAACATGCTGATTGACGTATATTCTTAACTCAATTTGTGAGTGCAAATTTAATGCACTTTTGTGGCGATAAAATCGTCCTGGTGCGGCTGGTGTGTGCCTTTTGGAGTCGATGTTGTCTAGCACAATAACCCAGATTCACTGTGGGAGTTTTGTACAGATTCCTTTAAGATTTGTTTGTTTTCACATTATAGCTTTCACGATTCACATCCATCATGATTCATGATTTACATGAATCATGTCGCATGTCACGACTGGGGAATACACAGTCCTTAGTCAATTTAACCAATTTCTATCTGTTTACCAAAATGTTTTTTGCCAATTTTTTGTTGCATGAATTTTTAGGGTTGATTTTCTTCGTTTTTTAAAAAAAATCTGAATTTGAATGTTTAAATGTTAATTTTATAAAATCCGTCAAATTATTTAGAATTTTTATTACTGCTTTCTTAAAGATTTCTCAAATATTGATTTACTGACCTTTTCACATCATTGATATAATATTAATAAGACAGGGTCATAAAATCAATATTTTAAAGTCAGAAAACCATTTTTTTTTAGATTTTTAAATCGTAAAATTTAACACTAAAAATTTGCAAATAAAAATTACAGAATTTATCCCTCATGCATTACAATTTACAACCCTTGATAAAGGGTAGGTACATCAATATACAATGATGCTTTACAACATTACATAAAAGTTTACATCTTTTTTGTGTCATCCAAAAACAAAGCATTGTTCATCACACCCCAAGTTTTGCAAGACATCAACACGATGACAACTAACTGCATTCATGTACAATAACTGTATTCGTGAACACATTGTGCAATGACGAAACATTGTTGAGGTGTGCAATGTAAACGAGCGAAAAAGTTTCGCTGAGACATTGCGTGAACTGACATGACGCAAATAATTGAGAAAAGTTTTTGCGTGTCATCAAAACTCAAATATAATTGAGGAAGTGTTATGTGAGTTTGACACGCTGCGCTGCTTTCTTAACGTGCAGCATGTAAAGTTCGTTGTGTTGTACATTTCACGGTGTGTCAAAAGGGTAATACGATGTATTAAAATCAAATTAAATGTCACCTCTTTGTGACATTTAATTTTTCGTTATAAATTTATGAATATATTCAACCTGTAAATTTAAATTTTGTACTATAAAAGCTTTAATCTTTATTTAGGTTTATGTAGAAACATTTGTCAATAACAATTACAATAAAATGTTAAATCAAAAATACATTAGACACAAGAACACAAGATCGCGTTTTACTATTTACTTGACTTCCGGAAGCGCCTTATGTTAAAAATAGGTCGCGTGCCGTGTTATGTGAGTAAACCCCAACCCTTGATTATTTTGATCAACCCCTCAATACAATAGGTAACTGCTGAATGAAAAGGAACACATTAGTATGCACGATTGGTTGTATGCTCATGCTCGATACGGATAAGTTCGATTTACCTTCGATTTTTCTACCTATTCTCCAATTCAGTTTGAATGAAAGCGTACTCGTATATAAACACAGAAAACTTTAAAAGTTACACCAATCCATTTGAGTGGTGCATATTGAGTCCTTTTTTAGATTTCCAGCAGTTACCTTTGTTCTATAACACCGGAGTCATGTATTTTCATTTCAATATGTGGAAACGCACACCCGCGATAAATAGGTCGACATTTAAATAAACAATAAAACCCTGTCTGAAAGAATATTTTTATGTTAGGTGGGTGGTACTGCAGCATGGAACATTAAACCTCGCGGAATACATGAAAATAAAGTCTGTCTCAATCTTTATGGGCGACATATTCTGAAGATGATTCTTATAACCTTCTTCGGTTTCATATGTTGCGTATGCGCATTTATATTTAAAGTAATGCTTTATGTGTCCACATTACATCCTCGTGTATTCCTGATGGGAAACAAATGCACTCACACACTCCAACAAGGATACGCTGTGCACATTTTTTAATGGGACCATTACACTGGGTGGTTTTTCAATTAAAACTGATGATGGGGTGGCGCAGCATTTTTTCGCCGTTGAGTGTGGAATTTACACTTTATGTTTGTACCAACATGATTCTTTTTTTGCCATCCCTCATTGCGAGTAAAACATAATATTTCTTCTGGTGGATGAAGGGCGCGCTTGATTTTTGCCAGAGCTTGCCTGTCTCTGTGCACAGGCTCTGTTTAATGGTAATATTAAATTTTATTGCATTTTTTCATGAGTTTATAAAGCTCCCCGCCCAGCGAAATGCACATAAAATATTACAAACTTTAATGAATCGTAAATACATTTTTTTTCTGGAGGGGCTGGATGAGGGTGATTTAACTTTTTAAGTACTCCGACTGAATGTGGGACGCTATTAAACGAACTTGCTTGATTGACGATTGTTGCAAATTCGTTAAATGTCATTTTATTTGTTTCCTTTGTGGATAAATGATATTTCTTTGAAAGGACTTTGTAAAAGTTTTAAATCTTTAAAATGAATATCAATTTTTACCTTCTTCTTTTCACAATAACTGTTTTCCCTTCCTTGCTTTAGTTTTCACCCAAAATTACGTTTATTTTGAAGTGTTTATCAATAAAATGGGTTTAGAAAATATGTTTATTTAAAAAACGATTTAATTCCTCTTTTTATTTGATTTCTTTTCAATGAAGTATATTTTCTTAAGAAGCGGCTTCTCAGAAACATGGTTTTCCGTCAATTCTTCTTGAACTAAACTCCAAGAAGTTGTGGCCTGAATCACAAAAACATCATTAATTTATGGATTTTCAAAGAACATAACTTTTCCAGAATGATGAAACGTAGAACCAACTCTTGGCAAATAATTGAAAATTAATGATAACTTCGAACCTGAACGCTTGAACTTAATCTCAATCCACTCAAGGTCATGTTTTCTTTTCTTTAAATTCACAATTTTCTCTTTTACAATTGAGTTTTAAATTTAAAAGATCTCAAATTGGTCAATTAGTTTTTTTTCCCTTCGTTGCTTGCTTTATTTAAAAGAAACAAAGGACATTCCGTAGCAAAAACAAATCAAAATTGCATAATTTCGTTTGACGTCAAAATAAACATAAATCCCTTTATTGAATTCCGATTATAGTCGTAATCGCATTTCCCCAGAATACTCTAATGAAGCCACGACCCCCGACATTACAATATTATACATTTTGCGAAAAAGAACAATCACAACCACGTCTTTCTTTGCGAACGATTGTTTTTTTTCTGTCGTAAGGAAATTTCCATCATTAAAAGCAAATCCCATGGTTTATTAGTTCCTTTTCTATGCTGTATTTTTATTTTGCGATTGTTCATGTACGATTTTCCGTTACTTCTTTTATGTATATGTTAACAACGGTAATTAAGTCGTTTGATAGTCGTTCCTGTGCGTCGATGTACATTTACAGCAATTAGTTTAATCATCCCCTCTCGTGTGGCTGTAAATTGTAATATGGTTACTGCTTTGCTATATCCCTCTCTTAATACATAAGTAGACAATTTTGGGGCTCACCACATTGCATTAATATGTTGAAACGAGACTCAATATATTGGGCGAATTGATTGGGCAGACATGGGGTTGGTCGATCGACACTTTGTGCTCCCTCATGGTTGTAGAATATCATGGATTTGATTTTATTGACTGCATTAACGATAAACACAACGAATGGATGAGCATATTAAATCTGAATCGGGATTATGTTTTTGTCGTAAAAATTGTGGCTGGTGTTTGGGATTAAAGGTCGATGTTTTGCTTTATTTTTATTCGTGCTATTAAAATTTTACATTAAAGAAGAGGTACATTCATAAAATTGTTTACTGCTTCATTTAAATAAGGGAAATAAATGAGGATACCTTTATTGGTTTATCGTTTTTCCCTTTTATTACGATGAATTTATTTAAATGATAGGTTCATTTGGGAACGTAATTAAAATTCTACAAATTTTACCCAACGTATTTTTAATTTATTAATTATTATGCTTGTTAATTTGAGATGCCAAAAAATTATCCCCAGTAGCCCATAAAAATCAAAAGCCATTATTTTTATTTAAAAAGCTTCCGCAAAAATAAAATTTCATCTCCTAACCACTTGAAAATCAGACAAAGTCTAACATTTAAAAATCACTACAAGAATAATTAATAATCCTTTTCTCCAATTAATTTTATGAAAAGTCTACCGCCATAAAAAAAAATTAATAAACAATTTAAGCAGCATCTAAAACGAAATGATCAGCCGTGTGAGCGTCAATAACCTCAAAATTTATTTAAAAATTTGTCTGGACTCCCAATAAATTAAATTCAGGAATGTTCCCTAAACTGTTATGTTCAGCAATAACGTGCAACAACCTTCTTAAATAACCATGGCTCATTCATGCTCTCCAATCATTGCATCATTGTTGTAACTCATTCAGAAATATGCCCTCATAAAATATGAATAATTGAGCAAACGAATATGGGAGAAAACATGTTAAATCAGTCTACCACCCCGTTTTGTGGAGTTCCACAACTGACAGTGTCCCTTAATTTATGTGATTTGAAGAGAATGAAATAACAACAACACCAACTGTTTGTGCTTTTGTCCTAACAAGTTAGGCGGCGTATAGGCTTGTATAGTCACTTGAAATACAATCTGTTGCTTTAATTGTCCATATCAGTGTATGTGGGCTGTGGCAGACATAACCGACGTTCAGTGACACGGGTGGGTCGGTTTTTGTTGCTAAAGTTGTGTTTCTCTTCAATTGAATAAAGAGACGAGAGAAAAGCTTTTACACAACAACTTATATAAATTATTTGTCATTAAATAAAAACGGCAACTGAATCACTTCATTGATGAAACAAACAAAGAATATTATTTGCGAAATTGTTTTGTGTGACGCAAAAGCTCCTCAGCTCCCACGCATACAAAAAGAAAAAATACAATTAAATATTATTCACGGCTAGACACAAAATGTAATACTTATAAATAATAAAACGATCCATTTAATGAATTGCTTAATTGTCTTTGGCATCCCAACACACATCCACAACAAAAAACACATCCAATTAAATCAACTCAACCGTTGTATATCCGTTAACTGACAGCACATTGGAATTATTTGCCACCCAATTCGAGCAATCCGACACTGCCAGTTGGGTGGGTGTATAGTTAGGATCGTCCATTGAACATACATTTTTTGTTGGAAACAAATTTTGTGATCGACCTTTTGTGTTCTGGTCAGATAAATTTACTGAGTCATGGTGGCTCATTGGGAAAACGCACACAAACTTTTTATGCCTCTTGCCAAACTAATTTATTACACACTTGGATATTGAAATGTGTCAATATTAATGCAGTTTTGAAAGACTAACTTTTAATGGACACAATTCGACGCATGTTTACAAATTTTATTTGTTATTTCTTTAATAATGTATGGTCCATTTATTTTTTGGCAAATATTGTCAATATTTGCTTAAATATCAACTATATTCTCTCTATTATTGACAATATTCACTAAAATATTTTCATTATTTACTTTAATATAAATATTGCCAATTTCAAAATAAATTGTTTTTGTTTTATTTTCAATTTTAGAAAAAGAGTATAGAATATATATTGACAATAAAATATTATTAAATTAAATTATTGTCATTGTTAAATTTTAGTGCAATCCTAAATAATATTATGATAATATTGACAATATTAATTCTTGTTTGACATTCCATGAAATTTCCATTTAAATTAAACCCCTTTTCAAAAAATTTACATTCATTTGAAAGTCCCTTTATTCCCTTTTTTTGAAGCATTAATAAGAAATTAAACCCCAAATTTAAATATCCTGAAAAGTGGGGGGATGGTTGTCACGACAAAACATAATTAACAAACATCACTTAAACAAAAATGAAATCCACTTAACAATAAAACACGCTCGTGTAACGAAATAACACTAAATCGATCCTTTTTATTTTAATTCGCAGTTGAAACAAGTAAAAAACACTTCGATCAACTTAATCCTGCGACAGTGATTACCGGATCACATCGACAAAGTCAGTACACGCGCACATAGCAAACACAACGGAAATGAATGCCAGTCAACAGGAGGAAATCATCATCAGTACACTATTTGCACAGAATTTTGATGAGGCACAGTGTGTGTGTGGCGATTAAGTCAACTAACTCACTGCATCATCAACACCACCCACGCACCTCCTAGTTAGCTGCTGCCGTGCGTCGTCGTTTCACATATTCAGTAAGGAGGAGAAGGAGGAAGGTTGGCAACCGTTGTGATTGATTACAATTTGGCGTCAAAGTGGAGGAAACAATCACCTCCACATTAACAGTGCTACCGTCTCCCGCAACACCACCGTATCAGCGTCTCACACAGGCTCTTCAATCAGATCCGAGATGTGCACACGAGGCAAGTCAAGTTGTACTAAATAATGAACAAGTAAAAAAAAATGTTCAAAATTTATGATAATGCAGCATCATTGTTTCATTCATTATTGTTGTTTAGGGGTGGGGGTGGAAGTAAAAAAAAAAAAAACAATCTCTCATTTCAAATATATGATAAGGATACAAATCTAGATCAGTAACAGATGCCGAATTTACACATCCACCCTTATCAATCACGTTAACATTCATCCATTCAAGGACCATCTATTCCAAAAACCCCACCCCCACTGACATCCAATTAAGTTAAATATAACATGTTGTGCAATTATCTAAATCCATGGCGTGTCAGTCAGATGCTTGCTCTTGGAATAATATAAATAAGTGCGAAACACCAAGGCGGTGTCGAAACGGAATCAAATAATAAACAATCGTGTACGTATTAAGACGTGTTGTATGCATGCGGGATTGGGGCGGGAGGGTTTCAAGAAACCACCCGACCGCAAGTAAGCAAGCAACCGGCTAGCTAGATGCCGCTGGTTATAAACATGAATACTAAGATGCGCACCTCCACCGAGTGCGGTTAAACACACATTTTATACAGAAACAGTAATTCACGGCTTTATCCTGTGCAGCCATTGCAAGTCGTCTTCTAATGCCTGGTACTCAGGTTCGGGTGGGGTAGTATATAAAAATGTATAAATAAAGAATGAGGTAAACATCAGCAAACCTCTTTAGGAGTTAGGACGATGCAGTTAGTAACTGGTAGAGGGGTTGGGATTGGGGCATGCAGGTATAATACTCGTACATTACGGTGATATGAGAGAAAGCTTTTCACCCCCTACTGTCGTATATTTCATACGAATAAGTGACTGTTGGTGCGATGGGTGATGGCGATGAGAATAAATGAATATCGGGTGAAACCGTACAGTTGTGCAAATGGGAGGAGGATAAATTAAAGTGTCTTTGCACTCAAGTGTAAATATTATGCGCCTTTAAGAATGTAGGAAACATGTTTCTTCGTGTTGAGAAGGCGGGCGACTTGCTCTGCATTATTGTTGGGAGTGTAAGGATTTGGGGGTTTGCCGCTTGCCTAACTTTTCGATGTTCCTAAGTGCAGTCATGTTTGTTTATGAGAAAATAATATCGTATAACCAAAGAGTATTACTAACTAGTTTCAATTTCTTTACATGTAAATATTGATTTATCGGGAAATGATTGGAATCGATCGAATTCCAATGCCTTTTCAGCATGTTTTTGGGGTGGGGTTTCTAAAGTTGTGTTGGTTTGTTTATGTGGATCATTGGTATTTAGAGTTGTAACATAACTTTGAATCGCTTCGTTGCACTATATTATGTTTTGAAGATGAAAAATTGATGTTAAGTCATTTAAAGTGATAACATCTAGAAATGGCAGAATACAGGAAATCATTTGACTTAACTCTTTTTCACTTTTTCCATTTGAAAATTGTCCGATTGTGTGAAACAATCATTCACGATTTTCTTCTTTTTACATTATTGCCTTTATTTGGTTTGTCTCAGGTTCGTCTTCTGTTGTTCTGCTTTTTGGTTTATTTTCATTTTTGCACTTCTGTTCATTTTTTGTTATTACCGTTGTCTTTCTGTTCTCCATTTCATTGATTACTCTTTTTCTTGATCTTGTTTTTTTTCAGTTTTCTATATGTTTGTCCTTTTTCCGCTGACTCTCCGTATTATTTTTTTTTTCAGTTTAGCTATACATATTTCCTTTACCAGAGAGCTGAGTTCTTCATTTTTTTCTAATTTTTACACTCCTATTCTTGATTTCTCACATGTTTAAATTTGACTTGCTTAATTAAATTTATTTTTTTTAATCTTTTTTTAAACCCTTTTTATGCAGTTTCCTTTTTTTTTCTTTTTCAATTTTCTTCTCTTTTTCAAACGTTCTCTGTTTTCTTTTTGCTCTTTCACTAAATATTTTTCTTTCTAAACCATATTCGTACATTGTTATTCCTCTTTTTTCTGTTCTTCTTTACTTCTTAACTTTAATTTTCTTCTTTTCCCATTTTTTACAAAATTTTATTCTAATCCTACGCAATCTTCAATTTTTTCCCACTTTTATTTACTTTACTTTTTACTAAACAACCAAAAATTACAATTAAGCTCAATCTGAAGAGCTAAATTAAAAACACTGCAAACACCAGATGATGACCATATTTCCGGACATCCTAATATAATCATTTTGAAATCCCAAAATACACAAAAAGTCATCACGCCAAATGTACACAAACACATTTTCCATTGTTGATCCTCAGCTCTCATTTAATATGTGAATTGTGACGCATTAATAATTCATGAGAATTCCTTTTGTTCATTAGTTACTTCAATAAACTCCCTGATGTAGTCAACATTTTGACTCCTTTGCTCCCCCATGTCCCGCCCCACATAAGTGCACAAACATTAACAGATTTTATTGCCTACAACATTTTCCCCCAATTTGTTTTTGATTAATATTCCATGCAACGATGGGGTTTTTTTTTCTTCACGCTTAATTGCAATTAATGAATAATTAAGTACTTTTGACGATGACAATAATTAGAAATTTACCTGTACTGATGGAATTTCAATGAGGACACACATTTCCAAATAACTGCGAGTTATAAAATAATTCTCGTGCAATATGCATTGAGAGAGAATTAGAATTAGTCAGGGCCAAATTGGTCACATGGAGTTAAGTACAACGCGAGAATCACACACACAAAACAGCTTAATTCATTAATCACTTTTACAAATTATAGAACTTGCCATTCAAGTTGCATGTCACATGTAGAAATGCATGGTTTGGATAATTAGACATTAACACACAATCGTAGGAATTGTTATTATTATTAGGCTTGCATGTGTGTGGGTTCTGTGTTTGGGAAAGGAGGAATGAATTAAAGGAAAAATCCACATACCCAAGTTTAAGTACAGGGTCTGCACTGGTCTACACCTTTCCAACACGTAAGCCTAATTACTTCCGCCTGATTTTGTTGATAAAAAGCTCCTCCATCCACTCCCATTTTTCGTTGTACCTAATTTAATCGACCGCAGCCAATTGCTACTCTTGTGTTCAGCACATATTTTGAAGAAGAAGAAACGCATATTTGAGTTGTGCTGCGACCCTGAAAATTCTGTGTTAAATAATTAGTAAGCAGAGGTATTTTGGAAAGTCATTTTCCAAAATGTTATCAACATACACGAGTATCACGTGTTGAAGGATCGATATGTTAATTACTCTCGTTATTGTTGGTTTTTCCCTTAGATTTCCCAAGAAATCTTGAAGCCTTTACAAATATAAATGAATCTTGAAAAGCTGCCCCAATTTAATAAATTGAATGATCTCAAATAATCCATTAATTGTTGCAATCACAAAAGGTTTATTGTATCAGCCACAAGTCTCATTGACCACATTTTGTCTCTGCGTGTTTATCTGCTCCCACACAATATTGCAACGTGACTGGCTTCCACATAACCCAATTACAAAAAACCGTTCCTCTAACAACTATCGGAAGCGAGCGTTTCTTATCGATTGAACTGCAAGGATGGATAAAGGATATATTTATGTATGACTTTATTGAATTATTACAATTTTCAATGTTTGCGTTTCGGTTTTGCTCCGCGTTCGCGTGTTTTCTTCTCGTCCTCCTCCGCATCAATTTGGTTTGTTTCTTCCGGTTGTAGTTGGTTGCGGAAAAATTGTTATCGTTTAATGTTTAGCGACATTGCGGTAAATGTTTTGCCCCAATTGGGTTCATCTTTTAATGAGTATTGAGTGGGAGTTGGGGCACATTACAAGGATAGGATTTTTATTATGTGGTTACGAAGTATTTGGACGTTTCCCGGTTCCTTGTTTTATATAACAATGTGGGCGGTGATTGAAGCCTTTATTCAATTTAACCCCTTTATGTGACCTGTGTGAAATTGAGGATTATCGAAGTGTCCTGATCATTCTTCGTTTTAGTAAATAAAATACTTCATCGTAGTCTATATTTTAATTATCAGCAAGAAAGTGTTATAACAATAAACCATTCCAGGGTCACAACTGATAATATTTCCAGTTTTATATATTTTTAAACTTACATCCTTAATCTAACCACGAAAATTCCTCAAACTAAAATCTGTAAATTCTCACTTAACTAAAATAACTTTGAGTAGCACATAAATTCTTCGACATTCTAACTATTTATTCCACCTAATTCTTACACGAGCACGAAGCAAGTGACACAGTACGAATAACCACGAAAGGAATTTATTGATACTCTCACATTTAAAGCAAATTATGTAAGAATGAAGACAGTACGTTGTACCCAAACAAATTTCTCATTTCCCGTTTGCCATATTATGTTGCAGACACGTAAATTTACAAGAGATGCAACTGCAGATTATAGCTCTATTGCATACAGTTAGTCGATGCACACATATCATCACAAATGCCACCCCCAAACCACAGTCCACATAGTCCACAGTGACATGAACATACGATCCGTAACAAAATTGTAGTTTGGGTAAAGTGCAACTGCACATTCTCATATCCATCACATCAGGTAAATCATATAAACATACAGCTATGGGTACTCGTTTTCTAATGCGATTTAACTCCCTCATGCACACATAGAATAAACTGTCGAACCGGGTTGCTTTGCTACATGTAGGTCAAGAGGAGGTTTTCTTACTTTCTTTGCGTTGTTTTGTGTTACACAAAAAACATTTCCTACATGCAGCAATTTTCTCGCTTTACTTCATGCAGGTCTTGCACGATGTACACAAAAATAGAGTCATCACTGTCTTTGCTGCACCCAATCCACTCTATTCCCGATTGCTGTTGGCGGCCTGCTGTAGTGCACCATTCAATACTGTGTGTTTTTTGATTGCGTTTTTTTATTTTGTTCATCCGTTTTGGAGTACGGTTGATGTAATTTAAACGAAATTAATTTGATTTAAAAGGGTGTTGCTTGTTCCTCATTTTTGCATGTTGAGGAGTTTTATGTGGCACGAGTAACATCAATTGAATTGAGTTTATTTCCGGATTTACATCGCCCTTGGGATATTTTTTATTTAGAATCCTCAAGTTCGAACCCCGTGAGAATTTTTTGAAGCCTTATCACTGCGTGCTAACGCCATCTGGTATCCTCTATATTCAGTTGGCTAATTCCCAAGTTATCGCAAAAAAAATAT
The DNA here is from genome assembly GCA_963854165.1 of Sylvicola cinctus. Taxonomy (NCBI): domain Eukaryota; kingdom Metazoa; phylum Arthropoda; class Insecta; order Diptera; family Anisopodidae; genus Sylvicola; species Sylvicola cinctus. The sequence continues at coordinate 2,221,174 of OY974082.1, forward strand.
TATGAAAACTGTATTGAAAGTTTCGATGTGTGTTCTCGTCCTGTGTAGAAACCTCAAAAAAATTCTAAAAGATCCGTTTCCTACGTGTGAAATAAAATGGTTTTTAAAAATTAAGCCTCTCCACACTTCAAAAACCAATCCCTTAATCATCAGAGTATCACTTAAAACAACACATTTAAAATTTAAACCATATTTTATTTGTCTTCAAATTAATCAATTTAACTAATTTTATTTACTAATTTATTTCAGGTGGCGCTTGGGAGACGAGTAGGACTGTATCGATTTTGTGGCGACATCGGTCGCGGCAATTTCTCGCGCGTCAAATTGGCAATACATCAATTGACACGGGGTAAACAAACCATCCTTTGTTATAAATTATAATCAAATATGCACAATACAAACCCATTAGCATAACAGAGCTGCTTTCAAATATGATTAAATTATGCGAATCATAATTAGGTTAATGAAACTAATTATAATATATAATATAAAGTGTGTGTTGGACAATGATCAGCATGAAAAATTATAATTGATGCATGGGATGGTTGTCTAAATGTCATCCCCTGGTTATCGGGGGCTAATTTGTTAGATAATGCAGTAATTTTTAATTAGATCGCGGTATACCTAATCGCGGTGAAAGGTTGTGTAATCGATTCGAGGCACTAATTGAACAGTGCTGATTGTTTTTTGCCCTTCTCTTGACACTTGTTGAGTGGGGTCGAGTTGCATGCTCCTTTGTGGGGTTTTATTAGAATGTTTGCAGGTTTTTGTTAATCAGATTGAAGGTTTATGTTGACACTTGGATTAACCTTAAATTTAATACATTTTTAATTTAAGGATAAGAGAGTATTTTATTTTAATTAAATTCAAACACTCAACAAATAATCCAATCCAGAAATTATAGATTTATATTCAATCAAAAGTTTTCAAAATCTGACTTCAATAAAATCCCTCTCAATCAATTGTAAGTCCTTCAAATTAATGTTTTCAAGTCTGTTTCAATTTCTCACTTTTGAATAAAATTCACTGAATCACCCAATTTACCATGTCACTTATCCTTCCTTTTTACATTTAAAAGAAAAACGCAAAAATCAAGAAAGAACGCTCTTAATGTTGCCATTAATGTTTGTGCACTTTAGGGATGGGTTGGCCATTGTGTTCAGGTTAAGTGTGAACTATTGTAAAAAATTGTAAAGAAAAATATTATCGAATTTATCTTTTACATCATTTCAAGTGCTTTCGTTTCCAACAACACTTATCTTTTAGCGGGAGTGTTTAATTTTCAATATCTCCCTTCAGTCTTGAGATGCACCTGCAGTCTTCTGTGTTTAAAACACTTAATTGGCATAATTTCTTGATGATACTCTCCATATCTGTGTAAATTGTAATTAAGTAAATTTTGAACCCAAACATTTTAAAGTTTGTAATTGAAGCATTTGAAGTTAAAACCAGCATTGATTGTTTTTTTATTTAATCTTGTTAATTTTTGCTTGTTGAAACCGAAACCAATTTCTTTTTATGGAGTTTCTAAACTTTTATGAACTTTGCGTTTTATTTTTCATTGCAGACAAGGTGGCGATTAAAGTGGTAGATAGAAGTCGATTGGATGCGCGAGCACTTCGCATGCTGTCGAGGGAAGTCACAACGCTGGAGTGTGTTCATCATCCAAACATTTTGAGGTAACTTATTGCAATCTCAATGAGTTGAAAAAACAAATCAGTGGTGTGTGAGGAAATATATCATATTAACTTTAGCAGGATATGGGAGTGCTTAAAGAATTATCTTCACATTGTCAGCGTTGAGTCATAATAATTTGTCGTGTTGCGGAATAAGCGCATTAAATTTATTCATTCGAAATTTTGCATGTAAGCACTTAGATTAGAGAATTTAATCTGCATGGAACGGTGCAGTTTTGTTCCGTTTCCGCAAGGTTAGTTGTTAGGAGTTTTGGATGGTTGAATTTTAAGTTAGAAATTGATGCATTTTCTTGCATCAATATTTATGACTTCAAAACGTTTCTTTTACAAATATACTTTAATGGTTTATTGGGTTTAATTTATACTTTTTTGAAGCGACTTTGAAGTATTTTTTTTTTTAAAGAGTTCATGAAAAGGAGTTTTAAAGAATTTTTAAAAATAATTCCTTATTCTTATTTTAATTTAGAGGCTTTGATTTAAGCCGTTACTAAATCAATTTGAAACGTTTGGGAAAAGTGAAAACTGACTTAAGAAGACATACTCGATGCCTCTTAATTAAGTCAGCAAGTAAATTTAGTACAATTAACAGCTGACTTACTTGCTTAATTAAGAGTCATCGAGAATGTCATTAATACCGCTTCCTATTAATTAACGGGCTTCTTAATTAATTTTTTGGGTAAAACGTAGTAAAACTAAATGAATTAATGATTTAAAAACCATAAATGACCTTCAAAATGAGTAAGAATCACATTTAAAAAGTAAAAAATAAAAAAACATTCAAGCACGGTAGAACAATCAAAACCGCACTACAATTACTAAAATGTAAACATCAATGTTGTGGCATCATCATAAATAATAAAATGTCTGGCCATTGAAGCGTGTTTTATGACATTTTTATTAAATTTATTATTACCCCGACGCTAGAATAAATACGGATAAAAGAACCACCACCACACCACGCGCGTTCAAACAAAGAGAAATTCTAAAGAAGGAAAATAATATTGCGAGAAAAATGAATGTTGGCAAAAGTGGAAGGAATAAAATGAAACCCGTTTAAGAAGAACAAGAAGAAGGGAGAAACAAATGAACGGAAGTTTGCTCAAGCTTTAGGGGTGTGGATGAATTCATATTTCATATTTAATTTTTTTCCATCACCATTGTTGTTGCGGTTGAGGTCTAATAAATATGTTATATCAGTCACATGTAGAAATATTGTGTGTTACAGTTAAGGGTAGGATGGGGTGGTTAATTGTAAGTAAAAGCTTAATCACACGCAAAACACAAACAAACAAGCTCTCTTGTTACTATGTGTTTGCGAGACTTGTCTTGACTTTAACCTTCATGAGCGTTACCGTTTTAATTAACGCGACAAACCCGACGACCGTCATCATTGTCGTAGGTGAAAATTTAATTTATTAAATTCTAAAGTGTGTGTGCGTGTGTGTGTGTGTTTGTGCTATTTGTTACTTGGTAAAAACTAATTATAAATATACATTGCAACGCAATCTCTTAAGTCTCCGATTTCAATTGCAGATTATTCGAAGTGGTCGAGACATTGGGTCGTGTTCACTTGGTGACTGAGTGGATACGCGGTGGCGAATTATACAATCGTATCACGCAGGGTGGTCCGCTTAAGGAACAACAGGCTGTTCCGTTGTACAGGCAACTACTGCGCGCCGTCAAACACATGGTAAGGGGGCCGCCAATATTATCCTTGTAGGGGTGGCATATCCATCAATGGCTGTATGTGATGTAATTGAAACCACATATGATGAATTGCTATTTAATACTGCAAGCGAATTTTGCTTTTGTGCGCATTTGACACAAAAAGAAGTGGATGGAGGGGTTGGGGGGTTTTGCTTCATAGCACATTATGTGCACCGCATTTCAAATTAATGATGAATGTGTGTGTTTATTTTTGGAAAATTTTGCAGCACACATTGGGCTTTGTTCATCGTGATATTAAAGCTGAGAATGTTCTTTTGGTGACGGAGGAACGCATTAAATTGGCTGACTTTGGTTTCAGCACGCAGCTCCTTAACGGTAATATAAATTTGTTTTAATGATTTGCAGGAGGTGGGGATGGCTGTAATATAAAATAAAAAAAAATTTGTATTTTATTTCCCATCTGTATAAAGGTCCTGCCCAACGATTGGACACATTCTGTGGCTCACCACCGTATGCAGCACCCGAACTTTTTAGCGACGATCACTACATTGGTGGCCCAGTCGATATTTGGGCGCTGGGAGTTCTTTTGTACTTTATGGTCGTTGGTAATATGCCATTCCGTGCGCCCACCGTTCCCGCCCTCCGATCTGCGGTGCTTAAAGGCGAATTCAACATTCCACAATATTTGAGCGTACCATGTCAGAGACTTATCCGTAAGTGAATTTTTTATAAATATGGGGGCTTAATTTGCTTTAGGCATGCTTCCATGGAAAGGGTGGACTTTAATGGAAATGTCAACTTATGGCTGTTGAATTATCCATTTCCCTCTTTAAAGACTAGTTACATTTAATGGAGGGTAATGTTTGAAACATTTTGAGCTTTATAAGAACCTTTAATAGTAAACTTTATGAAAAAAATTGTTAAAGTCCTAAAAAGGCTGTAAATTTTGAATTTAAAAAAATAATTATTTTCTGAACAATTCCACACAGAACGAATTCTAGTCCACACACCATCACGTCGACCCTCCATCGATCAAATGCTACAAAGTCAATGGATCAACTTGGACGCCACCCATCTATATCACTTGAATCTTCCAAATGAGCTACTGCACCAAGATGTTCCTAACAGCAACGGCAAAACACGCTGGTTTTCCTCAAGCAAGAAAAAGAAAAGGAAACCCCAATGCGACAGCAATCACCATCTACAACCACCATCACGTTATCAACACACCCACTACCATCATCACTATCGTCACGGTCATCCAGGTGAGATCACCATTTTGGCGCCCATTCAATGTCACACCAAACGTGGCGGCAGCGTTCTTGCTGAAGAATTCCTCTTCCCCATTGATATGCGCGAGTTGGAGGCAGCCATTGCGGCAGAAGCGGCACCCCCAGTGACACAGCATCGTCGTTCCATATTCAGTGGGACGTTGAAAAAGAAAATTGGCCCAATGGAGAGTGAAAAGGGTAGCAAAATGTTTAACAACAAACGTAACAGTATTGAGGCATCCAAATCAGTGGAAAGTGACCTGCAAAAGAAGTCTGCACTCACATTGAATGGCGGTGCCAGTTGTGTTGAACAATCAACATCAGAAGATGAGTTGCTGGTGGAGGAACAATCATCATTTGTAATGGTGCCCACTTTCTCGTGTAAGGACTTTAGCGAATTGAGTCCGTTTGAGGTGGAGGCCAGGGAGCTGCTTGTGAAGTTAGGCATTGATGATGCCATGCTGGAGGAGGCCATCACAAGTGGACCACGCTCTGATATTATCGGTGCTTATCGTATAATTGTGCATCGATTGCAAAAGCAGGCTATTGTTAATCGACAGGCGGAGTTAATTGCCAAGGAGGAGCTGATCACTATGTCGGCTATGCCGCATCGGCCTAAATCGCATCGAACTTGTGTGATACTTTAAGTTTTCAAGTTGTATGTGGATGCGTGGATTGGTGAGCGAGCTCACTTCGTTATGAAAGACACAGTTTAAATAGTAATTATTATTATAAAATGTCGATGCTCTATATTTTTAGTCTATTATTAATAAATAATAATAATAATTGTAATCGTATGTATTTGCAGTGTCAGACAAACGTATCAATTTGTGATCTACATATTTATTAAAAAAAATGCTACTAATTAGTTTGTAAGAGGCTATTCTTCAAATACCACTCACCATCCAAGGAACCAAGCTAAAGACGACCACAACTATTGTTTACTGAGTTTTTGTCAAACAATAAAATTTGTTATAAATTTTTGCTGTTGAATAAAATCCAGCAGGATTATTCCCAAAGCGTCTATTTATGTGACTGTTAAGTTGTTGTCATTATTACAAACATATGTGATGTTTTATCAAAGTAATTATGTTTCAACTGTTTTTATTAGAAATGTAGGAATTGTTATGGAAATTAAAAATATTCATAAATTTTTTGTTTTCAACTTTGAAATTTATTCAAAAGCTTTAATGAAACTTTAAGTTTTCATTCTTTATTTAATTTTATTTAATTATTTAACATAATTTGATTGTTACTGCAAAATTATTTTACCATGAAAAGTCAAAACCATCCTTACACCACCATTAAATATTCATATCAACGTTTAATATTGTTTCAGTAAACAGTAAAACTGCTAACAATAAATTCATTCAAAAAACTGTTCAATTAGTGATTCAAAAAAAAGTTGTTTCAACGCAAAATAAATTCAAATGATAATTTAAAACAAAATTCAAATTTTAAAAATAAATTTTAAAGTGAATTTAAATTAAAAAATTAAATAATATCAAAAAGGAATTATTGTAACAATTTCACGAACAAAAACATGCCAATTTAGTCAATGTAATTTATGTAATTTCTATAGATCTTTTTAATAAAAATATAAAAACTATTTAAATTGTTTACGAGTGAAGGAGAGCGTTTAAATTTAGTGGATAATATGTAAATTCCAAAGATTTTTAAATTCCAGTTTTGTAGCTGGATAAAAATATTATTATGATAAAAGTTGTATTTAGGTTAATAACTGTAATTTTTGTTTCATTTGTTAAAAATACGTAGAGTAAATGAGATAAAAACTTTTTACATAAAAATGAACAAATACTATAAATAATTACTATCTTGTAATCCATTTTTTTGTTAGAGAAAAATAATTAAATTATAGAAATGAAAACATGTTAAAAATCTGGAAATATCTGTCTTTTATTTGTCGTTATAATTGACCTAAAAAATTTCTTACAAAAAAAATTTACGAGTTCTCATGATAACGAACTTGATTTTATTTTTTAGGATTTAAATATTTCATCGAATTCAATTTTTTCTCCATGTTTTTTAATGATGGCCAGTCAGTTATAACTGTCTCTGAATTTTCTAATTTAGAGGCTTTCCCTGGACTCTTACTCCCTCCAATTGTTGTCATTCCGAGAAGTTTCTTTTTCTAATATTCGACCGAAATACTCTGGTTCTGAAATGTGTTACTCCTGTGCAGTTTTTTAATTTAGTAATGAAGACAATTAAAACATTATAATGACTTTATTCAAAATGGGTGAATGGTAAAAATATGTAAAATTTGTCAGAATCTCAATTAGCTTCTGAGGAAATCTCGTTTAAAGATTAGGGAACGTCAACATTTCAAAGTGGACTCACTCTGATGAGCAGCATAAAAATTCTTCCGAATATTTAAGATTTTTTTTTAATACAAAACACTTGTTGAATAGCTTCAGTATTTTAAGGAACGATAACAAAAATTAAGGAATTTAAATGTTGAAATAACGAATCCACTATTATGTCTTGAATTCTTTTTTTGCTTAAATTCCAAGACAAGAATTGCAAACTATTATAGTCTCTCAAGAATGTTGTAATGCATTTTAAGTAAATCCTTAGATAGCTTAAAGAAAATTATCTGCACTAAGAAAATGCATTAAAAATGGAATCACTGGAAATTATGAATCCCCTTTAAATTTATAAAGCAGGTTTTGAATTTCCCTGAAAATTTAACAAAAATTGCCGAAATTTAATGATTACACAATGAATTAATAAATAAAACCTTTAAAAGGATTATTTCCTCAATTCAAATTCCAATTAACCTATCTCATCTTGACGAACCTTTCAAGTGCCTTCAATGAAAGTGGGTGTACCCAGTCAATTTGAAATTCAGATATTGATTGAAATTACTTAATATCGATATGAGCCTACAATATTATCCTTCTGGCCTAAATTCACGTGGGCGTATAAGCGTGTTACAATCCAACACAAAATACTCGTCTAAAATCGAACAATAAACAAATACCGCACGCGTATTTTCATTCCGCATCTTTTCTTTAAATTTAAATTCCCTCTTAGAGGACGCTTTTCTTATTCACATTTCTTTTTAAAATAAAATACAACGAAATGGTTTACCTAATCTATTATTTATTTTTATTTTTATATCATTTTATGTGACCTTTTATACGTGTTCTGTGTGGTGGAGTTCGTTATGTCCTTGCTATTATAACTCATTAAACGGGTGAAGTCTTTTTTGAGGAAATGAATTTCATACTCTATCATTTGAGTTTTTCATTATTTTATTTAACACATAATGGGGTTGAAATGAAAGCAATTATGTGCAAGTTTCAAACTCAATATAAGAACTTACAAATTACAATGAATGGCTGCATGAAAGTCGTACATGTGCAGCACTCCTTTTTGTGTAATTATTATTTAGCTGGGAGTGGAGATAATGTGTGCATCTTTTGTTCGACACGAATCATTTTTTATTCAATAGGTTTTCCTGCAAATTTAAACAGTAAACCATTTTCAGCATGCTTGAATGAAGTTCACAAGGATATTTTGTTTTTTTTTATGAATATTTTAACATTTTAGTTGTTTATTGAAAATGGACGAGGAATTCAAAAGGTTTTTTTTTTTGGTGAATGATTTACGTTTTGTGTTTTTCAAAGGACTTGTTTGAGTGTTCACGCTTATCATTCAGTAATTAAAATTATCGGATCTGAAAATTGCCGGAAACACGCATAGCGACCGGATGTGATAAAACGCAGTCGTGCTGTTCAGATATTTATAAATAGTTCTTTAAATTCATTTGATAAAATTATGGATAAAATAACTGTCATAATTTTCTTTTATTTATTTTTTCCCTAACTGCAGGACCAAATTTTTAAATCAAAAGGAAATGGTTAATGATGGTAATTTACATCATAATAATAAAAGAGAGTGGGTCAACCCTCTATTGTTAGTCTTTTACACGCAAACACTTGTAGCCATTGTAATGAACTCTTAAGACTTTCACTTTTTTAATTTAATGACATTTAATTTGATTATTTATTGTTCTTTGGAAAAGTCTAGGTCCTTTGATAAATTCGACTACAATAGAGCATTACATCGCTTTCCTGCAATGAAGTATTGTAAAAGTCATGAAATGTCAAAATCGTGAAAGCCGTTTTCGAGAACCTATTCAACTTTGTTTTAGAATTATATTTAAGGAACCAAAACTTGATCTTAAAATGATGACCTCGCATAAAATTTATTTTTGGAGTCCTAAAATTAAACCTATTCTACATAAAGTACTGTGGGTCGTATAAAAACAAAACCCCAATTGAAATAAATATTGACATAAAGCTGTTATAACAATATTTACTCCCAAAATTTGCCACCATGGTAAGCCACATCCCTTTTTCAAACCCTTTCTCATTCATCTCATATTAAGGCATTATGAGAGGTCGTGCAAATAAAATATTTTAAATGCCAGTTGAAAATATATTATATTTATTCAATGGCACTGTAGTTGCGTTGAGTATTCCTAGTTATAGTTATTGCACCAATAAATAATTGAAAAAGGGAAAATAGTTTTTCATACTAAAAATATACTTCAAACTAAAACTCGCTTCAGTGTTTCTGTAAGTGCAGAGGGAATTGCATTATTTTATTTCCAGCAGTTGTTTTTATTTATTCACTGCTTATTTAGTTTACTAGTTCGTTTGAGAAATTGTAAAGCTTCATGTTAATGATTGATGAGGAATTCCGAGAGGTCAATTGGTCAAACAACCCTTTTTTTATTTAATTTATAGTTCAAATCAAATATTTTATTAACAAATTGGTTGTAAAAAAAGTAATAGGGAATTGCGTTTGAAAGCTTCAATAACATGTAATCAATACGCGTGCAATTGAGGTACATAAAAAATTTAGAAATGCAAACATCAATTGTAAACATTCAATTTTGTCAAAGGTGCATCAAGGTTTTTCAACTGCACTTAATGAAACACTGAACGCAGCAGTATAATGGGCGTTCATACCCATAGGGGTTGCAAACTTTTTCCAACCCACAGTAATCATTAAGCATTCAAATTGAAATTGACATATTCACATGATTCACATGCGAGTCGTGTGAGTGCACCAGCTGAATGAGATTCGCGCCATGAGGCCTGTGACACGCCAGTAAATTATGGCAAATAAATGTTTGCTCAACCACCATACGTGGTGGTGGTGGGTTGTGACTTGTTTACAGTTTCGGGAGGGGATGGGTTTTCATACAAGGAGCTCTTTTTCACGAGCATTGCGTGTGCTGCTTGCTTGTGGACGCGTTTCCACTAAAATATGTAATGACGAGGGCTTAAGGTCTTGCTTTGTTGCTTGATTATGTAAGAATGTTGTAATAAAATAATCGGAATGCTTTATAAACCGGCATACCTGCCGACTGTGTATACTAAATATTTATTTGCATGTCATGCAGAATTACTGTGCACTTTCTCTGTCTGTGGTATTTGTCAATCCAGCTCCTTAATGTAGCTTGTGCTTTGCCGAATTTGAATAATTGAGCATGACGTGACCGGAAAATGATGTATTGTGCGTTCATTTCTGCAATTCCATAATATTGTTATTAGTTTATTCGCATTTTGTAGTAATAATAATAACAATAATAATTTGTATAAGTACCGAGCCATTGCTGAATGCGTGGCATTCAAAGTGGAATATCAATTGAATGTGAAAAGCATTGAAAAGGAGATTTGTGTAAGAACTGGAGGGCTTTTAAAATTGTATATACTTATTCTTTAAATAAGCCCATTGAGAGCTTATCAATTAAATTTTAATCAAAGGTTGGTCCGACATTGATGAATAAACCCAATACAAAATTTTTTTGAAGCTTCTATTCATCTTTTCAAATCATTTATCTTAATTTTCGTGAACATTGTCGATCGAGAAATACCTTTCAAAACATTTTTAATAATTTTCCGTACGTTCAGTCGCTGTTTTTTTTATTGAAAACTCGAAAAAGAAAGTCTACAATGCTCCTTTTTTTAAGGCCACTTAAGGTCAAGTTATTGCTAAAATAAAGGTGGTTTAAAATACGATTGAATAAAAAATGTCCACAATTTTTAAGAACACAAAAACGACTTGACGGATTTTCACCAAAATTAAAGACAATAGGAAGAGAAATAAATTCTTAAATGTGGATTTTTTATTTAATTATTTAAAGTAACTCAATGTCAATTTTTAGCCAAAAAATTAGTAAAAAAAATTTCATAATAGTGAAATTATTGGTTTTGTAAAAAGGAAAGTAAAGTAATCCCAAAAATAGAAAGAAATGCTTTTGAAATTAATGCTAGATCGTTGATACCATTTCAACTCCTTTATTACAATGTTAAAATGCCAAAATTCTCCAAATCCTTTTAAACATAAATTTCCATGTCATTACCAAAAATAATTTTTGAATGCCAAAGCTCTCTCAAATTAACACTGACGCCATACGAAAATAAATTCAATTACAAGCCATACAAAATTGTGTCACTGCAACAAAAAGGTTGATTTTTACATTTTTCCTCTGTTTCACCAGCATTGAAATAACTATGCTAAAGATGAATTCATTTAAATTATGCCAAAAGCTCCATAGCGTGGCATGGCGTCACCTATATTTAAGCCACCCGTCCTTACATTATTACTAACTGTACTATGTAACGGCGAACACTTACACACTTTAACTGCGGTACAGAGCTCCTGCCTCTATGCTGCATTAATCATAAAACCGTGAATTTGCATTGGAGGAGGAAAAGAGTTATAAGGGGACGCTGGGGAAGGGGGAATTTTCAGCAGGCATTCTCCTCCATTCATTACAATTTTAAATGAATTTTAATGATTGCTGAGCTCAGCACAGTTTTACACTTATGTGTGTACACAAAGTAGATACAGCCCGCCCTATCACACCATGGGGATGAAATTGAACATAATTTCAATATCTGATATTTGTATAACGATTCAGTTCGCATGTGTTGAGAAGTATAATGACATTCCATCATAAGGTTTGCGTGTGTCAGTAATCAGTACACTCGGTGTTGTAGGTAAACAAAGGGTGGTTTAAATTACTTGTGAATTTAATGGGTTAAGGATGTCGAAGATTAATTAACTCCTTTCTTGTTTGAATTAAAATAAGTTATTTTTAATTTTTTGATTTGTGCTCAGATTTCAATCTCAATTATGTTTTATGTTTTAATTAGGTGCTTGACAGTAAATATTAAGAAAATATAATTATACTTTTTGAGAAAATCGTGGAGAACAATATTTTGACTAATTGTGCCCTGGAAAACATGAAAATGTTAATTGAAAACAACAGTGCTTTGAAATAAATTAGGAATTTAAGTGAGTCCCAATTTTCCAGTCATCTTTTACAACATAAAAGTGTAGCAATAAGCAAGTTTATTTTTGCTACAAATTGGACACACTGAAATTTTTTATAAATTAGTTATACCCAGAATAATGTATTGTATTTTGATTGCCATTTCTTAACGGTTCATGTTACAATTTCGAGAGAAAAATAAGCGCGAATATCGCGTGACAACTTATTTCCAAAATCCGACTCTATTACCTAAAGTAATACCGTGTCATTGAGGATAAAATTACAAAAAGTCGTTACAAAAATTTGGAATTATAGTTATTTTACAATTGCAGTATTTTCATTTATTAACTTTGTTGTGGGCTGTGGCTGCCCATCGAGACACGTTTCAAATGAATTCAGAATTTTTTTATAGAACGATAATGTTTTTGAAGAAGTAATCTTACATAAATTTTTCAATATATTGTCAATACATTCAGAAATATTGAAGAATGTATTCATGAAATACTGATAAATTTAAATAAACAGTCTTTAAAATACATTTTAAATATTTGCGTGATCTACTTAAAAGCAGACATCTTTAAAACTATGAAACTACAAGTTTAAATGAAAATATACATTGAAAATCCATTAACTCGTAGGTGATATAAAAGGACGATATCGTATTAAGCCCACTCAGTGGCGCATTAACAATCAAAAACCATTTTGGACGAAACCATGGTTTCAGGACAAAAATGTCACCTGTGTAAAGTAAAAGCGGTCATTGTGAAGTAAAATTGCCCACCAAATCAATTTATAATTGACACGCAATTAAAAGTTCATGAAACTCATTTCAGCTGAATCAGCATACAGTGCATTGTGTCTCGTTCATTTTTAATGAACTTTATATGTAGTTATATCGGTAATTTATATTCATTCATTTCATTGTTTTACTCACATAAAGAATACACGAAAAGGATTGAAAGTAAATTTATGATAACACGAAATTGTTACTGAATTTAAATGCAATTGTGTGATAAATGGCCTGGATTTATATTGACTGGATTAAGTAATTACTCGTTAAAAGGCCTTAAAAAGTAAAAGTAAACTTTAAAAATGAAGTCCTAAAAGAAGTGACTTAATCCAGTGAACATCCAAGTGATTTAAACTAAAAGGTCAGAAATTAATTTGAAATTAATAATTTTAAATAAATTTTATTCCCGTTAAAGTTATTGACTTAAGTTAGTAATTTAAATGTTCACTCTAAAAATTTTAGTGTTTATTTTCCGACACCTTAAGTTGTAGGGTTACTTTCTCGATGGCACTTCTGTCAATCTAAAAAGCTTCAATGTCCAAACCAACTTGCTAGCTAAATTTGTTTTGAGATCGTTATATGCATGTTAGACGTCAGCTTAAGGCACAAAAGAAAAACAATAAGACAAGTGTTACGGCCATAATTTCCTAATTGCGCTTAAGAGTTTTACATTTTCTTAATTCTTCATTAATATATTGTATATTGAAAAAAAAAACATATCAATCCAATCTTCGTAAGTAGCTGCAGATTTAACCGTCGATATTCACCAAATTTAGTTTAACTAAACCCAAACTTGGTATTCCACTCACTAGATGTCACCATAATCGCAAAAACCTGTTTCCACTGTCATCTCGAAATACTCGACTATATTTATCGATCGATAGCCATAAAAACCTCATTAAATATGATAATTTGTAGAATTTTCGTCGCCATATTGTCGCTCGCACATTATATACTGCAATCCATACACACACGCGAGCAAGCCTCCCGGAAAATTTCCACTCAAGCAGTCAACACACATACCACATACATAGGTGCGAAAAACTGTCGCCATCTCCATCACGGCATTTAAATTTGTAATTTGCATTCAATAAATCAATCGCAGTCGCGTTTAATTTAAAACTTTTATTCCACAAATATGGGTGTTGATATTGTTCCAATTAAGCCAGGTGATGGTAAGTACACAAATTAAACCGCAATGATTAGGCAAGTTTAATATTTCATTGAAAAAAGAAAAGAAAAAAAAGTTGAAACAAATTTTTTTGAGTGTAAAATGGATTAATCTGATTCCCGCATGTGCGTGTGTTTTTTTTCTTTTTCTTCAAATTCTCCTGTTTTTGCTGGATGAATTTGCAGGAAGCACCTTCCCAAAGAGCGGCCAGGTAGCCGTGGTCCACTACACCGGCACCTTATCAAACGGTGATGTGTTTGATTCATCGCGTACGCGTGGAAAACCATTCAAATTCACCGTTGGACAGGGTGAGGTTATCCGCGGATGGGACGAAGGTGTCGCCAAGGTCAATATACATTTTTTTCTCCTGTTTTAACACCAATACCAATTTAAAATTTAATCAAATGTCAATTAATATTGCATTGTGTTTATTAATTGAATTTTGTTTTCTCTTTTAACTTGTATGTGTGGAATGATTTAATTGGCGCAGCTCTCCGTCGGTCAACGCGCCAAACTTGTGTGCTCTCCAGATTACGCATACGGCAGCCGTGGACACCCTGGCATCATTCCACCCAATGCAACCCTAACATTTGACGTTGAGTTGCTGAAGGTTGAATAAATTAATTTATGCATTTTCCCAAAAAAAAAAAAATATAAAAACATTAAAATATAAATTAAATTAAACTGCCCTTTTATCCCTCAACAAAATAAACTAAAAATATATAAAAATGCAAATATTCCTATACAACATCACACATTGAAACAAACTTTAATAAACTATATTGTATACTAAAAATATTGTGCCAATGCGGGTTGGCCTCTTAAGGACATCATGGGGATTATTCAAACATTTTTTTTGAAGCCTCTTTCTCCTTGCGATCCTTACAACCCCCACGCTTGGACACACAGCGCAAATTCATATACCTACAATATATATATTGCAAATATTTACACAATAAATTACAAGTACGTAACTATATAGCTGGTTCGGGTTAGGGAGATTTTTCCACATTAACCTAATAAATACACACTTTTCCTAACACGAACAATTTTCTACGACAAAAGCATTAATTAAATTAAAATATACCATTTTCTTTAATTTCTCTTGTGTTGTAGATTTTCCAATTACATTGTTCGTCGCATTTAACGATAATAATTATTGTATTTGTATTGC
Organism: Sylvicola cinctus; assembly: GCA_963854165.1. Classification (NCBI taxonomy): domain Eukaryota; kingdom Metazoa; phylum Arthropoda; class Insecta; order Diptera; family Anisopodidae; genus Sylvicola; species Sylvicola cinctus. Next base: position 2,236,263 of record OY974082.1, read on the forward strand.
AAGAATATTAATATTTAAATCAAATTGTATGTCTTTAATGTTTTTTGGAAACAATGTTATTATTATAATAAACTGATTGAATAATTGTCATTACAAAATTTGGGATCTAATAAAAATGTAAATTACCTAAAATTGTTTTAAAAAATTTTTGTACGCGCTAAGAATCATTTATCATTTTTAAGGAATTCCTTGGAAAATCAATGAAATACGGAATGATTATCAGGAATTATTTCATAGTATTGATTAAGGATTCTAAACATTTTGACAATGCTCTGGATTTGAGATTAGGCAATCCAACTGATTTTTAGTTTATGGAATGATTTTTCAGTTCAAGTTTTCCTCTAAAGGTCAAATTAAGCTAAAAAAAAACAGTGCTGGCGATTTTTAAAAGAGCCACCCCAAGAATTCGTTCATATCACAGAGTTCTGTGGATCGGCCTTTGTAATAAGGATGGTAATTTCTCTAACCACTGGCTTTATTGAGAATGAAACTAAGATTTAGGTGGAGTTTAAAAACACATTTGTTAACACCTCCTGCCACTGGGACTTTCAGCTATATATCTAACTTTTAAACCTTTAAAATCTCAAAAATAATACGTGCGTTCATAAATTTTTTATTTGCTACACATTTATTATTATTTGAGTTTTTAAAGTTCCCCAATGTATACCAAATATTTTATATTTACATTGCAAACATTTCTAAATTTCAACCTTTTATTGTTTTGATAAACTGTTGTAGATAAATTGTGGTTAAACATTGAAATTAAAAATTATACTGCTAGTTATCAACAGTTATATTTAGCGGTCGCATCACATTTTCATTTCCTGTAAGACAATGATTATAACAACCAACCTCGTATCACGTTAAACTTCAGTTAAATATTAAAGTTATTACTAGCCAAATATTCTGTAAAAAATCTGATTGTAAATGTGAATGCTACATACAAATTAATTACTATTACTATGACCCATTTCCCGCTCTTCTTGCATCAGTATGTAGAATAATGGAGATCGTAAATTAACTAGTTAATTTTAATAACTTTTTATTTAATTCCAATATTAATGTTCAAATTACAATTAAATGAAAAATATAAATACAATCTGGAAGGCCTTTAAGAAGACCTAATAACAGTAAAAAATCCAGATTAAATACCGACAGAATGAAATTTCCTAATTAAGGTTAATTTTTAAAAGGCAAAAATACAACCTCAACTACAAACTGTTAAGATCTTTGTTGATTTAATAAAAAAACAATTCCGGAAAATTGTTCTCATAGATGGGCTTTGTTTGCTTATTCTCTGGCTGGGCCATTTGCCTCTCAGCCGCCAGCGAGTTAAACAACTCATTGAGACGATTCTGGATGACCTCATGTTTGGGCTCAGTGCGTCGCACTAAATCTTCGAAATTGCCCTCACGGAATGTTTTGACAATTTGCATTTGCTTCTCCTTGGTGGCACGCTTTGAAGCCTCTGTGGGTTCAGCGACAAGTGTCCTCTTCATTGCTTCAAAATTCAACTCAGTAACGTAGACTTTACGTTGGATGCCGGGAGAACTGCTTACACTATCAATGTCGTAAGCATTAAGATCGGGAGCACTTTCACGGGATGATACACCTGCTGCCTCAACCCACGAGTGCCGGTGTTGAGTGTCGATGGCTTGATGTAAACCATAGGGATTGCCAGATTGAAGACGTTGGTAATCCATTCCAGCGGATTGAAGGCATTCAGCTAGGGCCAACTAGAATTAAAACAAGAACCTCATTAAAATTAGTTCAGTATTTTTGTATTCAATTTTCGCTTACCTTATCAATCATCAAATGAGGCAAAGCCAGTGTGGCCTTAACATTGTCCTGCAGTGGGGGCAACATGTACTTTGCCTCCTCCGTCCTAGCTTCAATTATTTTCTCACAATACTCCATCAAATTGGTAATTCCAGTCACACGACTAATAAGAGCACACAAAGCAAGTGCAATTGAATGCAAATTGCATTTGTGGGTGTGCGTCAGCTCATTATCAGCATCCTCAATAGCCAATTGTTGAACCCTTTACAAGAAATCGAAATATAAACAAATTGATTTTAAAAAATCAGAACTTGCAAATTCTTACCCCAAAATAAACAACAAAAACTCCTGCACCGTCTCACCGCACGCCATTTCCACTACCATCAACGCAGCCGTATTAAACGTGGAACTCAACGCTTCCAGGTCAGCATCCATTGACAATGCATCAACAATCGCCTGCATTATATTGGCGCCATGTTTGTGTGTAAAAATGATGTCCGACCGCGAGGACGCCTCCAAAGAAATGGCAGAATAATGCTTGACACTGACACTTGAAATGAGCGCCTGATTCTGATGGCGATCCAGCAAAGCCTGCAAAATTTGCATTACAATCATCCGTGTTGGTTGATGGGGAGTGCGTGTCAATTTCAGCAGTGGTTGCAGGAACGAAGCAGGGAATGCCTTTTCAAACGACACCGTCCTGTATTGCATTCCAACTTTGAGAAGTGATTTCAATAAAATCATTTGAAGCATTTGATCACTTTTGCTCTTCTTTGAAAGGTCTGGAACTGTGTTCATGATGAATAGCATAATTTCAATCTTCTGATAGTCCGGATGATGATTAGCAAATTCTCCAAGGGCGTTAATAAGCGCCTCCTGGTATTGTGACTCTTCGCGTGTTGGCTCCTTTTGCGTGTTGACGCTTGTGCGTAAATGTGTGAGCAAATTGTTGATGATGTCAAGTGCAGAGGGTCCCACACTTTCACCAGCTGCAATTGCAATAATTTTTGAAAGGACTACAGCAAGGGATGTCTTGGTTTCTGGTGACGACTTCATGTTTTGGTCTAAATGCTGCATTAGGGTCTCAACTACTGTGTAGGAATATTGGGGCTGAATAGAAATCATTACAATCCGGAACGTGTGAATGGCGAATAGGTTGGGTACCCAAAGAACGTGACGATCCAAATGGCTGATAAGGAAATAAAATGGTTGAAATTTATATAATCTATTTTATATGTAAAAAACAAATAATTAAAATAATACTCACGTCAGAAGTGGTTTTAAAACCGATTTAATGTGCGCAAATGAAGCCCTACTGACTAATTCCCTCAACACAGATTCTGCCAAAACTGGTGGTGAACTTGGTGTCGCCTCCTCCGATGTAGTCAACGGACCAGAGTGCATATTAAACAACAACGATGGCACAATTTTCTCCATATGTTGTCGTTCCCAAATATTTTCCACCAAATCATCAGACACAGTCTTCCTGATAACGCCTTGTAACCCACGAATTCCAGCCATTCGAATGCTGTCCTTCAACTCAGAATCATCATAATTGCTGTGACACATTGAAGAAAATTTAGATATGAAGAAATCATATCGACGATGGTACGATGGGGTGTCCTCCTCAATATTCGCAAATCGGACAAACGAGTTAGTTGCCCGAATTTGTAAATTCGGATTCGAGTCTTCCAACAATTTTTGCACCATCCGCAAGAATGATTCAACAAAGAGATTTAAGGTTTGAGCATGACACGCCATCAGAAGCAAGTCCATTGCCTCCATCGCAATTTCCACAAATATGTAGCGTTTCCGGTTGATGTCCTTGGTCGCCTTCTGATACAAATACTCGCCGATTCGGTCCAGTTTTTCCGGTGAACTGAGTGAGTAAAATGTAAGCTTTTCCATGTTGGATTTGACAAGGCCATCCTCTGGGTTGACTGGAAAAATGTTGTCGACTAGTCGCTTGTAGCGGGGCCGGAGGGCTGAACAACAACCACAGCAACCTAGAATTAATTATTTTTGTTAGTAAATCAACAACTGGATTCGGAATTTATTAAGTATTAAAAGAAAATACAAGCAATATTGATTTAAAATTTGAAAAAAAATTAAAGTTCACAACATTCGTCATCAGCTGATAAGTCCTCCCTCACTTCATCAACCCATTTACTGATTTAAAGTAAAAAAAAGGTAAATACTTTTATGAAACTTTTACTTACTGAACATTGCGTTGGTTTGTTAATAAATACTTATTAAATAAAACTAATCCTAAATAATCCTGATATGCAATTTTACACTTTTTGGATAATTAAATCCGATATGCAATTCGTATCGTTCGTATTTTTCGTTGACAGTTCAATGATGATCAATCATTAAGTTGATTGTTGCGTTGCGACTTGCGGCTGCAGTACAGCACGACGCCGGGATTTGGAAAAAAATCCAATTCGAATTTCGAACATAAATATTTTGATTGCGAAAGTTGTTTTAGTACTCGTCATAGGGCGTTTTTTAAAATTGAATCAAATTTAAGCACATGAAAAGAAAATTTAAATAAAAAATTTCATTGTAGTCCACATAAAGATTAAATTATTTTTGAATTATGTAGTTTTATTTCAGGGACAATACTTAAAATTCAATGCCAAAACAGGTTTTCTCATTTATTATTTCAACTATTTGTCTTGCAAATTGATCTCAAAATAAACGATCACTTCTTTGTTTTCACTGCAACTTTACAAAAAAAAGTCAAGGTCACATCAATTAATTTTTAAATAAATCTTTGCAGAAGACATTTGAAGAAATTTAATATTTGTTTGATTTCCTGTAGCACGTGTTGTGACTTTTAAGTTATAAAAAGCACAATTATTGTTGGGGTTTTCTTTCCCTTTTATTGATGGTAAACTTGAATTGCGCAACCCTTCGTTAAAAGCTGAAACATTAATTACCCAAGGCTTACAAATACCGTTATTGTCCAAGAACAATCAAGTTATTTATAAATAGGAAAAGACTAATCGATTATACAATACACACAGTCCAAACGCAGTGGAATACATTTCATGGACGTTGCAGACTGCAGTTGTTAAGTCACATGACATATTCATGTGTTTTTGCAAAGAACGTGACGCTTCCGTTTTGGATTGGACATGATCTATTACTACACTTATCATGTGAATAAATTTAGCTGTTTTTTCTGTGTTTAAATTATTGTATAATTAGTTGCATTTTGGCAAAACTCCAGAAGGAGTTGACAGACTTTAAGACGCGTTTGAATACGCGGTATTAAAAAATAAATTAAAATCATAAAGATGAATGTGGAATAACTATTTCAAGGTCGCATTGCATTTTAGTATAATTTGTCTAAAATAAAATCAGCCAAGACTTAAGATGTTAATATTATATAAAATACTTTTACAAAAGTCAAGGAAAATTAAAATTACAATTTCAAGGTCAAGATTATTTTTTTGTCCTATATTTTGTTCGGTAAAAATGTGCCCATTCAAGATTTTTTTTTTTAACCAAATATTTCCCTTTCTTCCTTTTTCCTTTTTAATAATTAAATCAATTGCAACATTTAATCTTGAATTGATAACAGAGAATTGACATTAAATTTAAATTCAATATGCGTAAATTTTAAATTCATAAAGACATTATAATTCGTATTTTTTGGAGAATTCATTCTAATCATATTCAATTTAGGTAAAAAAACAAACAAATGAAATCGTCTCCTTTGTGGTGGATTGAATATATCGGCATGCAAAACAGCAAACACACCAAATGTGCATGCTAATTTGTTTGGCTTCTGTGGGAATTCTAATTTTAACTCACACACAGTATAAGGTAACATGTAATTTAATATTCACAACAAAAGAGTCGCGTGCTGAGACGCCACACGCACTCATTATAATTTGGAATTGAATATTTCACAAAAAAAGGATCTGCTATTTTAGGAATTTAATTTTTAAATAATATATGAGCACCCAACAGGTCCCTAAATATTCAAATTTAATTAAAAAGTTCACTTAAAACTGTATTTAAAATAATATGTTAAATTGAGTTTAAAAAACTTCATTCGTTAATTTGTATTAATAGAAATACCATTACTTATACTCACATCCTGGATCTGTACACTTCTGTACCACAGTCTCCACAAACTCAGGCAATTCGATTGGCTCGAAACAGCATTTGATTGACAACATATTGCTCTATTGTTATTGTGACCCAATTTTCATGAAATTACATATGTTTCTCCCTCTATAGTCTATGTACAATCTTGCTATATACCTTTTACTATTTTATCCCAAAACAAACATGACACTTTCATCAACTTTTACCAAATCAATTTCGATCCTTTTATTGACTAAAACCAATATCACATTTAACAATAATCACTGTAGCAGTTTTTTGTCAACATTTTAACTTTATAATTATTTTAATTACATAAACTAAAACACAATTCTTAACTCAATTACATGGCCCACACGAAATTACATATATTTTGTGTGTTTGAGGAAAGAATTAAAGGCATCAATGACCGATGAGGGTCGTTTCTGTCTACTGAATGAACTCTAATGTCTAAATAGGCGACAAGGCTCTCATTTTGTCGTCTTGACTCAATTGAAATGGTAAAAAAAAATGTAAGGGAAAATATTACTGGAGGGAGCGATAACTCTCAAGTAGTTTTGCAATTTTCGGGAGCAATTCTAATAAATATGTGGTGACTTGTGAGATTTTATTAAATTCTGCGCATGCGTTTGGATTTCGTTGTCACAACTCACAGCAAAATGGGTGGCAATTTTAAGGGTAGTTTTAGCGGGAGTTTAAATATTTTTTTAATTAAATGAGAATTGAAAATTTATTGTGTTTAAACATTTTCTTAAGCTAACTTGGAATAACTCTGTTGACTCCATAAAAAAATATGTTTTTTCAAAAACATGGAAACTTTATGAGAAAAAAATTGAGGCCTTGAATTTTGATTTTGACATTGAAATATTCCTTGAAGGAAACATCTTTTACAATTTAATTTCTCACAAATTTTGAAGAATAGCTTCCGAGTTCTCTTGCAGACTATTCCTGATATTGATTTTGTCATTTAACACAAAACTGTTGCATGAGTCTGATCATCTCTTTTTTAGCTTTCAGTTTTTTAAAATTCACCCCTTTAAAAAAAAACGAGAATGTACATCTCCGCTTAAATCTTAAACCTTGTTCTACTTTAAAGAATCCGAGACTTGTAAAATGATACCATTTTAAATTATAATCAACACAAATTAATAATAATTGTATTTTACGCAATTTTCGCAAAATAAAACAATTATAAAAATGTTAAACACAATAATCGCATTTTAATAAATAAAATCACTTAAACCTAAATCGCTTTTGTGTTTTACAACACACGCATATTAAACATTTAACGCATGCGCAATTCTTTAATACATTTAAATGACCACAAAAGTGATAAATGATCGTTAATTGGTTCAATAAACATTAATATTAATACATACGAGCATAAATATATGCGGCACATATTTGTTAAATGTATGCATTTGTTTTGTCTGGCAATTCGTGATCAAAGCATCATCAGCCCCAAAGCCATCAAGAAACGTCGATTTATGCACATTTATGAGTTATCATTAAGACTCCACATAATTTGCAGATAAAGTAATAATTACATATTATACATATTCAATATGTTTGTTATTGTGATGAATCGCTGAGACTGGAGCTAGAGAGAAGGAATGCCACATAACAAATAAACAAAAAAACAAACAAACAAGGGTTGTCCACCTTCTGCATTTCCAAACAAACAAGGTCTATTCAAGGACGAATGCACGCATACAGTCTCCAAATTAATGTGTGCTACAGCTTTTCGCGTCCCCAGTCCCCACTTGCCCCCCGGCATGGAATGAGAGTCTCGAATGCCACACTGTCGGCCGCCCCATATGTTTTGGTTTTGTTTTTATTTTCATTTTGGCACAAACTGCACTGGACTACAGTGTGCTTAATATTTAAAGCTTTGCGTCGTTGTCTTTTATTATGTTTGTTTGTTTGTTTGTTGCGGTGTCATTATTTTTATTCGCCCGCGTGATATGTTTTATTTCAATTCAGATGTGTGTTTTTGTTGTTCATTTTTAGTTTCTCATGTTCTTAATCCACTTTCCAGAACAAGTATATACTTAAGCGTCATATAAGTCGTTTGGCTCGGAAGTTATTAACGTGTGGAATTAGCTGACATTTATTATTGCAGGCCCCTGCTGGAGGTATTTTATTCCTTATTGCTTTTGAAGGGTATTTTCAAGGTCTTTCTTAGTTTCGTTGTATTTTCCCATTTTTGAGATAAAATTAATTGGCTTTAATATTTGGGGGGATTTTTTTAAAGATCTTTGATCGATATAATATGTTATAAAATTGTAACTTTCCTACTTTTTAGGAGCTTCAAAGTCGTTATGGTCACTTAATGCCGCCATTTTGGATTGGGTTTTGTTTCCCTAATTTAAAAAATTCAATTAAAAACCAACAAAATCACTCAATTTTGATTAAACTACAATTTAATTGTTTTTATTTGATTTGGATTAGACATACACGATATTAAATATCATCAATTTGATTGGCAATTAATTGTTATTACACTTTTTTTATTTATTCAAATTTTATATATTCCAATAATAATAATATTTATAATCATTTCAAATTATATATTTTTGTTTTATATTGTTGTATTTACACAAAGGTATATTCGTTCTCCGAAATATTTAATTAGCACCACAATAATTAATAATTTTAAGTATTTTTAAATTTAAGTAACCAAAATTTTCAAAAAAAATTATCGCCTTGCATTACGATGTGGCGAAACCCGACGATGATGATCCCGGGAACCACCTTTGCTGCGTGTCAGCGTCCCATTTGGATATGACGTGCTAGTGGTGCGCTGACTTCCAATCGATGAATTGGGACGACCGGATGAGAGCTCATCGGTGGACCGTCGTGTGCGAGTCAATGTGTCTGTTGGTTCTCGGCTCTTTCGGGATAGTGTAGAGTTGCGGCTCATTGTATTAGTCTTAGGCTGATTAAAAATGAATCATTCAGATTTTTAATCATTTAGGGAAGACAATTAACATTTTACCTTATCATTAGTTTGAGAGTAATTGATCTCAACTCCTTCATAACCGTGTTTAGGCTTCCAAGGGGCCAACATTGAGACAGACCTCGATACAGTTCGTGTCATTGGTTGGGGATTGTGTGCTTGCATAGAGCTTCGGGATCGTGATGATAGTTCCTCACGCGAAGCAGCACGTGCCCTGTTTAAGACGTATGGCTGTGGTATGGCACCCACTGAACAAATAATTGAGTAGATTTAATTACAAATTTAAGCCATTTAAAAAAATAAACACTTACCGGTGGTTGCATGTAAGTAAACAACACTTCTTTGACTTTGTTGGCTTGAATCACCTTCAGTTCCTGAGCTGTTGTCATGAAGATGTTCACGTTCCCTAAGAAAAATTAAGAAACACATAAATTAGACATTTTTAAAACTGAAATAATTTAAATGTATTTACTTTGAAAACGCCCTCCTTCGTTCAAACGCCCTCGCTGGCTTTTGCGGACCTGGTGGTGGCTTCTTATTCTTTCGATCTCTAGTTAGGGTATTCCTATCCGGTTGCATATTCTCAATATTGTCATCCCTTGCATAAGACCCACCCCTATTGTATTTATGCTTAGCGCTATCATTGCCTTTCACCGATTTCATAATAAACTCGGCCTCCCGAATAGCTTCCTCCTCCACATCAGACGCACTTTCTGAAATGTCACGCAAATCCCGTCTTGATGCAGTCCTGTGCTCCCGAACATTGTTCAAATGTTGTAGCGACCCACTGCGATGATCCGTTGTGTGATTGTCCATGCGATTAAGATTTGAAACGCTTTGAGAGTATTTGGAGTGGCGTGACAAAGTTGATGGTTGTTGTGGTTTCTTATTGAATGGATGCGCCCTTGACACACTGCCATTTCCTTCGACATCAGTGTCACCGAAGAAGCGTAAATTTTTTCCTTTCGAGGCAGAGGAGTTGTGGCGTGGTAATGTTTTTGATAAGACGGTTCGCTCCTTTTGAATTAACGGTTCAGGCTGGGGTGGAGGCTTTTTGGGTGCTTGTTGCTTTTTTCGAGATAAACGATCCAACGATTTGAACCAACCCGATTTTTGTCCACTGCTTTCAGATGATGGGGGTTGGGTTGAGGCGTTTGTTCGCTTGGGGATTGGACTGGCTTTTGGCGTTGACAGACGTCGACGAAGGGCGATATCTGAAGCCTGGAAATTAACAAGAATTTCCATTAGATGGTTTTTTTTAATTTATCAAGGCCAATCAACTGCAAGTTTTTGTCACGTTTAAATTTGCATGCTTGTTTGTTTTATTCAATTAAGTATTATTGGCGCATTTTATTTTTATAGCTGTTATTGAGGGACTCAATTCATTTACATGACGTCAATTATGTTGTTTCAACTGAAAGTTGCCGCCACGACTTTTAAGAGAGCCGCATTTCGTGTGTTTATCGTCCATATTTTCTTACAGTCAACAATCTTAAACGCAAGCAATTCGGCTTATGAACTTTGAGTTTACACAGTAAGTAGTTCGAAGAATTTTGTGCTTGTGATATATTTTTATTGAGCCGGCTGTGGAGATTAACGCGGAAACCTTCAATTCCAGCATATCAAATTAATGCTAATTTTATTCGCGCTCGGGTATCGGTATATCGGTGAGAAATGTGCCTTTTTGCCCATGGTGTTCTTCTACAATAAACTTTGGTAAATTACCATATTTTGTTATTCAAAAACCAAAAATATTTATTAAACCAGTTTTAGGTTGCTCTCGAATTTTTTTCGCAAATTCATAAAAAAAGTGTCATTAAGATTCATTTTAATACCAAATTAATACGAAAGCTGTATTAAGCAACTTTAAGGAATTCCAGGCTGCACGTTTTTTGCTGAGTTGTAATTTTTTTTTCTTTTAAAAGAATATAAAAACCCTATCTAAGACGATTCATTGCGGTTTATTGGTTTCCTTACTATAAATGACGAGAATAAAAGACTTTTACAAATGAGATGTAAAAAATTTAATGAGGAGACAAAAACGATCCATTTCATTGGATTTAAACGCAAAATGATTTATTAGGGTAATTTAAATCTTGAAGACTTTCACGTTCTAATTAGTTGGTTTGTTCTGTGGCATTAAAATATTTATTTTTATGACTTTCAGATGACATTTAAAATATAAACATTTTATTGTAACAGATCACATTGGTCAAAAATGTGTTGGAAACAAGAAAAGTAGTACTTAGAGTCAATGACTATGCTTAAACCGACTTTGTAAATTCAGTAGCCTACGCAGACGCCTTTAATTATCCTAATAAAATAATTTTTACCATTTTAAGTACATTGTTAAATAAATTTAATGAGTAAAAATGTTTGAAAACGATCGGTTTAGGTACGATTAAGATTGTAACTGTAAAGACTTTTTTTGCAACGATTTGAGCGAAATTTAGTTTGTCTAAAAATATCAAAATAAATTTAAATTACGCAAGTTGTAAACTACCATTATTTTTAATTTAATTTTTGTAATAAAAATATAAATTAAATTAAAATACTTATAGGCTCAAAACAAATTAACTTAAGCGCTTATTATATAGTTAATAAACAATTACTATGGGCTAAGTTAAATATCGTGACTTAATTTCAATATAATCCACATTTAGTTGCCTATAAAAAATAACAAACCATTAAATTAAAAAACGTATAGTTGATTAAACAATGACAAAGCCTTGGGCTAGGCATAAATGTCGGTTAAAAGCATTGACCGCTGTACACTCAGATGCAGGCAATATGAACAATATAAATCGTTTAACTGACACACCTTGCCAAAAAATAAATAAATGAAATAAAATAAATAAAATAAGATGAAAATGCACTTCCCACGAAATTGCAGAATGAATGATATTTTGTTTGTAAATCAATGTAACAATCTTTGAACTTCAAAAAATACTTTAACATTTATGCAATGTAATAAATTAAAAAAAATATTTTACGCACACTTAAAGATTTGTTTAAAATTCCTTTAAAAAAAAATACTTTTCGTCATTTAAATCCAAAATTGAATCCTTAATATTAATTTTAATGACTGTAAAAAATAATAACTAACATCGTTGTAAATGCAATTTAAATTTTTGCAATAAATCATTATTAAAATCCGTCTCAATGCAACAGTTAATAAATAATTCATAATGTAAGACCATCAACAGTAACAACCATTTATGTAAAAAAAGTTGGCGTGCGCTGCCCGACAATGCTGAAGGTCGGCCTATAGTTTAAGCTGGTTAAATAGACAACGCCGCCATATACTCACAACTATCAATGCCCATAAAACTCGGATGTTACTATAAAAAATGTTACAATCGGATCGGAACAAACAAACCACACCGCGATTATTAAATTGTTTGAAGTGACGCAAAACATTGTGAAGAGGTTGAGCATGAAATTCCTTAAAGATTGTGACATTCAGACGAGATTTAGGTAAACATCTTTTAAAATTAAGTTTCAAAGGAATTTGGTCACACATATTTGAATACGCATCTGGGATGTAAACAATAAAGAGATTTTTTTTGCCGCATTTTTCATTGAATAAACATTCCAATTTTCATTCATATTTTTTAATTAAACCTTTTCTCATATTTTTCATTTTTATTTGAATTCTTAAGACCCTATGGAAATTAACCACATGAAAAATTACATAACACACAAGAAGCCAAATAACTGCACAGTCCGACCTTCTGCAAACTTTATATTTGCATCAATTTACGACCAGAAAAAATATGAAACAAACAAGAAATGAAGATAAAAAAAAATCAGCTGCATTAACGCTGTAAAAGTCATTTGTAGGGGATTTGCTTTTTGTTTATTATTTTGCTTGAGTGAGTTCATTTTATGCGACAACAACAAAAAAGTCAATCAACAAAATTTGGTTGATGTTAAAACTTTATGAGTGCAACAGAAAGAAGCTTTTATTGCCGCATACGCGAACATGAACACAACAAACTGGACATAAAATTCGCGTAGCAATTAACAGCGTTGAGGGAAAAAAAAGCTGTGTAGCATAAAATGTTAAATAAATCAAATTAATTAAAGACGTCCCCGCCTTCATCCTCCCTCTTTCTTTAAAAAATTAAAGCTCACAACAATCATGCATTTTGATCTACAAAAATTCGCATCCCACAAAAGATGAATTCAGCAATGAAGATCACCTTTAAAAAATTCATATAAACAAGCAGTGGTCTTTAGTTGTGTAAAGCAAAAACGCTTAAAGCTCTTTGGCATTTGACAACTGCGTCGTGAGCTTAAATAATGTGCGCGATTTAATTTCCATCACACCACGCGCGAACATAATACAACTTTAAAAACACGCAACAGAAAGTTCCATTTCAAAGCCCCCAATGTGCAGCAATTTGTGTGAATGGAACCTGTTGCCATATTATTATATAGGAACGATCGCGCACCTGATCAGTGATCAATGTCCAGCAATTTGTGTGAATGGAACCTGTTGCCATATTATTATATAGGAACGATCGCGCACCTGATCAGTGATCAATGTCCAGTGATCGCGCAGCCTGAGCCACCACAGTGTTGCATTGCACTTCTCCCATCGTCTGTCTTCTTGCTCTTCCAATCTTAATTCACAAGATGGACTGCAGCATTTAATTTTAAATATTATATAGTATGTCCGTCCGAGAGAGCGCCGCTTCATTACATATCTTGCAAATCGATCCATCGGCATATTGTAATAAGTATATGTGTTCAAGTAATTAAAGACCAATCGAGACAACAAACAAGGGAATTAAAAATGCCGTGGAAAAAAATTGCAAAACGTCTTTGAGACAAAAAAAAGTGCAAGTCAATAAAAATCGAGGGCATAACACATACGCTGTCTTGATATTGTAATAGCGCGGATCGCGATCACGTTGTGCAGAAACCACCACCATCACCACCACTGCGGTAAACAAGCGCAGGTATTTTACACATTAAGTGTGTAAGTGGTTTTGATCGCACTATATTTGGCAAAATGAAAGTTGTTTTGTTGCATAAATTTATAAAGTAACTTCGAGAGACGTATAAGTATGCCTACATGTGGTCCGAGATCGCTTGCGGACTGTTATAGGACTGCAGCAGCAATCAACATTGTGATCACCGTAACCGATCAAATTCATCACTTCAATTTTGAACAATTACATCGTACTAATGAGGTATTAATTATCTAATGACATGCCATTTGGGTGGTTTCCATTAAAAGCAACAAAACAACAACAAAAAAGAGGTTTTGTAAAGATTGTCGCCCCAAATTCTAAGTGCAGCTCAGTAATGGATGATCGAATTTAAATTAGGCTGAGCTAATGATGAGCTTCAGGCAAAATACAATGATGATGAATGAGGATGTCAGTTAAAAAGTGCTGCAAAATAGTTTGTTTTTTTTCAATGCATAAAATACTTTTCAAGGACGAATTTTTAAATTCAATGAATAACGACTAACAACTCGCACAGTGACACATTTACAGTGACACTTGCATAAAAGAGTTCTCTGTAGCTCTTTATAATTATTGTGGCTTGATGTGCTGTCAATTTAAGCGTCACTCAACCAATTTTATAACGACTCAACCATAAAAACATATTCATCCTTTTGAATGCAATCGGTTTGAATGCGATGACAACACACTGCACATTAAATTAGGTAACACATGTGGCGTCGCGTCGGCATGCAACATCGCACTCTTTTACTTATTGAAGCAAATGTGCACCGATATACATAATTTGGACAACATACTCGAATTACATTTTATGCTGCACACCATATGTCTGCCACAATTGTGTCCCCGCAGGTTATATTTTCGCCATCGCATTCACAAATAGCATTATAATTATGGTGTTAAACTTTAAGCAGTGCATATTGTGCTTGCGGTAACAAGTACAACTTCATACTACCTTCTCGCGCGCCATGAAGTTAAAAGACTGCCAATGTCTTGCGCAATAAATCACCATGCGGTGCGGCACAATCTGTATGTGGCTTTATAAATCCAAGTTACAATGAGCCAAAGCGCGAGCATGTAGCCGTGCCACAAAAGAGATGTTAAAAAGTCTTGGATAAGAACCCAAATATGGAAGTAGTTACGGCTTTGCCGGATTTTTTATTTTTTTTTGTCCAATTTTTTTTGCTCTGCAGACTTTTTTGATATGCTAGCAATGTTATTTTTAAATAGCGTATAAACTGTACTGTAGTGTAATGTTGAGACCTCAATGTGTAAATAATTGTAAAATATGCGTTCAATGCAAAGCGCAGAATTTTTCAATGAAAAATTATCACGCTGCATAAAAGTGTGCACAGTTCGAGGATTTTTGTTTACTTTTTTTTTGCCAACAAAATTTATAGCTTTAAGCGTCCTTCCCCTGATTAGGATCATGGATAAAAAACTCAATCACGTGCGGTCCTAATTTAAAATGTTTGTTTACCTTATTTGGGTTTCTTTAAAACAAAAAATAAATCCTCAAAATAAATTCTTCTAAGGTCAATAACTTGGCAGTAAATTAACTGAGTGTGCACTTTAATTCCACGATAAAAGTTACTTAAGTGTGCTGTGGTGCTGTATGGGTCTAAAGAGATCAATCATCAAATTGGTTGAGAACGCACGCGATAAACTTAACGTCTTCAATTAAAGCTACCTTTACTTGATGATGTCTTCATTCTTTACGTAAATGAGGAGAATTATACTAAACAGCATGTTGTTTAAGGCTCAAACATTTATCCGAACTATTTAAAAGTGGTCTTCAAATTAAGCTCAATTACATGAGATAGTAAATTGGGGTCCTAAATTTTTTTTGGAATTGAGTTGTTGTTGATTTAATTGAAGATGTTTTGCCATTCATTATTTTAAATTGTAATTGTTTGTTTTATTTCAATTACGTAGAGAATGATTTGTAGTTTCATTGACTTTGAAATAATAATGACCTTGAAATTTGAAGAATAAAGTTTAAAGTTCAATTTAAATTTAAAGAAAATAAAAAAATTTGGTTTAAAATAAAAATGTTTTCGAATTAATTGTAAGGCTAAGTCAAATTACAGTTGACAAACTTTTTTAAATGTTTTTTTAAATTTCTCTAGATTAAAAAGTGGTGAACAATACTTAAAAAACAATTTAAACCTTAAAATTTAAAAATTAACCTTAAAAAAAAAACATAGATTAATTTAAATCATTAAGCTTAAATTTATGTTTCAAATTTAAAATATGTGCTTTTAATCGTTAAAAAATGTAACAAATTCTTAAGAGTTCACATTCTCATTAAAATAAACAATTAATTATCCCGGAAATGTGTAACTTAATGATTATTGATAAGTTCTCCTAAAACCTGATGCAAAAAAATATTTATCCGGATTCCTCAACACAAATTGAATTTATAAAAAATACTTAAAAATGCAATCGAGAATTTATCACACAAAATAAGGTCAATTAAATGCCAATCTAATAAATTATCGTAGTCAAAATGGGTATACACGCGGGTATATGGAGAAATGTGTGGTTGTCCTTCAATTTTTTTATTTAATTTTGCTCTCTCACTATTTTACGTTCTCAGTTCTGTATAGTATTTATGATTAATACAAAACACTGTTACACGTTTGAAGAATTAACTAGCACTCAAGAAATGTGAAGAAGAAAACAAATTCGCCGCAACTAACTAATTTTAAAGTCAACAGTATTGACATTCTTATTGTTTTCGCTTTGACATGAGTCTTACATTGTGACTTTTAAATAAATAAATACATTTAGCCTATTTTAAAACAAATAAAACGGGCAATTTGTATGTCTGTCTGACTACTGACCTCCTCAAGACGCCAAGCGACCGCATAATCATTATATGCATTAGCAAAAATTGTATTGAAGGACGCTCAAAGGGTATTCATTGTCCATCAATCAGCCTCACGCATGTAATTTCCTAATGCAGCACAATTCCTATTCAAGACAATATACTTAAGCTACTTACAGTTAATAGACAAGGCAACCAAACTACCTACTTAGTTAAGACTTGGTAGTGACTAGTGAGTCATAATCAATTTGTCTGACCCAATTATATTTTACGAAAATGGCAATGCTTTTTGCCAAAAACGGCCAAACGACAATTCGCCATGCACAAGCCAAAGACAATTGGAAGCTTTCAACAACCGTGCACCACCACCAACAACAACAATACAAGAATTAACAAAATATATTCTTACCTTAGCTGCAGCAGTCATATGCATTGCATTGTTGTAGTCACTTGTTTCATGTTCGCGGTCGACCGTGGTCACATCGAGGAATTGGTGTTGCTGTTCGCCACTGCTAGTGCTGCGCCCACCACCACCACCACCTCTACCACCGACACTGCTGCTACTTGCATTGACTTTGGCGGGACCCCGATGCTCACGATACCGTGACCTCATTTCCTCTTCACGTACCATATTCATTTTAGCATTTGCAGCAGCAGCAGCCGCCGCCGCATTATTGTTTGGGACTGATTTATCTGCTGCAGATTTGTAGCTGTTTGTGCCATCGCTTCCAGTCTTCCCCGTTGTCGTCTGTTTCTTTTTGTTGCTTCCGGTCAAAAGGAGCTTCATCTATGTGAGTGCGCGACACAAAGAAATTGAAAGACACAAAACAAACGAGAGGTGTAATTAGTATTAATGTTGACCGCATTCAGCGATGTTTGCACAATTGCAGACCTCGGCGCGTTTTGTTTCGAATATGTGAAAGACGCTTAAAGTAATATGTAAATGACGTACCTTCTCCAGTCCACCCAGTTTCTTTTCACTTTTAATGGTATCACTGCGATCGACACTCTTGTGGCCGTTACTATATTTTTCTCGTCGGCGTATGCTGTTGTCGCCGTCAATGTACTTGTCTAGACGTGGGTCGAAATGTGAGCCATCATCAATTGAACGCTCGCGGAATACATAACGGGACTTGTGGCGCGTTGGATGGGTGTCCTCGGTGTGGCGACGCTCCTTGTTTAGGAACAAGTCGACCAGCTTTACGTTGTCTAGGTAGGAGCGACGGAGAGATCTAAATAATGTGTAATAAAATTAATTAATATTTTTTAAATACAATTTTTAGGATTATTTAAATTTTTAATTTTATAAAATTGAAAAAAAAATTTAAGACCTCTCAAAACATTTTGGGACCCTTTTATTATATTTATGAATTCTTAAAAAAAATACTATTGTTAATCTTGCAATTAAGTAAATAAAAAAAATGAAGTTGAAAAAAAATTATTGACGAGTATTAAGAAAAACTAATTTGGGACCTCCAAATTAACCCTAACTTTAAATCTACAAACTTCGAGTTTTAAAACTAATCAATTAAAAGAATAAATGCATTTCAATAAAATTTAAAGAGAAATGATAAAATAAATTTAGTTTAGGACCACGCGATAGTTTATTTTGAAAATAAGTAAAATAAAATTCAAAAATCAATTATAAACACGCAAAATCGTTCATCCAAATAAGTAAAAATTTAAGATTAGTAGCACGACAATAAAAAACTCCAAAAATGGAATTACTGCTTATTTAATGACCGTAAATGACAATGCAACGTCTTACTAACCTCGATTGAAAATCTGCACCGTTAAACGAATCTTTGCGGAAGTCATTCTCAATGCCGGAGTCACCTTTGTCAAAGCTACGCTGCTGATTTTTTTCTCTCGCCCAAATGGTCTGCATCCGCTCCTTTTCATGCCGGTCAGGACTAACCAATCGCTTGTTCCTCGTCAACGTGGATGACTGCTGATGATGTTGATTGTGATGCTCCACATGAACGGGTGACATGCGATTAAAGTCAGACTCCAAACTACGCGGCTCATACTCAGTGCGATATTTGTCTTGATAGTAGCTGGGACTTAATTCCCTTTCATAACGTGGATGATGATCCTCAATGTAGCCCAAATCAATTTCCTTCAATCTTCGATTGGTCGGCGATCCTATGCGATCTCGTGATTTACTTTCACGATGATGACGTACCCCATCAGGCCCAATTGTGGTTTCACTGCGATACGTTTCAACAAATCCATTCTCATTGTTGTATTTGCCACCAACACCATTATTAATGACTCTACGTGATGATGATGATGATGTAATTGCTGACGATTTCGTAGGCGAAATTATATCCAAATGTGATCTCTCGGGCGAGTACTTATTGAGAATTTCTTGCGAAGCAAATCTATGGTATTTACTGCCACCATTATGATATTCGTCAGTGCGACCCCCACCATTGCCAATAAAGCGCTCCTCCGACCGTCTCAGCTGCGGCGGTTGCCGTTGCTTTTCATTACCAGCTGGCGATCTATGGCGCTGATGGTGCTGCTGTTGATGGTAACCTTCCACATCACGCTCTGGTGAAAACTTATCGAGCACCTCCCTTGAACCGATTCGTCGCGAATTAATCCTTGACTCCAAAATGGCGCGCCTATGACTCAGCTGATTGAATTCATTGTGCATGGGCTCGTTGCGTGGTGTTACTGCACCAGTGCCCGTCATTCTTTCAATTCCGTCAGCGCGACCTCGGTACCCAATGTCTAGCGGTATTTGCACTGGTGATAAATCACGAATAATTGGCACAATGGGTGGCTCTTCGACTAGCCGACCAGTGGCGGAGCCCACAATCAAATCGACCGGTTTTATTGGGGTGAAACGTTTGTCACGGAAATCATCAAAACCCTCGTCCTCGTCACTGTAGTGTCTGCGATGTGGCACTGCAGATCTTGAATTATTATTTATGCTACTACTATTATTATTATTAATATTTTTATGATTATTATTATTATTCACTTGTGGACTAGTTAACAACACTTCACCATGATCAACTTGATCGGCGCGACTAGAAATCATCTCTGATGCTGCTGCTGCGGTTGTTGTATCTTTCGATGTGACAAATGTAGAGTGAACTGTTTGCTTGTGGCGACCGTCCGCATCGCAAACTACTTGGGCGTATATTATTTGATCGTTCGGTCGTGTGTAGGAGAATGCTGGTGACGCCAGTTGCGGGGGTGGTGAGAATCGTTCCATTGACAATCGCTTCACCATGCCGTCCACCGTTAGTCCTTTGGTCAAGGCTGGCCGCATTGTGGGCTGTTGTGAACTATGCATGTCTTCCACCGATTTGGAGTGTTGTGCTAGCGCACTTATTGTGTTGCGCACTGTAGCTGTGAGTGTCGCTGCGGTCGGTTTCGACGGGATCAAATCCAAGTCGTTTTGGTGTGTGTAACCGATGTTACCGGATGATGGTACAGTCGTAGCGGATTTTGTTGCTGTTGTTGTTGTTGGCTGCTGCTGTTGTTGCTGCTTTTGATGACCACTTTGTGTGGTAATTACATCGGCTGCAAGGTTAGTAGCCTCTAGTTTAGCACTAGTTGATAGTGGCGTTGTGGTGGTGACTTTTTTACTACTAACACTATTATTTTTTATTTTTTCCCTGACATCAGCAATTTTAGCAGTCGCATCTGTGTGTCGAATTACATCGTCCGCCTGAAATATGGAGTCCGTCTCATCGGCGAAGAAATCTTCGTGCGGTGGATTTTCAATAATTGGGCTTAATTGTGCCTTTTTCTTTGACGCACCCGTCTCCTCGTTCTCACTGTTGTTGCGTTTGCGCTGTTGTTGCGCAGTTACCTTAGAAGCGCCACCAACATCACTTTTACTGCGCACCAAGCGCTTGCTGGGTGATGATGATGATGTCGTCACTGGTGTTACACCACCTCGTCGCTGATGCTCATCAATTTGGTCTAGGTTCGTATCACTTTTTCGGCTGAACAAATTGAATATTGATGGTTTTTTCGCTTTTTTTGTAGACGCGTCACTCACGCTGCGACTTATTGGCTTTGTCGCCTTCTTCTTGCGTGTGGGTAGCGAATGGAATTTGGTTGTGTCGTCTTAATTGCGTTTATGTGTGCCGTGAAAGGATTTTGTTGTTTTGTGTTTTTAGTTTTTTTTTTTTTGCACAAAAACAATTAACAAAAGAAATCAAAACATTTAATTAGAATAATTGCGAAATTTAAATGAAACGAACTAAAATACCGCCAAATAACGTGGCACGTTAGCGTGAAATTTTTGGTTAAACTGAAATTTATGTAACACACCTTTTTTCTTCGGATTTTGATTGCTATCCACGCGACACTTGACCCGTTCTGCTTGTGCCAAAACTAATGCCGCCTCTTTGACAATGTCCTCCTTAGTGAGATCGTGCAGCAATTCTCGCCGCAACTGTGGATGATACTGCTGGTATTTTTCGGATTCGAATGGTCGCGAACCTGAATCATAAATTTGTATACTCGTATGTTAAGTTTTTCTTCGCATAATTTAATTCTCTCGCTTTTTTTCACTTTATTTTTTTCCTTCATTTATAATAAATACAATATATGTGGATGGATATGTGTAGTATGTGATGATTTTAAGCAGAAATTAGCATAGTGTTAACTGCGCCGTGGTATGATGTCACTCATACTTGGGTTATTGAATGGATGAAAATGAAAAAATAAACACGGGAAAAAAGAGACAGGCGAAACAGTAAAACCGATTTAATTTTGTGGTGTAAAAGTTGCCAAAAATGTGTAAATTTAGGCAAAGGAAGTTGAAATGCCCTAAGTATGTGATTATTTTATTTCTATTGGGAAAAATTTTCGTCATTTTATTATGCTTTTGTAATTTTTAATTGAGATGGAAATGTCGATTTCTTTTTCATTGTGTTATGATTTTAATCAAATGAAACATCTTCATTGAGTTTTTTATATTTTTAATGGTCATTTTAATACTCACAATGCGAATGCAAGGGATCAATCAACTCGTTTTTTTTAAATTGTTAAAAGTTTTATTATTTTACCCAGCAAAAAAAAAATTTTAAGCCATTATTAATTATTCAATTAAAAACTGTTAAATTAAAAAAAAATATTTAAAATGCGGAGTAAAAGAGAACAACACTGCAAAAAGTATTAAATTCATAAATGTTCTGCATCAAATCAAAATGCCCGTTAAAACTTATAAAAAACGTTGGTCATCAATTTATTTATAATTAATTTTATAGGAACAGTTATTAATGAGCAAGCTGAGGAAAAGAGCCATCATAGTTTTGTAAAAAAACAGTGAAAAATAATAAAAAATAATGTTCCCATAAAACTAAATCTGCAGTGCTTTTTACGCTTTATAAAAAATGCCTTATAGATAAAAATAGATATGTCACTGTTGGTGGTCAGTGATCGTTCGCTTTCCTCAATAATAAACATTAATAAATGTCATTCATTTCCCATAAGGCTGCATGAAAGTAAATATAAGGGAACAAATGGACACTCATTTTTTCTGATTATTTAAAGGCGCTAATTTATTCATTCAATATTCCGTTATTACCTGTTCATTCTTCTTTCATTGTTTTTGCAGTTCAAGAAAGTTAATTTTATTAGCAAATAGTCTGCAGCATTTGGCAATGATAAATTCACAGAAGTTTTTTTATTTGCAAAAGAAAATGAAGAAAGAAAGATAGCCTTACTTGCAGATGAAAAATGGAGTCTTAAACCCATATATTTATTCTAATAATCTAATAAAATATTTAAAATCTTTTACGAAAATGTCTTTTTATCTTTCAAACAAATCGGTAAAAAATCGACCTTATACTACTATTATTTTAAGGAATTAAAGTTAAAAAAATCACCATCATCAGATGTTTATTAGTTAGTTAAATTAAATATCAACAGCAATATTTATAACAATCATTTGTCATTATAATCTCGTAATATTGATTTAAGAAAAGCTTTTAAAAATCAATCATTATTTACCATTGTGAATCAACACGTACGTTAAGTAAATAAATCAGCGCGTCTTCAATCAACGTCTTAAGACTTAAATAAAGAAACGAATTCCAATCAAATGAGCATTGGGCAAGCTTCCCAAACAATTAAAGTCATTCACGTGAAACCAAAACACACACCGATTGACCTTGAACAATCTGACGAGGATAGGAAACCAAATAAATATTGTACAAAATGACCAGAACAATCGCTGGAAAAAAAACGTAGCACAAATTTGCAATAAAATGTGTTGAATTGAAATTTATGTAGGTGACCTTGAATTAATAAATCTTAACGTCTTCGCGGTAACACCGCAACTACTTTAAAAGGAGTGCTTAAACCCCTAATTGATTCGTTCTTCATCAAAAGAATACAAAATTATGATTATTATGACACAATGCACGGAAATAAATTGCATGTTCTTTTCACACAAATAATAAACGGGGGAAAAAAAGAAATAATGTGCCATGTAAATTCAAATGAGAACACTCAGCACTGTTACAAATATGCGCTGTTAAGTACAAGTCATAAAGTCAAGAAATCGCCACAGTGTGGTGATCGTGACGTCTTGACACCCACTCGTGCGTCGCATGTACATAGTTACACACTTCCTGCAGCAAAAGAAGACGACAATTCGACTCATATAAAAGCAATTGTACACCGCGCAATAAATACAAAAATTGCTGTTATTAATTGCGTCATACTTCATACGATCGTAACTCATAAATATATGAATATACTTAATATGCACAACAGATACAGTGTGTACCCTCTGATCGCATTGCAATAATTTTTAACCGTGTATTCGTTTTGTTATATTATGTTAAAACAAAGGCCGTTTTACCGCAAGTATAACGCGCGCAAGTTTAAACGACGTTTAAGTACGAGCATGAGCAAAAGAGAGAGTGAGTGCAGCGGGATCGTTCAATGCGGCGCAACGCAGAGGATCGTCGTCGCGCGGAGTGCACAATTGATCTGCGCACACATTACACTATGCTGCAGCTACAGGTTGCGCGGTGCAAGTTTACAACGCGATTATGGGTGCATATAACAAAGTGCCTATCGAACTTACTTACATAAATATAATATGTGGCAGTAGACGACTTGTTTTCTTCGTCAATATAATGTATACAAGCAGCACTTTTTGCACGCCACCCCGCGCCTGGACCCCATTAGTTATTTAATTCAGTTTTGTTACTATGGATGAAAACCACAAATACCAATTTGTGTATGGGTGGTGTGTGCGCGGATTTGGCGCATAGCACCGCCAACATGCTATAAAGACGATCTATACATTAAGGCTGTATAGTGTGCATGACTTAAGATGCCAAGTGCTCGACTTCTTATTGAATTAATATTATTTATACTAACACACAATAATCATATTTGAACAATCATCACGAAGTAGAAAATTGGATTTCACGTTGGTGTAGCTCTGGCTTCGACAGTGCAATCATTGAGCGAGATCTGCACAACTATTTACAGTTTAAATAAGTAAACTGGTGAAATGAGGACTCTTTTCTTGCGTTGAAAAAAAAGAAGCACAACTTCTTCTTATTTTCGTAAAATTAACGTAATACATATCATAAGACATTTGATATTTGTGTGAAGATCGCCGACAGTTGTGACCATTATTATACTTGAAAGGTGAGAAAACTCATTTCGTGATGAAATTGTTTGCCAAAATAAAACAAGCTTCTTCAATTTTTCTGTTTTCTTTTCTTAATTTTTAAATTTTCTGTGAGAAAATGGTTTCCGTTGATTAAAATTGCATTAGCGTAGTAACATATGCGCCGCGACTTAATATGTTTTTGCATTAAAGTTCAAAAGGAAGCTTTTGTGTGGGTCAGAATTCAAAAAACAAGCTGTTCTCTTTTACTCAGTGTCTAGATCACATTTGGTAAATTGTACTATACTCGTATAAGTAAAATTTAATTTAATTATAAG
Source organism: Sylvicola cinctus (assembly GCA_963854165.1). NCBI lineage: Eukaryota > Metazoa > Arthropoda > Insecta > Diptera > Anisopodidae > Sylvicola > Sylvicola cinctus. Next base: position 2,260,873 of record OY974082.1, read on the forward strand.
AATAAGAACTTCAATTTGAATGCCAGTAATAAAGCTTTCATACTTTAAGTTATTTCTCTTTTGCTCATTAAATTTAAATTTTATATTTTAAAAACACGTGTTCTTCAATGTGTTACTTTTAATCAGTCTAACAATTAAATAAGATATATTTTATAAGTTAAGAACGAACAAAAACGTAAAATTATTAAATTGAAATGAGTAACTATAAGAATATTTCAAGGTCAAAACATTTTATATAAAAATAAATCAATAAATATTAAGTTATTTAATTATAATGAAAAACAATTTTAATGTCAAAATTAAAAATATTCAAGGTCAATTAATTTAATGAATCCCAAAAAAAGGGTTCGCATAATTTTTGTTTTACAAAATCCCTTCTTTTTTTAAATAATATTACGAAAATTTAAATGTATTAAAATGAAAACGTCTAACTAAACTTCAATAAATAATAATAATATAATTACTCAAGTTCTCACGCCATGTGTTGTTGCCTAATACGAGTACTACCGGTGTGACGAGATAGACATTGAGGTGTCAAGCCTTACACACATTTTTTTTTAATTCTAATTGAATTTGCTATAGAGGGAAGACATACTGTCACTGAGTGCTTGATTTGAAAACTCAAACGTTGCAAATATATCTCGCACAGCATTGAATTCAAACTTGAATAAATGCGGCGCACAATGTAAATTGCAATTACCATTATAACAATAAACGATTTTGCTAAGCGACATTAGCACTCAATTTTCGCCAACTAACTTTATATCTATTCATTATTTTATATGCCATTTATTTATTTATTTACTAAGTACGTCGTAAAACAATGTGTAGGCGCCTTTTATGTATTTTATATTCAATTTCATTATACATGCGAACGCCTCGACAATTTTTGACGCATTTTTGTTTCTTCAGTACCAACACACTGAGAAGTGCAAAATGTTAATGTTTAATTTGTTTATGTGTGCGCTGTTTGAGATAATTATGCAGATATTTGACATAGTGTCATTTTATGAAGGCGCCCATTTAACACCCTAACATTGTTTAACTATCTGAATATTCAATCAATCATTTTTTATATGTTTGACTAGAATGTGGTGGAGAATTTAGGCGAGCCAAGGCTTTTTTATGGGAGAAATAAGTGATTTTTGAGGTTGATCATGAATGCGAGGTTGTAATTTCATTTAATTGATTATTTAATGGTGATATAAATAATTTTACAATATCAATTTTTAATTCACGTAACTTTTTTTAATTGCTGTACTTAAACAAAACTGTTGCTTTCGTAATTTTTATTTGTCTTTTCGCAATAGAAAAAGTTTCATCAAAATATCATTATTGGGAACCAATATTTTCAAGGTCATTTAAATTATCTAATGCTCATCACCTCTTCACTTTCAACATAAAAATTTTCAAATAGCAATTCAGTGGTAATAAAATGACGATTAACTATTTGTTGGTGATTATCTTAGATTAACCTTTTTTATTCAATTCTCAAAACTTGGGCCTCAGGCTATAGAATTTGAAAGTCAGTAAATAAATAAATAAAAATCAGCGAGAAGGTAAAATGTGATGATTATTGTATTTGGATGCGCACACGGAACATAAAAACATGGTTTTTGCTAATTAAAAGAAAAATTTTAGCAAATTTTGTTTTATTTTTATTGGGATCAAAAATTATGAGGAAATGTTTTTTTTATTTACATAAATGTGCAGTAGAGTAAGCACTAAAAAAATGTGTTACAAAAATAGTAAACAAAATTTGAAAAAAAAACCATTGAATCGGTCTAAATATAAAGTAGTTAGAAACAAAAATTACAATAATTTTGCACCTTAACGAAAAAACTCAGTCAAAAAAAGGTAACGTTAAAAGTGGTCTCTAATTGCACATTTTAAAATACAAAAAACTTTTACACCGTGAGACTTAAGCCCACTACAAAAACTCACACCTTGAGGGCAATACGATAAACAAAAGTTGCTACAATTGCAGGTAGGCCAAAATAGTTCGCACTCAAATTCACTTTCAGCTGCAATTAAACGGTTTTTGCACAACTCACTAAATGCGAATAATTACATGAATTGAATACCAAATTTGGCATGGTTGTTGAGCTTTTTCTTGTTAATTTAGTTATGTGTTATAAATGAAACGTTATACATAATATAATTGAGCACACATGACATTTAAATTGAAACATATTACATAAATTGGTTAGGCAAGTTCGTTTTCAATTCTAAAGAAAATTACAATTGAGATCATTAGAGCAATTAAAGAGAATAAAAAATTAATTAAAAAGTTAACTGAGGACAGTTGGAATGTTAAAATGCATTTTTGAAAATATTTGTTTGACTAACCAATGCGTTTCACATGAACATCCCGATTGAATGAGACGCGAGGTCCACTATTATTCTGAGACTTTTGTGAGTCGGTGCGTTCAACAGTGACCTCCGGCATGTTTATAGTGCGAATTTACTTGTTTTATCTGATGTGTGTGTTTTTTGCTAGTTTACTGCGATTTTCTTCAACTGCGCGCGCTTCTACTTCAGTCTGAATTCAAATTGATTCAGAGAGTTGCAGTTGGTTTCTTTTTTATCGCGCGGTAACTTCAAGGCTCAACCTCATGCTTTTTGCTGTGCATGGCAATTCGAAATGCCTTAACACTCACAATTAATTTTTTTAAATAAACTGAAATCACCAAACACTCTCACAAACACACACACTCAATATAAACTATATTAAAGTAATATGGCTTCAACTGCTTACAATCACATTCAATTCAATTTGGAAACAATTGATTATCTCAAGTATTTGTATGACCATAACACTTTGTATTTTTTTATTCAAACACACAGGTGCAAGGAGTTGCATTTTCTTGAAAACTATTTTTGGTTTGTTTTATTTTGTGTGTGTGATTTTTTTTTTAAATACGTTTTTGTGCATCTGACGATGAAGTAGTACCTGAAATTTAAAATAAAATTTATGCTTCAATTGAATTGGTTGTGGTAAAATGTATTCTTTTGTTGCAATTAACAAAACAAATTTTATTGTTTTAGTTGAAACGTTAGAGTGTTTGGTTTTTAATTGTTTTTTATAAAAACATTTGTAAATGTTGAAAGAAGTGTTTTATTTTAAATTAAATACGTAGAGACACAATTAATTAATAATTGTCATTATTATTTAAACAGAAAATTATTATTTCACAATTTTGGTTTTAAGGTGTTAACTGTTAAAATTAATTAAGTTATTAAATATTTGCCTCGCGGCTTTATTAAATACTCATTTTTCATTTTAATTGTCGATTGGACAATCTTGGTTATAATGCAAGTTTCTTTTTGTACGATTGCAAAACACAATAAGTGTTTTTATTTTCGTAATAAGTCATAAACCAATTCGAAATCTAATCTGATTGTTAATTACTATTAAGCGATTGTGAAATGAAGGAAATCAGGCAATATCAAACACAATTAGGTATTGTAAAAACTAATTTGAATGAAAAACTGGTTGCACATTTCAATTTTCCTTTATTTGAATTTCCTAATATTTTTCTAAACAAAGTTGTTTTCTTCAATAAAAGGCTTTTTTTAAAGAAATACAATAAGTTATTATTACATGATTTACTTGATTGATTTATTATCAACAAATAAAAGTGTGTTTTAAGTGTTTGAAGTCTTGTTTAATGTGTTCCGCTACGTTATAGATATTTTTTTCTATTTTAAATATTTTACTTCTTAATTTATATGAATTACTGGTGAATGAAGAACTTAGTAGACTATTTAATGACAAAAACCATTGATTTTTTTTTTTTGCGATCGACCATACTCGTTTTTAATTAAAACTTTTAAGGCTTTAATTCAAGTACACTAAGTACATAAAAATATGAAGGTTCAGTAAATTTAGTTAAAAATTTTGAAGAGATCTTTTTAAATTGAAGTTAGGAATCATTAAATATGATTAAAATATTTGCATTTAAAGTGAGGTAATGATAGCAAATTTCATGTTTTCACGGCTTCGGTTGAACATATTTTAAAGTTTTTGAAGCAATTTTAATAAATGAACCTTATTTTTGAGACAGGAAATTTAAATTAAACCTAAATTTTACATTTTAAAGACCCTAACAAAACTCAAATTTTAAATAAAGAATTAAATTTGTTACCCTTTCGACAGGTTTCATTTTTAAACAAAAAATAATATATAAAAACATTTTTAAACAGGAATCAATATTCATAATATAAATTCTGAATTAATTTTTCAACAATGATGCTTAACCAAATGATTACCATTAAGTCATGGAAAAAAACTCATTATATTCCAAATTAACACCTTGACACAAACATATTTATCAGGAAAAATTTAATTTGTCATTCCCCTTTAAACGGCACTCAATCCACAAATAAATAAACTTAATATTGTGCAAAACAGCAAAATTACTTAGAATCGCAATGATTATTTATGACACAAAGTCAGAAATCGGCAATAAAACTTATAACGAATCCAAACGACAAGACACACGTCAAAAAATTCAAAGAAAAAGTATAAATGAATGCAAAAGAATAACTATAATCGATTTTTATAACGACACACAATAAATGAATAAAATTAAAATGATAGAAAAAAAAAAAGTTTAACTTTATTGTCCACGCGAATATGGCGAAGTTCCAAAGAGTCAATGAACTATTGCGGGCTCGATGATTACAAGTCATCAGGTGCAAATGAACATTTGATTGCGACATCTTAAACATACAATATGTGCGCCATGTACGATAGTTGGTTAGTTAGTTAATTGCGAGATGAGTGGCAATAGCGTGAAATGGCTATTTATCTTTTAATAAAATTATTCCTCAGCATAAAATTGTTTTTTTTGTTTGCTGTTAAAGACAAAAACGATTCAATATTTTCGCATGGTACCATGTTTCTTAAAGAAAAGGTTTTCGTTATTAAATCAATCGCCACAACATCACAATGAAGACTTCGGCCTCAATTAAACCGCACAATCATGTACTGTGGTGGTTGGATGAAATACCAATATTTTCCTGATGAAAAATTTCAATTGTCTCGAGGATGTAAACGGATTTGAGTTGACTGTTTTTTTTTTTTGTGGTTTCATTTAATCTCTTCCACGCACCACATGTAACAGCTCGACATGTATTTTTATTATTATAGCAATAGTTCGACATTTTAGTGTGTTGATATTTACAGGGATGACATCATTGTACTCGCGCACATACGGCGTATAATGTTTTCGCGAAACCCGCGATTTTAAAGTGGGTTGTAAATACGAGGTTGTGTCTCCTCGCACAAACAGCCTGCCTGCGTATGGCTGCGCGAGCGCGTTTTAATATAAAGTAAAAATAAAGTGAGACTCTTTTGAGATTATTTGATGTAAATAAAATAATTTCAAACTGGCCGCGACACCATAGTTAATATGGAACTGTATAAAACGGTGGGTATATCCTACACACAATGTCGCGGTGAACGGGAAGACTGACTTTTTAAATACATTTTTGTATCAGACATGAGAGCGCATGCAATGCCGCCTGTCCTCAATGTACGTACATAATTTGATTTTTGTCAACTTAATTATTAATTCCAATGCCGTACCGTAAGTTGTGACGGGGCGACAGCCGACAACATCATGATGTTATGCCTACAGCTTTTGCGTAACTAATTTAAGTTGGACAATTTTTTTTGCTGTTCCCTTTTGGGACAATATTTCGTGTATCTTCATTCTTCATCTTTATTATGGCATATTGCTTTTGTAAATATTTAATTTGGTAGATTGCAAATAATTGCGGCTTTATAATTGGACAATTTTCAATGCGGAAAATTTAATCTGACAAATTGATTTTTCTAGTAAAAACAATTGATGGCTGGATAATCTTCAAAAAACCCGGAATATTTTTATTTGTGCATATTTTTTGTACTTTGTAAAACCAAATGGACCATTACATTTCTTCTAATTTTTAAAACTGTGTGTGGCAACAAATGCCAGTCTATTTAAAAAAGAAAAATTATAAAAACAATACAAGCTATAGAGTACGGAAATTCCAATAATGACAAATTTGCATTCTATTGCAGAATAAGCCATACAACAAGCACTTGCTTATTATAATCGCTGAAATACCTTCACCTTGCTGTGATACAGATAAATCATCTTTCAAAGATGAATATGTCTTCAGCCAATAGGCACAGCATTGTGTGTTTCATAAACAAACACGAAAAGCACTGAACGACGTACAAGTGGATGAAATGAGACAAACCAAACGTGCCTCCATACGAAAAGAAATGCTTAAAGGGAAGAGTCCATCGCGGAATGTATGCTGCTGCACATATAAAAGCATTTTTCCGCGGAAAAGTCACATGTAAAGAAATGGAAATTGAAAGAGACACGCTCACACAGAACGTGAGTGCACATTTTCACTGCTTTTTTTTCATCTTTTATTGTATTACCGCTCCCTTTCCACTTTTTCCGTTCTGCATTTCTTTCCATTTTGCTTTCAAGTGGTGCGCTCGCAATCAAATCGAAATGAAATCGATAAGAACATTTTGTGCTTAATAAAACGACTTACTTTTCTCTACATAAGCACGTACGCTGTGAATTGTGATACAAAAGACTTAAGCGACGAACACTGCGCGCGCTCGGTGTATAAAATTGTGTTGTTTGTTTTTAAATTGCTGCAATTGTTAAATTCTTTTCTCCAATTTTATATCGTTGCGATGTGTTCCTTTGGAAATTATAAGATTGTATGCGCTTTGTGACATTGTGTGTGAAAAGTTGCAGATGCGGAGAAAGAGTTGCGAGATGCATAACTTGTCGGAAGTCGATAGGAATTTCATTGATTTTGTCTGATCAATTTAATTGATGATATTGTTGTCCGGTTGGAGTTTTATGCTACCTGGAAATTTCTCACATACAAGTCGATCTCCGAGTCATTTTAATTAACTGCGACATTTTCTTTTTGTAAATGTGGTACAGAAATATGAGAGATGTTTAGTTTCAATTTGGAATGGAGGAATGCAAAAAAATATTTCATTGTTTAATATTTTTTTGTTGTTTGAAAAATCATGTTTGTTTATTATGAAGTTAAAATTGTGTTCATTCTCTTTGTTTTGTTATTTATATGGTGTGACTTATACAATTATTTACGGAACACAAAATTTTAATTTTTTTCTTTTGTTGATTAATTCCTTATTGACATTGACAAGTGATCTGCCACCTGGGACGTCTTTGACATTGACATTTAAATGAAAACTATTTGTGTTGACAATAGCAATCAATATTTAAAGAAATCAGAAAATGGTGTGATGTCTCAAAAAGGATTCAGCTTTATTTTTAAAAATAATTCTTTAATGTTTACATAATAATTGTAACAATTATCTTGATCAATAAAAAATAAAACAGCAACCACTTTTCTTAATTAACTATAACGCAATTAAAATATCAAAAAAAAATGAGACACATCAATTCACTGTTACATTTCTTATATAAATCATGCTTTCAATTAAACTGACGACAAATTTATGACCCAAATTAAATTGGTTTAATTAATGCATTTCGCACTTATTTACAAATTAGTGCAAATAAATAAGAAAAAGCAAAGAAAAAAAAACATCGCACTTCATTTCCTTATACAGGCTAAATATATTTGTTATGGAAATACCAATCTCGTTGGATTGTAAATAAATAAAAGAAACTACACAACATAAAGTAGATCAGTTGATAATTATAATTAGCACGAGTATACTGGATGGAAGAATTTGTGCGCTTAATGCAGCTTGTGCAGACTGTATGGAGAAGGGTAAGTACTAAGTATATAGCTGTGACACAAGGTCATCTATATTGGTGCTGCTACAGGGAAATGTCTTGTGTATCCGGACACGACCAGACCAGTTGTACTTATTATGGCTCTTTGCTTATGTTAAATTTACTTGCTGAATGGATCAAATGAAACAGAACAAGAAAAAATAAACGTGAAATATCAACTTAAAAATAAAAATAAATTAAACATACACTTCACAACGTATACAATGTTTAAAAGAATTAAGTTATAACTATAATACAGTAAGTATAATTTTAAATAAAAAATATCAAAAGAGAACGTTGATGATGGCTCAACAAAATATATTCCTCTTGTATCACGCGTCTTTGTAAAACTAAAAATAATTAAGTAGGTGGTAGGGAAAGCCACGTAATGTTTTGTAAATAGTACAGTCAAAAACGGACATTAAAATGCATTGAATTTCTTATTTGTTTGCTCTTGGTCAGATTTTTCTGTCACTTAAATGGATGAGAAAGGTATAATGTAAAACAAAATCTACGAGTAATTATAATTAATTAAAAAAAAAATTGAAAAAGGTTTTGAATTTAAAAATATATAATTTGTTTTAAAATTATTATATCGAGTTATTTAAAAATACCAAAATAATAGCTATACCAGTTTTTAAACTCCACATTTTATTAAAACAAATCAAAAATTTAACTTTTTATGACGTAAATAAGATCTTAAAAAAAAGGAATTTTTTTAAATTGATTTTATTTAAGCGTATCAAGTTTGATGCAAATTATCCAAACCATTTCCAGGTACCCAAACTTAAAGACGTGCAACCGTTTTGTCAATAACATTAGCACAAACTTTCATAAAAAAATATTTTGCAAGAAGTTTGATCACAAAACTTTTGTAAACTCCGCATATGTCGTATACAAAGTAAAAAGTAACATAAAATCAGCGCCAATTAAATAAAACAAAACGAACTGAAGCATCAAAAAGCAAATAACAACAACAAAACGCACCTTTAAGCAGCGTGGAAGACCACAACAACAACAAAAAAAGATCACAACATTTCGAAGCCAATCAAATAACAAAAAAAAAACCATCACCTGAAATTAGCGAAAATCTCAGAAGATCTACCGGCTTTAGAACTATTACTCAAATAATAGCCTTTTAAAGTCATTTCAATGACTTTCGCTTTTTTGACCTAACCAACATTTTGTTTGCAGTTTTTTGTTGTTTTGTCTGTGTCCGTCTTGCGGATATGCTACGTAGATATGTAACTCTCTTCGCTGTCGATATTAATTTACGTTTATACAAGACGCGGAAAATCTCGATATACCTTACAGGTACTTCGCCACCACAATATATTTTATTATTTAGTTATGTCTGTATATATAGAGAGAGGTATTTGTTTCTTTTTAAAATTGCAACCACACACAATACCATGTGAACATTTTATTTTGCTGGTAACAGTGGTGTGCTTCCACAAGCCGCAAAAATATTGCGTGGTATTTACCGCGGTCGCCAACTGAACCCGCCAAGACGGGTTGTAACTATTACATTCAACGAATGCCTGATTTTTTTTGATATTAAGTTTTCTTTATATTATTTAATATTTTTCTCGTTCTACACTATTCTGTTTTTCATTTCGTTCTTTTTTTGGTTCCCCATATAATTATGCATATTATGCTTCGACATTTCGCGAAATTGGAAATTGTGTTAAAAAAAAAAAAAAAATACGTGGTATTGATCAGTATTTAAAATCGTCTAGATCTAAAATTATTAAAAATAATTATAATGTGCGTTAAAATGTGGTAGACGCAAAGCAGTAAAGAAATCCATTAAATATTACGAATCAAAACGTCTCAGCTTTCTCAGTTGGATTTTTGCGTGGTTAAAACCAAATAGCTGCCGTGTGTTAGTTAAAGTTAGCCTACGACATGACGACTCATGACAATTTCAGGAAGAGCGCAAAAGCACAATTCATGGTATAACGTGGTTGGCGCATTTATAAGAGCTCGATATTACTTGCAATAATACGTGTTGTTTTGTATTAAAGAGATAGTTGCAGCGACTTGCATTTTACGAAAACATTTCCTAGTTAATAACTACTTTTTTCCGTTACTCCTTTTTTTTTAATGTTTATTCATTATTATTGGTAAAATGAAGGGCAAGACATTTCACGCCATGGTGTTGCATTGTTTGTTTTTACTTTATTGCATATTTTTGTTGGATGGTAATTTGTAAAACAATAGATTTTTTTGGAGGTATTTGAGATAAAAACTTTTAAACTATTTTCTCATTTTTTATTGTGAATGTTTTGTTGATTAAATGCAATTGGAATTTGAGGTCCTAATTTGATTTATTATCTGCTATCAGTATTGAGATCGGTATGTAATTATTGTTATGAAATTTGCATACTTCTTGTATTTTTACTCAACAGTTTTTGTTGTAAAATTGCTAAATTTTGACCTTGGATTCTTTTAATTGAGTGCAGTTGCGATAATTCTGAAACAGCGAGAGAAATTCCAATAGAAGCACAAAATAATAAGAAAATTTAACTCTAAGAAAATTCGGTTTCTAAACTTTATGAATTTTAATGACCTTGAACTAATAATACTCTAATTTTTGTTTAATGATTTTAAATTTACATTTCTTTCAAAAACGATTTATTTTATAAATACATATTTAAAAACAAAATCATTTGAGCTTGAAAATGGTTTTGGTCTACAAGGTTTTAGAAAAATGATTTTGTCCTTAAACGATTCCGTTTAAAACGATTCACATTTCAAGGTCAAACATTGTTTTACTATTCTTCAACTAATCAATTTTAAATCTTTAGAAAACGAATTGAAATTACAACTTACAGTTGACAATTAGTTCAGTGAGTTTAACTGAAAGTTTTCAAACAGTTTAAGTACTATTCTTTAAGGGAACACCTCAAAATAATCTCAGGTTATTTGCTGTTAAATTATAATAGGATGGACGTAACTCAAGGGCCACTTAAAATCGGAGGGGGAAAAAATTAAGTAATTTTAAAAAAGGCAAAAAAAATACTTTTGAATTTAAACTCATAATGATATATTGTATATAATATCCAATAGTGAATATATTATAAACAAATAAAAATACAAAATTCAGTTTCTCAAAATTTTGTACATGAAATGAAAACATGTGGGTAGTAAAACACTTTAAAGTCCAAAGCCTTCAAAATGTTGTATACAATGTAGGCTTTTTATTTGCTTATTGAACCAAATCTTTGTGAGGAAAATGTAATCTTTTTTAAATAGGAAAAAATTTATTTATTGGAGATTTTAGCAAAATAAAATTCATATTGATATAATTTCCATTATGAATGATACGAGCATTCTGTATATAAAATAATAATGAAATCTTTTGAATAAATTACATGCAAAAAACAATTAACTAAAATAAAAAAATCCAGTCCTTATAAATAGCTTTACAACTATAACGCTTAATATTTACAAAAGAACAAAACTATAAGAAAGAAACATAAAAGTTGATACCCAAAAAGATGTAAATACACTTTAAGCTATTAAAATAAAAATTCGTTTGATTAATTTTATATTGTCTCAAATATACACATGCAAAATTTGGGAATCAATTGAAATGCAAAATTAATAACAAACTAAAGATCAATTAATATGATTATTGTTGCAGTTATTTAATAAAAGGCATGCATTTAAATAATTAATTGAAAAATTATGAAGCCAAAATAAAATACCAAAAATATTTTATAGGAGAAAAATAAAACTCACATTAAATGATAAAAAATCGATAAAAGTCTGTTTCAATTTAATCCATTGTAAACGCGTATGTTGTAAAATGCAAATTAATCCAATACATGTTACATTAATATGCAGTTGCATTTGCACTTAACACACGATTATTGAATGCATACAAATGGTGTTCACACATAAATCTTTAATCGTCAATGCATCAACAATAATTTATGATTCACATTCACAATAAAAGTAGAATTTTAAAAAAATCACAAAACCGCACACCACACTAAACGTGATAAATAACGTGTTGTTCGTTTTGGTTCCCAATTCCCATGTATTCTAATAATTTACATAATTAAACACTATAAAACTATATAATTAAATGTAATTTACGAATCGTCACTGATCATCTGTCGCACTATTACTAACTATTAACTATAACCACCTCTGCGGGTTGAGCGTTAAACGTTGCAATATTATGTAAAGAAGAAAACTGTGTGTGTACTTTTTGAGCGTCTTTAAGTTGTTCGCGCTAACGCGTCTCGTTCGCAACTGGAGCCCGCCAGCGATCTAGTGATTTGAGTGGGACTCCGGTTTTGTCGCTTTTTATTTTTCGCCATATAATACAACACACAATATATGCAGACGTATATTAACGTTTTATACATGCCGCACTTAATGCCTACCTGTACGATCACTGATCAGTACACACGGCCCATGTAGTCAGGCAGCTTAACGCTTATAAATTGTACACAATATCAATGGCATATTAGGTCAGGTTGTTTAATGGTATGTGGAGTTTTGTTTTGTTTTATCCATTTTATCTGCTTTTTTTTTTTTTATAAATTTTAATTTTAACAAAAGCTCAAATTGGCGTTCCGTTAGCTGCAATAACACTGCATTAATCTGCCAATTCACTTACTGTGTTGCATTTAAATGCATTCAGAGTCATCAAACATAATTAAACAATTAAAGAGAACAATAAGTCGATTCTTAAACTTAAAAAGTTCGTGCTTTAAAGATTTTTACATTTTTTGCTGCAGTGCAATTAAGCTTTTAATTCCTCAATTCCGTTGAGTTAAGACGAATCCATTAAGATGTAATTGATTGATTCATTCATTTCGAATGCTGCGACTTTACATAATACACCGCGACTAAACGCCAATTCATTATTAAAATATTACATACAACTTAACGTTTTGTGATTTTTTTTTCCTGCGCCTCTTGTTACATCTCAATAGTAGGCAAATCGTGTCTACATTGAATTCTTCTATATACTCACGTCGTCGTCGTGTATAATTATATAACATGTGTGCGGTGAATACACAATAAATAGTAACATTCAATCAAAAGGTAAATAACAATCAGCAATATTAACGCAAAAAGACACACCACGTACATAATAATGGATAAGGTGGGTGACGTTCGGCCGATCGAAATGATCGTTAATCATGATCGCAAAATGACGTCAGGCGTCAGACTTTATTTGGTTTGGAATAGTATTTTGTAATTTGCATAGTTAGCTCAGGCGAATCAATTCTTTTTAACAGTACCTGCAAATGTACGTGTAAAGTGTACATCGCTTTTAAGAAGAAGTGCGATTTGTGTGTTGCGAAATGAATGTTAATTTGTGACCGTTGCTGTGTTGAGTGTGTCATCAATGCATGAGCCCAGCCATCAATGCGATTGTTCTCTATTTGGTAAACATGATTAGAAACTTTACAATTATAACCAGCTGATCATGATGATGGTACACTTTTTAAAATTCTCAATGTATTCAAAGTATTTTAATTAATATTGACAATATATTGATTGGATTTCCGATTTATTGACTGTATTTAAAATTTTAAACAAAACAATTACTCATATTGCGTTTTAGCTTTCCGATAATAACCTATTTGCACTTTTCTGTCAATTACCAATCAACACCCGCATTAAAAAACAATAACAATATCAGTTCTGGTGTATAGAAACATACTCATTATACACTAAATTAAAAGTCGCTGTGCAAAATTTATCAATATAATTATATCGTTGAAAAACGTTGCCATGATTTGCAAACAACAACAGAACAATTTGCATAATATAAAGATTACGAACGACAAGTTGAACTATCTAATTAGTCGAGGTCATTTATGTGAAACTAATTTGTCATTAACCTTTAAAATTAATTATTAATGATAATTTGTGATGTTGTAGAATGCTGTTAATATTTGGTACTGGATTTTGTGATTAATTCATAATTACTATTTAACTACTGATTTGAGTTTTTATATAAATTAAAGAAAGATAATTTATTATTATATTTATTTGAGAGTGCCTAAAACTCTTGATTAAAACCATGAAAATATATATTTTTAAACAGTCAAGAATTTAATACAGTTTCAGCTTTAATTAAATTTAAAATAATAATTACTTTTAAATAAAAGGCACATTCTTTCAATCATTGCTGCTAAGCTTTATTTTTTCGTGCATACATATGAGGCTTCCCACGATTACCAATACGATTCCAAGGTAAGTTGCTGCAAATCAATTTAATTATTATTTATTGCGTATTAAAAAGAAAAAAGGCTAATTCAAAATATTGGTCTTAAAAACTTACACCAACCAGCAGGCTTTTCGCCCAGTAAAACTGATGTAAATGCAGTCACAACAAATGTTAGCCCATTTGTAATTGGGACCACCATGGCGAGTGGTCCTTGCTGCAGAGCCATTACATACAGGACACTTCCACTTTGGTTTAATAGGAATGGAACCATGTACTGGAAATAATTAAGATGTATTTAATTGATGTTATCTTCTTTGTTTGAAATAAATTTAATTCAATGTGAAAAAAATTATCACAAGTAATTTACCTGCCATCGTTTCACCAGAAAAAGAAACTCTGCAATCACTTGCCCAACCTTTGTGTCAGCCTTAATATCAGTTATTCCGGTGGATCCTTTTTTGATGAATGGATTGGTTGCACCCCAAAATAATGCAACCAAAAATAACATTACTAAAAAAGTAAAATATTATTTAACATAAAGAATAAAAATTATGTTTAAAAATTTGCTCTAAAAATATATGTCAATCCGATGTTTTACTTAAATTTGCATTTTGCAATTTAAGCCAAAATTTTTTCTATAATAATTACCAATTATCTGCAGCATATTGCCGGAATGCGTAAGTTTTAATTATTTTTACATCATCAATTAGCTAATTCTTAATTATTATTAATTTTAACTTTTAAACAAAAAGACGAAGTCTTTCTTAAACTTTGCGACAACAAATGAGCATTAAGTCATATTGAATTAGAATACTGGGTATTATCTGGTCTTAAACCATAAATCGTAAAAAAGCGTCGTTTAAATTAATTAATTAATTATAACATCAATTCAAGTGTCTATGATATTATAATATTTTATAAATCCTATAGTGTCCTTATTTAAAAAATAGTTAAAAAATTTACAAAGTTAAAAAATGGTTTAAAAATAAATTAACACATAATATATAATAACAACATAATTATTCCTGATAATAACTTAACTAAATTGAATTTTATTCAAATTATAAATTTTTAGAATTAATCGTACCCTTAAAAACAAAAATAAAAATGGCAAACTTGCATGAATGCCAGGCCTGTCAAAAATTTACGGGCAAAATTGCAAGAGACAGACTTATGGGCTTTTGCATACGAGAAAGTTGACAGAACATTCCACGTTTTACGTATTCCTACTCAAATTTGTTCACAAAATCACATTTGTTAAATGAATATAAATAAAATCGACAAAATGCCTTGCTGCAATACTTAAGACTACTTGCATGCCTGCATTATCGACCTGGTTTTATAAATATTTCTTGGGTCCTATAATACCAAGCCTCGGCATTTTTAATGGCTGCATAATTTGCCTCTCTTTTTAGCTTACGTTGTTTCGCAGTTTTTTTTGCAATTCAGCCGGTAATTTTTTTTTTCTCACGCTATTTAACAATTTTCTTTTAGAATTTTATCGGTAAACCGTAAATTCTGTCAAACTCACACTCGGTATCATTTCTTAATATTCGATGGTAGGTCGTGTATGCGTGTATTTGAACTATGCGGGATTTTTGTTTAGAAAGTGTCAATTAAAAAGTATGCCATAAGTTTTCCGATATTAATTGTGAAGTGTACAAACAATTTAAAATAGTCAATTGTATAAACTATATTATTATTAAATTAAAACAAACAAATCTACAATGAGTGTTGCTGTCCAACCGGCACCCATTTTTGAGAGAAATACAGTAGGGGACGACTCGGACGATGCGTATCAGGAGCCTTTAATGGAATGTGCTTCCATTTTCATTGACACAATAGGATGTTTCTACTTTCGATGTAACATTTGCAATGAATCCGTAGATCAATTTAATTTATTCAAGTCCCACTTACAAACCCATTTCCATGATCCCCCGTTTTTTTGTCACTTTTGCGATCAATCATTTGATGAGTTTGAGTGGTTAATTATTCATGTTAATGCACGTGAGTGTTTGTTGGCACACCAAGACGATATACGAGATAATAATGATGACAATCATCCTGGCGATCAGGGGGAGGATGACGATACAAGAAATTCAGATGGAAATTGTACGAGCATTGAAAGTAACCACTCATTGGTTGACGGTGGTGGAAGCGATACCGATTCAGTGAAATACAATAAGGATTCAGTGCAATTTTATGACAATTTATGTAAATTGGAGGAGATTCCACTTATTGATTGCGAAACAATTCATCTACAAAAACTGGAGTCGGATGTAAAAATAGAAGATGTTAATCAAAAAACACTTGCAAGTGAGTCGGAATGGGAAGAAATTGATCTCAACAGTGACTTGTGGTGTGAAATTGATGGTATGAAAAATTCGACTATCAACAATAACAAAAGTGTTGATTCAGCAAGCGATACACATAATGGGAACACACCTGTGGAAATAAATAAATGCAATAACACTGCAACTAATTTTGAGGAGTTTTTAACGTCTTTTCAGATAAACCTCAATAGAAATAATGTGGAAGAGGAATGCGAAACTAAACATGAAACGCTGACTTCATTGCAAGAAGACGAAGAAATTATTAATGGACACGAGTCAGATTTATGGGAGGAAGTGCCCATTTGCAAAAATGTCCTGCCAGATGACGGTAGCAAAAAGAAGATCCCCGATGACGATGTAACGGACCAACGCAGAGATATAAAAACGAAGAGGAAACGGGGCAGACCAAAACAATATTCTGCCAACAATAGATGCCCGCCATGTGAGGTGTGTGGAAAAACCTTTGCCTCATACGATTATGCCCAGCGCCACAAATTAATTCACACCGGTGAGAAACCGTTTGAATGTAACATTTGTGGCCGAAGATTTAGCCAGAAAAGCTCCGTTAAAGTGCACGTCCTGTCGCACAATCGCAATGTGAAAAACTACGGTTGCGACATTTGTGGCGGAAAATTTGCCTCACAAAATGTTTTACACAAGCATATGCAACGCCACTCCGATATCAGACCGCACAAGTGTGAATTATGTGGCAAGGGTTTCGCATTAAAATCGTATCTCACCTACCATATGTCATCGCACATGGCTGAGAAGCCTCACAAATGTAACGTCTGTCAAAAGACCTTTGCCCGGAAAAACTACTTAAAGGAACACATGCAAAAAAAGAATGTACACATTTATCAGGAGAAGGAGTTTAAGTGCACAAAATGTATATCCTCCTTTGACACAGAGCTCGGCCTCAAGCATCACTTGAAGCGACATGACCTCATAGGCGTGCAACTTCCAACGGAAATTCACAAGTGTCCCTTCTGCTGTGCGATCTTTCCCAAAGTTATGGCACTGCGACGGCACACAGTCAGAAAACACGCAATTTCGTTGCCCAAGAAAAGAGGCAATAAAACGGACATTATGATGGTGTACAATTGCTCCATTTGCAATGGGGCGTTCTCCTCGCCATGGGGGCTTAATATTCACATGAGAAAGAAACATTCGCTCTCACAGATTGATAATGTGGTTGTGACGAGTGAGGTTGCGTCAAACATTGAGGTTGCTACTACAGGAAGCGCCTCAAACAAGGATGTCATGTCGATTAATGGAACTTCCGATTTGGATGTACTAAATTTGAGTGGTTCTGAGTATGGCGAAGAGGAAGGGCGTGATCTGACTGGAGGTGGTATATGGGGAGCTAAGGAATCGTTTATTGAGGCCTCAACAGGAGAATTAATGACTAAGTAAATTGTTTTTAAAAAGGGTATTTAATAAATTATTTTAATAGACTAAAAATAATTTTTTTTTTCGATTTATAAGCATTTTTAAATAAAAAAATAAAATTAAAATGTTTTAAAACTTTAGGTGAAATATATTATAAAAAATTGTTAGCCGCATATGGTGGAGACTTTGTTTTTAAGTTAATGAATTTAGTACTCAGTTCTCAAACTAATTAAGCTTTACTAAACAAGGAATACGACTTAGTTTAACTAAGTTTAGGTTCGACAAAGGCCGGCACAGCTGATCTACAATTTATATAAATCTATTTAAAATGCACCTTTGCGACACGTCAAACTTTATATCGGAACATCTTAACTTCGTACAGTGATTTACTTTTTACTTCCAAAGTGATTGTTATGAATTTCGTTTTAAACTGGCGCTAAAAAAATGAATTTTGCACTATTAGTAAACATTGGCATCTCCATAGCATCCTACTATGTGACAAAGACCATCATTCCCAGCCTGTGCAGCATGTTTGTGGCAGCGAATCTCTCTGGCGTTGATGTCAACAAAAAACATCGACCCAAAATGTAAGTTTAGGTTAAATTGTAACTAAAATTCTGATGCAACTACAAAAATGTTGGATGAAATTAATAATTCCAGACCAGAAGCGATGGGAGTTGTCAGTGGATGCGCATTCCTTGTGTCCATGTTCCTCTTTATTCCCATTCCATTTGGATCTACAATTTTGGTGAATGGGGACTTCCCCAATGATCAAGTTCGTCTTTCTAAATAATCTCAAAAATATATTGTAAGAAAAAAATAGTAATTACCTTAATTTTGCAGTTTGTTGAATTGATAGCAGCCCTTCTATCAATATGTTGCATGATTTTATTGGGATTCGCTGATGACGTGTTGAATTTGAGGTGGCGTCACAAATTGCTGTTACCAACCGTAGCTTCATTGCCTTTATTAATGGTTTATTACGTTAATTATAATTCCACAACGGTGATATTGCCCAAATTTGTTCGGGGTCTTCTTGGGGTCTCATTGGACATTGGTAATTTAAAAAATAACTGAATTAGACATTATTTATTATTTTTTATTTGTCAGGATGTCTGTACTACGTCTTTATGGGCATGTTGGCTGTTTTCTGTACGAATGCCATTAATATTTTGGCTGGAATCAATGGATTGGAAGTTGGGCAATCTCTAGTTATTGCCGTGTCCATTATTGTGTTCAATGTGATTGAGCTGAGTAATATGGCGACTGCACATTCCCACGTTTTTTCGTTGTACTTTATGATGCCCTACTTGGCGACCAGTTTAGCGCTTTGGAAGCATAATAAGTAAGTTTTTATTTCTTTTCTAAATGATTATTTTGCATGAATATATAATATAAAGTTCACGTACGTTGAGTTTGTGCACGCGTAATACTTGTGGGGTCTGAGTTTGCATAATTAATTTATTTAATGAACCTACTGATAAGGGGTTGCATTGAATTCAGCTGTGTAAATAAATTTTGATATTTCTTACTTTTGCTAAGTCTAAAGAAAAAAAGCATTTTTCTAAATTTTGCATCCAAAATATTTAAGCTTACGAATATTCTTCTTGATATAATTTGTCATTGTCCTTGAACATCCTTGATTAAAAATATAAACTATTCTGAAAAGGCGTCAAAATTAAAATAAATTAGATCCTTTGTAGTTTGAATATAATTTTGTTATGAACTTTTATTCAAATGATATTAATGATTCATGATTTATGTTATATGCATCCTTGATTCTTCCTTCCCTTCGCTTAATATAATTGTCCTAATAATTTCTAGTAATTTCAACACTTGCGATCAATTTTTAGAGTTACATAATTTTGATTTTAATTTTGGATATGGAAATCGGTTTTCATATAGCTATTATTATTAAGGATTACATGGATATAAGAGGGTTCGGGTTTGTTTGATTTATTTTGATGCCGAAATAGTTATACAATATTAAGCCTAAATAGTTTTTGTGCCAAACGGTTGGACAATTATATGATTTGTGTGTTTGTTTATGCATATAAATATTTAATAATTGTTTAATGGTATACAAAACAGGTTTAATATAAAATTACATGACAAAATGGATAATTTTTTTAAATGAAACAACTGCCATAGAGGCATTTTTCTGAAACACTTGCTAACAATTTAATGTGGATTTTTTTTCTTGCGTTTTTGAAATTAAAATTTCACTGAGTCAATTGAGACTTATTCTTTTCTTTTAAAGGGTCTTATAACACTCGTAACAATTTCTGATGTTCAATTTTGACATTTAAAACACTTTATGGGGAATTAAATTTTTTCTTCATAAACATTTTGATGAAAACCATTTATAGTCTTATTCTTCATTCATCAAGAAAATGCAATTTTTTAACAGTCAGTTTCATTGTTGATTTTTTCCCTTTAGTGCACATAATTTAAATAGTAGTAATAACAGTACTTCTTGCAATAATTCATTTTAATGACAAAACATTAATTTAATAAAGTAAGTGTTTTTTTAATTAATTGATTTAATAATAAATATAAAATGGTATTTCTTTGAGATTGCATTGAGTACAAAAACGTCGATGGTTCAACAATTATTTCATTCCTTTTTTCTCAATTTTATTAAATAACAATTGCATTAATTATAATTTTTAATAATAATAATCCTAATTTTTTGTTTTAAATCAAATAATTTTTTTAATTGATTTAAATCTCAATTGTATTTTGTTCTAAGTTTGTTTAGCTCTATCTAATTTTTTTTTAATTTGTTTAATATATGTGTGTTTGTGCATTCTTCTTTCTTTTACAAAATATTATGAAAAGAATTTCAATCAATCTCATTCTCATATTACGTGTACAAGTTTAATAATTGTTTTTTCGTTTTTCATTCTTGGTTATCAGATATCACAGATATTATGTATTTTTTCATTAAATTATTATTTAATTAATATGATTATTCAATATGCATATTTGTCAAAAACTATATACGGTATATATGTGTGTGTGTGTGTGGGAGTACAGTATTAACGCCTTATAATAATTATTATTATTCTTAAAATTGTACATACCTATAAGGAAATAATGCTTCTGTTAATGATTTTACTTGAAGGCAACTCAATGTTTAATTATATTTAAAATCAAGAGACACACGAGATCAATCAAGCCATTTTTACCGTTAAATTTTTGACGTGTGTCAAATGATTTTAAATTAATTTAACTAGATTCTTCAATGCAATAATTATTAGTTTTTGTGAGTATTTAAATCTCATAAGAAATATTTAGGCTATTTAGGTCCTAACAAATGTAGAACATTTTTTACACTTCGATTCATTGTCTTCAATTCTCGTAACCATCATCATCATCATCGTACGTCGCATAAATATTCATAAGTAAATTATCAAATTTCCAACTACTATTCGTCACATATTCTGGGGCATAATACTTGTCAGAAAATCGATGCATCCTATGCAGTCCCAACTTTCCATCCACAAACAATCCCGTCGAAATTAACTTCTGAACGTACGTCGAATCAATGAGTTTGTTAACGCCAGCTCCCTGAAACACAATCTCACTCAACCCATCCAATTGCAACTTCCTCACCACATCAATCGGCTGATAACAATACTGACACCACCAGCCTCCAAAATGATTCAAGTCGCCCGCTATAATTCCAGTCTTTTTTGTGTTTATCACTCGCTCCGGATCGTTTTTAAAGCTCTCCTCCAACACTTTCACCTGCACCGCAGCACTGCCCAACACAGTGCTTTCTGGATGTTGCCAAAAGAACCCATACACTGTGTATTTTAGTCGGAATTTAGCTGGTTGTGGCCAATTGTCGTACCACTTAAAGTATTTGACAGCCCTACGATTGATAATTTCATCCGAACGACTGAAAAGTACAATGTCATCTGGTAGCAGATATGCTAAGTTACGCAGACGATGGTACATCAACTTGGGAGAGCATTTGCGTAGCTCAAAAATCTTAAGTCTATCATTAAATTTTTTCAAAAACCCTGTAGTCTGTGTTAAAAGCATTTGCTTAAATGTTAAATAGTCACCACCAATTCCTGTTGCACCAACTCCTCCTCCTGATCCCACTTTCTTTTCGTCACAAAGTACATACAAATCCACAGTATCATTCAGTTCCATCATTTGAATCTCCAGCGTTGTTTGACTGATCGCTGTTGTGTCCACAATATAAAAAACATTGTGTGGCTTCAAGCGAGCCTCTGACAAACTAAGTGGAGTTTTCGATGTCATAAATGCACGCCACAATACTTCGGGTTGGCCACAATCCCTGCCATGCCATTCAGCGTTGCACACACACTCATTGTAGTCGTCAAGGGCAATGCGTTCAGTCCCCTCGCGAAAGCAGGCAAATGTCTCATTTTGTTGCGTAAAACTTTGAAATTCCCTGGTGTATTCACCGACACGTGTACGCAGGATGATGGCAGAGTCCTTGCCCACACCATGATGTTTCCACGTTGTTTTCTTGTAGTTGGTATTGTATCGCACAAGGGGTGCCGCATTTGCTGGAAGCTCTTGCACTGTTCGCATAAATTGTACGGTCGCATCTTCTTTGGGTGGGGGCTCATCCGCGTACAGTGTACCAAATACTAGGAATATTGCAATTAGGCACAATTGGACCACAAACAATCCCCATAGAATTGATTTTCTGTCTACTTTTTTACCAAGAAAATGCATTTAATTAAATGGGTTTTTGTATGCAGTTAAATTGGGTGGTTTGATCATTTGTTAATGTTTTTTTACACAATTTCTTTTTTCATATTTGCTTTAAAGTTTTTGAAACAAAAAATGAAGACTTTTTGAACACCTTTTTTTTTACGAAACGAACTTAAGTTTTGCTGTTAACGATTGAGTCACCGTCTGGAGTTAAATTGGGGTGCGGGAAATTGACTTTCCCCAGCCAGTTTTCCACACGTTTTTTCTTTTTTTTCAGTTTTCTTTCCTTTTCAATTTTCTATTTACTTTTTATTTTTCAGCTGACATTTTTTGACTTTTATAATTTCACATATAAACTCTTGCAAAAATTTTATAAATATATATTACAGTAACATGTATAAGACTTGAAATCTGTCACTTCATTTAGAAAATATATATGTATATATGAAACCAGTAAATTTTAAAATTGATTTTTTTTTTAGAAATCATTTGAGTTACTAAGTAGAAACTAAATTATTCTTAAAAAACATTTCAGATACCCATCCCGTGTGTTTGTGGGTGACACATTTTGCTATTTATCAGGCATGACATTTGCCGTCGTCGGAATTCTGGGACATTTCAGCAAAACAATCCTACTCTTCTTCATCCCTCAAGTGTTCAACTTCCTCTACTCAGTGCCACAATTGTTTCACTTTGTGCCATGCCCACGGCATCGAATGCCCAAATACAATCCAGAGACTGACGTGCTACACACCAGTAGTACCATTTTCCGCATGGAGGAGTTGAATCCGTTGGGAAGACTCTTTGTTAAGCTGTTTAAGATGTTGCACCTAATTGAATGGGACGAAGATAAGAGTGGTGTCATTAAGACGAACAATTTCACGTTAATCAATTTGACGATTATGGTGTTAGGACCCATGCATGAGAAGCGGTTGACCCGAATTCTGGTGGCAATGCAGTTGGGATGCTCGTTTGTGGCATTTTGTATACGATATCCTTTGGCGAAATATTTTTATGATTCGTAAAATGAGGATTTAGGAATTTCAGCTCCTCCTAATTAGATTGATTTATTTTAATTTGTTGAATTTTAGCTTTACGTCGTTCGCCGTAAGGAATTTTTAATTGCTTTGGCTTTTAAAATCCTTAAACTTAGGAAGTTTAAGCTATTTGAACAAGTAAAAAGGACTATTTGAACATTTTAAAGAATATGTCGTTTAATCTAAAAAAATATAACGTCAAAACGACTCAAATCCTTTGACTTATTGATAAGTCAATCTAATAAATATATTTTTGCCAAAGTGTTCCGTTATTATTTAAACGGAATCGTTGCGCACTTCCAACTTTCAAGGACGTGTAAATAAATGTAATTTTTAAACAAAAAACATAATCAATTTAAATTTTAAATATTTAAAAAAAATTAAACAATAAAATATAGCCTTATTCTATTTTAACTCGAAGGACATTTCATTTATTTTAACAATTGTTAATTAGCATAAGCGCGGTTACAACATTTAGTGATTATTTGTGTTAAAAACAAAAATACATTTACAGGCGATAAAATAAAAAAGGACGTTCCTTTGTGTCCTCAAAAACTAATCCTCTTCACGTTGACGCTCCTTCTCAATCTCCTTTTGAATGCGTTGCATTTTTAGCGGCAACAAAGCAATCATGTCCCTGCAAATACCCAACTCGCCCAGCTTCATGTTGGCCAAATCTTCGCGCTTCTCAAAAGCCGTAACAAAGAGCTTGTAATATTCAACACTATTGCTTAGATTTTTCATCTGTTGTTGCTTGTCTGGGGTAATAATCTTGTAGAACAATCTGGCTGTGTGGAAGTAAGCATACAAAATGGGCATGTACTCTTCAGCGGGCATGCTTGGTGGCAACTCATTGTCATCACCATTGCGGAATGAGTCAACAAACTTCTTTAAGTAGTCAATACTCTTTTCACAATAATTGTTAACATCCTTGACAGCGGCGGCTTCCGGATTTTGAGTAATGCGCAAAGATTCCAAGTGTTCTAGCTTCAGATCCAGCAATATTTGATAGACCAACGCCACCTCATACCAGCACTCCCTGCATATGGCCATATAAAATGTCGGATTCAACTGGGAAAGTAAATCTTCCAGCAATTCTGTGCGGATCAATTGCAACTTGCTTCGGTTTGAATTACTTTCTTCAAAAAATGCCAACAACTTGTACATTGTAGAGTAATCCTGGATGATTTTTGCATATTCAGAAGCTTCTGTGTCAGCGGTGTAATACTCCTTAGCGTCATCCAAGTACTTCTTAAGTGCATCAAACATAAGCTTAGCATCATCAAATGTAAGGCAGTACTCGGTTGCCATGCAATCTTCATACATTGAAATTGGCAAATTAAAACGCAACGCTTTAGACCCATTCAGTTTCAATGCCATCATTTTCTTGGCCAATGTCGCTTCAATTAATTCCTTCTTCGATGATTCATCAGCATTCTCATCATCTTCATCATTCATTAATCGACTTCGTGACTCCTCCATCACATAGAGCGCATATTTGGCCCAACACCTACACACATCAGCATACCGATGACGATACACCTCCAATGCAGCCGCCTTTTGATCTTCACTCATTTCTGGGGTGTACATTGCCTCCTCATACTTGGCCATCATGTATGTGGCAGACGCCAAATGATGCCTAGACACAACAAATGCATTTTGTGTTAAATAATACTGTGACAGTGTGGCAGCATTTAAAGCCCAATCGACTGGCTCGTAGTCCTTGTGGTCCAATTGTCGACGCAAAGTCTCATGACAATATGAAGCGGAACCATGCAAATCACCTTCTGATCCAAGGATTTGTGCCATGTAAAACATAGTAAGGGTGTGTGTCTTCTCAAAGATGTCCATTCCCTTGCCAGTGATCTCATCTTTGGTGCCAAAAATATCAAACACAGTTAATGGAATTAATTTCAATGGAATAAAATCATTATACACGGATTCGGCCTTTTGCAAATACTCCTTGGATTTGACAATGTCTTGCCGATTTGACCACAATATGCCCAATTGATTGAGCGCCTCAATATAAGGTATTATTGTTTCTGGTTTAAGGCGGTACTCAGCCAACAAGTCAACACACACATTGAGGTAATTTTCAGCGGCTGCCAAATCGTTTGTAAAAACGTGCACACGTCCAATGTCCTTGCAAACAAATCCTAAAATACTTTTGTACACAAATGCATCTTCATCATAGGTTTCAGTGGGGCCGTCGCTTAAATTGGACATCAAAACTTTGAGGTTATTCTGGAGTTGCACGAGCACTTCACCGGCGGCATAATGGGATTTGTAGGGTTCAGTTTCGGGGTCCAATTTACTATCCTCTTCTACTAATTTGATCGCCTTTTCGTATTGTTCCTTGAGATCCGTCAGTTTTTCCTTTATAATCGCCATAATTGTTAGTATTATTAGGGGGATTTTGTTAAATTGGGGTGCGGTTTTGAAATTGCGGTGTTATATTTAAAATTTAAAACTTTTTTTGAATAAAAATTGTGCAAATTTTTGGCGTGTGCAAAATTATTGACGGATATAGATTTTTTAATCAAATCAATTCAATTTTTAAAAATTAATTTGACAGTTGACATTTTGACATAATGGCCTAAAAAAATTAAAGCCACAGCTGTCGGAATTGACAGTTTCTTGACATTTCATTGTGTGAAAATTTATATCTCCGATAATCATGTTGCAAAAAAATATTATTAAAAATTGTTTGGTTCATCGTGGATGTTGTTGTTTTTCTTCATTTTAAATATAAAAAAAAGTGTTTTTTGTGTAATTTAACGTCACCTATTTTCTTTCCTTGTATTGTGTTTGTTGAAGTGAATTTTCTAATTATTAAAATAACAATAAATATTTAATAAAAATGCATCAACGATTGAGATAAAATGAGAAACAAGTAAACAGCCTGAAGCACAAAATATACAGTAAAAGGCGCCTAATCAACACAACATATCTGCTTACTGCTTAAATAAGTGTGTGTATGTACATTGTTTAAGCTATTTTGCTGATAACACCCTCCTTTGTCGCAACAGGTCATACTCCATTAAGTAATCCGCTTCTTGCATTATTTAAATCCTTTATTAAGTAAACAATGCCCCAATCATTAAGCTCATGCTTTTATAAATAATTAAATTGATGCCATTGAAACATTAATTAAGAATTAATGAACATTTGGAATTGAGACCCACATTAAAAAAAACCGCCCCTATTTTATAACAATACATCAATACCATCATGTTGACTCAACATAATAGAATATACACATATTTAACAAATAACTCCCTTTGTGTTATCTCAATAATGTAGAATTGTGCTGTGAGGACGTATTTTGCAGTCAAGTTGTAGACGTTGTAGCAACTAAAACTGGAACTTGGCCTTCATTTCATTCGACGCTGCGTAAAGTTTTTATTTAAGTGGAAGTGCTCCCACAAAAATGATTACAGACGAGGAGGCACCAATTTTGCCACGTCCACCCGTTGTGGTCAGTGACAATGAGATGGATGAGCCACTCACAGGATGCGGGGCGACAGCGTGTTGCAATCCCAGTCATGGGGTTCATCGATTTATTGCATTGATTTTTATGTGCCTGTTGGGATTTGGTGAGTACTCAGTTTGAATGAACCATATGTTGTAATGTTTTAATATAAATTCAATTGAAAATAAAAAGAAAAATTGTGTTCTATTGAAAATTAAATGAAAATTGTGGTGAGTGTGCGGAAAAACGATATGTGGGTAATTTGATATGCGGGAAAAAGATGTGGCATTTTTTTTATTGTTGCCCAATTTAATGGGACTGAAATTTGTCATTATTTAATTTGTCTTCAGAGTATAAGATTTCAAATATTGATTACCAAAGCACATTTGTGCTTTGTACTTGTTTTTGTTTGTTTGGCTAATTTGGATTACGTTGAACTATGTTTTAATAAGTATTTTTGCCACACCCACAGGATCGTATTTCTGCTATGATAATCCGGGTGCACTTCAAGACAACTTCAAACTGGATTTGGGATTATCCACAACGCAATTCGTGATGCTGTACTCCATCTACTCCTGGCCCAATGTGATCCTGTGCTTTATTGGTGGTTTCCTCATTGATCGGGTGTTTGGTATTCGATTGGGTACTGTTATTTACATGTTCATCCTATTGATTGGTCAGCTGATATTTGCTTTTGGTGGAATCTTGAATCTGTTTTGGTTAATGATTTTGGGACGATTCATTTTTGGGTAAGTAAAAATAAAATAAAATCATTTTTTGAGGTCCAATTAATTTTTTATAAGATTAAAAATTAAGAAAACATTTTAAAAAGCGTTAAATCAATCTTTCTTTTTAACCATCTGTTTTTGTGCCGGATTTTTACACATTAAGAACATAGTGTTTCAAAAATTTGAAAAATTTAGAGGTCTTTAATATTAAAATTTATCGTAATCTTTTCTGTTCTATAAATTTAAAACATTATCCCATTTTGTTTTAGAATTGGCGCTGAATCCCTGGCCGTAGCCCAAAACAACTATGCAGTCTTGTGGTTCAAGGGTAAAGAACTCAACATGGTCTTCGGTCTCCAACTATCATTCGCTCGCGTCGGTAGCACCGTAAACTTTATTGTAATGGAACCACTGTACAAGTACGTCAGCCAATTTTACAAGGGACATTTGTGTATTGGCGTCGTCCTACTGTTGGCTACACTCACGTGTGTGATGTCTTTCATTTGTGCACTTGCCTTGGGATGGATGGACAGAAGAGCGGAACGCATTTTGAAGCGCAATGACAATCCGACAGGGGAAGTGGCTCGCCTTTCTGACATTAAGACTTTTAAGACAACATTTTGGATGGTGGCGATGATTTGTGTGGCCTATTATGTAGCAATTTTTCCGTTCATTGCGTTGGGGAAGTGAGTTTTATTTTTTGGATGTTGCAAAAGGCCTTAAGATTTAATTAAAATTTAATTCTTTCAGAGTATTTTTTGAACGCAAATTTGGATACTCTCCGGAAGATGCTAATGCAGTCAATTCAATTGTCTACATTATTGCTGCAGTGGCTAGTCCGTTGTTTGGTTTGGTCATTGATAAAACAGGACGTAACGTTATGTGGGTGTTTGTGTCCATCATAGCCACAATCGGTGCTCATTCTATTTTGGCGTTCACATTTTGGAGTCCTTACGTTGGAATGGTAAATACAATAACAGAACTTAAAATGACTGTGAAATAATTTCTTGGTTAATTAATTTTAGATCGTTATGGGTATTTCCTACTCCATGCTTGCAAGTAGCTTGTGGCCACTGGTTGCACTTATTGTTCCTGAATATCAACTTGGAACGGCCTATGGAATGTAAATACAAATTTTGTTTAATCAAATTTAACTAATTTCCTTGTCTATGACCGTGTGACGGTTTCATTTATTAATAATAATTAACATTCCTTTCTAGTTGTCAATCAGTGCAAAACTTAGGACTTGCTCTTATCTCCATGCTCTCCGGCGTTATTGTTGATAACGCTGGATTCTTGATGCTTGAGATATTTTTCATTGGCTGGTTGATTTGTAAGTCAATACTAAAGATTAGATCTTTTTATTATTAAAAATAATTAAAGTTTATTAAACTAAATGTGTTGACAATTCCATTCTATTTTTAGTGTCATTGATTGCGACTGGCGTCATTTGGGCGTATGACTTGAATGAAAATGGAATTTTGAATTTAAGTCCTTATGAGCGGGAATTAAAAACCAAGGCTATGTAAGTTCATTTTTATTTTTGATTCGACTGCAGCAGAAATGCTTTGATAACGCAGAATTTATCTGTTTTGTCTCCCTTGGGGTTTTGCATAAAATGTCTTGGGACCATAACATTTTGAATGTACAATTCAATTATGAGTTTATAAAAAATGTTTGAATTAAATTTAAAAATTGCAGCACTGAAACCAACAGAATTATTGACAACGATGACTTATCCCAAGACGACCAACCAGACGATGCCGGAGCTGCTGGAACAGTCTCCACCAGTCCCCAATTGCGCAATCGCTACCTCAAACGTGTGGGCGTTGATGGCACTGCATCGTCGAGTGATTGTGAGCCCCTACTCGATTAGCATAAACCCAAATGGTACACCGGTTTGTATGGGCTCTTTCAAATTGCCCAATAAGTTATTGCTGGCAGTTCTGTAAAGGCATTTTTCTCAAAATCATGGGTGTGAGGAAAGGGAATGCAACCACATCAACAACATGAAAAAAATTCACCGATTGTTTGAAGACGACTAAAAAATCCACAAATATTTTCTATATATTATTATTGTACATTTTTTTAGTTAAATATTTTTTCTACATAATTAACTATAAAATATTTAAGATTTGCTAATAATTTTTACAATAGACACAACGTAATTTGTTTTATTGTGAGTAAGGTGCATTTATTTGTTTACTTGATGTTTATAAATAATTATTCTAAGCCATTTAAAATTGAATTTATTTAATTAATTTTTAATTTTGGTTTTGCAATAATTCACAACATAAAAACTTAGTGACAAATTTCAATAACGATCACAAACGACAATTAATTGTTAATTATATATTAAAAATCTATAAAAAAAATATTGATTTAAAGGATACCAATTTAATGAGATAGTGGATGTGGGTTGAAAAGTAGTGGGAAATTAAAAAAAGGGTAATTTCTTAGAGTATTGAATGTAATTATTATTGTTATACTTCTATAAAAAGTAATAATAATAATTATGTGAGCGACGACGACTTTCTTGTGCATGTGCAAGGTAAATAATTCTTCCAAATTTTTGTGCAAATTTTTTTGTAGAAAAATTCATAATGTTTACAATTTACTAAAAACAAAAAAAAAACTATTAAATGTTTATAAAAAATATATTAAATACTATTGTGTGAGTGTCGTGATGCAGTTTTAAATAGCTTGCCTAGTTGTAAATTAATTACAATAATTATTGCAATAGTTTTTGGAAAAAAAATTGTAGTTTAAATAAAACCACGTGAGTTTGTTTCTTGTTTTTTTTCTCTGTGATAAATGTTGCATCAAAAGAAATAAGTGTCAAGCAAAAACAGAAAATCAATTTGTTATTTAAATATGTAGTTGTTTAAGATGAATGTTTATTTAATTATATATTAATATTATAAATGTTTATTCCACATTATATACCTGCATACATTAACATACATACATACATATTATTACAACAAAATAATATAGTTAATTATAATATATTAAGAATTATTAAATACATATTGTTGAAGCAAACAAAATATAATCAGGTCAATTAACATGATAATGTTATGTTAATACGAATCAAGTACATATTAATATTATTATTGTATATTATGTTTATAATCAAGATTTATTAATTAATTAAATTAAATACTTTTTTTACATCAAATTTAATTAAATATTCACATTAATTATTGTGCTGTTGTTTTTAATGTATTGAAGTGTAGGAATGCCGTTTGTTCTTATTATTCAATTGTATTGTCATTTATTCATTTAAATATGTAATAAAATATTATGTTAAATCAACAAATTCATTCCGTTTTTATTTTTTTACGAAAAGATTTTTTTCAATTTTTCTTACAGATAATACCTAAGAGATAATACATATTATTTTAACAAATGTAATCAAATTTATACATGCCAAACAAAAGTCTATTTAGGCTTAAAATAATTCATTTTAAAGCAATTGAAAGTTTGTTGAAATTCTTAACTTTAAAAACAATTTGCTCTATTGAAAATGAACCGAAATTAGCATTTTATATTTCCTTATTAATACTTCAAAATTATTAAATGTGAAATATTTGAATTACGCGCTATATTTTGAGCAACTCATTGACATCTTGCAAAATTAATCAACAAAAATATATATATATCTACATAAAGCTATAGAAAAAAACTTGCAACAGGGTTAACGTGGGCAAATATATTGTAAATATACGCACGCGTACGTGTGTGTGAATGTGTCATTTTTTCAAAAAAAGAATTTTGCGTTTGAACTCCGAGGAACAAATTTTTACTTTATAGCGACGTTTTTTATTATTAAGAAGCGCTTTGATAGGAAAATCACGTACACAACAGCGAATTAGGTAAATATGCAGCAATAAATTTAATTAAACTGTAATTGTGACACTATTAGTCTAATTGGTGCGTTAAACGGTGAATTACGATATAGTTAAGTACGGTAAAAAGAGATTGCAGTGTAGTGAAAATTTGTGGGAGAAAAACGCGTGTGATTTGTGTGAAATATTGCGTTTTGTTAAAACACACAGGATAGGAAAATGCGAAAGTATTTATTTTTAAAACTGTTATATTATGCACATCATATGTGTATTATTGTTGGAATGTCATTAATTTTGTGAAATTGCGCGCCTCGCAGCAATGCCGTTAATATCGTGATGTTTTCATTATAATAAAATATATTTTATTATATCGAGAAATCAACAAATATATTTCACGCAGATTTGGATCATATGTTTATATAAATTTAGAGAAGGAAAAGAAGTGAAAAGAAATGAATAAACATGCCATGACTTGTTCCATCCGCTATGATTTTGTGCATGTGCGAGCGAGAGCGGCTAATAAAAAGCAATTTTTTTTGTACCGTTTGTCGTTCCAAAAAAGGGCACGTTTTTAATTCAAAAATGTGGCGTGTTAATTGCATTGACTATATGTGCGGACATTTCATACATTTCCTGACGATTGAGCATAATTTAATTATGTTGTACCTTCAATGATTCAACAATTTGTTTAATTAATTAAATTAATAAACACATGTGTTGGTTTCGTGAGCGTGCGCCTTCTGAGTTCTGAACAATTTGAAGTTAAACAACCGTGTACTAATTTTGGCTTATGTATTTTGTGGTTGTATGTATAGGAGAAAAAGAGAATAACATACACAGGGTGATTTTATTTAAATTGACCTTTAAATGTTGATTTTTTTGAGATTTGTGGTAAATTTCAGAATTCATTTTAAAAACCACGTTTAATAATTTTGGAAACATAATCGTCGCAACCGTCTTTAGGATACAATATGATGGATTCAAAGTTTAATTAATTTATTGGTCGTCACCACAATATCACCCTGTATATGAATGAAAGTTATCGGTTGAAACAGCTGTGCTATTGGAATTTATTGGGAATTCGCGAATTCTTTCACAGTGCATTTTTGTATTTTTGGTTTTGCATCCGTTATAAATTATAATGGTGGTTATTTATTGTGATTAAGAAAAATAATCATACAGTAAGTTAATAAGAATGAAATTTAATTTTCCAAGTATATATATATAGGCACAGGCCACAGCATTTAAAATTATTTTGAATTTGCAACAACCACCATAGTATTATTTTGACTTGTACACATATGGACTGAAGTCTGAACACCCTCAGAAGCAGCAACACATAATATTTAATCGCCACATGGACAGTACAGAATTTAAACTATTGTGTTGAATACAAAAGTTTTAACGCACTTGCAGGCTTTCCATGGTGCGGTGGCGGTCGCATTTTTCAATAATGTCATACAATTTTCACGCTGTTTTCTTTGCTGTTTTTCCTGAATTCAATTACCTTATACGTTTCCTTTTTATGCCAATAATTGTTCCATCTACAGTTAAAAGGCAAAACGTCGCTTCGGTTAGATCGGTTGGCTTTTAAACTCTTGTAAATATTTTGTGTAATCATTTTATTTTAAACTTTAACATTCACTGTATTTATTTTTAACAAATTTTTTCTTTTTCTATATTTTAAAGGGGGAGGTGTGGACAGCAGAGATTTCAACATTTAAACACACACTGAAAAAGTGAAAACACACGCATATATTAAATAATTACAATACAATTTTACCGAAGTAGTAGCTAACCTACAAAGAATAAGGAAAATCGTGAACATTCTTTTCTTTTAAATTAAACACATTCACACGCAAAACGACGAAAAAACAAAAGTCTTGTTTGTTTGTGAAAATGTCGCAAATTGGAAGAAATATTAAAAATTTGGAGGCACCGAGGCCTTTGAAATCATCGGGATCCTCGTCCTCTATACGGCAATCGCATCATGCAGCGCCCGCCTTTGAAGTGCAGACAAGTGAGTAATTGTTGATTTTTCTATTAAATTCCTGTTGATACATTTATTATATTAGATTTGAATATTCCAATAATTAAAGTCGTTCAACTTGCCAATAATGACCGTGTTAATGATATTATATAGGTTGTGTTTAATATAACGCATTTTCTCATATCCTTTGCATTGGACCCGATTTCGGGTTGTGCTGATCATAAGAATAAAAAAAATTGACATTTCATAAAATGCTGTATATTTTTCACTACACTTTAATATTGTTGTGTGACCTTTGATTATCCGTAAATTTCAGATTATTCAATTGATATCCGAAAAGTAACAATTTAAAAAAATAAACTTTTTAAATTTAAAAATTAATTTTTTGAATTGTTGCGTTTAAATGCTTTTAATTTTAATAAATTATTATTGCACTATTTTGGTTTGTTTTGTAAATTCTTTAATAAAAGCAAATATACTTTTGTGGCTTTGCCTAACACACTAAACTTTAAGTTAAAGAGATATTTTAAGCTGTTTGTAATCATATTCATAGTATTAAGTGTACAAGTGGCTATGCATAAGAATTATTTGCCGTTGTTGCATCATCATTTTTTCTTTAAGTTTATCGATCCGTTAAGTGGCACTTTTTAAAAAAGAAAATAAACAAGATAAACACATTACGGGGTTGATGTCACTGACACGGGAATTGCTAGGCCTTTCTATTCTTTATTCAAAAATTGTGTCTAAATATAATATTTTTTCTAAAACTGCGATCACCCAAATGTTTTATCTGTTCTTAACGTGTCCTTCACGGTTTTCCAATTCCTTTTAAGAACAAAACACAATTTCTTTTCACAATTAATTTATAGTTGCTTTTAATAAAATAAATTTATAATTGTCTTTTCTCTTCCAGTTGAAGACCTAATTCAATTGACTGAGAGCATGGCGGCGGCATTATCAGCCGGTCAAAACAACTCGGAGACAATGAACATTTTGCTGGCGAATCTACGCATCCATGGGCCGCAACTTGAGCTCGTCTCAAAGGATACGCTCGATCGAACTTTTGTCGCTTTTCGCAATGCCTCACAGGATGAGCGTTTGCCAATAATTGTGCGTCTGAATTTATTGGAGCTGATTGAGCTGCGTGCTAAATCATGGCAGAATTCAGATGGCATTAACACATACTACAAGCATAAGGCTAATTATGTTGAGGTGAGTTAAATTTAACTTCAAACTTGATTATTATAAATTGTTGATAAATCAAATTTGTTTTCCCAGCCTGACAATAATGCTTCATCGTCATCCATAAACGAACAACTATCAATGCTGAGCACCTCCCCCCCATCTAATAATGCATCAGTAACCGCCGCCCTGGGCCAAAACATTCTCGGTCCAGGTGAAGTTATCAAAAATTCTGGAAAATTTGCGAAACCTACAAAAATTCCAGGAAAAAATTATTCCAAAGATGAGATTGTCATTCGTAACGCCGATTCGGGAAAAGGTAAGATCCTTTTTTGATTGTTTTTTTCTCGAATTTACATTCAAATAGTATTTAAAAAGAATTTAATTTTTGGTATTTTTTTTTTTTTTTTGGGAATTTTTTACTGTTTCCGTTAAATTATGATTTATTATTATTTTTAAAACCAATTTCCATTCAACAACATATTTTTCTTTATCTCATTGTGCCGCAACCCCAAAAGTAATGGGGATCAAGGGTCGGCGTGTTCACATGATCGAGGAATTGAGTGAGACGATTATTTCGTTTCAGCGAGGTAAACACACAAGAGTGTCCCACCAAAATCAAAACAATCAACGTGTTTTTGTTTTTGTTGCAATAACAATTACTGCATTCATTTTAACCGCATAAAATATTGTTTGTTAATCATATGAGAGTTGGGCATGTCATTTTATGTTGTTAACCTTAATTATTGTGCTTGCATCCATATATTTTATTACATCCTCATAATTTTCATTCAAATTAAACATATTGTAAGTCATCGAATTTTAACAGATTTAAAAATAATCCTGACAGCTTTTAAGGCTTGTAAACAATGACGTACTTAAATGAGTTGACGTCATATCTTATCGTTATCTGAAAATAGGAGTTCATTTATAAGGGATGGTTTTATTTTTATTGTCCCTTGCAAAATTCGACGAAA
This sequence comes from Sylvicola cinctus, assembly GCA_963854165.1. Taxonomy (NCBI): domain Eukaryota; kingdom Metazoa; phylum Arthropoda; class Insecta; order Diptera; family Anisopodidae; genus Sylvicola; species Sylvicola cinctus. The sequence continues at coordinate 2,296,531 of OY974082.1, forward strand.
TTGGGTCGTATCATTGGCAACCAATATAAAGCAAAAAGCTTTCAACGCGTGTTTCAAATATTGATGGGAGAAGGGTGACAAATATTTTGTTAAATCGATTGGTTTGTTTATCTTTTCAATAAGAGGGGGGGGGGGGGGCTTTTGTTTAAGTAACGTTTAAAAGAACAGTTTTTTGGGCGTTCTTAATGTTGTAACTATTGTAACTTATTTAATTGCATATACAAAAAAAAAAAAAGGATATTGTAAATTATTTTAGTTATTCTTATTGATGGTTTTGCAAGTCATTTAAATTTTTGAAAAAAGTTTTTTTTGTATTAAAACTTTATGGGAAAATGTTTTTTTTTTTATGTTGTGAACAAAACAGTCTTAAGTACTTTTCTATGATAGAAAAACTTTGAACATATGTGAAACCTTAATGATTTTTTTTTCATTACAAAGTTTCTTAGAACCCTCAAAGGTTTCATAAATATTCTTTCTTTTGAGTTTGTCAGAAATGCTCTAAAACTAAATTTCCTCTAAACGAAAAATTCCATACAACACACTTGCAATAATAAGAAGCGGACTACTATCTGTAATCTGTATTCTAGCACCACTGTGTTCACACGTCAATAACACAAATCTAATAAAAACGCTTCAAAATCAAATAACGTCGCTCCGTGTTTAATCACTGCTCGTACCCACCACTCATTTGCATCTTGAGTCCTAACCTTATCTCGCACAAATAAACTCACAATGCAAATTCAAATGTTTACACAATTTACTTATTATAAATCATATTAAGCAAATTATATGTGCTTCTCTATTTTACTAAGTCAAATTACTTTTCTTCTTCTTAATAATAAAATATTGTAACAATCTTAACTACTCTGCAAATGAATTTGAGTCTAATCGTCTAAATTACATTCGCCATGTTGCTTTCATTGCATAATGTTGAGGTTCAAATTATTTTGACTCATTGTTGCTATTGAATGCATCCTTTATGAAAACATGACACTAATCTCGTACTTCAATCTGCAGTCAGCCTCGGTGCGAAGGAACGTCTTGTTCAAATTACCGGTCCCAATGAGGATAAAATTAAGTAAGTTTCTTAAATGTAAGATCTCTCTGTGGCAACTTTAACACGGCAATGTATCCACTTTAGTTACGCCAAACAACTTATTGGCGACACAATCCGTCGCAATGCATCGCCTGTCCGTTTGGAGGCCGCCCAAGGCACTGGTGCTGGAGGCTCATGCAGTTCATTGGCCTCATCCGCGTCCGACGAGGCAATCCCAAGGAACCAAGCGGCAGCGGCTGCTGCTGCTGCTGCAGCCCAAGCCAATGCAATTGCAACCAACAACCGCCACAGCATTGGCGCCATGATGCAACAACAGAATAGCTTCATACAGCCGGGTCATCCAGTTACAGCGGGTAGTGGTAAAATGACACGAAATTCAACGGGCCAAATGTTGTTGCACAGTTTTTCTACCAATGACGCCACCCTTGGCGAGTATAAGTTCACCGTAAGCGTGGGTCAACACAACCTTAAAATTACTGGTGATTGCTTTGAGTTGGTGCGAACTGCAAAGTTGGTGCTGGATGACTACTTCAGTAGTAACGAGTTTTTGGCCTCAATTGAGGCGGGTGCTGCTGGTCTTGATGGGAGTGTGCAACATGTATCAACACCGTTGACACCACATGCTCCGGTGCCCTCGTCACATCAGCTGGCTTCATCGGGGTCTCAATTTGTTGACAGTGGCATTGGGTTGAACATTTTGGCTGCGTCGGCTGGTGGCATTTCGTCCAACAATAATAATAGTCCAGATGCGGATGATGATGTGTTTGTGGCTTCGGATGGTTGTAAGATTTTTTTTGGCGTGCTTAAAATTGTTTATTTTAATTGGGATATTTAATTGCAGTTAATAAACCAATTGATGCATCGACACCATTAAATGGTTTGGCTAGATCTCGACGCAGTCATTTTTCGCGTAAGGACAGCACTCCAGATTCTACAAATGATAAGGAGTTCAAAGAGCCTGGTACTAATAAACTACTTATAATTATAAACATTTAATCCACCGTCATGATTTAAGATCTTTTTTAAGTGCTTAGTAAAGCTTCAAACAAAATTTGGAGACTTTTATAGTATTTGGAAGAAAAGGCTTTTGTTTAATACTTTAACTATTACTGTTTTATGTTTTAATTTTCAAAAAATACTTTATTAAAAATAACTCTTCTCATTACACCCAATTTTTGTTCTTAATCCTAATTTTTAAATTTTTACATTGAACTCATTTAATATTTAAAATTTTGTATTCAGTTCGAATTGAGTACGAGCGATTGCTGTCATATGCCAAGTCGCCACATTCGTGGGCTCTACCACATGACTGGGAAGTGATTGTCAGCAAGTTTCCATCCCTCATCCGATCAAAGGTAAACAACGATCATGAACGGAATAATAACACAAGCATGAAACGACGTACAGTGTTCAGCCGTCACTCGTCAATTAACACCAACAGCCATGATCAGACCTCATCATTTGATAGTAACGCAACTTACTAAAAACTATCAAAAAACAATCAACCTCAAACCATCCGAATTAAAAACAATTTTTATTAATTTCATTTTGTCATACTCTTACATACTAAAATGTAAAAGTTTGTGTATGATTGTTTTCAGTTGAATTGAAGCTATCATTTAACAATGTGTATCTAACAAAATTTTGTTTTTTAAGTTTACATCTATCTCAATGAACTTTTATTATCATTTTTTTCTTACGCGTGGGATTCTTAGGCACCATTTACTAAAAGTGCACATATTTTTAATTTTAAGTTTTATTTTTTCATTTTATGTTTAAAATTTATTCAATTGCTTTTTCAATAATTTTTGTTTATGTTTTCGTAGTACTATAAGACTTTTTTTGGCTTTGGTTGTTTAATTATTGTACTGAATGCAATAATTTTGTTTTTGTTATTAATAAGAATTAACTAATATTTAATTATTACTTTCTGTTAAATTTATAATTTTTTATCGTTAAAAGACATGAGAAGCTATTTTAAAATCCAATAACAAATATTATAATGGCAATAAAAAGCGAATATTTAAAAAAAATCGCTATAAAAGAAAAAAAAACTATAATAATTAATATATACGTTTTTTTCGGTAATAGTTTTGTTCTTTATGGACTTAATAAAAACAAAACACTCTGTTATACAAATCACGTCTATTTTCTTAAGGCAACTACGTTTTTTTTTGTACGTCGATGGATCGATGTTGAAGGATATTTAGGCCATAACCTAAATAACTTTTAGTTTTTAAACTGAACTTGAATAATAATAAAACTGGAAAAAACTAAATAAAGTGGCCAAAACTCTGATTGCATTTAAAAGTATGTTTAAAAATTGCGAATATTTTAAATGTAGCAATGAGTAACAAATAAAAATAATAAATAATCACTTTACATTCAATTGGTGTCAATAATAACCCATTTTAACAATCATCAATATGTAATTAGAATTTACACACTGGAATAATAATTAAAAACAATAATAATAATTTAACGATATATCCGAAATTAAACAACTATTAATACAAACAAAAAAATTGTAAAAAAATAAATTTAAAATAATTGCAAAAAAAAAAAAGAATATGAAGAATACATAAAAAAATAATTAAAAAAAACTTATAGTAAACGAATTAAAATCCGTCCCTTAAATGCACATCGGTTTACATTTTTTACAAAAATATCAAACATTTTCTTGAAGAAAATTTGATACAAAATATTTTCGGCCAATATTAAATTCGAAATCCTTGTTGAAAAGGTTTATGCCTTAATAATATAAAATATATTTTTAGATAAGTAAGTTTTCCTACGAAAGGGAAAAAGTGCATTTAAGGGTTTTATTGAATATTTATTATCTGAAGATAATTAAATTCAATTAGTCACATTTTAAAAAATTGTGAATTATTTATAAAAAAAAAAAATATTAAAGGTTAGTTCTGAAGTTACCCAAAAATGGCTATATTGATAAATGTATTTAGGAAATGCATTTTTTTTATTATTTTCTACTGATTTGAATAAGTAATTTAGTGTTAACTTTAATATTTAAGCGTTTTATTATAAAATGTTTGAATTACTGTGAGATTAGTTATTATTGGTACTGAAAGTATCATTTTTTTTGGGTAAGAGGGAGGAAAATTGAACAAAACCATTTTTGATAATGATCCTTTTAAAGAGGGAATTTTGTTAATTGATATAGTTTCAGTTTTTATCATTGAAAAAAATTTTAGGGCCCCAATAATTGTTTAACTTTAAACAGATTATTATTTTGCTTTATACTATTTTATTCAAAGTCCTTAAAAGTTTTTACTTTTTTGATTAAAACATTTTTTTTGTTTTTAAACTATGAACTTATAAATATGTTAAGAAGCCGTCTTTTGAAATTATTTATATTTTTTAAGTTATACTGAATTCCAAGGATCAAGGATAATTTTGAATTGCAAACTAAACTTGTTTCAATAACTCAAGAAATTTTTTTGAAGTACTCGTAACTAATGTTCCAAGGTCAAAACCTATTATGCATTTATAAAATGAATATTATTAAATTATTTAGAATTTATTTATGAAATTAATTAATTATTTAAACAATTACCTACAATGAGATTATTATTTGAGGATTTAATGGCTACTAATTGATGAACAATTAGTGCCATAAATTCACATACTTTTTCACTAACTACTCATTTAACGTCCTAAAAATGGCGTATCACTAAAAGTAATTTTTTGTTAACGTTATAATTAAATAAGAACGAATTAGTTTCAAGGAGTGGTTTTAGTTTAAACGCATTTATTGGTTCTACTAAATTAGTTTTTATTGATCATTCAATATTTATTTAATCATTAAAATATTTAATCCTTATAACTTCATTTCTTAAATAATATAACGAAATTTAAATAATTTTTATTATTAATTAACGAAACAATTTAATCGAAAATTTTAAAATACTCTTTTTAATTTTAAGTCATGAATTATTAATATCACTTGTTTATTAATTCTTAATATTTAGGTTTTAAGTCACGAAAAGCATTTAACATTTACTTTCCTCGCTTTTTTATTATTAATTCAAATTGAAACACATTTAATTAAATGAATTTTTTTTTGAGAAATAATCTTTTGTCTTTAATAAATTGTTATAACTTATATGTCAACAATTAGTTCATCCACACATTGATCATCACATATTTGGCGTAATAAACAATTTTTATTTTTGACAAAATTTCCAATTGGACTGTGATACATACAGAGATGAACTAAACTGAATTTTAATAATAATTCAAATAAAATACGAGAAAACCATTTATTTGAAAGCATTTAAAATAATATGAAATGCGAGATAACAACTATAAGAAATGAAGAAAAAAATTACCTGAAATTTACTGGCTTTTACAAGTAAAAACGAATAACAATAAAACCCGAAGATGATGCATAATTAGTAAATATAATAACGGTCCTAAGTCGGATAAATCTAATTTTCTGTACCAATTTTAGAAGTTTTAACTCGTCATTCATTTTAGAGCATCGAACTCCGACATAAATATGCAAACGTTATTATATGTGATTAATCAGAAGTCTGCAAAATATACTTCTCTTTTTAAAAAAAACATCAAAATTGCTTTTAAACAATATAAAAAAAAACAAGCAAACACACTGTTTTCCAATTTAATGGATTTAATTTTGTATAGTGCAAATAAAATCTGTTATACTAACACAATATGATCCTAAATGCATTTTCATTTGCTAACTATTTATTTTGTTTGGTGTGAAATTAATGGCTTCTTTTTTGCCCCACTTCAAGGATCTTCATAACTCATAAGTATATTAATTCTTGCTTCCTCGGCACTTTCATTTGGTTTAACCTTTTTTTTTAATAGAGACCTTGTGTAATTTTGGCTTTAAATATTTAATTTTGAATAAGATTTGACCTTGAAATTTTAATATTTAAAAAATATGTTCAACTCGTGTTCAATTTAAACTTAAAAAAATTATTTTAACTTTTCAAAAATTTCAAAGTTTCAATCTGTTTTATTGGATATTGAAGAATTCATAATATATGACAAAATTAATTTTGAATTATTAATTCACAAATAATGCATATTTTATATTATTTTATTTTATTATTAAAGCCAATTTTTACATAAAGTCCTTATTCACATTTAAATTGCGGTAAGTAAGCTACTTGAAGGACAATAAAAGTTTGTACACGTTAATCAATTTGTAATTTTTCAGGACACCGATGATGATAAATCCCGTTTTGATGCAGACAAACACTTGGCCCTATCACGAGCGAAAGCCCTCAATTTGCTAAGCCACAATGATGAACCCCTGTCTGAATCACCCGATCCAGAATAGTGAAACTGTAAAGTGGGCACGCGCTTTTTAACAGTTGTGTGCCAATTTTTAGTTTATTATTTTATGATTTTTCATATTTTAATTAAAAGAAAAAAAAGAAGAAAAAAGTTGATAGTACGAGAGAGCACAGAAATTGTCGGCAGTTACAGAAAAAAATGAATGGCAAATTTAATTGAATACTATAAAATAGCATGGAGTAAAAAGAATAGTGTTTCTCCCTTCGGCGTGTACAGCCGAAAGGATGAAAATAATAATCAAAACAAAACGAATTCATTTTTTAATATTTTATTATTATTTAATTAATATAATGAATAAATCGTGCGATTAATGAAAGCAATTAAATCCTTCCATATTTAAATGCCAAAAAGGATTAATTGGCATATTAAAAGCAATAATTTATGGATGTAGATTTCATTTAATTATTTAAATACTAACAGGAACGTGGTGATTTTTGTTAGTTGATTTCTAAAACAAACAAAAACAAATAAATCATATATCTTTTTTATTGCATCGCAAGTGCCTTAACATAATCAACTAATTTAAATAGTTACCCCTACAAATAAGGGGGTGGATAATGTTTTTGGTGAACAAACAAAGAAACCCAATGAAATACAACTAAGTCAGCATATTTTTCAGAATTTTAATTACATTTAAATGCAGTTGTGATCAAAATGGAAGAATTCATTTTATAACAAAAAATATTTAGAATAATATCAAAATGATTATCCTTTAAAAAGCTTTGGCCTGTCTGTAATTTTATTCTGAAAAATGTGTAAATAAAATACTAAAAAAAAACATATTTAAATATTTATCTATCAGTTTATCTAGTCTTTTTATTTTGGAAACAAAACAAAAATTTTGTATTATTTTGAAAAAGAAAATGAAAAATTAACTAATTGTTGTAAAGAATTTATTTTAAATCAAATTAAATTGTTAATGCTCAATACTTCTTTGATTTTACAACCGTATTAATTTCATTAACTAATTAATGATAGCTTATTTATTATTTAGAATTTTACGTTGCGGTTAATAATTTTATTATCATTTCAAATTGAAGGTCATTTAATAATTTTTATTTTAAATTAACATTTTTTGTACTATTTATCAGAAATGAGAAAAAACGTAAATAAAAATTAAAAACAAACTAATAAGAATACACGATTGCAATTAAAAACTGATGAGTTATTAAAGACAATGTTGATGGTTCAATTAAAAATAATTAATTGGAAAATAAAGGATTAATACTTAGCAAATTGTAATTAAAACATTGTCAGGATTAAAACAAAAATTAAGTCTTATTTAGAGACATTTGTGTCATAATTATTTTGTATTTTTGAAAAAGGATAATAAAAAAATGGTTCAAATTTGTAAGGTTTTAATTTTATAATTCTGTTAATTTTGATTCCTCATGCTTCCTATAAACCGCTTCATCAATTACATCGTTTAAAATATTCGACACACTGTCGTCTACTTGAAAAGGAAAAATATCAAAAATCTCGTTAATTGTGAAAACTTGTGATGGCTTTAAACCACCTGAAGCCTGATTCTTAAATCCTTTTTGTTTATGAATAATGAACGCGTAATGGTCATCAGGATCAACTTCGTCTTCAAAAAAGAGTGAGTGCTTTTGAATGAGCAGTCGCCTCAAAAGGCCATCAGCTTTGCATGTTAAACTATTTTCATCTTCAATAGGTTTGACTGGAAGATCTTCCGATTCGGCATCTTCATTTTCTGGTGGGAATTATTAAATTGAAATAACAAGCTTTGTCAAAACCTTACCAAGTATTTCGTTTTCTTCCGGTATAATAAGAGGAAATTTTGCAATACATCTTAATTCACTTTTTTTGAGAGGAGTATTAAATCGTGTCCTTGCTGGACAATCTGGGACAATTTGTGCATATTGGCTGTAGCGTCCTTCTTTCATGGCGCAAACTATTTTTCAGGCAAAATGTTAACTATTAATTGTGTTTTAACTCCTTTCAAAGAACACATTTTTACCTTCAATTTTGTGTTGAAGCTTTTTACACGCTTTATGCAATTCTTCCGTTTTCTCGTGACCTCTTACACATGAGCACAACATTTTTAAAAAGTTTTTATGACAATTGGAGAAAAATTGAGAACGTCCATTATCATCTTTATTCATTAAATTTTTGTCATCCACAATTTTTTTACATAAATTTATTTCAATAAAATTATTTACAACCAATAAAACAAAAATTACGGATGAGACTAAAACGTCGAATTGAAGTGTAAACTATGTATATTTGTTTTGAAGGTTTTAAACATATATTTATTAGTTAGAAAAACTAATTTTTTAAATTTAAAGAATCATTAATTTGCACTCAAGAAAGTTGGGATTCACGACCTAATACCAAACTGATCTTCCAAAGTTCCCACGACATAGTTGCCTAAGTATAATGAATACCAATGTCTGGAAAAACATTAAAATAAAACGTGGTCTTCTTTTTTCTTGTTTATTTATTTAATTAAAATTAAGTCATTAATTTAAAAATTAAATATTATTTTAAAAGTTCAGTAAAAAGGTAATTTAGTTCAATTTATTGTATAAAATCATTATCAGTCTATAGTTTAAATTAAAATAAATATTAAGATGTGTCGTGGTTCTCAAAGAATAGGAAAGGTGGACGTTTCCGGTGTGTAAAAATGATAGTAGCAAAAGCAGCCACAATCACAGCAGATAAAGCCAAAGCAATCACCATTCCACTAGTATTACCTAAATATATATAAAAAAAAAGAATTTAAAATAATCTCAAAACACATTATATTTAAAAAAGAAAATTCAAATTACTTTTTCCCAAGTGAACAGATTCCCGACTATGAACAAGTGGTGCAAATTTCGCCTTTCTTATCTCATTAATTTGTCCAAGAAAGTCATTATCCCCCTCATCCCTTATGGGTGCCGCCACTGTATTATCCTCCTTCAGCACCAACGCACTTTTATCAACCATTTTAAACTTCCTCTGTCTTGAACTACGTCCACCAGACATGGAATCCTCATCATAGGGTTCTGCCTGCACAACACCAGCCCTACCAGGAACACGGAAGCTCGCCCGAACAGTCATAATCTCTGGCTGGAAAGTACACACAACAACGAAACGTCTTGTGCTGTGCGTTAAAATGCCCAAATTCTCCTGCACCGTGATGAAGGTTTCAACGGTGAGTGTCTCTTGATTCACACGACTTCCACATTTCTCGTGATCAATTCGCATCATGTATTTGGTGCGTGAGTTACGTGGATCACCCTCAATGGAGCAGTCTGCTCCACCACCCTCTGCTTCAATTTTGCCAGCAAAAAATGGGCCAGTTTCCACTTCAATTTCGGATGCGTGGTGCAAACACTGTGTGGCATGTGCTGAGAATCCCTTCGTTGGTATGATGATTGATTCGCCGGATGTTACTTCATTGGCGTTGTGATCATCGTCGGTGAACTCGGAGCGTCCACTTGTTTTGCGTTGTGGTGACGCTTTGTCGGGAGATGATTGTGCCGATTGTACGTTTACTGAGTATTGGGTCGCCATGCGAAGATTTCGGATGGTTGTTGAGAATCGGGTTTTGTCTTCGACGTTAGTGGTCGCTGTGACGGCTTTAGATTTGCAACGATGTGGTCCAAATGATTGCAGTTCACAGTAGCGAATGGTGAATGCTCGTCTATGTGGTGAAAGTGTGTTTTCGGTGATGGGGTTTTCTGTTGTTGATGGTTGTACGACTTCCCATGTCAGGTTAATTGATTTGTAATCTGGTTGGCCGGATAGGGTTTTGATTTCTGCAATTAAAAATTAAAGTTAAAAAACAAAAAATTAATTAAAATACATCTTAAAATAAGGTATAACATTAGCTAAAGTCCTACTGTATAGTTTTTAAAATCATGACCAATAAGCAGAAACTTATTTCGAGGTCCTATTCAAAGTATAAAGTTTAGAAGTCCCAAAGTGTAACTTTAATTTGATTATATAATTGTTTGAAACAAGTGAGATTCCATTCAATTTCAGGGTTTTGATATATTTTGGGCTGGCGACCAAGAAATATATTTTTAAACCTCACTGAAATTTTTCTATAAGATGTAAAATCTTTTTATGCTTATTTTAAATAGATCAGTTAGGGGTCTCAAAAACTATACAGTAATTGTCCCCATTTCAATGCCACACAAAAACTTTAAAATTCTTCAATTGTGGAATTTTGTAAAGAAATTTGGTCTTCTTTGTCCACTTATATGTGTGCTTGTGTAATTTAGATCATGCACGTTTTTATCATTATATTTGTTTTTCATTAAAAAAGTGCTTTAATACATCACGAAGGTCAGCGACATGCAGGAGGAAATTGCTGCATACTCACTTAATTTACAAAAGAAAAAAAATGAGAAAAAGACATGGAGAAAATACCTAGATGTTGATATGTCTACAAGACGTTGGTATACATTTCATAGAATGATCTACCTCAGAACCGTAAAATTTGTAATTTCCCCAAAAAGGCTGATTGACAAAAGGTTTAATCTGGTACCACGATACACTAAATTTACGGACTTTAAAGCACAAATGCAAGCTTGTAGTTAAGCACAAATTTAAAGCGGCTTTGTTAATGTCGGATTTGGGTTATTCGGTTTATTTGTAATTTATTGCATTTATACTTATAATGTTCTTAAAAGCTGTTAAATGTATTTAAGTCCCATTGTCAGAACATTTAGCACAATTGACTTATTTGACCTATTTAATTGTCAGTTATTTGCAACACAATTTGTGGTTTAAAATGAATAACAAAGCCTGGGAAGCCATCCAAGTTGTGATAAATGCAAGCAAATAACATTTAGCTGCATTTTAGTAAACAAGAAGTAATTAAAATTTAGTTAGGACCTCAAAGAATTTAAACGATAGTTTTTTTTTTACATATCCAAGCACAAACGTTACAACTTACAAGTCACAGCTAATAATTTAAAATAGGTCATGAGAATTTTCTAAAACTTTAAATTATTGGATATTGATGTGTTGCAATAAATAAAAATTTAAATGCATTTTTACGAGTCTTAAGAAAATTACTTTGTATGTTATTACGAGGAAACTACTTCACTTCACTCGTTAATTGTATTGGTGTACATTCTTTACTAACAAAGGGCTTTGGCGTTATCCAAAGCCGATATCTTAACGATGTAAAATCAACGCCGCAATAAATCAACTTAACAAAAGAGACCACAAAATAATTATTCATTTTCAAAGCTGGATTTAAGTATCCAGAGCCCCAGAGATTTAAAAATTGAAATGAACAAGGTTGTTAAGAAGGGAATGAAGCTGTCTTTTGAGCTACTTTTTATTGTGATTTGACATTTAAATAACTGAATGAAACCTTAATAAAGTTTTTCTAAAATCTAACCTCTAATTGATATTTTTAAATGAATTTTTATCTGATAAAGTTATAACACAAAATAATTTTTACAAAATTAAAAAACGTCCTAAAAGTTATAACGGTTAAATAATTAAAACAGATATACTTAATATTGTATAATTATTACAAAAATGATAAAAGTAGTTTATAAAAAAATATAAATCCATCCATTACAGTCTACAAATTTACCATTTAAGTTTTGTTAATTTAAATTAAAAAAGTCAATGGAAAAAGTTTTTGCCACTGAAAAATTCTTTCTCACTGAATTTTAATTGAAGCACGACTAATTGGGTACAAAGAATGCGACAATTTCACTCCGTACATTCTTCTGAACAATTAAGACGGTAAAAGTAATTAGCAATTACTTAACAATCCATTGTAAAGTGTAGCAGCAACAAACTTGTCATTGCTTTCACGTCAATTGTTCTTCTAAAATCTAAACTATCCCTAGTTATCAGTACGACTATTTGTTTTGAATCTATTTTATTGCATATATCGCCACAATATGCGTTTATTTCCAACAATAAAATGTAAACAATGAAAAGAAACGATCAAGGAAAAAAATAAGCGTATGCATTAAGATGCAAATATCCGATACACACTGCAGTCCGCACTGTTGCAGCTTTAGTGCCGCGTCATTCATCCGCTCATTTATGCAGTAAAGTTACATTGTGCAATGTATAAAAATGAATAGAACGGGGAGGCTTAATCATGATCGCAATTGAAGAGAAAGATAAGATGTTAAAAAGTCAGAATAACGTGTAATTTATATATCGCGCCTCAATCTTTTCCATTACACATAAGTACGAGTATATTCTTTATATTCCTAAGTACTTGCATATATGTGGCCTTTTTTTTTGATGCCCCATCGTGATGCTTAAATCAGACGCAACCCGTTGATGCGGGAGATGTGTACATGGAGGGGGAAGGGATATGAAAATTGCAATTGCGAAAAAAATCGCGAAAATAGGAAGATAATAAAGGAATAAAAAGAAAAATTACTTAAACCACACCACTTCACCGTTCTTCCAGCAGCATCAGGCAGCAGCTTAATAAAGACGATGAAAACAAATAAAAGCAATAATAAGATGGAGATGTGGCTGGAGATACGTTTGCAAAACCATATAGGTGTGCTGTTGGCAGCTAGTAAATTCTGTGACAGTGACAGAGAGATAGCCTAAGAGTTCAAGAAGTGCGCAAGAACTCAAAGAAGGCAAAATATCACGGATTATACAACAAACAACACAAAGATTACATGCTTCTTAACTATAAATAGCTGGGTTTGCAGCTAAATTCTAGTAGATGGCATGAGGAAGTCGCAATGGTCTCACATTGTCTCACACATGAGACAACATCACATCCAGGTAACACACATATTTGTGTCATAATTGCGTTAAAGTTAAATGATCATTATTGGACATGATTGTCCAATTAAAGAATAAAATTCCAACATGAAATGGGTGTTGGTTTTGAGGCGTAATCATTGACCTCTCTTTCATAACATGGGGTGGTTAAGGAGGTCAATTGCATCATAGCTGCAAATTATACAAATTATTTTATTTGATTTAAATTCTGACTATTTTCACGCTTCTTTTTTAATTATAAAATAGGCAGAGGTGCTTAATTTGCTGCGCTTTATGTACACTGGTGTTACGGGTCTCTGATCGAAAAGTTGATCTCCTTTTGTTCTGAGTATTTTTCAATTACTTGGTGACTTTGTATTTTAAAGCAATCTACATTATTAGTTAACAACATGCTGTTAATTAGTCAATAAAAATAAACACGGCTGGCTTAAAGGAGCGCGCATTTTCTCATTAACTTTATGTTGCTTTAACGCGACCCGACATTATAATGGTCACCATATTGCGGTACCACACATATTAAATGTATTTTATTTTGGCATCTTAAGAAGCGTACATTTTCTTAAATTAAGAAACTCTGCGGGAACGGTATTTCATTGGCAAATTAGTAGTTAATTTATGCACACTTTAGTGCAGTGTTCGTTGTTTACACTTGTCTAAGATATGTGAATTTCTTTACTACACCATTTTCTGTGTTACAGAACATGTTAAAGTTCCATTTAGATTGTTTTTCGTTTATGCAACCATTTCTTGATCTTTATTATTATTTTTATTGTGTTAACAAGGCGCGGTTATGCCTGTAGCTATTTCACACCTCAATTGCATATTCTTGTATATTTATCTTGATTTAATATTTGCTAAATGTCTAGAAGAATTTATGGAAAACTAGAGAGAACAACAAAATTTGCTGAAATTACTTTTAAGACCCCAAAAAAGTTTTTATTTGATTTTTTTTCTCAATTTTTTTTTTGATTGTATATTTAAGACATTAAAATTTTTATAAAGTATGAGGTGTTTAAATTTTTTTTTTCTTTTATGTTAAAATTTTGGATATAATATTGAGTTGGGACCCCAAAATACAGCAACCTGCATTTTCCATTGAATATCTTCTATAGTTGGGACCTCAAGTGAAATGAAAACCATTTTGTTTCAATTGCAGTATAAAGAGCCATCAAAATACAAAATTATAACTGTTATTAAAATTTACTTAAGTAGAAAACGGTTTGAGTAATTAGTAATAAACTACATTGAAGAATTTTGTGTACTCGTAACAAGTAACACAATAATTTAAAAAATAAGTCGTCCAACTTGTAGGCAATGTCCAACCACATTCTTCGGTAAATGGATTGCTGTAATCGTTATTAAATTAAGTACCTCATTAGGTACTCAGGAGTCATGACCTGTAGTTATAAACGATCTGAAAATAGGTCAAGCAAAAATTGCAACCACAACACACAATCAAAGGTAGGCCAAACCACAAACCAACTGACGGAAAAGTATTATTCCCATTGTTAAAAGAAATTGTAGCCCAACATTGTTGTCTCATTTATTTACATCGCAACTCATTCCTCCAATTGTTCTTTCAATTACAAATTGCATATTAAGACAACAAGCGATGCAGTGAAAATGCGTTAACTAAACGGACACATGCAGATTGCAGCACCGACTTGAATCTACCTAGTTATTTTAAAATGACCCCTAAAGCTACCCCTGCAGTTGACTTAAACAAATTGTTTGGATTATATTGTGCAATTTAAACTCAAATCGGTGTGCACGCTATATAGAAATAAGGTCAACATCTTTTCCTATCAATTTGTTATTATATTTAGTTCTGACACATTTATTTAAATAAATAACATCGCCGTTGGGATTATAGTTGCACGATATATTAATGCTGCTGTATGCAATTGTTATGCTTCATGCGCTTTATTATGTAAACTGTTTCTGGTGTACACACGTAGATAATCAGTAGTCAATAAAAGCAATTTTGTAACGCATTTTTTGATTAAAAAGCTTATACATTCTTCATGAAATTATGTTTTTGCTTTATTAGCGACCCACAATAATAGAGTGCATAAAGTTTTGGCATTTCGTTTTTAACAGAAGAATTCAGAAAACTTTTTTGGTTCACAATGAGTCCCAAAAAGAAATTGCCTTCTTATGAACACATTAAAGTTAGTTCAAAAAAGTCAAAATATTGAGATAGTGAAAAAAATTTAAATTGTCTTCAATTGTTAATATAAAAATTTGTTTGACCTCAAAACTTTCAGAAAAAACAGAATTAAAATAAAAAATTCTGGACTCCACATTATTATTTATTTATTTGAATTTAAAGTAGGTAAATACAAATTGTGAATATGCTTTCAAGGTCAACTCAATCCAAGAAAATCATAGAGTTTTTCAAATTATTTATTTTAAACACAGATATTCAACCTGATGAGACAAAAATATTGGAAATTAAGTCAATATTATACAATCTAAATGATTCAAGGTCATAAATCCAACTTTCTAAAGAATTTTATTGAAATCAGGCATTCAAATAAAATAAAATAATATTCAAAAACGCTTCTCATAATTCCCCAATTTTATGTTATTTAACTAAAGTCTTAAGTCGCTCTCCTTGCCGCGTAGTTCACTTTATTATAACCACCAGTAGCGTGTTAGATCGCATTCCAATATACATTACGAGCATTCCAAAATGATTTCCAATTGATTGCATTGATTTCGAAATGGGCTAATATCCTCCATTTCTCCTCCTGCATTTTTTTTTTCGCTGTGGTGCAGTTAAAAGTTACGATCGCGTATTTTAATTTATATGACTTTAGTTCCCATGTTCGAATTCTCTAAATTCAACGAAATAATGATGCGGCGGTAAAGTTGAAATAACCGTTAAAATCTTGGGTCATATATAGGTTCTTTATTTTCCTAGGAAACCACACCGAAGATTAGATAGACTTATTGCTTAAATGCTGCACCGAAGCATGCGCCCTTTTGCCGTTAGTTGCATCGAAAAGCACACGAATCATCAGCGAAAGTAATTACGCACATTATAGAGTTGTGCAGCATATTTATCTGCCACTGCACTTCATACATGTATATTGTGGCATTACTGCGCATTTGGAAAACAACTGTTTTTATGTTGCAACAGATTGCATTCATTTCATCTTAAGAATATCTGCATTGTAACATTGCATTGCTACTGCTCGTATACTTTCGCTACCTGCATCATGATGAACAACTAAATCGCATAACAACGATAATATAAAATATACAGCGCATTGAATCCTCATCACGAAGGCATAATGTTGTCTTAAACTTTCGATGATGAAGGCTTTAAAACAATAATTCTTCTGAACAAGCGGGTACATTGGCAAAAAGCGCTCATGCGCCTCTTACTGTGATGATCAACAAATCATCAATTTGAATTTGTGCAGGTATCTTTCGCAAACCTTCAGATGGAAACGCGTGAGCAATTACATGCATGTGCAGAGATGCACTTCGTGTGCATTTAGTGAAGGAGAACACGATTTGTTTGAATAGAACCCACTTTGTTGCCACATGCGCCGCACCGCGCCGCGTCACATCTTTGCAGCATCAAGCCAATCTTTCAATAATTCATCTTGGCGGAAAATGAGCTTTTAATAATCCGGAAATTAGATATGGCGGTGTATTTGTGTTTTTGCGTGCGCTATTCGAATTATTTATGGCTCATTTTGAGCAATATAACTGGGCATCGCGCATGCTCATTGATCAGCATTGTATCATTTTTTGATGTGAAAAACTCATTTTAGTAAAGAGTTAACAATTTCTTTGCCAGTTAAGGAGAGGTTAGAAAAAAAAATTAAAAAAATTAATCAAAACTTAAAGTTAATTTAGTATGCTTTAATTAATTAATAATTAAATATTAAAAGCGAATAGATCACGTCGCTGATCAAGGGTAATTGACATTTAATATTTTTTAAACCTAATCAAAAATATGAACAGATGCCATCATTTATTTTGATCTAATCCTTAATATTCTTAGGATGTTTGAAAAGCAAATTAAAGGTTTTCTTTTAATAAATTAAATTATCTGGATTAAGGATAACTAATTCAAGTGCACCTAATATTGTGTTCATTTAAGGAAGGTGGCTTAAATGGGCCCCTTTTTAAATGAAATTTCAGTAGGAAGGCAAATAAATTGATCAGGAATAAAGCCACTGTTAATTTTTAGTAGTAGAAAAAATATTACAAATACTGTTATTGTTTGCTTTGATGTTTGAGTCCGTTATCTTAAATAAATATAATTTATAAATGGGTAATTACTTAACCTTTAGGGTAGATCTTAAAAATAGGAAAATATTTTAAATTATTGATTAATGTTTATGGTGCAGTGACATCCTTACTAAGAGCAATCGTTCTCATAAAGAAAATCTTATAACTGAGCTGTATAATTGATTGAGCTTGATGTAAAGAAATCAGAACTGCAAACTAGAATAATGTTTAATTAAAGGATGTGATGACAATTAAGTCTTATAGATCCTCGAGCTTAAAACGAAACCCTTAATAACTGCCTACTTTCAGATTTAATACCACAATTAAGTGACTTGATTCTTATTAAGTCAAAAAGACACTTCGTCTTTCCACAGCACTTCACAGTTATTATCCACTTAATTATGCGATGTAAAGCCACAAATAATTCACCTTGATCTTACAACTGCATTGCACATATAACATTATTCAATGCCACAAATCACACAAAGCACTGCGTTGTATTAAGTCACAATTCATACAAGGGACACTGCGTCTGCACCACGTACATAATTTAATGCAACGTTCCCTTTGGCCTGCGGTTGAAATGCGACTCGTTCATTGAAATGTGCATTAAAAATGCATAAAAAAATTGCAAATAAATGCAAATGTGAGAGCAATTTAACAGAGGGAAAAATCCTCCACATAATATGCTCGATAAACCTATGAAGGTAATGAAACATGACAAATCTGCCCAGGCAAATTGCATAATGAAGACTTACAAGAGTGTAATATGCCTAACGTTGCATAACGCTTGCTATTTCATTTTAATTCGCGCATAGCGTGTCGTTGGGTTGTCGTCTTCGCCTTCTTTTTCTATGGTTATTTCGCATTTTATTCTTAAAGCAATACAGCGATGAGTTTACTTTTTTGCTTTTTATATTTTGCGCGTGCACGGAGAGCATCTTCTTCTTCCCATAATGGGCATTAATAAAGTAGACAAGTACATATCTGGGAAGTGACTGTAAGCACAAGGCATATGGTTGGGGAGTCCGCATTCATCATGAAGAGCGTGCGCCATAATTTTGATGAAAACACCTTCTGTGGCAATTATCCACATGAATGCCAGAAACCAACTTTTATATAAAACTTAAAGTACTATAAAGCAACAAGTTTTACCTTTGTTTGGAAAAACTTAAATAGAATTTTTTCAACCTCAAAAAAAGCATGATTCGACCTCCTTAAATCCAATTTTTATTGTGTTACTTCAACCTAATGAATTAGATGCAGCATGAAATGAGATGGGAAAGATGAAAAGCTTTCAATAAACCATCTGCCATATCATTAGGCGTCCAACAAACAAAGCGCTACAATAGCAAAATCAATTGGACCCCATCCGGTGATTCGAATACAATTCTTTGCCATAATATTACAACAATGTGTCCGCAGTGCGAACACAAAGACTCGATGAAGCGGGTTATTGTTCAATGTTCAATGTTGAGTGCAGAAAGTGAACCTCCTTTTATAAAAGATGTTGTTTAATAAAAAAGCAAGCGCGCAAGCGTTACGCTTCTGTGACGACGCACAACTGCTCACTTTCCTCCATACGTACAATTCTTGGTTCGTTTTAAGCCATTATATAAGTAATTAATTATTGACTCATCTGATTGAAGGAATAAAGGTACTCAAGCGGTTATTTAACTATAAATTTTCCAGTACACTGGCTTGCATTAGTTAGTTAAGGTGTTGTTTGAATGTGGCAGAATTTTTTTTGCTGCAGTCGTCGCTTAACGTGGTGGTTCATGGTCGTTGGGAAGTTTTGCGCTTGACCTGATGTGCAGCATTGTGCAGTTGTGCATATTTGGCGCAAGGAAATGCACTTTTGCATGCTGAATTATTGGTGTGGTGTGTTTTAAATTAAATTTTAATGAATGGAGGAGGAATTCTTAATTAAATTTATTATGCATTAAGATTTAATTATATATGGAACGTGCATGTTTATTAGTTTGTTTTCACACTTTTAGTTGTGCTTTATTGTTAAAGTCTACTCTCTCAATTAAATAAAGTGAAAAGTATTTAAGTTTTAAAGGATGGAAAAAGATTAAAATTTAAGATATTGTTGATGATTCTTTTCTTATAAAATTAAGCTTTAAAATTGGTTTATAAATGAACAATTAAAGTCATCAACCCGAATCAAGCAATTTAATTTAATTTTGTCAAGGTCAAATTTAAATTTTTTAATAACAAAAAATATGTACTTAATGTCTAAAAAACATTTTTTAGAACACAATTAAAGGTCAAACTAAGGGACACCGTTTTAATTTATTTCAAGGCCGTTATTGACATTAACTGAATTTTGTAGTCAAGGTTAAAATCAAAAAGAAATTTTTAGGAAAGAAATAATGTTCAAGGTCATATTTTTAAAAAGCTCAAATTTAAAATTCTTTTGTACGAAATTATGTAGAAGGTCCCAGAAATACTTGTCAGTACTTCATAAAATTAATTATGACCTTGAAATATTTAAAATAATTTAAATTTTTATTAAGATATTGATTTTTTTAAATTTTGAAAATAAACAAATTTATTGTTAAAAAACACAAACTAAGTATACGTTCCCAAATAACCCTGCTAAAGGATAAAATTTATTAAGTCGATAAAGTTTAAATGCGACTTTTCGCTGATTTGAGCTCATAAAACATTAATAAAAAATAACTAACACATTTTATTATGTGTTTAGTGGTTTTCCGGGCAGATTTCCACATAGGTCTTTACAATTATCTAATGCGAAAAATTCTTTTCTTATAGCTTTGTATAATTAAAAGAAAACCTAATGAACCAGACTGATTGAATTCAAGAACTGTATCATAAATTCGATCAAATTGAACCATATTTAAAGCTTAGGTGTTTAAGCTTTTAGTGTAGCCCGAAGTTAACAACAAAAGAGTGTAAAATTTGCTTTTTTATGGGGGAAAAAAATCAGTAACATTAATTTTGTCCCCACTTCGAAACAAGAACAACAACAAATGAAAACTGACCACAGCATAGATTAAAAACCCAACTGTTTTATATTCTTAAAAGCATTCGCTTGCTGCACATTTAAAAGCCTTAACCGATTAGAATCGGTTCTCAGTCAATTGTCTTAAAAGTTGAAACGCATAAAAAGGCCTTATAAAAACAAGAACGATGACTGATAAATTTTACCAACTATATTAAGTAAGCAGAATGTGTTTATGTTTTGAGCTTAAGCTGCCCGTGCGACGGATCCATTGTTTGCATAATGGACCTACTTTCGCGATTAAAAACAACTTCAACTGCACACAAGCGTTAAACTGTGCTTGATGGTTAAACTGTATTGTATAACATGGCATAATCTTAGATTTAAGAATTCAAAGTACGTAGCCATGTACGAGTACGTGTGTTGTTGCATTTTATTAAAGTGAAAAACTCAATTTGTTAAGTTTTCTTCTTCGTTTTCTTAAAATTATAAGATTGAAGATAATTTCAACTTGTAGTTAAAGTGAAAAAAAAATTTCATTACCAATACCCCCCATCAGAAATCGATTGTTGTTGGGATGCATAAAAGAAATTCGCAAAGTATTTTATCTGTGAAGTGAAAAAACTTGACTTAACGCGACAGATTAATTGGTTTTGCATAGAATTTGCAATGTTAAACATGATGCTCATTTTGTTGTCAATGATTTGAGTGTGAACTGACTTATAAAGTGTTGTACAAGGAAACGCAAAGTAAACTTAAAGTTCAGTGGCATTGTTTGGATAATTCTGACACAATAAATTTGTTCTTGCAAAAGTTGTACAACACTGCAGAGATAAGTTCATGAATACAATTAGTAAAAGCACAAATATTTATCACGTTTTTCCACAATAATTTCCGTGCCACGCCATTATACGATTCGCGATGCTCATGAAGCAGCTCCCATTACATAAAAGCGCCACATCACCGGTAGCAGCCACATTATGTTTGATTCCTTTATGCAATGTAATGTGTGCTGTGCTACACACCCATTAGACGATTGTACGTTTGTTATTTGTTGAGAAAAGCGTCATCATTTACGACGTGTTGAAATTAGGATAATCATTAATCATTATGGATGTGCATAAATGAGCATAATATTCGTATTGCAAATTTTATTGTTGTAGTAACGGTGTGGATTGAAGTGCATTGATATTTTGATTTAAGAAAGACGTTTCATCAATCAATAATTCATTACAGTGTTTAGTGTTGCCATTACAAAGGCTGTTAACAAATAATTTCCGGCCCTAAGGCGAACAGGATATTCAATATTGCAACAGCTATTAACTAGAAATGATGGCTCAACTTATCACTTTTCTTTTGTTAAAATAAAAATTTATTAAATTGAGCAATAAATATTGCTTTTTAATGATTCAATGTGGCGAATTCAATTGATTAAGGAATGGGGCTAAAATCGTTAAATTATAGAAAAACAGTAACACCCAAATAGTACACTGGAATGTTGAATAAGGAATGAATCTGAGATATGCAAAATGTGACCTTGAAATTCCAAAATTTTGACCTTGAATTTTGTCCAAAATGGGTACTTTATTGAGATTAGTAATAATGTAGAACATAATAATACCTAAACTAAAAACTTCAAATCTTGACCTTGACATATTTTTTGCAAAAGGATTAGATTTAATGCAGTTTTGTTTACAATATAACAATATATATATTTTTATGGAAAAGCTTCGTTAAAATGAACCAAATTGTCGAAGCCGTTTTTGAGCCCCTATTGAAGCGACACAGTTTTTGGCAATAACTTGACCTTGAAGCATCTGACCTTGAAGAAATTAGAAATGTATTTCCTATTTTCCTTTAATAAAAAATTATCATAAAATTCTGCTAAGAATTTAAAAAAAAAAAAATATTTGTCACGATTTTTTAATTAAATTATACAGTAAAATTCTTTCAAAGAAAGAATACCGCCATTAGAAAGAATAATGCAAAATTTAAAACAGAATGACAATCAAAAAGTACACACAAACCCGCGACAATAATAATAATTGTGTGCAGTTTGCATACAAAATGTCAAATTAATGGCATTGTCATCATGAACATGCAACAGTTTGTTAAACTTAACATGTCGGAGAATTCTTTGAAAAAAAGTGAGGAGAAGATAACAAAAATGAATGCTTCACGAAAAGAAAAATATACAACGTTGGGTACTGGCACATGCTGTATCCATATAGAATTTAATTTTATGCAGACTTGAGACTCAATGTACAGTTAGCTGATGTAATTCGACTTTAAGCTTGTCTCGCTTGTGTCTCACATGGCTTTTAACTTGCATTGTTTTTGAACATATAACTTTAAAAAATGGGATGCGGGGGAGGGAACATTATATAATAAAAACAGTCGGATGTATAGCACTAGACGCGTCTAAATAACAGCAAAAGCCGAACCAAATAACTCTGCAAAGAAGACGACACTGTACAACAAAGTAGTCATGGAATTGTGTGGATGCGCTTGAGAACACGGTGTGATACTTGGTGGCGAAAAATTTGTCGGTACGCTGAGGCATGCAATGCCCAATGTGATGGCATTTTATGTAAAAGGTGAATTCCTGTGGGAAGAGTCTGCAATTACTCTAATTCAGCGCATCAGTCGGCTTGCGTATGGCATGGCGAAATGAAGAAAGAATTATTATTTGAAGTTCTTTCGCAACCACATTTAAATAAGAGCTTATGGTGGTTCTTAACGGCCCAAAAAATATTAATGGTTTTCCATTGTTCGACATCATCATAGTCTTTATTTGTAAATTGTACCGCATTCGTGTACGTCACTTTTGTTGGGTCAATGCACAAACATGCTGAATGGAGAAATAAGAAAGAATCACAAAATTCACATAAGAAATAACGGTGAGGGGAAAAAAAATGAAGATAACCATTTAAAAAATTATTGTTGTTTTTGTTTTATAAAACTTTGGACGAATTTTGATTAAGTATACTTTATGCGTGAACGTGTGCTTCAAGCAGGTACCCCAAAATCACCGCATGTGTGAGAATATTTGTTTTGTGCCGCAAACAAAATCCCGGTTGGACCAATTAGCTGTTCCTCTTCCATCTTATTAAAATTTCTTCAAAAATGTGTTGCTGGTCAGACAGTGCACGCATATTTTTCGTTTGTGCGGGTTGACCCAAATCCGACAACAAACAGACGGTTGTTCCTGAAGCCATATTTGTACCTAAATACTTTAAAGTTATTATTACAATGGACTTGTTTCATTCATTGCATGCGAGGACTGCGTGGGGAAAATGTAGTACAAAAACAGCTGGACACGACATTTGCCTTTCGGACAAAAGACGCCACAAAAATTTTACAGTCACAAACGAATTGGAAAATGAATGCGATGTCAGAAATGTCGGAGATCATCCGATTCCGATTTAATGAAACAACAGAACTAACAAATAAGAAGTTTAATGTTTATACTTGGAACGTGTCTTCTTGTTGGTCATCATAACAATGTTTCGATAATTGTTGCCCTAAATTCACAATTTCTAAATTACATTGATGATGGCAAAACATTGAAGAAATATGTGGATGAAATCAAAAAGCGGATGACCACATTTTCGAATAAGAACACAGTTATTTGAGTGGAAGACGTCTGCTTGCGATTTCGTGCAGCTTAACAAAATTCTTCAAACCGTATGATGATTTTCACAAAAAGATAATTGCATGAACACAGTTTAAGTATAAGTTGATTTTGTAGATCGTTATAACGGTTTTTCATGTTGTTACTTAAAGGGATTTGGTTAATCAAATAAACATCAGTTTTAATAGTTATGCAATCGTTGTGAAGAAACTTTTTGGTGTATTACCTTAAGTCTCTAATCAATGTTGTTCCGACAATATCTGTTTGATTGTGCCGATTGTTGTTTAATGTAGATACTAATATGTTCCCTTTGAGGCCCTAAATTCAATAATTGTGGTTTATTGTAACTTATGCATATGAATTAATTCAATGACTTGTAATTGAAGAAAACTACAAAAAATCTTTTTCATTTTTTTTGATAAAAATTAGATTTTTTTCTTAACGTTACCATTTTAAACTTACCCCCCGTGGAGTACATATTGCCAATAACTGACTGGTTTGATAAATTATCTCATTTGCTTGAAGGGACCCCAAGATGAGTAGGTCAAATTATTTCTTCTTAATATAATATGTCTGCAAAAAATTGATTCGATTTGTATTTTCATAACCTAAATCATTCATTTTACAATGTCACAGATGTAATGGCAGTGACAATTCGGTTCAAGGTCTCATGATCTTTAAGTTGACCCAAAAAGGTTATTGCATTAAAATTTATTTTTCTATGAGTGCATGAAAGTGGTTTCTGATTCATTCGAAGAAATTTTCAACCAGACGTTGTGGATCATAACAAAGAGCGATAAAAGATTTGCTCAAAGATTGAACGAATATGTCAAGAT
Organism: Sylvicola cinctus; assembly: GCA_963854165.1. NCBI lineage: Eukaryota > Metazoa > Arthropoda > Insecta > Diptera > Anisopodidae > Sylvicola > Sylvicola cinctus. The sequence goes on from OY974082.1 coordinate 2,321,370, forward strand.
CAAAAGTTCTTCTGGAAAATCGAAAATTGTCTTTTAATCGATTTTATGAAGCGATAAATTGATATTATTGCTGACATTTTAATTTAATTAAATTACATTTTAAGGTCAATTTATTTTTGAGCATCCAAGTGATGGATTTTTATAAAAAAAGGATCCTTTAATTTTTTTAAATATTTTAATTTTGTTTTTTGCACTTTTGGTAAGAATAGAGAGCGCAATTTTTATAAAACAATAAAAGAATTCTAACAATAAGTTATACTTTAAATTGAAAATTGATTTTAAGTCAGTCCTGATTCTTAATGTACTACATTGTTTCAAACACTTATTTTCGCACATAAACATTTATTACTGTGAAGCCTTCAAGGTCATAATTTATGTAGCAATAAATCAGCTCACAAAACTTGGTATTTTCTTTAATAAAGATGATTTTATCGCGATAATAATTCCCCAGAGGCACCTTTAGGCCATAACTAAACTATTGTGATAAACTTTCAATTTTCAAGCTCAGCCTCTCCACTTCCGATTCTATTAATTATTGCGATGGCACTCCACGCTAACTATTCCGTGGCATGCGAGTTTCTATATCACATATTGATGAAATGAATGCAATAAAAATTGCACCATAGGCGCCAAGGCCAAGATGAAAATGCATTATATTTTCAATTATGTGTGCGTACAGCGAGTTGTGATGCGTGCAACTTTATTTACGACGCTGTTACTCAATTTAATGAATATAATTTATTTCATCAGACTATGTTGCTATGCTATAAAAACAATCTGAAGTGAGCATAAATAGTACTCATACATTTAGACCTAAGTACGTTGAAGTTACAGGTTACAGTATTACAACATACACGCTCTGTTTCGTCCAGATAATTGCGTCCAGACGTTGCACACATATTTTTGCTTCACCAACAATAAATACATATTAAGTGTGTGAGATTCTTTGCATGAAAGAAAATAAATAATTTCTGCGTATGGTTAGACCTTTTTTTGTGGAAGTGAATGCGATTTTTTTTTTTAACAAGCTTTGAATTGACTTGCCACATAACGGATTGGAAGACGTGCTTGGAAGTTGGACCCTGGGTTATGTTATATTTTAGTTCGCTTCCGATGTGACTTAAAATGTGAAGTTTTTTTTTTAATAAAATATTTTATTAAAGCTTTTAGGAGGTCCAAAAATTATTGCATCCGGTGTTGGGTCTCAAATATATTTTGAAAACCAAAAAATTTGTTAAGGTCCTAAATTTTAAAATACAGAAGCACTTTTAAGCTACATTTAATCTTTATTAGTAATATGTAATGAAAATTCAAGAAATAAAGGATATTTAAATAAACACAGCATCAATGAGTTCATGTCTTCAACAATCAAAGATTAAAAGAGAAATTGTGCAAATCACAGACCCCCTACGCACATTAAATGATGGCGCCCGCTCCTATTTACCTGGTTCTTTAAATTTAATCCATATGATCACTGCGTTGCCTGTTTCAGACCTCATGATCTCAAACAAGATTTTTAATGTACATACACAAATTAAATCCGCACATTTCACAACTGGATTCTCTATCCAATGTGCCTACTCAATTTACGCACATATTTACAGCGACAAACATATCGCATAACCTCAAGTATGTTCGCTTTGCAGTTGTGACAATATGTGTACCATAGCAGTTACTTTATGGATCATAAAATGTTAATCAGCTGCGATATCAATGGAAGCCCCTCATCTGTAATGAAACTTGCAACTTGTTTCTCAAAAAAAAAAAATGCAGTGCAGTGTCCTGCAGCTTTGAAAATCTGACCGCTGCAATCAGCAAGAGCTGCCCAATGTGCGGTTATTAGGCGAGTAGAAAAATGAATATGCATGTGCTGGGGTTCTGGTGCGTTCTCCACTCTCACACATTGGCACTGCAAATAGCGAAAAACAGTTACCGCAGAATGTGACGTCTGCAAGTTTAAATAACTAGAACCGCGAGGCGCGCGAAACTGGAGTGTGACTGCGCAAAAGCGACTCGCTTACATGCTTTTTATTTAATTAAGTTGTCATTTCGTATAATATAAATGCGGAGACTGGATAGAAAATTCGCTTAGATAAATAGGCTGCTATACATTTGAATTTTGCACCACAGCCGCACATTTTATAATATTTAAAACTGTAAAGATGCGAGTGCATGAGGCCGAACTGTTGCACATTAATGTGCATTTATTAACTATGTGTGAGCAAGATTATATACGCGAGGCAAATAAAATGCATTTGTTTATTTTTAATCAACTTCCTTTTGAATTGAGTATGGATTGAATTAATTATGAAGTTTTTGAGATTTAAAATATTATATCTGTTCTAAGTGACTTAACCTAAAATTCCAAAAAACATGTACATTGTACAAGCTGAATAATTAAAGGATTAACTTAATACAAAGAACTTAATTAAGTATTTAAGTCCCTTGAGGTAAATTCAGTCAGAACGAATAATAATCGTGCAATGGAAAAGAATCAGCTTAAGGGATTGTTAGATTAAGGCTATCTGATTAAACTGTTTCCAAACTTTCAAGTTTACTTACGAAAGAAAGGGAAGATAAACATATAGCTTTGAGTTGTCAGATTTAGGTTTCAAATCTTCTCTAAGTAACAAAGAATGCTTTCATAAAGAAATTAAGTTTCTGTAGTTTACTTAAGTCATTAAATTAGCTGAGCGTAAACAATCAAATTGCAGTTTTAGATCACTTTCTGTATAGACACAATATTTTTTCCTTTTTTTTTAGAAAATATAAACAGAGTTAGAAAGGAGAGTAATAAGATCATCTGAAGATCATCTCAAGACGATTCCATATATAAAACAATTTGGCACCTTTTCTCTACATTAAATATCTAGCACAAATCCATATATCGTGACGCAAAAATCACCAAAAAAAAAACAAAGAGAAACTTCATTTAAAATCGCTGATGATTCAATTGCTCTGAACGACTTCATCCCAAGCAGAAGAATCTTCAACACGCCAAAATGACTCACGGTCTCAAATTACTCAATAGACATATTAAGTGCACGCTACACTTCAGACGATCACCATAAAGTATAAACTATATAAAGGGATATAGAAATCCGGATTATTCAGCACAGAAAATAGGCCATCAAGTTAAATTAAATTGCACTTTCTGATGCACAAAGTACCTAAGAAACATTTTGTATTAAAATGCCAACTTAATAGCCCTTTCAATTGCAATTTAACAGCTCTGTCTTATATGCTCCTACTGTTAGTTGTTAGCAATGAAGTTAATCGTTGCAATTACGATCTGTTAATATTTCCACAATTTTGTATTTTATTGTCCAATCTCATCGATCGCAAGCAAACTTATTATTTTCAAAGCACGACATTGTTGATCTAAATTTAAGGGCTTTTTAATTTGAGATAAACAATAATGTGGGTCGGCCACAACTTAATGGTAAACTTAAATAAGAAAGCGTGTTAAAATTAAAGTGAAAGATCAAATATTTATTATTTATTTATCTTTTCTATTTTTGTACTTTTTGCGAGTAGGAAGCATTTTATGCAGGCTTATGTGCGTGAGTATACCGTACTTTTAAGCTTCTTTTGTTTTTCAGTTTTGCATTTTGTGTTCTGGTTCAAGAGGAACGTGAGCGATGCTGCTATTAAAGTTATCAGTAGATTAATTTTCCTTTCTCTTTTATGCGCACAAAAATGATGCAAATCAAAAGAATTTGGCAGGGAGAACTGCACGAAAATTAATTCTTAACTTTTCGTGTACAGTTTTATGCAATTTCTTTGCGTTTTCGACTCGAATTTCTTCAAAACAATTGCATTTTTAGACTTTTACTCAACTTTGAACTTGATTAAAAAATCGAATAAAATAGAATGTTGTGACCTTGAAATAATTAAAGAAACATACAAAACTTGACCTTGCGCATGACCTTGTAATTATGTAATCGATGTGTGGTATATAAAAGCAAAAGAAAAATAATTTTATATCTTCATTCCAATTCAAAACGAACAGGAACAGGAAAAACTAAGAAAATGTAAAAAAAAGAATTCAAATCAAGTTTTAGTGCGAATGACCTTGAATTAGAAAAGCGGTAAAAAAATCTCGTTGACATAATACGTGAGTATGTATCTGAAAAGCGTTGCTCTCTGTAATACACATCACGATTCACGATCCAACAAAGTTTGGATCATCGAACTTCATGTACTGCGCTGTTTCTCTAAACCACTCTACTTATATACACTACAGACGGCTGAAGAGGTTACCGTGACATGAACACGCAAAGATCCATGCAACAATTGTTTTCAATTAACAAGACATGGTCTGACAAATTATTTAATAGAATTCAACGAGAACAAATTCTTTCCCGTATATAAATAAAATATCGGTTTAAAATAACAAGTAAATAAATAATACTGCTCACATATAAGACATAAATAGTAAAACTAACCATATCCGGAGTCTTCAGGTTCCTGTTGCAGTTGCTGCAATTGCTTTTGCGGTGTCTTTGGTCGATGTTGCTCCTCTGCACCCATGACCATATACGCCAAGCACAGCCACAACACAACACTACTCCACCAGAACATTGCGTCTCCAGATAATATTGATTATTTTTGAAGATGGTTAAGATTTTAAGCACTTAATTACCACCACACGCACTGCAGAGACTTGTTTCAGTTAATTAAAGATAGGATTTACTGTTATTTCATTTGCAACAATCAACATTGAACGCACTTTATTAAATTCCCAGGAAAAAAGCTTTTAGTTTTTACAAAGTGAAACAATCAATCTTTTTTTAATGATTTAATTATATTCAATTTCGTATTCTTAAGACAAATCTTTTTACTTTAAACAATTATATTTTGTATTCTTTTTGCGCACGGTTGCAGCAGACGCGTTTCAATAATATTTTTTTCGCACAAAACAACAGAACAATACTGTCTCTCCTATAATAGTTTTATATTTAAACGTTTCCAATTCCAATTCAGGGAGCAAGAACAAAGCTTACTTCGTGTTGAGAGCAGAAAAAAAACTGAACAACAAACAATATGTGTGTACCGTCTTAAAGAAAATCACTGAGTTAAGTTACAAATAACAATATAAATGCTGAATCGCTAAACAAAACAAATAGATGAGTGAGATACACAAAATAAACCGCTTCCGCTGAGAAACGATCCGTAGTGCTGTGTAAACTATGAAGAGGTTTTGGTACTCCTCACCACGATGGTTTGTCTTCAACTGGCGAAAAGCTGGATTATTCTGAGGTATAAAGACTTAATACGTGCAGCACATTGCAGCAGCAAGCAAACGCGATTCCTTCACCACCTCTTCGTTTCTTTGTATCATATTTGTTGTGTTCCACAATACTGCGGCTTCGCGTTTCTTATTTCCTCGCAAATACTTAATGCATTTGTCGTATTTTTTGCTTTATCCCTATATTCATAAGCTTTCGTTGAAATGGCGGTATATATCGCAGGTATTAGTGGAGATTCTTTAATTAACGCATAAGAAGACCGAAATGAAGATGGATTCAATTAAGGAAGTGCGGATGAAAATTCGATGATGGTTTTGCGAAATTTTGTAAGAATGCGTGCTACTTAATATTTTCTGTTTTTGCGTTTATTTAATGTGATTCGGATGAGCTTAACCAGTCAAAGAGGGGAACTTTGGCAAACAAAAAACCGAGAATAAAGAAACAGTTTCTTAGTTTAAATGATTTGCAACTGAAATATTGTAAGGAAATTTATAAGTTTAGTGAATAGTGAAAATTTGAATCCTTTTAATACTGAAATAAAATCTTAAAAAATGTTGAAGGAAATAAGAAAAACATCCATGCAGTTACAATTTAAAGACTCGTATAATTTAATTAAATAAAATGGAAATACATAAAAACAAAAAAAAATTTAAATTTCATGCTAGAATATCCCCTGAAGACCCATTTTCCAATCGTTTTGTGTGACAATTTCCATTAATACATGTAAATTTGGTGATCATTTAATGGGGAGAAGCAGCTACAGAAGTAACCTGTATGTGAATGAAAGCGGGTTATTAAAATAATCGAAACATATCAGTTTTTAACAATGTTAAATAATTATTCATTGAATTGAAAGATTTTTTTTTTTTGGTAAATTTGTTACATACCATCATCACCAGTCACCGTCATAAAAATTCGAAACAATAAAATACAAATTGGTGGAAAAAGAATTAAAAACGTTAAGACCATAAAAAAAATTATTAAACTTAAAACAGTTTTTCTTATTGATTAAAATTACATTTAATTAAATAAAAACGTTTTCTCATTAAAAGCTCTGAAACCCATTTTTTTTAAAAGTACCTTAAAAACCAGCAGCAATTTTTAATTGTTTTTAAACATCCACCACAATCCATACAAAAAATTATAAAGTGTTAGTAATTAAATAAATTTCACAGAGGGAATCAAGTAAAGACAACAATGTGTTAAAATAAAATATTTATTGTGATTTATCGTACTAACAACATATTTAAAATATATTACAAGTAATTCTATGCTTGTAATTTGTAAATTTAGCTTGTTTCATTATTCTGATATTCACAAACTATGATATATTATTATTGTTACAATAAAATTTAAAATAGTCTCTAAAATGGTCCTTCTTTTTAACAATTAAATGACGAAAATTGACTCAATACCAATGAAGCCTTCACGTTTTAAAACACATATTTAATATAGTGCATTGTATTTTAATAAAAATTCAATGTTTAATTAATTATAAAATTAAATTTTTTTGTGACAGTTGTTTATTGTATTTTATAGAAACTAAATTTCTTTAAATTTATGGTAAAATCAACGTAATTAGGTGCGATCAAATTTGGAAGAAAATTCACTGTATGTTTCTTAAGTACATACTTTGCAGTGAAAGTTTTACTATTAAAACTACATAATTAATTTTAAAAAATTATTTCGGTAACATAAATGCAGACGTACTACTTAATTGGTTGTGTTTCTTAAATATTAAGTTATTAACAATGACGTCTAATTTTTTTATATATCTTTTTTATTAAAATTAATTTTTTTCTTGTAAAATTTGTCTATTTAAAAATATTCTTAAGTACACGGGTAATAAAAATTTTATATTATTATCTTCTCGTTTTATAAATACATTTTCACTTTGCTTCCCACATTGGACGGAATATTTAATTAAATTGAGTCTTTGACTTTGGAGGCTAGAATATCTTTATAAATAAATTTTTTTAAGTTTTCAAACTTTTTTATAACTTTTATAATATACTTCACAATTGTTTTTTTTTTTTGGAATAAAATGGTATTATTGTTGTTTAAAATTATTATTGTAATTTGGCGTGACTATGCTATTTTCTAATAATAATTGTAATTAAGTATAATATTATTATTGTAAAAGAGGACACAATTATTATTGTCAAGTTTGACATAAAATACGTATTTAAAAAAAAGTGTGTGCACTGGTCTTGTTGGGTCATCTTATTAGCAAAGGTAGAATGCTGTTAAAAGTACAAATACATTAATTAACCCCGTGATTGTTTTCAGTTTTTTGCAATAAGTTATATTTTATATTTTTACTTTACTCGTAAGTCGTAACATCAATTTGTGGTGTAAAATGCTCACTTATTGCAAAACTGAGTTTTGTGAGCATAGTCATTAAATTACAACAAATGAGCATTTACATTCAATTTCGTTTCAACGTTGTTTATTTACATAAATTAAATGTTAATCATATTATATTGTTATGATTGTGGGCGGACAGACAAAAGATGCACACAATAATGCAATGAACATATCACATTAAGACACATGAATAAGAATTGAGAAGAATGCCGCTACTTGAAACAAACAATCAAATTACATTCTCACCACATACTTAATGAGAATCTTTTTCAAGAATGGTTTTCATTATTTTAATTCTATCATTCCACATAGATCATTTGAGATTATACAAATACAAGAATACATAAAAACGTGCACAACAATTATTGTTATTAATTAATTAATTATTTCATACTGGAATTAGGTATGTTGTTCATAACTTTTAATGTTGAATGACTTTCACATAATTTTTTTAATGCCCAACAAGTAGAATGACTTACATAAATTGAAAAGAGAGGAAAAAACGGACTGATTTTGAATTTTAATATTTAATTTAAAACAAACAAATTTTAAATTCATTTTAATAAAATATAGAATTTGGACTTCTCTAAGAATTTTCTGATTCCATAATTATCATAATATGAAATTAGGAATAATAATTAAAAATTCAAATATTTATTGTCAATTTTACTTTAATAAAGAAATTAAAAATTTTGCATTTTTACATAAACAAAAATTTTTCTATAAAATTTTTGAGTTTTGTTAATGTCTAGAATTACTCTAAACTACAATGCAGCATGTCCAATCATTGCCCTAGTAGTCCAGATAGAAGCCACTGGATGACCAAATTAAACAAAGATATATTTTACATAAGAAAATAAAAGCTTAAGTACAAAGTTTAAGTATGGAAAAACATAAATCGCAGATAAATGCACAAAGCAGTTTTTAGGTACCACAACCTTAATATGTTTAATGAATGATGTTAAGTTTAAGCCAGTTAAACGAAATTTAATTTAACTAAAGTCATTTAGACAACTGTGCTAAATTTTTGCTTAATTAATGTTTAAGTTTTAAAATTAATATGGCAAAAACTATGACGCACAGTTGTCCAAATTTCTTAATTTTACAAGAAATAAAAATCCACAACAACAAATTAAACCCCAAATCATTATAATACACAAACTGATAAGAAATCAAAATATACTTAATTTTTGAGATTCGTTTTAAATAAAATATAATTACCACAATTTAAGGAACGCACTGCAATTATAACAACTTATAGTATAAAATATACAATACATGGATAAAAATAATTATAAGGAATAATATTACAATAATTAATAAAAGCATTTTTTTAGTAACAAAAAGTCAAGCAACTATTAGCACATGATTTTGGTTATTTTGGGTGACAGAAAAAAACAATAATTAGCAATAATTTATGATTAGAATACGTCAATAGCGATCGGATTGCAGCATCCAGTAAAGGACATTGAACGGTTTGGACTTGCCTCGCGGTTTACACGACAAATGTCGCTCAATGAATTGACACGGACACAATGTGGCGGAACAGTGACGGGCCGGCTCGATATTGGATGTGTCCACAAGGCCACGTACCGCCTCGTTTCCCCAGCGTGATGCGTAACGCAGAAACAGAAGTGTTCCACGCTCCTGCAAATGTAACAAAGACTATGTTCAAACTTAAAAAAAATAATGAAAATGGAATTAACAACACAAAAGACAAATTAATAATGTATACAATATGGACTGCAGGATTTAAAGAAATTAATTGAATGCGAAATTAGAAAATTCATTAAAGACGAAGAAAGAATATTAAATTAATTGAAATATTATTTAAGAATTATCTTATTTAATTACGGGCGTCTAATTATACTCGGCTTCCACGGCTACCTGGTTTGTTGAATTAATATTAATGGATAATAAACAAGATTAGATTATTTAAATAATGACTATATTAAAAATTGTAATTAAAGTAAAAACCTTCACCAAATTTAGTTTCATTAAAGCAAAATAATTTTTAATAAAGCGCACTTAAAACTAAATTTAAATTTCTTAATGGCTTATTTAAGGGTTAATCATAAGTTTTAAAAATGTTTAATATTAAAAAAAGAAATAGAAAGTTGTTAAATAAGAAGGAATTATAGCAGCAATGATTTTTACTATTTAAATTATGTCATTTAAACTTAATGTCATAATTTAATTATTATTCCAAAAAACACTTAGAAAATGTTGGGATCCAAATCTAAAGTTTTATTTTTTTACAAACTCTAAAATACGCATGTTGTGTCAATAACTCAATGGCTTAAAATTGTTCTTAACTTTTTAGTAAAATAATCCAACAAGACTTAATTTATTTGACATAAATCTTTGGAAACTTTTGGATTATTTAGTTCTTAAACTAACAGTAACAACGATTAAACTTTTAAAACTCTAACACCATCTGGTCAAAAAGGAGCGCTGCTGCTTTAAAGCATGCTCATCCGCTTTTGTACGCAAAATATCCTCAATGTATTGACACGGGCATATGGAAGACATAATGTGGCGTGGGGTCTCACGCAAACCATATGCAGTTGTGGCATTAACTGGATCACCCATGTAGTCCAAGTCTTCGCGATGTGCATTAACAGTCCAATCCAAACGTCTACGCAAGAAATCTTTACCCCATCGTTGAATGTAACGCAAATAAATCAATTCCGGGAGAGCCTTAATTTCGATTTGACGTTGATAATTGCAAATTATTTAAAAAAGGGAAATTAATTTTTTTTTAAATCAAAAAAGTTGGAAGGACTTTTTAAAATTAAGCCGATAGTTTTTTTTGAGTGGAAATAATTTACAAAAATAATTAAACATTTTTAAAACAACAAAAAATATCTAATAATTTATTCCTACCTTTTTCCTTGACACCCTAGTAGTCTGACTGCCTTGTATAACAATATCACCAGTCTCAACATCCAATCGTGACTCCCATCCCGCTTCAATAGTCGTACCATTTTGCTCACTGCGCTCAATGTACGCATCCAAATGCGTTACACACTGATTGGGATTCATGTACATAAAACATAGGTTCACTTTGTGACACGAAATCTTGCCACGATCATCCAGACACAACAGAATTTTGTGGCGCAACAATTGCTTATTGACACGTGCCAAACAATGTTCGAGACCACGCGACAATCGCAATTTCACCCACATGCATAGGAAAATTGCGGCCGCATTCAAGAACAACCAGGCAACGCCCAGCGAGAATAGGGCAATACCTTTCAGGCCGGAGAATAGAAGACTCATTAGGACGGCGAATGCAAAGACAATCCAGCACACGAGTACACGTTTGTAGCATATGTTGTACATTGTGAAACGATAATCGTTTACAAGGGTCTCCATTGCGGTGACATACTCCTCAACTGTGAGCTGGAAAAAATTTAAATGTTTTTTAGAAATTTGAGCAATTTTTGGTATTTATCAATTTAATTAAAAGGAGATTCATTTGCATTTTGGAACCTCTATGTAATTCTTCTTAATTTAATTGAATAAATTGTATTTATTAGACACAAAATAGTTTTTGAAAATGTAATAAATAAATACATTTTTCTATAAAATATGCAAGTAGGAGTCCTAATAGGGGTCCTAAAACCCAAAAGAATTATTCTCAATAATTGAAATAAACATTTTTTGACCTTACAAATACTTAAAGCAATTAACAACAAAAAAGTTTTAACTTAAGTTGAAGCAAAAAATATTGTATAATAAAAAATGCAATGTAAAATGCGGTTTTCAAATTTTTTGCATGAAACAAAGATATTTTAATGTTGCATTTATTCAATTGCTGTGCAAAAAATACAATCGATAATAACAATTACTTGCAGCACAAAAAATATGCACACAAAATCAAGTGACCTCAAGTACGTAACAATAATCATACAATGCATCTGCTGCTATCGCAGCTATCATCATGACTCAACCTCTATTGTGTACGTGACTTTCTATGATTATACGAATATGTATATCGGTATAACTGGGGGGTCTTGAATACTAATTTCATTCAGACTTCAGACACATGCACACAATTTTGCAGCGGCTTCAAAACATATATATTGCGTAATGTGAACACAAGTCTATCTTTCCAGATATCATATAAGTTATAATCAATTGCAGTGTGGAATATTTTTAGCATGCGGTTGCATATTCATAATTCAGGTCGCAGCTGAATTGATGATGACTTCTAGCTGTGCCATTTTTAATAATAACAAAATATGTTTATATAAATAAATATGGTCATGTGAGTCGCGTTGTTAATTGAGTCACCACTTAAAATCAACGCATAAGATATTTGAGAGGAACATTAACATAATCAAAATATTTTTTGTATAAATAAACATGTCTGATGTCTCCAGTTGCAGTAATCTTATCTTTATTATTATTAGTTTAATTATGTGACGTTTGTTAGCATTAAGTTAATACACGTATTTCATTAAAATTAAAACAAATATAGCCAAGATAAAAATTCATTTAGTACGCCACACAAATTTTTGTTTGTTAAAAAAGCGAATTGTTATATTAAGAAATGTTTGTTTTAAGCAACGGATTTACAATGAATTTATACAAATTTAAATGTTATTTTATAAATATTAATTATATTAATATAATTAATATTTAATTTATAACTTAAATAACTATTCCTGCGTTGTGTTATGCTTTCCAATTCAATTTTAACTAACGTTGATGATATTTATATTCAAAACTAATTTGATTAACACAGTACAATGTGTTTTTTTAAATTGCATATATAAATAAACTTTACGATGAAAGTTAATTTTCCGACAATAATTATTGTATTTAATTCATTCTATAATTATTCATTGTTGTATAGAAGTTAAACGTTTAACTGTTTGTTTGCAAGTTCAATGGAATAAGTATCACATTTAAGACCCAAAAATAAAAACGCGTTGCAAAATTCATTTTGGCAAAAAATCATCTAGAAATTTATACAGTTTTTCAAAGGCTTTTTGTGAAATTAGAGCAACAAAAAAGAGCTGTGCCGTCAAATAATTTGGATCAAAAAAAATAGATCAAATTAATGTTTTTTTCAAAGCATTTGGACCTATTTTTCTTTACTATTTACGAGGAACATTTATTTTAAAATTAAAATGGTAAAGTTATTAAATTTTAAATAAGTTTATCTGTTCTTAATTCGTATAATAACATTCTGGATCATTGATGATAATTATTATGAAATTTGGGAGTTCATGTGCCCTCAGTCAAATTGATTGAAATGCCGAATATTGATTGATAAGATTAAAAATGTATTGCAAAAAAATGTAAACAGAAAAAAAGGCGGATAATGTAATCAGAAACCTTGTTATCACAATTGTTGTGAACTACTATTTGTTGTTATTGATAATAATAGTCTTTTTTTTAGTCATTATTATTAATTTACAACAGAGCTTTCACATTAAGATATTATCTTTAATGTGAATATCAATCAGCTGATTACAATTCACTTATGTATTTACAACAATACTTAGGAAAAGTCTTATAAAGACGATTAAGCAAAAACGTAAAATTTATTAAAACATGATTTATAAATGCAAATATAAAACTTGTGTATATATAGTTTAATTATATCAGAATTTGAGGTCGACGAAATAGGATATTGTACTCATATTTTATAAAGTTAACACAGAAAATCAAAGAAAAACGCGAAATTGGCACGGATTCAAATTTCTGAGAATAATAAATGTAAATAATTTAGTTCCCTGTATTTTTGTCAAAACAAAAAGCCAATGCAAGTCGAAAAGAATTGTTTACATGAAAAAAATTTAAAGAATATACGCTCAAAGGAAAACAATAAAGACTTGCCGCAAACTAAAGTGATACGGAAAATTAAATTCGTTACGGAATAACGTCATAATTTGATAACAACACGAATATGCATTTATCATTTAACTTACTAATGATAAATATTTGTTTTAAAAACCATTTTAAACAATGAATAATGAAAAACAAATAAACATTTTTTATTCTCACCGTGAGTCCCTGTGCCATAAGCTCCTCGGGCACCAACTCTGGACGGAAAACAGCCGGCGTAATCCATGGCCATTTTGTATTGATTGGCAGTAGAGTGACAATAATGTCGCCATTGGCTGTATAAAAATGTCAATGTCATCAGTGGAAGCATAAATAAAATTTATAATAATTCTAAAATAAACAAAGCTTTATATTACCAAATCCCTCCCGAACAATACCAGTGGACAACTCAATGGTACGCAATTGTGTGGAACCATCAACAGCAGGTGATGTAGCCACAACACCTGCAACCACGGAAGATTGTTGCATTTTGGGAGGCGAATGATCTGATTTATTGGTTTGCAATGTGGCAGGTTGTGATGATGGCATAATGTGTGATGGACTGTTATGAAGATTCACATGGACGGTTTCCATTGTTGTCAGTACAGCTGGTTTGTTGACCGCAAGTGTTGCCGGAGGCTGTAATTATAAAAATGCCAATTAAATAGCAATTGTTTAAGCAACATTAATACACACCTCAATGGGAATTGTTGTTGTTGTTGTTTTTTCGTCATGATGATCATCCTCCTTATCATCATCGTCTTCAAATTTAACCCATTGAGATTTTTTGACCTTAACTTCCGGATTGCCACCCATATTTGGTTGTGAAGTCACTTCGTCACCATTTCCAACAGTGTGGGGTGATGGTGCATTGATGACGGCTGTGCCATTTGTTGTTGCATTGTTAGTGGTTTTCGATAAATTACCACCACCTGTTGATTCTGTTGTGTCGCCCGTTGCTAATGGTTTTTCATTTTCAACAGTAACGCGGTCCGTTTCATCACCCATGTTTTTTTTTGTGCTATTTATAGCGTTTGTTTTTCACTTTTGAACTCTACCAAGCAGTTACTTGCTCCACCAAATTACTCTTATATTATGGGTGTCCAGGCTTCTAACAGCACCAGGTAAATTCGATCATTTGGAAAATATTGCTGTTGATTGACAACTAAATTTGGCGCACTTTTAAAAATTCCTCGGCCCTGCTGCTTGCTTCACCACTAGTCTGTTGACATTTAAAAAAAAAACGTTGCAAAAATAATTAAAATCAAAAATAAAATTGGAAAAAATACAATTAAGAAAGCGAAGTACCGGGCACACCTTTTTGTATCAAATTGTTCGTTTTTTGAAAAATGTGTTTTAATTTAAATTTACGAGCCTCACAACTTTGTCCACCACATCGAAAAAAATACCTGAACGTCTGTCCACACGTATTATTGACTCCACACTTGAGTTGCCCCCACTTATTGTTAAAATATTAATTTGTACCCAGTTCCACCGACAACGTTGTTTCCCATTCACATGTTTTGGTCATGTGTGCGTGATCATAACTTTTTTTTATATCTTCGTTTTTTTCTGTTGTTGTATTATTTCTCAATTACATTCCACTTTTTTAGATTTTTTATTTACTCAATAAATGATTTTCTTTTCAATTTAAACTTATTTTCACTTTAATTGTTTAATCTTCTTACCTTAATTTTTATGGAAGATTCAGTTTTAAATTAAATAACAAAATAGTAACCGAAAAAATAAAACACGTTAAAATGTAACACGTAACACTAAATTGAGATTCTAATTACTATTCATCCACTATTTGATGTGCGACTCAATCAACAGCAGTTTTGTTAGCCGATTGAAATTTAAATATCTTCACAGGTAGCTCCAATCCAACTGGAGAGTGGAGGTTTCAGAATTCAGATTGGAGAATTTACTGAAGTCGCGGAATGGCTAGACTCAAAAGCCCAATTTGAATTAGTGCAAACGGGAAGAATGTTTGTTCGACCATCTTTGTCTACTTTTGTGAACTTTTCATATGTTAGAAAGAGACTATGTGAAAATGAATTAAAACAGGGTTGTTGCACATCGTTTGGCTCGAATAAGGAATTATTTTTTGCAATTTATTATTTTTATTTAAAAATGGATTATTATTTTGGTTTTTAAATTTTTTTATTTCTTTGGAAAATCTTTTTTGAAAATGTTGATAAAATAGACTCATTCGTTTTTAAAAATAAATGTTTTTATTTAACTAACTGCCAGCGATTATTTCCCAACTCATCGCTTATCTTCAATGTTCATCTATGGTAAGAAGTTGTCATCAATTCCCAAAATTTATCCCAGACAATCACCAAGCGTTCAATATTTTAATCGACTGTCACCTGTCAAATGTCATTGTATTGCAAACAAAAGGCCTGGACATAATTGTTCAATGTAAATTCCAATCCTACGTAACAATAATAAAATAAAATGTGTAAATGTACGTGAATAATCTGTTTATCTAACATCTTTTATTGATTTGTGGGAAAATTATTGCTCACATGAAACGGCTCTAACTAATTAAACGAACCTAACACCAATTAACGGCGTGCATCTACAGCTGTGTTATCTAATTGTGCACTTGAAAATTAAAGAATATCGTATTATCTTGCAAAATACCAACACACGAAACCCCCACCAGCCACCACGGCTCATAAACCAGCACCATGGAGTGCAATGACGAGGCAGTCGAGCGTCAGAAGCTGGTGCCAAACGATGGTGAAATCGAGAACGAAGAGGAGGCCAGTTCAACAACAATAACGGCCACACCAGCCACCCACCACCTTCCATCGTCTGTTAATATTGCCACCGAACAAAATATCATAACACCCGCCTCGCCAGTGATGAGCACCAAGGATCAATCGGGGGCATTTTCAAGTGGGGACACCAGTCGGGGAAAGAATTCAGGCGGGGGTTGGTCCACCAGCAAGGGGGAGTCAGAATTGGGCGTTGGTGGTGCTAATTCGGCGCGTCTTATTTATGTGAATGAGAAAAAGGGTGATGGAAAGACTGAATACAAGCCAAAGACACGAAAAGTTCAAAGAGGTTAGTTTTTCGTTGAGGTCCTAATTTAATTAATAGGACATTTACATTGGAAGTGATAGAGATTCCCAAATATAATTTTTTGTTGATTTGAATTCATATTTTGCACAATAATACCGTAAAGGCCACTTAAATCGTTTTATCCCTTTTTGTTTATGCATTTAAGTTGCACAATTTATTTAATTTTCATAAATTTCACATTTAATCCAACATTTTTTTTAGTTTTATATTTTTTTTTAGTTTTATTATTTTATGTTTTTATTATTATTTTGCTTTTAATTAGACCCAGTAGTGCCACATAATGTCCCAGCTGATAATAGTTTTGCATCGCGTCCTCTCAAACATCATTGTTTTCTCTCAGAAGTTCCTGATGTGCGCCACATGGAGCGTGCCCTTTTAGGTCTCCTTGATGACTTCCATTCTGGCAAATTGAGAGCTTTTGGTAAATTCATATTTTAACTCCTTTATTTCATTCATAATCAAAATTATTAATTTTTAAGGCTCCGGTTGCACAATGGAACAAATGACTGATATACGAGAGCAACAGGAGCGTCTTGCCAAACTGCATTTTGAATTAGGTGGCGACCAATCCGGTAACACGGGCAGTGGTGATGAGTTGCACACTCAAGAGAATATGTGCCAGCTAGTGCAGAAGTTGGAACAGTTGTCCGTCTCCATTGAGAAGTTGCATTCCAGCAATACAGGGCTTTGAGCTTAATGGGATTAAAAATAATACCTACATCCAATTTTAATTAGATATGTAAGTGCTATATATTTGTGGAAATTATGAAATTGTTCGTCTTTTATCTGTTTTCTTTTTTATATTTTTGTTATCAAACAATGAGGTTAATAAAAAATAAAAGAATGGATTGTAATTTGTATTACCTGACATTGATTAATGTGCAAACAATGTTTTGTTTTTGAATTGCGTTTAACAATTTAAATATGGTGATTGGTGAATACTGAATAAGCATTTTATCAATTTGAACCAGATGATTTTTAAAGTGGATTTTTAAAGCTTCGGACAACAAGAGGACTTCATAATATATTATGACCGATGGTTAAGCAGTGATGACCGATTGGTCCGAATTTTTTAAGGTGAAATCGTTAGGTTCGGGAAAAGGCAATTTCAAGCGGTTTCTTTTTTTTGTGGCTTGAAGGTTTTAAAAGGATTTCCCCGCCACTCAAAATTCTTAAAATAATTTGCAGTATTGATACTGATAAGTGATAACTGATTAGATTGCATGACAACTGATTTTACTGAAATTTAAATTTCGTCTCCGTTTATTAAATAAACGCCTACATTTATACATTTTTAATTCAGCAAATAATTTACGAGTATGTACTTTATTTCTTTTTTTGTTTCCAAATGAAATACTTAAACTAAAAGACTTTTTTTTTTATAATCGATTTCTGAAATAAAAGTAAATATAAGTGATCTTAATTAAAAGTTTGTAAATCAAGACGTAATCAAAATAAACTTTTAGGTAAGATCGTTTAACCTTCACGACAATTGTAGATTATTTTTTTAAACATGATTAATTCCATAATTTAGTGAAATCTTGTCTCTTGAATTTCCCAAGGACTTTATGCGGTATTACAATGAAATAAGTAAATGTTCGAATAAGCTCAACGTACCACCGACTTTCGTCGTGATGAATTAAAATTAAAAACATAACTTCATATAATTATCATTTACCTGAACACGAGAAGCAGCGTTTAAATATAATAAATGATGGAACATTTTAATGAATTGCAAATGATGCACAAATAATGCAATTATTTTACGGGTATGTACAATATTTATTGTTATTAAATTTTATCAACGAACTACTATTTTAATGAATCAAATTGGTGTGACTCAATGCATATGAGACAAAGAAATTCTTAATTAAGTGTGGTTTCAAGCTTCTCCTTTATATTTAGGTTTTAATTAAATTCACATAAATTAAATAAAAAAGTTTTGAAGTTATCAACATTAAAGCCTAAACAAAATAATTTTTAAGTCATCAAATAAATAAAATTGGTAAAAAAAAATTAGCTTTTAAATTCGTTGCGACAATTGTGAAATTCTAAACAAAATATTTTATTTTGAAAAAAAATTTCATAAAAGAGATTGATTTAAAAAAGTTAAAACCTTGAAAATAAAAATGGATAATTTTCGCAAGGATGCGAAATTGAAACTTTAAATTAAATTAACGATGTTTTATTATTTATTTTTTGGAGTGAGCCCAAACTAACTAAAGCTAAACTTTTGATTTTCAGTTAAAAATGTTTTATTTCTCCAAATTGAGTTTCTTTTAAGAAATTCTCATTTCATTTTAATTA